>JAPVLO010000201.1:2455000-4855000 GCA_027257055.1 Cephalopachus bancanus
AAATATAAAGTTAAAGACAAAATTAAGTTAAAAGCAAAAAATGAAGTAGTAAGCAGAGTATCTGATAGATAGTAAGTACCTAAAAAAATGTAAACCGGTTTTAGTTTTGACTGTTGTTTTGTTGTTATTGATGTTTTGCTGCTGAGAACAAATTGACTTCAAAAATTTATTTCAATTTGGAGATTCAATTATTGGAGACTCCTTCCAACATTCAACAACATTCAAGTTTATGAGTACAAGGCAATGTTTCTGCTTATACTAGAATAAAAACTTAAGTTATAACATTGGGCATCTGCAAATGTTTGTTTTTTAATACTCCCAAAAAGTGGTCCTAAAAATGTCCAATACTTCAATGATATTTTTTTTCAATATTCTTATAGCATACTGGGTTGACAGTCATTGCCAGCAATCTGGCTTGTTCAATATCCCAAAAACGATTTTCTCCCCCTAATGTAATGTTATATGTGCAAAACTGAGTTCTCAAGAAAACCTTCCAAAATAATAGGGAAAAACAGAATTATTAGTCAGGATATCTAGACTCTGCTGTAGGAACAATTATTTGTCAGTGTTACCTTGGATTTTAATGGCTCACCAAAAAAGGAGAAGACAATGGATACTCCCTAACATGAGAACATAAGACAAAGTAGTGAAAAGATGATCCCTAGCAAAGGGACAGAATAGAAAATTTATTTTATTTGTCTCTGGTCTGTGTGCGATAAAAAAGTCACCTCAGAATTCATAACCATAGGGCACAAAACCATCATTTTTCAGTTTCAATTTTCATGTTGGAAACACTCAACCCTGGAAATCAATGAAAAGTCATTTTGAATTGAATTCTAATCTCTAAGCAAAAGCAAATAAACACATATCCTTCCTAAAACATAATGTAGCCACAACCCGGGACCTTTAGGATTTGAACAGATTAATGGAACCCAAATATGAGCTCAAAACCCCAAAAGAAGAAAAACAGATACATACTACAACAACAACAACCTCGTGGTTGTTGGACAGCAAAATTACATTTCATATGTTCAATAAATAATTATCTTAAATATTTAAAGAGCAAATAAGATATTGAAAATATAAGCATAAAGTTAGAGACTATAAAATATAAAGAAAAAAGTCTCCAAAATAATACATGTAAATAAAGTAAAATTCCAATGGATCAATTAAGCATTTGATTAAATTGCACTGGAAGAGAATTAATAAATCAGGCGTTTCACTGAGAATCACCAGAATGATCAAAGAAAGCAGGGGTCCAGCATGAGACAATTAATTGAAATAGTTTCTGGAGAAAATGGAACACATGCAACATTAAAAGAAAAGGCTGAAATTTGTCTAGAATTGATGAAAACAAATATTTTAAATTTAGAATACATAACTCAATAAATTGGCTTCCACAAAGCCTATTTTAGCTACAGTATGTCAAGGAAAAGAGATGAATGTGAGGCCAAATAGAAAAAAAAAGTCATAAAATAATTTAAATTATAATGACAGTTAAATGTGTCAGCTGCAACAAGGGAAACTGAAAGACAGCAGAATATCTTCTAAATAAGGAGAGAAAATTAATTTAACCTAGAATCAGATTGGCTTGTTTGCTGAAATTAAAATGTTCGTTAAAATATTAAATGCTACTACTAAAAGAATAAAAATAATTGTGCCTAAAGATACAATCTAATATAGGATGTATATAAAAATAATGAACTGTATTGGAAGATACAGAGAAAAACAAATAGGCTAGGCTTAGTGGCTCACTCCTGTAATCCCAGCTCTTTGGTAAGCTGTGACAGGAGGATCACTTGAGACAACGAGGATCACTTGAAGCCTGGGCTAGGTCTGTATAAAAAATTAAAAAAAAAAAAAATCCAGGCTTGGTGGTACTCACCTGTAGTCCTAGCTACTCAGAAGACTGAGGCAGGAAGACCCCTTGAGCACAAGAGTTCCAGGTTACTGTGCACTCCAGCCTAGATGACAGAGCAAGACCCTATGATGGATTTGGAGACCATCATACTTAGTGATTTATCACAGAAACAAATAACTGAATACTGCTTGTTCTCACTCATAAGTGGGAACTGAACATTAATTACGTTAGCACAAGGAAGGGATCTGCAGTCGTGGTGCACTGACGGGGAGTGGCATGTAGCAACACAAAGTGTACCTGGTCTTAATCCAAGGGAAGTGAGGGTCAGTTGAAGGCCCAAACTTCACCTGCATGCAGTCTACCTGTGTGGTTCATCGTTACTTTTACCTCACATCTTGGCATTATTGGGGATAACAGCTGTATGACTTCATGCACATTACATAATTATTTCCATCTATAAAATGTGTGTAGGTCTAGTATATTTTTAAAAAATTATTTGAATGAATAACAGATGAATGAATGAATAATTGAATGAATAATTTAAATATCAGGGCATATGAAAAACTTAAAGTCACTAAGAATCAAATAAAGAACAGAAAATACATCAAATCAAATATAAGTCCACAAAAGTCTAAGCAGAGAATACTTAATGTCACTTGCAGTGTCCTAATTAGCCGTTTGAAATTTTTTTTTTAAGTTCTCAATAAAGCAACAACCAAGCTGTGTTAAGAAATAAATGCTGACTACTTAATTAAGTCCACTGGCTGACCTAGTTCTCCTTCTCATTACAACATCAACTTATCTCAAATTTGTGCTTCAGAAGAATTATAAATTACAGCTTGTCAAACTGCTTCTAGGTCACCCTACTTACAAATAGTTAAAACTATAAATGTCAAAGTGCTTATGTATTACAGAAAACTGAGATTCATTTTTCTTCAGATATCTCTGTTTTCTACTAACAATTAATTTGTTATATTGATACTGCAATATTTAAAAGCTCCCCAGTACCATCTAAGCATTAATATTATTTTCTAAAACTTGGTCATTAATTACTAATTTGACAACTCTACACTTTTCCCTTTGGAAATAATATTATATCTAGTATCTCTTTGATCTTATAGTAGAATCACAAGTTAATAAAACATCTTATCTATATTTTACCGTGAAGATCTATTTTTCTCTAATGATTACTGATGAGTGTCTTACTTTACTTCAAAAGGATATTAATTTCTAATACCTTTTAAAATCAAAATGAAAAGTGAAAAAATATGAGAGAAAATTAGCATATAGATAGGTAATATTAGAATACAGCAAATTGCATTAAAACACTAGAACGTTTTATTTCCACATCCAGTCAAATGGACAAAGATGCAAAGCACATGTCTACTATTTATATAAGGCCAGTGATTCAGATGGATTGTTCATCAAAGAAATTGTTTTTGCTCATTAAGTGTTCATTTAATTTAATTAAGTAAGCATTAACATATTTATAATTCCTACATAGAAATTATTGAATACTTAGAAATACCACATTAGCCATGGTAATTCCATTGTGGGTATTCCTGACATTCACTAATGATCTAATATTTTAGACCTCAGATTATTCAGTAGTGAGATTGTTTCCTTCTGGAAAGATAGAGTACTACTTCCTCGGACATGACTTTACACTAGTCTGCAAAGTCTGAGCACTCAAACTTTATTTTGCTAAGTCACTACATTCTCCCAATTCAAAAAGAAATCTAAAATTTAAAACATTGATTTCTCTGCAGTATTTCTCTGACATATATTTGAGATTATAGAACATAGCAGATATATGTATAACCAGATACACAAATACACACACACACACACACACACACACACACACAGACTTATGCATACACTTATGCAGACGTTATATATATATATATACACACAACACAGACTTACATAAGTGAATAAAATATGTGACCCAGTTTGTCTCATTATCTTTTTGTGAAATCAGTTCATTCTCTTTTGGATGTCAGCTCATATACATTTTCTGGGCCCAGGCCAATGATAGTAATTGATAAATTTTGCTAGAAATAACCTGAGTAATATTCCTACATAGTCAAATGAAGGGATGCTTATTGTGATATCTTGTTTGGGATTTTTATAAATTTTTAGCAATATATTTCTGGCTGAAGCAGAATCTACCCAAAACAAAATTACTGCTAGTAAACTGGTATGGAATAAAACCATCTCCGCCCTAATCCAAAGTGCAAACCCTAATGCCTATTTTTTCTCCCTCTGCCTCATCCTTATCTTAACCCTATGCCATCTTCACATAAATTTCCACTAGACCATTGAAAATTCATGTCAGCAACCTCCAACGTACTGTTCTTCATTCTTAAGCTTTTCCTAAATTCCTATTGCCCAATCCTTATTATTCTTCAAAATTAATCTTACTTGTGAAGACACTCCTTTTCTAGAATCACACTCCTGCCTACTTGCCTTCCACATAGTGTCTAGGTTTGACCACATGACTGGCGATTCTAACCATTTGGTGCTAACTTTGGGTCTGAACGATGGACAGGGGATAGAAAACCATCACGGAGCTGCTAGTAAAGTTCAGATGAATGGCAAACATGCCGGTAACAGAAGGCAAAATGGTAGCAGAAAACTGTTGTTGGACACTGGAAAGATGGAAACCCATGAGGTGTGTTAGTGAAAACAAAACTGTCACCTGTAGTAACCTGTGATGGCAAAACTGTCACCTGTAGTAACCTGGAAGATTGAAAATGTACAAAGCAAAGAAAGAGATAGAGGGGGAGGGAGGGAGGAAGGGAGGGAGAGGAAGGGAGGGAGGGAGAGGAAGGGAGGGAGGGAGGAAGGGAGAGAGAGAGGGAGGAAGAGGGAGGGAGGGAGAGAGAGAGAGAGAAAGAAAGGAGGGAAGGAAGGAAGGAAGGAAGGAAGGAAGGAAGGAAGGAAGGAAGGAAGGAAGGAAGGAAGGAAGGAAGGAAGGAAGGAAGGAAAGAAAATGTACTTAGTAGTGAGCTTGTGAATCTGGCAAAGAGATTTTGAGACAGAAGACTAACGTGTCCATTTGCATCTTTTGGGTGCTTATGGGATAGTGCAAGTAAAAACTAAATGAGCTAGAGATATGTTCAACTTGCAAGGAGAATTTAGAGGAAACGTAGAAGGGCCAGGCAGGGCATGCTGGGTACAGCTTCTCACTTTCAGTATTTCCACCTGGTAAAGTTAAAAATGGCCTCAGAGCAAAGACTGAATCAAAGATGCTGCAAGACTCTTTGCTGAGGAAGTTATAAGACTTTGTCTGAGTTAATCTTTACAATTAGACAAAAAAAGGCTTTTAAACACATTAAGGGCATTGTCACAAAGGACATTGTCACAAAATTTATAGAAAGAAAAAGATTGTTTTTCAAAAGTTTTGGATGTGGAATGAACTCCAATCAGGTGACACGGAATGAACTATACTCAGAGTCATTTTTATGACTTTTTTGTCCACAACAACTTAAGAGAGTTAAATCAGCTAGGACTAATACGTACATTAATAGTTCAAATGATTGTTTCATGAGAAATGGGCTGAGAAAACTACTCGCTACAAGCATGTACCGTTTCTTATAGAAAAAAGAAAGATAGAGCCATGTACCCCCCCCAAAAAAGAAGCAAGTGCAGCAGAGACCAATGAATTAGTAAAGCTAGGAAGCAGAATGTCCTAACTAAAAGACCATTCCCTAGCCCTGAAGCATACACTGGCTAGATGTCAGCAGTACTGTGGACCAGTGAGTTCTATGTGCCTCCTGTTTCTGTTATTGAATTATGGAGGTTATTCTGTCTCTCTCTTTTTTTTTTTTTTTTTTGAGTTGGAGTCTCACTCTGTGGCCCAGACTGGAGTGCAGTGGCCGCTCCTGGTCACCGCAGCCTCGACCTGCCGGGCTCCCGCGATCCTTCCGCCTCAGCCTTCCAAGTAGCCGGAATTACAGGTGCGCGCTACCACACCCGACTGATTTTTTGATTTATTGTAGAGATGAGGTCTCCCTGCCCAGGCGGGTCTTGAACCCGCGGGCTCAGGCAATTCACTCACCTCAGCCTCCCAAAGGCGCGGGATTACAGGCTGAGCCACCAAGCCCGGCTTCTGTCTCTCTTTTTTTAGGGATGTGTTTTCAGGGGGATCAGGAGGAAAGTTTGTTATTATTACTATTATCATTTAGTTTACATTTCTCTAGATAAAGAGGTGCTTTACCCAAAAAAACTTCATCTACAGTAGACTGTAATAGACAGTCGCTCTAATGGATCAGAATAAAGCATGCCATTTGTTATCTGTGTCTATGTGTAATTCCCTCTCTCCTTGACTTGGGGTACAGTCATGTGTCTTGGTTTGATCAGTAGGTTATGAGCAAATATAATGTAAGCAGGGGTGTGATCACTTGTGCATTGAGCCTTGCCCTCTCAGAACACTATTCTAAAAGTGTGTGTGAAGAAATCTAGTCCAGCCTTATACACACACACACACACACACACACACACACACACACACACAGAGAGAGAGAGAGAGAGAGAGAGAGAGAGAGAGAGAGAGACCCAGCTATCCCAGCTCCCAGCTGACTCACTGACAAAATCAGACCACTAACAGAGACCTGATGAAAAAACTTGTAACCCACCAACACAGTGGTGAGAGAAAAATGCTTGTTGTCTTAAGCCATTAAGTTTTAGGAAAGGGTGATATGTATTTTAGAAATACAGTGACATATAATTAATACAACCACATTTTCCCAAACACTATTATTTATTGTCTAAGATTTTTCAAGATACCCAGAAATCTTCCTGGTGATTGTTGTCTTGGTACAACTTCCTATTTACCTGTTCCAATTTCACGCTAAGTGATTTCAACAAGTTTACTTTTCCTCTGACTCTTCAACTGACAAGCTTTATAGTTCTTTGACATCTTATTATAAAAGTAAAAGCATTCCTCTTCCAAATATTTTGTTACTTGTAAGAATGAACATATCTTTAGCCAAATAAAATTTATTTAAGTGACCCATAAGTTTTTAATAATAAAAGAGGTCATTTCAACAACAAACAAAATATCAACGATAATGTAAGGCATCAGATGGCTTCTGGAATATCACTGCCTATTTCTAAATGCATTGAGAATTATGCTATAACAGAAATGTTTTAAGATAAAACAAAGTTGTATTAAAAATCTAGCACTTACCAGTTGGGTAAATTTTCATTATCTTATATATAAATAGTAAAAAATAATAGGCATTCTGTAAGAAATTGCTGATAATATTATCCTTATTATGTATTATTATGTTTCTGCTAAATGATCTTACATTATTTTAGAAATTTAACTAAATAATTAATTTAATTAATGAATATTCAGCCCAATCTTTCTCCTAAAAAAAAAAAAAGCTCATAGTTAAACACGAGGGTGATCTTATAAAAGGGCACAATGTGGAAAGTGGATCACGAATAGTTGACTGGATTTTAACATTAGAATTTAAAGATTTCCAAATGTAAAACTCTGACAAAATGATACAAAGGCTACCCAATTTGGTGCCTAAAAAGCCTGTGTTTGGTGACTGAGTTTATCATTTGTCATTATTTAAGTTTTTCTTTTAAACAGACTTTTAGAGAAATTTCACAGCAAAATTGAACAGAAAGTACAGAGAGTTCCCACATGCCTTCTTTCAGCCTCCCTCACTGTCAAATCCAACACCAGAGTAGTACATTTGTTAAATTGATGAACCTACATTGAAGCATCATTATCACCCAACTGTCCTAAAAATTCTCTGTGCTTTTCCTCCTATTCATCCTTCCCTCCCACGGCCTTTCTCTGACAACCATTGCTCTTTTCTTTTCTTTTCTTTTTTTTGCTTCCTTCCTTCCTTTCCCTTCCTTCCTTCCTTCCTTCCTTCCTTCCTTCCTTCCTTCCTTCCTTCCTTCCTTTCTTTCTCTTTCTTTTTCTCTTTCTTTCTTTCTTTCTTTGAGTTGGAGTCTCACTCTATCGCCCAGACTGGAGTGCAGTGGCACGCTCCTGGTCAATGTAGCCTTGCCATGTTGGGCTGTGGCAATCCTTCTGCCTCAACCTTCCAAGTAGCCGGAACTACAGGAGTGCGCTACCACACTCGGCTAATTTTTGATTTATTGTAGAGATGAGGTCTTGCCAGGTTGCCTGGGCAGGTCTCGAACCCGCGGGCTCAGGCAATCCACTTGCCTCGGCCTCCCAAAGTGCTGGGATTACAGGCTGAGCCACCGAGTCCAACCCTATTACTCTTTCTACTGTCTCCATACTTTTGCCATTTCCAAAATTTCAACTAACTGAAATCATACAGTCTGTATGTACAGCAGTTTATCCATTCATCAACTGATGGACATCTTAGTTGCTTCCAAATTTGGGTAATTATGAATAAACTGTTATAAACACCCAGGTGGAGGTTTTGTGTGAATATGCTTTCAAATCATTTGGGTAACTAACCAAGTATCATCACTGCTGGATCATGTGATAAAAAATATATTTAGTTGTTTAAGAAACTTCCAAACTGTCTTCAAATTGTACTATTTTTGCATTACCATCAAAAAAATAAATAGAAGTTCCTATTGCACTATATCCTCACCAGCATTTAGCGTTGTTAGTGTTCTGGATTTTGGAAATCCTAATAGGCATGTAGAGATATCTCATTGTGGAAATATGATGTGGAATGTCTTTTTTGTGCTTATTTGCCATCGTATATCTTCTCTGGTAAAATGTCTATCCAAGTTTTTTGCCCATTTTTAAGTCAGATTTTTCATTTTCTAATTGTTGAATTTTATAGGTGCTTTGTGTACTTTAGACAATGGGTCTTTAGTATATATGTCTTCTGCAAATATTTTCTTCCAGTCTCTGTTTTTTCCTTTCATTCTCTTGACTGTCTTTTGCAGAGTAATAGATAATTTTAATAAAGTTCAGCCTAGTAATTATTTCTTTCATGGATTGTGCCTTTGGTGTTGTATCCAAAAAGTAATCACCATGTCTATGGCCATCTATTGTCATTTTATAATATGCTATTGTCTAAGTACTTTATAGCTTTGCAATTCACAATTAGTTCTATAATTTATTTTGAGTTAATTTGTGTGAAGAGTATAAGATGACTATATTCACTTTGTCTTATTTGTGTTATTTCTTTTTCTTTTTTGAATTTTGATATTCAGTTGTTACAGCACCACTTATTAAAAATATTATCTTTGCTCCATTATATTGTCTTTGCTTCTTTGTCAAGATCAGTTGACTATATTTGTATGGGTCTATTTCTGGTCTCTTTATTCTGTTTCATTGATCTGTTGACTGTTTCCAAAACTACTCTGTCTTGACTACTATAGCTAGTGGTAAGTCTTGTATTCAAGTAGAGTGAGTCCTTAGACTTTGTTTATTCCTGTAATGTTGTGTTTATGATTCTAGGTCTTTTGCATCTCCACATAAACTTTAGAATCAGTTTGTCAATATTCAATCAATAACTAGCTGGGATTTTGATTGGAATTGCATAGAATCTACAGATCAAGTTGGGATGAGCTGATATATTGACAATATTAGATATTCCTCTCCATAGACATGAAATATTAACCCAATTATTTAATTCTTATTTGACTTCTTTTATCAGTGTTTTATAGTTTTTCTCATATTATATACATTTTGCTATATTGTTGTTTCGATGCTTAAGTATTTTATTTGAAAGGTACTGTATTTGGAATTTCTAATTCCCTTTGGTCATCACTGTTACATAGGACAGCAATTGACTTTTGTATATTAACCCTGAATCCTGCAACTTTGTCATAATCAGTTATTAGTTCTGGGGAGGGAGAGGGGTTTGGCAATTATTTTAGATTTTCTACATAGACAATTATATTATCTTCAAACAAGGACAGCTTTATTGATGTCTTTCCAATATATGAATATTATGTCATTTCTTATATTATTGCATTAGTTAGAACTTCTAGTATGATGTTAAAAAGAAGTCATGAGAGGGGACATTCTTTTCTTGTTATTAACCTTAGTAAGAAAGCTTCTAGCTCCTCACTGTTAAGTATTATACTAGATTAAGTGTTTTTGTAGGTGTTCTTTATTCAGTTGCAGAAGTTTCTATCTAATCTAAATTTGCTGATAAAATATAGGTTGGATTTTGTCAAATGCTTTTTTCTGCATCTATTGATATGATTACATAGTTTTTCTTCTTTACCTTGTTGATATGATGTTACAGTATTTGATTTTTGAGTGTTGCACTAGCCTGCCTATGAGACATTTTCTAATATTTTGTTTAAGATTTTTGCATCTATGTCCATGAGAGATGTTGGTCTGGAGTTTTATTTTCTTGTAATTTTTTTTTTGTCTGCTTTTGGGTAATGCTACCTATAAAATGAATTTTGAAAATATTTCCATTGGCTTCTATCATATGGAACAGTTATAAAAAAATTGATATAATTTCTTCCTTAAATGCCAGGTAGAAGTCACTAGTAAACACATCTGGGCCTGATGAATTCTTCTGACAAGACTGTTAATTATTAATCCAATTTCTTTAATAGATATAGGCCTTTTCAGATTGTCTATTTCTTCATGTGTGAATTTAGACAGTTTGTATTTTTCAAGGAATTAGTCTAATCTAAATAATACAATGTAAGTGCTCTAATTATTTGTTATACTATCTTTTCTATTTATCTTACTTTTATTGTGGTATTGTTATTATTTATTGATCAAATATTTTTTTATCTGTGGTTGGTTAAATCTGTGGATGTGGAAACCTTGGATTTGGAGGGCTGACTACCAACCTTCAGTGATATAATAGTAAGATGTGGAGAGAAAAAAAAGTGTTCTATAATCCTATGATTAGGTCTCAGTCTTTTACTGAGCCTGTGACCTCAGCTATAAACTTCACAAGTGGCTTTCAGTTTGTTTGTTTGTTTGTTTGTTTTTCCTCTGACCTTAAATGTCATAAGATGAATGGAAAAGTCTGGCATTGGGTAGTTCCCTTCTTGAGGTGAGGTTGGTTAAGTTCTGATAAATAGTTTAAGCTTTGGTAAAACCATTTCTCTTGAGGGCAGGCTTTGGTTAAGAACAGAATGCTGTGCTGTATTTTTAAATGGCCACTTTTCCCCTCCCCCACCAGAAGCATAATAGAGTTCTTCTCTGATATTCACTGTGAGAACCTGGTAGAGCTTCAGAAGGTAAAAAAAAAAAAAATCACAAAAGTGGTGGGAAGAGTGGACAATGACTGGGTATCCCTTTTAACTTGAAGACTTGTCCAAACTGAATCTCCAACAATTTACCATTTACAATTAAGGTTTTTCACTCCATTTATATGGAGGTTTCTTCTTCAGTAAATTATTATTCTCTGTATCTGCTTGTGTGTCCCTCCAATTTGTGGGGGTAGCAGTTTACCCTGTGAATTCACTTCTATGACAGATTTAAGAAGTGTTGATTTTTCAGTTTGTTCAATTTTTTTACTTGTTCTGATGGAGTGACAACTTCTAATCTCCTTAACATCTGACTGGAAACCAGAAGTATTGCTATTTATGAGGGGGGACCCAAACAACCCAGTATTATTTTTTGGAGTGTGGGCCCTTGTAGTACAGGCTTTCCCCATTAGTTAAGTGTTCTAGAAACCCATCAGCATCAGTGTTGTGAGAGGTTCATTGTTGTGAGAGGCTGCATTTGGCTTCAGTGAATTTTGGGGGAGGATTTTCTCAATGTGTGTGCCCTTTCATGATGGGTGATTTATAAGCAAACCTGCTCACACGGCGCTGCGTGTTCAGCAGTATTTGACCAAAAAAAAGCATGACTCCCATTCCCCACCCTTCCTATTCACCCAATCTCACCCCCAAGTGACTTTTTTTCATTTCCCCAGATGAAAAAAGTCCTCAAAGGGAAACATTGCTGAAGTAGAAGAGGTAAAACAAAAACAGCAGAAGTACCAAAAGGCGTCAAAATTGATGAATTCAAAAACTGTTTTAAGCAGTGGAAAAACCATCTTGAAAGGTATATTGCGTCAAATGTATACTGGAATGAAGAATTTGAAGGTGACTGAAGTTTAAGCATACAAGAATAAATACACAATTTTTTAAATAAATAAATTCCAGGTGTTTTGAGTCTCCCTCATAATTTTGGTTAGTCATTTACCATCTTTTACCATGTTGATTCTTTATCTGTAAATAACACCAACTGCCTATAGGATTGTGTGAAATCTAGGCAAGATAATATAAGTACATGGAAAATAACAAAAAATCAGTTTAAATAAACAAACAAGTTTATAGATGCTTGAGATCTACAATGCTATAAATATTTGTATAAATTTTAAAAATCTATGCATGTTTATTTTCCAGAAAAATGAAAGTTGTAGGTAAATCATCCTTTCCAGTTCCAAAAAAATGTTCTTTGCAGAGTAAGTGTGCATTCTTTGCACAATAAGTGTAATACTGCAAAACATATATTTGGTTTTAAATCCCATTACCTGGCATATAACTCCCAAAATCCTTAGAAACTCTAAAGTGACGTATTTTCATATGCTAATCAGTTGACAGAGCTGCCGGTCCCTAGGTAGTTTCAGGATAGAGGCTGATTACCTGAAAGACCAAGGCAGGATGAGAAGGTTAGGACTTTCAGCCCTATCTCCCCCAGCCTTCTGGAAGGGGAGAGGGGATGAAAGTTAAGTTTATCAGCAATGGCCAGTGATATAAGCAATCATGCCTATGTACTGAAGCCTCCATACAAACCCAAAAGAGCAGGGTGTAAAGAGCTTCTGGATAGCTGAATACCTGGAAGTTCCTGGAGGGTGATGCATCCAGGAAGGGTATGAAAACTCCATACCCCTTTCCACATACCTCACCTATGCATCTGTTTATCCGTATTCTTTGTAATGTCCCTTGTAATAAACAAGTAAACATTATTGAATTTTTCCCTGAGTTCTGTGTGCCTCTCTAGCAAATTAAACAAACTCATTAAACCTATAAAATTGAGCCTATTAAAATTAAGCCTATTAAAATAGAAGGTAATGGGAATCCCAATTTATAGCCAGTCAGTTAGAAGCACAAGTAAAGCTGGACATGCAATCAGCACAAGTAAAACTGGACATGTAATCAGTGCTGGAAGTGGGAGAGGCTATCTTGGGAACTCAGCCCTCAACATGTGAGCTGAGGCTATCTCCACATAGACAGTGTCAGAATTAAATTGAATGACACCCAGCTGTTATCTGCTGCAGAACTGATTGCTTGCTTGGTGTGTGGGAAAAAATCCCCCATATCCATTTGATCACAGAAGTGTTTTGTGTTGACTGTTGTTGAGTGAGACAATAGAAAATCCACTTTGAATTTGTGTGAGGTTTTTTTTTCTACTATCAATAAGCTACTAGTATTAACTAGTAATAAATAATGTATGTTCTAATATGTTTATTTCTCACTAAAATGAATCAAATATTTATTTTCCTAAACTTACGGGGGTTTCCTCGGTGTTAGAAAATAAAAATATCTCATAAAAATAAACGGATCATTTAAAAATGTACAATGCAAAAGAAAAACAAGTTGCAGTTCAAATAATGTACAATATTTTTTTGACCCGCCAACGAACTTGTGAATCCCTCCTACTCCCTACATATTCAACTTCTTGATTATACTACAGACTTATACTACAGACTAACTCCTGCTCATGCTCCAAGATTAATCTTAATGCTTCATTTCCCTTGTGAACTCTTTCCTGACCTCCAGCCTGGGTCCAATGTCCCTAGCACTGCCACAACACTGTGTAACCCTTCTCTATAAGGGTGCACATAAGGTGTCATAGTCTAATAATCAGTTCACCTGTGTCTTTCCAGCCAGATTATGAGTTGGAGTTAAGGACTGTTTATTTCACTTTTTGATTCTCAACTGCTAGTTCAGGAAATGGTCTAGAATAGGCACTCTGAAAAGATTTAGGAGTCTTGATAAGTGATAAAAGAATGAGCTGCTTGCTCATACTTATCAATTTTTAATAATATTTAACTTATCTTAATAACCAAGGAAAATGTGACAACCTCTGACACATTTTAAATATTCAAAAGTTTCTAACACAAATTGAACACCTTGAGTTCCATTACAAAAAGAAACTTGAAAGCACAAGCTGTAGAGGCTGCCGGGTGTTATGTTCCCAGCATGAGCCAATACCTGGAAGCTAATGGCCCACTGCCTTTTGGAATGCCAAAATTTCCAGGTGTCTTCAAGAGACTTATTACACGGAATACATGCCAAGTTTCTGAAAAAGGCAAAAGGCAGGGGAAAGATAGAAGTACTTATAGTAGTTTACACCCAAATAAGTAGGAACATTTCTTCATGGGAAAAATAAGACCATGTAGTGTGTGTGAAGTCATCATCACCATCGTTAACTAGGTAAATTTAAGTCTGACAGAGAGCTGCCCAGAAAGTCTCCTCAGTCAAACATAGCTCTAATACTCATTCAGAAAACCAAATATCATACATGAAGTTGAACGTCATGCAAATTTAATGATCATTATTTAAATTAATTATGAAAAGAGTTTATGTTTATAAGGATAGTTTTATCAAAACAGCTTTAAACAGAGGTCTTAAGAAGCCACCTTTAATGGGAAAAGTCATATATTAATATAAAGCAGTTCTCAGTTATAAAGATAGAAAAGTATGAATTCATTTATAAAAAAATTGATGGACCTACTTTTCAAGGTACTTTTTACATGAACATAAAAGAAAGTTTAAAAGTATATCATGCAGTCTCTACCTTATTTAAATGGTAACTACACCATATAAAGGTCGTCAATATCAAGTAAATATTAATTTTAAATCAGTGAAATTTAATAGATATAATTAGATTTATATTTCAAATAGTTAAGGAGTCTACAACTGTCATTCAAAAATGAAACTTCGGATAATTCTAGACAGCATCTGAAGGATAATATACTTGTTAAGTGCGAAAGCACCTGGGTTTGCATAATCTGTTAAGAAAAGAAAGAAAATCAACTGAAACGTCAAGTCCTGCCTTTTAGGAAACTGTAATAGGGATGACAATGAACAACTCAGGTCAGTCAAGGATCTAGGACTTTTCTATTGTTTCTGCTCTTAATTGACTTTAAGATCTTGATCAAGTTATTTAAATTTTAAGAGGTAAACTTAATTTATAAAATGAGTGGCTGTTACTATATAATTTCTTAGATTCTTCAAGCTCTTAGATGCAAATTAAATGACTCTTTCTCAGAATTGTTTTTGTAATTAAGTATAGATGGGATTTCCATGACAGTTATTGTAATTTCTTACATTTCTTCTACCTAGCTCATCATACAGATACCTTTGGGGTTCACCTTTCTCTTTCTTCCAAAGAATGAACATAATTTTGACCTGTCATTCTTGATTTGAACCATGGCTGTCTCTATCCACATTTATTTCAATAATACTTGACACTATTAACTCTTAGAACACAAAAATATGAAACATCAATGCTAGAAAGAACAAGTTTCCCTTGGCCAGATGTAATTTGTTACCTGAGCTACGTAGAAAGACAATTTTGTGAAAATATATGAAGTCACATGCCAAACATTCAGACAGACCTATCTCATTATGAATCTCCTTGAATCTGTTTGCATTTTTATGTCTCACTTCTTTGGTTAACATTTTATTAATTTAAAACAGGCTATTTAAAGTAATGTTTCATTTGATTGCCCTAAAACTCTTTTTTGTGCTTTAAGGGATATCCTATAATTATTTTATAAAATGTGGTGCACACATTCCTGCTTATTCTCTTCCAAATAGTTTAACTTTGATCATCTCTCTTTTCAATACTTTGTCTTTTCATACAAAGAGATCCATTAAATACTTTAAATAAAAAATTAAAGAGTTGAGCCCATTTCAATTTCAAAGTCCTAAAATTTCAAAGAAATCCAGACTTGCTACTCAGTCATATCAAGAAGAATTTTTAAAAAAAAGGCTTCTAAAGTTTAAAAATTCTGATTCCAAGATAGTCTTCACTTTCGTAAGTGACATTGCAAAAACTTCCAAGGGCAAAGGCACTATGTCCATTTCTTAATTCAAAAATTCTAAAAACAAACAAGTAAGCAATAATAAACTAACCTTCATAGATTTTGCATGTAATAGACATTTTAATATCTTAAAATTGTAACATACAGGAAAAATGTAGTAATGCTAATTAGAACAATATGAATAACTGCAGCAGAACGATAGATCTTTACTGACAAAAATGTTAACAGTAATTCCTTACAATATTTAGCAATTTTGCTTTTCATAGCATTCCTACCTTGAATATTCAAAGGAGATTTTTAAAAAAATTGTCACAAAGCTAGTATCTTCTTTTTCCTAGAGTCTCAACATTTCTTTCTTTTAAAAAAAAAAAACTGGTTCCTTTTCTTGTTCAAGTCTCTCAGCTTTAGAAATATAACAACCTTACTCAGCACCTCATTCTCTACTCTCACTTCCCTTTCACAGTTAAACATTTCCAAATAAGTCCACGGCCCACACACGATCTCCGTTTGCTCACTTCCCATCATCCATTAGCTTACTCCAACAGGCCTAACAAATTCATTCTCCCAAACTCATCTTAGCTGCTAAGATCTCCAATGATGTTTCTCTTGCTCCCTCTAACAAACTGCCCTAACTTATCAACATTCCACAGAGATCTCCATACCTATTTGAAATTGCTTTTACTTGCTTTCTATTACAAGAAGGCAAGATACTTCATCATTTTTGACTTTCAGCTTCTCTTTGAATATTGAATGTTTTCCTCGGAACTCTGTCATAAGCCTACTTTCTCTTTAAACCACATTCTTGCTTTAGGTACCTTCATCCACGATTATATGCTCATGCAGAAAAATAACCAGATCTTGATCTCCAAACAAGATCTCACTCCTAAATCTCAGACCATATATTTGACTGTCTTCTAGACAACCTTAGTTGAATGTTTTATCAGCCTTTTAAGTTCAATAAATAGCTCTAAAACAGAACTCATTATTTTCCTTTTAGAGCCTTCTTCTCTTCCATTGAGGACTAATTCAATAAATAATACTCTTATTGAAGACAAGGACGTCCTTGCTTTCTGCTACCTCATCTTCCACAGGCAATCAGTCACCGTGTCTTGTCAAATATGCCTTCTAAATATCATTTAGATATGATTTTTTTTCACTCCTACATACATCTGAGTCTAAGTCACCATTATTTCTATACTGGAGTTTCACTCATTTGTCCAAAGTGATCTTATTCATAATTTAATTTTGAATTATGCTGAAATTTCCTGCTTACGATTGTCTTCCTATTGTTATTTTAGATTCTAAAGTCCCAGTGAGGCCTTGCATGATTTAGCCACTAATTTCTTCTTCCAGCCTCATCTCATAAAACTCTCCCACCTCCTTTCCATGTTCAATCTGTTTGGGACTAAATTTGGCTACAGCTTCTTGGTCATAGCCCTATTAAATGTGAAAGTACATTTCAGCTCCTCTGAAATATAGACTTACCCTATGGATGCTTAGTCAAAGGAGCTAACAGACTGCAGCCAAAGTGACTTTGGCCTTGTCTTTAAGAGGATGGGCAGCATCTGCTTCCTCTCTCTTAGAACATGCATCCTTGGGACACTTCTTAAAAAGTAACCATCATGCAATTAGAAGTCCAAGTCATATCATGAGTTCCTAGTTCACAGCACACAATGGACAGCCATGGGAATGAACTATTTTAGATTTTTCTGCTGCATGAAGCACAGCTGAATTTACACAGGACAGAAGAACAACCCAGATGACACCAGTAAACTTAAAGAATCATGAGATATAGAATCATGAAGCAATTGCTGTATTAAGCCATTACGTTGTGGGCTGGTTTGTTATATAACAGTAGATTATGGGAACAAAGGTTTATTTTCCATCTTGTCTGTATGCTAACTTACAGAGATAGAAACTATGTTTTGCTTGTTCACCACCATATTATTCATGCTTACCAGAGTTTCAGGTTTGTCAATAGGTGCTCAATTAATAATTATTGAAAAATACATGAAAAGATAAATAATTAATGCCCTAGTTCAACAAGGGCAGTATAACCTAGCGGTGAGAGATGTTGGGCTTTAAACAAGACTTCATATTTAAGTCATGCCTATTGTATTTACTGCTGAATGATCAAGAAATGTTGCAAACCCTCTCTGTGTCTCAGATTGATTACCTGACAAGTAGGGGTAATATTGTTTTAAAGATTAAATGAGATTTTATTATACTTGTGTGCATGCGTGCGTGCATGCATGAATGGCATATCAGAGGCTCCCAGCGAATGTTAGCTATTATTATTCATTCATTGAAATGATTACCTGTGAAGTAAATAGCTTTACTGCATTCACCTTGCTGGTTAGCCACAGAGATGAGACTAACAATCAGCTTGACTAAAAAGCCTGATGGACTTTTATTCTTCCATATCCTATTTTCTTTTATTTGTGTCACAATCATCCGTGGTAGGCAAAATAATTGTTCCTCAAGTCCTAATTCGCAAGACCTGTGAACATGTTAGGTTATATAGCAAAGGGGAATTAAGAGTCTGGGTGGAATTAAAGTTGCTAATCAGCTGATTTTGAGCTGCAAGTATTATCCTGGATTAATCCGATGACCCCACTGTAATTATAAGAGTTCTTGTAAGTGGACGAGGAATGTGAAAGAGAGAGAGTGCCAGAGAGATGCAATGTGAGAATGAATGGAGCTGCCATTGCTGAATTTGAAGATGGAAGGAGACTATGAACCAAGGTATGTAGTGGACTCTAGAAGCTGGACAAGGCAAGGAAATGAATTCTCCCCTAGAGTCTTCGGGAAGAAAAGCAGTCTTACTGATATCTTGATTTTAGTCCATTGAGAATAATACCAAATTTCTGACCTCCAGAACTGTAAAATAACAAATCTGTGTTGTTATAAATCACCATTTGTAATAATTTGTTATGGTAGCAATAAAAAACCAATACATCACTCAATCAATTTGGTGAACTCATAAACCAGCATGCAATTCCAAAGTTTAATACATGATATATTTTCTAAAGTGGTTTTGATATTTATTGTATTTTATTCAGATATTTCATTTGAAACCATTTAGATTCTTCTATCTTCCTTTACTAATATATTTTACCACTGAGGATATGATAATACTTCCATTTTTTTGTAACTAAAAATAAACTACCAAAATAGGGAAAGGTAAAGGTAGAAAAATGGTAGAAAATAAAAATGAAGTTAACCTTAGTGAGTCAAGGATTTTTTTGGTGTAAAACCCTACCAATAAAAACAGTACATATGACCTTGCCTCTCCCCTCCATCCCCCGCCCCGGGGAAAAGAATGTCACCACCCTAAATCCCTAGAGGATGGAACTATTGAATGTATTGCAATTATAATGAATTCTCATTGAATCTGTACTGTGTAGATATATTTTTTAAACAGCTAAGTATTTCTGCCAAGGCAGCTAACCCAACACACTATTAAATTGATTTAGGGCAACAGAATGCTGAAGCTGTCACACCTGTAAAAGAACCTTTAACCATATGTTGTAAAGCATTTATATGTTAATCTCTTCAGAACTAGCAAAACCCTTTGATACCACCTGGTTGGCCATATTTTCTGAATTAATTCCAATAAAATAGAATAGAATTACAATATCTGAGGTCTGCATTCTTTAAACAGCAACAAGAATGCAAAGGGATTCTTTGGTATATTAAGTTCTTAGACCACGTATAAAATCTGAAGCCACTACACTACAGAAAAGAAACTCTTCAAATTGAGACATACAAAAGTTATTTCATTTAAAGCAGTCTAAATATTTAAAATTTCTGGAAGGCAAATATGAAACAGTCATCTTGAAGTAAAATATGAGTGTCTGCTTATTGCTTTGGGCATTCACTAGGGAATGAGAGAAGCAGAAAAGAGAGTGCCCTAAAAAACAAGAGTATAATATCAACCACTTTGAACTGAAGAGCTTAATATAATGTGCTTTCTGCTTCTCCCCTCAAAGGAAATAACTGTAAGATTGTGGCCTAGTTTATGGAAATCCTGCTATTCTTAGCTTAATTTGATAAATTTAAGTGTCAACCAGAAAAGTCACATTTTTAGTAAGCATGTGTTAACTATCGTGAGCTAAATAAGTTATCGTTTATATTACCTGTCTTTTATATAAAAGTGCAATTTGGTTACTGTTGGGAATTCAGTTGTGTATTTATTTTTCTAGTCCTACTTAAATAATTTTGATCAGTAATACATCATTTTGGAAGTAAGAATGTAAAAGGAAAAAAGAAATGGAAAATTATACCTAACAAGTTTTTATGGTGGTTTCTGCATCTTTGCTCCTTTTCTGTTCATTTTTGGGAGGTTACTGAGAGCGAGAGAAGAGGAAGAATGAGCTAAATACTAATATATTGTGTCTCTGTTAGCAAAAGATGAAGACATGCCAAGAGAGTTGTTTGGTGGCAGTACAAAGGGTAATCAATTAAGTAGTGGTCAGAATAGATCTTAGTCCTACGAATTAGGTCAAAATTGGGGGCAAGACTTAGAGAAAAGCTAGATTATAGCTCAGAACCAGATGGGTACTCAAGTTTCATTCCTGACACCTTCTAAGTATCAGAGAGATTACCAAGAAAATTTGTTGGAAGTCCCCAACTGGTTTGGCAGAAAGTAATAACCTTCTTCCAGATTTCCCTGTATTAAGATTGGTCCAGAAATTTCTGTGCCTGAACTTGAAGTTAAAACCCATCCAGCAACAAATCTGACCATTATTTGAGAAGGACAGGGATGCAGAAAGAGGTCATGAGGTGATAAACAGCCTGTGGCTTAACAGCTCAAAGTGCAAAGTAGATATATTTGCCAAGTTTCTGTATAAAAAATTAGATAATGCCAGGCATAGTGGCTCATGTGTAATTCCAGCACTTTGGGAGGCAGAGATGAGAGGATTGCTGAACCCAGGGGTTTAAGACCAGCCTGGGCAACCTGGCAAGACCTAGTCTCTACAATACATTTTAAAAAATTAGCTGGCCATGGTGGCGCGTGCCTGTGGTTCCAGCTATTGGAAGGCTGAGGCGAAAGTATCACCTGAGTCCAGCAGGTCGAGGCTGCGGTGGCCGTGAGCATGCCACTGTACTCCAGCCTAGGCAACAGAGTGAGACTCCAAACTCAAAAAAATAAAAAATGAGATAATATGCTTACAAAATCCCCTTATTTATGCATATTACAAATGAAAACTCCTACTGAAACCTTTTGAGTCATGCAAGTTAGGTACTTGTATTAATCACCAACATAGATGTCCGGCTTGGTGGCTCAACCTGTAATCCCAGCACCTTGGGAGGTCGAAGCCAGTGGATTGCCTACGTCCGCCAGTTCAAGACCAGCCCGGACAACTTGACAAGACCTCATCTCTACAACAAATCAAAAATTAGCCGATTGCAGTAGCGTGCGCCCATAGTTCCAGCTACTTGGTAGGCTGAGGCGGAATGATTGCTGGAGCCCAGCGGGTTGATGCTGGGATGGCCGTGAGTATGCCACTGCCCTCCAGCCTGGGTGACAGAAAGAGACTCCAACTCAAAACAAAACAAAACAAAACAAAAAATCACCAACATAGGAACAAAATATAGAAGATATTTTCGATTATAAAAAAATTAAGTTATTAAACTTGAATAAACTGCTGAGCATATAATCAATGAGGCAGCATTGTATAATGGAAAGAACAAAATAATTTTGGGAGTCCTATAAAACCCTCAGACTTCCAACTGATGCGTAAAATGAGCCACAGGCAAAATCAGGAGCACAAGTGGGACAGGTAAGGCATAGGTGGGCAAAAGGGACAACACAATACACTGATTTTTTAAAAAAGAACACATTTTCAAAAACTATTAAACACCAGAACAACATTAACACCCAAAACTAATATTCAACCTAGCTGGACTAACAAATATAAAGCAAAAGAAACATTAAAAAGACACTGAATTTTTTTTTTAGTCATCACTAATTTAACTAATTTCCACAAGTTGTCTTTCAGCAAACTGGCTTATGTGGCAAGTCTTTCATTCAATTAATTAAATTATTTTCCCACCATTTACTAGCTAAATGATTTTAGTCATGTTACTTGCTTGAGTCTTGTTATTTGCTTGTTTGACTGATTGATTGACTTGCTGACAAGGTGAAATGAGATAAATGAAACAGTATCCATAACATATTAGATGCCTAAATATTTACTTTTCAAATTTTAATATATACAAGACAATGTTGACAAATATAATAGAGACCAAAATAGGAATAAAATTTAGTGAGAGTACACATTCTGAATATAAAAGTAAAAAATAATATATTAAATGTTAATGTATAAAATTATGGCCAAATGGAAAGCAGAGAAATTTAGATTTATTTAAAATTACAGTATCTTGAAAAGTCTTATAAAGTGTGATGTGGGTTTTGCCCTGAAAACCAGTTAAGAACTTCAACAATGAAGGTGGAGCTGAAGGGAATGCTATCTCAACAGAGAAAATGATAAGTCATGTAGCTAAGAAGAGCAGGAAAAGGAATGGGATGAGCTGAAGGAAAAAAAGAGAAAAGGGAGAAAGTATAAAAGAAAATACAGAGGAGAAGGAAGAGTAGAAAGAGAAAAGGGAGAAGGAGAAAGAGATGACCACCACCAATAATAGCAACTTTATGAATGTGACAAAGACTCCCAGTGATTACTTATGGTAATTCCTCATTATCTGATTTTCCATTTTTATTCCCATAACAACAGCAATTTTGACTGTGCATATATTGGACTAGGATAAAGATGACATATTCTAGCCTTGTATGCAACTAGGTATAGCCAAGTAACTAAGTTCTGGCCACTAACATTTGAGAGAAAATGATACATGGAAATTCCAAGGTATTTTTTAAATGCAGGAGGAGTGACCTTTTTCCTTACTTTGTCTTTCATGGTGCTAGAATTGAGGACATGGTGCTGAGTCACCTTGGATCATGCTGAAAAGGGCAAAGTGCTTCAGATGGCAGAGTTTGGGTTCCTAAATGGTCACATGAAATAGATCTATCATATGATCTCATGACCATCTACATGTAGGTTTGTATGTGACAGAAAATTAAACTTTTATATTGATTAAGCCACAGTTATATGAGGTTTCTTTTACACAAACCAAATTTATATTGTAATTAACAGTATAAATTCAAGAAATGGTAGGTAGTCTGATATGAATAAATATTAGATCGTCTAGGAGAGATCGATAGAATATCTAGAATGAGAAGACTGTATTTAGTTTCTCTGCAAAGGAAAGTCAGATGTCACATTTGAAAGGAGCAGACATGATCAAATATGCATTTTAAGAAAATAAAGTCTGCAGAAAAAATTATAAAGTAGAAAGACTAGACACAAAGACAATGAACACTGTTTAATAAAGGAGAAACATAGACTTGTGACCACAACAGTAGGAATAGGAATGAGAAGAAACCTTCCCATTTGGAAACAAAACTGACAGAATAGAGCAAGTATTTTAGTCAGAGAGGGGTATCTGGGAGCAAGAAGAAGACACAAAAGATAACTATCATCAAATACAAGTAACATGAAGTAAAGTATAGTTTTAATGGTGGTGTGTGGCAATGAGTTACAAAAAATTATTTTTAAATGTATTCAATTCTAATCAAATTTAAGTGACAATTGTAAGTACAAGTGTGGAAGAAGAGGAGAGTTAGAGTTAGGTATCTACATTTGGTACTCTCCCAAATAGACACAGCACTGTAAGACTTGAAAGTAAACAAAATGGACAAGGAGAAGAGCTATGTAGAATGAAAGCAAAGAGAACAGAAAACAGATTGATTTAACAGTGATTACATTATGCTCTCCTTTTAAATTATTTTAGTATTTTGTCTTCTTCCAAGATACAGGGTGAATGTAACCTAAGGTTCATATCATCTGTGGACATCAAATGGTCTGTGAGATAATCTACCTACACGATGATACAGCCATAAAGTAGATTGAGTTGTCTGAACCCATCCCATTTGTCCTAGTTAAGGAAATGGATGTGCAAACAGGTAAAGTGACTTGTTCAAGGAAGATTCACTACATTAACAGAGAGCTTCCTAATCCCAGTTTGCTGGAACATATTTTGATTCTCCATAATTAGTACATTTTAGCAAAGGTCACCCAAAGGCTTTTCCCCTTCCCCTTCACTTCTTTATCTTGTAAACTGTCTTTCAGTTTCTTCCTGCTTCATAACCATTAGGACTTGGGCATCTTTTTCAAGTGTGAGTAATATTGAGACTTACATAGCAAGATTCCATAGCATTTGGATTTTCAGACTCTTCAATTGTGTTGGGTAAAATTATTTATAGTAGGAAATTCAGTTGGTTTTTCTTTTTGTTTTGTTTGTTTGTTTTGTTTTGTTTTGAGTTGGAGTCTCACTCTGTCGCCTAGACTGGAGTGCAGTGGCACGCTCCTGGCTACCGCAGCCTCGACCTGCTGGGCTCCGGCGATCCTTCCACCTCAGCCTTTCAAGTAACTAGAACTACAGGCGCGCACTACCACACCTGGCTAATTTTTGATGTGTTGTAGAGATGAGGTCTCACCAAGTTGCTCAGGCAGGTCTTAAACCCGTGGGCTCAGGCAATCCACTCACCTTGGCCTTCCAAAGCGCTGGGATTACATACAGGCTGAGCCACCAAGTCCAGCAGTTTGTTCTTACAATTATTATTTTAATAAAATAAATTATCTTCATGGTTTTTCATAGTAAAATAAAATTGTATCTGGTCTTACAAGTGAAGCTGAGTCATTGTGCTGAATGACACTTTTGAAATTAATCCTGCAGATTTTCACATTTTTTCACATTGTTATTTCTTGCATCTCAGTAGAGCAGACAGTGCAATCATCTACTATAAATAATATTTAGAGAAAGTAGTCAAGGGCTCATTGATCTTTCTAAGCAGTTAGACCTATATTTTTAAGACACATTCACTTTTTCAGGCTCCAAAGCAATAAAGATAAAATCTTCTTTCAGTAGTGTGAAAGAGCAAAATAAATCCATGAACAAATCACAACCTCAGAGAGCGATTAAACACTAGAAAGAAGATGCCACACGATTTATCTGAAAGCAGCACAGTAAAAAAGATCACAGGGCTTGGGATAAGAGAGTGATAGATTCCATTCCAGTTTTCTAAAGTATATGACATCGGGAAAGTTAACCTCTGTGTCTCAATCTCCTCATTGATAAAATGAAGATAACAATACCTATGTCAGTGCTTCCATACAGAAAAAAAGGATACAGCAGTTGATAGAAGATACTAGATAAATTTAGTTCACCTGTACAAGTCTTTAAAAAGCTGTTCATTTGATAAGAAATATTATATATGAAGACAAAATGTGCGATTCTAAATGCTAGTTACCTGCCTGAATAATAGTTTAGCTTTTATTCATGTATCTATTTATAAAGCAAGAATGTTTAGAAACTCAGAAGGCAGCAAACATGATCAGGAACATTATATCAACCAAATTTCCCTAACTCATCTAGCATGTTTCATAATGGATGGAAGAGTTGCTGATAATTTCTTTGCTATTTAGATCTTCCCCTAAGCTAGATCCTCAGTGTTGTCCGAGACCCAGTTCCATTTCTTCCTCCTCCACATCTATATTCTAAATCATCCATATTTCTTTTCTCTGACATTGTGGTTCCACTGGCTTATATTTATATTTTATATTTATTTATTATTTGCACTACCTTGTACTATTAACTGCATTTTTCAAATTCATTTTCTCATCTTAATGCTCAGTATTTTGATATTTTATTTGCCTTTAAGTTTATTAATATTTAATGCATTTAAGACTGGACAATGAACAGGACATTTTCTGTTTTTCCATATATAGTTTTCATTTTTCATAGAAACTGCCACACTTCCATGCATAGAGCTAAACCACAGAACTAAACTTTTGTTTGGCTAGTCGTGCTCTAGTCATTAGTGTTTATCTGGCATTTACTGATACTAGTTGTTATCTGACAATTTCTTGTCTTGTTTTCATTTAGATTATTCTACAAGTACAACTGATTTATTTCAACTTGGATTAGTATTTTCATGGCTCCTACTAAAACTGGAATAATAAGATTTATTATTTTCAAAAACTCTACAATATAAAGTAATGCTTTCACAAAAATTTCTCAATACAATGAACTGAACTATAACTTAAATACTATTTTATAAATGATTACACTAAAATATCAGAGAAATCAAGCAATTTACAGAACAGATCCAAATTTAGCTCTTCTGATTACAACATCATTTCCCTTCCTACACAAACTTATAGTTCATCCTTCATACTCTCAAGTTATGATGGCAGAAAAAATTTCTGTAATTTCCCCTAGTTTCAGTTACTGATGCATTACTTATCATACTACTGGGATAATGTGGAAGTGTGGACTAGATTGCAGTGGCCAGCTCTTCAATCATAGAAAATTAATTCCCTTAAAAGGAAAAAGAAAACAGAAGGTTTACTCCCCAAGACTCAAAAAAAAAATCAGTGTGACCATAATTTAAGAATTTGCTTATATAAAATCATGGTTTAAGTTGTACCCATATTTTGAGCTTATTTTGTTCTCTTAATTTCAGCAAAATTCAATTCAATTAATACATAATTAGCCTACTATACTCACGTAATCTGTTTGATAAGGATAAGTTTGCAATCTAATTTTTTTTTTTTTTTTGAGTTGGACTGGAGTGCAGTGGCCGCTTCCGGCCACCGCAGCCTCACCTGCTGGGCTCCGGCGATCCTTCCGCCTCTGCCTTCCGAGTAGCCGGAATTACAGGCATGCGCTACCATGCCTGGCTGATTTTTTGATTTATTGTAGAGATGAAGTCTCGCTGCCCAGGCGGGTCTCGAACCCGCGGGCTCAGGCAATCCACTCACCTCAGCCTCCCAAAGGCGCGGGATTACAGGCTGAGCCACCGAGCCCGGCTACACATGCTCATTTTTAAAAAAAAGAAAAAGGAAAGAAAGAAAAGAAAAATCAGGCGATAAAATAAAGTAAAACTCTCATAACTGCATCACAAACATAAAGAAGTTCTCAATAGTTTGGTATACATCCCATATTGATGCATATCGGTATATATTATGCATACATACATATACACAATATTTTTATTTAAAATAATTATTTTCATACCAAACATATTATAAAAACATTACTGTTTCACCGTATATAAAACTACATGTGCTGATGTAATTTCGTTTTAATTTGCATTCCTCTGATGATTAGTGATGTTGAACATTTTTTCTTATTTTTTGGCCACTTGTATGTCTTCTTTTGAAAATATCTATTCAGGCCGGGCTCAGTGGCTCAGCCTGTAGTCCCAACACTTAGGGAAGCTGAGGCGAGGAGTTTGCCTGAGCCCGAGCGTTCAAGACCAGCCCAGGCAACTTGGAGAGACCTCATCTCTATGATAAATTTTAAAAATTTGCCAGGTGTGGTGGCAGGTGCCGGTATTTCCGGCTACCTGGAAGGCTGAGGCAGAAGGATTCTTGGAGCTCAGCAGGTTGACACTGGAATGTCTGTGAGAGCACCACTGCCCTCCAGCCTGGGCAATGGAATGAGACTCCGACTCAAAAAAAAAAAAAGAAAATATTTATTCATGTTCTCTGCCCACTGTTTAGTAGGAATGTTTGTTTTTTGTTGGTGGTGAGTTGTTCAAGTTTCTTGTAAATTCTGGACATCAGTCCCCTGACAGAATCAAAGTTTGCAAATATTTTCATTCATTCTGCTGGTTGCTTGTTCACTCTGTTGATTATTCTTTTGCTGTGTAGAAGCTTTTTAGTTTAATTAAGTCTCATGAGATATTATCTTATGCAAGTAAGGATGGTTATTATTAAAAAGACTAAAATTAATAGATGTTGGTGAGGATGTGGAGAAAAGGGAAAACGTATACACTGTTGGTGAGAATGTAGAATAGTCTAGCATCTATGGAAAACAGTATGAAGATTTCACAAAGAACTAAAAGTAGTTCTATCATTGGATCCAGAAACCCCACAACTGGGAATTCATCCAAAGGGAAAAAAATCTTATCTTAGAAAGATACCTGCACAAATATGTTTATCACAGCACTATTCACAATAGCAAAAATACGGACTCAACCTAAGTGTCCATCAAATGGATGATTGGATAAAGAAAATGTGGAATATTATTCAAGCATAAAAAGAATAAAAGTATGTATTTTCCAGCATGATGGATAAAACTGGAAGTCATTATTTTAAATGAAACTATTCAGAAACAGAAAGTCAAATATCATACAAGGGGGCATTAAAAAAACGTAATTATTTTTGGAGGGCGGGTCTCTTGTAATGTAGGCTTCCCACACTAGGTAACCCCTAGGTTTTCTAGGAACCCCTCTACATCGGTGTACTAGCTAGCGTTGTGAGAGGCTGCGTTTGGCTACAGTGAATTTTTGAGGGGAGATTCTTTCAATGCGTTAGCCCATTTCGTGATGAGTGATTTAGGAGTGCGCCTGCTCACAACATGCTGACTGTTCATTCAGTTCATGAGACCAAAAACAGCATAACCCTGGTGCCCCACCTGGTCTCACCCTAAGCGACTTTTTTGTTTGCTTGTTTCCCCAGATGAAAAAAAGTTCTCAAAGGGAAACGTTTTGCCAATGTGGAAGAGATGAAACAAAAAACAACTAAAGCACTAAAATGCATCAAAATTACAAGTTCAAAAATTGTTTTGAACAGTGGGAAAAGTGTCTTGATAAGTGCATTGCATCAAGCAGAGGGTATTTTGAAGGTGACTGAAGTTTAAACATGTAAGAATAAATACATAATTTTTTATAAATAAATTCTGGAGATTTTTGGGTCCCCCCTCATATGAGAGAGCTAAATAATGTGTCACAGGATATGGAATAATAGTCATGTGAGACTTGAAAAGGTGAGAGATGGATGAGAAATTACTAAATGGATACAGGGTACATTATTCAGATGATGGTTACACTAAAAGCCTAGACTTCAACACTATAAAATCTATGTAACAAAAGTGTACCCTTTAAATTTGTACAAAGGGGACAAAAGTTACACATGCTGTGTTTTCATCACTGTATAGAGAGATACGTCAAACTGATTTGTCAACATTTATTTAACTGCTTCATAACTGATAATCAGTTAGGTTGCTTCCAAATGTTCACCATTGAAAAAGTGAGCATTCTCTATTTACACAAAAGTGGCCAAGTCAGCTGGTATTTATAAACAGGATCAGGTGAACTTCCATGTGACAGTTAAGTATTTCTTGCGTACTCTTCACAGAATACAAAAATATGTCTACTTAAGTGTTGAAGTTCACTAAAATCAATAATTTTTACAGTTTTATGAAAAACATTCTTATACAAAATAATTTTGTTTTGTTGGGAGCTTTGTGAGTATGTGGCAGTGATAAATACAAGGACTATTTGGTACAGTTTGGTTCATGCTAACGTTTTCTCCTGCACCATCATTGAAAATGTCAACAAAGTAGAAAAGGCAAACCAAATAGTGTCTTGATATTATTACAAAATATATTTTGTTTCGTGGACTCCCCCCTTAGAAGGTCTCAGGAATTTTCAGGATCCTCAGGCAACTCTTTGAGAACCACTAGAATACTATATAAGGATTCTACCCTTGTGATGCTACTGATTGCATTAATTTAATTTTATTTATTTATTATTTTTTATTATGAAGATGTGGGGTACAATTCAGGGTTAGATATACAAACATTGATTATGCAGGTACCCTTGTTGATGTGATATGCCCTTCCCTCCCCTAGCAGTTTCCCTCAACTGCCAATCCCACTCCTCCTCCCAGACAGTTTCCCATTATTGCCAAACGCTTTCTTATAGTATTATAATTGTTCAAGATCCGATTATAAGTGAGAACATATGGTACTCTGTTCTTCGTTTCTGTGATAGATCACTGAGTATGATCGACTCCAAATCCATTCAAATTGCTGTGAAGTCCATATGTTTTTCCTTCTTTAATTCGCATTAATTTTAAAATGAACAAATGAATGAGTAAATAAATATAAATTTCCTACTGATTTCCATCCACACAGTGACATGCAGCAAATAATCTTTAAAAATGGACATTTTATTGTAGTAGTCTCTGCCACTGGCAGTATTATTGGAAGAGCATTCATCTCTACCCATTCTTCTTTATTAGAAAGATGTACATCTTTATTGGCTTTGCAAACCATTCATAATGTCAACATTAATAATGAACATCAGCAGCCTGTCACTATGAAGAAAAATGAAGTAAAATTAAAAATAAAAAGTAGTACAGGTCTGAAATAACACCTAAGGTGAAAATTTCAACTGAACAGAATTCAATGAAAAAGTTGTATCTATAAGTGAACAAATAAGTGAATAAACGGACTGAAAGAAAATGTCTAAAACTAAATAAAATGAGAGCTGGGAGTTCTTATTTTTTTAATTCTGCCCCTCATAGGATACTAGTATTATATTATTTCTCTTATGATAAGTTACCGTGTCAGAAAATGTCTTTTAAAGACTTTAAATGCTTTTCAAGACATTTTCTGTACTATCACTCATTTCTACAATTCTCTTGGTACAATGACATGTCTCTCTCTCTCTCTCTCAGTTGTTACTGCATTCTTTCGTTTAAAGTGGCAAATGAAATTTTTAATTTTTAAGAAAACTTGAAGATATATAAAGTTTTTTGGTAGGCTCCGTGATGTATCAAATCCAAGTAATTCAGGTTAATTAGATGTAAGTTTCTTTTTTCCGCTTATGCTGTCTCACACTCCCAAACCCCTAGAAAAAAGGTGAAAGCAAGAAAGCTTAAGGAAGAGACAGAAACAGAGAACAAAAAGAGGAGCAAACACAGCTGGAGAGGGGAAACACTCTTCCTTACTACTTTCTGGCAACTGTGCTGATATCCTAAAATGTCCCCTGAGATTGCAAAATAGGTGAGGTGAGAAGGATTTTTTACATTGGGAATAAGCTGAGAAGACTGTGTTTTATGTAAATGATGTGGGGAAAGTGTTTTTATTATATATAGGGGTTAATTATCATATTCTTTTTCTGATTTGTTATTTTCGCTTACAAGCAAAAGGGCTTTCATGATTTAATGGTGGGTTTTCACTTAGGAATGGAGTTATGTGTTTTTAAATGTTTATCACTTCGTGGTCTATATAGATCAGTATCTTGTGAATATCAAAAGGGATTGCACTCATTTAAATTTTTAAAACTGAATCTCCTACTATTTAGAATGAATCAGAAGGATTCATTTAATATTTATTTAATGCATGCATTGCACAGGTGAGAAACAAGGACCCGCCATTATGACTTCATTTCTTCAATTGTGAAAATTGACCCTGCTCTAGGTTTAGTCTTAAGATGAAATAATTAACCTCCCTGTGCCTCAGTGATAAGATAGAAAACATTCTGATGCTTTTTTTCTTACATATTCAGTCTCCTAAGATAAAACAATGTTCTTTAAATTTAGAGTTATATCAACTCAATAAGATTTTTTGACAAGGTAAGCATTAATATCATAGAGTTTTTTGTTCCTATGTTTACTTTCTCCAGAGTAATATCTTCACTCAAGGAATATAGTATTGAAGTAGCTTAACATGTGTCTTAAAGTTAAAGCTGGGCACTTTAAATATCTATCAAAAAGAGGGACCCATTTTCCTCTGATTTATGGAACACAATAATTCTTGGCAGTCCTATTAATACATAATCACTAATTCCAATCTAAGGAGTGACTGCACAATGGTAGCTTTAAAAATATTTGCAGATCATGACAGTTCTTTGAAATACAAACAATCAATTATTACTCCTACTTTATTACTACTTTTACCAGAGTAGTGGCCCTAGAACATGCTCATTGCCTGACTGCAAGACTCAGGAGCCATAAATATTGTTTCCAATAAAGACACAATGACAATTGGGTTTAACACTAATATCGTGGTTCTTTTCATGATGTCTAGTTCCTGTATATGAAGACAGTGGGAAAGAGGACTGTATTAACAATTAATCAGTATACATATTTTTAGCATGTACAATGGACTCAGTTCTGCACTGGTATTCCAGGACACCAATGGAAATGTAAAGTATAATGCTATTCTTTAAAAAAAAATTCAACCTAGTGAAGAAGAAGACTACTGTCAGTGAGTACTTCTGTATCCCAGGCACTTTGCCAGGCATGTGACTGTTTTAAGAGTCAGAAGTTCAGATACAATTCCTGACTCTTGCTGTAAATAACTGTGTGACTCAACTAAATCACCTGGTCTTCCTGGAATCACCTGGTCTTTCTGGAATTTCTCCATATGTTAAAAAAATTAAATAAATGATCACTAAATCTCCTCTAGTTTTGACAAATCTATAATGTTGCACTGTGACTAGAATGATTTGGGGTTCTGAAGACCTGGGACAGTGAAGATTAGATGTTTCAGAAAGGCTTTAGATCAAATGAGAACATGGAGTTAGGTATTGAAGGATGTCTCTAAGCCTTTGAATAGTCAGAGGAGAATTTGATGGTGTTCAATTTAGGGAGTGCACAGGGCATTTCAAATGGCTTTGGAAGTTCGTAATGTCTCTTCTTAAGTTGCAAATGCCCTGATGGCAGTATCTTATGTCTCAGCACAGTGTCTGGCACAAAAGAGTTCCTGAAAATATTTGTGGAAAAAAGGACAATATTGACTATGGTAGAGAGTTTATTATCAAGAGAGTACAAAATGTTAGGAGAGAACTCTACAAACTAGACGATTTATATTTGACAAAATGCTAACAAATGATTTCCCAAAGCCAAGATTAGGTATCTCTGCTTTCTAATCCAGAGTCTAAGTCTAAGCACTTCCTCCAGGAAACAGTGTGCTGTCTGCAAGGTGACTCTATTGCTACCTGTGCCTGCCATGCTAACCCTATTCTCTGAACTCTGCCTCTTGCACCTGTCCCTTCCTGTGCTCCATTCTGGTGTGAAATTACCTTTACATCAGAACAGTACCCTGGTCCCATCTTGGTTGGATAGCTGTAATCTTAGTTTCTCCTCAGGGTTCACAAAAACTCAGCGCTTACAAAAGTGTCCTGCCTCCCCTAACTATCACTGCAGCCAGCTCGGGTTGACCTGCTGACCTTCCTAGCCACGCTCAAATCCTGGACTAATGTGATAAGTCCAGTTGTATGATAATATGCCATTGCAGTAAAAATGCAAAAACAGCCGGGTTTGGTGGCTCAGCCTGTAATCCCGCACCTTGGGAGGCTGAGGTGAGTGGACTGCCTGAGCCCGCGGGTTCGAGACCCACCTGGGCAACTTGGTGAGACCTCATCTCTACAACAAATCAAAAAATCAGCTGGGCGTGGTAGCGCGCGCCCGTAGTTCCAGCTACTTGGAAGACTGAGGCGGAAGGATGGCCGGAGCCCAGCAGGTCGAGGCTGCGGTGGCCGGGAGCGGCCACTGCACTCCAGTCTGGGCAACGAAGCGAGACTCCAACTCAAAAAAAAAAAAAATGCAAAAACAAAAATCCCTTGTCCCCATCTCACATCCTTCATTGAATAACTTCTACACACAAGGCATGTTTCTAGGCACCCTACTAATTGAAGAGTCACAAGTTATGACCAAAACCTCTTTTCTACTCCCACATTTTCACAAAATATTGGATATGTCCCAGTTTCATCAATTGCAAGGATCTCTGCATTTTCTAAACTCATGTACTATATGTAATTCAGGAACATACAGCATTCCATCTTAAATCATTAGTGAATGTGTCTTTTCTTCTCCTAGAATATTTAAAACATGCTGGGAGATGAAGACTTTGGATTTTGTTTCCTGAGAGAGCCAGGGACAGGGAATGCACCTGGAAAACACTTGCTAATTGTGGAAAGCACAATGTGTTCAGCCATAAACATGCCTGAAAAGTCCCAAGTATTCATCTTGAGTCCTAAGATTTTCATCTTTATCTTGATGAAGCCAAGATTAAATAGCCAAGTACCTGTTCCTATGAACTAGTTTAAGAAAATGAATTGAACATAGGAAATATCACTGCAAAAGGAAGTTGCCTTAATTTGTACCACTAGTTTTATGATAAGAATATAGAAATCCAAAGTGAAACTGGAGAGAAAATGATAAATTAAAATGTAAACTTCAAGTATTTGTATAGGAGAGTATCAGAGTCTGTTTTCTAAAGGCACTTGAAACTGGGAAGATCAAAAATAGCAACTAATCAATATGTCTGTGAAGAAAAATCAGCCCATAAGCTCAGAAGTGAAAAATCTCCATAATACTACAAAAAGATAGCACATTAGCTATAGGTAATGTCTTCTCTATTTCATTATATGATATTATAAAGTACATAAAATTCTCAGCTCACTGCCACTTACAAGGGTAAATCCTGAATACATTCCAAAGTTAATTTATGAAAAGCAAATCAAACTCCCTGAACCGAATATAGCAGGAAATAGTCTATATTTTTGAAATCAGTATTATTAATACTAAAGTATAAAACTGAAATAAAGGTAACTTAGCTATGTCATTAAAATAGTATATTAAAAACAAGATAAAGTTTAACAGATATCATTATTTCGTGTGTGAATATATGTTTTAATTTCATGAAATCCATATAGGGAGATAAATGTACTCAGATATAAAACTTGGATTTAACGAACACTTTCTATATATCAAGTATGCTAATGAATGTTTTTATAGAGACAATATTATACTATTTAAATTTCACAGAAAAGTAATTGAAGCCATGCAAAGTTAACTAGCTTATCCGATATCAGACAGCAACAATGACTAGTTGAAGGCGATCATGCTAAGATTTTCAAAATCCAGATGTACTTACTGAGCTCAAGAATTGACAGCGTTACATCTATTCCCATTTGCCACATGATAATTTTGTGCCTCATAAGGAAGTGGATATAAACATCCCTCCCTTCCTCCAATGCTCCTGCCTTCCTCACTAAGGAAGTGATATTAAAACTCTTAAAAAAAAAATGACTAGCTGAGTTCAGATTCCTAACCAAATACAAGAATAATAGAGAAAAAGACACAAAAGCAAACAATTTATTGAATTTGTTCATCAATATGATGAAGTTATTTCAAAACTAAATGTAATATTTGAACGTGTTCACTATGGAATGATACAAAATATTTTGGCTACAAACCTCTGCTATCAATGAAATTAACTAAAAATTATTATATTGCATCAAAAATCTCAATTTTTTTTGAGTCAGGGGCTCATTCTGTTGCCCTGGCTGGAGGGCAGCGACAGGATGATGGCTCACTACAGCCTCTATCTCCTGGGCTCAGGTGACTCTTCTATCTTAGACTTCTGAGTAGCTGGGACCACAGGCATAAACCACCAAGCCCGGCTAATTTTATTGATTTTTCATAGAGATGAGGTCTCACTATGTTGCGTAAGCTGGTCTCTAACTCCTGAACTGAAGCAATCTTCCTGCCTTGGCCTCCTCAAGTGCTGAGACTACAGGCATGAGCCATTGCATCTGGCCATTATTTCTTCTTTTTTAAAAAAATAAGACAAAATTGAAATGAGGTCATATATGGTGAGAAAAATACACCAGAGAATACACTTGTGTTTTGTGACAAGCCTGAGTTGAGTTCTCTTACCTAGAAAAATAAGTAGTTTATTTACTGCTGTCAGGCATATGAAACCCTGTCATGCTGAAGAAGCATAGATCTTTTTGTCCCTTTCCTTGAGGGCTGGATTGTCTAAACGAAAGAATGTTTAAGTTACAGCACAGTAAAATTCAAAAATTCAGATAGACATAAGGCAAAACTTCTTGACAAGAAAAGGAATTTTGTGATGGATTAGACCATAGGAGGGGTCTTGGTGGCTTCTCTCTAGAAAGCATCTCCAAAATACTGATAATTTATGTTCTTTACTACTTAGCATGACATTCATCCTGAGGTTCTGAGGTCCTGATATTTTATGTTTGGATCTCATTTCACCTATGTTTCTAGCAATAAAGAAGTCTCTCCTCAACTTTCAATTTTGCAAAATTAATGGGTTTTAACAGTTCCCTACAAAAAACCCTGTTCTTAACCTATTTAGCATAAATATCCTGATGAGGTAGACAGGAGGAAATTGTTTTTAGATTGAACTCTACTCCTTTGAATGACATGTAACTCCAAGTCTATTATCATTCAAATAAAGAGAAAGGAAAAACAGAGTGAATTTTTTATAAGGAAGGTAGAGTTCATTCCACAGACATAGATTGAAACTGGCAGCATAAACAAACCTGAAATATGATTGTATTTTGTCATCCTGAAATGATTTTGTGAATATAGGAATCGTATTTGCTATCCAGAAATTTCTTTTCTGTAAATCTACCCAGAGGAACATAAATCGCTCTACCAAAAAGACACCTGCACGTATATATTTATTGCAGCAGTATTCACAAAAACACTATTAGCAGAAACATGGAACCAACCCAGATGTCCTCCAAAAGTGGACTGAATAAAGAAAATGTGGTACATATACACAATGGAATATGACAGTCGTAAAAAATAACTAAATCATGGCCTTCGCAGCAACATGGATGCAGCTGGAGACCATCATGATAAGTGAACTATCACAGAAACAAAAAACTGAATATTGCATGATCTCCCTCATAAGCAGGGCCTGATCACTGATCACATGAGCACAAGGGTGGGAGGGAGGAGGGAGGGGAATATGTGGGTACCAGGTCACTACTGGGGAGAGAGGGCCACCCAGAAGACCAAACTCCACCTGCATGCAACTTACTTATATAGTAAATCCTCACTTGTACCCGACAACTCTAAAATAAATTTTAAAAAAAAGAATCATATTTGCTTTTTTCCCATTGAATATTTCTACAGACTTTTGCTCTGGGAAAGCTAAGTAGTTAGAGGGCTAAGACCTTGTTACTGCCTTATTGTTTACCTTTCAGTCTGAGATCCATGTGGATCTTAAATTCACTAAGATCAAGACATATTCTGCCCTCTATGCTTTACAGAGAACCATGTGCTTTCCTCCTGCTGGTCTCTCTAGTTTCTTTTGCCTATTCTCTTACCCTCTCTTTATACTGAAACAATACTGGCTTTCTTCCTGAGAGTAATCACACCAAGACTTTTCTCATTCAGGCCCTTTCCATTCTCTCTACTAGGAACACTCTTTTCCCAACTCTTCATCTGTCTGGTTCTCATCTGCCTGGTCTCAGCTCAGGCCTCACCTCCTTGAAGAGGGCTTCTTCACTCAGCCTACATACCACGTGTCTTCCTTTAATTCCTTCATCATACTCCCTACCAATTTCATTTAAAGTGTATAGCCTACATATAATTGTTTTCTGTTTCTTTACTTGTTAATTATCACTAACTCATTCTAATCTAGACTTCATTCTAATGTAGGCTTTAGTCCCATTCACTGCTATCTCATCACAGCAGACAGGATGATAACTCAATTCTGGTAAGCCTATGGAAAGCCTATATTCATTCCAACTCAGAGCCTAATGTTGTGTACATTTTGTACAGATACATACAATGGCCCCTCTTCTCTTTTCTTAATGTTCTTTGGCATGCTTACCTTCACGGTGAGAAGAACTACAAAACAAAAGTGGGAAACTCCTAGGATAACAGGAATCACAAAAATTCTTGCTTGAACACCTCAAAAGAGCTTACTGCCCTTCAGTGCTGTAGATTTTACTCTTTAGAGAATTTTCAATACAACAAAAGAAAATGCTTTGCTTTTAGCTATGCTACCATAAATCTGAAGTTCTGAGAATAAGAATGTTCACTTCCTCTCAATTTCTTCCATACTGTTTAAAGTCTGATATAGATCCAAATCCTTTCAAATCCAAAGTGTTTTTTCAGCATAGGTAATTATAAACATTTCCAGACAAGGTGAAATCCTTTATACTCTATCAGACTACAAAAATAAATAAAAGGCTATTTGAATTGTCAAAACTGGCTTAAGCCAAACAAATATAGTCAATCTTTATTTTTCATGGATTTATGATTCACAAATTTGCCTGCTCACTAAAATTTCTTTGTAACCTAGAAATCTACACTTGCAGCACTTTTTGCAGTCATTCATGGACATTTGCAGAGCAGTGAAAAATGGAGTTGCCCAAATACACATTTCCAGCTGAGATCAAGCAAGGCAACACTCTGCCTTCTTGTTTCAACTCTCATCCTGTAAACAATTGTCCTTTTGGCAGTCTATTTAATGATTTTTTTTTTTCATCTTTGCTCTTTTTGTTAGTAATTTTGCTGTTTAAAATGGTCCCCGGGCATAGAGATGAAGTGCTATACAGCATTCCAAAACACAGTAAAGCTATGATGTACCTTACAGAGAAAATATGTATGTTAGTAAGTTCCTTTCCGGCATGAGTTATAGTGCTTTCAATATGGGTATAGTGTTAATGAATCAATATATATTAAATAAGATGTCTGTAGACAATGAATATTAAAAAGGTGTCAGTAAACATAAATACACATAAACAATGTTATGTATTGATCAGTTGATGAAAATGTAATGAGAGGCTCACAGGAGTGTAATTCAATTTCCCCTGGGAACAGTGGTTCAGTATTTACTAATTCAGTGTTAGAGGAGACCTTATAGAAATAACTACTGTACTTAATGAGAATAAACAACAAATGCCTTTTTAGGAAAAAGTGTCAAACTCTTCTGAATCGTTATATGAGATTTATAATCTCCATCATCAGAAAGCATAAAATACCTGAATTTCATCAAAAATATTATTTGATGAATTGTATTTTCTCCCAATTATCAATATATTATTCATGCAGTTATTACTTCAGTGTTCATTTATTTTCTGAAGTGAGAGAGAATCTCCATTATCAACAAAGTAAAGGGTAAGAAAAACTTAACAATGAAAAATAAAATCCCAAAACTTCCAGGGATGTTTCTTCTACCAATTACTTAATATGTATTTTTTTACTATTGATTTGAACATTACTGATATATCTGTTAAAACCTAGGTGAAGTACTGGTCTGACAATTTTAGAGCAGAAATTATAGAAATGAAGCTTATTGTGATACTCACATTTGAAATTCAAAAGCCATATACTGAAGATGAAATATCAAAAAGTTATAAATGCTGCCTACATAGAAAAGGCTCTACCAAAAGAGTTAGCTGGCAAAGATGAAAGTTGTAACTGTAGGGTTTTATAGAAGCATTGCAAAGAGCAATGGAAAGCAATGAATAATAAAATAAAAGTGTCCTACAAAGATGAAATAAGAATTGATATGCAGAATGCACAAAACAAGTATCTTGTTTCTGTATCATTTTCACCATCACTTAGAAAATGTTTCTCTTCTCCTAGTGATTCTCTATGGTTTCCAAAAATCCATGGCTATGTTTTCAAATAGCCATGCAATGAAGAATGAAAAAGCAAATATGTAGGTAAGCATTATTTATGTAGAACCGTTCAAGACAATTTTAGAATTGGATATATGTGCCATATAGTCAAACAAATGAATGCAATGTCATCTTTTTTTTTTTTAAGGAAGCAAGACTTTTTAAGAGGACAGAAAAGCTCTCACAGTAGGAGGGGACCCAAGGGGGTTGTTCCAATTTAATCTATTTTAATGGCATTATATTAGTGAAAATAATGTTTAAAAGTATAGTATCACACTAATGATGTGTGATCTACATTCAAGTGTTTATGTCATATTAAATACATTCTAAGCAAAAAAGTCAACTAAACAACTACTTAGAAATAAATAAATGGAAGAGGGCAAATCCTTTAGTATTAATTGCTAACAATTTCTCAGATTTTAAGAGGGAAATGTGTTTTCAAACAGAGTGTTGAGTAAAATGTATTTTTGTTTTTATTTTTATTTATTTTTTCTCTTTTAATTTTTATTTTGAAATTGTGGAGTACCTTTCAGGGTTAGGTATACAAATGTTCCTTGTGTAGGTACCCTTATTGATGAGGTGTGCCTCTCCCTTCCCCAGGCAGATATCAACTACTGTCAATCCAGCTCCTGAGGATGTATTTTTAAGATACCCAACTAGATACATAACTGTGAAATTTCGGGAGACTAGTAATAAAAAAAAAAATTCTGAAAACTTCCACAAAGAAAATAATAAAGGAACAAGAATGACTTCTCAAACAACATCTGATGACAAAAGTGCCTAATTTCATCTGAGTTCCAAGAAAATGTTATTTTATCCTAGAAATCAATATTCAGAAAATACTTCAATTACATACGAGGATAATTAAAAACTTTGCAGACATGCAAGAGCTCAGAGATTTCACCTCCAAAGCACTTTTCCTTAGGAAGTCACTTAAGAATGTATTCTAGAAGAAAATCAAAATGAGAACCTAAAAAATTAGAAACAGAGCATTCAGAAACCAGGCCTCCACATCAAAAGAGTAAGAAGTTCCAAAATAACAGCAATAGAGTAAGCTTAGAGAACACTGATCTCAAATCGCAGTGAAATAGAGAGCTCCAGTAGTGTGCTCTCCGGGCAGAAGGCAGAAGGAAATGCTTTATTAGCAAGAGACTGGAATAACGTAAGTATAAGATGAAATTACACAGTACAAGGAAAAGAATAAAATGTCTAGAAATCCATATGGAAAAAATGCAGCCTAAATCTAAATACATTACTCCAAATTAGAACATAATTGATCTTGAAGAAAAAAATGGAATGCATTCTGAAAAATGGGAGTCCATAAGATGAAAAGTATTAGGGATATTATGAATAAGGCATGTGTCTTATCACAACAGAGAAAAAAAAGACTATCAGTGACTCTATTAAATTACTATATTAAAATATTTATAAAATATATGTACACGTATATGTTCATTATTTTAACAAAATTATTTAAAAATAATTGATTGTAAGTAACAAAGAAAAAATGGACTTAAGGCACATGAAGAAGCCGGGCTCGGTGGCTCAGCCTGTAATCCCGCGCCTTTGGGAGGCTGAGGTGAGTGGATTGCCTGAGCCCGCGGGTTCGAGACCCGCCTGGGCAGCGAGACCTCATCTCTACAATAAATCAAAAAATCAGCTGGGCGTGGTAGCGCGCGCCTGTAATTCCGGCTACACGAAAGGCTGAGGCGGAAGGATTGCCGTAGCCCAGCAGGTCGAGGCTGCGGTGGCCGGGAGCTGCCACTGCACTCCAATCTGGGCCACAGAGTGAGACTCCAACTCAAAAAAAAAAAAAAAAAAAAAAAAACACATGAAGAAATACACAGAGAAATAGCTATATGGTCAACCACAAAAAGACAGTGCTACCGCAGCATGTCAGTTGTTCAGGATGTTCAAGAGAAACACCAATTGAGATTGCAAAAGAGGAATGGAAACTTGGCCATGGAAAGACTAGAATCCATTAATTAGATATATAATAGTAAGAGCTTAAAAATATTTTAAAGCCACATAATATATGAGGACATTTGGGAATTTCAAATATCCAGGAAAGAAAAAGAAAGCTATAAAATTGAAAAACTCAATCATAGCATGGTGCTTTGCTCTGTATAGAATAATAGTCACCTCGCTATCTGCAAATGTGTAAATAATACTGATTGGTTTTCCAGTTTTTAGAGTAAACCTATATATAAAGTATATGTATTTAGGACTAATTATAAATGCAAGGTGGAATGTAAATATTCTCAATCCTAACTCCAATGTCATCAACTCATAAAATAGATGATTGAAAGACAAAATCTCAGCCGGGCTCGGTGGCTCAGCCTGTAATCCCGCGCCTTTGGGAGGCTGAGGTGAGTGGATTGCCTGAGCCCGCAGGTTCGAGACCTGCCTGGGCAGCGAGACCTCATCTCTACAATAAATAAAAAAAATCAACCGGGCGTTGTAGCACATGCCTGTAATTCCAGCTACTTGGAAAGCTGAGGCAGAAGGATCGCCGGAACCCAGCAGGTCGCGGCTGCGGTGGCCGGGAGTGGCCACTGCACTCCAGTCTGGGCGACAGAGTGACTCCAACTCAAAAAAAAAAAAAAAAAGAAAGGCCTGGTATTTGGGCCTGGCTCGGTGGAAGGCTGAGGTGGAAGGATCGTCGGAGCCCAGCAGGTCGAGGCTGCAGCGGCCACTGCAATCCAGTCTGTGTGACAGAGTGAGACTCCAACTCAAAAAAAAAAAAAAAGAAACCCACAAATGTGTAATAAACATGAAAAACTATTTTATTTAACAAAAAGGATTTTTATGTATCAAATATATAAGAATTAAATTATAACAATGATGTTGAGGGTTTGAAAGACTAGACTTTTCGCAGGCTGTTGATGGGATTATAAATTGGTATAGCTTTCCTTGGCATATATCAGAAATATATTTACTTAACTAAATTCTTCATGGCCTTTAATCCAGTAATTATACTTCAGTCATCAGAAGTAATTAAAAAATCCAGAAAAACTTTATTTGCAGTAATACTTTATGATGGATTAAAGAATAATTAACAAAAGCTGCAAGAATAGGAGACAGTTAATTAAATTATGGACATGAATATTATAAAGCTATGAAAATGAAGTTTACAAATGCCTTTCATGCAGTTCCACTCACGTCAATCTATTTTTTTTCAAGGAAGTAAATTTTTCTACTCAACAAAAGATACATAAAATATAAATAGATGACCAGAGTCCTGCAGAAATTGAATGAAATATATAATTTTAAGTTATATTGAAAGTTAAAATCGTTCCACTTTGATGCTCATGGAAAGCCAATGTATCAAAAAATGCACTTCTAGGCCCTGGATCCTCTTTTGCCTCCATCAGTAAACATTAAGGTCATAGTACCACAAAATAAAGTGGTTAAAGGTGTATAAATTTCCCTTATGTTTGGGCAAAAATACAAAGTTAATGCCATGAAACAGCAGGCTGAAAGTATGTATTGTAGCATTTTATTTAGTGTTCCAGTTTAGATAAAGTTTATATCACAAATAGCTTGATATTTGGCATTAAGTAGAGCACATAACTGATTTTTAAGACAAACTGGGGATAAAATCACATGCAGCATTAGTTAATAAAGCCATGACTACTGAGTTCCTTCACCTTTCTTTATTGCATATAGATCGCGGTCTTTGGTTTTAATACTCACTTTGTGAACACATGGATTGTTACACTGAATTAACTTCAAAATGATATTCAAAAACCAAGTCATAATCATAACCCATTACTTAAACATTGATATGGGTTAAGAAATATGTAAAATGAGCAGTCCATTTAAGTGATAGTAGTGCCATGACACAAGCCAAAAAACATAATCAAATTCTTTATTTATCCCTCTAGGCTCAGTTAGTGTTCAAAATCTGACATCCTCTTTAATTGATCTGAGACCCCAGAAACACAAAAGCACAATTTATGACAACAACACTGCTCAGGAAACAAATGCCTTGCATAACTTTACATTCCTTTGCTTGTAATAGAGTCTTAATATTCTTGGTTTCATATTCTGGGTAAATTTCTCATTTGTTTCTATCTCCTTGAGGAACCATTTACTTAAGAATAAAATCTGATATATTTCAAATCATTGAAGGAAAAAATGGATTTTTCTAAACATGTTGTGACAATTGGCTAACCTTATTAGGTAAAAATAAAACTGGACTGTTTCTTTAGTCTTTATACCAAGTAAATCTACATGAATTAAATATTAATTTTGAATCATGAAACCAAAATAAGATTGTATTAAATAAAATCATAGGGCAATCCCCTGGGGTCCACTCCCACTGTGGGAGCTTTTCTGTCCTCTCAATAAGTCCTGTTTTCAAAAACAAAAAAAATCAGGGGCAGTTTTTTTCCTTTAAATAAATTTGAGTAAGAAATATTTTCCTGGGCAAGACACAAAAATCTTAAGGCAATAAAACAAACAATTTCTAAATTTGACTAAATAAAATGTAAGAATATGTATAGTCATAAAAACTGTAAACTAAAATCATGATTCTGAAAAGTCATACAGGTTAAAAAAATCTGGGTAAAATATCTGCAACACACAACAAATAGTGTGTTACTTTATAATACATATCAATAAACAATAAATACACCCAAAATCAATAGACCCACAATTCAATAGAAAATTGGGCAAAAGTATGAAAAGGAGTGTATGTGTGCACACACACACATACACAGAAATACAAATGGTGTTATCACTGTAAATGTAAACAATAAGATACTAAGAGCAAAGCTTTAAAAAGTCTAACATTGTACACCACTAGTGTTACTAGGCAGAAACAGACACACTTATATACCCTAGGTAAGACAGTAAATTGATATGCCTTTTTTGAATACCCAGCAAAGTTTTCAATGCAAACACCTTTTGACTAAAAGTTATTTCACTCTTAGCAATCTATTCTACAAACTCACTTGGATGTGTTACTAAAAGAGACAAGAAAACAATCATCAGCAAAAAACAGGTTAAATAACAACAGACTACCATCCAAAAACAATAAAGAGGAAATTGTGCAGTTAAAAGATGCACTCTGATTTAGTTAAGTAGGAAACAATCAGTAGGATACAGAACAGTGTGTATATATACTACTATTTGCATATATACTACCATCTCTGGAAACCATTGATAGTGATTTAGAAAAGTGAAACTGAGGTAGAAGATAGACAGTATTTTATTTATCCAGTTATCATGATTTTAAAATTGCCATATGCATGAGTTATTTTCTTCATAACTTTTAAACTTCAAACTATAAAGCCCTTAGGAATCTAAATTCAAAATTTCTGCATGTTTTAAGTTTAAATCACCCACAGTACCAAATTGTTAATGTGAACAAATATTTTTATTCTTTTTATATAATTTTTGTTACATGTCAAATCAGCATCAGTTTTTATTCAAATAGTCATTATTTTCTACCTGAAATTCTCAAATTGCTTAGTTGGAAACTGTCAGGGGAGGGGTGGAGGCAAGATTGGCAGTACTAGGAAACTGCTTGGGGGGCGGGTACACCTCATCCACAAGGGTACCTGCATAATGAACATTTGCATACCTAACACTGAATTGTACTCCACATTTTCAAAAGTTAAAAAAGGAAATTCTCAAACTGCTATAATAAACATTAAATTATGTAAAATCTGTTTAACATTACAAGATACACTTGCAAGATTAGTGTCTCAGATTATTCAAAATAGCTATTTGCACTGATATTTTAAAATATTTGGTAAAAACCTACTATTGTAAAACTTTCAACTTGCTTCTCCATGAACAAATTAAAATACTAATTATTTATAGTTAAACATATAATCCACATAAATTCATTTATTTGAAGATCACCCAGAAATTTATGTAGTTTAAATTGAATTGAAAAGATTTTGGCAATGAAAGAAAAAAATCATATGAAAATATAATATAAATTTTCAACTCTAAATATGATTCAAATAATTAAAATTATTTTTAAGAGATCTGCAATTGTCATTACAGTTAACATCAGGCTTCCTCTACTAGATAAGTTTTCTAGAAGCCCATTGGTATCATCACACTTGCTAGTGTTGTTAAGAGGCTGTTGGAGTGTTGTTGGAAATTCTCTCAACGCATTTGCCCATTTCATGATGAGTGATTTACATGCACACTTGCCCACAATAAGCGTTCAGCAGTTTTTGACCCAAAACGGCATGGCTCCTGTGCCCCACTATCCCTATTCACCTGATCTCGACCCAAGCAACTTTTGTTTCCCCAGATGAAAAATTTCTCATAGAGAAATGTCCTGCTGATGTGTAAGAGGTGAAACAAAAAATGACACAAGCACTGAAGAGCTTCAAAATTAACGAGTTCAGAATCTGTTTTGAGCAGTGGAAAAAGCATCTCAATAGGTGTATTGCATCAGAGAGTAGTTTGAAGGTGACTGCAGTCTAAATGTGTAGGAATAAATACATAATTTTTTATAAGTAAATTCCATTTTGGGGGTTCCTTCTCATACATAAATTAGTAATAACACTGTAAACTAGTAAAAACTACCAAATTGATTTTTAAAATAGTGTAAAACAATACAATGTAAACGTGCTTGGAAATTATAAAGTCAAAATGTCCCACTTCATATATAAACTAAAAACACGACTGAAATTCTTCAATTCCTCACAAATTAAAAATAAGACATGAAAAAAGAGAAATATTTCTCAAGAAAACCTATTAAAACGCACATATCCCTAGAGATCTCCACTTCCAGACCTTTCTTGGTCAAAGTGTTATAATGAGAAGAGATGCCTGGGCAACTTGGCGAGACCTCATCTCTACAATAAAATCAAAAATCAGCCGGGTGTGGTAGCGCACGCCTGTAATTCCGGCTACTTGGAAGGCTGAGGTGGAAGGATCGCTGGAGCCCAGCAGGTCGGGGCTGCGGTGGCCGGGAGCAGCCACTGCACTCCAGTCTGGGTGACAGAGTGAGACTCCAACTCAAAAAAAAAGAAAGAAAGAAAAGAACTTTCACACTATGTAAAATTGAAGGAGAAATTTCTATGGTAGCTAAAACAGTGAACACAGATATTTCCTTTAAATACATGTGTAATTCATAATAGTTTACATAAAACCCTTAAAGAATATGTTTAACATGTTGCAAATTAGTACCACTAAATGTATAGGAGAATATATTTGTATATATGGATCAAAGTAGTCACTCCACACTCTATCATCCTTATTTTTCAGAACGAAACTACTCACTGTGTTCTGTATTTCTTTTTTAAATTGTTCTTTGAATAATTTTTGAATAATTAGCCTCAATGACAAAAACTTACATATTGCTTAAGAATTACCATTAATTTAGTTAAATATTCTTCCAAGACATAGTGTTCTAAAACTATACATAGAATTGGAAATTACCAAGTCAAAATATCTCATTTCATGTATTTTGTTTTAAAATATTTTTATATATTTTAAAATATATAAAATTCAAATGTTTTTAAATTTAAAATACTTTTAATTTTAAGAAACTAAACATATTTTTTCTTTTTTTTTAACATTCGAATTATTTAGGCATCATTGTTAAAGAAAGAGAAATATATCACCACCAATGGGATAAACTACTTAGAATTGAATCCTCAGCAATTAGCAAGCAGTTGTAGAGTTGCTACAATGCCTCAAGTACCCTGAACAAGGGACAAGGTTTAGTGTTCATCCTCCCCATAAAATTAATAGTCTAATAGTATGTTCCACGTTATATATTTTTACCTGTAATGTTTTCCAAAACTTTTCAGTCGGAATTTTACCTCATGATTTTCAAAGACAACTTTTTTGTCAGTCCAGAATGATAAAGAATCTTAAATGTGTGTTTTTGCCTAAGAGAAATGCATATTTCCTCCTTTCCTCCGTGTCTTCCTCTCAAAAGCGTAAATACTTTATATTACTGTCAAAATTGATATTTTAAAAGTTCACTCTTTTATAGTAGCACAAAGTTAGTATAGAAGATTGACTATGGATGTACAAACTAAACAAACATCAAGTCAAAGATAAGCTTAAACAAAAAAGGAGGAAAGGAAAGAAAAGAATAAATGAAGGACAGGAAGGAAGAAAGGAGAGAGAGGGAGATAGGGAGGGAGGGAGGGAGGGAGGGAATATTTAATTCCCAGTTCCACATTATAGCCCTGCCTAATATACCAAGTTATACAGCCTCTTAGAGGTGTTCCCTTTTTCTTCAAGGCCTCGTCTCCCACACTTTAAAGAAGTCTGGCAATTTTGATCTGCAGTAAAGAAAAAGATATATTTTTTTCTTACATGAAAAATATTTATTTCAACATGCCTACTCTAGCCTTTTACTCATGCATAAGAAATAAAATATATATAATCAAACTGCTGATGTATTATTACTGCAATGACCTGAAAAAAATGCTAAAAAATTATAAAATGAATGCTAAATCTGAAGCAAAAGAGTAGTTTGATGCAAAGGTTTTGTTTTGGCTACAAAAGGTTTATGGGTTAAAGAAACTTTTCTTGTATCAAATTATGTAACTTGTCTCAATTAAATATATGCTATAGTTGAAATGATTGAGGTCATATGCACTCATAGAATCAGGTAATACTTCACTATATCTTAATAAGAAGAACAGGGTATACATATTTTATATAAACATATTTCAGTCATTTCTATCAGTAAACTGGGTATTTAGAAATGATTAGACTTCAAATATTTACATTGCAGGGTATCTTCTCAGCTTCACTAAAATCTGTCAAGGTGTAAGTATCAGAGGACCATAAACAAGGAAATATAATAGTACTTACCATTTGAAATTGATTTTACATAAAGGGTAAATAAAATTCATAAAAATAGAATGCCCTATTCAAAATATTTTAGAAAAACTAAAATGTAGGCCATTTATCAATTCAACCCTGTTTGGGCCCAACTTTTAAATACTGAAATAATCAGAAAAAAAGTGTTAACATGGCATAGCTATAAACATACTTTATAAAACTGTAAAGTAAAATTCTAAAGAACAATCCAAAAAGTAAAATTATAAACATTATATGTTGGCAGTTGAATGAAACTGCTAGGGGAGGGAGGGGCACACCTCATCAACAAGGGTACCTGAATAATCAACATTTGTATACCTAACTCTGAATTGTACCCCACATCTTTAAAATAAAAAACCATTATATGTGTCATTTGTTTGAGATATTTAAGCATATATAAAAATTAAAATGACCTGAAATGATGCATTCATAAATTCCCTATCTGTAATGAACATAGTATTTCCCAGAACTATGTATTCTGTTTCACTAAAGACATTTACATGTTTCAAGACTCTAAATTTTAAAACTGCTTTTAACCTTAAGCTATAAATTAGTAGTAAGCACACTGGATGATTCTTCCAATAATATATAAATGTGTTAAAAATAAAAACATATCATAACAAAGTGTTTCACCCAAGTAAACCACTCATAGAATCAAAATAAGGCAAAGCAAAATTATTAGAGAACAAAGTCTAAAGATAGACTACAGGCCCAAAAAAAGAGAAAAGAAAGGGCAGCTATACTAAATAATCACATGTATTAGTGAAAGAGAGCAATTTTTCCACCACAAGAAACTGTCCATAAATTTCTCACTCCCACATACCCTCTAAAACAACAAAATAATACTTTTTGTAATTCTGTGCATTTTTAAATTTGCACTAAATTAATACAGAAAATTAAGATACAATATTTTCGATGGGGATAGGAAAGGAATAAAATTGTTACTAAATTTTAATTTAATTGTTTAATAATTGTTTAAACAATTTTATGGTGGTTCAAGGAGTAGTCACATTTTTGGACAATCTGAAACAAAAATGGAAACTGTGAGTAGGCCCATGACTGTCAGGACCCTTATGATGAAGTTTCATCATCTAACCACTTGCAACATTGACTTTGCATCACCCTAACAGGTAGCATTTATAAATCTTCAACATTTATCACAATGCTACCAGGGAGGGATTGGGAATTATGGGATACTGCCAATGGAGGGAGGGGGGCACGTGGCATCATAAAGGGTACCTGATGCTAAACCAGGGAAAGTAAAGGCCAGTTGGAGGCCCAAACTTCACCTGCACGTAGACTACTTTTACACCTAATCCTGGCTTGTAACCCACATCTCAATAATAAAATTAAGAGAATAAAAGAAGTGCATAGTACATATATTCCACAAATCAGTGTAACTTTAAAAACAAAGATAGCAACTTTGAACATATACAGCTTGTAGATGAAAATAAAAACTAAATATATTGTATCTCTGTCTAAATAGGATTTTGGGCAAATATAAATTATGTGTTTTGAAATCCACCTGTATAATGAAAGTGATATTCTAACTTTAACAATTATAATTCTATGCTCTGATCATCTACAATAAAAGTAAATGTGTTTGATGGACAAAAAAATTATTAAGTGCCTCACTGCACTGGAAAGTGAACTACGTTTTGTGAAGGACACAAAATTAACACCAGCATGGCTCTGTCTTCTAGAAGGCCAAATTTTACATTCTCTTTAATTTTTAAAAGATAACCTTTATATTTGTTAGTTTTGATAAATTGAAATTATGAAAAATGACAAAATATTTTTATTTTATATATTTAATTTTTTGAGTTGGAGTCTCACTCTGTAGCCCAGACTGGAGTTCAGTGGCCGCTCCCAGCCACCCAACCTGCTGGGCTCCGGCGATCCTTCTGCCTCAGCCTTCCAAGTAGCTGGAACTACAGGCGCGCGCTACCACACCCGGCTAATTTTTTGATTTATTGTAGAGATGAGGTCTCGCCAAGTTGCCCAGGCGGGTCTCGAACCCGCAGGCTCAGGCAATCCTCTCACCTCAGCCTCCCAAGGCACAGGATTACAGGCTGAACCACCGAGCCCGGCTGACAAAATACTTTTAAAGTGAATAGTACTGAAAAATAATAGTCATAGTAGCAACACTACTGTAAGAATCACATTCATTTTTTTCTAAACTAGTAAAACCTGCTTTGATAAACACTTTGATGCTTGAAGCATTTTAAATCATATGTAATTTTTCAATTTTAACTCTGAATTCAATAACTTACTTTCTTGTTGTACTGATAAGGCACAGTCACATAAGAGGCTAAGCAATATTTGCAGATCATTAGAGAAAACGTCAGAAATTTTGAGCAAATATTTAGTGGAATCTAGGAAATCTTTAGTAGAACCTAGTTTAAAAATAAAGGAAATGTATCCTACCCAGCTGCCATTAACATTCCAATCAAATGTTTAAATCTAATACAAGATTTTAGCTCTAAGTGTAATGTGTGTGTGCGCGCGTGCACAAATACAACACACACACACACACACACACACACACACATACAATTAATAGTTCTCTATTTCTCGATTTCAATTTTCTTTCTTATAATAGTATTAGCTCTGCAGATTAAGTACTTCTTTTGACGTTTTTAAAAAAGAGGAGGAGAAGGAAGAGAGAGAAAAGCAAACACTCATTTTCTGAAAATGCAACTATACAACACGTACTGGAATAATTAGGAAACAACTGCTCTTTTTTGGTCTTCCTTAACATTTTCAAGGCTTTAAGAAGTTTAAAAGTTTTCAAGTATTATTAGAAAAGATTAGGAGAAAAATCTGAGTTCTGGGCATGAATCAGCATCCGCTTGTCATACTGTCACAGTACAAAGTCCCTGGCACCATAAAGGCTTGATGTGAAAGGGAAATGCTCCTTCCCTCTTGAACCAGCAAGGTGGAAGCTTACAAGACTTCAAACAGCAAGAGCAAAGCCTAGGAATAATTTTTTACTAATTTAAGCTTCTAAAGTTTCATATGAAAACTTTAAATACTGAGTTTCTCTTATCTCAAAATAGAATATTTCAACCTGTGCCATCCGTTGATTTCTGTTTAGTATATTCTATCATTTTCTTGAAATTATCTAGTAAAATTGAAGCATAAAAGTTTAACTATACCGAATTTAATAACTAATTATTCTGAAATATGAAGAGCTATTTCTTTCTTCAGAGTCTCCTATTAAATATACCTGAATATTTACAAAACCAGGTTATAAGGTATTAAGTTCCGGCACATGTGTTCATGAATTTCTTTATACCATTAATTCAGATCATTACTTAAAGCAGTCAACTTAAATCTGGTTTTATGATTTGTTGCATATATTAAATAACTCTAGGTTTTAGTAAATACCTCAAGAAAAATAACAAAGTCCTGTATACTTACACACTATAATTATAACCATAAATACACACACATGTGGAATTCCATTCATCCAAGTGCAAGGCTTAGCAAACATCAATTACATTGAAGAACACAGATACACAATCTCAGTAATTTGTTACTAAAATTCAGTGATAAAAATACACCTCAAAGATGACATCTAGGGGATCAAGGTTTAAAAACTGAAAAAACATAATTTTAAAACTCTCTCTCTTCCAAGTGCATGTACAAACCATGCTATTTCTAAAGATCTCTATAAATCAAGTTTGTAAGAACATTTAAGATAATCCATTTAAAATACAAAATTTAGGACAACCTGTTCTTAAAAGGCATTGAAAGAAGTTTTTAAAACATGGCATTTTAAATAATTTTTTTCAAATTCGATGTCTTATTTTCAGTTACTCTGAAAAAAATAGTTTACCTGAATTTGTTTTCAGTGTTTTAAAAGGTATTCAGTGTGCGCAACAGTTTTATGAAACAATATTTTTTCCAACATCTCCATCTGCTGGTTTAGAGAAAAAGTAGATTTTTATTTGCTGTTTCTTTAGATTTGATATTTTAAAAATTTTTTATGGAATTAAGATACAAAACTACCAAATTACTTTTAACTATACAAATAAATATTTGTTAAATTTATTTATCAAAAGAAATATAAGGTAAGGTTTTTTGAAGAATAAATTCAGTATTTAATACTCTTAATTCCCAAACCGATAATATCAAATACTCATGTTTATAACTCTTTTAGAAATTATTTTAAATAAGTTTTAGTAATTAACATAGCACTAAATATTCCTGAAATCTTTCAGAAAGCAAACTTACTTAGTATTTTCCTAAAATCTGCTACTGATTTTGTTAACCTATGTACAGTATGTGGTATATATACATAGACCAAAATAAATTTTTTTATTTCCACAAAAAAGCCAGATTTTTAAATACTATAATAAATTGCTAGTGTTTAAGAACTACCAGATACAATCACACCCTCATATTAAAGGTCCTAGACAAGACAACAGCTGCCAATGCACACTAAAGGTATCAAGGCCTACAAGGCTTTAAAAAGAATTCAAAGAACATAGAAAAGGCTACAAAAAATAAGTTACCATAAGAAAGGTATTCATTTATGCACTGACAACCTGAAGGTATTCAATAAATATTTGTTAAATGAATGAATGAATTCCTGAGGCCCATCATTGGTTTCAACTGCTGAAGGCTTATGTTTGAAAAAAGCTTCAGAAAAAGTAAAATATAAAAAAAAAGTACTCTCTCTAGCGAAGATGAAAGAGAAGGAGAAAGGAGAAGAAAAAAAAAAAGAATGAGTGGGGAGAGGGAAGGAAAGGGTGAAAATGAAAGAAATTGGAGAGAAAATGAAATTGGAACTCTGACTTTATTTCTTCAGGTACCCATGGAAACAAGTGGAAACAAATTGGTACTTCCATTATCCCACTTCACTGTGAAAGGATGTGGGGGCTCAGTAAGATACACACAATCATTTTACTCAGTTCAGAATAAAATGACTTCATTTCCTGTGCATAACCTTAACCCATTCAGTGCATCCCCTGGATCCTTACATCAATGTCAACTAAAACGTTTCCAAATAAGTTCTTTCATTGCAGGAATAAAATTAAATTAGTAAATGAATATATTTTCTGTTTCAAAATTATATTATTAAGGCATAACACTCCAATTTCTTAACATATAAAGGTAACCTTATGAGATTTTATGGTTGAAAGAACAAGCTATTTTGTGAGTACTGAATGAAGATATACCTTATTTAATGGTAAGAAAACAAAGGAGAAGCATTGGAAAAAAACTTGAGTAGGAATTAAATTATCAAGACACATCCTAACAAATTTGACATTGAAGATTTCCATTCATTTCTTGACTTCGTGGTTGCAGTTTATATAAGTGCATCTCTATTTCTCCTTCTCTCCCTCTCTCTCTCAAGAATTAAACTAATTTTTACATTTTCTACTGTCCTTAACAAGTATGCATGCCCCCCCCCACAAATGCTTCTCATTTTATAATCTCTAAATTTTTTAACTCCTACAAGAATAAAGAAACATAGTCACAAAAATGTTAAGTGATTTGCCCAGGCAATGAGTCAATAACAGCTCTAGAAATTTCTATCCAATGAGCTTCTATAACAGTGCCTCACTTTTTCTTTTTAGTTATCAGTAGGATTACTTAAAAAGTGCAAGTTGCAAATGACATGATTTTGAATTCCTATGCTGGCATCTTTAATATGTGTTTGGTTCCACTAAAATTATTTTCGTGTCTTACTATGGTAATCTATGGAGGGGTAATTTTAGTATCTGAAGACATGCACATATTTATTTCAGCTCTACTTTCTGAGAAACACACACAAAAACATCTGTGCAAATGAAGATCTGCTGATCTCAGTTTTTCGGAACAATGGTCAAACAAATTAAATTTTTAAATGAAATTATATGTTTATTGCATGGATGTATCTATTCTGTGAAAATTCATAAATGTGTTCAATATATATACATATATCTCATTTCAATAAAATTTATATTGAAAAAAATTCAAAAATATTGAGTGAGGACCTAAACCTAACCTAACCTAACCTAGGCATAACCTTTGATCTATTCAAAACCCCAACACAGTAATTCAACCCTCCATAGATTCAAGAAATATTCAGTGTACTCAGTGAACATGTCTGTTATTTTCTCAGAAAAGTCCTCTCATAATTTTCACCAGAGTGAACTTCTCAATCACTCTTTTCAAAAAGTCTCGCTATCAATACTTTCACGTCACATTTAAAATCCATGTACTTCCTACACCCATAGTCATTCCTCAGGATTCTCCACTTTTCAAAGTATTTTCACACAAGTATACAACTACATACGGTTAGATGCTTAGCACATATTTATAATTCAGAAAAAAATGGAAACTTCTTTATAGAAAATGGTCTAACTCTGCTAGGTAAATAAGTCAAGAAAAAAGTCTTGAACGTTTAATCGAAGCTGTTTCTTTGTGTGGATATGTGTTAAGTACTGAAATTTTCTGAGATATTCTTTAAGGAACATTTTTTTCAAAGCTGCAAATCCACTTTAAGTCTTCTATCTCCACTTCTCTCTCTCTCTCTCCCTCCTCCCCCCATGTCCTCTTCCTTTTTCTTTCCTTTCCTCACTTAGCATCAACATTTGAAGAAAACATATAGCCCTGAAACCTTCTTAAATAGGTCTTTCCTAAACCATTGAATTCTAGGCATCGAATATGACCACAAAATACTCTCGTTCTATCAGTCAAAGAAAATTGTTTCATTTCTTCTTTCATCGGGTGACAGCAGTTGCAAAGTGAGTTGAGGATGGTTCCTATATGCAATCAGGCTAAACCCCTAAATACGTGATGAAAGCTTACTATGGGAGAGTGGGATGGCAACCAGTTGTTTGTCTGATGTGGGAACGCGGCATTTGGGCTTTTCCTGTTTTCTTGTGGTAATTTTCCGCTAGGTCCTTGACACTGTAGTCAAAGAGGGAGGTGGGCCATCTGCAAATCTCCCCCAAATTGTCATCTATGAACTAAAGACTGCGAACACCAAGGCTGGAAAGAGCCACCCCAACTCAGCCGGCAGGAAATGGTGGCAGCTGCTGAGAACAGGTCAGTAGGCGCAGCGGCCACCCACAGCCCACGCCTGCGCGGGGAGGGCGCGCGGGGTCCGGGACCGGAGCCTTTCCCCTGAACCTTTAGGTGCCTAAGTGTCTGCCTTCTGGCACTTTATCTGAAGCCTGTATAGAGCTTCTTGGAGGGTCCCGGAGAACTGTGCGGAGTGAAAGGGCTAACATGGAGAACTGCAAAGACTAAAATGGCTGATCAGCGACTTCTTCGGCTTTTCAAACTCGGTCGGATCCAATTGCTTTCGAGTCCTTTCCCTTGGGTGCCTTCCTTCGTTGGAGCCCAGCTAACGAGGACAACGCGCGCACCCGGCCACCAGCTGACCGCGGCGCCAGGCGGAATCGCCCCCCTGCAACTTACGCTGGAGCCCAGCCAAGCAAAGGAAATTGACAGCGCGTCCCCCGCCCCCACCTCCAGCCCTACCCCCACCTCCACCCCCACCCCGCCCGCCTGCCCGGCCTGGGCTGCGTCAGCTTCCCTCAGCGCCCCTCGGGTGGGCGTTATGTAACAGCCCCGAGCCCAACTCCAGAACCATTGCTCAACTTGTCCCGTGGAAGACGAGAACATGGGGTGCGTGGTGGCCGCAGGCTGAGCCAGCCCCGGGGCTGCAGGTCTAATTACCGGCCGCAGGCTCGGGTTGCAGCTGCCCGGGCAGGCGACGGGGATCCGGCGGTCCCCGGTGGGATCCGTCCAGCAGCCCAACCGCGCGCCCTGGGGAGCAACGTGTTCTCCGTGGGCAGGGTGCCAAGGGGCACGCAAAGGGTGGGGGGAGGAGGTGGGAGGGCTTCTATCGAAGCACTCCAGATGAGCGAAACCCCTTGAACCCTCGGAAGCCCCCACCCCCAGCTCCAACCCTCACCCAAGCTCCCTAATGCGCACACTCTTCAACGTCTTTCGCCCCCTCTCCAACCCCCTCCAGCCAGCGGGGGTCCCTGAGATGACAGCCACCTTCTCCCTCCGCCGTCACACGCACGCGCGTGTGCAGTCACTCACACCCACACACTGACACACAGAAACACACACACACATACCGCCCCGCACTCACACTCGCTCCCTTTCCGCGTGCGGCACCGAAAGGCATGAATATTCATTACTTACAAGCATTGGTGACTGCGAAGCTGTTCGCCACCTCCAAATTGTCGATGTGCGGTGTCAGCCTGAACTCCGAAGTGGAAAACTGAACCATCCCTACCCGAAATGCACTGTATTCTTGGTCGGCGCCCCTAGGAAACAGCCCCCCTGCAAAGAACAAACACCAAGCAGAGACAGTGTCAGTGCTCGGGAGGTAGAGGAGGGGTGCGCACCAGCGCCCAACAGTCTCAGAGTCTCTTATTCACGCTAATAGGCCGAATCAACACATTACGGACTCGGGCAGCGGGGTCGAACATCTACAAGGCAGTCAAGGGGTCAAGACACAGATGAGAGTCCGAGGGCAAGGTAGGTGGACAGAAACCTTCCCTCTCCGTAATCACAAGCTTGCATTCAGATCCCAAGAGAATCTGAGCAAACTGGAAAATGTTGTTAGGGCAGAATTAATCAAATTGGTAGATGGGAAATGAGAAGACCTTTTCCTCTATTGTATCAAAGGCACAGCCGTCTTCCTTTGCTTCATCCTAAGAAAAACATGTATAATCTAGGTAGTTTAAATCTGGAATGCAGTCAAGGTATGACATAAGTCTACATGACATGAATTAATTTGTCCACTGTGAACAAAGATTACCACCAAATTATGCACAATTCAAAAGCATAGCACAAAGGGTACCTACCTATCTGTATGCTGTTAGAAGAGACACCAAAAATCAGTCCCCACAAAACAGGAGAAAGGAGGACAGAAATATGCATAATCTTTTGCATTTCCAAGAAAAGTAGAGCATCCACAAAATACCCCCCTGTTTTTTCCTTTTCCTCCTCTTTCTTCTTTGGCCGTTTTCCTCAGCAAATTAGATCCTTTGCATTTTGAGACAGCAATTTAGCACCAGGCTGCTAAAATCTGAAGTGGAGGCAGAAGAATCCCTATTTCCCAGGTCCTGCTGGTGGCTGCTGTTGCCCTGCGCCCTGTCCCCGCTCCCGAAGTCCGGAGGACTGGCTGAATGCAGTTGTCAGCGGAGCTGCCGCTTTGGTCCCAGTGTCTCGGAATATTCAGCACCCTCCCATGCACTCACACACACTCACCCTCTCTCGCGCTCTCTTCTCCCTCTCTCCTCTCTCTCACTCACGCGCGCGCGCGCACACACACACATACACACTCGCACACACACACACACATAGGCGAGTCACAGAGAGGGGCAGGCAGTCCCGGGCGCGCGTGCGCGACTCGCGGCGGGCGGCGGGCGCGCGCACCCCTCCCCCGCACGGCACCCAGCACCCCGCACCACCGTGGCCGAGTCGCGTGCGCGGCGCGGGGAGAGCGCTGCTCCGAGTCGGGTAGCAGCTCTCCCCGGCGAGACCTCGGGCCTTGGGAGCTGCCTCGCCCCCGCGCGCTTCTGCCTTTCAGCACCGCGGACAGCGCCGCGCTCCCCGCCTGGCGCTGCTCTTCTGTGCCGCTGCTGCAGTTGCTGCGGAGATGTTCAGCCTGGACCAAATGCAGCAGACTGATTTCCGGTCGCTGTGCAGGAGACGCCGAACTGCTAATTGTTGACTGGGGAGCGTTCTTTCACCAGCCTCTACTGTCTTACGTTAAAAGTAACTTTGCATTTTATCTTGCATCTCCTGTGAAAACCCATTTAGCAATGTAAAAATGCTGCCATCCACCTCACCTGGCTCAGCCAAAAGCAAACAAGAAGTCAAAATACCCATGTAAGAAATATTCCAAAATTGTGAACTTTTGCTTCATGTGATGTGGCCAGGATCCAGGGAATACCCAGAATTTGAGCTTTAAGGGCCAAAGCCGCATAGGAAATCAAGATAGAATCATTGTAATGTTTTGCATGTAAATTCCATCATTAGTGTGCATTCCGTTGGACTGTGTTGCAGAATCACCGAGCCACAGTGTGTGGGGGTCTCTCTCACTGCAGACACCTTCCCGTTGTACAGTAAAATACACTTGGCTTCCTAGAAGCCCTTTCTTTATACAAATTGAAAGCAAGAGAATTGGTTTTAAGGACAAAACTCGCAGGAGGAAGAGATTATTAGAAGAGGAAGCTAGTCTAGAAAGGCCGCAGGCATGCAGAATATATTCCAGAGACTTAGTAAAAAGCGGATACTCCTGAGTTTTAAAAAATCATCGCCTAAAGACAGTAAGCTGCCTCACCGCGTTGAACACGTGGTACACTGGGAAGGAAAGATGAGGTTGGGGATTCAAAGTTTGTGGGAAGAGAGTTGATGGGGACGATGGAAGATTGGAATCCCTCTGTGGAATTCATGTTCTTCACAGTGCTTGTCAAGCCCACCCCTGGGAACCTGCTCTGGCAATTCCCGGTGCTGCCCCAGAAATTTTTCACCACATTGTATGGCTTTTGTGGTTTAAACAAATAAAGGAAGAATGAGTTCAAGAAACTGTTTCCAAACCCGCTAATAGCTCAAAATGCCATGAGAGTCAATTATGTTGCCTCCCGTGCAATTGTGACCTTAATATCATGCCTGCAGCCTCCTTATTGACTAGATTATGTTGCTTGAGTCTTAATCACACTGTACCTCTATTTCCCCGATTTAAAAATGAGGATACACAAAGTCTATGATCTCTATGGCTATATTTCTATGATTTTAACTTATGACTGTCTCCTCTTTTTAATATATTCCTAAACCAGAAAGTGAGAATGGCTATAATCTGTTATTAAGGTTATATACTACAGGTAAAAAGTAGCTCCGAATTTTATCACCTAGAATTTTTTAGTTAGTTAATAAATGCTGCACACAATATATAAAGCAGATCTTGTAAATCAAAATGAATTTAGCTTTTTAAAAATTAAATTGGATGCAGCTGGAGACCATCAGTCTAAGTGAACGATTACAGAAACAAAAAACTGAATATCACATGTTCTCACTCATAAATGGGCACTAAACATTGGGCATGTGAGCACACAGGCTAGAACAAGAGGCTGGGCACTGCTAAAGAGACAATGGGGAACAAAGAGCACACAACCACCGCCTGAGTACCATGTCTACTATTAGGACGGCAGAGGGCTCGCTAGATGCCCAAGCCTCACCTTCCTCCAGGTGAGGAATTTACAACTTCAAAGCAAATTTAAAAAAATAAATAATAGAAATAGAAAAATAATTTTAAAAGTTAACTAAAATTCAGTACATTAACATTAATTGATAAAAAATAAAATACATAAAAATAGTAAGAGAGACACACAATATATATCTATATCCAAAGTGCAGCATAAATAATAAATAAATCACACATATTTTATCACTATGTGTGATGTAAGGCACAGAAAATGATTGGAAATTAGTCCCTCTTTAAAATTGTTTTTTAAAGGTAAAATAATGAATAACAAAGCAGAGTAAAATTTTCAAAAATACTTCCTTAGTCAGCTTCTCGATTCAATTTTTTTCCACAAGAAAAACTTCGATTTCATACAAAGTAATTTGGAATTAAAGATAGTGAGAATGGAGGAGGGGAAGATTACATATGGAAAAATGGTGATGTTTAAAGTATGGAATGAGATAAATTAAGTTTTAAAATAGAATAATTTTTCTAAACTATCTTCGACTTAATCTATTTCAAAGTCAAAGGAAGATATGAATTCAAAATTGAGTTACATTTTATAAAGAAACTAATATTATAAAAAGAAGAATTTGCTGAATCATAGAGCATAGTAACTAATATGTAAGAGTACAGGAAAAATATTACCGCCTAGTGACCAATTACAATTCACATGTCAGATGGAAATAAAAATTTCAGCAGACTTTACTTGTAATTCAGTTGCTATTCTATTTATCTGTGTTTACCAGGAAGTTATGTACTACCTTTCACATATCTGGAACCTTAATTCCTGAATATCAGCATAATTGTATTAGTATTTTTATAAAATTTGAAACTTTTTCAAATGTATTGTAATATTTAAATAGCGTATGTTTTTCAGGCACAAAACGCTGTCAGTGTAAGTGTAATATATTAAAATTGACAGAAGTAATTGTTCCTACAAATAAATGGAAAATACTGGAATTTATTTCTAGTATGTCCAGGGCTCTATTTTTAACACTTAGAAACTTCCTGTTTCAAGAGTATATATCTCAAATTGATCAGTAATAAAATCAATTTTTAAAATTTCTAAACTACTAGGCCTACAGTTGAATAGAATAGTGTGCTACAAGAAATAGAGTTTGCTATGTTCTGCCCTCTGCTGTTCAATTTTGGCAATTATCTAAAGCAAGTATTATTTCTGATACAAGAAATATATTATCCACATATTCATTCGTTTGTCTAGTGAATTGGTTGGTTGATTAACAGTTCTAAAAAAATTTGAAATTTCGGGCTTACTGGCAAACTTTAGCTGACTTTATTACAAAGTTGAATTAGTTCCTACTGAGGAATTTTGACCAAAGTCGAGATCACTGCCTTCTTTTCTGTTTATCCTCTGAAACTGTAAAAATGTAGGACATCTGAAAGTCTTGGATGCAACTCACATTAGAAAGAAATGAGAATCTATTTTACTTTCAGCAGAAAATGTCAAAGATAGCAGTTCTTGCAGAAGAAAATCATGTTTCAAACATGAGGTTCTATTGACTGATACAGAACAGATAAAAGAAATAAAGGGGAAACATGAGAAATTTTTTTTTGAGTTTGAGTCTCACTCTGTCACCCAGACTGGAGTGCAGTGGCATGCTCATGGCCACCCCAGCATCTACCTACTGGATTCCAGAAATCCTTCTGCCTCAGTCTCCCAAGTAGCCGGAACTACAGTCGCACACTACCACGTCTGACTAATTTTTTTATTTATTGTAGAGGCGGGGTCTGTTCAAGTTGCTTGGACTGGTCTTGAACCCACGGGCTCAGGCAATTCATTTGCCTTGGCCTCCCAAAATGCTGGGATTACAGGCTGAGAGCATGAGGATTTTAATTACTCAGGGTTATAAATAGAAAAGGATATTCATGGTCATAGCTTTAGATCCTTAATTAAGATAAAAAGAGTAATATAAATAGTGATTTCGATTTTTATGATATTGATTACACATCTCTTTTTGTGTAGCAAAATTTTAAATCACTAATTCAGTAAATTCAATTTTATGAACTGGAACACATATCTAAAGCTAAGCTTTTGCAAAGATCTTTTAAATAAATTTCCAATAAAATCTAAAAATGGGGAAAAATAGAGTATTTATTTCTGGTTTATAAAGCCTTTGATTATATGATTTTTAATTAATATTTTATTACAATATTATAACAAATGTTTACTGGAACACATAATATTTCAATTTGTCGATTTATTAATAAAACTGTTTAAGGGACCACTATATTCCAAACATAGTGCTTGATACAGTGGATAAAACAATGAATACAACAGATGCTTCCTCATGAAGTTCCTGTACTTTAAGTAAACAAATTATTAAGATCATATGATGAGAACAATAAGAAATTTGAAAATAGACAAATCATTAAGGCAATATGATGACAGCAATAAAAAGGTATAGTGCTCACTATATCTTGGAGCTCAGAAAAGAAAAAGGTCATCAAACTGACACTTAAACTAAGCCATGTAGAAGTTATCTAGGTGAATGGTAGGGATTTAGAAGAGCAGAACACTTTGTGGAAATGCAGTGACCTCTGCAAAAGCATGTGTGATGTCCAGGAATTACAAACAGTTCAAAGTCTCTAGAATAGGAAATGTGAAGGAAAGAGTAGCAGAAACACACAAGACCAGGAAAAACTTAAGTACTTTATCCTATAGAAATAGACCACCGTTTTGAGAGTTTTAAGTAAAGAAGTTATATCTTAAAATTTGCATTTTCACCAGAACATTTTTGAGGTTGTATTTAGATGAATATTTAAAAGGAAACATATTAAAGGTAGAGAGACAAGTCAGCAGGCTGTATTTCTAGTGGGGGTGATGATAGCACCAGATAGGATTAAAGGAATAATAGTACAGATAAGAAGAAAATATAGGTTTTAGGAAATATTTAGGAAAATTTTAGGAAAACTTAATAGAATGAGTCTGGGAACCTGTATGTAACTAAGGTAAAGAAGATAAAGAAACAAAACCAACTTCTAGGGTGCCAGCCTCAGTGCCCAGGAAGATTTGGTCTTACCAATAGCTGGAGAAAACACTGTAAAGCAGATGTACAGGCAGGTGATGAGTATTGGGCATGTTGGGTTTACAGGGTCAGTGGGTTATATCCATTCAAGCTGCTGTGTTAACACTTGGCACTGATGGTTTAGGGAAGAAGCCTCATGTATAAGCTCATTTTGAGACTCATCCGACTATAATGTTTCACATTATAGTCATCAGACTATAATGTTTCACAGGGCAATCAAACATGTCTTGAAAAAGTTGGTGAAAACAAAAAAGTTTTTAAGGAAAAACATTGAAAAGAGAAGACGTATGCATAGCTTTAAAATCCTGCTTTGATGCAATATTGATAAATGTATAACTGTTTTCCACTTTTTAAAAGTAGGACCAAGACCAATCCACTGAGCATGGGTCTACTAAATAGTCTCTCATTTTAATTTATCTAAAGTGGTATAAGAACTTAAGAACATTGAATATTTGTGAAGTAATTAGAATGCTAAATCCTTTTCCATTTTAAGGACTTTCCTTAAGCATTTTTCAATGATCTTGCTCAGTTATAGTAAAATAAATGTTTTGTCTCTTTGTATTACTGATCATTGCCAGAACACTCAACATCGTTTTCAACAATTTTCTATTCACATTTATAAATTTATATAACATATTTAATTATATTACATAATTGATATATGAGACTCAACTGCCATAAACTGCTTTTGCTTTTCTTTTTTAACAAACACTATTGATTCGTACTTAAGGAGTGACAGCAGAAGTTAGATGATATGCCTGCTAGTTAAAAGTATTCAGCAGGCCTCCACTTGTGTTTTTCATAAAATGTAAGAGGAATTAAAAAAAGAAAAGAAAAATAAATAAATATCATAAAAGAAACCTGTTTCTATATCCGTAAATGACTACAAGACTCAAATTGTTAATCACAGGAGTGACGTCAGCAAGATGATGCTAGACTAGGAAGCCCTGGACTCTTCTCCTCACAGACAGACTAATTCAACAATACACAGATCAGTTTCTTTTTCTGCAAAATCCAAAAACTAGTCGAGAGTCTCCTGCCCTCCAGGCAAGCACAGAAGCAGCCACAATGAGACCAATAGGAAAATTTGAGACATCATTTTACCATAATCTCTATTTTCTAGCACAACACCGTATGATCAGGAGGAAACTCCGTTCTCAGCTTCTCCCTGGGGAGGGAAAAAGTTAGATTGCACATTCAGTGGTCCAACTTCCCTGGATGTTGCCCAAGAAACTGGCTTCTATCTTGGCGTGCTGACAGGACCTGGCATATGCTGGAATCCTGGAAGCTACTGAGAATAAAGATTGCAGTCTGGACCAGCAATAGACACTCAGCACAGTTCGTCCTCCCAGCTCCGTGAAGAGTAAATGGGTGAAACAATTCCAGTCCCCAGATTTTCCTTGAAGAGGAAAAAAGTTTCCACCTACCTAGGGAGGGAATGAAAGTCCAACAATCTAACTTCTCCAGGTGCTACCCAAGGGAATGGCTTTTGTCTTACCTGTCTCAGAACATAGATGGGATGTAGTAGATTCTACATGCCTCGGGGCTACTAAGAACAAGCACAGCTGTTTGGATGAACAAGAAGGATTGAAAAGCCCACTGAATCTCTGGCCAGGCTGATTGGTGAAGGTTTCCTCTGTTTCAGGCCAATCCATGAAGATGAAAAGAGATGGTGTTTTTTGTTAATGCATAGATGACAACATACAGAGTCAAAGAAAATGAAGAAACAGTCAAACAGGATTCAGACAAAGGAACAAAATACAGCTCTAGAAACCAGCCATAAAGAAATGCAGATGGATAGATCACCTTACAGTGCCTTCAGTATAACTCTTATTATAAAAATGCTCAACGAATTCAAAAGCAATGTGAGAATTTCAGCAAAGAGAAATTTTAAAGGAACCAAGTGATATTTATGCCTGAGATGCAAGGACAGATTAACTTGAAAATAAATTGATATGATAAATCGCATAAATGGAATGAAGGGAAAAAATTACATGATCTCAATAGATACAGAAAAGACATTTGATAAAATTGTATGATTAAAACTCTTTTAAGATAAAAGCTTTCAACAAACTAGACATAGAGGGAAATCACCATACAGTAAGTCCCATCTATGAAAAGCCCACACCTAACATTATACTCAATGATATTAGAAAATGGTATAAAATTTTTTTTAAATCTAGAAGTGTTTACACTAAGATAAGGAACAATGCAAAGATGCCCACTCTGTCCACTTGAATTTAACATAATACCACAAGCCCTAGTCCATAGTAATCGGGCAAGAAAAAGAAATAAAAGGCATCCACATAGGAAAGGAAGAAGTAAAATTATCTCTGTTTGCATAAGGCATAATCTCATACATAAAGAACCCTAATGACTCCAAAAAAAACTTGTTCGAATTTTAAAATTTCATAATGTTGCAAATTACAAATCAACATACAATAGTCAGGTGTGGTTTTTTTTTTTTTTTTTTGCAATAACAGTGAACTTTCTGAAATGAAATGTTAAAAAGATTTATATTTGCAATAGCATCAAAAAATAATAAAATATTTAGAAATAAACTTATAAAGTGAAAATTATAAAACATTGATGATGAAACTAAAGAAGACACAAATATTTAAAATCCTATGATGACTGGTTGGACGATTTAATAGTGTTCAAATGTCCATACAGATCCAGTGTAATTCCTTTCAAGATCTCAATGGCATGTATTACAGAAATAGAAAAAAAAAATCAAACACTTATTTAGAAACATAAAAACTCTAAATAGCCAAAGAAACAAAGCTAAAAACAAACAAACAAACAAAAAAACCACTACCTGTTTCAAAATATATTACAAAGGCTGCAGTAATTAAAACAGTATGGCACTGGCATAAAGACAGACATATAGACCAAAGGAAAAGAATAAAGCCCAGAAATAAATCTATACATATACAGTCACCTGATCTTCAATAAGGATTCCAAGAATGTACAATAGGAAAATAATAGTCTTTTTGACAAGTGGTGTTGGGAAAACTGGATGCCCACATGCAAAGAATGAAATTGGGCTCTATCTTACAACATACAGAAAAATCAACTCAAGATGAAGTAAAAAGTCAAATGTAGACCCCAAGTTATAAATTCTTAGAGGAAAACCTAGGACATAAACTTCAAGACATTAGTCTTGGTAATTATTTAATGGATATAACACCAAAAGAACAGGCAGCAAAAGCAAACATAGACTAGTGGAAATACATCAAACTAAAAAAATTCACAACAAAGGAAACACTCAGTGGAGTAAAAAGGCAGCTTATTGAATGAGAGAAGATATTTGTAAGCCATACATCTAATAATAAGTTTATTTCTAAAATATAAAAGAAAATTATACAACTCAATGTCAAAAAAAAAAAAAAAAGAATTACTCAATTTAAAACAAAAAAGCCTAAGGACTTGATAAAACATTTCTCCAAAGAAGGCATGCAAATGGCTAACAGGATATGAAAAGATGCTCAATGCCACTAATTAGAAAAATAAATATAAAGCCTACAATATTCCCTCACAACTGTCAGATGGTTATTATGTATTTTTTAAAAGGACAATGAGTATTGACTAGGACATGAAGAAACTGAAACCCTTGTATACTGCTAGTGGGAATGCAAAATGGTGCAGCCATCATGAAAAACAGTGTAGTGCATTCTCAAAAAAATTAAAAGTAGAGCTACCAAATGATGATAAGCAATTCTACTTCTGAGTATATATCCAGAATAATTGAAATCAAATTTTCAGAGAGGTAATAGCACTCCCATGTTTTTTGCAGCACTAGTCACAATAGCCAAGATGTAGAAACAACATACATGTTCATCAATGTATGAATGAATAAAGAAAATGTGGTCCATACATATAGTGCAGCAGTATTGGCTTTAAAAAATAAGAAAGTTCTGTCATATGCAGCAAAGTGGATGAATATTGAGGATATTATGTTAACTCAAATAATCCAGTCACAGGACAAACACTGAATGATTCCACTTATGTGAGGTATCTAAAATAGTCAAACTTGTAGAAGCAGAGAGTAGCATGATTGTTGTCAAAGGCTACACAGTAGGGAAAGTGAAGTACTGTTCAATGGGTATAAAATTTCAGTTATGTATGATGAATAGCTCCTGGAGATTTGCTGTACAACATTGTGTCTATAGTTAACAATAATAAATTATGTACTTAAAATATTAGAGGGAATATCTCATGTTATGTGTTATCACAATAAAATTTAAAAACAAAAAATCGATATCACAGCCAATTTCTGCAAACATTTATTTATATCCTTATTAATTTTGTCAACACCTCAGTTAGACAGGAATCATTTGTTGGTGTGTACAATCTAAACCTTCATTCCTTCAGGATCCAAGTTCTTGATGATTTTTACAGTATTTCTAGTGGTGTTTGTTTGCTTGTTTGTTTTGACTGATTACCGGGCAAGGTAATACTAAGAGGCACTCTATTGAACATGGAACTTCTCGGGTTTCAAGTCTCATCTTTTCCATTACATAGCATGTTTCCCTCCAATAATCAATCAGCATCAGTCACCCAGCAAAAGAGAAGCACTTTACTTGTTGATTCAACATCAAAAGGATCCCAGTATGGATAAGGGACAAATAACTCTCAATTTATCTAGAACAGAGCCATATTTCTGGTGGAAACATTCCTTCCTTGGTCACCAATCAACTGTAACTAAGATTTTAGCATCACGAGGCAAAAATTACTCCAATAGGTTCTCAGATGTAACAGTGAATTGGATCACTTTCCCTTAGTTCCAAAACTGCTATATGCTAGTTATAGAAGACAGCATCATATACTGACCAATTGTTGACAACATATCCTCCAATCTTTATGATAGAGTCCCATTCTTTCAGAGTATTATCTCTAAGCTAGTGAAATCAGCAGGCTCTTCCACCATTCTACAAAGACAGTTGCTTTAGAGTGATCGAGTACATAGCATGATCAGATAACTTCAGGAGTATGCGTCCATTACTACAGTTCTTTTGTTCTAAAATGTGTTTCTTGGCGGGAACCAATGTTGCAAGGGATTCCATGGTAATAAATAAAACATTTTGCAAGTCCATTAGTGGTAGTGCTGGATGGAGTGCTGAGTACAGGAAAGGCAAATCCATATCCCTATGAAAACAAAGCACTTCCCCTGCTTCATGAACCTCTCCAATTGACGAACAATTGGTCAATTACCAGTTAGTCGATTGTTTTCCCCACAGAAAATGATTGATCTCAGCTATTGGCAGATTGGGTGCTTGGCAATGGCCCTAGCTTGTTTAGTGTTAACAATGAGAAGAATCTGTTGTCGATCTCAAGCATAACTTTCACCCTTGCTACTGCCTAAGCCACTTTGCATGTGGACTTAGGAGGAAAACAACAGTGGGGATGGGCAAAGAGTTTAACCAACATTCAAAAGATGAGTCATAGCCGGGCTCGGTGGCTCAGCCTGTAAACCCGCGCCTTTGGGAGGCTGAGGTGAGTGGATTGCCTGAGTCCGCGGGTTCGAGACCCGCCTGGGCAGCGAGACCTCATCTCTACAATACATTAAAAAAAAAAAAATCAGCCAGGCAAGGTAGTGCGTGCCTGTAATTCCAGCTACTTGGAAGGCTGAGGTGGAAGGATCTCCGGAGCCCAGCAAGTTGAGGCTGCGGTGGCCGGGAGCGGCCACTGTACTCCAGTCTGGCGACAGAGTCAGACTTCAACTCAAAAAAAAAAAAAAAAAAAAAAAAAGATGAGTCATCTAGTTCATGAGTAAGAGTCTTTCCCAAAACATTTGTCTCAATCATGGTCATCTGTGAAGGACATAATATCTTCACACTCTATTCCCTTCTGTATACCTCTCTCTCATATCACCTTGTCACTAATGTTCAATTCTGTTCTTTCAAACCTTGGCAACTGAACAATCCATGAGCCATTGCCCATATATTTCTAGATATAGCCCCCCCACCTTTTTTTGAGTTGGAGTCTCACTCTGTCGCCCAGACTAGAGTGCAGTGGCCGCTCCCGTCCACCGCAGCCTCGACCTGCTGGGCTCTGGCGATCCTTCAGCCTCAGCCTTCCAAGCAGTTGGAATTACAGGCATGCACTACCACACCTGGCTGATTTTTTTTTTTTTTTATTTATTGTAGAGATGAGGTCTTGCTGCCCAGGCCGGTCTCGAACCCGTGGGCTCAGGCAATCCACTCACCTCAGCCTCCCAAAGGCGCGGGATTACAGGCTGAGCCACCAAGCCCGGCCAGGCCCCCCTTTTACTTCATATACAATTGAAAAACATGATGATCTAAATATTGCCCATTTAGTTTACCAATGTCTTTCATGGTCAATCCTGGGTGAGGTTTTGTGTAGTAGTCATTCATTTCCATGTGATGCTCACATAACATACATGGCCATCCCTAAACCAAACCTGCACTATTTACCCCTGAATTAACAGGTAATTGAGAACTACCTAATAGGTCATGGGTGTGTTTTAAAGGAGAGGTAGTGAGGCTGTAGGAAAAGGAACAATGAAAGTTTAAGCCATCTTCTTATGCTATTTGTGTCTTCTAGACCTGCTAAGGCCCAGTTCTGTATATAACATTTCTACTTTATAATGATATACTGATGACCATGCCCACTTTTATGATTAAGTGGATTAGAAAATGCCTATTTCTTCAAGAGGGGAAGATCCAATTTCAGGACCATGTGATGTCCTTTGTACAAAACCTCAAGTTTACACCAAGGTCCAGTGATGGATTATAAACTACTTTCTAGTTGAAAAGGATTTGCCAGCAGAGGGGAGCAAGGTTTAACTTCAAACACTAGGCATCTTTACTGTAATTCTCTTACTGGAACTTGCCATAGGCTCTCTGTCAGCATCTCTGTCTGCCCCAGTCATTTCCAATATCATTGTGGCTACTGGATCTCAAGACTCAAGTGTCAGCTGGCACTGCAGCTGATTCACTTTATTTTGGGGGATCCAGATGTCAAACTTACAGGTTAATCCTAATAAATGTGCCAGGACAGCATGCCCAGATGGGGTACATATTGCCTGCATAATCCAAGGATGCCTACCGAGCACTGTGATGGGTGGCATAAGGTACTGGTCTGTGTTCTGTTAGGGATCAGGCCGCACGGCAGGAGGTGAGAAGCACGTGAGCGATTGAAGAGTTATCTGTATTTTTAGTCACTCCCCATTGCTCACATTACTGCCTGAGCTCCATCTACTGTCAGATAAGTGGTGGCATTAGATTCTCTTATATTATAATGTCACAATAATAGAAATTAAGTGCACAATAAATAAACACAATGTACTTGAATTGTCCTGAAACCATCCCCTCTTCACCATCTGTGGATAAATTGTCTTCCACAAAACCAGTCCCTGATGCCAAAACGTTGGGGATTGCTGGTATAAGGTCCTCTCTGCTCAGTGGACACTTAAAAACATTTCCTATGATGCAGACCCTCTAACTTCTGAGGAACTTAACTCTCACCCCAACACACATACTTTTACTAAGGCATCTAAGAAATTTGCTACTTTTTGCTCATCAAGTCCAATTAACATGGCTTCTTCAATATAATATACAAATTTCATGTTGTGCCATAGAAGTCATCACATCCAGAACAATCTTTGTTCCTCTCTAGATAATGCAGGATCCAACTCTTATTATCAGCCTGGAGACCACAGGAAATGTTGAGGTAGGTGGCAATTGCCTTTGTCTTGAGAAGCAACTGTTCCATATGCAGTCATTTTTTTTTCCAGATAAGGGATGGTTCCCTCAGAGAATTGAAAAAGTGTTCCTTTTTTCACACACAAAAACAATCCAAGGAATTTGGACTTTCAAGGCTCTCAGCCTCATCTAAGTCTCTATAAGTGTATTTATTCTATACATCCAGGTTCCAATCTTTGACCGCCAGTACCATTATATTAAACTTTTCCTAGTGCATTTAACTGACACTGAAAACTCTGTTTACTTAAAAGCAAAATTTAGGTTTCTCACAAACCATAGGTTTCTCACTATTACAGGAGAGGAGGGATTCATTCAAAACTTTAAAGACTCTTTCTAGTCCTCTCATGCATATTCTTAATTGCTTGCTCATAGGTTTTAATTTCTTATATTCCCTGTGTTTGTTCTCTAGGACCAGAAGAAGCAGCTAAATAGCTCCAGTCCTTAAACTCACTACTGTTTTCATAACAACTAAATGCAACCTGATTTCCCTCAAGCTCCTCTTCAACTTGTGCTATCATCAGTGAAAAATGAATGCTGGTGATCATGGATCTTAAACTACCCATGTCTTTCCTTCTCTCTTTGTAAGGAGCATATCTCTTACCTCTCAACTATATGAGAAACCTAATCATATTGAATTCTATTGTGAAGCTATGTGTCCTAGGGCCATTTGCAGTACCCATTACTCTATGTCTGAGTTTCTACAGAAAACAGATGTCACATTCATTCAAACAGGATGATCCAAGGATATTTTACTTACAAAGTGTGTATGAGTGAGGGAAATCACAAAACTGGTACAATAATTGAAAGTTACTAGCAACAGAGCTGTTGACATCCTCAGGCAGAGGAAATAATTGAGTCTCTGAATACAAAAGGAGAAAGTCATGTAGAGAAAGTCACCTGGAAAGATGCGGTGACCTTTGGTTAAAGAACTTCCATCACCTGAGCTAACCTATCAGGAAGGAAGTCAGAGGAAGAAATATTCTGACTTACTCTACTTTCTCCTTCCAATTATCTGTTTAGGCTCCCTGTTGACCTAAGTCAACTGGAAGTCTTGGTGAAGGAAGGCCATTGATGTAGTTCATACAGGTCAGCCGTCTGGGGCAAAAAAGAAAAAAGAAACAAAACAAAAACAAACAAACAAACAAACAAAAACCAGTGTGGAGAAGGAGAGAGAAATGAATTTGAAGAGGAGGCAGAAATATGCCCATTACAAATGAGCCATTCTTTCTTAAGCCTAATCAATATTCATATAAATGTTAGAATAATAGATGAACTTCTAGACAGAGACACCAACATTTCAGTTACATAATAGATATGAGAAGAGGAAGAGTTTTTATTGTCAATGGTTAGCTTGGTAGATGGTTGGTGTTTTAAGAGTAGCTAGTGGAAAGGCAGGGAAGAGGACAGCATGCTACCTGCCTCACTTGTGTTCAGAATCAATGTTTAAAGCTTAGAGAGAAAGGAAGATAATGAAGGAGATGATTCTCAAGAGATTCCGTGAGACAAAGGGGCATACATATTGCCATTTTGAGTACTCTTTTCTTTGCCTACTCCACCCCAAATTTGCTTGGATCTTGATATGACTATGTCAGCATGAAGATCCAAAAAATTATATGTAACTTAGGCAACTTGAGGTTTTGCCACCATGGAAAACATTATAAAGTGCATGGTTGTTCTCACCTATGGCATTAACATTAAGAGGTGGGGAAGATACTGCCATAAAATGGCTTCATAAGTATCAGATTGATGAGGGAACCAGAGCTGAAGCATCTTGGAGGAGAGTTTGTGTACACATTTGAGACAACTTCAGAGACTTACAGAAATGAGAACATGAATTTGGGGAGGTTTAATGTACTGTATTTTGTAGAAGGTGTCAAGAGCCAGTGAAATTTTGAATATTATCATTTTAAATGACCAATTTTAAGACCACAAACTGCAGAAATCTGAAGAAAAAATGTTTGCGTTGTTAAGGCTAGTTTTCAGGGAACTGTTTACCATTTCTTTATGACCAAAATTAGAAATTTGTCTGATTTTCTGAATTTATTTCCTATGATGCAACTTTGTTCTTAGGAATGCTGTACTAGCTCAGTAGCTAGAAAGATCAGGAATCCACCATTGCTTTCGACATAGACAAAAAAGAAGCATTAAAAATGTACTTCATAGTAATTTTTTTCTGGAATATAGCAGATAATTGATACAGATGTTTTTATTAGGCCAATTATTTTTAAGGATCTCTAAAATAATCAGCCCAAACCAATAATACTGAAAGCTGAATAGTCTAAATATAAAAAGAAACATTACACTTCTTTCTAAAATTGTTAATAATAAAAAATAATAAGCAAATGTACAATCACACACCACATAATGACATTTCAGTCAACAATAAACCAGATATATAATGGTAGTTCCATGAGATTACATTGGAACTAAAAATTCCCATTGCTGCAGAGCTCGGTGGCTCAGTCTGTAATACCCTGCCTTTGGGAGGCTGAGGTGAGTGGATTACCTGAGCCCGCAGGTTCGAGACCCACCTGGGCAGTGAGACTTCATCTCTACAATAAATCAAAAAATCAGCCAGGTGTGGTAGCACATGCCTGTAATTCCGGCTACTTGGAAGGCTGAGCCGAAAGGATCGCCGGAGCCCAGCAGGCAAGGCTGCGGTGCCCAGGAATGGCCACTGCACTCCAGTCTGGCGACAGAGTGAGACTCCAACTCAAAAAAAAAAAAAAATTCCCATTGCTTCCTAAAATCATAGCCATAATGTAACATTGTAATACAATGCATTACTCATGTGTTTGTGGTGATGCTGGTGTAAACAAATCTACTATGCTGCTAATCATAGAAAAGTATGCCACATACCATTATGTATAATACATAACACTTTATAATAAGCAACTATGTTACTGGTTTATGTATTTACTATACTGTACTTTTGATTGTTATTTTAGAGTGTGCTCTTTCTACTTATAAATACGAAAGTTAACTGCAAAACAGCCTCAGGTGGGTCCTTCAGGATGTATTCCAGAGACGGTTTTGTTATAGAAGATGACAGCTCCATGCATGTTGTTGCCACTGAAGACCTTCCAGTGGGACAAAATGTGCAGGTGGAAGACACGGATGTGATCTTGCTCTGTGTAGGCCTAGGAAAATGTATGTGTTTGTGTCTTTGTTTTGCTAAACTTTAAACCAAAAAAAAAAAAAAAAAATTTAAAAAGCAAAAAAAAAAAAAAAAAAGAAAGAAAGAGAAAAAAAGAATAGAAAATTTTAAAAATAGAAAAACACAGAAGAAAAGTATAAAAAAGAAACTATTTTTATACAGCTGTACACTGTGGTTATGTTTTAAGCTTAGTGTTATTATGACGGCCAAAAAGTTTTAAGAAATGTTCAAGTTTATAAAGTAAAAATGTTGCAGTAAGCTAAGATTAATGTATTATTGAGAAAGAAAATTTTTTTATAAGTTTAGTGCTACCTAAGTATTTACAAAATCGATAGTAGTGTACAGTGATGTCTTAGGCCTTCACATTCACTCACTGACTCAGCCAGAGCGATGTCCTGTTTTGGAAGCTCCATTCATGGGAAATGCCCTATATGACACTTTTTATCTTTTATACCATATTTTTACTGCAACTTTCTATATTTAGAGACACAAATACTTACTACCGTGCTACAATGTTCAGTACAGTAACATGCTGTACAAATTTGTAGCCTAACAGTCGTAGACTCCATGTAGCCTAGATGTGTAGTAGGCTGTACCATCTAAGTTTGTATAAGTATACTCCATGATGTTTGTGCAGCTAGGAAGTTGCCTAACAATGCATTTCTCAGAATGTATCCTTGTAATTAAGTGACATATGATTATTATACTTATGTAAAATCATGCTATCATCTAGGATATTTGCTCAAATGAATTTCCTCATATGCTGAATTTTTATTATTATTGTTCTGTTACTTTTACAATTTGGATGCTTGTCCCCTCCAAGTTTTATGTTAAAACATGATCCCCAACGTTGGAAGTGGGGCTTAGTGAGAGTTGATTGGATGGTGGAGTGGATCCCTCGCAAATGACTTGGTGCCATTCTCACAGTAATGAATGAGTTCTTGTCCTTTAGTTCACACTAGAATTAGTTTTTAAAAGAATCTGGCACCTCCTGACTCTCGCTTCTGTTCTTACCATGTGGCATTCCTACTCCTTCTCCACCTTCCAGTATAATTGTAAGCTTTTTGAGTCCTCACTGGAAGTTGTGCAGGTGCCAGGGCCATTCAGAACTGTGAGCCAAAATAAACCGTATTTATTTATAAATTCCCCAGCCTCAGGTATTCCTCTATAGGACAAATATAGTTGCATTTTCATTTATTCCACAAATATTAATTGAGCACTTACATGCTGAGAGGAGAGAAATTAAGGGTAATTGGATAGTTTGCCTTCACAGAGTACATTCTAGATGAGAGAGACAGACAATTGCATAAAAGCTAAAGATTTATATAAAGTAATTTCTGCTTAAAGAGAAGACACATGATTCAAATAACAGAAAAAAATGAATCCACTTTTCCACAGAGACTTATGGAAGAGCAAAATAAAGAAGATTTCAGTCTCAAAGCCTCTACCAGTTTTATGCTTCAAAAGGACAGCACTCAGCTTGGTGGATCTTTTATTTAGTGGAGTACTATAAGGAGTCCTTTGAAGTGAAAACATAGATCTATAGCTAAAAAAGAGGCAGAAGGGAAAGAGCTAAATTACACTTATTTTTTATAAAAGGTGGAGATGTGAATTTACAGAAGATACTCAATACAAATGACCCAGAAAACAGAGTTGCAAAGAAACACAGCACAGCAGGAGACTGGATCCTACAGAGAATGTGGTCAGAAATTCTTGGGAAGCTGGACATCAACTACTTATTATAAAAATGGAGGTCTGAAAAGTTGTATTGTCAGGATATAACCCTCTTCCTTCCCCAAACCTTCAGCATAGCCTTGTTTCAGAGACTTATTTTCATTTCTGCGTCAGCAGAGCACAAATAAATCACTGCATGGATTCTGAATATTCAGGACAACATTCAGAATACAATTTGCATGCATTTTAGTAAGTCTGTTTTCTTTTTTTTCTTTTCTTTTTTTTTTTTTTTTTGAGTTGGAGTCTCACTCTGAAGCCCAGACTGGAGTGCAGTGGCCGCTCCCGACCACCACAGCCTCGACCTGCTGGGCTACGGCAATCCTTCCGCCTCAGCCTTCCAAGTAGCCGGAATTACAGGCATGCGCTACCACGCCCGGCTGATTTTTTGATTTATTGTAGAGATGAGGTCTTGCTGCCCAGGCGGGTCTCGAACCCGCGGGCTCAGGCAATCCACTCACCTCATCCTCCCAAAGACGCGGGATTACAGGCTGAGCCACCGAGCCCGGCTTGTAAGTCTGCTCTCAAAGGGGAAAAAACTTGCGGTGTAACTATCGGACACTGAAACCTAAAGAAAATCTAGTCTATCTTAACATGACAGTGCTAAAGTTCTTACTGAGACCTGGTCTCTTCAATAAATCACAAAATCTAGCCGGGCATGGTGGCGTGCATCTTTAGTTCCAGCTACTTGGAAGGCTGAGGCGGAAGGATTGCCTGAGCCAGCCAGGTGAGGCTGCGGTGCTGTGAGCGTGCCACTGCACTCCAGCCTAGGTGACAAATAGTGAGACTTCAACGCCTCAAAAAAAAAAAAAAAAAAATTATTTGGTTGCTAAGTCTGTGACATTTTATGCAAATAAGAACAACAAAAAGAATAGCCACAATTGCCTCAAAATAAAATAAATGTATTGACTGGTAAACTAGAATTCCAAAGTTGTAATAGGATTTGGTTGATTCAGTCATTCTGATTTCCTTTGAATTGGTTTTAGTCTAAGATTAGGGTTAATTTTTCTTGAGTGTGTAGCAACTGGAGTCTTCTCCAGCTGGACAGAAAGCACATTGGCTCCAACATTCCAACTACATGTCCTAAGGTTTTTCCTAACTGTCTTGTCTAGGTCACATAGCCAGCTTTAATCAAATACTTACAGCCAAGGGAGAAGAGATACAATGATTGTAATGAGGCCCTATCACTATAATTAAGAGTTAATGAATTTGTGGGTATTATATAAAAATAAGGAAGAGGAAGAAAGGGATGCTAGACAGAAAAATAAGCGTGTCCAGAGAGCAGATAGATATACAGGTGGAAGAAAATAAGGCTAATTCCAATGAAGAAGAAATTCTATACCTTTATACAGAAACACACTTTCTCTAATCTTAGAAGCCTTTAAATTGATTTGATCACTTAGATGCAATTTGTTGTAAATATAGCATTCTACTCTGCCGCCATTTCAAACATGTTCCTTGAATATTGTATAAACTCTGGCAACACTGTAAACTCACATAGAATAGCATCATTTGCTACTACATATGCAACCTGGGAGAATTTCAAGGCCATAAAAGTAGTTTGAGGCCCAAATAAACCCTGAACTGTACTGAATGTCTCTCTTTTTCCAGCAGTTTTATAACATCATAAATATTTTTGTGTCTGATACTGCTAATGAGTTCCATAAAAGAATTTTTTGCCCACAAACATCATTGTTCCGCACTCTCGACAACGGTAATTAGGTTTTTATGTGACTGTGCTAAAACACATCATGGTTGGATAGCCGTTTAAAAAAATTAAAAATATACGAAATGTTAATATGTCATCAACAAAAAGACAACAAGGCTTTGTTTTTGTTGTCCTGTTGTTTTTTTTGTTGTTGTTAGCCCACTTTTATTTTTTCAGAATTAAAATAGCAGTGTACTGACTGGTACATGACTAATAACAGATTTTTTGCTACCTTACATCATGTATTAGGAATGCGTTAAAGTTGCAACCAAAAGATGTTTTTCAGATGGTGACATGAAAGCAAAAGTTTTAGTTAGAGTACATTGCACTGCATGCATGGATAAAAGCTACTTACTGAAATAAGGGAAAGAAAACCTTAGACAAATCTCACAATCACCTAAGGCTTCGAAAAGTTAATTATAAATTTACAAACTCTTACAATTCATTATTAATTTTAGGAAAATACCTGTGTCTGACTACACTCACCCATCTAATTCAGATGTGCCATTAACATTCCTTTCCAATGGAATGCATTACAGAGCATATTTTAGTGACAAGAAGTCTTGGTACTGTTAGTGGTAAGATAGTTTATAGATATAAATAATTTATGTTTTGATTCTGCTTTTATAAAGAATCTTAAAGAATGAGAATTATTTTCCTTCTCACACTCAGCCCCTTTGAAATATTCTCCTGGGCTTTAAGCCCTAGAAGCAGAAGAATTCCCTTGCCCTAGGACCAGATTTAGGGGACTTTGGATTGAATTGCCATAAATGAATGGGTGTGGTTCTGAAGCTAGTAGACTATTAAGGCTGATAGAGCCTAATCTTCTAGAAAGTTTATCTGAGGTAAAGAATAGAGAAGAGCTTTTTGTTTATTTTGGTTTTGATTTTTTTTTTCATGAGAGTGGTAGGGGAATGTGTTTTTTCACAAGACATGGAGAAATATAGAAAGACTTCAGAGCCACTAGAACCTATGATGGGGTAGCATGTGGATACATGGAGATGCGGAGAATCCTAAGAACCATGAACTTGGTATTCAGGCAGAAAATTCTGTGCTCAGAGCTGCTCACATCTCGATGAGCTTGTGATTCAGAAATTGAGGGTCTTGACAACAGCTTGACACAGGCAGGATATACTTATTTTTCCCATTTCCTAGGCATGATTAAGTTCTCCAGTGTGTCATGTGACCGTAGAAAAGGGATGACTTCCTCAAAATATTGCAAAATTGAATTGCTCACCAGCCTAGGAAAGTGAGGGAATAAAGTAGAATTTAATTTAATTTAGCAAAATAAGGGTGCTGTAACCTTCCTTACAACTGCCAGTAGAAATAATCGTCTCTATTTATTATTATACCTTTGAGTAGTATTACAATCCAACTGACACCAATGATTAAAGTTCCCTTTCAGTTGACATATTTCAAAATAAAAAAATAATTTTGTTAAAGTTCTCAACAGCAGAGAAAAAAAGAAATAATTTCTTAGCTAAAATGCTCTGTAAAGACATTAAAATCCTCTTTAATGTAGAAATAAGAGACAAAATACAGGTCATTATATGAAGATGAAAACAATTAAAGACTCTGGTAAGGACCACCTTTAGTATACTTGTCTTCTAAGCAACTCAGAATTAATGAAAGAGCTCATCGGTAGGAAATTGTATCCATCAGCACCAAAATGTCCAACCTTCTCAAATAACATTTTCTGCAAATGCAGACATATTATTAAAAGGGGGGGGAACAGTCAAACTGCCTGATTTCCGTTTATGATAAAGACAAGACACTGAGAAGGTCAAGCCTGGCTGGAATAACATTCTTGCAGCTCGTTTCTCAATTAGCAAGAGAATGTGTGTCTAAAGGGGCTACTCACATCACACAGTATTCTTTAAATGGTGTTTTTCCATTTACTATTTATTGCATTTGACTTTTAAAATTTTAAAGCAGCTTTTCAAACCTAATATATTTCAAAATTATTTTATAAGGAGTCAAAGGAATATAAACAGCAGGTCTTGATCATCAGTCTTGGAATTGTCTAGGAGATTGATGGACGAGATGATCTCCAGTCTTTTTCATTTTATAATCTAGATTTCATTATTCAGATAAAGTTATGTGTTCTTATTGGTGAGTATAATTGTGTTTCATATAGGAATAATTGTGCTCAATTTACCCTCAAAAAAAATAGATTGCATACTGAAAGTTCTGAAATAGCTATCTTTATTGAGTACTTATTATATGCTGGACACTGGATACTTAAATATTTCACCTCATTTTATCTTCATGGCAATCCTATTAGGCAAAACATTGTTTTATAGAGTAACTCACTGGACCTGTATACACATTTTAAGAGATGTTTGCTGTAATCAGAAGTGTCTAGACACTAGTGGTAACACTTTGAGCACCTCTTGTAATTGCAGAAGTCAAGTGTGACTTGTATTCGTTGTATTGAGTATTGCAGTTATAACACATTTTTTCCTTTTCTTAAAATGTGCATACCTTTTTGGCACCCTCTGTATAATATATCACATATAATATAATAAAATGATATATTACATAAATACATATATTATACATATATTGTGTTATACACATATGCATATAATATATGTAACACATAGGCTGATGGATTTAGTCTCACTTCTGTATATAATATGTTATACATGTATTGTATTCTACACATATGTGTATAATGTATCGTATGTGTACAATATGTATTTGTTGTTGTTCTTATTTTGAGATTTAAAAATTAAAGCATTTAAGGATTTTTTGTGACTTTGTGGAGCATGTTGTGGAGATGAATTCTGAGACATGTCTGCGTTAGGCAGGAAAAGTGCCAGGACACGAACAATGCACATCACAAGGTGCATCAGTAGGAGTGGGAGGAAAGACTGGTCACATTTACCACCCATTTGCCATTCTTCCTCTGAGACATAAAAGTTACCCAAAAGGAGACAGGAATCAGAGACGATTAACTGAAATCTTAAGTCTGATTCTCCTAGAAACAGAGCCTGAGCCAAGGATTGAAATGCAAGTGATGTCTGCAGAACCCTCAGGGGGAATCAGTAAAAAAATGTGAAAAGCCAGACGGGGAGGGGGGCAAGCCAAGGATGAGGATGAGACTTCAGGGGAAATCTCAAATTCCACCAGACCCCTGTGGTGTTCAGGCACATAAGTGCTACCTCAGAATGAAGTATCTGAGTCTCTGTTATGCAGTCAGTCCCTGGCTTCAGGCTGCACTGAGTTAGTACCAGATGTAAAGATTATGCATCACTTTTCCAAGCTACTCCATGTTCACAGCCATCCTCTGAACCAGGTCTCAGGTATGGGCTTTAAAAGGATGGACCCAACTGAATAGTGAAAAGGAGGTCTGGAAGCCATACAATAGGATCTGCGATACCACTTATCAAATTCTTCGATGAATGTGAGCGACCAGGTAATCACTACATAGCATGAAAAGAAAAGGTTTACACTGGAGCAAAGCTTCTGGATTAAGATGTCAAAACATATACTGAAGGCTTCCTGCTCAGTGTTCAAAACACAGCATACTTAAAGGATGTCAGTATGATGTTCTGAACATATGGAGACTCTGGATGAAAGAAATCAAGGTAAGGTAAAGCTACACACTGGAAATTGGGGCTGAATAGATTATTCTTTGGCCTCATTATCTTAACGACATGCACAAGTGGAATAGATATCATATGTGAACAAAACACAGGTATGATTTTCAAAAGGGATAAGTCTGCCTTTGACCTCATTTAAATTGGCCATGATAAATGGGAACTTTGGAATTGACTGAGCACTCCCCTGTAGTAAACATTAAGCAATATTAAAATCCAGAAAGGCAGTAAACTATCACTGTTCTGATTAAGGAAATGGTAGCAGTGAGAGTTTTGATTCCCACTAACTCCCTTTTTAATGAGCCTGTCTAGCCAGCATATTAGGCAAACAGTTCCTGGAGGTGAACTGTGGACTATTAAGGATTATTACTATTAAGGATACGGTGAATCCTCTGTTTCATTCAGTATACCTGACATGCAAAGTCTATTTAGGAAATGCAACCGAAAAATGGGGGCTCCTATGCTTCTGTGCAACTGGTTAAGATCTTTTCCAGTCTCAGTTCTGGAGTTCAGCCAAAAACAATTTGCAGCCTTCTGGAATGAAATATAAATGCTCGGTTTTGCCAAATAAATATTTCAACTTACCAGCATATTACAATAGTATACTGAGGTGGAATTTGAAAACCTTCACAAATAGGCTAAATGCCTATACTGATAAAATCACAATCATTGTCTCCTCAGAGGATGAATCCCAGAAGGAATTAAGGATTGTGGTTCTCTGTATGACAAATAGAGAGGATGGCTGAGGAATTGAGGTTCAGCCTGGTCTATGGAATTCCTGGGAATTTTTAAACTCATAAGTAATTGGTTATTATTTTTCATAGAGCCTGCCAATAAATGAGAAGCTCAGTAATTGCAGAGTTATTTGAGATTTAGCAAAATCATCCTCATCTAGAAATCTTGTTGGCTGCTAATCACAGTCACCAGAAAGAAATCTAAATTGGAACTGGGCTCTGAGCGGGAATAAGGACTAAAAGAGTTACAGAGAGTGGTGTCACAAACAGTCCCACTGAGCCCTTAGGACTTAACAGCTCAAGTTACATTAGAAATATCCGTAACCAGAATATAGACTGACTGTACACATTAACAAATTTGAATGAGGTTACCCAGAAAAGCCCTGTCAGGTTTTGGATCTGAGTACAGCCTAAGACAGCTATGAATCCTAGTCTACTTGAAAGAAAATTGTTGGCTTGCTTTGGATGTGAATCAAAACCTCACTCACCACAAAAGGGGTCAGATAAATCTAAGGCTGAAAATACCAATTATGACTAACGTGATGTCAGAGCAGCATACTAATAGACAGAGCATAGTGTAGCGATGTCCACTCCTAAAATGGAAGTGGTATATTTGAGAGCATCAGAAGACAGGAATGGGTGGGGCAGTTCTGCCTGGTATCCACATCCACAAGTAGACTGCCTCACTCCACATCAGTCTTATGACCTCTGATGAGCTCCTTGCGCCCATCACTGTGTAGTCAGAAACTTATTCTCTCTTGGCTGAGGAAAAGCAGGCTTTCTGGTCACCGGTAGGAGTTCCCAAACTTGAGGCCATGTTGCTGTTTGGAAAGCAGCCACAATATGCCCAGTAGATGGTAAAACTTGGGTGAAAGAAAGCAAGGACAAGTTCACACAGGGAACAGAACTGAAGGCTGTTAAGTAAAAGTGAAAGGGGAATTTGGCTCAAACTCTCTGAAGAGTGTTCGCTTATTTATAGATGTGGGTTTTAGCCAAAGGCCTTGCTATATGGTCATGTAAATGGGCTCTTTTTGACTGCACAGTAAAAAATATTGCATACAGAGCATTCAAATGTGGAATTTTTTTACAGAAACCTAGAGGAAGAATTAAACTGGTTCATGTAGAGGTCGACTAATAAAATAATATTGCCAGATAAGAAGGGGATTGGAAAGATAGTGTAGATGCTAGCTCATGAGTTCATGAGTAAGTGGGTGTGTATGTGTGCAGGACATGTACTCATGGCCTGAAAGGTGTCATGTGCTTTGCGTCCAGCACCTAATGAAACGGCCAATGAGATAAAAACTTCCAGCTCTCAATAGGAACAGAATCAATGCCTGCAAAATTGATTACACTGGATCTCAATCAGTGACCCCAAGGGTGTATGAATGGACTTTAATGAAGGATGGCACTGATTCTGCTCTAGACTTTTCTTATCCTACATCAAAGACAACCTTAGAGAAAACAAAAGTTTGGAAAAGCAAATGTTTACCATTTGGGGCCACTTGAATAGATTTCTCCTGAAAATAATTTTGATTGGAATAGGCAATTGAAATATTTCTTATTCAATACAGATAATTAGATCACTTTGTTCAAATTCCCTAGGTGTTCAAATGACTTGGTCTTCATGTTGACTATGAGGAGAAGTGAGGCAGGGACTCCACTGGAGAGTCTTCTAGGATCAAGTGTGAGGAGGGTGTGGTGGGAAGAATTCAATGACACAGTTTTGTAGCTTTCACAACTAATATATGTTTTTGATTTTCACTATATCCAGTTGTCCCATATGTGAATTTAGACTTAACTTTACCAAAGAAATGTGATTATAATACAAAAGACACAATATCTATACTATTATATTTGACAGCATGTATTTCAGAAGGTTCATTAAAAGTGGTCATAACATCAACCCATGAAGCCAAGGTAGAGCTAGCTATGAATGTACCACCACTAGCAAATAGCAGAGGCAATCTTGTGATTCTTTATCTGTTATATTCCACTACATCTGTAGGGGTAGTGTTGAGGAAAGATTAGCAAAGCTGCTGCTGTTGCCAGTCTTATGGGGGAACAGGACATTGAGCTACAAAGACTACCATGAAGAATAATAAATCGAAATAAGGGGACATAATAGCAGATGCAGAGAAACTCTTAAGTGAGTCACAATCCCAGGAATAAATACAATCACGTATTTCCATAAAAGTGCCTAAGAACAAGCATATAGTATTTTTTTTTAATTGCAGAGATGAAGTCTCACCAAGTTGTCCAGGCTAGTCTCAAACCCCTGGGCTCAGGTAATCTCCTCATCTCAGCCTCCCGAAGTGCTGAGATTACAGGCTTGAGCCACCGTGCCTGGCCAAGAGTATAATAATCTTAACCAAATGTTCTCTGACTAGTGACTGATGTTACAGGGGCAAGGAGAGACTTGAATTTACCTTCTCTGGAGAAGTGGAATTGGACTCCTGTTGATAGATGAGCTCTGCCTATGAACTCCACCTAGAAAATATGGGAAAAAGAGGTAATGTGGAGCACCCTGACAACTCAAATTCCCTGTAGTCAACTCCACTATTACTCAGTTTGTCATTTTTAAACTATATGAGCATGAGTAATTGAATAATTACTCTAATGGAATGTAATACCTCCCAACAATGATGACAGAGAACTGGCACTGTCACCCAGGAATGAGTTTTGAATATTCTAATTACTATGAAACTTAATATATTTGAGGTTTAGCTCCAGAAGTGCCAGAGGGCCTGGGTAATGGGATATATTTATGGGAACGGTATGGTAAGCCTAAGTGATGGTGAGATGTTACAGAACCACTGACCTTTATTGTTTTCTAATGGTCCATTACCACAGAATAAAAAATGACATTGTCATTGTCATAATGCACATTAATTTAAGGGTTGAAGAAATAAAGGAGCAAAACAATATTGTCCACAACAGAAAAGATGGGCGATGTTCCACTATGACACCGAGCTCCGTGTAAAGCTGTACTATAGTAAGCAGGATATGGTTATGTCCACAGACCAAATAGAATACACAATTCACTAAACAAAAGCCTCAGGTTACTACCCCAATCACTCTCATTGTATGCACATTACAAAACATGGTTTCTGTTAGGAATGAATGGAGACTGTAATTTTACTGACATTTAGTGTGTCAAATGCTTCCTTTATTTATCTGCCTTAGTTCTATGGGTAGCACAGCATGTATAGGTCACAAGATAGAATTAAATATGAGGGGAGACCCCAAAAAACTGGAATTTATTTATTAAAAAATTATACATTTATTCTTGCATGTTTAAGCTTCATTCACCTTCAAAGTATTCTTTTTGATACAATACACATATTGAGATGCTTCTTCCACTGCTCAGTTGTCAATCTTGATGCCTTTTAGTGCATCTGTCTTTTTTTGTTTCACCTCATCCACATTGGCAAAACATTTCCCTTTAAAGACTTTTTTCATCTGGAGAAAGAACAAGAAAAATCAGTTGGGGCGAGATCGGGTAAATAGGGAGGGTAGGCACAGGGGTCATGCCATTTTTGGTCAAAAACTGCTGAACACTCAGCACAGTGTGGGCTGTTTGTTGTATAATTCACCCATCATCAAATGGGCACCTTGAAAGAATCTCCAAACAACCTTCACTGAAGCCAAATTCAGCCTCTCACAACAATGCTAGCTGATATACTGATGCTGATGGTTTCCTGGAACACTAACTGAGTGGAGGAAGCCTTTGCTAAAAGGAGCCCGTCCTCCAAAAAAATAATTCTGGGTTTTTTGGGATTCCCCAGTCATTCTTATTGTAGATGATGAGCTCCAGGATGAAAAACCCAAGTGATATAACAACTTTTTAAATAGATTTGCCACAATAATAATAAATTTGAGCTTAAATGCCTCTATCAACATATATACAGAGGGTGTCAAAAATGTACACACATTTTAAGAAAGAAAAAACTGTATTAAAATTGTAATACTTGATATATACCACTAACAAAAGATTAATGCAAGTCACATTTGACTTCTACAATTACAAGAGGTGCTCAAAGCAGTTACCATCAGTGTTCAGCCACTTCTCATTAATGCAAACTAAAGGTAATACATAGACAACATCTCTTAAAATGTGTACACATTTTTGGCACCCTGGTGTGTGTGTGTGTGTGTGTGTGTGTGTGTGTGTCTGTGAGGGTCTGCATTATTTTTGTTTGTTTATTTGCTTGTTTGTTTGAGGCAAGTTCTCACTCTTTTGCCCCAGGCTAGAGTATAGTGGTGCAGTCCTGAAACACTGAAACCTCGACTACCTAGGCTTAAGTAATTCTCCTGCCTCAGTCTCCTGATTAGCTGGTACTACAGCAATATATCACTAAATATGGCTGATTTTTTTCTACCATATTTGTAGAGACAGGGTCTTGTTTTGTTGCTCAGGCAAGTTTTGAACTTCTAGCCTCAAGCTATTATCCCATCTCAGTCCGCATAGAAGTGCTGGAATTACAGGAATGAGCCACTGTGTTTGGCCTAGCTTTTTTTGGCATTCAAATAACTTCAGATGCTGGAGTTAAAAGAGCTGGAATAAATAAATAAATAAATAAAGAACTATGAAAGGATATGGTCAGAGTTAGCATGCTTTATAGAGAGAATTCCTCGTACACATTAAATAGTTAAAATCTTGGTTGTCGAGGTTCTTAGAAGCATTATTATTTAACAAAATATTTAATAAAATTAAACATGAAAAATTACAAAAAGCTACTGATAAGTATGCGTCAAAGAGATCTTGACTGAGGTCAGGAGGTGGACTAGGAAGGATAAGTTTGGCAGCAGGCATGTAACAGATTTTCTCCCTTTCTGTTGAATGCACAAAGAAAAAAGATCCAATTTCCCTATAAATTTGCTAGTGACAATATGACTGGCAAACACATTAGCATCAAGAGTCCTTACCTCTGCAATGCTTTTAGAAGGATATACCTAGCCTGTCTAAAATTAATCCAGTAAACAATCCTGAAGTGTATGGAATCCATGGCTCCCTCGAAAATATAATAAACTATGGATGCAATGATTGTAAAATGAAAGGGAAACGTTTCATGACCAAATAAACTTTCTTCTGGTAAATTATGGGAACATATACTTTATTTAAAGATCTAGCGCATAGAAGTTAATCCAGTGCACATCCTAATGCATCAACAAAGAAATACTGTTGGCAGTCCAAATCTCTGCTTCTCTGTGTTTTGTATTTGCTTATATCATTAAGATAATTACGAAAGAGTGATACTGGGTAATTTTTAAAGTGAAGAGATTAAAAGGATAATAGAAGTTTCAGAGAGAGAGCATAGATAAAATTATGGTGAGGCTTTAATTTTAAATGCAATAGTTACAAATTTTCTCCAAACTAAGAAAGACAAAATTCTTCAAATTAAAAATCCATGAACTGTTGAGATAGACTAATTAAAAAAATATATCTAATCAAAACATAGACTGTTATGCAAAATAATATTCTAAAAGCTATTGTGAGAAAGGACAAATCACTGACACAAAAATGAGACCTAGACTGATATCGACATTTCATCAGAATCAAGAGGGAAAATAACTCAAAATTTAAAATACTATCCTTAGCTAAACAGTCATTTAAGAATAGAGGAGAAACATATACATTTCTACATATACATAAACTCATAAAGTTTACCACAGTACATATGAGGGGAGACCCAAAAACAGCCAGAATTATCTTTTGGAGGGCGGGTCCCTTGGGTAGTAGAAGTTTACCCCACTAGGAAGTATTCTAGGTATCCATCAGTATCAGTGTACCAGCTGATGGTGAGAGGATGAGTTAGGTTTCAGTGAAATTTTTATTTTGGAGATTCTTTCAGTGAGTTTGCCCATTTCATGATGGGTGGTTTATCAGTGCACCTGCCCATACTACACTGAGTGTTCAGCAGTTTTTGACCGAAAACAGTATGACCCCCATGCCCACCTCCCTATTTACCCAATCTCATCTCAAGCAACTTTTTTTTTTTGTTTCCCTGGATGAAAAATGTCCTCAAAGGGAAGCGTTTTACCAATGTGTAATAAGAAAACAAACAAAAAGCACTAAAAGTCGTCAAAACTAACGAGTTCAAAAATTGTTCTGAGCAGTAGTAGAAGCATCGCAATAGGTATATTGCATCAAATGTAGAGTACTTTTAAGGTGACTGAAGTTTGAACACGTAATAATAAATATGCAATTTCTAATAAATAAATTGTAGTTTTTTGAGGGGTCCTCCCTTGTAGTTCCCTCTTGAAAAAAACTTCTATGCCAAAGAAATTAATCAAGAGAAGGAAATAAAAGGCATGCAAATTGAAAAGGAAGAAGTTAAATTGTCTTTGCAGAGGACTTGATCTTAACTAAAGAAAACCCTAAAGACTCCACCAAAAAAACTCTTACAACTAAAAACTGCAGTATATAAAATCAACAAATATCAGCAGATTTTTTTGAACTGAAAACAAACTATCAACAAAAGAAAATTTAAAAATTATATTCACAAAAGAAAAAAAGACAAATAAGACTACATAAAACTGAAAACTTTTGCACAGCAAAGGAACTCATCAGCAGAGTGAAAAGACAACCTACAGAATGAGAGAAAATATTTATTAAACAATATGTCTGATAAAGAGTTAACATCCAAAATATATAAAGAACTTAATAGCAAGAAAACAAACAATTCAATTTAAAAATGGGCAAAGAAGCCGGGTTCGGTGGCTCAGCCTGTAATCCCGTGCCTTTGGGAGGCTGAGGTGAGTGGATTGCCTGAGCCCGCGGGTTCGAGACCCGCCTGGACAGCAAGACCTCATCTCTACAATAAATAAAAAAAAATCAGTCAGGCGTGGTAGCGCATGCCTGTAATTCCGGCTACTTGGAAGGCTGAGGTGGAAGGATCGCCGGAGCCCAGCAGATCGAAGCTGCAGTGGCCGGGAGCGGCCACTGCACTCCAGTCTGGGTGATAGAGTGAGACTCCAACTCAAAAAAAAAAAAAAAAAAAAAAAGGCAAAGAACTGGAATAGACATTTTTCAAAAGACATACAAATAACCAACAGGCATATGAAAAAATGCTCAATATCACTAATCATCAGAGGAATGCAAATTAAAACTGCAATGGGATATCTCACGTATGTTAGAATGACTATTAGCAAAAAGACAACAGATAAGTACTGGTGAGGATGTGGAGAAAAGATAATCTTTGTGCACTATTGGTGGGAATGTAAATTCATACTATTTTTTTGGAAAACAGTCTGATTATAATGTGTCATGGCAAAGTCCTTTTTGTCTTGTATTTTGGGGGGATCTCTGAGTCTCCTGTCTCTGAATCTCTAAATCTCTTATTAGACTTGGGAAGTTTTCATCTATTACTTTATTAAATAGGTTTTCTAACCCTTTCATTCTTTCTTCACCTTACATGACATGAATAACTTGAATATTTGAATGTATTTTGGTGTCCTATGTGTCATGAAGCTTTGCTCATTTAAATTTTTTTTTTTACTTTTTTTCTGTCCAGATTATTTCTAAAGATCTGTCTTCAATTTCTGAGATTCATTCTTCAGCTTGATCTAGTCTATTGTTGAAATTTTAAATGTGTTTTGCATTTCATTTAATGAATTCTTGAGTTTCAGAATTTCTGTTTGGTTTATTTTTATGATATTATCTCTGATAAATTGGTAAATTTTTCATTTATATCCCAAATTGTTTCTCTGATCTTTTTGTATTGTTTTTCAAATTTATCTCGTATCTCACTAAGTTTCGCTAATATCAAAATTTTGAGTTCTTTTTCTGGAATTTTGTGAATCTTTTTTTGACTGGGATCTGTTGCCAGAGAATTATTGTATTCTTTTGGAGGTGTCACTTTTTTTTGCTCTTTCATGTTTTCTGTGCCCTTACATTTATATTTGTGAATCTGGTGTAACTGTCACTTTTTCCCATTTTTGAAGTTCCTTTTATAGGGAGGACTTTTTCCTGAAGATGTATACTGGTGGTTGGTAGGGCACTTTGGCTTTGATTCTGGGTACATGTATAGTACAGTCTCTGTATGATTTCTTTGACTATTAACAGTGTCAGTTGTGTCTGTGATTTCCTCAGTGGCATAGTGTGTGATTGTTAGTGGGGGTTGTGAAGTTTTGCTGGCAGTAGGACATCAGGTAGGCCCATCTTCAGACTCCAATGGTGGTAGCCGTGGGCTGAACATTCCTCTTGGTAGATCCCAGGGCAGTGTACACTGGGACCAGTGTTGTTGGGTAAGGTCAGGCAGATTCTTGGGCCTTCAGGTGACTTGCACAGGTGCTAAGAATGCCAGCAGTGGGCTGGGCAGGTGGGCAGATTTTTGGGACCCTGGGCAGTGAGTGTGGTATAGGTGATGGCAGTAGCCTTGGTGATACAACCTTCTGAGACTCAAGTAGTCTGCACTGGTGTTGATAATGGCTGTCATGGGTTGGGCAGGTCAGTCTCCTGACCCACAGGCTGCACTTGTGGGAGAATGCCACTGTAGTGGGAGCAGTAATTTGAGTGGGCTCGATCTCAGACCCTGGGAGGAGTGCTCAGGTGCCACTAGTGGTGAACTGGTTGGGGAGAACCCTATGTGCCTGGAAGGTGTGCTCAGGTATGAGTGTGGTTGGAGCCAGGCCAGGCTGCATCCTCAAGCCCCCTGGTGGTGCATATAGACATTGACTGTGGTATGCTGGGCCAAGCTGCCACCAGGATGCTCAGGTGGGGGCAGCAGCAGCTGTGTGGCTCCACATACTGGGAGGGCGGGGTAACTATCCCTGGAATCAGCTATATGCAGGCAGCTGGAGGGCACCGCCGGTCCTTGACTCACAGCAGTCCATAGCCATGGTAGCTGTGGGCAGTGAAATTTGTCCTCAGAGTTTATGATGCATGGCCATCCCTCTGTACTGGGGGACGGGATTGCTGCCGGTGGCTCCTGCGTCGTCCCAGTTGCAGAGCAGTCCACATGGACTGGGGTCTTAAGATGAAACTTCATTTGAAATAATAACATTTTTAGCCGGGCTCGGTGGCTCAGCCTGTAATCCCGCGCCTTTGGGAGGCTGAGGTGAGTGGATTGCCTGAGCCCGCGGGTTCGAGACCCGCCTGGGCAGCGAGACCTCATCTCTACAATAAATCAAAAAATCAGCCGGGCTTGGTAGCTCATGCCTGTAATTCCGGCTACTTGGAAGGCTGAGGCGGAAGGATCACAGGAGCCCAGCAGGTCGAAGCTGTGGTGGCCGGGAGTGGCCACTGCACTCCAGTCTGGGTGACAGAGTGAGACTCCAACTCAAAAAAAAAAAAAAGAAAAAAAGAAAAAAAAAGAAATAATAACATTTTTAAACAACATAAAGATTCTTAATTCAATAAAATATGATGAAGGCATATGACAGATTACTCTAGATATTTATGTGACAAGTTCTCAGAAAACCTAATGTTGTTAAGTAACACATATACTTCCTCTTACGTGCCATGCTGCCTAGGACTTGAGGGTCTGAGGGACCCAGCATGACCTCTCTCTCTCTTTCTGAAGCATTGCTTTTGCAGTTTCTAGTGAGCTCCTTACGTAAGTCTCGGGCTCGAGAGGGTAAAGAGCCTCTCCCGTGGCTAGGATTTCGTGGTGAACACGTGAACCACCTCCCTTTCTTACCCTTTCCCCACGTAGGGAAGTCTCTCCCAGCTCGCTGCCCATTCTGGCCTAGGACACAGCCTAGTTTCCCTCCCCTTCTTTGCTATAGGTAAGTTTCCCTCACTTCTCTGTTGAATTTCAGCGTTCTCTCCTGGTTGAGCTATTTGAAATGTGACTGTCTTCTCACTATTGTTTTCTTCTTCGTGGAGGAGGCAAATACGAGGAGATGCCGCTAATAAGCCAACTTGATGTCCTTCCCAGACTCTTCTTTCGCAATTAAACTTTTAAAAATTGCTGATGTGTATATCCTTTAATGAGGGATTCTACTTGTAGTTACTATGCAGAAGATACACAAAAGTATATTGACTGAAGTTTTGTTTGAAATAATAAAAAATTTAAACAACATAAAGATTCTTAATTCAATAAAATATGGTACATGCATATGGTAGATTACTCTAGATATTTATGTGAATAGTTCTCAGAAAACCCAATGTTGTAAATAATATAGTTTCTCACTTATGTAAATTTAAAAACACTAATATTTGTGGATATTTTTTCTTTCAAATATTTTAATTTTATTTTTTGAAAAATACAAGCAAACTAATAATCATGGATGCCTCAAGGTATGATTGCAGAGAATCAAGATAGAGCAATTTTACCTTAAAGGTCTTGATTTTAAAAATAAGACAAGGTATTTATATGTAGCTTATTGATGAATAATAAAAATAAACAAAAATTAAAATAATATGACAAAAGTTGAAATGATTTGATTCTTGGTTATTGGAATATAGGTAATTCTTTTCTTTACCACTTTTCTGATTTTGTTTTTTGACTCTCACCTCTTTGTATCTCGCTCTCTTTTTTTTTAATTTTTAAAATTTTAATACTTTTCAAATTGGTGTGTCTGGTTCATTTCAGCTCTTCTACTGCCAGACCAGGGGACAGGGACTGCTTCAGTTTCTCTGCCTTCTCTTTATCTGTGATGACCAAGGTATAAAGGTGCCTGCTGCATCAAACTTTAAACTTCTCATTATCCTTGTTTTTCTTGATCTTGACAGATTTAGCATCCTTACGCTGAACTGTGAGCAGGAAGTCCTTGGTTTCCTCCATTTTCCGAGGCATGGCAATGAGGAGTGCAGGGGGAGGACATGGACCAGCACTGCCTGAGAGACACTCACACACACACAATATCTAAAAGCATCATAAAGAGAGGTAGATCAATCTTTAAAAGTAAAGGTTTTTGCATAGGTAGAGAAATAATCTGGGAGTATTAATAGGAAAATGCTAATTAAAGTGAGGGACAATAAACAGGGACAGCTGGAAATAGACACAGTTTAATATCTACTCACAGTTTGATATCTAACTTGAACAGTTCTCTGGAGATTTCTGATTAAGTACAGGCAAGGCAGAGGCGATAATGGAATAAACTTGGGGATGTGAAGTTTCACACTAATATAGGCATTCCAGAGGCTACCTAGGGAAACTTATAGAAAGGAAAGTACTAGAGGAGGACTGGGCCATGGATGTAGAAGGAGAGTTAGGATTTGGGTTACAGTCAAAGAAGGCAACTCGCAAATACTTACCTTGGGCTGTAATCAAAGAGGACAACTTATGAATACTTACCGAGATACGACATCTTAACAAGATAGGATATGCTATACCTCCCCAGGCCCATGGAGACCAAGAGAGGCTTGGCCTATGTGGAAGGGGTTATATTTAGTGTGAAGTTTTTTATAAATCTAAAAGAACTAGACTAGGTGAGTAGGTAGGCAACTGGGCATGTTTCCATCCAGACCATGTGTTATGCAGGAAACAGGAGTTGTTCTTGATGTATGGCATGAAGTAGGGAGAAAGAGGGGTGCAAGTCATTTTATGAGGTGGGGAAGAATAAGCCTGGGATATATACAAGAATGGGAATGATTTTAAATGAATAAACACACAAATAAATAAATGGAACAATCTGTTGAGACGACGTTTTTCTCTGTGGGCCATCTGGTTTATATCAATTAGCACACTCTTATTTTATTTGATCTTTAACTAGGCATTCTGTCAAAGAGCTACTAATATAGCCTTAATGTGAAACTGTTCCATATATACATAAAATAGATATCCTGCAGGACTTCAAAAAGGGCAAAAATATAGTGTCTTCGTCACAAGTAGAATGCCACTTAATGTTGTAAGACTGTGTGTATATATACATACATACATATACAAATTTATATGTACACATACAATATATACATATATGTGTATTTAAGCTTACCCACACCACCTGAATCTAATTTGTTTTGTAGGTAGAAGTCAAAATAAAGCAGGCAAATAAATGTATTCTATCTATATGTTTAAAACATACATACTGACTTATCCCTAAAAGTTAGGAGGTTAACAGACATTAGGTCAATTTTCAAGAGCATTTTCCATAATACAATAAAATGATCTGTTCTGTTTATTTTTTGAAACTCTTTACCTAAAGTAATTAAATAACATCTAGAAAGTTTATTTTTTAATGAAATTCTTCATTAATGACTCCTCCATATCTTTTGGGGCTTGCCTCGGTTTTCATTAATTGTCCTATACAATAAGCATCAAATTTTTTTAACTAAGTTTCCCTTTGATGAAAAGACACAATTTGAGGACTTTGAAGATCTTTTAAAGACTTTAAATATTTAAATAATTGGAAGAAGTGCTGCTGTATTTTCAAACCAGTCATTTTTCTATTCTTGAAGTTATGATGCCTTCTTCCTACATCTACTTCATCAAAGTGTATCTACAGTTAAAACTTACTAATTTAGTAGTTTGACTTTACTTTAGCATGTGTTCAGCATTATACTTGTCATCAGTCAAGTGTTTAACAAATGCTTCTTTAATAAATAGATAAATATTGTGGCTATTATATAAAACGTTGTCTTAAAGAGAGTAAATATTATTTTATTAGTTAGATGTTGACCTCATACGTTTTAACCAACTTCAGCATGCAACACATTATTATGTATACAGAGTGGGATTAATTAGATAGTTTGATTAGTTGAGTATAGCCATTATGTTTAGCAGTTGGATTATCAAACTTCAAAAAAAATTGCAATAGAATAAAATATATTAACACTATAATTCTATTTAAAATAATTTAATATCCCCTCAATGTTTTGGAAAGAAACCCAGTATCATGGAGTCTTCCAGGATAATTATTATGAGCATTATCTTTTATTAGTATAATAAATGCATGAATTATAAGAGATCAAACTCTATTTGTAAAATGTGTTTAACATATCCAGAAAATTCTTCTTTTTGTTTCTTCCAAAAATTCAGATGTATTTTATTTATTTGCATTTTTCTTTTTATAAGATTTAACATATGTAAAATATGGCTTTAAATATGTGGATTATGAATTTCTGGTATTATTATATTGCATTACCCACACCTAACATTTAAATGTGGACTCCATTTAAATATTCCAAAGATTCCTTTGCTCATACCAAGAATATCTTAATATGTATGCATTATATAGTTCCTTCTAATGCACCTATCCTTAAATTATTTTATATTCTAAATTGGTATTAGTGATTATGGCTGCTAAAATACTTTAACAATGGAAGTAATATGCATCTGTTGTCAGTGTACAACAGATGCAAAGTGTCAGGGTACTTTTTAGCCTATCACTCATTATTTTAATAAAGAACTTTTGGAAAACTGCAATGTCATTAGTAGTAGTTTTAGTGCCAGAAATAGCAGTGATAGTAGTAGCAAGAGATAAAACTAAGTAATCGCCATAATAACCATAACTTATTGCACTTGATTATGTACTGAGAACTCTTTTGTGCACTTTATATATAATACACTCAGTTTTCACAATAATTTTATGAGATTGTCATCATGACCCATATACTATAAATGAGGGAATTGAGGTTCATTGGTATTACATAATTTGCCAAACTTTGCACAAGTGAGACTGCCTAGACTGCTTCCAAGTCCTTCCTTTAATCACTAAGAAAGACAGACTTACACATTGTAAAACATGATTTTTATATTATTGTCTTTTCCCTTTTTAAAAAGAGGGTAACTGGGAAAAAAAATAGAGTAACTGAAAAACATAAAGATTCTTTAACAACATTTTCAGGGTTTAAGTGGCAAACCCAGAACTATCAGGTACTATATTACTGCCTTCTCCTGCCTTTCTACATGTTTGTATGTGACATTGACTTTTTGCTTAGCTTAGACCCTTAGGTTATTTTGTAATGATGCATGTTTCACATACATTCCTTAGAAATGTTCATTTATGTATTTGGACATTTAAGTTAATTCATCTAAAAAATTGAAAGTTTCTTAGATGCCAGTGGACAGATTGGAAACAGTGTTTTCTGAATGAAAGGGCTTTTGAGTATACAAATGAATGAACCAGAAAAGTGCAGCTGTGTTTAGAAAGAGGCTTTATAATAGTCCAAGGCAGAATTTATTAGGTATTCCCTTTTAATGAGTTCCATATAATATTCTCTCAGTTAATAAGTGAAAGATCATCTTTGTAGTTGACAAACCTGCAGATTCTAACTTAGATTTACGGAAAATACTGTCGTGTGTTATTAAAGCAAGTAGATAGGATGCTGCTGTTGCGTGTCCAATTCATGTTCTAAGGAGGAGATTTCCAGAAGCTATATGGTGTGAGCTTATAGCTGTCAAAGAGAAGCAGACAGGTATTTACTATTGTTAATGTCTTTTTCCTCCTGTTGCGTTTCCAGTGCTAACACATTAAAAGAACATCCCACGGGAACATAAACTGAGCTTAGTTTTTCAAAGGCCAAAATCCTTTGCCTCTTGATCTTGTTTACCATTTCACAAAAAGGGGTTTCTGTTATGTGTCATCAATGGGATAGGGCAAGGCAATGCTAATTGACTAATAAAATCCCTATTCAGTGAGGTAATTGCCAAACGACCTGTAGGTTTGACTGAAATTATTGCTAAATCATGGGCGAGGGGTGACAGAGGGGGAGTGGTTCTGCCCTTCCTTTGGCCACATCACTGTCAGTGATATGAATTGAATAGCAATTGCCTCAGGCTGCAAATTGGAATTTACTGAAAATTGTTTCAAGTTATAGGATTAAGATCAGATGTGGGTTTCAGTTGAGAAGCAAACATTTGCTGAAGTACATTACCTCATCAGCTAACGAAAACTTGCTTTACCACTCATTATTTCCTCAACAGTGTTAACAGGGAAATAAAACTCAAATAGCACTTTAGAGTTTTCAAGGCAATGTTTCTGCATGTTACAAGTAATCATTTTTTCTTACTTTTAGTAAACTTCTAGCTTCAAAATTCTATGATCTATTGTGAAGTAGAATTTAGCCACATGAAGATATTTCTTACTGATTTTTCTTTAAAACAGATTTTTTTCTTTTAGACAAATAATGTTGCTTCTTCTTACAATCCTTCTTTATAATAAGCACTACATTCTGATTTGTTGTTTGGTAATTTGTATATTTAGCGTATCTTTGACTGACTCTGTATCGTTTAAGAGTGGAAGTAGGGTTTCATCCATCTTTACAATTTTGAGTTAACACAGACCTTTATCACATTAAGTAACCAATAAGCATTTACTAATTTACAATTTTTTGTTTAGTATTCTCTTAGAGGGTTTAAAAATAACTGTTTTGGGTGTGATATATGAGAGTTAAGAAATTTAGAGTGATATGGGAATGAAAATGTCTTTTATTTTTGGAGTATAAAAATCCAACTAGAACATAATTCATAAACTTACGATTTTTTGTTAATAACATTATATATATATATGTACATACATGTAGAGTGAGGGAAAAGTGCATTAAAATATAAAATATCAGGTTTATGCATATGTATTTATACACAGAGTATGACCAATCTTGGCATCCATATTTTCCATTAATATTAATACAAACATGAAAGTCCGTAAAGTATTATTATTATGGATGTGGTTGATGCTTTGTTATAGTTATTTTATTTTGGAATCATGGGGTATATGTGAGGATTTGTTACATGGGTATATCGTGTACAGGTGAGATTTGGGCTTCCAATGCCCTCCCCAGATATTGAGCATGATACCCCAAAAGAGGTTTTGTATCTGTTTTTCCCCTCCCTCCCTCTTTTGGCAGTGCCCCATGTCTGCTGTTTCCATCCCTTGTGCCTGTGTGTGCCTAGAGTTTTGTATCCATATGTGAGTGAGAACATGTGGTATTCAGTTCTTTGTTTCTGTGACAGCTCACTTAGAATGATGATCTAATGATTATGATGATTTGCATGCACGTTGCTGCAAACACCTTGATTTTTTTTTAATGTCTGTGTGGTATTCCATAAGTGTATGTATACCCAATTTTCTTTATCAGCTGTCAATGGTCATCTGGTTTGGTTCCATGTTTTAGCAATAAACATACAAGTGCAGGTATCTTTTTGGTTGAACAATTTATGTGCCATTCCATATATACCCAGTAGTGGGATTGCTAGGTCGAATGGTGACCATTTTTTAGTTATTTGAGAGCTCTCCAAACTGCTTTCCATAAGGCTTTAACTAATTTACATTTCCACCAACACTGTATGAACCTTCCCTTTACTCCACAGCCTCATCAACATCTGTTGTCATTTCCCCTGACAACTGGAACAAGAGAAGGCTGCCCACTCTCACCCCTCTTGTTCAATATTGTGTTGAAAGTCCTAGCCCAGGTAATTGACAAGAGAAGGAAATCAGAGGTATCCAAATAGAAAAAGAGGAAGTCAAGTTATCCCTCTTTGCTGATGATATGATCCTATACCTTGAAAATCCAAAATAATCTGTCAAAAACCTGCTTGCACTGATAAAGGACTTTGGCACAGTCTCAGAGTACAAAATAAACATGCAAAAGTCAGCTGCATTCCTATATTCCAACAACAAGCAGACAGAGACCCAAATAAAAAGCACAATCCCATTCACAATAGCCACAAAAAAAAAGAAAAGAAAGAAAAAGAAATACCTTGGCATCTTCCTTACCAGAGAAGTGAAAGACCTTTACAATGAGAATAACAAAACACTGCTCAAAGAAATCCAAGAAGACACAAACAAGTGGAAAAATATACCATGCTCATGGATAGGAAGAATCAACATTGTTAAGATGTCCATCTTACGAAAGGCAATCTACAGATTCAACACAATACTCATTAAGTTACCAACATCATTCTTCTCGGACCTGGAAATGACAATACAGAAATTCATATGGAAACATAAATGACCACGAATAGCCAAAACAATCCTTAGCAAGAGAAACAAAGCAAAAGGTATCACATTTCCAGACTTCAAACTCTACTATAAGGCTACAGTAATCAAAACAGCCTGGTATTGGTACAAGAACAGGCACATAGACCAATGAAACAGGATAGAGATTCTGGAAGCAAAACCTCAATTCCTCAACCAACTCATCTTTGACAAAGCCTCCAACAACAACTACTGGGGAGAGGAAAGCCTATTCAGTAAATGGTACTGGGAAAACTGGCTGACCACATGCAGATTATTAAAATAGGACCACTACCTATCATCATACACAAAAATTAACTCTAAATAGATCCAAGACCTATACATAAAACCTCAAACTATAAGAAACTTAGAAAGTGCAGGAGTCACCCTTATGGAAATTGGAACTGGGAACCAATTCCTACTCAGAAACCTAAAAGCCAAAACCTTAAGAAATAAGATAGATAAGTAGAACCTCATCAAATTAATGAACTTCTGCAAAGCAAAAGAAACCATCAAGAGAGCAGGGAGATAGCCTCCCGCAGAATGGGAAAAAATATTCGCCAGTTGTTTTTTGTTTTTTGTTTTTTTTGAGTTGGAGTCTCACTCTGTCGCCCAGACTGGAGTGCAGTGGCCGTTCCCAGCCACCGCAGCCTCGACCTGCTGGGCTCCGGTGATCCTTCTGCCTCAGCCTTCCAAGTAACTGGAACTACAGGCGTGTGCTACCATGCCCAGCTAATTTTTGATTTATTGTAGAGATGAGGTCTCGCCAAGTTGCCCAGGTGGGTCTTGAACCCGCGAGTTCAGGCAATCCACTCATCTCAGCCTCCCAAAAGCATGGGATTACAGGCTGAGCCACTGAACCCGGCTATATTTGCCAATTGTATATCTGACAAAGGCCTAACATCTGGAATCTACAAGGAACTCAAACACACCGAAAGGAAAAAAACAAACAGCCCCTTTAAAAAGCAGGCAAAAGACATGAAAAGACACTTCTCAAAAGAAGATATACGGGCATCCAACAGACACATGAGAAAGTGCTCAGCCTCACTCATCATCGGAGAAATGCAAATCAAAACCATATTGAGATACCACCTAACCCCTGTAATTAATAACTCCCATCATTAATAAAACAAACAACAACAGATGCTGGCAAGGATGTAGAGAAAAAGGAACGCTTCTACACTGCTGGTGGGAATGCAAACTTGTACATTCTCTCTGGAAAACAGTCTGGAGATTTCTGAAAGAACTAGAAATTGACTTTCCATATGACCCAGCAATTCCCCTATTGGGAATATGCCCAGAGGAACTAAAACTATTCTACAAAGAAGATACCTGCATACATGTTTGTTGCAACTCTATTCACAATAGCAAAAACGTGGAACCAACCATGTTGCCCATTGAAGCCAGACTGGATTAAAAAAATGTGGTACATATACACAATGGAGTATTATGTAGCCATAGAGAATGACAAATATATGGACTTTGCAGCAACTTGGACGGATTTGAAGTCTATCATACTCAGTGATTTATCACAGAAACAAAGAACAGAGTTCCATATGTTCTCACTCATAAGAGGATCTTGAACAATTATAATGCTATGGGAAAGCGATTAGCAGTGATGGGAAACTGTTGGTGGGTAGGGGGTGTGGGATTGGCAGTTGAGGGAAACTACTAAGGGAGGTAGGGGCATACGTCATTAATAGGGTACCTGCATGATCAATGTTTGTGTACCTAACCCTGGATTGTACCCCACATATTTACAATAAAAATTCAAAAGAAATCTGTTGTCTTGTGACTTTTTAATAATGTGGCTGCCAGGCGCAGTGGCTCACACCTGTGATCCCAGCACTTTGGACAGAGGTGGGAGGATCACTTGTACTCAGAAGTTTGAGACCAGTTGGGACAACACAGTGAGACCTCATCTCTATAAAAAAATAATAAAATTAGCCAGGTGTGGTGGCATATACCTGTAGTCCCAGATCCAAGGGAGTGAAGGAAGAAGGATCACCTGATCCTTGGGATTCGAGACTGCAGAGAGCCATAATTTTTCCACTGCGCTTTAGCCTGGGTAACAAAGCAAGATTTTGCCTCCAAAATTAATAATTGACTTATGTTTTGGAAGAACTTGACCATACCCCTTAAAAGGTTAAGATCACTTCATTTTTTAAAAAATGAAGTGAATGCTAAATTATTTAAATATTGCATATGTTATTAACTTGACAACATAATTAGAAACCTGCTGTTCTAAAGATGTGTAATCATATTCTATCAACTGAAGACTATAAAACTATCTCAAACTATTTCTCATTTCAGACTTAGTACTTTAAAATTTTAAATCCAACTATTCATATGAACTGAAACTTTTAGTAGTATAGATAATAACTGAGTTGTTTTTATGTAAGCTTACTTTGGGCACTGCATACATTATGGAACATATTTTAACTTCATTACTTATAGAAAGGAAGCTATAAGACTAAAAAACTCATGTTCATGAAGATATCTCATGGTCATGAAGACAGAGTAGATCATGGTTACCAAAGGCTGGGAAGAGAAGGAAGGAGATGTGGAGAAGGGAGGTTGATTAATGGGTACAAATATACAGTTAGAAGAAATAAGACCTGGTGCTTTGATATCTCAGTAGAGTGACTCTAGTTAACATTCCATTGCCCATTTCAAAATATCTAGACAAGAAGAATTTTAATGTTCCTAATATAAAAATAAATATTTAAGATGATCTATATCCTAATTATCCTTATTTGATTATATAAATATATCAAATGATCACATGTACCCTCAAAATATGTACCTTATGTATCATTTAAAAATTAAAAACACTTAATGTTGAATAAAATATATATTAGTTAAAATGAGTATTTGAAGACAGTTGACATCCAAGCCTGGTCCAGTTAAAAGAAATCATGAAACATAAAATTAACCATTTACATCAAAGAAAAGGGACCAACTGAAGTTAGTACTCCAATCACTGTTGAATGCGATATATAATGGTCAAAATCAAGTCTGGTTGGAGTTTTGGATGTGAAAAGAGTTGTAGCGTGAGAAACAGTTGCAAAGATAAGTTAATCGTTGAATAGTGATCATTTCATATGAGAAAAGATTTTTTACTTAGTTCATTGGACCACACAAGTCACCTAGGATGTTTGAGCAGGAGAATACTATGGTCTCTATTTTAAATGAATTAATGTCGTAATAATTAAGTGATACATGTGATCCGGGATTGAATCTTGAGCAACAACAAAATAGTAGAACAATTGACAAATTTGTCTTGGTTCTCTAGATTTTAGCACACTATCAATGTTAATTTCCTGATAGTGATACATTGTAACACTGTGGTTGTGAGAGAAAATGCCCTTGTATTTTAGGAAACACACACTAAAGTGTGTAGAGGTAAAGGAACATTATATCTGCAACTTTGTTTTAAACATTTCAGAATAAAATGTCTCATACACACACCGTAGGGGAGAAAAATAAAGCAAGTATGGAAAAGTATTTACATTTGAGCAATTTAGATAAAGAGTACACAGGAAATCTTAGTAAATTTTTTGAAAGTCTGAAACAATGTCAACAAATTTGTTTGAAAGAAGAAAAGTAGTGTCTACAACATAAAGTAGAATACTAGATGACTACTGTGAAAGGTTGGGCATACCATGGTAAGAAGTTACATTCGCAGCTTTTTAGAGGGTAATTGAGATAACCTACCAGAATTTAAAATGTACACAACTTTCAGTTCAATAACTTCACTTTTGCATCCATCTAACCCATGGGAATATACACATACATAAGCAAGATAGTTATTGCAATACTATTTTGCATTTTTAAAAAAACAAACTGAATTTCCACTTGAAAAGAAGTTAAATTAAGGCACATTCATCCTATAGAATAATAGGTAGCAGAAACTAGATTTATGAATATCTAATATGTCCTTGACTGGAAAGAACTCTAAGGCATATTAAATTTTTTAAAAATTACAAAACTATACATAAGGCAAAACTCCATGTATCTTATATCCCATTATGTTGACTTATAGTTTTATATTTAAAAAGTTGATAGATGTTGGGAATGCCTAGAATAGGACTGTATAGACACAACACAATAGTGACCTCTGGGAACAAGAGAGAATAAGTTGAAGAGAGAAGGTTTGACAGTAGCTTTAAACACTTATTCTAAATACTCTGTTTTATTACTTGTGCAGCTAAAAAACAAAACTTACAAAGTGAGTTCAAAAATAAATGGAGCTGTAGTGGAGTAAGACTGTAGTTTGCAGATAGAGGCTGATTGAATAGAATAGGACATTAAATTAGGATGGTGTCAGCAGGAATGGAGAGGAGGTGTCAGGTATGAGAGGAAGAATCAATATCATTTGATACTTGAAAGAGCAGACTGTGAGAAAGGAAGGAGGACTTGATACAGGTGACTGGCATAGCAATGTTTAACAGAAATAGATAATTTTTGTTTTCGAGACACTGAGTTTGAGACATCAGCTTACCCTCCAAGTGAATATACTGCAAATCTCCTAAAAATATATAACATTGAAAGTACAACAGATCTGAATTAACCTGAAGTTTTGTCTAAACCTTTGAGAGAAGATTTAAAAACCCACTGTCAGCAAAGAAAAGTATTAATTGTACTTGTCATAATCATTACCTAATGTTCCATTTGTAGTTATATATACACACTTAATCCTGGGATAGCTAATTATATATAATTGGGTATTAAACTTGATCTTAAGAGGCTATTATATTACAGAAAAGTAACTCATTTACATTATTTTCAATAAATAAATTTCTATACAATGAGACCTGTCTTCAATATGTTACATCTTCCACTTAAAATTCTATATCAAGATCAATCTCCCTAATAAGCATGAAATTTGCAAAAATAAAGAAAACATTATGAGTAAATGTAATTATTACAAGTAAAACTTTTACGTGATTTAAGTCCTATTCAAGACTTTTTTTCTGATCATAGTTCCATTAAAATGCTATTGCCCTAGGTCTCAGTTAGATCCTGAAGACCTTCAAAAGGGATACTCACAACATCTTTAAATTATTCAGATGGCTATACTTTTGCAACTAGAGGGTGCTGAAGGACTACAGAGGATTAGCTTATATTCCATTTTATAAATTTTGTGATCAATTTGAAAAGTCTTCAATACATTGAATAGCATTGATTTATATATGGCAATTTGCATGAACAATATTTTAATGTATTCTATTATTGAATTGACTATACATTTAGCTGTTTAAAAAAAAAACCTCTCCAAATGATGTAAATATACTTCTTTGTTCTTATGTTTAAACTATGTGAATTACTGATAGTTCTATTTCAGCTATGACAGAAATAAAAAGGTGCATTGGATGTGATGTTAAGAAATGGAGTCTCATAAAATGAGACTTAGTGCTTATGTTCAGGTTGGAACAAGATCAAAGTAAGTAAATCTCAGTTGTCTAGACTTTCAGCAAGAAAGAAAATACAAGTAAAAGTGAAGTCTAACATAAATACAGTTATTATTTACTTAATCTTTAAATATTTTGTAACAAATCCCAAAATATTCAAATATATAAAATAAATTCAGAAAACATTTTTAATTTTACTTAAAACGTGAGCATTTTAATAAAGTGAAAAACTTAAAATCCTTTAAATATTGTTGATTTTTTCTTTTCAACTCAAATTACTTCTAAAAGCAGGGCATTCCTTCCTGGTTTCTTAAAAGTTATGTAAAAATCACATAACTACTACTGCATTCCAATTTATAATATGTCTTACTCTTTTTTAAGGCATGATGTTTTGTTTACTCTGTATCAAAAAATGAAATCCATGAAAATATGTTTAGGTTTTAAGGTAGACAAAATAAAATTTATTTTATCCTAAATATTTAATCAATGCAGCTATCTTTTATTTATTTTATCAGAAGCCAGTATTCCATATACATTTATATGTCTAGAATTTCCTTTGTTTCAAAAATGCTTACTGTGTATTATTATCTGACATTATGACCACACAAGCACACTTAAAAATGAGCTGATTTTACAAAGTAATAATTTTTTAACTTTATTTCTCCACAGAGCCTGCATAAGTATAACTGATATGTTTCTACTTACAAATATTAAACAATATGCAATACAACTTTGCTCAATCTCTGATAATACCATCTGAAATTATACAAGAATAAGATAGCTTTCTTTGAAAGTTACAGGGAAGGAAATTCGAAATACTACATACATTAGAATGGTGACCATAACAGGATTCAGCGTGCATATCATTTTATTATCAGAAGTATCTGAAGTATTTGTAATTTATACTAACTGAAGATAATTGTTTGGATTTATATTATGTAGTATGTTTATCCTTCATTTATTCCTAAAGCAATATGTTCACTATACATATATACATCATTATTAGAGCACAGACATTACATGATCATGCTGCCATTCAAAATTAAGGTGCCATGTTTTTATTACAATCAAATAGCATCCAAAATGCAATATGTTACTATGAAAATGCAAAAGTTCTCACAGACTGGCATTTATGAACGGAGTTGATCAAAATGAAATGGAATTTTCTTTTATACAAATGGAAAAATTTATCATAAATATATAGACCAATATATAACATTGAAGAACAAGAAGCAGAAAGGAAATAATGCTCTTGCATAAAGATCAATTCGCTTTGCTGCAGTTGGAATAACGGGTTTGGCAGGAGGAGGCTTCTTGTTATTCTTTGCCTGAGATTTCCCAAGTCCATTGTTGACTTCAATGGGTTTTCCATAACAGTCATAATTGGATAATTCAAAATCTCTTGGTAAGCTTCCAACAATGCTGAAGTCATTCGATCTCAGATCAGATTTAGAAGTGCAAACTTTTTTGCATCTGGTCTCACCACCCTGAGAATCAATATTCAGGAGAGAATGTATTCAGAATCATTCTATTTATAAAATACATCATTTCAAAAGGATATTTTAAACATTGCTGATTTCCACAAGAAGGTATTTATTTATGTCACAAAGAACTACAGAAATAATAGTTAATTGATTAAACCACCAGATGGGCTAAATACTTAGGGCTCTAAAGTGTTGCCTAAATAACAAGTATCGTGACATGGGATGAACTTTTGATAGGTTATATCATGCTAAGGAGTCAAAGCACAAATCAACATTTATTTTAGGTGCTTACCAGGCTTGTGAGAATTTTCAGTTGTAAGACTAAAAATATATATCTATCCTTACTCCAATGTTTGACCATGATAAAGATGATAGTACTATAATGTATGGATCACAGAAATTTTCTGGAACTTCTAGTCTTTGATTTTCTTATAGGTCACATTTCCAAACAGGATAGTTCATAAATGCTCATGAGAGACATCATGTTTCTAAGCCACTTTCACAAATAAGAACTGAACGTTGGTCACAAGCATCATGATGATTTCATATATTTCAAATATTTACTAGTGATAGGCATTCCCAATCTAGTGGCTGAAGTTGAATTAACCAAACACACTCAGAGAATACAAAAAAATTATATATTCTTCAATTAAACCACGTGCTACAGAAATTATTCAATTATAATTTCTGAATAATTAAATTTGAATAAATTCCCTATAATATGTAAAGTAATAACAGTTGACACTTGAGCAAGATGGGTATGAAGTGCAGGGGTCTACTTTCACACACATTTTTTTCAGTAAGTACAGTCAGTCCTCCATATCGATGGGTTTTGTATTCACAACCAAACAAGAATCAAAAATGCAATATTCACGAAATCCATGAATACAAAGGGTTGACTTTTGCTATCTGCAGGTTCTCCAGGACTGACTGTGGGGACTTGAGTATGTGTGGATTTTGCAATCCACAGGAGGTACTACTACTAATTCCCCACAGGTAATAGGGTCAATTGTATTCCACACTGAACTCTAGCAATCAGAAATGCTCTTAGAAAAATGAGAGATAAAGACTGAGCCCTAATTCCTTAGAACAGCTCTGGCATGACAAAACGCCACAGTCAGATGGGTGCTTGACTCAATTGCTTAATTTTCTCACTGTTTTTACTACTGGGTTTTGTGATTTACTTTTGGAATTTTCACTATTAATATTTACTAAGTTTTTATCAGAAAAGGAAACCATGGCATTGTCTATCATTAGTACATCATAGTTACTTTAGTTTTTGCTTTATTAGTATAATAAATACATTGAGTAATTCTGTAAATTATATTTAAATTTGCAGATTATGGCTAGGTTAAAAAAAAATTGTACCAAATGTAAGGAATTAAAAAAAAATCTCTAGCAGTGTTTTAGGTAGCAGGAGGCAATCCTTCATCTGAAAGAACACTTTATTTACATTTTCTGAGCAAGAGTCAGATGGCCCCATTCAGAGGAAGACAGCAAAAATACCCAAGATATGCTCAATGAAAAAGCAAGCTAAAATGCATTTATGCATCCTTCTAACATTACATATTTAGGTCATTTTCATTTTTTCCAACTATGAACACATACTGATGTTATAATTGTTAATCTAATATACAAATTGGTTTTATTATTACATAGTTTATACCATTGGTTTTATTATTACATATATATATTTGTATATGTATACATGTATATATTTGTAAAGTGCTACTGGGTAAGAATTTTTTTTTTTTTTTTGAGTTGGAGTTTCACTCTGTCGCCCAGACTGGAGTGCAGTGGCCGCTCCCGGCCACCGCAGCCTCGACCTGCTGGGCTCCGGCGATCCTTCCGCCTCAGCCTTCCGAGTAGCCGGAATTACAGGCATGCGCTACCACGCCCGGCTGATTTTTTAATTTATTGTAGAGATGAGGTCTTGCTGCCCAGGTGGGTCTCGAACCCGCGGGCTCAGGCAATCCACTCACCTCAGCCTCCCAAAGGCGCGGGATTACAGGCTGAGCCACCGAGCCCAGCTAGGAAAATTTTTTTTAAGTTTATGTTATTACAGAAAAATACACAATGTTTATATAATTGTAGAAAAACACACAAAAATAGATGAGGAGGATTAAGAACTAGATGTTCACTTTACTGAACATTTCATACTTAAAAAAAAAAATGTGGGCCGGGCATGGTGGCTCATGCCTGTAATCCCGGCACTTTAAGAGGTGAAGGCGAGAGGATTGCATGAACTCAGGGTTTTGAGATCAGCCTGGGCAACTTGGTGAGATCTCATCTCTACAATAAATCAAACAAAATTAGCCGGGTGTGGTGGCTCATGTCTGTAGTTCCAGCTAGACTGAGCCCAGCAGGTCAGGGCTGCGGTGGCTGTGAGCATGCCACTTCACTTTAGCATGGGCAACACAGTGAGACTTCGACTCAAAAAAAAAAAAAAGTGAATCACCAATAGATTGCCCTATTTAAAGATTATTATAAAAGAGCCCAAATGGAAACATAGTCCCAAGCTGGTTCCATGGGACTTTTAGTTGAGGTAAGGCAATTAGAAGAAAGGATTCCCATCCCCACCTCCACCTCACTTTCTTAATATGAAAGTTACAATCAACCAACTGTGAGAGTTCAACTGAACATATACATCCGGATGACATCAACATAAGTCAAGGGTTTATTCCTATCACTTTATGCACTGTGTCTAGCAAAATGTCTGACAAAAAATGAGACAGGTCAATAGAGAGAGAGAGAGAGAGAGAAAGCTAAGATAGCAACTAAAATCTAAACCTTTAAAAGTGACTTCAAGAAATACACCCTCACACACATACATATGCACATAAATACAGAAAAAGACAGATATAGAGAGTAGGGAGTCAATCTTACAAGCATCCATTCCTTGCCCTATTTAAATGGTCCAAATTACTACCTTCAACAATAAGTCTACCACCTAAAACTCTACCACGAAATATGCATGAGTGCCCACGTGTACACAGACACATACTCAGACCTTCCCTGCTACTGTTCCAGGTAGAACATCAGACACAAGACCACATTCAAAGTTTGCATTTTCCAGAGCTGTTTTAGGAGTATGTCAGTATCTGCAAGCATAAGTGAACTTTTGTAAAGAGAAAATTACTATCTTGATTGAAATAGAAGGTGAGAACAGTCTCTACATACCACATCTTTACATTATCCTCAGACATTCAGCACAATCTTTAAGTCAAAGACTCTATGGGAATCTCAGTTTCTTTTTCTCCCTTCAGAATTCCTCACTCCAAAGACTTTAAATGAACTAATTTTGCTTTAGAATCACAGCAATGTAGAAATCTAGCCTCTGTCCATAGATTTTGAAAGCAGGACTTCTTGCCGCTGATAATTAGTTTTTACCAAAAAAAAAAAAAAAAAAAAACGTATTTACTATAGAAATGCATTTACTATGAGTCACATTTTTATATGCCTTTAGGTGTGATATTAATAGCTGTAAAATAACTGAGCAAGTACAAATTTTTATATGTATTCATATTATTCAATTTTGCCAGCAAGTTTAATAATTTTAGTATTTTATCTATAGAGTTAACCCAAAATATAGATATAAAATGTTATGATTATTCAGAATGATTATTTAAACATAGTAAACACGTCAATAAAAGAATAATTTATTCAATGTTAAAGCAGTAACATAGAAAAACACCCCAGAAAGCAACCAAATGGTTATATTAAGATTTTAGCCACTTACTTTATTAAAACTTCTCTTGGCGATGTATCTGAAGATACTTGTATTCAAAATGAGCAGATTTTGTGTGTGTGTGTGTGTGTGTGTGTGTGTGTGTGTGTGTGTGTGTGTGTGTGGTGAGAATCTCTAATACAAAGTATGTTTCAATAATATGGAGAACTATGTTTCCTACTGAGTCTCAGGGTTTCTTAAATGTCATAATTCATTAATTAGTTGGCTGGTGCTTTCTTGTCTCATTTCTCAGAGATTTTACACATAACTTGCCTTTTAGTTAATATTCTCTACATCTTATTAGCATATATGAAATTACAAAAGAATTTAAATCATAACTACTATTTTAAACAGCAGTAATATCACATGAAAAGGGATAAAATAAGCCACTTAATAAAATGGTAACTACAACACACATTCTTAAAAGTGAATTTGGCTATGTTGACCAACAATTCAAAACTTCTTAATTGTTCCTTATTATGAATATGTGTCTCACTTACTTTCATCACATAAACTTCTGTCACTTCTGAAAATTACTGGTAACAAAAAAGAGGTACTGTGATAATGAAACCATCAAGAATAACATATGATGCAGTTAAAAACTTCCTAATTTTTGTTATGGTGACAAGTAGAGGGTCTTGTTTCACTCTTCTGCATGTGGTCAGTCAATTTTCCCAGCACCATTTACAGAACAACCAATCCCCATTTGTTGTTGATGGAGGCTTTGTTGAAGATGAGTTGGTTAAGAAAGTAAAGTTATGCTTTCAGAATCTCTATCCCATTCCATTGGTCTATATGCTTGTTCTTGTACCAATACCAGGCTTTTTTGATTATTGTAGCTTCATAGTAGAGTTTGAAGCCTGGAAGTGTGATTCCTCCCTTTTTGTTTCTTTTGCTAAGGATTGTTTTGGCTATTCATAATCTTTATGTTTCCAAATGAATTTCTATATTGTCATTTCCAGGTCTGAGAAGAATGATGTTGGTAATTTAATGGATATTGCATTAAATCTGTAGATTGACTTTGGTAGGATGGACATCTTAAAAACATTAATTCTTCCAGTCAATAAACGTGGAATATTTTTCCATTTGTTTGTGTCTTCTTTGATTTCTTTGAGCAGTGTTTTGTATTTTTCATTGTTAAGATTTTTTTCTTCTCTGGTTAGGAAAATGCCAAAGTATTCCCTTTTTTTTTTTTTTTTTTTTGGCTATTGTGAGTGGGATTGTGGTTTTTATTTGGGTTTCTGTCTTGTACAGAAACAAACTCAAAAACCTAAATGAAATGGAGGACCTTCTGACATCACACACCCTCCCAAGGTTGAAACAAGAAGAAATTTAAACATTAAATAGATCAATAACAACCCAAGAAATTGACTTTGTCATAAAAACACTACCTACAAAATAAAGTCCTGGACCAGACAGCTTTCCAGCAGAATTCTACAAAACATACAAGGAGGAGCTGATACCAATCCTATTGAAAGTATTCCAGGCAATCAAGAAAGACGGTGCTCTCCCCAAATCATTTTATGAAGCTAACATCACAATGATACCCAAACTGGGTAAAGATCCAACGAAGAAAGAAAATTACAAGCCAATATTCTTGATGAACATAGGTGCAAAAATTATGAACAAGAGTCTAGCAAACTGGATCCAACAATACATCTCAAAAGTCATCCACCATGGCCAAGTAGGCTTCTTCTCCACAATGCAGGGCTGGTTCAACATCCACAAGAACATAAACATAATTAAATACATCAACAAATGTAAAAACAAGAATCACATGATTATATCATTAGATGCAGAAAAAGTTTTTGATAAAATTCAGCATCCCTTCTTGATTAAAAACCCTTGAACACCTAGACATAGATGGAACATACCTCAAAATAGTGAGAGCCATCTGCAATAAACTCGCAGCCAACATACTGCTAAACAGACAGAAATTGGAAACATTTTCTCTGAAAACCAGAACAAGGCAAGACAGCCCACTCTCACCTCTCCTGTTCAACATAGTGTTGGGAGTCCTAGGAAGAGCAGTCACACAAGAGAAGGAAATCAAGGGCATCCAAATAGGAAAAAAGGAAGTTAAATTATCCCTCTTTGTAGACGAGATAAGCTGTAAAAAACCTCTTGCACCGATAAAGGTCTTTGGCAAAGTCTCAGAGTATAAAATAAATGTGCAAAAGACAGTTGCATTCCTGTACATTAGAATACACACACATTGAAAAGCAAATAACTCTATGTAATATTTTTTAACCAGAAAACTTAGGCTTGATTTCATGGTAATAATAGTATCTTCTACAGACAATAAAATATGTTCAGAGGAAATAATTTGTATATATTTCACTAATTTAAGTAAATTACAAATATATCATTACCATAAAACAAACCATCTCATTTATGTTGTAACAACAGCTTTTTTATGTATTCAAAATTGTGAGCATGGATGCTATTTTATTTGTCTTTTAATCATAATCCCTTTGTGTATGGCACATAATAAGTATTGGGAATAGGATGATGTTAACAACAGTAGGGCCTCAACTATTTTGTTGATAAGGAATACAAAGAAATTTTATATTTAGGGCAACTTGAATCTATGCTCCAAGGGCAGGGGTGGGGAGAAACACATGAATAAATAAAATGACAAAAATATTGAAATGGCTGAAAATGTACCATCTTTATGAGAAAAAGAGCAGAAAATTATATAAGTATAATGACATTCTTGTATTCAAGCCACAAATTAGAAAAATAATATACTAAAAATGGGATTAAATTATCATTCATCATATAATGCTTTTTAAGTTATTCCTTTATTTATTTATTTATTTATTATATTTTTTGAGTCGGAGTCTCATTCTGTCACCCAGACTGGAGTGCAGTGGCCGCTCCCGGCCACCACAGCCTCGACCTGCTGGGCTCCAGCGATCCTTCTGCCTCAGCCTTCCAAGTAGCCGGAATTACAGGCGTGCGCTACCACACCCGGCTAATTTTTTGATTTATTGTAGAGATGAGGTCTCGCTGCCCAGGCGGGTCTCGAACTCACGGGCTCAGGCAATCCACTCACCTCAGCCTCCCAAAGGCGCAGGATCACAGGCTGAGCCACCGAGCCCGGCTTATTCCTTTTTTTTTTAATAAGCACAATATTATTTTATAAATCAGCTTTGAATATTTTCTAAAATCCAAATTTCATTATGCTTCCATTAATTATTATTGTTATTTTGTATTAAAAAATGATAGGTCAGCTGATTGAAATTATTTGGCAAAAGTTGACATTTTGAAATGCAAGATATATGGAAACAAGTACATTTTGAAACCAAAATTGTAATTCTATTTTTTGCTGCAAAATCACTGAATTTAAAAAAGGCGAAAACTTACATTTTTTCCATTTTTATATTTTCTTTCATGTGCCAATATGTAACAATCTTATAAATTTATCAACTTACACATTTCATGCAAGTTATTTTTGGACTCATATTAACATTTTGAGGCCTGTATCGGGATATAAATATTGTGTGTGTATCATGTTTAGTTTGGAAAGTGCATTTTGTCCACAAGGAGTAAGAGTAATTTACATTTATTTTCATAGATTAAAATTTCTGGGCAACTCTGTTAACTCTCTAAACATTTCTCTTTGACTTTTGTAGCAATAGAATTCAAACAAGTGTGATTCTATTAGCATTTAAAAACAGAGAATTGAAATATAGACATTTGTAAATTTTAACTTTCATTCATTGGGTGCTTTTTGCTTGAGAGATACATTTAAAATAACATAATTGGGTTTAATATTTCAAAGATCCTCTTATCCTTACTATCTGTGTTCATAAATAAACTTAATGTGTTCTACAATTTCTAAAAGGCTGATTCTTTTTTTAAAACTTTTTTTTAAAGATGAGGGGTATAATTCAGGGTTAGGTATACAAATGTTAATTATGCAGGTACCCTTGTTGATGAGGTGTGCCCCCCTCCCCTGGCAGATTCCCACCACTGTCAATCTCACTTCTTCGTTCCCCTCTTGGCAGTTTCCCACTACTGCCAATCCTTTTCTTACAGTATTATGATCACTGCTCAAGGTCCGCTTATGAGTGAGAACATGTGATACTCAGTTCTTCGTTTCTGTGAAAGATCACTCCGTATTATAGATTCTAAGTCCATCCAGGTTGCTGTAAAGTTCATGATTTTGTTCTCTATGGCTACATAATATTCCAATGTGTATATGTACCGCATTTTTTTTTATCCAGTCCTCTTTTGATGGGCAGCACAGTTGGTTCCATGTTCTTGCTACTGTGAACAATGCTGTGATAAACATACATGTGCAGTCATCTTTTTTTATAGAATGATTTGAGTTCTTCCAGGTATATCCCCACTACGGGGATTGTGGGGTCATATGGAAGGTCAATTTTTAGATCTTTTAGGAATCATAAAAGGCCGGTTCTAATTGGTATCTTTCCATCAATACCCCACTTGATGGAATATATTAAGATACCACTATCATTTACATGTTGGTTATTTCTGTTACTAGAGAATTTCTGTGGCTTTTGAGACCCCATACACCAGAGAATGTTGCTGATCATGGCATCACTGGAAATCAAGCACCTATTCTACAGAACATCATTGCTTTCTGTCTCCAGATCTCTTAGCCAGAGTTCAAGTCAGAGGGTATCCATGAGCTGGAAATGTGAGAAAGTGGTAAAAGAAGGGAGTGTAAAAGTATAGAGAGCTAGCATCAAAAAGTCAGGGAGTGAACATTTCAATATAATGTAAGGATCTTGGGCATTCTCCTACCATTTCTGCCATAAAGAAATAAGTACATATTTTAGAGGAGAAGCAAAGTTTCTCACAAAGAGTATGCTTCCAACACTAGTTCTTTGATGTGTCACAGCATGCTCTTAAGCAATCTTTTAGCTCTTTTAGGTATTATTTGGTCACTTAGGCTTTGTTGGTAACAGAGCCAAAAGTAAAATATTGGGAAAAAGAATCATAATTTCTCTGAAAGTGTTTTCCTGGTGCAGGATTAAAATACGTCTGAAATGACTCAGTAGAAAGAGCAGTTGTAACATTAACAAAGTTAACGTTTAAGGGCAGCCCACTGACATATCTACTTAACTATTAGGGTGTGGTAGGTAGGGTACAGGTACAATGAGGATGCAGAAGGCTTTGAAAATCATAGATAACTTCTGCTTCCAGGAAGATGGAGTAGACACACTCTTCCTATTCTTCCTGCTAATTCAATAAAAAACTCTGTATATTATGTTAAAACACACACATACATACACACCCATACACACACACATAAAGACCATGAAAGGTAGAGAAAAGAAGGCAGATCATCTGGGGACCTCAGGACCCGAGGAACCAAAGGTGAGGAGTTCTTGCATTTCCTCTTTTTCCTTCATATATCCCAGATTTAGAGCTGATAAAGTTGGCAACTGGAAATGCCAATGGGTATAGACTTAAAAAAAAATAAAAAGCCCAATAATAACCAGTTTTCTCCAGTCATAGGACAAAGAAAGGATCATCAACCCAGCAACACAGAGCACTTTTAGATAATCTTTCTAAACTAGTCAAACACTACAGAAAAACTTACCTCCATCTCCACACATCAGCAAAAGCAGAGGGGATATCTGAGCCTCTACCTTCAATAGGTTGTAATGAGACACTACTCACACACCCACTGACGGGCTATCAGAGGAAGCCAAGTGGGGCCAGGATTTTATCCCCATAGACCAGTATTCAAGCCTAATCCCTGCCACAGTGTTAGTAGTGACTATAGAGGGAGTACGGGCTTTCACACACACACAGCAATAACAAGATATTCCTCCTGTTCCACACTAGGGTGATATCATAAGAGGCTGCAGACAGTCAGGACTTTCATCACAATCAAGTGCAATCAAGTGATTATGAAGGCACCCCCCCCCCACTGTGTCAGCAGTGACAACATGGAGAATTGGGAACTTCTGACCCCACCCAATCCTCACAAAGAGTCTCACCCTCAGCAAGAGGGAAAGCTGGACTTCTACCTCCATCTGGCAGTTATAAGGCAGTACCCTTTATCTGCTGGCAGAAGAGTCAGAGAAAGCTGGTTCAAACAGAATGTTTAAACAAGATTCAGAGTGTCATAATATGAAAATGTGCGGGTTTGAATAGATAATCTCTCATACAAAGAACAGGAAAAGATCTCAAACTGAATGACAAAAAAGACAATCAATAAATGTCAGCCTCAAGATATAAATGTGTCAGAATTAAGACATTTGGCAATATGAGACATCTGATAAGTATATTAAAGCAATTCTCAGATGCAGATAGAAGGACATGTATAAACCTGGTTGTTGTTTTTTACACTATCCTATCCCATTTGCTACATTCTTTTCTTATTTAATGAAATGTGTGACTGATAATAAAACTATTGAATATATATATGAAAGCAACCATGATGAAAAATATTCAATGATCAATTATGATCATACAAATGAAAAAATAGAAAGCCTCAGTCAGGAAATAAAAACCATTTTAAAAAATCCATACACACGAACATGCATATATAGATACATAACAAATGAAAATTTTAGAACTGAAAAACACAATAATTAAGCTATAAAGCTCACTGGAAAACTGGAAGTGACAGAGGAAAGAATTGGTGCCCTGGGAGTAATAACAGAAGATATCGAATCTGAATAATAAAGAGAAAATTGACTAGAAGATAATGAACAGAGCCCCATGGACTTGGAACTACCATAGGCCCTCCATATCTTCTGGTTTCATATCCATGGATTCAGCTAGCACTGCATCAGAAATATTTTTTAAAACACAAGAAGATAAAATAATAAATAATATAAATAAATGATACAGTATAACAATTTATATCACATTTACATTTTATTAGGTATTATAAGTAATCTAGAAATGAGTTTAAAGTATACAGGAGGATATACATTGGCCATATGCAAATAGTACATCATTTTTATAAGAAACTGGAGTATCTGTGGATCTTGGTATCTGCAGAGGATCCTGAAATCAACCCCCTGCAGATATCCAGGAATGACTGTTTAACAGTAGATCTAGCATGTGTTATGGAGTCTGGAAAGAAAAAGAGTGCAAGTCTGAAAAATACACAAAGAAATAATTGAAATTTTTTTCAAATTTGGCAACAGACATTTCAACAACTTGAACAAATTCCAAACATGATTAACCCAAAGAAATACGCACAAAACAACTCATAATTTAAAAACTGATCACTAAAGACTAAAAAGATATTTGTTTTGTTTTGTTTTAATTTATTATACAGATGTGGGGTACAATTCAGGGTTAGGTATATAAACATTGAACATGCAGGTAACCTTGTTGCTGAGGTATGCCCCTCCTTCCCCTAGCAGTTTCCCTCAGCTGCCAATCCCAACCCACCTCCCCGACAGTTTTCCACTACTGTCAATCGCTTTCTTATAGTATTATAATTGTTCAAGATCAGCAAATGAGTGAGAATATATGGAACTCAGTTCTTTATTTCTGTGATAAATCACTGAGTATGATAGACTCTGAATCCATCCAAGTTGCTGCAAAGTCCATATATTTGTCCTTCTTTATGGCTGCATAATATGCCATTGTGTATATGTACCACCTTTTTTTTATCCAGTCCGGCTTTGGTGGGCAATATGATTGGTTCCATGGTTTTGCTATTGTGAATAGAGCTGCAACAAACATACATATACAGATATCTTTTTCGTAGAATAATTTGAGTTCCTCCAGGTATATTACCAATAGGGGAATGCTGGGTCATATGGAAGGTCAATTTCTAGTTCTTTCAGAAATCGCCACACTGTCTTCCACAGAGGTTGTACTAGTCTGCATTCCCACCAGCAGTGTAGAAGTGTTCCTTTTTCTCCACATCCTTGCCAGCATCTGTTGTTGTTTGCTTCATTAATGATGGCCATTCTTACAGTGGTTAGGTGGTATCTCAATGTGGTTTTGATTTGCATTTCTCTGATGATGAGTGAGGCTGAGCACTTTTTCATGTGTCTGTTGGATGCCCATATATCTTCTTTTGAGAAGTGTCTTTTCATGTCTTTTGCCTGCTTTGTAAAGCGGCTGTTTGTTTTTTTCTTTTCAGTGCATTTGAGTTCCTTGTAGATCCTAGATGTTTGGCCTTTGTCTGGCAAATATTTTTTCCTATTCTGCGGGCTGTCTACCTGCTCTTTTGATGGTTTCTTTTGCTTTGCAGAAGCTCGTTAATTTGATGAGGTCCCACTTATCTATCTGATTTCTTAAGGTATTGGCCTTTAGGGTTCTGAATAGGAATTGGTTCCCAGTTCCAATTTCCATAAGGGTGTCTCCTGCACTTTCTAAGATTCTGATAGTTTTAGGTTTTACGTTTAGGTTTTTGATCCATTTAGAGTTAATTTTTGTGTATGGTGATATCTCCTGTTTCAACCTTCTGCATGTGGTCAGCCAGTTTTCCCAGCACCATTTACTGAATAGGTTCTTCTCTCACCAGTGGTTGTTGTTGGAGACTTTGTCAAAGATGAGTTGGTTGAGGAATTGGGATTTTGCTTCTGGAATCTCTGTCGTGTTCCATTGGCCTATGTGCCTGTTCTTGTACCAATGTCAGACTGTTTTGATTACTGTAGCCTTAAAGTTTGAGGTCTGGAAGTGTGATACCTCTTGCTTTGTTTCTTTTGCTAAGGATTGTTTTGGCTATTTATGGTCGTTTATGTTTCCATATGAATTTCTGTATTGTCATTTCCAGGTCTGAGAAGTATGATGTTGGTAACTTAATGGGGGTATTGCATTGAATCTGTAGATTGACTTTGGAGGATGGATATCTTAACAGTGTTGATTCTTTCTATCCATGAGCATGAAATATTTTTCCATTTGTTTGTGTCTTCTTGGAGTTCTTTGAGCAATGTTTTGTAATTCTCATTGTAAAGGTCTTTCAATTCTCTGGTTAGGAAGATGCTGAGTTATTTCTTTTTTCCTTTTCTTTCTTTTTTTTGTGGCTATTGTGAATGGGATTTTGCTTTTTATTTGGGTCTCTGCCTACTTGTTGTTGGTGTATAGGAATGCAACTGTCTTTTGCACATTTTGTACTCTGAGACTTTGCCTAAGTCCTTTATCAGTGCAAGCAGGTTTTTGACAGATTCTCGGATTTTCAAGGTATAGGACCATATCATCAGCAAAGAGGGATAACTTGACTACCTCTTTTCCTATTTGGATATGCCTGGTTTTCTTCTCTTGTCTAATTGCCCAAGCTAGGACTTCCAACACAATATTGAACAAGAGGGGTTAAGAGTGGGCAGTCTTGTATTGTACAAGTTTTCAGGGGAAAAGTATCTAGTTTCTGTCCATTTAGCAATATGTTAGCTGTGGGTTTGTCGTAGATGGCACTTACTATTTTGAGGTATGATCCTTTCATACCTAGGTGTTTGAGGGTTTTTATCAAAAAGGGATGCTGGATTTTATAAAAAACTTAAAAAGATATTTGAAAGTATCTGAAGACGTGATATTTTGCCCATGGGGGAAAATAATTAGAATAACTAGCTCTCCTCAAAAGTCACGCAGACCAAATGGAAATGAACATAGTACTTGTTAGGTGCCAAAAGAAATGAACTGTCATCCCACAATCTTATACCCAGAGGAAATATCCTTCAAGAATGAAGGAGAAATCAAGATATTTTCCCGTAAAGAAAAACTAAAAGAATTTGTCACCAGCAGACCTATCCAAAACAATGAATAAAGAAAATTCTCTAAACAGAAAATAATAACAGACATAAACTAGAAATTCCAGGATTAAAAAAACACAGTAAGAAAATTTTACAAGTTTTGCTTTCCTTCTTGAGTTTTCTAAATTATGCTTGATGGTGATAAAAAAAATTATAATGTGGCTCTAAATATATGTAGAGGGAATATTTAACAAGTATAAATAGAAGTGGTTAAGGGATACAAAGGAATGTATTGCTATTCATATTACACAAACTGGTAAAATGATGACATCAATAGACTAAAAAATTATGTATGTATGAGGAGAGACCACCAAGAAAACTGGAATTTATTTAGAAAAAATTGGGTATTTATTCTTACATTTTTAAACCTTAGTCACCTTCAAAGTACTCTCTGTTTGATACAAAACGCTTATCAAGACACTTTTTCCATGGCTCAAACAGTTTTTGAACTTGTCAAGTTTGATGCCTTTGCATGTTTCTGCTCTTTTTTGTTTCACCTCTTACATATTAGCAAAACGTTTCCCTTTGAGGAATTTTTTTCAGCAGGGAAACACAAATAGTTGCTTGGGGTGAGATCAGGTGAATAGAGAGGGTGGAACATGGGGGTCATGCCCTTTTTTGGTCAAAAACTGCTGAACTTCAGTGCAGTGTGAGCAGGTGTGCTTATAAATCACCAGTTGTGAAATGGGTAAACACATTGAAAGAATCCCCAAAAACAAATTCACTGAAGTTGAATGCAGCCTCTCACAATAACACTAGCTAGTACACTGATGGCAGTGGGTTTCTAGGATACTTACCAAGCATGGAAAGCCTATATTACAAGGGATCTGTCCTCCAAAAATAATTTCAGGGTCTTTTGGGTTTCCAGTTGTACAATATAACATCTAAACTAATCACTAAGGAAGTTATACAAAGAGAAACACTTAAAAACAATATACAAATCTTGAAATAAAATTCAAAAAACGTTCAAATAACCCTCATGAAAGAAGGAAAAAGGAAATACAGAAACAAAAAAATCAGAAAACAAAAATAAAATATAGACAGAAACCCTAATGTATCAATGATTACATTAAATAAAATGACAACTATACCAACGCAAACATACAATGTAATTAAAAGTCATACAGCTATATACAGCTATACTATATGTTGTCTATAAGAAACTCACTTCAAATATAATGATATAGACACATTAGATGTAAAAGTATGAATGAAAAAATATATAAATTTTTAAGGTCTTAAACACTTTCTTAGTAAAAATTTTATTCTTATTCTTCACAAAGAATATTTTCCTGAAGAAGCCTCCCTCAAGGCAGCAGGAAAGGATTTGGCTTAAGACTCAAAAACCAAGTATAAATGATTTACAACAACAAAAAAAGGCCACAAGCACCATCATATAAAAATAATTTATTTGCTTTTGTGCCTGAAAACCACATACGTGGTGTTCTTGCTTAGCATTCTAGAAGGGGAGTCTTGGTGATTAGTAGACAGATAGAGTAGTGTGTAGCCAGAGAGGAAACAGAGCAGGCAAGATTTGCAAGGTGGTAGGATGATGTGGACCTATTAGTCACTCATGGAATTTGCTATTCTTAACTCACTGGACACGGTCTTCTGGTTCAGTGGTCTTCCCAGCCAGAGGATTTCAATCAGGGTCAGTTTGGGATGAATGGCCACTAATCTTAATCCACGAAGGAGCCTGGTTCTCAGCGATTTATCACTGTCCACTATTCTTAGACCCATGATCAACTGACCAGAGAAGGTTAAAGGTGAAATCCTACCCAATTCTCCAGCCACTCATAGCTGAGCTGGACAGATCCCTAACAATGGGTTTAGTTTCCCTGGGTCAGACATCCAACAGGTAGCCTGCCTAAACAGTGGGTGATTCAATCAAGAGTATGGACTCCTCCGTGAATTTTTATCTTAAAAAGATGATCAGTGATGCTTCCAGTCCTTTGGTCTTTCATTAAGAAACATACAATGAGAAACACCAGAGAGACCTGTCAAGATCTCTACATTCAGTGGAGGCCATCAAAGCAAAGTTGTATCCTTAAAATTAGCACAAAGTCCTGAGAAATTTAATAAGGCATTGATTTTTTTCCTAAGTGATGTTTGATCTAAGAGTTCTGAATGTTTTCTAAAAAGCACATCTTACATAAAGTATGCTGTGATCAGTTCCTTTTCATCTGTGAGAAAAAAAACAAGTGAATGCCAGTTCCATCAAACCAAGACACACACACAAAAGGGTCTATCCCTTGACACTGCAGAGTATGGAAGCACCATTTCATTGTAAAGTTTCATGCTTACCTGCAAAGTGCTGATATGAACAGGTGTCCCTGTACCATTCACAGTGTTCTTTTTAGCCACATTTCCACCTTTCCCATCTGCTTGCTCAGCCTTAGCAATTCGGGCTTTTTCTGCTTCAACCCTTTTGGGGTTGTTCAACATCACCTGGACGACAGCATACTCCACCAGAGAAGCAAACCCAAAGAGAAGACAGGCGATAAGCCAGACATCAAGAGCCTTCACATAAGATACCTTGGGAAGCTCGGCAGCAAGGGTTGTGCACTCAGAGGCCAAACTGAGGACCGAGAAGATACCTATATAAATAAAAAGAAGATCTCAAGTTGCTTTTTATGCCTACAAAAATGTCTCTGTAATCATTACTCTTTGACCAAATCCCTTTATAATAACTTTCAATAAGCCATGAACAATTCATCAGATCCCTTTAAAGCTCAACGACTGAAGAAATAACAGGTACATGCTATTTATGTAAGTATTATGGATTATGTTTAAGGATGTCTGTAAATACTTAGCATTTAAAAAAATAAATAGAAACTTAGATCAAGGTTTGAAAACACAATTTGAATTTGTTTAAAATATGAAAGATTTCTAAAACTTTTTCATAGTATCTCTGAGGTGTCCATAGAGTTGTCTGATCATAGATGTGTTTCATTTTTCAGTTTTGTTTTAGACAGATTGCAGTTAAAGGACTGAATTTTGCTTCCATAAACAATGAAATCAGAACAAGAAGGGAACATATAAAGCAATTTTCTGATAAGGTTCACAATAAAAAATAATCTAATAGAAAATACAAAGTAGAGAACATTCTTCACTATTTCAGAGAAAACAAATGATTCCAACTTTTCAAGAAAAGAACTAAAATTCTGCTCTATGTAATATTAACCCTTTACTGAATGCTAACACATTATCTATTGATTTAAACAAAGTATTTTTAAAACACACAAAAAATGCAATAATTTGTCTCTTTCTTTTCTTACTTGCCACCCTCTCTCACATTCTCTTTTTCTCTTTCTTCATATTTTCAGGAGAAAGGATGATAAAACATAACCTGTTGGCACAGGCATCCAGGAACACACTGTGTCAGAAAACACCTCCTTCAATGTCAAAGGAGACTAGAGTTAAATCAAGCAGGAAACAGGTTAGACTTGGCTCTGTGAATCTATCTCACTAACTGGGTTGAATGTATCTTTTTCTTCTTAGATGTGATCTCCTCTGAGAATTAATTAAATTCTCAGAATTAAACATTACCTCAATAACTAAATGTGTACTTGGATCTCTGTTCCCTTCCCTTAAACTCAGCACAAATGGTAAGCATGATGTTAGTATTAATAATCTGCCTTTCATCAGACCCTCTAAGGTTTTCCAGATATAGAATCATATCATCCACAAAGAGGGATAACTTAGCTTCTTCTTTTCCTATTTGGATACCCCTAATTTATGTCTTCTACCTGATTGCTCTGGCTAAGACTTCTAGTACTATGTTGAATAGGAGGAGTGAGAGTGGACATCCTTGCCTTATTCTAGTTCTTAGGGGAAATGCTTCCAGCTTCTACCCATTAAGTATAATGGTGACTGAAGATTTGTCACAGATGGTTCTTATTATTTTGAGGACTGTCCCTTTGATGCCTAGGTGTTCAAGGATTTTTGCCAAGAAGCGATGTTAGATTTTATCAAATACTTTTTCTGTGTCTAGTGAATTAATAATGTGATTCTTGGTTTTGCATCTGCTTATGTTTATTGATTTATGAATGTTGAACCAACTTTGCATCCCAGAAATGAAGTCCACCTGGTCATGATGGATGATCCTTGAAATGTGCTATTGGATGTGATTTGCTAGAATCTTGTTAAAAATTTTTGCATCTATGTTCATCAGGGAAATTGGCCTGTGATTTTTTTTTTTTCTTGTCGAGTCTTTGTCAATATTGGGTATTGGGATGATATTAGCTTCACAGAATGAGCTAAAGAGAACTCCTTCTTTCTCGATTGCCTGAAATACTATCAATAGGATTGGTATCAGCTCTTCCTTGAATGTCTTGTGGAATTCAACTGGGAAACCATCTCATTCAGGACTTTTTTTGGCAGAGAGATTTCTTATGACTGAGTTAATTTCTTAGAATGTTATTCGTTTGTTTAGGGTTTCAGTCTCTTCCTGCTTCAATCTTGGGAGGTTGTGTGATGCCTGTAATTCCACTGTTTTCTCTAGATTTTCTAGTTTACTTGCATACAGTGCATATAATGTTATATACTTTCCTCTCAGCATTGATTTCATGGTATCCCAGAGGATTTGATATGTTGTATCTTTGTTTTCATTTGTTTCCAGTAATCATTTTATTTCTGTCTTGATTTTTGTGCTGACCCAAAAGTCATTCAGAAGTGTGTTGTTTAATCTCCATGTATTCTTGCATTTGGGAGGGTTCCTGTTGGTGATGATCTTTATTTTTATTCCACTGTGATCTGAGAACATGCTTGGTGCTTAGTGTTATTTCAACCTTCTGAAATTTGTTCATGCTTGATTTAAGACTGAGAATGTGATCAGTCTTGGAGTACGCTCCATGTGCTGATGAGTAGAATGTATACCCAGTGGTTGTTGGGTGAAGTGTTCTGTAGATATCTAATTAGATACAATTTGTCCAGTGTCAAGTTAAGGTTCCAGATTTCCTTGCTGCTGTTTTGTTTGTTTGCCTTGATGAACCCTCTAAAATTGTTGGTAGGATAAACAAGTCTTTGACTATAATTGTATGGCTATCTATGTATTCTCTTAGTTTACAAAGCAACTGTTTTAGAAATCTGGGTATTCATGTGTTGGATGCATATTTGTTTAAGATGGAGATTTCTTGCTGGTTTATTGAGTGTTTTATCATTATGTCATGTCCTTTACTGTCCTTTCTGACTTTGATTGGTTTAAAGTCTGTTTTACCTGATAGAAAAATAGCTCCTCCTACTCTTTTTTGTTTTCCAGTTGCCTGAAAAATCTTTCTCCAGTCCCTTATTCTGAGACTGTGGGTGTCCTTTAGAGTGAGATGAATTTTCTGGAGCCAGCTGAATGTTGGATCATGATTTCTTATCTATTTTTCTACTTTATACCTTTTTAGTGGCACATTCTATCATTTACATTCAAGTTAATTATTGATATGTGATGACTTATTCTTGTCATAATGCTCTTCGAAGGTTGCTTTGCTGCTTTTTGTTTTGTTTTGCTTTGTTTTGGAGCTGATCTTTATAGTCTGTTAACGCTATGCTTGCCTGTGCTTTTGTGATAGGTGCAATTGTTCGTCCATTTCTGGGCTTAGAACTTTCTTAAGCATCTCCTGAAAGGGTGGTCTGCAGGATGCATATTATCTTAGGGATTGGAAATCTGACTAAGGTTTTAATTCTCCTTCATTAATGAAGCTTAGCTTGGTGGGGTAAGAAATTCTTTGCAGGAATTGCTTATCTTTAAGAAAATTAAAGATGCAGCCTCAGTCCCTTCTGCCTTGTAGCGTTTCTGCTGAGAAGACTGCTGTAATTCTAATGGGTCTTCCCTGGTCTGTCCCTTCTTTCTAGTTGCCTTTAGGATTTTTTCTTCCATGCTTACCTTGTGGAGACAGATTATTATGTGTCTTGAGGATGGCCTCCTCATGTCATATTTTGCAGATATTCTCTGGGTCTCTTGCATTTAGATGGTTGCCTTTCTTGAGAGATAGGGGAATTTTCTTGAATGACCTCTTGAAAGGTTTATTCCAGTGTGTTCTCAGTTTTCCCTCCTCTCTCAAAGTTGCCAATCAACCATAGATTTGATCTCTGTACATAATCCCCTTCCTCTTGTAGACTTTGTTCATTATTTTTTATCACTTTCTCCTTGTTTTTTATACACTGGGTAGGTCAATATTGTGAACTTCAAGCTCTGAGATTCTTTTCTACACCTGGTCAATTATGTTACCTAAGCCTGTCATTGTACTTTAAAATTACAGAGAGGATTTCTTCATTTCCAGGATTTCAGATTGGACCTTTCTTATATTGGCTAACTAAACTTGGATTTCCTGCACTGCTTTTGTTGCCTGGGTGATCTTTGCTTCCATATTCTTGGGGTTTTCCTTAGCCATTTTTGCCATATGTTGTCTGAATTCTGTATCTTTCATTAGGAACATATCTTTCTGATGGGTTCCATTGATTGGGATATGGGGGATGGTTTTGTGGGTGATGCCACTTGAAGGCTTTAGGGATTGCCAGCATTGTTTTGCTAGTTCTTCCTCATCTGTGAGGACCAACTCTTCTTTTTTTATTTTATTTTATTTTTTGTTTTGTATTTAGATATGGTCTAGCTTCCTTAGAGCCTTTTCTGCCATTCAAAAGAGTTCACATAGAGAGAGAGGGACTGCTACTTCAGCTCTACCTCTCCTGCTAGGCAGTGCTTAGAACTAAAAGTGACTTTCCACTCCAAAGCTTTTCCCGAAGCCAGGTCAGCCAGACTGCTTTCCAACCTCCAGTTGTGAGCTCTTTGTGGGGATCAAGAGGTGGGATGGGCCTCCTGTCCTCTGCAATCCAAAGCACTACCACTGGGAGACAGGGCCTCCCAGTGCCCCTTTCAACCCCTTCTCCTCCACCAAAGATTACACTCAGAACTTAAAAGCAGCAAAATCCCTGCCTTGGTAGGACCTTCCCTCCAGGTGAGTGAGTCTGCAGGCAATCTTTCTTGATCTGGGGACTAGCCACCAAGCACTGCCTGTGGGTACCAGGTTAGTGAAGCTGGCAGGTGATCTTTCCCAGTCTGATGGCTGGCCACCAACTGCTGCCAGCAAGTATTGGATGATTGAAGCTGACAGGGGAACTTTCCCAGTCTGAAGTCTGGCTGCCAAGTGCTGCCAGTGGAGAATACAGTCTCAGGGATTGACTGGTCATAGCTATTCCAACCTGAGGTTGGTTCCCAGCTCCATGTGGGCTCTAGTAGCATACCACTGTGCCCTATCCAGACTGCCTCCCACATAGGACTAAAAACTCATGCAGCTGGGGAGAGGGGAACCATTGCATACCATGTCAGCTGCACTCACCCTCTTTCACATACAAGGCAGAACTGCAAAACTGATGTAAGCCTGACACTTGGTGAGGACGGGGTCTTCAGGCTCCAAAGCTGGCCGCTCTCTCTGTCTCTTATTCTGGCCCAAGAGTTCTATGCGATGTGGGCTGCATCCTCCATCTAAGCCTTCCCAAGCTGCTTGAGGTCACCAGCGATCAGAATTGTCTTCGTTGCTCTGCTTGTGAGAGAGGTGCCATTCAGCTACCCCTAGGCGATCAACTTGGATCTCACAACCCATTATTTTAATAATTTCAATTTTCCTACTAATTCTAGAATTGGATTGCTCTTAGCTTTCTAGCTTCCTTAGGTGAGACTTTAGGCTGTTTACTTGAGATTTATTTTCTTGTTATGTGAGTGCATGATGTAAACTTCCCTCTCAGCACTGATTTAATATTATCTCAGAGGTATAGGTGTGTTGTGTCTATGTTTTCATTTGTTCCCAGGAATATTTTGATTTCTGCCTTGATTTCTGTGTTAACTTCAAAGCCATTCAGAAGCATGTTGTTTAATTTCCATGTACTCGTGTGATTTTTGAGGGGGAGTTAGTTCTGTTGGTGACGATATTTTTTTTCTTTCTACTATAATCTGAGAAGACACTTGTTATGACTTTGACCTTTTGAAATTTGTTCAGGACAAACCTTATTTAATTGCTTAAGACTATATTGACACTATTCTCAGTGATTCCATAGCATCTCATGCTGATCAATAACCTAGAATGCATCAAATTTTGGTAAACTTAGTTGCATACCTGTATATCTAGCCTTATAATATATTAAAAACTTTATGATACAATGGAGAATAGTTCAAATAATGAGAAGGCTTTCAAAATCTTGTAATGGATTTTACACCATGTTTGGTAGTGAATATTAAGACATCTTAAATTTAGGGGACAGAAATTATATTATCAAAAGAATGTTTGAGTAACATTAGTCTTATATGGACATACAAAATAGAATGAGAAAGAAAAAATAGTTGAGGAAACAAAGACTTAGGAAATGAAGGTCTAGATTATAATAGGATCAATATGAAAGGATTTTTAGAGGGGAAAAAATTACTTAATTACTGATGCAAGGAAAAGGTTGAGACAAAGTTTTTAACAGGATGTCTGGAACAATTCCCATGAAAGGTGGGGGAAGTACCTATAGAAAAAATGATAAATTTGGCAAGAAAACATTGAAAAGTTAGATAAAGGTCACAAAACAAAGAGCTGATGATCATGGCACAACACAGTGCACCTGGGAATTTGAAATAACTTTTTAAAAAGGAAAGATTAGCCAATATCCTTCAAATGGAGGTCGGGTTGAAAAGAGAGAACTATATGAGGAGGTAAAGGTGCGTGGGTGTCAGAAAAGGCGGTGGGGGGATTGAAGGAACAGATGAAGGGAATTTTTTTAAAAAGAAAAACACAACATTTATAGGTTTTGGAGAGACGGAGTGTATTTATAATTCCAAGCATCATGTTAGAAACAATGCTAGCCAATTCTGTCAAGATTTTTATCACTTCAAAGGTGTAAGATTAGAAATAGAACAAGTTAAGAAGGAAAAGAATGTGAACGTGCACTGTGTGTCTTATCTTCAGAAAATCATATTGTAATTGGGAATGCCTATTTCATTTTTAATCCTAAAATAAGACATCTGAGTAAATATTACTTTTGGACAAATATTTTAGCACTATCATGATAAAACCTGGAAATGGGATTAGTTCATTGTTAAATAGTTCATGGTAAAGTTTTCTAAATTTTAATACCTTATAAACCAACAGAAAGAAATGTAAATCCATCATTCATAAAAATGTGGAGTTTTATAATGTTAATATTTAATCATTACTAATACTCCTCTTTAATAAATTCTAGGATGTCTTAGTATTATGTTGCTCAAACATGTTTAAATTATATGGACCTTATTTTCAAAATGTTACCTCCATAGCATAAAAATAAAAAAGTCTGGATTTCAAATCAGGGAAAATATCATGAAATTGATATCAACCTTACAAATAGAGTCTTCAGCTATGAAGAGGTAAAGTTAACAAATAATATAAACTAAATTATTAAGAAATTAGCTATTAAGAATGTTGAATTGAGCAAAAGCTTTCTTAAATAATTCAGGGTTAAAGCTATTTAGCTCGTCAATGTGCAGACAGAATTTTATAGTGATAAAATTATCTCAATTATTCAAGATATGTATAGTAACTTCTATGAATGTCTATGAAATTTCCAGAGATTTCTTGTCCAACTAATCTCAGAGGATAGTCTGCAATATAATTCTTTAATAGTATATACTCTAGTAGTGTAGGTGAAAAGGGAAAAACCAAAAACTAGAAAAACAAAAGAAAGAAAAGAAGAGAGGAAGAAAACGGAAGAAAAGAAATAAGGAAGGAAAAGAAATGGAAGATAGAGATAGTATGCCATTTGTTATTAACAACAACCACAGCAGTTCAAGGAGTCATAGAAACTGCATACACTCCTACTGCTGTCTAAACTCCAAGTAATTTATTTCATGCTGAAATAAACTAGTCACCAAATTGGTAAATATGAAATTGTTATTAATACAATGTAAATTCATTTAGAAATGCTGATATATTAGGATACTGTTGTCTCATAATTTTTTAGTTAAAGAGTACTAAAAGGAAAAGGAACTATGACCAGAATTATTAATTTTTAAAATATTTACAATTGAAAATTATTTGTTTGAAAAATTAATTCCCTTTAGCAACAACTAATATATTTTATGTATCATGAAAATTTTTTTAGGATAGTTTACTTAGAATAATGCAAAAAAGTTATTTCCATAGTTACTTGCATAGATACATCCATACTTAAATAAATATCTTAAGACAAAAGTCATCTGAAATTCACAAAAAGAAACAGACATTTGCTAACAATGGGAAAAGTAAAAAAGACTAGGAGAAAATAAAAGTAGAACACAACAATTTTTTTTAAGGCATATGAATCTAGGGCAAATAAGTAATTTCTTTAAGCCATATGTTTTAATCTAACTTTTAGAAAATAAAAACTATGTGTCATAACAGAAGAGATTGGCAAACTTATTTTCTTTAATCCTTTGGGGAAATATGGTGGGGGGGTGAATTTGTTGAATGAAGAAAAGTATATCAACTGGATATTCTGAAATTTTATCTGAGTCAGTATTTTTTTTTTCATTTTAGGTGTAAGTATAAATTTACGTTCATAATAACAGACTTACAAAATACTTGCCACATAATTCCATAATTATAGTTGGAAATTTAACACCTCTCACCAAGAACAATAATAATCAAACAAAAGAGATAAAAGATTTTGATAATGCAATCAAACAACTTGACTGTAAAGATATGTACAGAACACAACACCTGACAATGATAAATACGCATTGTAAGTGAACATAATATGGTTACTTGATGGCATATGCTAAGTTGGACCATTACAAAATAAGTCTCAACAAACATAAAAGAATGTATACTCTGAAAATAGAATTTAAATTAGAAATCACATTCAGGTACCTACAGAAACCCTAAATACATTTCTAAAGAATCCATGGGCCAAAGAAGAAATCACTGAGAAATAATAAAATATTTTAACTTGAAGATGAAAATACAATACACCAAAATTTGTGCATTGCAGCTAAGTAATGTTTGCAGGGTAATTTGTAGCTCTCAATGTAGATATCAGAAAAGAAAAAAGTCTAAAATCTGAGTCCCACTTTAAATAGTCAAAGAGATCAAATTAAATCCAATGTAAGTAGAAAGAAATAATAATAATAAGAAGAAATAATAATAAAACAATAAACATAAGAGCTAAAATCAGTGGAAAATATCAATTAGAAAATACCAATAAAAATTTTTAAAAGGCCTTAAGTTAGAGTGGTTGGGGGGAAAAAAAGAATTCCATTCACCCTTTGACAGTATCAAGACTAAAAGATAGGCCAGGCTTGGTGGCTCAGCTTGTAATCCCGCACTTTGGGAGGCCGAGGTGAGTGAATTGCCTGAGCCCGCGGGTTTGAGACCCGCCTGGGCGACTTGACGAGACCTCATCTCTACAATAAGTCAAAAATTAGCTGGGCGTGGTAGCGCGAGCCTGTAGTTCCAGCTACTTGAATGGCTGAGGCGGAAGGACTGCCGGAGCCCAGCAGGTCGAGGCTGCGGTGGCTGGGAGCGTGCCACTGCACTCCAGTCTGGGCGACAAAGTGTGACTCCAACCCCCCCCAAAAAGAATAAAAGATGGGACATCACTATAACCAGACATTAAAATGAAAAGAAAGTACTGTGAACAGCTTTTGTGCTATTAATTCACAACTCATCTTGTATCTATAGATGAATCGAGAGAATTCACCAAATAAGGGAATGCAACACATGTAAACACTTGAATATCTACCCACCTACCTCTGCCTGAGCTCATAAACTCAGTCTTCTCTCCTGATACTATAGACCAGAGATCAGCAAACTATGACTGGTAGGCAAATCCAGCTCACCACCTGTTTTTATAAGTAAAGCTATGTTGGAATACATTTATATTCATTGTTACTATTGTCTTCAGTTATTTTATGGTTACAACTGTTGTTGATTTTAGTGATGTGACTGTATGACCCCAAAACCTCAAATATATATACTTTCTGGCCTTTCATAGGCATCTGCTGATCCCTGGGACAAACCCACGTTACTCCAAGCAAAGGCCAATCTCTCCATTTTCTGGATCTCATTTCCTCTCACTTTCTTAAGAATACTGCTTGTAGCCGGGCTCGGTGGCTCAGCCTGTAATCCCACGCCTTTGGGAGGCTGAGGTGAGTGGATTGCCTGAACCCGCGGGTTCGAGACCCGCCTGGGCAGCGAGACCTCATCTCTGCAATAAATCAAAAAATCAGCCGGGTGTGGTAGCGCGTGTCTGTAATTCCGGCTACTCGGAAGGCTGAGGCGGAAGGATCGCCGGAGCCCAGCAGGTCGAGGCTGCGGTGGCCGGGAGCGGCCACTGCACTCCAGTCTGGGCGACAGAGTGAAACTCCAACTCAAAAAAAAAAAAGAATACTGCTTGTGCACTTTTCCATCACTCAGTTTTTCCTTCACTACTGCTTGTCTACCATCAAAAATAAAATTACTATGATTTAATCTACCTTAAATAACAAAAAACAAAACAACCTCTCAGCTCCTATCCCCACCCCAACTATTTCCCTATTATTTTCTTTTTATAGCTAACAATCTCCAACAAGGTGTTTTAGTGAATGTCTTCAGTTCCTCTCCTCCTCTTCTTTCTTGAAGCCACTCCAATCAGTCTTTCCTCTACTGATGACATGGAAATTATCCATGTCTGGGCACCAATGATCTCCCCAGGAGGCAATCTAAATGGCAATCTGCAGCCCTAAACTTGCTCTATGAGCAGTTGATTGATCACTTTCTTGACCTAGAAACACCTTCTCCACTTGGTTTCTAGGAAACTACCTCATACTGGTTATTCTTCATCTCCTTAGTCCCTCTCTGTGCTTATACTCACTCTTTTTGAGTGCATTCAGTCTCATCACTTTAAAAAGATCATCCATATTCTGACAAATCTTAAATTCTTACTCCAGTCCTCAAATCTCCAAGAAACACTTGGCTTGCACATCCAACTTCTTGGCATCTTCACCTAACAGATGTTTTTCATTCAAAACAATCTCGAAGTCAACTTTAATTCTACGTTCTTAAGTCTCACATGCAACAAATCTACCTTTACTATGATCCATCATCCAATATTTATCAGCACCAGCATGGCTTTAACCTAGCACAAACCATGATTATTTACCTGAATTGTTGCAGTAGCCCCTTAACTGCTTTCTTTGCTTCCACCTTGCCCTTTCTGTTCTCAACAAAGTAGGCAAAGAGATCTTAAAATTTAAGGCAGACCACACTCAAACGCCTCCATGGGCTTCCTATTTCATTTTGCGTAAAAGCCATCAGAATGCCTCCAGGTGTTGCACATTCCATCCCTCACTACTGTTATCTTTCTGACCTCCTCTCCCATCCCTCTTCCTTGAACTCACTGTACTCTAACCACATAGGCCTCCTTGTCATTCCCCAAGTGCCCAGGTATGCTCCATAAGTGCCCAGGTATGCTCCACAAGTGCCCAGTCATGCTCCTGCCTCCAGGCATACTCTCTCTCCGGGCCCACTCTTTCCTAGACATGCGCGAGACTCTTCTTCACTGCCACTGTTTCTTTATCCAGTATCAATCTCTCCTTGAAGCCTTTTCTAGCAAGCAGACTGCTGCCCCCAAACTCGCTGTCCTACAACACCAACCTAGACATGATGTATCATACTTATTTAGTATCTGTTTCTTTCCAAGAACATATATACTCATTAAGACTAAGAAGTATTATTTTAATATATTTTCCTAACTTCTATTAGCTATTTATTTTTGTTAACTAGTACCTCCATCTTCTTGAATAGTACAGGGCATATAGCACAAAATAGTTTTTTGCTAACGAAATCAAAATATCTAAGAGGGCTTTGAAAACCGTACAGCAATATATAAATGTAGCATGTTATTAACTCCTGAATGTATAATTTAGGCTTTCACTCATTTTCTCAGTCCCCTAGTAACTCCTTGGGTTCCTTGTGTACTTTATCACCCCTGTTGATATTTCAGCAGAGTTGTGTTTAAAGAAGTTAAATCCATTGTCCCAGTTGTCAAAGCTAATAAGCACAGAGCTAGGGTTCAAGCCTGGATTGACTCCAGACTTTCAGTCATTAAACACTTCTCCAAACAACAGGTCTCCTGGATGTTAAGTGACAGTTCAGGTACCTTATATCAGAAGTCCAGTAATGAATGGAAATTTTCAAAGAAAAATCTTTTAAGGATATATTAGAGATTGAGATGCCTCCAAAGTGTTCTGGGAAGCCTAAAATTTATACTATTGCAACAATACAAAATATTTCTAATAAGTAAACATGATTATTTGGGAAAATTATATTACATATTTTAGAAGTCTACAAATTTAAATCCAGTTTTGGTGGTTATATTCCCAGTAAAATGTAGTACATAGATAATTTTCATCCATGAAAGGAATTAATTAATCTATCAGTTGTCATTGTCTCCATTATAGATACATAACACTCAGAATAAAATTTTCCACATTTTTGGTTATATAAATATAGATTTGGTCTTTGTGATTTCTATTAGATGTAAACCACTAATTTTTTAATTTAGATGAAACTGTCATTTTTTGGTTTCTTTCCTGGTTTTCTATTCTTTTTTTTTAATTTTTATTTTAAAGATATAGGGTACAATTCAGGATTGGGTATACAAATAGTCATTATACAGATAAGGTTTGGGCCTTGCTTTGGTCCCCACTTCACCTTGTTTGAGATCAGGTCTGGCTTTCTATTCTTTAAGATATGTATTTAATTTAATTTGTCTAGTAAGTCAGGAGGGAGGGTTGCACAGGTCTTTTTGATGAAAGAGAAAATTAAATGTAGCAACCACTCATTCCCTTAGAGGTCAGATACAACACAGTTTTACCTGTATGAGTTCCAGGAGATATTCAGAAAACACACACACAAAGTAAAAAACAATTTTAAAACTCTTCAAAAAAATAAAAATTTGTTGTCTGTATTTTGAAGTTGCCCCCCCATAAGAAGCTCTCTTGCTTATTTCCTCATGCAAGGACTTCTTAGACATTATACAGACATGATCTTCAAAAGACTAAGCTAATGGTGTTTCCATATCACAGAGGATTAAACACAACTAACTGGAGAGCATGTCATTCAAGGGAGAGACAGCCAGTTATCTAGCCACCCCTCTGATATGGCAGATGATAATCAGCACTTAGGAAAATGATGCTACATAATTTTGAAAAATTGCTTATATTACTATTCCTGAAGAGTATGGGATGATATACACTATCTTTTGGAAAGATTTCCATCAAAATAGTTATTTGTTTTTGACTTTGGCTCTACAGAAGGGTTTAGACTCTAGTTTAATCTGTGAAAATAATGTACTAATAATTATTTTATGACAGAAAAAAGTAGAACAGATCCCCTGCTTAAAATACCCTGAGGATATGAAAAGAAAAACTTAGGTTAGAGTACATAAACACTGAGAAAATCTCATTCAATAACAAGTTTTGAAAGAAGCCTAAAAAAATGAAATAAGTTGCCATCAATTTGAACATGCATTGTTTCAAATTAGTTAATTGTATAGCAATAAAGATAACAGAAAGATATACTAGGAGAGTCTCCCCCCGCCCACCAAAAAAAAACAGAATTATCTTTTGGAGAGCAGGCTCCTTGTAGTACACTCTGAACTTGTTTCACCAGATCAAACAATCAACTAAAGATTTTATCTGGAAGTTTTGAGGTAGTTGCATCACGATTTGCATAAGAAACATCCCGAGTTACGGCATACAGGTGAGTGGTTCTACCACCATGATGATGCACCTGCCCATATGGCACTGAGTGTTCAGCAGTTTTTGACCAAAAAATGGCATGACCCCTGTGTCCCACTCTCCCTATTCACCTGATCTTGACTTGAGCAAATTTTCTTGTTTCCCCAGATTAAAAAAGTCCTCAAAGGGAAACGTTTTGCTGATGTGGAAGAGGTGGAACAAAAAACAGCAGAAACCCTAAAAGGCATAAAAATCGATGAGTTCAAAACCTGTTTTGAGCAGTGGAAAGAGTGTCTCAATAGGTGTATTGCATCAAACGGAGAGTACTTTGAAGGTGACTACAGTTTAAACATGGAAGAATAAATGCACAATTTTTTATCAATAAATTCAGTTTTTTGAGGGGTACCCCTCATGGAGACAAGCAGATAAAAAATATAGAGAGTAAAATAGAAAGAAATAACATAAAAATATAAGCTATTCCTTTAGTGAGAGAGAAGTCTGGACACCTTACCCAGGGGCACTCGGGCAGCACTTGCATCTGGATTGATCCAGAAGGAAAGCCAAGAGAGGACCACTATGAGCAGGGTTGGGGCATAGACACCCATCATGTAAAAGCCGACTTGTCTCCTTAGGGTGAAGATGACCTCCACACAGGTGTAGTAGCCTTTCAGAAACAAGCACATGAAAGGCATGAAATTTTCACCCACACATTATTGCAAACATCCATGTTGGACTGCAAATAGTAAGGCACTCCTATTGGAAGTAATTGTACAAAGTAAACACCTCAAAAATGTTTTTTTTTTCTTGAAATATATAAAAATTTTGTGATCTAAAAGGGTGACATGATGGAACAAGTTTCACCTGACCTTTTGCAACTTCAGTATGACACTGAGAAATAGATCCCACCTGCTGCTCCCCAATGTCAGTGTCTAGGCTTTTAGGTCAGTGCTCACAGAATTTGCCAGAGACTTGAACTTTCCTCACCTGCAGGTACTCTTGGGGCAAATGATCTAAACGAATCATACAGGGAGCAGTAAATCAAAGTAGAACAAGTCTAAGAAGAAACACTCCTGGACTGCGAATTACCAGAAAAATTTTCAGCTACACATACCATATCTTATCTAGAATGAACGGCAGTCTACAATAACTCTCATGTATGGTTAAACCTTAAAAAATTAAGAAAGTATTGGTAATGAATATTAGCAAGAAATCAGTGCTTTCAATCCATATACATAAAAGACTGTAAAGTGCAAACATCTGATATTCTCTCAATTCTTTCCCTCTGGGCCCTCAAATATACTCTAATTGAAGAAAAAGGGCCTTCGTTTTCACATGCTGAAACAAATGCAGACATTGTTTTATAATCTAATTCTAGATTGGTGATGCCATCAACTAGTTTCCAAAATTAATCACAAATTATGAGTAGCTTCATAATAGCTTTTGCTGCCTTTGGGAAAAGAGAACATAAATATTCTCATAGTACTTTACTTAAATAGAAGAGATAATTCCAGATGTTTGAGATTTTTTAAAAAACTTTTGGCTCATACACTTAAAAATTTAAATATAATATTTAATGCCTAAAATGCTTAATTTAGATAAATATGCCATTTACTATTTAACAAATGTAAGGTTTTGGATAAATACCAAAAAAATAGAATAATTTCTAATCATTTTCAGTTTATACTGTATATAATTTTAAATGGTGAAACTAATAAATGAACAGTGAATAAACAAAGCAATTATGGGGAAAAGAATTATATTACTTTTTACCATGTTACAGTTTAAAAGTATTATTTACCCCCATCTTCCTAATTGGCAAAAGCATATATATGTGTGTGTATATATACTTCTGACACTAGAATTATTTTCATATTTATTCATTAATAGCACCAAGAATAGTACTTGCACACAATAGATTCATAATAAATGTTGACTGAAAGAATGGATATTTACATCCTTAGAACAAGTAACTTAGATAATAAATCTATCATTTTTCCAATGTGATCTATAACCATTTTTACTTCTGAGAGGCTAGAAAGACAGCAGAGCTAATAAGGTAACAAAAATAATTAAGGATCTGAACTGAAGTAAATTCTAATTATGTTAAATGTTTCCATTAAATCAAAAACAAGAAATTCAGGGTGTGTTTTTTTTTTAAATGTTCATTTCATTAAAAGTAGGCAACATATTAAATTGCTCACAAGTTTTAAAAAGATACAAAAAACAAAACAATGAAAAGTGTCCCTCTCTTTTCTGTCCCACTATCCGTGTTAACTTGTTGCCTGGACGAACAAGAACATATGTTTCTAACTAACAATCATGTGCAATATTTCAAAAATATACTGTTTCATAGGTACAATTGATGCAATTAAGAAGGGTCAGAGGGTTTCCTACAATTGGTTCTGAAGTACCTTACTTTGTAATAGCATCACTTGTTCAAGTTAATTTTAGATTTTAATTTTAGATTGGGTGCATAGGAAATATATTTCTCAACAAATTATATATGTTTAGGTAGCCTCAGATGTCACAAATATTATAACAGTCTACCATAAAGTAGCATACTTCAAAATAAAATTTTGCATTCCATCCCTGTATGGTTAAATAATAGCCTATTAACAGGAGTCCTGTGTTTTGAAGCAAGTTTCCACCATGACCCTTTTATGAAGGCTCCCACTAGGGAGCTTCACGAGACTTGGATGCATTTAGCAGTAAAATATATGCTTGGATATTATAGTGATTTGCTCCATAAACTTTTATGAGAAACATTTCTTGATCTTTTTTGATCTTTTCCTAGTACTGTTACATTTATGAGAGGCAGGTGGGCAGCTAATTGATATAAATGTTCATTGGGAAAATTCAATTTACTTTCTATTTCCTGCGAAGTTTCATTTCATTATTCACTCAGACTTCCAATTTAAGTGTTTTTTGTATACTTGCTTTCCTATATATTTCTCTATTTTTGTTATTTCGGTAATCATGAAAAAGCATTATTTTAATAAAGTTAAAACTGAGTCATTATTCCTGTACAAATTTTTTAAAATATTGCCTGTTGTATATGTATTGCTCGTATACATTTATATATATATGTGTGTATATATATATATATTTATTTCTGTCATTCTACATTGTTAAGCATTGTATATATTCTGAATGTCCTATTTTTCTAAATAGATTTCTAAATATTGTCCAAACATTAAAACATATTTTACTTATATTCACATGATGATTTATGTAAATGCTGATAAAGTCCCTGAAACATAGTAAGTACCAAAAACTATTGTTAAGTGTAAGTTTTTTTGCTCTTATTTTCTGCAACTAATGAAATTTCAGTGACCTATTTATGACTAAAAAAATACCACAAAAAAGCTTATAACTCGAGTAATTCCCCAAATTTTCTACAACATGGCACATCTTATTTCCTCCTAAGAACTAAAAGGAATTATTTTTACATTGTTTACTCATTTACCACATTAGAATATGGCTTTATAAAGGACAGAGGCCTTTTATTCATTGCTGAGTCCCTAAATGGAGATTTTTAAAAGTCAGGCTTAAAAGTGAAAAGATAAACACCCCCAGGATTTTCATATTATGTAATTTTATGCTACTACATAAAATTACAAATAAAATTGCTAGTGACATTTTCACCTCTAGATGAAGCTTAGAACTTCAATGGGGTCTCTTTCAAATTTCTCAAAACAATTAAGACACAATTGATTTTGAAATATTAAGCACATATCTGGATGTGGATGACTAGTCTCAAAATATAAGAGGACTCCACAGATAGGGTGCCAACATCAGAACTACTGTCCCAGAGCATCACTTAATACCAGTATGACCTTAGGCAAATGTCCTTGCTTCATTACTTTAATGTGTTAAAATGGAGATAATAAAAATACTTAACTCATAGATTTGTTGGAAGGATTAAATTATACAATTCTTGCGAAGCACATAAAACAATGCCTACTACAACAACAACTAAAAAAGTTATTTACTAAGTATGTTTTTACACAACAGTCTCAAAGGCTTTCTTGATTTTGAAAATTACTGTTTTCATTACTAAATGAGTTGTAAAAAAAATCCCTGAAAACTGCAGTTTTCTTAATTTGAAGGAGTATAGATGGGAGAAAGAATACTATGCCTAATTCCATGACTGATACTAATTTACCTAGGGACATATGATAGGTAATTAGACACTCTGCCCTTCAGTTATTTCATGTGTTAAATAAAGGAGCTGGTTCAGAATTATCAATAATATCCATTTTTATATCTGACAATCTATCCATTACTTTTTCATTGACACTTCATGGTCAAATTTTTTCAAAGCTCTTCATTTTCAATTTTTAAAAACTTGATAATTACTTCACAATATATTTGATTAATATCTCTCTTTCCTAATGTACTATATGTTTTAAGAGAAAGAACTACTTATAAATAACTGTAATATAATGTTAAATGCACTTGAAAGTCAACAACCGAGGTTTAAACTAACTTCATCCCCAAGTTGCCTCCTGTTGTCTTTATAACACTATAAATATGCAGATGTTCTCTCTATCTCTCATGTTAATATCTACAAGAGTATTTTAAATTCTATTTTGCCCTTAATGATGTCAAAAATAGCACATAAAAGCTATTTTTTTGTGATGGTAGCATTCTAGATCAAACCTCGGATCTCTCTAAATTCTACATAATTGTGCTATATACATTTCATTATTTCAAGTCAACATGCAGGTTGCAACAAAGTTAAAATTTAATTATTTCTATTGCTGACTATCTTTTGACATTATTTACTTCTTGAGAAAGAATTAGAATTGCATGATAATTTACAGGTTGAGCTAATAATTACTACTACTGTAATGATCAGAATTCAGTGCTAAGTAAAATAATACTATATTCAGTATCTAAATCCTTCAATAACCTACAACTACCTGTCAAGACTCAAAGGTTGAACACTAATTATATTATGACAGTATTGAGTAGTGAGTACTGTATTTTCTGTAAAACTTGATACAATTCAATGAATGAGGTTAATTTGTTATGCTTTCATATTGACTGTTTCATGACCTAGGCCAAGAAGACTGTACAGGGAATATTTACTGATGTCCAATTATTTCACACCCCTTGCTTCCTGCAGCAAATAAAGATCAGTGCTTTTTAAAATTAAGAATTTGAGCCAACTACCATCTAAAAACTACCCAAAAGAAAATAGATGAATACATATTCATTACATCAGCCATATCCAAAATATTTAGCCCCAAATTGAATCCTACCAGAAGTAGAATTTCCTGGCAACATCTAAAGAAACAACTGCATGGGTATCTGCATTATTAACACAAAAAAATTGAAAAAAGCTCTAGTACCAGAATTACAATAAGAAAGCAGATCTATCTAGCAATTAAAAGTTCAAAAATTTTAGCAAATATAATTCTGTAAAATAGTTAAACATATGAATGTAAAACAAACTACTTAACTTTATGTTTAACTAGCTTTGTTCTACTCTTCCCTTAGCATATATTAATAAAAACGAATATTTGAAATAGGGCTTAGTTTTATTTAAAGATTACTACTTACCAGTGCCTTTGTAGTATTTTGTACAGTTACCATATTCAATATCCTCTTTTTTAATATCAAATTGAGGCAAGGCAATTTTTTCTAACTGAACAGGATCCCCTGACTGCCAGATAAATCGTAAATCATCAGTTGTATAACCAACTGTAAACACAAATAAATAAAATGTTAGTTTAAAATCTAGTTAATTACTAATGCTTTTCAAAATATTTTAATAATACAAATATTAAACACAGCAAAGCTAGAAAACTAGGGCTTTCTTATATATAAAATTATAGTTAAAAATGTGAAAAGATAAAATCTATGGCCAGTAATGAAAATACAAGCACAAGAGTTATAGAAAATCATCTTAAAGAAAGAATAAGTTAAGATAATCAGCATATTGCAAATCAAGTACTAAAGCATCATATACAGTAACTCATTTCTCTATGTGAGGTTTGTTAACTGTCGTCAATAAAAAGGTGATAAATAAGTGGTATAAGTTTTCTAAATGTATAACATTTATAACCATGCAATATGCTACCTAGAATTTATAAAGAAATATAAGCACTGAAACACCTAATTTTTTAAAGAAATCATTGCAAACTTCCTTAAAGGAGTTGCATCACCACAAAAGAATAATAAAATAGTTCCTGAGTTGGACACCATTACAGCATTACCTCAGAATCCTAAAGCACACATTTTGAGTTTAGGCAATGTAACTACAATTCAAGGGATTTTATAGCATACAGTAGTCTACTTAACTCTAAAGTGTATGTATTTTTAAAGGAATCCTTTAGTGCATCCAGTAATTAAATTAAAATATAAATTCACAGTTGGAATTTTTTATACAAGTACATACTGACACACAGGTATATATAGAGAGAAGATGCCAAAAAAAGTATACACATTTTAAGAAAGGAAAAAACTGTATTGAAATAGTACATGAATACAAGTCATGTTTGACTTCAATTACAAGAAGTGCTTAAAGTGGTTACCACCATCATTCAGACAGTTCTGAATATGGTAAACTAAAAGTAATACATGGATAACATCTCTTAAAATGTGTACACATTTTTGGCACCCCTGGGGATATAAACCATATAAAAATATGTACATATGTATACTTCTATGTGAAAAATCTGATTTTATATTTAGAAAGCAATAAATATTGCTCAAATTTAGGATACACTTTGGTAATTCATCAGAAAGCAACAAATACCCATGAAGTAACTCCAAGTATATAATTTGCAAGCATTTGCAAGATATACTACAAGGTTATTTTTCTTTACTGACTGAAGAAATAGGGCATATTACAATAGGTATTCAGGCTAAACATTCCTTACTTTAGCATTAACTTTTCAATGTTTATGGGTTATTATTGGTTTCAAAAGTAAGCATCGCAGCAAATTAATACATTTTATATATTTAATAATTTCAATTAATATACCTACCGTATCTTTTGTAAACTGAAAAAATGTAATCATACTAACATAAAAAATGCAATTTTTTAAAGCTTAAAACAATTTTTGCATCCATAGAAAATTAATGTCTGTCAGTAAAACTACTCTATATTTATAATCTTTAATATATACTTATCAAATAATAATTAATAAAATACTGTTTTTTGCAAAAAAAAGGAATGCTTGGTTAGATTTACAGAATATTTTTCAATGTTTTCCAAATTTTCTACTGAAAAAATGTGGTTTTAACATCATAAAAGTTAAATTAGGATAGCATTTTCTCTTTTATCCTTCCTCTATTGCTAATTCAAATGAATACGGCAATCAGCATAAGTTAAAATTGTGCACCAACATCAACAGAAATCAGGCGAATACTAAAAGGATTTGTCCATCTTAATTCAAATTAACACACTAAAGTAACTATAATTTCCCTAAATAAATTATTTTAATGACTATTTTTAATCAAAAGCATCTGTTTTGCCAGTTATCTAACATATCAGTAGAATGTATTGCCTAGAAGTTTTAAGCATTTTATTTCCATAATCATTTATGTTTAAATTACATACAGCTCTCAAGTTGCATCTTGCAACGTTGTGTGTCCATGGGAAACAAAGTCAAGTCCAAAGGGCATGAAAGAGTAATTGATAACCTGAAAGTAGAAACAAGGGTCTTATAAATTATTTAATATTTTTATTTGTGATTCACTGATTTCAGAAGGAAAATACAAATGCACAAATATTAAATATAAAATAATACCTCATGCTGACAAGTACGTCTCCATCCCGAAAAATAAAGAGGAGGATATTTTCCTGGGTTACATCATGAAAATTGGCACTTTTTTCATTTGCGAAAAATAAGTCAGGTTTCCACAAACACTTATACATCGTGGGATCCACTGTGAGTGCATCCGAGCCCCTAAAATCACTAGGGAGCTTCAGCCTGGGATCATTCCATTTTTGTCTCAGGAAGATGTTAACTCTATAGTCCTAGGAAAAAAATATATGTAGGTGTATGTATATGTTTATTGCTATTTTTAATAACTAATTCGGTCCCAGAATAAACAGGGTTTCAATGATTAGCAGCACAAATATTTTTGCTCTTCCGTCATCAACCAGGCTCATAACTCGTTCACTCAATGAGAGCGCCATCAGCAGTATAAAAAGACCTTTTTCTCTATATAATTACTCTCTACAGAAATTCCATAGCATTTGCTAGCTCAAACATCAGAATATAACCTTAATAATTATTGCTTTACCTTTATACGAACACAAATGATTCCAGTTGGTTAGGTGGTAGTATCATAAAAGCATGAGAACTGCTAAATATTATCATCATTCTTCCCAAAATATTAGAATAAAATTTAGTTTAGAATATATAAGAAGGAAAGAGAAAATATTTCTGTTTGTCTTTTACTGAGTAGCACACTAAAGATAGTTATATATATATATTCTTGAAAAGGCAAAAGAAAAACTATCATTAACTACACACACGTGTAAATGACTACAGGCAGAGTTTGAGATAGCCAAATGTGAATTATGCAGAACAGATCAGAGCAGATATAAAATTTGTAAATGTTATACTATAGATATCCAACTATAGTAAAAAAATTTCAAATCCACTTAATAATTTAGTATTGAGTTATCATGCCGAGGTCTTTTGATTTTATTTTTATCTACTGAACTCAGAATATGCACAAAAGTGTTTAAAGCATAAATTATTTTGGATTTCAGCTTCCTTATTATTGATAATCCAAAATTCATAAAATACTATCCTTTTGATATGACCAAATGAATTAGATTATAAACTTTAAATTGATACCCAAATAATTAAATAGTAAGAGATGATAAACTGTCTTTTATTAAACAATATGACCTTTCTATGAGATATATACAGTTACTTTCTTTTATTTTTTTTATTTTTTTTTGAGTTGGAGTCTCACTCCATCACCCAGACTGGAGTGCAGTGGCTGCTCCCGGCCACCGCAGCCTCGACCTGCTGGGCTCTGGCGATCCTTCCGCCTCAGCCTTCCGAGTAGCCAGAATTACAGGCATGTGCTACCATGCCCGGCTGACTTTTTTTTTTTTTTTTTTTATTGTAGAGATGAGGTCTTGCTGCCCAGGCGGATCTCGAACCCGCGGGCTCAGGCAATCCACTCACCTCAGCCTCCCAAGGCGCGGGATTACAGGCTGAGCCACCGAGCCCGGCTTACAGTTACTGTCCATAAGAATAAAATATAAAGCATAAGCAATGAACAATGATGGTAACAACAAAAAAAGCTTGGGAATGTACTCTCACTCTCATATCATCTCTTTGTATTCAGATTCTGTACTGCTATTGGAGAAGGGTAAGGCATGTAATCACAACATACATTTTCTACACATTTCACTATAGGTAGTGAAAAAATTTCATCAGCATACAGTTTATAGCTACTGTAAATTTGATGTTTATAAAAGCTTTAACACATAAATTGATTCTTAAAAATCATATGAGATAGTTTTGGAGTGTCAAAGTCAAATAAATTAAGGATTATATAAACTGACACTGAACATAATCTGCCATCTCAGTAGCACTCTGAAAAGAAAAGATCACATGTTTCTAACTGAATGTACATAGAATCAAGGAGGGGGGAAAGCAGGCCTTTAGTCCAGAAACGCAAGACCTGCTTTATAAAGCTACATAAACATTCTTCAAAACATAAAAGTATCTTAAAATTCATAATGAAACTTAAATTATTTAATACCTGATTATGATTGTGACAACTACAAAAATTAGTGTATGTCCAAGACTAAAGCGATCGACCTTACATAGTGAGGCTTTCAACAGATAAAATGTTGTTAGAAATTTTATCCATTCCAGCAAGACAGGAATGGCCCTCTGCTTAATAGGTAATACACATTAGGCCTGACCATTTTCTAACAAAATATCAATTATAGAACCTTAACTACAGCAGGGGGTTGGTGTCTATTTGATATCATTTACAACATTCAACAGCATTCATGTCAAATTGTCTGTTAAAAAGCTTCCTTGAAATAATAGGCCAAACACCTCCGCAATAAGGGTAACCGCACGGTGAATATGTGTAAACCGAGTCCTGAATTGTACCCCACAATTTTAAAATAAAAATCAAAAAAAGGAAAAAAAAAGAAATAATTGGCCAAAGTTATTGGTACTAAAACTACATACACTAAAAGTTATTTTATTACTATCTTTAAGTGCTGTGTTTTATTAAGATAAATCATCAGAAAACCCCATTTTTCAATTGCTATATTTAAAATATGCATTTACAATATTATGATAAAATACTATGTCCTTAGCTTGTTATCAAGTCAGTATAAAAAATAAACAGATGAAGTTGTCTATTTATATTTTATAAACTTGTTATTAAAGCTACCCACTTTTAAATGATTAATGAAAAAATACTCAAGACAAATTCTTTACATATTTAAAGTTGATTATGTTTATATATAGATTACTATTATATCACTATATAGCTATTTACTATGTGCTCGGTATATTTCTTGGCAAAACTACATCTAATCTTCAAAGTTTATATTATCAGCATATCTCCTGATGCTCCTACATGCTTCAAACTACTGGAAAATAAGGCTTAAGTATACCATCATATTTTTCTTTTTGTCTGATAGCTGGGAAACACAAAGTTTAATCCTATTACCAACTGCATTAACAATGTTCTTCTCATGTCCTGGTGCAATTACCATCACATGGCTTTTGCACATTTGGTCTTATTTCAATTATTTGGTTGTATTTTTTTTTATTAGTATACACCTCAACTTCTTTCCCTAAAAAGGAATGAATACAAAATAAATAAAACAACAGCCAAGAGATCATCTTATAGCTGGCAAGAGTCTTCCAGTATGACTTTGGTGTAGTTCTCAAGCAACACTGCAGACGAGGCTTCCAGAATCAGAGTGCTTTATTTCAGTCTAATATTATGTTTTCTTATATGAGTAGCATGTTAGATAAATGTATAGAGACATAAATATTAAAACCTCATTGGTATTCTTTATCCAGATTTTAAAAATAACTTTTAGAATGTAAACCAGGCTGGGCTCGGTGGCTCAGCCTGTAATCCCAGCACTTTGGGAGGCCAAGGCGAGTGGATTGCCTGAGCTCGCAGGTTCATGGCCAGCCCGGGCAACTTGGCAAGACCTCATACCTACAATAAAATAAAAAATTAGCTGAGCATGGTAGCGCATGCCTGTAGTTCCAGCTATTTGTAAGGCTGAGGGGGAAGGATAGCTGGATCCCAGCGTGTCAACACTGGGGTGGCCGTAACTAAGCCTCTGCACTCCAGTCTGGGTGACAGAGTGAGACTCCAACTCAAAAAAAAAAAAAAAAGAATGTAAGCCAGCTTGCTTCTCAGTAATTAATTTCTAAAGCTATTGTATCAATATTTTATAATCATATTCAAGATATTATGGCAGGAATTAAAGGAATGCTAACATTTAATTAACTTCAGGATGTTTTACATAACTAAAGAAGAAGTCATCCTACAACATTATGGCTGGAAGTTCATAAATTAAGCCTATGTTACACTAAATTCTTCTTACAATTTCCACACAGGCACATACACTTGGGGAGCACAATCCTATGTTCTAACCTATTTCCAAAATGATATAGTCAGCTCATCTAAAATTATATACCAAAATTGGTTTTGTCTTTAAAATTTTGTAGCAATTTTAATAGCATTTCTCCATGTGGCTTACTTTTCTAAATCCTTCTTAAAATCTACTCAATGTTTCCTCACAATCCAGGAATATTTTAAATCAGTTATCAGTATATTATTTAAAGCATTTTAGTGAACGAAAAACTGGATAGTGAATACAAAAGCCTTGCATAGCGTCAGGAAACTTGACAAAATACAACTCATCTGTGGGAAAAATTACAAATGATGTAAGAATACTTTCATTTATAGTTGACCCCCCTTTCTAGTCTATATACCACCCACCATAAATAACTTTTTTAAAGATTATCTTAATCTTATTTATAAATCCTAGTAAAATGGAGTCAACATGGACATGGAATATGAAAGTTCTGGTTCAGAGTTCACCTCTAACTCTTAGAAGCTTTGACCCTAGCAAGTTTCTTAGTCTTTCAAAGCCCGGTTCGTTTCTTTCCTTTTTTTTTTTAAGTTGAAAATGTATGTATTTATTTATTTATTTTTAATTTTTAACTTCAGGGGTATATGCACAGGTTAGTTACATATGTATACTGCATAATGGTGAGGTTTGGGCTTTCGTTGAACCTATCACCCAAATAGAGAGCATGGTACTCAATAGGTAGATTTTTTTAATCCTCACTCCTCCTCTCCCCAACCCCATATAGTCTTCAGTGCCTGTTGTTATCATCGTTATGTCTGTGTGTGTAGATCCCATTTATAACTGAGAACAAGCAGTATTTGGTTATCTGTTAATTCACTTAGAATAATGTCTTCTAGCTGCATCAAGTTGCTACAAAGGACATGATTTCATTCTTTTTTATGGTTCCATAGTATTCCATGGTGTAAATGTCCCACATTTTCTGACCACCACTGAGGGATTCTAGATTGGTTCCATGACTTTGTTATTAGAAATAGTTAAACTCAGTTTCTTAATATAAAAAAAAAAAAACCAGGACTACAAATATCCTAATGTGAGGATTAAATAAAATAGTCCGTGCAAAAGATTAATATTGAACCTGCTATATAAATGAGTTTCCTTCCCATTTTTCACACTTGGAAATCTAGCCATAAACTATGTCATATACTTTCAGAAAAACATTTATTTAAATCTCTCCTAAATCCCTAGGTAACTGTATAGAGTGCCTTGACATAAGTAACTCCATCTTAGGAAAAGACTCCATCTTGGGAAAAGACTCAATTTTATTAAAAGACCCCAACTTGGGAAAACTCCATCTTACATCTTAAAAGGCATCATGCCAACAGGGACTAGATGTTTTGCCTTAACAATAAACACTGAATCCAATCAGATAAGAACATAATCAAGTATACTTTTCCACTATTAGACCTCACTGGAGGACTCTGTGGCCATAAAAGTACAAGACTTCACCAGCTCAAAATAGCCATCTTAATAGACACCACTTCCTGTCACTTGCTGCTGAAGCCTCTACCCACATGAAAGACCCTTTCTTGCAAGATGCTGACTTGTTGCCCAGTCCAGACTAGGACATCGTTTTTGTTCATGTTGCTCTCCTAGGACTGATTCATTAACCCTTTTTTCCTCTTTTCTCTTTTTTCCTCTTTTCTCTACTTTGTCATAGAATATTTAATATAGAACATTTGTTTATAGATTAAATATACTGTCATGTATGGTTTGCAATATTGACTGACTGTGGAGTTACTTGAGCCTGTGTGTCCATGACTTTGAGTACCTAGTGAAAGGGAAGTACTAAAGAGAACTGCCTCCTTGGGAATCCATAGAGTTCATGTCTTTTATGACTGAGATAGCATTAGTACAGGTCTTACATTGCAGAAAGATACAAATGTGTGTAGACTTGGTTATCTCTAACCTTGTGCTGTTCAGAATAGTCATTGACTGGTTGATTCCTTCTTTCAAAAAAATATTTATTAACTATATATTCCATTTCATGTTCTTGGTACTGAGGATACAGCTGAAAGTTCTCCTAGACTTTACAGAAATAACTATAAAGAATATTAACCAGCAGTCAGATATAAAACAACTTGAAAAAGCCTATGTAACTTTGAGAGGCTGAGGTGAGAGGATTGCCTGAGCATGCAGGTGCAAGACCAAACCAGGCAACATGGTGAGACCTCATCTCTACAATAAATAAAAAAAATTAGCCAGGCATGGTAGCACACACCTGTAGTTCTGGCTACTTGGAAGGCTGAGACGGAAGGATCACCGGAGCCCAGCAGGTGGATGCCGGAGTGGCTGTGAGTGTACCACTGCACTCCAGCCTGGGCAACGGAGTGAGACTCCATCTCAAGAAAAAAAAAAAGAAACAACATTTCACAAGGGGGATATCTAATTTAGAGTCTGGGGATCAGTTAAAAGTAACTAATAAATTGACACCTATATTGAGACTTGAAGGGTCTTGGAAGTTAGACAAATCTGGGCCTGAATTATGTGCTAAATAATTTGCTATGTGGCCTAAGCCATGCTATTTAACTTCTCTGAGCCTCACCTTCTTTGTCTATGAAATTAGTCCCCTGTTATTTATAAGACTTAAGTGAGATGTTCTACCCAAAGCATGAAACTTGGCACAACTCGAGTATGCAAAAAAGTTAATTATATGTATTGTTAACATTATTATTATTATTATTATTATATTAGCTATCATCATTTTGAAAATTCTGACAATTACCATTGACAGCATTCCTTTTCTATTACTATAAAGATGCTACCTAGAAGTTGTAGTTGGCTACTTACCAAACATTACCAAAACCAGCATTAATTTTATTGTCATATTACTTATACAATTTAAGCAATTATTTGTATACTAGATATCAAGCCCAAAGGTGCTAGCCATACAGAGATAACAGATAACAGCACTAGAAAACTAATCTAAAATGTCTGGACTATTATTCAGATTTCACGGATTTATGATATATTAACTAACAATGGCAAACTTGTTTTATGGACTAACAATAAAACATCAACCTGTTATTATGTTCCAGATTAAATTTAATAATTATAGAGGTGCATTTAACGATTGGTTTTCCTGTGCTATGTTAGAAAACCCTTCCTTCCTTCATTTGTTCATTCACTAAACAGTTATTCATTAATTAAAGACCTCCCATGTTCAAAGGTCTGAGTCACCAGCCTGAGAAGGATAAAACTTGACATCCATCCCCTCAGGAAGTGATGATTAAACAAGTAATGAAATAATTGATAAGGACCCTGAAGGTGGTAAGAATAAAACAATTATCGTTGAAAGAATAAGTGGTCACTTCAGATATCAGGGATCAGGACAGGCTACAGACATGAGTCTGTGGAGGTTCTTGAAGAGTAAGTAGAATTCTGACAGGTGGTGATGTGTGGGAACGAGCAGGATTAAAGACAGAACCTTAAGCAGGTTAATTAACCTTAAGCAGGATAAAAGAATCATTAAATAGCAAGATAGAGAAAATGGCAGATACAATCAAAATCACTAAAGAAAGGATAAGCAAGAGATAGGAGTTTTGAGTGAACAGTGGGAAGATAAAAAGAAGTTAAAAATCAAAACCAAGAAATATACAAAAATACATTTAAAACTCAACAGCAACATAATAAACAACTCAATTATAAAATGGGTAAAAGACCTGAACAGATACTTTACAAAAGATGCACAGATAACAAATAACACATGACAAGATGCTCAACATCAAATGTCATCAGGAAAATGTAAATTAAAACAGGATACCACTATATACCTATTTAAGTGACCAAAATCCAGAATACTTACAATAACAAATTCTGAAAAGGATGTGGAACAATAAGAACTCTCATTCACTGTTGATGGAAATGAAAAATGTTTAGCCACTTTGAAAGACAGTTTGGCAGTTGGTTTCTTACAAAACTAAACATTCTTACCATATGATCCAGTAATCCTGCTCCTTGATATTCACCCAAAGGAGTTGAAAACATGTCAGCCCAAACACCTGCACTTAGATGTTTCTTGTAGTTTTATTCATAATTAACAAAAATGACCTTTAGGAGGTGAATGGATAAATAAACTATGGTAAATTTAGACAATGGAATATTATTCAACGGTGAAAATAAGTGAACTGTGAAACCGAGACATGATATGGTAGAATCTTAAATCTATATTACTAAGTGAAAGAAGCCAATCTGGAAAGGCAATATACTGTATGATTCCAACTAGATGACATTCCAGGAAAGGCCAAACTATGAAGATTGTAATAAGATCAGCAGATGCTAGAATTTTAAAGGGAAGGGAGGGATGAACAGGAGAAGCACAGAGGATTTTTAGAGCAATGAGACTTTTCTGCATGATACTATAATGGTGGATATATGTCATTATACATTTGCCAAAACTCATAGAAGGTACTTAACCAAGTATGTAAACAATGAACTTTGGGTGATAAGGATGTGTCAAAGTTGGCTCACTGATTATAACAAATGTTCCTCTGGTGCAGGATGCCAGTACCATAATAGGCTATGTAGATATAGGGGCATATAATCTATGAAAACTTTACATTTTTTGCTCATGTTTGCGGTGAAGTGAAAGTACTCTGAAATATAAAGTCTACTTTTTTAAAAAAAGTGAATGCAAAAAATATAAACAAAATCAAAGGAGATAAAGACAAGGTTAAGAAAAAAAATCCAAAATCTGGAGATAAGGTAAAAAGATTATTGTTTGTACTTTCAAGAACATACTAAAACACTGTCTAACAAGCCCGCCTAAAGTTTCTAGGATTCTCCAGGAAAATGTAACTTTGACTTACCACTTTCTACTGATTAGGGTTCAAACTGTAAAATTAGATAACTTACAGAAGATAAGTCTTTTAGGAACTCTCCCAAACTGAAAGCACTCTCTACAACAAGCAATGCAGAAGACTTTTGTCACCAGATGTGGAGGTTTCTTCTCACCAGCAAGCAGACCTCAGCTAGGAGCCCTCCAATGCAGTTCCAACACTATCTACCTGGAGTTAGTGGCAGATCCCACAGGGTGAGAGCTCAGTCTCACAAGACTTCCCCCACCACCAATCAGACAGTCCAAAGTTGGGACCTCCAGAACTTCTGACCAAGTGGCTCCCACAACCCCCTCTTTGGGTTCAAATACTTTGCGGGAGTGGCTTACAGAACTCAAGGAAACACATCTACTGGCTTATTATAAAAGGTATCACAAAGGATACAGATAAAGAGATGCCATAGGGCAAAGTATGGGGGAAGGGGCACAGAGCGTCCATGTGGTCCAGCACATGTCACCCTCCAGGAACCTCCACGTGTTCAGCTATCTAGAAGCTCCCAAACCCAGTTCTTTTAGGTTTTTACAGAAAATTCATGTCAGCACTCCTCCTAGTGAATAGGGCAGGACCCTGAGGGTCTTAAGAACCACAATCAGAAAGGTGGGGGAAGATCAGAGGCCTTTCTTGGGGCAGGTGAAAGGAGGGCAGGGGAACTTGGAAGAGATTTTGTTTCTGAGTCCTTCCTGGAAGTCTACCACACCCAATATTGCAATAGAACTGTAACAAGGGCTATAAGAGTTATGAGACATGTACCATGGAAGAAAACCATTATCTACAGCATAACACCACAATAAGTTACTAATAATTTCTGTCTTGTAGACAAAAATTACCAAAAGTGGCAGGAGCTATAGCTCACACCTGTAATCCCAGCAACTTGGGAGGGCAAGACAGGAGGATTGCTTGAGCCCAGGAATTCAAGATTAGCCTGGGCATCATAGTGAGATATCATTTCTTCAAAAAAAGTAAAATAAAATAAAATTAGCTGGGTGTGGTGGCATGTGCCTATAGTCCCAGCTACTAGGGAGGCTGACGTGGAAAGATTGCCTGAGTTCAAGAGTTTGAGTCTACATTGAACCATGATCATGCCACTGCAGTCTACCCTGAGCAATATAGGGAGACTCCAACTCAAAAAAGAAAAGAAATTCCCAAAGACTATGACTGTATTACTCTGTGTAACATTAACAAGTTTTGTATTGAATTGACCAATGCTATTTCAGCATTCTTTCTTTCACCTCAGTCTCTTAAATTCTCCATGAATCACCTTTACTATCCTGTAGTTTTTCTCATTAGTGAGTCAAATAAATCATGAAAACATCTTCTCTACAGATATGTTTTGAACATTTAAAAAATTATCCTTTTTCTTCAAATTGTTACACACAGAATTACTATATGAACCAGTGATTCCAATTCTAGGTATCTACAAAATAATCAAAAGTAGATACTCTAAGAGATACATTTGTGCCCTATGATTGTAGTAGTATTATTCCCAACAGCCAAAAAGTGGAAATAGTGTCCATCAATAGACAAACGGATAACCAAAATGTGGTGTATACATGTACACACAATGGAATATTGTTGAGTCATAAAAAGGAATAAAATGTTCATACATGTTACAACATGCATGAACTTTGAAAACATTAAAAAAAAAAAAACAATAATAATGAGCTTCCCTAAACGTATTACTTAGAGCAGGAATACAGGACAAAAACAACAACAAAAACAAAAGCCAAAAAGCCCTGGGGAGGGCAAGCATTTAACAAACTTAGTAGATCACAGAAGAAGAAGAAGAAAAAACAAAAACCCTGAGACCTCCAAATCAAAAGTACACAGCAGCAAAGGTCACAGAGGATCAAGAAGAATAAAACTAAATACTTTCAGCAAATGAGAAAGCCACCGAAGAATTTAGCAAAAACTTTTTTGGTATAGTGAAGTATCAAAAGCAAGATTGCAGAGGATTAAATGGTGAAAGGACAAAGCTATTTTATATCTAAGATGGGGATAATAATGATACACCCCAACACAGGGTTTTAGTAAGGATTAAATGAGATCATATATTTTATATGTATTTATAATATGTATTTATTTATCTTGTATATGTATTTATAATATATATTTATTTATCTTGTGATTCATGGAGAATTTATCACATATGTAAATTCATGCAAATTACATGAACTACACCTGGAGATATTAGGCATTAAAAAAGTTTAGAATCTTATGCATCCTTTATGTTGTTGGTATTCCTTGATAATGATCATAATAATTACTATGCTTTTTTGCTTCAAAAAAATTCTGCACCTAATGTACTTGATTTTCTCCATAATAAGCAAATCAACCTACAATTATTCTTAATAGTAATTCACTTCTAGGTCACAAATCTCAGCATAGTGCTAAAATACATTTTTTTAGCATCTTCTATCTTCTTTTCAAGCCACACCACTGTAAGCTCAACATACCACATAAAACTCAAATGTGTCTCACTCCAAGCCTTTATTGTTTATTTGTTTAATTAATTAATAGAACACCATCAGAGTTGGATTCCAATGAACATCATCAAAATAATGGTTCATTGCCTAATTTATTGGTTTATTCAATGCATAATCCTGATTATAAAGTCCTGGTTCATTTTGAAAATACTTCAAAGATGCTTTTCTATTACATACTATTCAACTACATATGATTGTGATTCAAGACAAATTGTAGCAAGCATATATCCTTTAAGAATGTTTTTAATTTTTACAACTTGAATTAATAGTTTGGGTTCAACATTCATTAAAAGATAAAAGCTCATTAGTTGTATGCTTTGGTTAATGTTTTATGAGTATTTCCAAATAATTACTAGTTATTGGCATTTCAAATGCTTTATGTTAAGATAATGATCTTTGAAATCTATTTATTTTCATTTGCAATTATTCAATCACAACAATTATAGCTCTAACATTTATTTTGCAATGAACAAATTCCTATCAGAAACACACTTCTATCAGTGGTAAATTACTTAATTGTTTTTAAAGCACTAAGTGACAAATACTATTCATTGTTCAATCTAAGTAGCACACTATTAGTCATTATCTGGAAAATGAATGATCTCCCAATTTTTTTAGCACCAATTAACACCCAAATTAAGTTATTTCAAGGCAATAAAACATTTACAAGACATTATAAGCAGTTTCATTAATGCTATTTTAATATTAAGAACGATTTATCTATATTTGGTAATGTTATTAGAATAGCTCTTCTGGATACTTGTCATTCTTACCTAATTCTCACATATGTAAACTTTAACTCATTTTTTTCTTTACATTATGATTTAAAACTTAGCATTCAGAGAACTAAAAGCTCTGACAGCATATGGTGTCATTATAATTAAAGTTCTGTCAACAAGACTATTAAAAGCCTGGTTTGAACAATTTTAAAAATTAGTCTCTTGTCAGGTTAGAAGTTTCATGTAAGAATTGCATGATAACAAAATATCTACAAAACCTTTGGGTTATATTTTAGTCATTCTTCTTAATACTATGTCATTTTCTATAGGTTTTTAAAGATTTTTAAAATACTGGCTTATGGATAATTAATTTTTTGAAGTCTATACCAATAGTCCATTTTTATTAAGAGTGCTTGCCTGCTAAATGGTGCCATGGTGTCACACTAAACTAGAAACGCCAGAAAGTAGCAGCATGCTATGGTTGGGTATACTGAAATTGTCCAATATACTTCTAATAAATACAGGAATAAGGAAATGTCTTTTGTGACATTTTGACAGCTCAGGAAATCTGTCTAGCATTCTTCACAACATTTGTTTTTTTCCTTCCCTATATTCATTAACAATAATAACTAAATTACTGGAAAGATAAAACGAAACCTGGACATTTCTCATTCTTCCTAGTTACCTAATGCAATACCCTTACTTGTGAAGTTTAATCACTAGTGCTTCTGAAAAATACACTAGTAAATAAAAAGGTACAGAGGAAAGTATCCATAATAAATTATATCATCCTTCGGTTTCAAGTAGATATACTAAAAAAGTAACTATAACACAGAGAAAGTAATAAAGCACGTTTTAAACTACTAAATGCATAGATTCTCCTTTAAATTACATCCTTATCAGGATAAACCTTAATAAGTGAGAGTTTTTAGTTAATTATGCAACAAAATACATCTGATTAGTTTGGCATTTTCATATAAGGAAAAATTTATTTTTAAAAATCAACAATTGTTCATCAGCGTGTGTATTTGTTTCCTACTGCCACCATAACAAATTACCAAAAACTTAGTCACTTAAAGTAGGGGTCACCAACCCCTAGACTGTGGACCAGTATCGGTCAGTAGGTTGTCTCAGATCTGCAGCAGCCTTAGATTCTCATAGAAGACCAAACCCTGTTGTGAACTGCACAGTGAGGAACCAGGTTGAGTTTCCTTGTGAGAATCTCACGCCCAATGATTCCTTCCGCACCCACTCCCACATTCCATGAAAAAAAACGTCTAACACGACATCGGTCCCTGATGCCAAAAATTTGGAGACTGCTGACTTAAAGCATCACAAGTTTCTTATTTTAAAATCCTGTAGTTCAGAAGACCAAAATCAGTTTTACTGGGCTGAAGTAAAGATTTCTGTCCACAGGGCTAGTTCCTTTGGAGGCTCTGAGGAGAGAATCTGTTTCCCGGCTTTCTTTTTTTAATTATTATTATAAAGATGTGGGGTACAATTCAGGGTTAGGTATACAGACATTGATTATGCAGGTACCCTTGTGGATGAGGTGTGCCCCTCCCTCCCCAAGCATTCCTGGCTTTCTTAAGCTTCTCCAGATGGCATGCATTCCTTGATTCGCAGTCCTTTCTTGCACCACTCCAACTTCATGCTTCCTTTATGACAGCTACTCTGATCTTCCTGTCTCTCTTATAAGAACACTTGTAATTAAATTGGCCCCACTTGGATAGATGAGGATAATCTCTTTCAACTCAAAATCCTAAATTTAATCATATCTGCAAAGTCTCTTTTGTCAGTTTGTAGTGATTAGGACATGGACATCTTTGGGAGACCATTAGTCAGCCTACCACAGGATCTGAAAATGAATAATGTGACAAAAAATGAATATGGAATCATTTTAAGTTTTGCGATTTTATATCTCAGATAAAAATAAAATTTACTAAGATATAAAATACGAAATATTAGGACAAGTATGTTTTATATGTTTTACATTAAATAAAACTAATTTTTAAAATTAATAACAAAAGCAACAAAATGTAAAGAACAGCAAATTAAGGCAAGTTTTTTAAGGAAAGCATTTTAAATCTATTATGGTTTGTTAATAATGTGATATAAGCCGGGCTTGGTGGCTCAGCCTGTAATCCCAGCGCTTTGGGAGGCTGGGGTGAGTGGATTGCCTGAGTCTGCGGGTTCAAGACCCTCCTGGACAACTTGGCAAGCCCTCATCTCTACAATAAATCAAAAATTTGCTGGGCATGGTAGCATGCACCTGTAGTTCCAGCTACTTGGAAGGCTGAGGCAGAAGGATTGCCGGAGTCCAGCAGGTCGAGGCTGCAGTGGCCGGGAGCGGCCACTGCACTCCAGTCTGGGTGACAGAGTGAGACTCCAACTCAAAATAAATAAATAAATAAATAAATAAATAATAACATGAAATAACTTCTGGTTTAGCCAGCAATATTTTGCATCTAATATTTAGCATCTAAACGTATAGAAAGAAACTTGTAAAATAAAATTATTTTAAAGCAACAAAGATAATCAATTACTAAGAACTAGAATTAAGCTCTTTTAGTTGATTGCAGATATGATTATTTTTGTTTTCTTGACAGGCACAGCTGCCCAACAGAAGTTGAAATCTATTATTAAAAGAAACAAAGAGCCGGGCTCGGTGGCTCAGCCTGTAATCCTGCGCCTTTGGGAGGCTGAGGTGAGTGGATTGCCTGAGCCCGAGGGTTCGAGACCCGCCTGGGCAGCGAGACCTCATCTCTACAATAAATAAATTTTAAAAAAAATCAGCCGGGTGTGGTAGCGCATGCCTGTAAAATTCCAGCTACTCGGAAGGCTGAGGCGGAAGGATCGCCGGAGCCCAGCAGGCGAGGCTGCGGTGGCCGGGAGTGGCCACTGCACTCTAGTCTGGGCGACAGAGTGAGACTCCAACTCAAAAAAAAAAAAAAAAAAAAAGAAACAAAAAGTCATGGAGCAGAAAGGCATAGAATGTCTGACAGGAACATGAGTCGTAGTGCAATAATAATCCTATATAATTACAAAGCATGCCTAAACTAAAACAAGAAAATGAGTTGTATAAACAGGCTTTTATTTCCAGGAAAGAGCTCTTATGTATATCTGATAAGGCAGAGTGCCAGCATATAGATTATTACAATAAACCATAATACCCATTTTTTCTCCCCATGAATGCAAGTCTACATTTTCAATTATGAAAATCCTGCTGATTAAAGTCATAATTAGGAACTGAAGGGAAAAATCAGCAAATGTTATAAGCATAGCTGTAGAGCAGACGTCACCTGGTCTTCAACAAATCATTCTTCCCACTGTTTTGAATGCTGTTAATTCAATTGTCATAAGCAGTCACATATAAGCTGACACAATTGGAAGTGACTGTTCCAACAACTTCAAATTGGGTTGCTAACATTTACTTGACAATTTTGGTGATGGTACTATTAATGCCAGTAAATAGCACTTACAGTATTAATAGTGATACCTTACAAAAATGTAAGGTGGTAGGAAACAAATGAGCACACAGATATGAGAAATTGGAACTATAAAGCTACAAAATGAGACCATAAAACAGTCTGAAGGGCCATATAATCACAGGGATGTAAATGAGTGTAGGGAATATTAATATGGCTATAATTTTATCTCCACTACATAATTATGGCTTGTGAATAATGTGAGATTACTTCTGGTTTAGCAGCAATGTTTGGCATCTAAATTTAAAAAACCACAAAAATAATTAAGCAGAAAGTTTTTTTTCCAAATAGAATAAATTTTCCTGACAATAATGTTAATGGTGATAGCCTTGACTGCTTCTTTTTTGATAATCACCTTAATGAATATGTCGAAGAATTGGGTTGTTCCTTCCTTTCAGAAGTTGCCTTACATCTGTCTGACACACCTGATTTATGTTATTTCCACTCCTAGGCTCTGTGTTCTGCATTGCGCTTTCTTGAATAGACAACTGCCAGTTGAAGTAGGAAGGTTTGAACTGGAAAGGAAAGTGCCAGGCAGTACAGAATCTTTTTAGTTAGGACTTCCTTTATTTCAGCAGATCCTTGTAGGGGAGATTTCTAGGGGGCTAGTAAGAAACAAAGCCACAAATGCTAATACACTTATAAATGGTTCATTTTCTTTAGCATATTCTTTAGGATGAAATTCTTTTGTGAAACTTAATTAATGTATGGCAACCAAAGAATCACCACCACTGAGTAGTTGCTATGCCAAGTAAAATACTGTTGTTTTAATTTTGTAATATTTCACTCTCTTCAGGATGAAACAAGTACACAACATATTCAAGCACAAGCCTATCTAATAAAACAACTCACATGCTGTCTACCATTATACTGCCATAAAATATATCCTGTATTTAGACAAGTCTAATAATCTCTGCTTTCCCAACTTCTTGTTTGGGGGACTTTTATATTTGTTTGTTTGTTTTTAACAAGTATTCTCTCATAATACAATGCCCGTCCATACATGAATACCCTTTTGAGTTACTCTTCTGAATCATTACTATCATTTCTGATCAGTGTTTCTAACAAGTAGTGAAGAACTAGTTTTCATTCTTTTTCTTTAGATAACATTTTAATGTTATCTATATATATAAAATAACTTGTGCCTTTTCTATTACACAGCAAGGTACTGGGGCATTTGCCTTTTAGAAGACTGAGCAAATATAAGAAATATGACAGTCTCAAGTGACATGTCTATAAAATTCTGTTTTAAAGGGTTGAATGAAATAAGCATTTCCAAAAAGAAAAAAATTATAATTATAAGATGATAAAAATAATATTTAAATTGATTTGATAAGTATCATTCTGATTCTGAACATTTATTTAGGCTTTCACTGCCCAGTACAAAGTGAAGGGCAGATTGGTTTAAATTCAGGATATATGATCAAAAGAAGCAGCTAATATAAATAATTACATTATTTATAATTTTCTGAAGACTAGACACAAGTCATCAAAAATTCCAAAATTAACACTCTGTAACAATGACATTATTGAGTCTGTTATTAAACCAAATAAATATTCAACATTAGACCAGAGCTTAAATTTGTTCTGCCAATTCTTTTACTTAACTAAGCAAGTAGCAGAATTTACTTGTTGCTTTATTCCTTCAATACTAGCAAGTATAATAAATTATTTATGTGTTCACTATTTGTTGAATGCCTGTTGTCTTTTATTATGGAGCATGAAGAAATAGAATACATCATTCTTAATTTTAAGAATTGTATAGTCTATTAGAGAATAAAAGGAATACATAAAAAATAGTTTAATTATAGTATACAAGCTATTAGACTTAAGCAACAGACAAATAATAGAAATGAAAGGCCTATTTTGAAAAAAACAGCAAAGTAATTAAGGTAGCAATAAAGGGTCTCATTAGAAGATAAGAAATCAAGATTAAAAATAAATAGTAGAGGCAAAGACTCCATAGTAAGAAATGGTTGACTCTGGTGCTGGGAATAAGTGTTTTGGGCTAACTACTCTACAGGTCTATGTAGGAGAAATAGAAGAGATAATGTTAGAAATGATACAATATTTTACCATAATCCTCAAATAAACTGTAAGAAAGTCCTTCTCCCTTATAACCAAGTAACTAAGGATGAGACCTAGAGAAGTTTAGGTGTCTGGTATTTGAAAGAAATTCAATATTTATTATAAAATGGATATACTATAATATCTACTGAGCTATGACACATGAATAAATGCAAAGGAAGAAAACATATCCTTACATTAGCTGCCTCAAAACTCTTGGGTCTGATTACAGAGGCATGCAAGATACAGAGCGAGGTTGTTTCCTATAAAACACAATAATATCCTGATAGTGGTGTTTGGAGGATTAGTCTAGTAGTGTCATGCTAGATAATCAGGATACAGCGAGGAGTATGAAGACCAAACAGATCCCCGCAAAGTTTTGCCTGAAGAAAAAAATTCTCTTACTCTTTGAAAGGGAAGTGCATAGATAACCATATTTTCAATTTATGAATGTTACACAGTCTCTAGAATTATATATGGTAGTTTTTATATTTTATTTCAGAGCAGTCTTCTAGTGTATCTGTAATGTATGTCCATGTCATTTAAGTGAACTAAAAAGTCACTGGAATTGAAATTTGAATTTTACCCCCAATCTTCTTTTAAATAATTCTCTAAAAATATCTTTAGACCGCCTAAGAAAATCAATTAAGACATTCTTATCACAGTTATATATAAAGATGACTATCTAAACACAATATACAATTGCCATAACATACCATGCTACTATCAGGAACAATGGAATAAATATTTTAAGTCATTCTTTCACTAGTCTGAGATAGTCCCAGAAAATCTGGACTGTGCTCTAGCCATTCTTACTAAACTTGCAATCCAAATCTTTTATTATACTTAATAAAAATTTAAGTACCCCCCAAAAAGAACAACAACAGAAAAAACTTGGACCTTCTTTCTTCCACCTAAAGTATTGTTTCGTCATGTGGCTTGTTAATAAAGACACAAATTTATTATTCTAGAACTCTGAAAAGCAAATAGGCAATATCGAATTGTTTTTGAGAGCCTGAGGAAATCTACTGATGATGCTCTACTGACATTTTTGTCCCTAAAGTCTATCTCATGGACAGCAGCCACTCTCTCATGCTTCTTTCCTGTTCCTTTCAATACACGAGTCTGCCTGTGATTCCTTCCCAGTCTTCATCTGTTTTTTCTTTGCCCTTTCTCCTTGTTCCTCAATCTTTTCAGGAAACTCTGTTGCCCTATTTTATAAAAATCAGTTTTCCTCTTTACTTCTTACAATTTTCTGCTCCACATATTACAAAATAAGTATGCCAGAGAAAGCAAAGATTCTGCTGAGGAAACTGAAAGAAAAATGTATGAATACTTAAAACTTTTTGAATGTTCATACATATAAACATATTAGAAAAACAACAACAACTCTTGCTCAAGAGTCTTCGTGTCTTCACAGCATAAATCCTTTCTTCAGGTTGTATCCAATCACAGTTTTTCAGGGGGAATACATCAATTCTTTCCCAGTCTGTAAGTTTTAGTGCTACATTAAGGTTAAATTTGAACTGCAAAACTAAGTGGGTAACCGAAATCACTGATTTAGCAAAACCTAGGAATTTGAACATTTTATACTAGGAGAGAGCATTTTTCCTTAGTGTTTCTCCTTATTTTTCAGTTTTAATGTTACTTTCACTATCTTCTGGTTAAACTTTTGACAATTAAAGATATTAAATTAGTTGTAATCTTACCATTGTTGTCTCTTGAATGGATCCAAAACTGTTAATAAAAATGTTGACTACTACATCAACTGGAATACCTATGCATAAAAATTAAAAATATATTTATTAGCTGCAAAAAAACTTGGTAAGAATCTTTATATTTTCATGGCTTATGCATATCATTTTTATGTATATTTTCAATCCTCACAAAATGCAAAATCTATGGTCTCAGTATAATATATTCACAATTGCTGATAACTTATTTTTCTAAATAGGGATCATAATACAAATAAAAAATCGATTGTATTTTTATAATGTTCTTTAGTCAGAAATACTCACCTCTTAAATTGTAAAGACTCTGGAAAATATGTTTATCTTTAAAATGTTTTTAAATTGACCTAATACATTTACCTTAAGAAACTGCAAATTATTATTTTAAAATAGGGTTTAATTTTTTGCACTTTAAAAATTATTTCAAATTCTTATTTTAATTGGCAAAACAGTAGTCAATAAATTTTACTTGTAAATGCTACATTTTAATTTATAAAAATGCAAAGTTAACCAGACATGTAACAGTCATTATATGGATTTTTTTCCTGAACTTTTGAAAAATAATGTGAAAGTTCATGAAGTGAGAACTAAGGTATAATGTTGCACATTTCTCTCTTTTTCTTTTTCTTTTTTTAATTCATTGTGGCTGCTGTTTGGGCTAACAAAGAGAAAATGTGAATTTAGCCTTTTAGCCATATAACCACCGACTGATGAAAAACAGGTGGTGAATCAATATAGAGTAGACATGTGACAACCCAGACCATGGCTGTTGTTGAAAGTAACTGAATAGGTCCTGGTAATGAACAAAAACCCATTTTTACAACATAGTTGTATAACTTCAGTTGACTAGAAGCAGCTGCAGACTTTTTTTTCTGTAAAGGAAAAAAATCAAGTCTTATAATGTTAATCTGATCTACATTAATACCTGTCCTTAGCCAGCAACAAGGATTATAGTTTTCCAGAGGAAATTTTTTTCATACAACTTTTTTCTAGTTCATCAAGAGGACCAAAAAATATATATATATATCTATACAACTGTACCAATTGCTCATGACTTTTATTTTGTTGTAAGCATAGTTTTGGCTCTTAAAAGGTGTGATAAGTGGCAGTATTTTGTTGTAGAACACATAGTCACTTTCATTTTCAAAGGTAACATGTTTTAAAAAATCATATGACCATCTTCTTTCAGCAAAAGGGTAGCAGAAATTTTTAAAAATTAATGTGAAATACAAAAAGTAGGAAAGACTCTAAATACCCATCAGAATTGTAAATGAGTAAATGGCCATTTTATAAACTATAATTCTGGTGTCTGTGAATAAAAGCCAGATCTATTTCCAGAGCCTAAATTTTAAACCAATAAGGTTAGGAATACTCGGTACTTAGAAAACTCATTACAGAGGTTAGTCTATTAATTCACAGTGTATACTTTTCTGAATTTTAAAAATTAGCAACCATATGAAACTATAAGAATTGTAGTAATTTATTTTTGAATATTTTAGGCATTAATTTGCTCTGAACCTAAACACATTACAGGACAGTTACATGCCAATTTGCAATCTTATCATTTTGAATATCACAAAGAACTAATTTATACATATAAAATTAATTTTTAAGCTCTAAAGAGTGAAGCATTTTGTGGCAGGAAACAAACCTTTGAAGTTTGGTCTTATCCTGGGATCATAACTGACCAATAGCCTGTTCAAGATATTGCTAGTGGAGTTGGGAGGTACTCGTTCAAGGTCCTCTGGTGACTGCTGACTATAAGAGAAAGATAAACACCCTAATAAGTACTTAGAAGAAGCAAGCAACTGAAATGCTCAAGTTTCATGTTTTCTGAGACACTATAACATGACTTTTCCAAATAGAAATAAAGAACAGTAAACATTGTCAAAAGATACTTAAGAATAAAAACAAAAGAATTTAGCATTTAACTTTACTACATGTGTAAAACACCACTCTAAATACTTCAAGTTACTGTTAAGTCAAATTAAGCAGACATGTTACTTTCCCTGAAGCAACCTGCTAAAGAAATCTATACAAGTACAAAAGAAGGAAACACAATGAGAAAAAAAAAAAGAACATTTCTGGACAATTTGTATAATATTAGCTCTCTGCCAAAGCAAAGATGATAGCCTAAGAATTCATAAAACAATCATGCTGACATTTATAAAATAATATTCCCCAAGAAACACAGTGAATGTTCTTCTCACAGAGTTAAATATGGTAGCCTAGGGTGTGAAATTGATTTTAATAAAAAGAAAAAATTTCTCTATTATCAGATCAATGACACAAGTAAAATATACTACAAGATATAACTATCTATTTCTTTTCTGAATGTTTGTCATCAACTTTTTATCAAGAAGTGGAGGCTGGGTGTGGTGGCTCTTGCCTGTAATCCAGCACTTTGGGAGGCCAAAGCAGGAGGATTGCTTGGGCTCAGGAGTTCGAGACCAGCCTAGGCAACATAGCAAGACCTCATCTCTACAAAAAATAACAAAATTTGCCAGGTATAGTGGCATGCACATATAGTCCTAGCTACTCAGGAGGCTGAGGTGGAAGGATCACCTGAGCCCAGGAAGTGAAGGCTGCAGTGAGGCGTGATCATGCAGTCACACTCCAGTGTGGACAACAGAGTGAGCTCTAAACTCAAAAAGTAAAAAAAAAAAAAAAAAAATTAAAAAGTAAAAAATCTGCCATGCTTTCCTATTTTAATGAACTTTGAATAATGAATAGTGACAGAATTGGTAGTTGCTTAAGAGCACTTTCTTAGAAAGGTACTTCCTTGGAAGCCAAGTGAAATGTTTTGTTGTTTTGGTTTGGTTTGTTTTACCACCCATAAAGTCTTATCGCATTATCATTTCTCCCAATACCAAAAAGTCCATAACAAGGAATATTAAAACTATACTTGGAGCATTTAGCATTTCCTTTTCTGTATTGATATTGTTTAAAAAAATCTCAATTCCATAAATTATAGTTATTTATATGAGTCAACTTAGATGCAACAGGCTTGACTTCACATTGACATCAATGCTCTTATCTATCAATAAATTTTGTTCTAAGTTAATTATCATACAATATGCTGACTAGAGGTAACCACTATAGGTGAGATATGACAGACAGTAAGAAGTTTATGAGACAATTTAAAAATACGATGAATTCATGCACACAACCCTTTCATAGAAATCAAAGTGCAAAACAGTTTTACAAAATGAAAATCAATTGGGTAAATCTTCCAAAAATACAAGAGATTATAGAGATTTTGAAAATTGCTTCTTATGACCTTATCAGCTCCAGTATGACAGCTTCAGGAACATGGGACTGGTAATGAGATTTTCCATTTCACTGCAGGTGAAATTGTAATCTTTTTAGAGACAACTGTCATCCCTTATCAAAAGATGGGAAACTCTAAAGAGAATGAGATTTTGTGGGAAAATTGGATATTAGGATGCAAATTAGTGTTCAACTCTATCTACAAGTTGTATCATTCAAAGAAAGAAAATAGAATTGATTGATTACAAAATGCATGTGTATTAGATCAATTAAGGACTGCTATCATTGTGTATCTTGATATAAAACCTTTACAAGTACATTCCTTTTAAACAATGAAAACATGATAGCAATTAACACTAATTTTTTGTAATTTAGAACCTTCCAGTTTTTTTTTTCTTCTTTTTCTAGCTGTATGCTGTGTCAGTCAGTCATTTTCTAGTCCTCTAACTAACTACCAAATTTTTTCCTTCTTCCATTTCACTAGTACAAAATCATTCCACCTTCCTGGAATATTGTAACTCCTACTTCTCATTGTACTAGTCTAAACCTAACCCGTACTTTTACTTACAGCTCATCTCCTTTGTAAAATCTTGCCTCATTCAAGCTACCTTAATCTAATGAACAATGAACATGAATTTACAAATATACTGTTTGACAATGATTTTACAGTTTTTTTCATATGTCTACAGGTTTATTACCAAGTAGACAACATGTAGACAGTATGATTATTGAGTGGCTCAGGACTTCTAAATTTTTGTAGTTCTCTATACTGTCCTATGGTATTAAATACACATTGGCTCAAGCACTTTCCATCTTCTAGCTCTCCTGCGTTCAGCCTGTGTTACCTATGCTCTAGTGAGAGAAGTTCCTCTCATCATTTCCAGAAAAAGGAGACCATTTATTTCTGTAGTTCTCTTTTAAGAGAGAAAACTTTCCTTTTCTCAGAACCTTCCCAGCATTGACCATTGCTGAACTGGCAAGGAGGAAGAAACACTAATGATAGGCTCTGCTCAATACTCTGGTATGGAATAGCAATTGGCAAATCAACCATTATGTACATAATATTCTTTCATCTGCTAGTCACATTCATGTGATTAAATTGAAGAGATATTAGCCACATAGAAAACTGTTTTTCAGTGGAGAGAAAGAAAAAACAGATTGATAGACAGTAAGAAGTAAATGAACCTATAGAGTACATGATATATGAAGAAGCTAAAACATAGCAAAGCTGAGAGATTTTTCTAAGGTGGTAGACTCAAGAATGAAACCTAGAGTCAAATTCTTATTCTACAGCAAGCCTGCTACAGTATAAACAGTATCTATCATCTTATTATCATGCATATATATATTGCTTTAGGGTATATATATTGTGCCTTGAGTTCTATTAACATTACTAAGCATTTTCAAAAATCATTAGGACTGAAAATATAAATTGGTCCCTTTCTACAATTTATCAGTGTCATTCTTCTTATACAATATCCAATATTTTTACTTCTCTCAATAATTGAAAAACAAATTCTTGTATGTTAACAACAAAAACTCAGTGTTGGTGGACAAAAATCCTTGAAAATCAAAGAACCCAGAAAATGTGAAAAATACTGTATAGCCCCCTTTTCCTTCTATTCTTATTTATGTCAACATATATTTTCATCTCTGAATGTTTAACTAACAGTTCTCTCTCTTTAAATTAGAAATGCAGAGACATTTTAAAATTTAAATAAAATCCTGACCAGGATTATAGGCATGGTGGCTCATGCCTACAATTCCAGCATTTAGAGAAGCTGTGGAAAAAGGATTTCCTGACCCCAGGAGTTCAAGACCAGCTTGGGCAACATAGTGAGACTTAGTATCTACAAAAAAAAGTTGACCATGTGTGTTGGCATGTGCCTGTAGTCCCAGCTATTTGAAAGGATGAGGCAGAAGGATCCCCTGAACCCAGAAGGTCAAGGCAGTAGTGAACCGTGCCTGGGTGGTACTCCAGAGAGAGACTCTGACTCAAAAATAAAATAAAATCCCATATAGTTTATATTCATATGCATGAATGTAAGGTTTTTCCCACCTAAAAAAGTAAAAATCATGTTTTAAGTTTATCAATACTAAATTAATATCAAAATCATCTATATAGATTAAAATGTATCTTAAGAGTTTAGATAAATATGTCACTTTCTTCCAAAGCACTAAAGCAATTTGCATGTAACATATTTTCCTAAGTCTGCATGTTACTATATATATATCCTTATAATCTGGAAAGTGAATTAGTATTTTTTTAATACAAAGCAAGCAGGAATAAGAAGAGTTAAGTAATTTTAATCGGGTCTCACACTTAATGTCTGCTTCATTATTAAAGTCTCCATCTTCTGAATCTCAGTCCAATGTTTTAATCATTTGACTACACTATTTTGCTTTATTTAAAAAAAAACGATCAACAATTCCACTATATTACAAAGCAGGATTTATTTCTTGGAAATATGACATTAATTTAATAAAATACTTTACTCAGGCAAAGTGATCAAATGACTAGAGAAAATAAGTTTTATATCAAAAGCCTTTTTACAACCAGTCCTCTTTTGTTCACTTGCCTAAACTTGAACCAATGTCATTACTAATATGTAAAGTTATGCAAGGAATGTGTCAGGCAGTATAGCTACATGATGTAATATTTTCCAGCACTAAAGGAAAAATTCAGAAATTTCTTTCCAAAGGGGATAACACCGTTTTCTATTAACTGTAGAACATTCTTACTTTTACATGACCCTTTAGTGACCACAGTGTACAGTGCCATTTCAAAGCAGGTGTATATGAGCATATTGTCTCAATCTTTTTCCTAAAACCAGGAATCTGAGTTCAAAGGGACTATTTCATTTTTTCCTAGAGTTATAAATGCAACAATAGTCAAAGATCTGAGACCTGAATGTCGTATGGGTATGGGGCTGAACAGTTTTCAGCTGGACATGAACTTAAGCAAATACAAAGCCAGAAGGATCCCCTGGCTTCACAATGGAAGAGGTAGGTAAAATGTGTTTGTTGTATGATTCATTACACTCTTAGGTAAAGATTTTTAAAATCTGTTTGCTAGGTACAGGTGCCTCTGAGAACTTGAAAATAACTATGTACTTCCTAAAAACGGTACACAAAATTTGTATTTCTAAGGGTTTCTGGAACAGTGGACAGCTGGCTTAAGAAACTCTCCTTCATGGAAACAAATGTAATCATCCTCCCTCCTAAGTCAAAGTATTCTGAGTCTGTGGGATGCTTTGATGACTGCTAATTCTCCTTTCCTGACTTACACAAGCAAGGTACAAGAAAACACAAAGGATCATTGTGGGGTGATAGTCCAAAATATAAAACAAAAATCCTTATGTCTATATAGACAGAAGAAATAATTGAAACATAAATGGAGAAAAATAGACAAATCTCCCATGAAGATTTTAAAATAACTGGTGTAGTTCTGCTTTCAAATTGGTGGAACATAACTCCCCAGTCTTTAGTGTGGGTTTTGCATAGTGACTTTCTTCCCAAGGGCTCAGTATGGAAAGTGGAGAAAAAAGTAACTTTTCAGTGGAGAAACTCCAGAATCACTCCCTTAGCAGGTGTCAAGGTTAACCTCATTGGTGATAAGTCATGTTAATAGTGTGTACCCTTGATGTGACATGACAGTAACAACATTTTGACCCTGTGGTCTTCCTTTCAAAAACACATAACCCAGTCTAATCATGAGAAAAACATCATACATATCCTGTTTGAGGGACAATCTACAAAATACCTGACTGATACTCCACAAAACTGCCATGGTCATCAAAAGCAAGAAAAGTCTGTGTAACTGACATGACCAAGAGGAGACTAAGAAGACAGAAGGACTAAATGGAGTTTCGTATCCTAGATGGGATCCTGGGACAGAAAAATGACATAAGGCACAAACTATGGAAATCTGAATCAAGTATGAACTTTAGTTCATAACAATGTACCCATATGGGTTCTTTCATTGTAAAAATTGTGTACCATACTAACAAAAAATAATAATAGGGGAAATTAGGTGCAGGGTATTTGGGAACTGTCTGTATGACCATGGCAATTTTTCTAAAATCTAAAACTATTCCAAAATAAAATGTTTATTTGGTGAAAAAAAAAAGTAGGAAACAGGCTGAAAGACTTAGGAGAACCCATTACAGTCTCTTATTCTAAAATTCACAGCCTTAATTGGAAGTAATCTCTATATATAATCATATAGAACTGACATCTTGATAATATGCTAAGGTTGGGGCTTATGAAAAAGCACAGTCAAAAGTCTGTACATATCAACTTTTTTAAAGTTCATACATTTCCATCTATACAGAATAATTTTTAGATAGATAATCAGATAGATAAATAGACATATAAAGGCCAGACACAGTGGCTCACACCTATAATCCCAGCACTTTGGGAGGCCAAGGTGAGAAGATTGCCTGAGCCTATGGGTTCAAGACCAGCCTGGGAAGCTTGGCAAGAACTCATCTCCACAATAAAAAATTAGCTAGGCATGGTGGCACATACTTGTAGTTCCAGCTACTTGAAAGACTAAAGTGGAAGAATGGCCTGAGCCCAGGAGATCGAAACTGAGGTGGCCATGAGCATGCCACTGCACTCCAGCCTGGGCGACAGAGTGAGACTTTGACTTCAAACAAACAAAAAGACATACCAAGACAAATACTTTATATATTAAGGTGATAATTCAAATCAGTAATTATTTATGGATACAGACAATTATTGTAAAGTATTGTTTATTTATTTTTTGCATTTTCCTACCTATCCTATACTTTACTATACTTCTCTTGACAGTTTCTGGACTTATTTTCCATTCTGTTCTAACAGATTAAACTATGAACAGGTTTATGAATACAGACAGTGAGTGATAACTTTAACATGATTAGCTAAGTTTAGTATAAACTTATTTGAAAAGAATGTGTTTATGGGTAGATGTGTATGTGTGTGGTAAAGTCTGTCATGTTCTTATGGGCCAAGAATCATAATTAAGAAGTGTTCCACAACATTTGTGTTATTTATTTCCTTGAGTGACTTAAGGAACTGTTGTAGCCTTTGGAAACATTTTCATATCTTCTCTATCTCCAATTATGCAATTACATCATTCATGGTTCAAAGAAAAAAATCTTACATAAAGTAGAAGCATCTCTTTAGAGAGATTATGAATTTTAAATACCAGCAATTTCCAGGTCTCATTGAAAGTTATCTGTTGGTCACTTTTAACTTCATATCTCATGTGAGATTACTCATTCTATGAATACTATGATAGAAGTATCTTCTGTTTACATGTTATGTTTCTCAAACAGTGTAAAACACTATACATTCTCACTACTTCTAATTGGTTTGCTAATGATATCCAAACCTCATTACATAAATAATTAAATCTCAGTGTAAACACAATGTTTATTGTCCAATTTTCCATTGCTATATAGAACAGAATTGCATCCTGGCCCAGCAAATAAGAATCCAAGAAACCTTGCAACCAACTGCAATTGTACTTACGTTTTCTCAACTTTCCATGTACAATGTAAATATAAAATATTTTCCTCCTTGCCTAACAAAAATGTTTATAATATCAATCACACACACAAACACACACATATACACACATGCACACACACTAAAGTTGAGTAAAGTGTGGGGCTAATACACTTCTCTAAGAGGCAAGAGACTAGTATTTTAGCCCCAAATAAGGTGTGAGCCTCCCTCCAAAGTAAGCTTCACTAACTTACCTCTAAACAAAAAATTTAAATTAGATGAGATCCAAGATCCCGTTCAGTTGATAATCTGATTCTACCTGCAGTGGATGCTGAGGTGGTGCTTTGCCTCCAAGATCATCCCTTCAGAAGTGAGATCGCTCCAGGGAATATTAGCTACTTAAGGTTCAGAGCCAGGTCTCTAATGGAATTGCCTTTAATTGAAGTGAGATGTTGTGCCCTAGAGGCAGCCTGCATTCAATGACCTTGGTATGGGTATACAAAAGTATCTGGGTCTCTCTACACTAATTGAAACAACCCTGAAGAGCCATTCCAGCTTCAGAGCTCCCTATGGCATTGTTTCTGTGTTTTAACTTCCTTTACTCACCTGTAAGTCATGTTCTCAAAGTTAATCTCTTTTTTGCACGCCAATTTTTATCTCAGAGTCTCTCTCCAAGAGAACTCAACCTACAACATAAACTAAATACTAATATTCCTAAGGAGCAACAAAACTTAACCAGTCATACAACCACCGATATGCCAAATTTTTCCTTCATTCATTAATTAAGGAATTAAGTCATTTCTTAATTCATCTAACAGTTTTGAAACATTACAATTCTGAAAATCAAACACACATAGTCATTATTTTGATATAAAAGTGGAATTTAAAGCTGTGGGTTCAGATTAATGTGTCTGCTGATTCTCTTGGCTATAGTCGTGACTATACATTGGATTCAGCTGAGGACCTCTACAAACTACTAATGCCTAGCCACACCCCCAACCTCCAGATTTAATTAGTTTTGGATGTGGCCCAGCACTGGGATTTTTAAAAAGTTCCTCAGATGAGTCTAGTGATCAGAAGAATTACTTACTGAAAAGAGGGTATACAGTGAGAAAAGACATAGAATTGAAATGTAAAGAACTGTAACATTTAATGAGCAAATGGGGGAAGATAAGCCAACAATTGAAACAGCCCAAGAAGGGGTAAATCCAGAAGTGTGTGGTGTCAACAGAACTCAAGACAAAAAAGAATATTTCATGGAAGTGTTGGTTAACAGGGCCAAACGATGCTGACAGGTTAACATGAGGACTGAAAACTTTCCTTGGAATTTAGCAAAAGAGACAGCTGTTTGTCATCTGAGAAATAGGCAGAAGCCCAGTTGAAGCTGATAGAACAACAAGTAACAGGGGAAATGGAATGAAAGAGTACATCAGACTCCATTGAAAAGTTTGACTAGGAATGATGTCAGCAAGATAGTGAAATGGAAAACCTCAGACTCTCCACCCCCACCAATGGACACAACAATTCAACAATAAGTGGATCCATTTTCTCTGGGAGAAATCCTAAAACTAGCTGAGAATCTCCTGCACCTCAGGCGAATGTAAAATCAACCATGTTGTAAACAGTAGGAAAATGAAAGACACCCTCCTACCATAATCCTCATCCAGCACAGCAGAATATGATCAAAAGGGAATCAGTTTATAGTTTCTCCCTCTGGAGTGTAGTTATATCATACATCTAGCATCCCAACTTTTCCATGTATTACCTGAGAGACTTGCTTTCATCTCTCTTGTCTTGGAAAGCTGATGAGGCCAAGTATACACTAGTCCCCTGGGGACTACAGAGAAAAAAAGCAGCAGTTTGAACTAGCATACTGCCACTTGCCACAGCTCCCACCCATTCTCATACAGAGCAAGCAGGAGGTAAACCTCAGTACCAACTGAGAACCCTGAGGAGGGTAACAATTGGGCCACACATCCAACATCCCAGCTTTTTCTGGTGTTAATGAGGGACTGACTTTTCTCTTACCTGTCTTAGAGCACTAACAGGGCCCAGCATATACTAGATCCATGAAGGCCATAAAGAGCAAAGGGCTGTTTGAACAAGTGTGCAGATTCATTATAGGTCCTATTTCGACAGAACACAGAATGAGCAAGTTAAAAACACTAGATCCTAGTCTCTCCATTAGGAGTGAAAAGAGTTGGATCACAAATCCAACATTCCAACTTCTCTAACAGCTACCTAAGGAATTGAATTATCAAAGGGTCTGACACATTCTAGACATTTGGGGGCCACTAAGAAAAAAAGACAGTGGTTTAGACTACCACAAAAGTTTGAGAGACCTACAGCAATTCTGGTGAATTAATTGGTGAAGGTCTTCTCCTGTGTCAAGTCAATGTGTGAAGACTGGGAGAGACAGATGGTTTCTCTGCTGCATAGATGCCAACATAAATACTAAGGAAAAATGAAGAAATACGGAAGCATGATCCAAAGAAAAGAAAATATAAACTCCAAAACCAACCTCAGTAACATAGAAATATATGTTACTTGATAGAGACTTCAAAATAAACAATCATTAAAATGTTCAACATGTTCAGAAGAACAAAGCACAAAGTTAAAATCTTAAATGAGACAGAAAATTTTTAAAGGAAACAAACAAATCTTGGAGCAGAAGAAACTGGAAAACTCAATAGAGGAATTCAATGGCACATTAGAACACGAAGAAGAAATAATGAGCAAACTTAAAGATAGGTCATATAAAATTATCCAATCAGAGTAAAAAAAAAGAAAAAAGTGAAGAAAGCATAAGAGACTTATGATACACTGTGATATTGAAAGCTACAATGAGATATATATATATATATATATCTCAATAGCTATCTATTCATCTATCTATCGATCTATCTGTCTATATATATACACACACACAACTGGTCTTCATTCCTGTTTCCTGAAAGAGTACCTAAAACCCTTATAATCTCTGGAATAAGAGTGTCCTTTGTATGCTAAAGAAATGACTGGTAGCTCTTGACCCCTAGATAGCCTGAGGATGCGGGATGGTCATCATAAAGACAAAATATGATTAGAGCGTTGGGATTTCAGACTTACCCTCCAACCTTTAGGGAGGAGAGAAAAGCTGAAGGTTGACTTGATTATCCACAGTCAGCAATTTAATCAATCGTGCCTATACCATGAAGTTCCATGAAAACCTGACATGACCAAACTTGGAATACTTCCAGATAGATGAACACATAGAAATTCCTAGAGGATGATGCACACAGAAGGGCCCCTCTAACATGTATTGCCCTATGCATATTTTCCACTTGCCTGTTCATTTGTATCCTTTGTAGTATTCCTTCATGATAAATAGGTAAAGAAAAGTAAAGTGTTTCCCTGAGTTCTTTGAGCTGCTCTAGTAAATTAATCAAATACGAGGATGGGGTTATGGGTACCCAGATTTATAGTCAGTTGGTCAGAAGTACGGGACAAAACCTGGGACTCATTGATATCTAAAGTGTAGGTCAGTTTTGTGCAACTGAGCCTACAAGCAGATCAAAAATAAATTATAGGACAGCCAACTGGTATTCACTGGATATCTGATTGGTTGGCATCTAAGTCAAACTCCATACACATATAGGTCAGAAGCACTGTAATGACTGTATGGAAGGGAATAGGAAACACTTTGGTTTTTCCTACAGTCACCATCAAGCAGACCAAGATATTCATTGTGGAAATTCCAAAAGATAGAAGAAAGAGAGAAATGACCAAAAGCTAATTTTAAGAAACAGATGGCTAAAATATTACCAGATCTGAGGAAGGAACTGAACATCCATATCCAGAAAGTCCAAATAATTTAAAAAAAAAAAAAAGATAAAATGAAAGTAATATCCACCAAGACAAATTCTACTATTTAGGGTTTTCCAAAGAGATAGAACCAATAGGATATATAAGCATACCTCAAAAATATTGTGGAATCAGTGCCAGACCACCACAATAAAGTGAATATCACCATAAAGTTAGTCACACAAATTATTTGGTTTCCCAGTGCATATGAAAGTTATATTTATACTATACTGTAGACTATTAAGTGTGCAATAGCATTATGTCTAAAATAATGTGTATACCTTAATTTTAAAAACACTATATTGTGGCATTAGATTTTCATAGGAGTGCAAACCTGTGGAAAAATTGTCTTCCACAAAACCAGTCCCTGATACCAAAAAGATTCAGGACCACTGATATACAGGGCTTAAGGCCATGCCAGGTAGTGGTTAAGTCACACACTTCTACACTTAAAGAATAAACTATAGTCTAACTGCCACAAGTATTAAAATAAGAAATATTGAAACAACTGCAGCTTACCAATTGGCCAGACACTGAGTAACTGACCCCCTTCCACAAGACATAACTACACTTTGGTTGGACAAGAAACTGATTTCAGAAATGTTCTCCTGATAAGAAGATGATGAACCAGTTTTAGAGGCTGTGCAATTGAGGGTCTTCATATCCCTGCTTTTGACATAGACATATGTCTAAAAACCATACCTTTTGACATAGACAGCCTAATTGTAACATATTGAATTCCTAATTCTCCACCCCAAGAAGAACATAGAACACATGTAACATAAATATTTGCTTGTCCTGCATGCACCTGACCCCCTTTTATGAATATTAGTAGCTCCTCTTATAATCTACCAAATATGTATACTTGGCCAACCCCTTAAACTACAAATTCCTGTTTCATCTTTCCCTCTAACAAAATGCTTTCTTAATTTTTTTTTTTTTAGCCAGAGTCTGCATTTTCTGCCTGTAGGTTATAATGCCCTTCTTAAAATAAAGCTCTCCTTTCTAAATTTATAAATTATGATCTTTTAAGTCAACAATAGCGTATTATTCGGACTTTAAAAAGAAGGAAATCTTACTGTATACAAAAAGATGGATGCTTGAAGATATTGTGCTGAAATAAACGAGATGCAGAAAGACAAATACCGTATGATTCCAATTATATTAGGTATCCAAAACAGTCAAAATGACAGAAGCAGAGTGCACAGCGGTGGTTTCTAGAGGATGAAGGGAGGAGGACGATAAGGGGAGTTGCTGTTGAAGAGTTATAAAGTTTCAATTATATGTTCTAGATAAATACGTTCTAGTTATGTGCTTATAGGTAACAATGCTGTATTTGACACTTAAAAATCTGTTCAACGCATAGATATCATGTTAAGTTATCATGTTAAGTTATCATGTTAAGTGTTCTTGCCAAAACAAAATTTAAAACAAAACAATATCTACTGACAATCCCCCAAAACAATACATATGCGTATGTGTATAAATCCCCCCAAAACAGAATTTGTTAATTAAAAATTTAGTATTCATTCTTAAATATTTAAACTCCAATCACCTTTAAAATATTAATCATTTGATGCAATAAAGCCATTGAGATGTTTTTTCCACTGCTCAAAGCAGTTTTTGAACTCATCAATTTTGATGCCTTTTAGTGCTTCTGAAGGTTTTTGTTTCACTTCTTCTACATTGGCAAAATGTTTCCCTTTGAGGACGTTTTTCATATAGAGAAACAAAAAACAAAAATCGCTTTAGGTGAGATCAGGTGAATAGGGAGAGTGGGACATGAGGGTCATGCCGTTTCTGGTCAAAAACTGCTGAACACTACCCTCCATGTGGGCAGATGCTCTTGTAAATAACCCACCATGAAATGGACAAACGCATTGAAAGAATCTCCAAAAACAAATTCACTAAGGCTAAACACAGCCTCTCACAACAACGCTAGCTGGTGTGCAGATGCCCATGGGTTCCTAGGACACTTATTAGTGGAGGAAGACTGCACTACAAGAGGCCCGCCATACAAAAAGTAATATCTTTTTTTAATCCCCCCCATACACACACACACACACACACACACACACACACACACACACACATATATATGCATGTATGTGTACACACACACACAACATGATGACTTCTTAATTGAGTTATTGCTTAATTTAATACAGAAAAATTAGGTTAAAAGTTAGTTTGCATTTTTTTACCAAACCAATGGGCTTATTATTTAAACTATTTCCATAGCCATTACTTGGAAACAAAATTTAAACTCTTGGCTTTCTTATAAGGAGAACCTAGCACATGAAGAGATAAAAAGTAAACACCAGGAGGATGAAACATCAATGAATATATTTTCTAAGTACTTCATCTTGAAAATTAATAAAATAAATCCAGTTTTGAAAATTTTAAAGATGTAGGGTACAATTCAGGGTTAGGTATCGAATGTTCATTATGCAGGCACCCTTGCAGATGAAGCATGCCCCTCCCCTGATAGTTTCCCACTACTGTCAATCCCACCCCCTCCCCCAGCAGTTTCCCACTAAAATCCAGTTTTAATAACCTTATCCCAACAACTAATTAGGAAAGGAGAAAGTGAAAACTAGAGATGAGTGTAGGGTTAAAAAAAATGTGTTGGCATTTTTCTTTTTATTAGTCTGTAATGGAAAACGTGAGTCTATCACAAAGGTCCAGCTGGTACAAAAACTTTTAATAGTTAATCTCAACTTCAAATTCCCCCACAAAACAGCAGGCAATGAGATTTAAATCTCATTACAAGGAGAGGAGAACCTATTCAGTAAGTGGTGCTGGGAAAACTGGCTAACCACAAGCAGAAGATTAAAACAAGACCCCTTCCTATCACCATACACAAAAATCAACTCTAAATGGATCAAAAATCTAAACATAAAACCTCAAACTATAAGAACCTTAGAAAATGTAGGAGACACCCTAATGGAAATTGGAACTGTCAACCAATTCCTAATCAAAACTCCAAGCGCCCACGCCATAAGAGATAAGATAGACAAGCGGGATCTACTCAAATTGACAAGCTTCTGCAAAGCCAAAGAAGCCATTAAGAAAGTGGGGAGACAGCCCACAGACTGGGAAAAAATATTTGCCAACTGTAGGTCTGACAAAGGCCTAACATCTAAAATCTACAAGGAACTCAAATGTGCCGAAAAGAAAAAAACAAACAGCCCCTTTACAAAGTGGGCAAAAGATATGAATGGACAGTTCTCAGAAGACATTCGAGCAGTCAACAGATATATGAAAAAAATGTTGTCTCACTAGTCATCAAAGTAATGCAAATTAAAATCACACTGAGATATCACCTAACTCCAGTCAGGATGACTAACATCAATAACTGAAAAAACAACAGATGCTGGAGAGGATGAGGCAAAAATGAAACACTTCTACACTGTTGATGTGACTGTAAACTAGTATAGCCTCTGTGGAAAACAGTGTGGTGCTTCCTAAAAGATCTAAAAATCAACCTTCCATATGACTCTGAAATCCCCCAGCTGGGAATATACCCGGAAGTACTCAAATCACTCTATAAAAAAGATAACTGCACATGTATGGTTATTGCAGCATTGTTTACAGTAGCAAGAACATGGAACCAACCATGCTGCCCATCAAAAGAGGACCAGATTTTAAAAATGTGGTACATTTACACGATGGAATATTATGCAGTCATAAAGAAGAACAAAATCCTGAACTTCACAGCAACCTGGATAGACTTAGGGTCTATAATACTGAGTGATATTTCACAGAAACAAAGAACTGAGTATCACATGTTCTCACTCACAAGCAAACCTTGAACAATTATCCTGATAGTATAAGAAAAAGATTGGCAGTAGCGGGAAACTGCCAGGAGGGAAGCTGGGAAGCCGGATTAGCAGTAGTGGAAATTTCCCTGGGGAAGGGGGGTGCACACCTCATCAATAAGGGTACCTGCACAATGAACATTTGTATACCTGGCCCTGTTTTGTACTCCACATCTTTAAAATTAAAAAAAAAAATTAAAAGGAAAAATAAATAAAGCAAAAATAAAAATAAAAAAAACCTGGAGCCTTAGGAGGGAGAAAAGAGAGCTCCTTCCTTGAAAGAAGTGGAGGGAAATGGCAATACAGGCTGCACTGTGTGCCTGCTAGGAGATGATGAGTGAGGCAGAGATTTTGTTTTCTCCTTAAAAGTTTCAAACTAACCACTGAGAGCAATTTTATTGCATATCTGCCAGAAATTAAGAGGTCTTACATGAGTACCTAGGAGATACAAAATGAAATATACTGCATCGTATTTTAAAACAATACAGAACATTATAGGTAGCCAAAAATGGATTATTGTGACTGCTTTTGAAATATATGTTTTAAAGGTATTATGATACAATATCCAGTACTGTTACCAAATGATTAATGACATGATTAATATCATCTGTCACCTATAGCATTCTTTATTTTGAATGTTCTTTGAATGCAAAATTGCAAGAGTTGAAACTATTAGTTCTTCACACAACTCATACTTAAATAGAACTATATGTTCTGAATGCAGCCACATGTAGATCCATTCAGTCATTCAGCATATGTTTAGTGAGTGCCTACTATGGCCAGGCAGTACTCTAGGTCCCAGAAAAAATATCATCAAACAAAACATACAAAAGCACTCACCCTCAAGAATTCAACCCTGGATTCATAGCAGTAATTAGCCACAGGGTAAAAGTAAAAAGTCTCAAGTTCGTATTCCTCATGATGATCTATTCAGCACTACGGTTTTATTTGGTATGGGTCACACAACCAGTATCCTGGGTCTAGCTACATTTATGAAAAGTTGTTTGTTGCAACATTAAGGTAAATGTGTTCATTTCCAATTGGTTTATGTTTGCGTTGCCTTCATGTGCGTGATTTTTTAAACTTATGTTTTAATTTAAGGTTTGAATACAAATAAGAAACAAAATTTAGTCCATACCATGTCAGTGAAAATTCCAGCATTTCAGCATTTTGTGTCTGTGAGTATTAAAAGTATAAAAACTAATTCTAAAATTTATATGAAAATGCAAAAAGGCCTAGAATGACTAAGGCAATACTGAAAAAGAATAAATTTAAGCATTCAGGTTAAGTAATAAGATGGTGTGTCACTGACACAAGGGTAAGCAGTGCTAGACCAGTGAAATGGAAAACAGAAGCAAGTAACTGATTCACAATAAAGGCACAACTGCAATTTAGTTGTATTGCATAAAAACTTTTCAACAAACATGCTACATTAATTGGATGTGCCCATTTTACAAAGGAGTCTTAACACTATTCTATATCATACACAAAAATAAATTGAAATGGATTGCAGATCTAAACGTGAAACATAAAGCAGGAAAGCTTCTTCTAGAAAGTAAAACACTGACCACACTCAGTGGCTCGGTCTGTAATCCCAGCACTTTGGGAAGCCAAGGTGAGTGGACTGCCTGAGCCTGAGGGTTCGAGACCAGCCCGGGCAAATTGGGGAGACCTTGTCTCTACAATAAATAAAAAATTAGCCAGGCCTGGTAGTGCACACCTGTAGTTCCAGCTACTTGAAAGACTGAGGCAGAAGAATTGTAGGAGCCCAGTGGGTCGACACTGGGATGCCGTGAGCATGCCATTGCACTCCAACCTGGGCGACAGAGTGAGACAACAACTCAAAAAAAAAAAAAAAAGAAAGTAAAACATAACTCTAGACCATCTCAGAAAAAAATGAAACAAAACAAAAAGCAATAAGTAAAACAAGATAGATTTATCTTCATGACCTTGAAGTAGAGAAAGATTTCTTAAAAAAAAAATAAAAAGCATTAGCAACAAAAGTAACAAATCAGACTTCATTAAAAATAAGCTCTTCAGTTCATCAAAAGACACTGTTAAGAAACTGAAAATGCATAAGAAAGAATGGAGATTTGTAATATATGTATTACAAAGAATCCAACTTGGAATGTATAAGAAATGCCTATATATCAATAACAAAATCTACAAACTTTAAAAAAAAGGGGCAAGCACTTGAAAATTCACTTTGCAAAAGAATACAACTAACAGTTCAAATTACATGTGAAAAGGTGTTCAACATTAAACATCAAGGATATGCAAATGAAACCATACTGAGCTATCATTATACTCAGTATCAGTAACATCAAGTTTTGATGAGATGAAACAAGTGAGACTCTCATACACTGATGATAGGACTATAATTGAAAAACTGTCCATATCTTCTAAAATTCAATATGAATACATACTGTGATGCAAAAATTTTACTCTTGGATGCCCAACAGATATGAATGCCTATCAACAAATAAAAATGTTAATAATACCTTTAATTATAATGGCCACAAACTGAAAACATTATGACTATTCATCTGCCATAATAATAGTAAAAGCTTAACTTTATCTGAGCTCCTGGAACACCCAAGGGTTGAGAAATAACCCCATTTCTTTGTGTTATGGAAAGTGCTATACTACAAAGAACCACCCTTCCCCAAACGACCTAGACAAGATCCATGACCCCCTTGTTTGCCTTTGACAAGACCAGACACAGAACCTCCAAAGACACATTTTCTTATTACTGTAGCTAGATTCCCTGCAGGGTGTCTTCTAGTTTAACTCTGGAGTAAGTGAAGTAAGTGCAAAGCTGACCAATCTGAACTAAATGCTCACTAACTTAACTTGCCAAACTTTGGTTAGGCTTCTCTTTTCCCCATGTGGTCCTCAATTTGCTCTTGTCCCTGAGGTTAAACAATCACTGGAAAGTGTTCTATTATCAGAAAAAGTGATTTATAGGATTATTATTATCCTTGTTTACGAATATGCTCTCTTTAACTCTCCTAAGAATCAGCTTACAGAAAAGAAAAACTGTCCAGTCATGCCACTTACTCATCCCACTCCCCAAAAGTCAGTTCCTTCCAGTCTCATTTATTCCTATAAATGGGGGATCCCCAAGAAAGCCCATAATTTATTTATTAAAAGTGTGTATTTATTCTTACATGTTTAAACTTCAGCTGCCTTCAGAGTACTCTCCATTTGATTCAATACACCTACTGAGAAGCTTATTCCACTGCTTAAAACAGTTTTTGAACTCATCAATTCTGATGCCATTTAGTGCTTCTACTGTTTTGGGTTTCCCCTCTTTCGCACTGGCAAAACATTTTCCCTTAGGGACTTTTTTCATCCGAGAAACAAAGCCAAAAATTGCTCAGGGCAAGATCAGGTGAATAGGGAAGGTGGAACACGGGAGTCATGCGGTTTTTAGTAAAAACTACTGAACATCAGGACTGTATGGGCAGGTGTGCTCATAAATCACCCATCGTGAAATAGGCAAACATACTGAAAGAATCTCAAAAAAAAAAAATTCACTGAAGCCAAACAGTCTCTCACAACACTAGCTGGTGTACTGATGTCGATGGGCTCCTAGAACACATACTTGGCAGGGGAAGCCTGTACTACAAGGGACCTACCCTCAAAAAAATGATTCCAGATTATTTTTTGGGTCCCCCATCATAAAACAGAAACCCTTTCTTTCTTCCTAATCTTGGAGCGGCCTATAAATCTTACAGTCAGAATATTCTCCATATTGTAAAGTATTTTCAAATAAAGTCTCCTTACCTTAGTTTATATTTGTTTTATTTGACAGTAAAATGCATAAATACATTGTAATATATTTATAAAAATTAAATACTACACAGCAATGAAAAAGAAGGAACTACTGCTAGACCAACAAGACAGATGGAATCTTACCAATATGATGTTAAGCAAAAGAAGCCAAATACAAAAGAGCATATATTATCACTCTAATAATATGCAAGTCAAGAAGAGGCAAAACCAATCAAAGGTAATACAAATCTGAATAGTAATTGACATTTGGAAAGAGGTATTGACCTGGATACAGCATGTGGGAAATGTCTAGACCATTAAAAATGATCTATATCTTTGTCTGAGTGGTGGACTCATACGTTATATGTAAAATGCATTCAACTGTACGATTAAGATTTGTGTACTTTGCTGAATGCTATAGTTCAGTTTTTTAAAAACCAGGAAAACAAATTAGGTGGTCACATTTTGTTGTCATAATACATAGCCCCTTAAAATCTTCTATTTTAAAAAAAGGCAGTAGGTACTAATTGTAATTTACAGGCAAATGTTTGATATAGATATATACATTTGTATTTTGTGTCGTTAAAATTACAAGAATAGTGATATTCTAATTCTTAGACTGGACAAGAAACAAAGGTGTTTCTTTGGACCATACATCATTGATATATATGTATGGTTTTATAACAGTTTTAAATTGTCAGTACATCATTTTGAGACTTCCTAAACCACATACCAAAATCCTTTCTCACTTAATAGAAAAAATATACATAGCCCCTGACTTGTGAGGCACTGTAACCAGGCACACAAGCTCGGGAAACAGATAAACTGAATTTGGTTTATCACTGACTAGCAGTTCGCTTTGGACACTTAATTCCTGTGTCTCAGTTAGCTCATAAACAGGAACAATAATCCTAGAAAATCACTTCATAAATGACCTGTTTTTAGAATTAAATTAGGCAATATAAATAAGGAGCTTAGAACATGTTGTATGATGGCCAATTCGCAATAATCTATTTTGTGTGCTATGCACACAAAGAGATATCTGTGTTACAAAAGTAAGACAACTAGTCAGAAAAAAACTAAATGAGTCCAAACCAGTTGAAAGTTATTAATCTGTGGTTTGATTAAGCAAATATAAAGAATACTCTGATTTCTGTAAATTCATGTATCTTATTTTCCAAATCAATACTCTAATTCTAGTGCTCTCCAGAAATACATGATACCAAGTTAATAAAAGGAAGTGTTTTCCTTGTTGCTACAACCCAAAATTTAAAAACAAGAAATTAAGCAAGGAAAGGTCAAAGCAGAAATTAAGGACTGAAACGAATAATTTAAGCTTCATAGCCCTTTGAGTAAATCAGTTCAAGGGACACTACAGAGCCTTGGGATAAAGGCACTTTTGCTACTGTTAGGGAACCTAATGAACTGAGTAAAAAGCCCTAGAGGGCCACTCCCACTACTTAACCTGTTCCTGCTTTAACTAGTCTTTGCAGTTTCTCTTTATATAATTTCTTATTATAAAATTGCTTGTAATAGAGAGACAAAAAAAAAAAAAACACTATGTATTTTGAATTATATCTTCTTTAAAATATCCACAGGCCCAAATGTCTGAACAATCATAATGTGTCCTCGACAAAAACCCTACAAGATATATGGGCAACAAGTATGAATGATGTTCGGAGAGATGAATTGCCTCTTGTAATATAAATGTAATGGCATCAGGATAATGAAAGAGAAGCCCTTCTTGTCTTTATCAACCACTGTTTGAAAACCAGTGTAACTTTTTATTGATTAAGCTAGAATCTGCAGGACTCAATTATAAGGAAATTCTATTTCCTCCCATACCCATTCAAACCTGATCTGTGAGCTAGTGCTTCCCAATATACTCACATGAGATCTCAAGCAAACTCAAAACGTTTTCAGTCACCCTAAAAAAATAAGAAGTCCCCTGTGGCACTTTCAGTTCCACCAAAATGATTACTTCCATAAGATGTCGAGTAAAAATCAAAATTCTGAGCTTGATTGAAAAATGAAGCCCACTCCCTCCCCAGCCAGGCCTTGCCGAGACAGGAAGTCTATAGTGGGGCTAGGTGCAGACTGGCTTTCACTCTGTTCCCCTGCCTTGCTAATTTATAGTATTTTTGTGGATTTCTCAAAATTCTGTCTTTGAGATCCTCTCATTTTAAACCCCAGGAAAGGACCTTGGCTTTTCTTCAACTGGCAACTCTTGACTCCAACCATCATCCCCAGATATTATGCAGTCTACACCGGGGGCTTCCATTATCCTCTTAAGCCCTTTTAGGCAAAGTTTCTCTGTTTTAAATGCTGGAGCTCTCGCTTATTCTTGTTCTCGTGTTCTCTCATATGACCACATCAGAGGCACAGTAAATACTCAAGCATGCCTCTTCCTTCTCAGTTAGAAATCATTCCCATTCCAAAGCAGTTCTCTCTCTCTGTTGCATTGACTCTAGCCTACAGTCACACAGTCTGTCTTTGACTTCTCTGATATGAGTCTGATACCAGTTCATGGGGAGCTCCCCAAAAACAGATGATAGATACGTCCTTCTCACTAGATTGAAGGAGAAGAAAAAATGTGTCCTCCCATTTCTGTGGCAGAAAGTATGGAAAATGCCACAGCACTCCCAGTGCTTCCTCAAAGATTTTCTCTTAGCCTTAACCTTTTGGAGGCCATGAGGTAGACCCTGAACTATAGACATAAAGTCAGTTTTTGCATGACTTGCATAAGAGGCCTAATTCCTGACTTTGATATGTAGGGGTTCGTGGCATCTACTATTTTGCTCTTGGCCTTTGAGGCTTCAGTGACATGAAGAGTTTGGAATAATATGGAAACATCAGTTCACACCTTTTAAATTCTGTCCCATTCCCTGTAAGGTCACCATAAGAATTTTACCTGCTATGTATAAAAAAATGCTCAAGATAATTAATATTCCTGTTTAGATAAGTCTTTTTCTCCTTAAGTTACACACACCACTAAAAGGTAGTTTGTACAACACGGCTTAGAAATAGCGTCTCCAACGATAGACAAGTATAGAAAACAATGTGAAACTCTGTACACTAATCTTCTGGAGACCCTGAAGAACAACAAACCATAACTAGTTACTTATTACATGAAAGAAATATCAGTAAATTAAAATCTGCACAGGATTTACAGACCCTATATGCTTACATAATTGAGACATTTGAGAATATGGTTGCTCTCCATTTGAGAATATGGTTGCTCTCCTGTTACCTATCTGAAGATTTTTGACTCAAAACTCTTTGGGTAATGTATTTTCCTTTGAATCTGTGTTCTAACTAAATGGCAAAATGGAAAGCGCTGATAACACTGATACAAGGGAAAATACCTATTTGTGTTTCCCAACTTAATATGTCTTCTAAACACAACAATTGCTCACCTAATTCTCCTCTATTTCTCAACATGAACCTTATAGATAAGTGGAAAAAGCGATGGAAATGTCACTCAAGGTTACAGTTTCCACTCAAGAGTATCTGCCATTGTGAAATCACACCAGCAATTGTCTATCTCTCCTGCATCACAAATTTTCTCTCTCTGCTAAAACATTTTCATCAGCTTATAAATATGCTTTATGATCTCCCATCTCTTAATAATTTTCCCATGACACTACATCTTTTCCATCTACTGCCCACTTTTTTGCATCCTACATTTTTTATATTTGTAGCCTCCAATTCTCTTTCTAATGTCTTTTGAATTCAGTCTAGTAAGACTTTTGTAACCACCACCTACAGAAACAAACTTCATCAAGGTCAACAGCACCATCAAAGTCAGTAGCCAATTTCCAACCCTCATCTTTCTTCACCTGACAGCAGTTCTTAACATTGTTGATATATATCACCATTTCAAAAGATGTTCTTAACTTCACTTGAATTCCAAGTAAAAGACATCAACGCTTTTAAAACTGATCTTGCTTCATTGGTTGCTCCTCATCTTTCTCCTTTGCCTGATCTTCTTCATTTCATAATCTCATTCCTAGTCATTTCTCAGAAACCTTTTCTTTTCTAGTAAAGTCACTTTCTAGGTGACCTCATCCGGTTTCATCATGTACAACTCTCAAATTATACCTTCAGCCCAGACCATTCGCCCAAATTTCCAACTCAATATTCAACAGCTTATTGGACATATCGTCTTGATGTCTAATGGATACCTCAAACTTAACTTGTCCAAAATGAAACTCCTGACTTCTCCTCATCCCCTATCTATTTTTACTGTAGTCTTTCACAGACATCTCAGTGAACTAAAAGTTCATTCTATTGCCCAGGCCCAAAACATGAGAGTTATCCATGTGATTCCCTACAAAACCATATATGATTTGGCCATTACAACCTTACTAACCTTATATCCTATCACTCCAGCATTCTTGCTCTTCCTAGTCTCCATACTATGGTTTGAATACATAAAGCCTGTCATATGATTCTGTATTTGGTACCTTTCTCCCTGAAACACTGTTCTCTTGAAATTGACATTGCCCTCATTTTTACTTCTTTTACTTTCTATTCACATCTTGCCTTATCAGAATGACATTTCTTTATCACCATGCACTCCCCAAAATTTTGACATCCCTTGGGCTGCTCTATTTCTCCCCATAGCACTTTTTCCTTTTACCCTTAACATATTAAAAATTCCTGTTTACATATTTATTTTCTGTCTCCTACTAGTATTAAACTTCTACATGGTAGGGACTTTGCATTGTTCACAATCATATTCCCAGCATCCAGGACGTGGTCTGGCAACTAGTCAATGCTAAATAATTGCCTAATGGTTGGGGAATTCCAGAATATAATATTATAAATCCATTCAAAATGTGAATAATTGTCTTGTACTTACCACTATCTATAGGACAACTCCCTTCCATTCAACTAATAATCCAGAACTGATTATGCCCACCTCATATTGATAAGCAAGGAGATGCACAATACTGCCAGAAATAACTTAAAGGGGTTCATTTTATGGTGGATATTTTACTTATAACTTTGAATGTCAATTTAACTTTTTCATATGGTTCATATTCTAGTTAAGTAAATCTATATTAGTACTACAAAAGTTCTGGTTCTCTAACCCATGTGGTGGTAAATATTATTTGAGTTTTAAAAACATTGAATCTTCTGAATCACAAAAGCACATCCAAACTTACAAAATGAATTATAATTTTAGTAATTACAAATAGTACTTTGTGAAAATTCTTGTACTTTTTTTGACAAACATATGCAGAATGGCTGGGTCATAGGGTATATGGGGTTTCAGTCTTGGTGGCCAAGTTGAACTTTCCCCAGTAGCATATGGGCATTGTAGTTGTTCACATTCTCATTAACATTTGATTAACCTTTACTTTTTCACTTAGCCATTCTGGTGGATGTGTTTTGGTATCCCATTATGATTTTAATTTGCAGTCCCTTGGTGACAAATGAAGTTGATCACCTTTACATATGCTCATTGGCTTCTTGGCTATCCCTTTTATGGTTATTTTAACTTAGGTTTGCTTTTTTCTTAATGTTTTCTAAAGTTCAATAAAGATTCCATAAGAGACTTAATAAGAGTCTTTATTGGTATGTGTTTTTACATATGTGTGTGTGTATTTGAAAACAATCCAAAGGTTTATTAAATGTAGATTAGAAAATCTGTGATGATTTTTGATGGAATACTATAAAAAAAGGACAATGGATGGACTATTGCTTCATTTAACATTTTGAATTAATCTTACAAATTGAATGAGCAAAAGAAGCCAGTCATAACAGATATATACAGCATTATTTCATTTACATGCAGTTCAAAAATAGGTATATTTAGTCTACTGTAAGGTAATCATTGGAGTAGGCAGTGAATAATTGGGAGAGAACATGAAGTAATTTCTAAGTTTTTACACATGTTCTTGTTCTAGATCTGGGTGCTGGCTACATATGAACATTTATTAACTTGTATATTCATGACTAGCACATTTATTTGTATGCACATTATACATACTTCAGAAAGGTTTAAAAACAAATACAGTAAACAACTGTTGTGATTAATTATGTGTGTGTCACATATACAGAGAACAACTATACGCATGCATGCATTCATGAAGACAGACAGAGAGGGAGTAAATAAAGGAGAGGGAGAGAGAAAGGAGAGTGAGAGACAGAAAGAGAGAGAGAGAGGAAGGAAGAGAGAGACTGAGAGAGATTGCACAAAGCAGCTAGAAGATAATATTATAATCTTTGATCAGTTAAAATGGAAAGTCTTTATGTAATATTCTTCATGAGAGAGAAAATGCATGTATCTAAATTTGTCATTGTAATTTAAAAGATAACTCACTTTTCTATCTCTGAAGAATTAGTCTGTTGCTTTTTATTCTCTGAAAGCAGAACCAAGGAAACCGTGTGTTTTAACTTCACTTCCTTTAGGTATGCCTTTGCAGACCTTATTACATGCATACATTTGTATATAAGCAGTTGAAGAAAGACTAAATCATGTACTCTTTTCTGACAATAATAGCTTAGGAATGAGTTCTTATAAGATTTCCATTGGTAACTAATACCCAAATTGAAAACTACTGATCAAACTAATGACTAATTTTTATGTGGTGGGACACACATCTATAAGGAAGAAGATTGTAAGATTGCATATTCAGAAAGTAACTTTCTGTTTTTTAGGAAGAATGTCAATTAGCTTTAGACTTATGTAAAAGACTATAGGTAAGCACAATATAGTCTTTGAAAAAGAAAAAATATATAATGACTAAGAGGCCATCAAGTAGTAAAATGTGTTCTCATTGGTGAGGGTAATAACTAAATGCATATAAACATAGTGGTAAGAACATTATGGAAAAAACTTGGTCTGGGGATCAAAAGACCTAAGTTTGGCAGCTAGATCTGCCACTGGCTAGTGGCATGTCCTTAGGAAATCACTTGACCTCATGAGACTGCAGTTTTTCCAATCTTCCAAATGAACAGGATGGACTATATAACGTGCATATAACCAAAGAGTTAGTCTCAAAAACCCACCTGGCTGCTACTGACTAACTTTATGACTTTAGTAAAGCTACATAAAACTCTCTACATCACAAGTTCTTCATACAGAAACAGTGTATGACATTGTCTGGTATACCAGTTCCTTGGGAGAATTCAGTGGGCTCTCATGAGACAAGTATCTGGCACCCACCCTCACCAGCCAACTCTTGGGGATCTCCCAGAGAGATCAGCTGCTCTCAGCAACTAGCATCTGACCCACAACACTACCCACAGCAGTGGGCCAGGCACTGGCAGAGGGTACCATGGAGAGGGCTCCAGGAGGAAATCTGGAGCTGAGCCCTGTCATTGGTGAGGAGACAGTGACTGCTGCCATTTTCTCTGTCACAGGACCAGGCAGAGCCCTGCATTGGTCCCCCAGCTCTGTTCAGCTTCCAACCTGGGACCCAGAGGCAATCGTGGCACACCCTGGGATCAACATTGCTGATTCAGAGGGGAAACATCAGGAGAGGATGCAGAGACAGATGCCCTACCCCCATGCTGGACCAGGAATGGATACATCTGATCTGAGTTGGGGACTTAGTAGCAGCAGCAACTGACCAGTTGAGTGAGTTGGGGTCTGACTCACCCTCCTCCCACAGCAGTCCCCAGAGTTAAGAGTTGCTCTATCTGCCTGTGCCAAGAGTGGAGGAGAGGGGCTGGAGATTGGAACTGACTCCCCACTGCAGCAGCAGCCAGAAGCAGTGATGATGCTTGGGAAAGGAGTCTGAAGTTCCAAAAATGGCCACAGAGGGAGTTCTTTTTTTCTCTCTGTTTTTGTTTGTTTTAGTATTTGTTTTGTTTTGAGATTTTTTGGTGTTTTTTAGTATTCTGTTTGTGCATGGGTATTTTTGAGGGCAAGTGCTTCATCAGGTTTTGTTTGTTTGTATGTTTTTGTTTATTCTTGTTTTTGTTTGTTTCCTTTTTATTCATTAGTTTGTGTGCCTGTCTGTTTTTCCGCTCTTTCCCCTCTGTCTTCATCTTCCCTTAGTCTTCCTTCTTCCTTTTTCTGTTCTTACCCTTTTATTTATTTCATTTTGCTCTCAGGGGCATACATAAAGAAGGAGGAGAAAGGAGGAGGGAAGCCATCACAAATGGAGAAGAATCAAAGGAAGAATACAGGTCCCATACAGACTCCTGGAAAGACAGCAACTGAGAGTACAGCATTCGGAACCCAAACAATGAAGAGCCCCCAGAATGACTGGTCCCAAACCACAAACCCAGAGATCAAGATATTAATAGAGAGAATGAATAGAAATGAGGAGAGACAAGAGGAAAGAATAAAGGAGTTCATAAATAAGATGATGGCAATAAACAATACAGTAAACAAAATAAATAACAAACCAACAAGCATGGAAAGTAGAACTAACCAAGCAGAAGAAAGAATCTCAGAGCTTGAGGACCAAAATATGGAACTAACCCAAACTGTTACAAACATAGAAAAGAAGCTTAAAAAGATGGAACAAAGCCTCCAAGAGATGTGTGATTATATCAAGAGGCCAAATATAGGATTAATTGTCATTCCTGAGGCAGATAGAGAAACACAGACCACCCTGGAGCAAACATTCCATGAAATTATACAAGAAAACTTCCCCCATCTCATCAGAGATGCATCCATTCAAACACAAAAGATTCAGAGAACCCTTGCAAGATATCAAATGAGAAGACCAACTCCTAGACACATAGTAATCTGCTTACACAAAGTAGATATAAAGAAAAAGTCCTAAGGGCAGCAAGAGAGAAAGGTCAGACTACTTACTGGGTAAGACCAATTAGAATGGCAGCAGACTTATCTACGGAAACGCTACAGGTTTGAAGAGACTGGAGTCCAGTCATCAAAGTTCTCCAAGATAAACAATTTCAACTAAGAATTTCATACCTTGATAAGCTAAACTTCATCATGATGGAGAATTCTTCCCAGACATTCAATCCCTAAGAGTTTATGTCACCTCCAGACCAGTTCTACCAGAAATGCTTAAGAAAGTATTAAACACAGAAGAAAGAAAAAAAGAAGACCGCAATCTTCCCAAGAATACAGGAAAAAGATTGAAAACACATACAAATATCAACCCAAATATCAAAAGAAAAGCAACAAAAAAAAATAAACAAACAACAACAAACCTTATAAGAACCTCATGGCAGAACAGGAATAAATTCTCACATCTCAATAATTAGCATGAACATGAATGGACTAAATGAACCACTTAAAAAGCAGAATGACAAAGTGGATAAAAAGAAATGATGCAACAATATGCAGTCTTCAGGAGACTCATCTCACCAGAATGGACACACACAGACTCTAAGTAAGAGAATGAAAAACAAATTTTCAGGCAAATGAAACACAAAAGAAAGCAGGATTTGTGATCTTCATGTCAGATAAAATATCCTTTAAGTTATCAAAAATTTAAAAATGATAAAAGGGTCAATCCATCAACAAGAAATATCCATCCTAAAAATATATGCACCCAACATAGGAGCACCAACCTTTATAAAAAGCAACTTCCAGGTAAACTAAAAAAAGACATTGACTCAAACATCATTATAGCTGGGGACTTATATACCCCACTAACAGCCCTAGATAGATCATCAAGGCAAAAAGTCAACAAGGAGATCTGGAACCTCAACTTGATGCTTGACAAAATGGACTTAATAGATATCTACAGACCACCCCATCCAACAACCACAGAATATACATTTCCTTATCACCATATGGAATATACTCCAAGTTGGACCACATCCTCAGACATAAGTCAAGCATTAACAAGTTCCATAAGATAAAAACATTGCCATGTTCCTTCTGAGACCACAATGGAATAAAAATAAATACAACACCAACAAAACTACCCCAAAACACACAAACAGATGGACACTAAACAGCATGATGCTAAACAACTCTTGGGTCAACACAGAAAGCAAAACAGAAATTAAAAGATTTCTGGAAACAAATGAAAATAAAGACATATCTTGCCAAAATCTCTGAGATACCATGAAAGCAGCACTGAGAGGGGATTTCATTTCTTTATGAACACATGTCAATAAAATGGAAAGGTCACATGTTAACAGCATAACAAATCACCTAAGGAAGTTGGAAAGACAAGACCACCAAAACCCTAATGTCAGCAGAAGAATCCAGATCACCAAAGTAAAAGCCCAAATACAGGATATAGAAGGCCAAAATACCACAGAAAAAAATCAACAAAACCGAAAGCTGGTTATTTAAAAAGATAAATAAGATTGAAGGATCCCTAGCCAGATTTACCAAGAAAAAGCCCAAATAAACACAATCAGTAATGCAAAAGATCAAATCACAACAGACCCTGAAGAAATACTAAAAATTATCAGAATACTATGCACATCTGTATGGAAACAAACTTGAAAATCTAAATGCAGTGGAGGACTTTCTGATATCACAAAACCTCCCAAGTTTGAAACAAGAAGAAATTGAGATATTAAATAGATGAATAACAACCCAGGAAATAGACTCTATCAGAAGAAAACTACCCACAAAAAAAGTCCTGGACCAGCTGAATTCTACAATGTGTAAGGAAGAACTAATATCAATCCTATTGAAAGTATTCCAAGCAATCTGGAAAGACGCAATGCTCCCCAAATCATTTTATGAAGCTAACATCACACTGATACCCAAATCAGGTAAAGATTCAACAAAGAAAGAGAACTATAGGCCAATATTCCAGATGAACATAGATACAAAAATACTCAATGAGATTCTAGAAAATCAGATCCAACAACACATCTCAAATTCATCCACCATGACCAATACTCAGGCTTCATCCCTGGGATGCAAGGCTAGTCCAACATTTGCATGACCATAAATGTAATTAAGTACATCAACAGATGTAAAAACAGGAATTGCATGATTATGTCATTAGATGCAGAAAAAGTTTTCAATAAAATTCAGCATCCCTTCTTGATAACAACACTTGAACACCTAGGCATTGAGAGAACATACCTCAAAATAGCAGGAGTCGTCTATGATAAACCCTCAGCCAACATATTGCTAAATGGACAAAAATTGAAAGCATTTCCCCTGAAAGACGGAACAAGACAAAGCTGTCCACTTCACCTTTCTTGTTCAACATAGTATTGGGAAGTCTTAGCTAGAGCAATCAGACAATCGGGGTATCCAAGTAGAGAAAGAGGAAGTTAAGCTATCCCTCTTTGCTGACAATATGATTTTATATCTCAAAAATCCAAGAGAATTTGTCAAAAACCTTCTTGTACTGAAAAAGGACTTTGACAAAGTCTCAGGATACAAAATCAGCATGGCAAAAGACATTAGTATTCCTATATACCAACAACAAACAGGCAGAGAAACAAATAAAAAGCACAATCTCATTCATAATAGCTACAAAAACAATGAAATACCTCGATATCTTTCTAACAAGAGATGTAAAAGACCCTTACAAGGAAAACTATAAAACATTGCTCAAAAAATATCAAAGATGACACAAACAAATGGAAAAATATTCCATGCTCATGGTTTGGAAGAATCAACATTGTTAAGATGTCCATTCTTTCAATCAAATCAATCTACAGATTTAATTCAATACCCATTAAATTACCAGCATCATTCTTCTCAGACCTGGAAACAACAATATAGAAATTCATATGGAATCATAAACAACCAGAAATAGATAAAGCAGTCCTCAGCAAAAGAAACAAAGTGGGAGGCAGCACAGTTCCAGACTTTAAACTTTATTATAAGACTACAATAATCAAAACAGCCTAGTATTGGTACAAGAACAGGCATATAGACCAATGAAACAGGATACAGATTCCAGGAGCAAAACCTCAATTTCTCAATTAACTCATCTTCGACAAAGCCTCATTAACAACTACTGGAAAGAGGAGAACTTATTCAGTAAATTTGCTGGGAAAACTGACTGACCACATGCAGATAATTAAAACAAGATCCCTACCTATCACCATACACAAAAATCTAAATGGTCCAAAGACCTAAACATAAAACCTCAAGCTATAAGAACCTTAGAAAATGCATGAAACATTCTTATGGAAATTGGAACTGGCAATCAATTCTTGGTCAAAGCCCCAAGTGCCCAGCCATATTAGATGAGATAGACAACTGGGACCTCATCAAACTGAAAAGCTTCTGCAAGGCCAAAGAAACCATCAAAAGAACAGGGAAACAGCCCACAGACTGGGAAAAAATATTTGCCAACTGTATATCTGACAAAGGGCTAACACCCAGGATCTACAAGGAACTCAAATATTCCACAAAGAAAAAAAAAACAGCACTATTAAAAAGTGGGCAAAAGATACAAATAGACACTTTTCAAAATAAGACATATGGACAGCCAAAAGATCATGAAAAATTGCTCAGACTCACTAATTATCAAAGAAATGCAAATTAAAACTACACTGAGATACCTCCTAGCTACAGTCAGAATGGCCACCATCAATAACTCAAAAAACAACAGATACTGGAGAAGATACCTCCTAGCTAGAGTCAGAATGACCACCATCAATAACTCAAAAAACAATAGATGCTGGAGAAGATGCAGAGAAAAGGGAACACTTCTATACTGTTGGTGGGAGGGCAAACTTGTACAACCTCTGTGGAAAACAGTGTGGTGATTCCAAAAAGATCTAAAATTGACCTCTCTTAAGATTCAGCAATCCCCCCTCTGGGAATATGCCTGAAGAAACTCAAATCACTCTACAGAAAAGATACCTGTGCATGCATGTTTATTGCAGCACTATTCACAATACAAAAACATGAAACCAACCATGCTGTCCACTGAAAGTAGACTAAATTTTTAAAATGTGGTACTATACATGATGGAATATTATGCAGCTATAAAAAAGGACAAAATTATGAACTTCACAGCAACTTGGATGGATTTAGATTCTGTAATACTCAGTGATCTATCACAGAAACAAAGAACTGAGTACCACATGCCCTCACTCATAAGCAGACCCTGAACAATTATCACCATACTATAAGAAAGGAATTGGTAGCAGTGGAAAACTGCCAGAGGAGGAAGCGTTAGGCGGGGTGGAGCACACTTCATTGATAAAGGTACCTTATCTCAAACCAGGTGATGTGGGGACCAAGGTGAGGCTCAAACTTTACCTGTAAAATAACCATTTTTACACCTAACCCTGAATTGTACCTCACATCTTTAAAATAAAAATTAAAAAAAAGAAGTCATGCCAAAAATGTTGTATCTATCCTAACCGTGACATTGTGAGTTTACAAAGAAAGCTGTGTGTAATAAGTGACCCAGACATTTTCTCCATTATTAGGTTATTTATCTTTCAAAAATGGCTTAAATAATGGTAGAAAACTGAGACCAAGAGGAATATTAAATATACAAAACTCCTAAGGACTATTTAAGAGGAATTCTAATATCAGAAACATGGGTAATCCACTTTGTAGAATTTTTAAAGTTTAGAAAATACTTTCACATAAAATTCCAAATTATACTATCAGAGATTATTGCTTACATTTTGCAGATAAAAAAAATTGAACTCTGGAAAGGCAAAGTTATCAGTTTCTCTAGGTTACAAATATATTACATGATCTATTCTAACAAAGAACCAAAGTCTTCTGACTCAAGACAGCACTGTTTCTACATATCAAAATTCCAAATAAACTTTTTCCCCAATTATCCTGAAAAATCTATAAAATCATATTGTTAATGCCCTTATTTTACAGAGCAGGACACGTAAGACCAGGGGAAAATTAACTTGAGTTAAATAACAGAGAGAAGTAGAACCCAATTCTCCTGAATTTCAATCCAATCCTGTCTCCTCTGCATTAATTCAACTAATTTCACTTTTTATTTATCATTATTAATTTCACTTATGTGGCATTTAATTTGGCATAAACTTAATAGCAGGGAGTTTATAGAGTAGGTGACTTTTAGCTTGGACTAGAAGAATAAAGAGGGATATAACAGGTTAAGGGGAGGGGGCTAGGGCAAATGAATGATGACAGCCTCTAACTTTGAGGAAAACTACTGTGTTTGTTTCCCATGATAAAATGTGAACTTCCAAACAAATATTAGAAAATATATTAGACATCATGAGTATGATGGCTTTCCAATATTTACAGACTTTCCAAGGAGATCAGAAGTGCTATTAGATGGATGTGACTTTTTTATGTTTTATGATGAAGTGTGTCAACATTTGGAAGATCTGAAGAACCCAGTGAATCAATATTTTCCAAATGACCAATGCATGATATTATAAAAATCGTGTTTGGGCAAAATAGTCATTCAAAGTGCAAGACAGACCAATGGATTTTATCTCTTTTTTTTTTTTCTTTTTCTTTTTTTTTTTTGAGTTGGAGTCTCACTCTGTCACCCAGACTGGAGTGCAGTGGCCGCTCCTGGCCACCGCAGCCTCGACCTGCTGGGCTCCGGCGATCCTTCCGTCTCAGCCTTCCAAGTAACCGGAATTACAGGCATGCGCTACCATGCCCGGCTGGTTTTTTGATTTATTGTAGAGATGAGGTCTCGCTGCCCAGGCGGGTCTCGAACCCGCGGGCTCAAGCAATCCACTCACCACAGCCTCCCAAAGGTGCGAGATTACAGGCTGAGCCACCAAGCCCGGCTGACCAATGGATTTTAATGCAACAGAAAACAAAATGGTCACTGGCAGGTGCAATAGAAGCCCAAATTTCAGCATAATGCAACATACCCATGTAGCAAACCTGCACATGTACCCTCCTGAATTCAAAAGAAAAGAGGAAAGAAAAACACAATATTGTATGTGAAAAGGATATTTTTTACAGAGAAAAATTACATTTCCTTTTTTGACATACAAGAAATGTCAATTTCTTGCTTTTGCCTCAAATTTTTATTCTTTAAAATAAGCTTTCACTACATTTAAGGAAACAAACAAACAAAAAACCCAAAATGGTCATTGGTTTGATTCCAAATTTCACACTGTAACTATCTTCTAAGGAATGAACACTTGTTAACTTTTGGCAAGACATTAAGGAAAAAATATTCACAATTATGAAAAGGCTATTAAAACACCCTCTCCTTTTTCAATTATATGTCTGCATGAGGTCATACTTTCTTCACATATTTCAACCAAAACAATATGTCACAGCAAACTGAATGCAGAAGCAGATATGAGAATACTACCCTCCTTCATTAAGCTAGTCATTAAACTGATTTGCAACAATGTAAAAAAAAATGCCCCATTCTTGTTATTTTTTGTTTTTGAAAATGTAGTTAATTTTTATAAAAAATAAGTTATTCATGTTAATATGGGTATACTTCTTTTAAGTGATTTAATATTTTTTAAATTTCTGTTTTGATTTGTTATAGGATTACATCAAAAGATATAATTCAAATAAATTAAACCTCTTTGTGTCCTTAAAAGTATTTCATGCTGGGCATGGTGGCTCAAGCCTGTAATTCCAGCACTTTAGGAGGCCAAGATGAGAGGATTGCCTGAGCCCATGGGTTCAAGAACAGCCTGGGCAACTTGATGAGACCTCACCCCTACAATTAAAAAATAAACAATTAGCTGGGTATGGTAGCACACGCCTGTGATTCCAACTACTTGGAAGGCTGAGGCAGAAGGATCGCCTGAGCTCAGCAGGTTGACGCTGGGGTGGCTATGAGCGTGCCACTGCACTCCAGTCTGGGTGATGGAGTGAGATTCCAACTCAAAAAAATAAATAAATAAAAGTGTTTTATATTGTAGAGGGGTCCTGGGACCAACAACTTGAGATCCATCTTTGTGGTGCATAAACAAGGGGAGAGAGCAGGATAGAGTTTAGGAGTCTGAGTAAGTCATTGCCATAAGAGATTTGGGGTGAGATGATTATGATCCAATAGAGATCATAACAGTAGAGATGAAAAAAGTAGCCAGATGCTAGAGTCATTTCTGAACAAGAATGAAAAGGATGAGTATTGATGAGATGATGAAAGCAAAAAGGCATAAAAGATTTGAAGATATTTTTGTCATTTCTTATGAAAGACTGGGTGCAGAGTTGGGAATGCAGATGGTAAAGGCAGTTTAATATGTTAGGTGTGCTAACTTTTAGGTCCAGTAGGAAGCTGAAAATATTAACAACTATTTGGATATCACAAGTATGTTTGCACCTAAAGATAAAGATAGATAAGTGGCCACTGATACAAATAGAAATTACTCAGGGGAAAAGTGATAAGTGAGAAGTTAATAAAACCAAGGATGAGTATCTAGTAAAACCAGATTTCGGAACAGTCAAAAAAGAAGTAGCCGGTACAGGTGGTTAATTAACTGTAGTCAGAAAGGTGGCAAGAAAGAGCCAGGAGTGAGAAAAGTTCTGGAAGTCAAATATGGGATGAGAGAAATAAGGGACTATTTCAATATTTAGAAAATAGTCATTCTTATAAAGTAATAACAAGTATTTAAAAGAAATTCATTATATTTATTTAAAAGTAATAAAGTATCTTTATCAAAAAGTAGAATGGGGTCAGGAACCAGCATTAATAGAATGAATAAGTGGTACATTTTGTTTCATTTGTTACAACAATATTGCATGGCTTTTATAATTTAAAGAAACTCAAGTAAAGTGAAGAAAAGAAATAGCATATAAGAGCTCAGGAAGTACTACATTTCAGTCTACTGGTTCAAGAAATATAGTAATTAATGAAGGAAACAAAACAAAGATAATGAAATAGGTAAGAATATAAGAACTACATATATATATTTTTTCAGGTGGGAGATTCTTCAATATGTTTGTAAGCCCTTAGGAATAAAAGGGCCAAAGAAGAAAAAAAAATTTAAAACATGGGAGAGCAGCTCAAGCTGGTAAGAGATATGTCTCTGAAGAGAGTGGAGGAGATGCAACTCAAGACTCAACCAAAAAGTCAGGGGCAAGGGAGAAAAGGAAGGATGACGTAACAGGTGGCTTTAGAATGAAAATAGAGAGACATTGGGGTAGTTCCTACCCAATGACCTCTATTCTTTTTCTTCAAAGTAAAAGTTGAAATTTTATGCTAATATTGAAAAGGTTAAAACAAAGGACTTAAATGGTGTGGAGAGAGAAAAACAGAGCTGCTGAAGGATAAGGAAAAGCACTGTGGAAACACAATGAAGACCCAGGCAAGACCAGATCAAAGAAAATCAGCAAAGATTCTGAATTACTGAAAACACCTATATTTGTAGAATTAACACAAAATATGATGGCTATTGCAGGAAAATGAAAATAGAAGACAAGGACAATATTGAAGAATGTTGCAATAAGTCCTTTGGATAATCTTGCCAGCCATATCTGTGGTGTCACTGAGAGTTTAGCATTGATGCAAGGAATATCTCGCATCCTCTCATTCATAGGTAGGCTCTTTCTGTTGGGTTCCTCTCAGGAACAGGAGTAAGAGTAGATAACGTCCCTGAATAATCACGAAATCCTACTATTGTTTCCTTTCCAGGACTAATAAAGAAAATAAGCAGATGCTGGTTTTTTGAACATAAAAATAGCAAGATGAAAATATAAAGAGTATGTAAAGATGAATGATAATGAGCAAAGAAAAATAAGATGAAGAATTAGGAAAATATTGTGATAATAACAAACTTGTTGAAAATAATGGTAAAAGCAGATACAATGAAGAAAAACTTGAACATGGCAGATATAGAAGATCATTTTAAGAGAAAGGCAGATTCCTTCATGCCTGAGTAACTGGAATAATGAGGATGCCAATTTCACAAACTGGAAAATTATTTGGAAAGGGAAGATCATTAATTCTGTTGATTGCAAAATAACATGCCATTCAAGTAGAATTATTCAATATGTAGGAAGAATATACATAAATAAACATTAGCAAAAAGTTCAATCTAGATATGCTGTAGTGATAACAACACAGGTAATTTTCAAGAATATCCATTTTATAGATTATCCACACCCTTTTCCAATCAGTCTTTTATCTTTTGGCCAATGTATTTGTCTTGAATATTTCCACTAGGCAATAAGAAGCTGGAACTAAATTAAAGTCAGTTTACTTTATTAACAAATAGTAGATAAAATTATAATAGAAGGATGACTAATGTACAAAGATAAAATATAATGGCATTGATTATTTACATTAATCCTGTCTTTCTTACTATATATAGACTGAAGGGCACAAATGCTATCATCAAATGGTACAGTTTCTCTGAAGAAGACAAAAAATTCTCATAACAGATGCCAAACACATTTGCCTATGAATACTTTTTTTTTTAGTTTGTGAATAACTAACAGAAAGAAGTCAAATTTTTCTCAATGTGTTCATAGACCAGAAAAAAAATTAAAAGTTATTCAAAATTGTTTTTAAAGCTAGTGCCAATAACTCAGAGGAAGAATAATGTAGAAGACAGAATATTAATAAATACATGCTAACTTGACCATGCACTACTATAAATAATAGCAGCCCTCATCACGTAAGGGCTTGTTATTGAGCCCCCCATACCTACAATACAAATATGGGTTAACAATGGGAGAAAGGAGGACAGATTTCAAATGTAATTCTGCAAATGAATTAGCTGTGCTCACTGTGAGCCATCAGATATTTGAAATTCAGACAGTTCCCAACAAAAGGTAGTATGTGCCAAGAGATTGTATACCCTGGTCATGTTCACTACTGAAACATGCTTATTATGTCTGCTATGTGCAAAAATTAAAAATGGCAAATAATGTTGTTTTGGTTTTTTGAGAGTTCTATTTTGTTTGTTATTTTATTACTGTTACTCAATAAAAAATTCTGAAAGTGTACGTTCAGGTTTCATATATAATTCATATACAAATACAAATTCATATCACTATGCCTTCTCTCTATAAATTATGGCAGACATTGATTAGATCATTAAATGTGTCATCTTGCAATCATTATTTTTTGAGAAGTACAGTAGCTGGAAATATATTCATTCCTACTGGTTAAAGTTGAAAAAGAAAAAATATTTTCTGGATTTGAAAGAGATATTTTTTAAAAATCTGATTATTCATGAAATTTTTAAAAAATCTGCCACTAAAGATTTTTTAATACTTATTATTAACACAAGACCAAGATTGAGTCATTTTATATGGTGGAGCTTTCCAAATCAATGCAACAAAACTAAAGTCAGATCTATTTAAATAAATGGATCACAGTACAGTTTTATGTAAGATGATCCTGTGTCATTCTGCTACTGGATAATGATAAAGCTGTAATCACATACAATATATTAGAATCACAGAATCTTAAAAATCTCACAAACTGAAATGACCTCAAGTATCACCATCTGGTCTAACTGCCTATCTCATGCTCAAACTTTTTCTAAAACATGACTGCCAAGTAATTATTCCACATAGCTGCGTGCCTCTAGTCACTGCGAACTCTACCTCCCTCCCTAGTCAATTATATCCAGGAAGAACTCTATTAGAAAGTTTCTCTTAATTTAGAGCCAAAAATATCTCTCACTATACTTTCTATTCCTTAATACTGATTTTAATTATTGATGACAAACAACAATGTCTACTTTCTCATCTACATCATAATTTTTCAAAAGTTTGAAGACAGCTTTGAAATACCTCATTTCCTTCAGCTCTTCCTAGTCTGATATGATTTTAATTATCTTTAGTATTCTTATTTCTCTCCGCTGAAAATATTGATTAGCCCAGTACAGAAATCTCTGTAAACTTTACTTAACATAATTATGGTAAGTAATTATGTTAAGTAAAGTAATATACTTCACATAAAACTAGTAAAAGTAAAAATATCAATTTTTTAATTAAAACATTACATATATAGTATATATATTCATTTGTATCAGGATTATGTTAATTTTTTTTCAATGCTCTGCCAAGTTATGATTTCCCCCATCCTACACTGGCACAAGTGATTTCTGAACCAAAGTGTAATTTATACTTGAATCTTATTAGAACTAGTTCATTAATTCCATCCTTCAAGATCATATTGAATATTAATTCTGTCTCACATATTCACTGCATGTCCCAATATCACATATCCTCAATTTGGATGAGTATTGCCTCTGTATAATTTTATTTGGTAAAATGTTGAATATAATGAGACCAACTTTCTACCAAGAAACATGATCTGAGATGAAGATGTTCCACAAAATAACCTAGCTATTAACTCACCAGATTTCCTTATATTAAAACCAAATTTGTAAATATTATCTACAGGGATCATATTAATTATTTTCAAGTAACTTACCAAAATGTAGATATAATGATTTAGTAAGAGAGAGTCAAAGATCTTTAGATTTTTATTCACTCATTTAAATACATTTTTATTATTTGCATATTTGGATCCAGGTGCCATGTTTTTATCTGGCCATTGAGTCCATTAAGACACTGAACTCAAAGAGCTTACAATTTAGTAAGGAAAGCAGACTATTAAAACTAATGATTACCATGCCATATTATAAACACAAGAGTCAATTTGGGAACTATGCAGGCACAGCACATGATTAACTAAATCACTGTCAGGATTAGGAAAGGGTTTTCAACAACAACAAAAAATAGAGTTTGGAGTTAAATTTGAGTCCATTATGGGACACTCATATTAAAACATTGGATGTAGGGATGTAGTACTCTTAAGAGAGGTCTGGGTTGGATAGACACACTTAGGAACCAACAACGAATAAAATGGTAGTTATAGCCATGACTTTACACAAAACCACTGAAACAGATATCAACTAAAAAAGAAAACACTGGCATTTTAGGTAAAGAGAACACTTTCAGAGATGTGAAAGAGCCAGTGTGTATGAGACTTGACTCATGTGTCAAATGAGTAGGGGTAGGGTGTGGGATAAAGATACTGCTGGAGTTATCAGAGGCCAGTTCCTCAAGAGTCATGTGTATGGGGTCAAGAAATGCCAACATTATTCCAAATGTTATGGAGTCCCTTAAAGCAGAAGTCTCTAGTTCCAGGGTCGCAAACCGTAGGGGTCTGTGGCCCGTTAGCAACTGGGCTGCATAGCAGGAGGTGAGCAGTGGACAAGCAGCGTTCCATCTACTGTCAGATCAGTGGTGGCATTAGATTCTGTGCATTAGAACTGCACATGCAAGGTATCTAGGTTCCACACTCCTTATGAGACTCTAATGGCTGATGATTGCCCCAACCTGTCTGTGGAAAAACTGTCTTCCACTAAAATGGTCTCAAATGACAAAAAGGTTGGGGACTGCTGTCTTAAAGGGCTCTCAATATTGAAAGGACTTGGCTTAAGATTTGGAAAATACACTTTAGGGTCAATGTGAACTATAAAGTGATGGAGGAAGACAAAATTCAGAGAGACAAAAAAAGGAGTCCACCAAAGAGGGTGAGAAGGAGTAATTAAAGCAACGTCCACATAGGAAAGCCAATGGACATATTTTAGAGACGTAAAGACTGTGAATGGACAAGTTTTGATGACTACTAAATTTGAGAAGCTGAGGTAGAAAGAGAAGGTCTGGGGTGATCTCCAGGATTTCAGTTTGGAGGGAAAAGGAGTCAGTGGTGTCATTTGGTGAGAGAAGAAACACTGTATTTTCAGAGGGGTGAAGAGGAATTCTGAGTTCAGGTTTTATCATTTCTAATTGAATTTGAGATCACAATGTGATAGCTAGGTTGAAATACTGGATGTAGGGGTATGGCACATTTTAGAGAGGTCTAAGACATAGGGATTTAGGAGCTAACAGTAAATAGATGGTAATTACAGTCACAAATATGGATAAAATCACTCAGGCAAAATGGAAAAATCAGAGGAAAGACCAACATATTAAAGGCAACGTCAGATTCAAACTATAAAATAAAAAGGTAAATGTCCAAGGATTCATCTAAAATGTTTTTATTAATTTAAAGTTTATTTCTTATTTTTAATACATATTAAATTTATAAAATTTGGAAGCAAATTTGTCAGGTCCTTTGTCAACCTGGTACTGCTGCTTCACCTACAATGTCAAGAAAAATAGCAAATAATAGCATCAATGTATGATTTTATAGCATCTCAAAAAAAGCAAAGATTCAAGAAAAGTTTATGATCTAACTCAAGCTCAACATCAAAAACCCTAAAACATCAAGGAACTCAAGTTATTTATTTCCTCTACATTTTAAAACACGTTTCCTCTGTTTCCAGTGTTTAGGGTAAAATGTTGTCATAACAATAAGACAAGAAGATTTCACTCCTGATTGCCGCAGCTTAACTGGTTATGTCTATACATCCCCATTACTTCATCAACACTACTAAATATGACAAAAGCATAAGTCAATCAAAATATCACTGGTCAATAATTTCACCACAATGCCGAGTATTACGGTAGCCTGTACTAAACTTCTGGGTTTTGGTAATCTCAAATATTCCTCTTAATCAAAATGTTTTATACAGAATCAATTTACATAAGATGAGCAAACTGTATCGTTCCCTAAAATACGAATAATTTGCGTATTCTTTCATAGCCTGTTATTATCACTGAGATTCTTAATCTAGATAGTTGACAAAATTAGATAGAATGAATCCAATGATAGCCAGCAACAACCCTAGTCTTCTGATGTTCATAATTCAGTGAAAAACAAATTAAAATTCTTAATAAAATGCTCAAACAAAAAAATTACCAAATTTTCAAATTCTTCAAGACACATCTACTTTTCATAAGTCAGATTTTTGGCAGCATCATCTTACAACTGTTGATAAAGATTTATCTAGTTTAATAATTATAAAAACTGAAAGAACTTTAAAAATGTTATGCTATATTAAAAATGTCAAAGATAAAATTTCAATTAATTGCTCAACATTTCTAAAATATTGTGATTTGGGCTTAACAGATATATGTTGGGCCTTCCACTTGATTTCTTTTATTGTTTCACTTTTTATCTTCTAAATTTAACTTTTTAAATCTGTCTTAAATAACCAAAGCCACCATATGTAAATGTAGCAGTTTATACATAAGCCAATTTAATAGTGTAGTTCTGAAAAGAGACAGAATGTTCTTTTGTAAGATATATATATGGTAGTTATAATACTTGCTGTTACATCTTCAGAACAATTTGATTATGACATCTGATGCAGAGGAGGGGTTTGTAGGTGGAGAACAAGAGCCCTGTTAGCTTCCTCATATAGAGTAAGTGACTGATCCAAGATGACTTGACTCCACACAGTCATCATGACTATGACATTACAAGTCTCTTGTTAATATGTCAACATTCATCAAATAAAAGGTTCATATAAAGAATATCCAAAACATGACAATGGGTCCTTTTACTTGCAAAGAGTATGGCCTGACAGTCTCTGGTTCCCTAAAATGTGAATCTCCAGGTTGTGGCACAAAAGCCACAACAGTGAAGAGTTGTGATAGTTGCAGGTGGTGGTTATTCCTGAGCATCCTCCCATTGTCCCAGTTGATACCCAACTGGACAGATGGCCAAGGAGGGACACTCCAACATAATTAAGGACAAGACATTTGGGCTCGATGACATCAGAATGTGCAGCACTAGAATAAGCAGGACTATAGGTGAAAATCAGGATCTGTCCCTTCAAATGGAGTTGTAATTAATGCTAGACTTTATGTGGATCATGATTCTGTCTTTAGAGTTTGAGTTTCACATATTCATACAAATATCCATTGCAAAATACCAATGTTTACTAAATATATTTCCCAAAATGTACCTTAGTATTTCTTACAATACATCTATAAAACTATAATAATCTACATTTAAGTAGTGAAGATGCTGTAATAAAATGTTGTCTATGATCAGTATAACATTTAAGAGACCTTAATTGAAAACTGAACTGTAATAGAAATTTTTTATTCCAAATCACTACATATGTTGCATTTTACAAGTGCTTAAAAGCACATTGTGTCATGTGAAAGTTGTTTACTTATTTACTGTTCCATTGTTCTATGGGATATTATTTACTTTTACTCACCAGCAATATTAACCCTTCTTATAAAAGAACAAAATGTCCAAGTCCCAAACCTTTATCTTTTTGGGGGGGTTGTATTTGGATTTAGATTTTGTTTTTCCAAGTAACTTCAGATTTAATGGCATGCTTTTTAAGAAATACCCTAATTTTCTAATATAATTTGTTTACAAACAAATACTGATCTAGAAAACAGATCTATTGTGTGACTTTCATTTTGCCATGCAACAATATAAACTAAATAGACCTTAATATCACAGCTTAGCTATCTGATTTTTTAATAAAATTTTATGAAATATTTTAGGGGTATTTTTTAAAAATCAGTTTTTTGAACTAGCTCAAAACATAGAATCTAGTAACCACTTAAAGTTGCACATCTAGTGTAAAAAATAAATAGTAACTTTAATAAACCCACAGCATGAAAAAAGTCTGTATGAAACTTTACCTTGTCAGTTTTTAGGTAAGAAACAAATGGGTATATATTCTGATATGAAAAGTTTGCTGATAAGTATTTTAATAAACTATCTTACTCTTAAAAAAATGCAATAACATTTCTCCATATAAGAATATAAGACATGAAAAACATACGATGGGCATAGATACTGCTTCTTTTTCCCCTTCCCTTTCTTTGAAGACTTTTCTTTAGAGTAGGCTTCTTCAACCCACAAAGAAATTAAAATAAAAAAGGTAATCGCCAATAAAAACTTCATCTTGAAAAGTTAAATTTCAGGAGATCAATCTACAAAAAAGAACAGGAAAATGTTTACATTTATGAAGCAAATGAAAACTATGTGACTGCCCCTTTAAGGAGTAAGAGCATTACCACCGAAAGGACAAGTACATTTATACATCAAATCCTCATTGCTCAATCCTGCATGGTTATACTTTACTATATATTTAAAGTCTCTTTTATATAGTAGCAGTAAAGTCTTTTTTTATATTGCAGTAAAAGTCAGTTTAAACACTTGCACATAAAAAACAAGACCCCATTGAGATACTAGGTTACTATGTACAATTTCTGATTCTATAGTTTTACAAAATTGTAAATTGATATTGAATTGCACAGCATACCAAAATATGTTTAGAAAGATGCTTGGGAGGATGTTTAACACAGCAGTAAAATGATTACTTTGGACTAGTACATTTTAAGTAATTTTTTCTTTTTAAATTTCTATAGTATCTGAATTTTGTATGTATACTTTTCCAAAAATAATAAAAGTATTTTACAGGAAAGAGAATTGAAGAATTAAAGAACTGACGGAGATAAAAGAAAAAATATTATCATCAAAGCATTCCATACTCTAAATTAATTGTTTTTATTTATACGCATTAAATTTGCAAACTACTTTTTACCCCTTTTGAGTGCATATCAATTTAGCTCTTTAGCTTCCCCACTTATATGATAACAACATTTATCATCAAAAAGATTACTCCAGAAATTCCAGGTAACATTCTATGAAATTCAATAGAAAATGTGGTTACACACTTTCAAATAATCTTCCTAGCCATGTTTTAATAACACTCTTAATGCTCAAATAAGAATTATATTCTTGTCAGAGCCTGATGATTAAAAAAAAGTAAGCATTTACTGACACTATCATATTTAAGCCTCTGCTGCATCCCTCATTTCCAATCCATAAATTGTTTCTCTTTCCTCGTTTTCTGCAAAGACCTGTCATATTCTTCAACACTACTTCATTCCCATGTTACCCTTATAAATTTGCTTCTGCTATGCCGTATTTTTCATATCCCTTTTCCCCAGGATTTTCCCCCGTGTTTATCTTTGACACACTCAAGGCAAGCCAGAAGGGCTTCGCCCTGGGTACTTCAAACTGAAGACCACAGAGGGGCTTATCAGCCCGACAGCAGCAGCAACAGAAGGCTCTCCAGTGCCAACTTATGGCATCGGACGCCCCATCCCCCATAGTGGCACCTACTTTCAGATATCTTTGCCCCCAGCAGCAGGTACTTCTGTCACCTTCATATCCCCCCCAAACAGGAGGCCCGTCCTAAGGGCTCCAGGGGGACGAAGGAGGAATTCAACACTCTGTTCTGTCGTCATCCCCCCAGCCCCCTCCCGGTCTTGCAAAGGGGACAGCTGCAGTGACTGGAGGAACTCCATAAACAAAACAACGCCAGAAGCATCCCCCCGGCCAACCTGGCGTCCCCTAATCGCTCCTGCCCCCTGCGTCCCCACCACCCCGAGCGGCGCCGCGGCCGCCCCCTCCTCGGTCGGCACCCGGCCTCAGCGCCCGGCCCCGCGCCCCGCTCCTCCCCTGCACGCCGCAGTGCTCCCCGCGCTCCTCCCCCGGGCTCGACCCGCTCTTTCCGCAGCGGCACCTCTTCCCGCCCCCAGACCCCGGCCGCCGCTCGTCCCCGTCTACCCCTCCTAGGCTGGGCCCCCAGCGCTTACCCGGAGGCGCCCCTGCCCGCAGCCGCCGGGCGAGATCGCCGCGGCTCCGGGCCCAGGTGACGCCGGCTGCTGGGGGCGCAGCGGGCACAGCGCGGGGGTAGCTGCGTCCCCGCCGCCCGCGCCACCGCCGAGCTCGGATGACGCGCCTGCTCGGGCCGCGGAGCCTGCGCCGTGGCGCGCCGCGGTCTGGGCCGCTGAGGGGACCGCGGGCCGCGCGGGTAGCTGGGGACGGGGTGGTGGTGGGGTGAGGTGGGTGGGTGAGAGAGGTCCCGCCGGAGCGACGTCACGACACCTTCCCCTGCAGGCATTGGAGGGGCTCCCAGTGCCCCCTTTAGAATTCTGAAAGGGGATGGGGAAAAGGGATGAAAATGACACTATTGGTACAAAAGGCGGGGGCGGGGGGGTACCTTTCAAGGAGCCAGGATTACTTAGGGTCAGCTTTTGGCCACTAGCAACAAAAACCAACAGAACAACAAATGACCTTCTTGGGCCATAAAGGACAAAATAAGAGTTTCGGTGATTTCCTCATTTGTCTAGAATCCTGGCATCTAACTTAATCTCGGAATCTCACCTTCGATTTCGAAAAGCCTGACCTTTTTAAACAAGCTTACATTGGTCAAAATTAAGACAATATATAGTCATGCAGGTAGTACTATTTTTAACATGTTACATAATTAGCATTTGTTCAGAACTTAACAGTTTCAAAACATCTTTCACTGACATTTCACTTGGCTCTCACCACGTTTCTGGGCACGTTTTGTGACATCCCATTTCACAGATAAACCGAAATTCAGTGATATTAAGAGATTTACTTAGGGTTACAAATCTTGAATTTTCCAGAGGCTCAAAGTCAATAATTTTTTCATCTCCAATCCAGATATGGACTCTGGCTTCTGATAGCAACAAGTTTTCATCATCCGTATTGTTTAAGAAGTAGTCCTTTATTTGGATGTATAGCCCTTGGATAAAACAAACAAAGCTTTCCAACTACCTCTTGCATGCGTGCCCAATTGCTTCTTGATAAATAAAGCATTGTCTCAGGTGAGTATTTCTTGGCATTGTCTTGTGGATCTACCGCGTATCTACTAATAACTTTTCCATCCATAGCATATGGGGGAGAGGAACATTCCCTACCTATAACTATGTTCCATAAGCTTCTAAAGATAGTCTACTGCCTACAGGTAAGGATCATTAATAAATGATCATTATTTACATAACAAAGAGATTATTACTTAGAGAACTGTATTATGTGAAGCCTCCCAATTGGATGAGGATATGACTTCGGATTTTACAAGTTTATAAATAATAATTATAATATAAGTTTTATAAGATATAACTTTTGGCAAATAGGTCATAAAGGAAAGACAAAGGAATTCATTTTCATGAAACCTGGGGAGCTGAGACATTGGAAAAACCCTTAAGCTAAGTTTTCAAGTAATCAAGGAAATACTAAGAGTTTGGTGTAATAGGATGTTCAGACTCCTGTAATAAAATAGACTTATCTTTTATTTACAAAATCTAATGTATACCTTTGGTATAACTATACTAAAAATGCTACAGGTGGCTGGTTACCCTTCCCTAGTATTGTCTCTATGTCACCTATAGATGATATATTAGAGAATTAGATTATTCATAAGAAAAGCATGTCCAACAGTTTGGATGGATTTGTGAGTTTTTTGTTTTTAGGGTTATTTTGTCCAAAGGTTAGAAAATACGAGGGAGGACCCCCAAAAAACCTTGAATTATCTTTTGGAGGGTGGGCTCCTTGTAGTACAGGGTTCCCAGATGTTCTAGGAACCCATTAGCATTGGTGTACCAACTCTTACTGTTGATTGTTGTGAAAGCCTGAGTTCAGGTTCAGTGAAGTTTTTTTTTTTTTTGGAGATTCCTTCAACGCGTGTGCCCATTTCATGATGGGTGATTTACAAGAGCACCTACCCATACTGCACTTAGTGTTTAGAAGATTTTAACTAAAAATGACATGACCCCCCGTGCCCTACTCTCTCTATTTATCCTACTTGCCCCAAGCAACTTTTTTTGTTTGTTTTCCCAAATGAAAAAAGTCCTCAAATGGAAACATTTTGCTGATGTGGAAGAGGTGAAACAAAAAAACGACAGAAGCACTAGGAGTCATCAAAATTGACAAGTTCAAAAACTGTTTTGAGCAGTGGAAAAAACATCTCTATAGATGTATTGCATCAAACGGAGAACATTTTGAAGGTGACTGAAGTTTAAATATGTAAGGATAAATACAAAATTTTTTAATAAATAAATTCTGGGTTTTGGGGGGTTTCCTCTCAAATAGTTGATGATCTAAAATTACCTCTTCTAGGCTTATAAAGTGATCACAATTCTGAATATTTATTTGATGAGACGACTGGCTTACCCAAATAGCTGTTTTATATTACATTGTGAAAAGGAAAGCTTCTAAATAATCTGTATTCCCCCATTATGTCAAGAGTTGATCTACTTTTTTCTCTATTCTTTATACTGTATTTACTTTCTTAGTAATTTCATCCAGTCACATGGTTTTAGATACCATGCTGATGACTCCCAAATTTACTTCTCCAGACTAGACGTCTCTCCAGAACTCTGGACTTGTATGTCCAAATACCTTGTCAACATCTCAACATCAGCATATTTAATAAACACATCAAACTCAACATGTCCAAACCTGAACTATTATTCTCCCTAAAAATCTGTCCCATGTCCAGTTGCCTTTTCAGTTGATGGCAACTTCATTCTTCTGGTTGCTCAGGTCAAAAACCATGATGTTATCGTTGATTCTTCTCTTTTTCTCACACCTCACATCCAATCCACAAGGAAGTTCTGTGTGCTCTCAAATTATACCCAGAATTCAGCTCCTTCTTACTACTGTTCACTGCAACCAGCCTGGACCTAGTAACCATCATTGCCACAATGGATTATTGCATTACCATCCTAGCTTCTCACCCTGCCTCTACCATTGCCCTCCTCCGTTCTGAGTATTCTCAACACAGCAGCCACAGTGATCCCTTTAAAACATGTCCTTTGATATTTTATGTCATTCCGCAGCTCAAAACCCAGCAATTAGTCTCTATTTCACTCAGATTATAAACCAAAATGCTTACAATGGTCTACAGGCTTCAACTGTTATGCAGCCCTTCCCACTTTTCTCACTCTTGGATCCCCTCTTCCATCCCCCCTGATCTTGCTACTTCTCCAACATGGCAATGCAGGGCCTGGTTCCACCTTTTTGTCCCCCAGACAGCCGTGTATCAGATTTCCTCACATCTTCAACTTTTTTTTTTCAGGTATCACCCTTCCACAGAGATTTATCAAATGTTATTTAATCCCTTTTTACCTGCTTTATCTTTTCATAATACTTATTACTTTCTAATATACTGTACAGTATACTTGTTATATGTTTGTTGTCTCTCTTTGCTAAAATATAAGTTCAATATAAGCAGAGATTTTTGATATTTTTGTCCACTGATGTTTCCGAAGCGCCTGCAATAGTATTGAATTAATGAATAAGCCATGGCCTAGTTACTTAACTTCTTCAAATGTTGTGTTTCTTTATCAGCAAGATGAAAGTGATAATACGTAATTTGCAGACTTAAGAACTGAGCAGGTTAGTTGATGTTAAATATCTGTGACAAAGAAGAGTAGTTACAAATAATGAACCACTCCCATTTTTATTTGTTTCCATTTGCTTAATGGAATAATAGGCTTTTGAGTAATGGGACCCTTTTTCACATTTCTTTCTGCTTGTTTGTCCTTTCTTTACACCTATGCTGGAAACATTTGGTAGGCCTACATCAGATCACTCAATAGGAACTCCATTTCCTGTGCTTCCATCTTCACCTGGCCTATAATAAATTAATTTAGTCATGCAACCTAAATGCAGCCCTAAGCATCTTGTGCGATATTAAAAAATCAAACATTGGAAGCAGAGAGATTATTCTCACTAAGTCATTTGTTCAAATGTCATAAAGACTTATCACTCTTGCCACGACCTATATTTAAGGCTATTGCCTTAAGACATTTCATGGATATATAAATTATTTATTTTCTATTTTATTTCTATGAGTCATAATTATTCTCTAATGATAGCCTGTATTGTTATAGTCATTTCATGAGATTTTTTCATTAAAACTTCAATCCATTTGCCACTGTAATGATCATTTTAAAGAAAAGCATGCCCAGTTGTTCTAGATGTGATTTTCCCCAAATCATCCTCTTTAAAAATTTCTCAAAATAGATAGCAGGAGTATAAATATAAATAAAGAGAAGATTACAGCAAGAGATGATGAGAATCGTGGGTCAGTTATTCAGCATCTGTTAAGTACTATTCATGCTTTTTAAAAGAAGGCAGAGTTTACATTAGGAGATGTTGATGCACAACCAGTCTTATTAGAATAATAAAAATAATATTAGATAACCCAAGATCACCTCCATATGTTTTCCTGATGCAGCATATTATCCTTAAAATATTCGCCAATCTCCTGTTTCTTAACTAACTTTTAAACAATAACAACCATACTTTCTTGATTATTTATTAAATTTTACTATTTATATTACACTTTTAAAGCTTCAAAATTTCTTTGCAAGTTATTATCATACCCTATTTTTTAAATAGGAATCCAGAGGTCAGAAAAGGAAATGAACTTATTCAGGATTAAGTGGAAGGGAGGGAGATAAGATTATTTCATCTTTCATGTCCTATTACAACATTAAGACTCTGGCCCCAGTTGCACATGGGTGAGTGAAAGCAGCTTAGTTTTGAGACATAGATGTACTTGTACAGAATTCTGGCTGCAGATTAGAAAATTTAAGTCAAAGGGGGCTGTGCTAATGATTGATTCAGGCTTACTTTCAACATCAGACTGGCCTTAAAAATTGACTAATATGTTAGTCATTTTTCACTTAACTTTTTTTCAGTTGAGCATAAAAATAATAGCAGCATAAATAATAATGATTATCATTGTTAATTGAGGGTTTGATGTACTATTTTCCAGGTACTATGCCAAATACTTAAAATTTATTATTTCTTCAACAATGTTATGGGGGTAATGCTATTCTTACTGCAATTTACAGATGAAGACCCATAAACATCATATAAATTTTCCAAAGTTACTTTGCTAGTAAATGATTGAACAAGATATGTACCTAAGTAGATCTGATTCATGATTCTGGAAATTCAGCTTTAACATATTTTTTGTGTAACTGTAAGCTGCATATTCAATAACATCTCATGATACTCAGAATAAAAATAATGTTCAACCAAAATATCACACTAATTGTGATGGTAAGAGAAGACAGAAGAAATATAAATATGAACTTTCTATTTATAAATTTGAGCATTATACTCTGTTTCCTCTAATTGAGAAAACAGTTCAGAACAATCAAATGACCACTTTAACATCTACCAATCTGCTGTCAGTGCTTACTCCCATGGGGAGGAACCATCTGTGGTTTGAGATGTATAGACTTAAAATAGATATCAAGATTGTAATGCACTTGTATCCATGATACAGCTTTTAAATAAATTGGACATATGCCCTCTATCCTTAGCAAAAATAATAATAATAGTCACTTTTCTCTATGTAAATGACATATTATTACTGTGTTTCCCGATGTGCCTTAGAAACAAATAAACCTACTGATAATTCACTGTTTTAGCAAGGCTAGTCCAATATCCATAATATCAAAATCACAGATTTTATCCAAGACTCTTTACATCCAGATAGATATTACTAAGCAAGTGTCAACCACCAATCAGTTTATGCAAGTTATCTATTCTTCTTATTTTATGGTCAACATGTGATAGTCAGCTCATTCAGTACTGCTCCGAGCCAAACATTGCTCTGAAGCAATGATGACAGTTATTGTGACAGGAGCAGATGACTAGTAACTCAGGCCCACAAATCTCCCAAACAGTGTCTCTTCCAAACACGTTTTTATCAAGTCTGAGCAAAGTAATAGCTGTCTCTTTTGACAAGAATTGACTCACCCCATCAGCATTCCTGTAGATCTGAAAAAAAGGCCATGCTATCCTCCACAAGCTGTGATTTCAAGTCTTAAATGTTCATGACAACATGTCCTCTTTCTCTGGACTGTAAACCAGATATGCGATCTTAGTTTAATATGCTATCCAAAAATGTGTCTTTTAGAAACCTGTCAACAATGTCAATCTTGATTTTTTTGTTGTTGTCATCTGCTTCAAGTCCTAGGTAAATGATTAATATTGTGGAAGCATTATATAAGAACCATGTAAAGAATTTATTCTTCTAAGTTTTTGAATCTCAAGATAGAGCAACTGAAAGCTCCAAACATGCAGATTATGACTTCTAAATCTGTCTTTGTGGGAAACGTTTTATATTAACCACACCAGTTAACTCCATTTATAATATATGCATATGGCATGAAATATAATGACTAAGAATCAGTATTCTATCTTAGTAATTTTTTTAGAATAAGCAAGTAAATAGGCATTAGTCCTACAAATATTGAAAATCAGTTATAGAAAGAAATCCATTGTATTTATCAGATTATTAGGGTTTTAAAAGAAGGCATTAAAATAAGACTCACCAAGCAAGCTCCCATCATATCATCATCATTAAATATTTAAACTTGCTTGGGATTTTTAAGATTATAGTTTTTTAATCAAATTTTTAGATCTTTATCAATAGAATCTATGTGAGGTACTGGTGCAAAAGGAGAAGAACATTTGTTCTAGGGTAATCACATCAGTGAAGTGAGAGTAGAGAGGTAAAAATGCAGTCCTGAGGCTAGCTTGGCTAAAGAAGATGCTGAGAGGAAAGTTAAAGCATTAGGTTGAGTTAAAAAACAAAAACAAAACCAACTAAAACCTGTAAAAAGTATTTGGATAAACGTCTGTAGGTTAGTGTTTTAAAAAGAATGCTCTAAACTTGGATGGACTTAGAGTTTATAATACTGAGTGATCTACTGCAGAAACAAAGAACTGAGTATCACATGTTCTCACTCATAAGTGGACTTTGAACAATTATCGTAATACCATAAGAAAGGGATTGGCAATAGTGAGAAACTGCCAGGTGAGAAAGAGGTGGGATTGGCAGTAGTGAGAATCTGCCAGGGAATGGGGGGCACATCTCATCAACATGGGTACCTGCATAATGAACATTTGTATACATAACCCTGAATTGTACTCCACATCTTTAAAATTAAAAAAAAGAATGTTCTTTTCAATATTAGCCCTTGAGATGCTTCATGGACTCTCCCTCTGTTACCCAGGATGGAGTGTTTAAAGTTGGACTCTCCCTCTGTTACCCAGGATGGAATGCAGTGGCACACTCATGGCTACTGCAGCCTCAACCTGCTGGACTCAGGTGCTCCTTCTGCCTCAGTCTTCCAAGTAGCTGGAACTATAGGCAAACCACACTAAACTAATTTTTTTATATTTTGTAGAGACAAGGTCTCGCCAAGTTGACCAGACTGGTCTCAAACCCTTGGGCTCAGGCAGTCCTCTTGTCTCTGCCTCCCAAAGTGCTGGGATTACAGGTGTGAACCATCATACTGAGCCTTCTTCCTAAGATTTATAATGTATTGCAGCATATTAATTTTTGGCTATATCATAAATAAACTTGTCAACATTATTTAAGCCCATTTCAATGGACTGAAAGTTTTTGACCCTTCAAAATTCATATGTTGAATCCCTAACCCCCAAAGTGATGGTATTGGGAGGCAAGGCGTCTGGAAGGTAATTAGGTCATGAGAGTAGTGCCCTAATAAATAGAAACAGTGCCCCCATGAAAAGGGACACCAGAGAGCTGTCTAGCCCCTTCTGTCATGTGAAGACACAACAAGACTGATGTCTATGAATCAGAAAGTGGACTCTCACCAAATACCAAATCTGTGGACTCTTTGATCTTTGACATCCCAGCCTCCACTGTCAGGGAAGGGAATATAAATTGCAGTTACACAATTTCAAGAACAATTTTCTTACTGATATTCGAAACTAAACTACTTCATTATTTTGCTTCTATGTTCCCTTGACAAAATTTTGATCTTGGGTAAAACCAACTATTTGGTTTCTCCAAAAGTGAGCCAACAGATTAATCACTCAACAGAATACAGATGGTCCTTGATTTATGATGGTTCAACTTAACTGTGAGTTTATATGAATGTAACCTTAAAAGTCAAGAAACTCCTTATGAGTTACAATGAGGTTGGGATTTTTACTAAATGTGTATCACTTTCTCACCATGGCAAAGCCAAAAAATCATAAGTTGAGTCATCATAACTTATAAGATAGGGACCATCTCCTGTGCTGTCAGGATTAAATGCATTTTTTAACTTATAATATTTTTTACTTATGTTTATTGAGATGTAACCCATTGTAAGGGGAGTAGCATCTGTAGTTTAAGTGACATTTGTAATAGAAAATCCCTTTATATGCCCAGCAATTTTATTATGTTTGCTTTTGTTTTATGTGGTTATTTCATAGATTCTCATTTCCTCAAAACTCCAAGCACCCCTTTTTTAACCCAGACTCATCAGATGAGAAAATAGAAGACACTAGAATGGAAATCCTTCAAATGATCCAACAAACTTACTTATGATATGAACTCTTTTTTTTCCTTCTATTCAATTAAAATAAAATATTTATCCTTTGTTTCTTCTTTTGTCCCAGATCAATGCTTCCATGTGTGCTTTGCATCTTATCACTTCTTATGTAATCTAGAACTATGAGATAGCAGTTCCCCACTTCCTTTCCTTTACCTTAATCTTCACCATTTCTTTTTTTTAATTTTTAATTTTAAGGATGTGGGGTACGATTCAGGGTTAGGTATATAAATGTTTATTATGCAGGCACCCTTGTTGATTAGGTGTGCTTCCCCTCCCCTGACAGTTTCCCACTACAGACAATTCTGCTGCCCCTTCTATTGAGTCCATTATTCAACAAACCATGGCTTTCCAACATTTAGAAATAAAAACTTTGTTCTGCCCCAGCCTGAATGTGAAGCACATTCAAGTTTCACCTCGACCCTAAACAGCCAACCATTCAAATGCTTGCTCTGTCTTCATTTTCTTACTCACTTTTTGAATATGTTGCAATCTGGTATTTTCTACTTCATGCAAACTGCTCAAATCAGCATCTCCAATGGTTTGAACATTCTAGAGTTTTTACCTCATTTGACTTCTCTTCATGTCTTGAAAGAGTAAATGACTGTCTCTTACTTGAAAATTTCTGTTCCTTTGACTTTTCCTATTTTGCTTTCTTTGTATATTTATTCCTTATCTCATTTATAGACTCTTTGTACTTTACCCATCCCTTAAGAACTACTGGTTCTCAAATTTACTTCTTAGACCTTTGCTATCTAAACTCTACATAATCTCTCTTTTCATTTCATCTACTTTCATTACTTCAATACCATTTCTATATGTCAATGTCTTAATCAGTTCAGGCTGCTGTCACCAAATACTGTAGACAGAGTGGCTTAACCAACAAACCATTCTTTCTTACAGTTCTGGAGGTTGGAAAGTCAAAGATCAGAAACCAGCTAAAACAGTGTCTGGTGGGAGCCCACTTTCCAGTTAGCTGACAACCATCTTTTCACTGTATCCACACATGACTGGGAGAGAAATCATCTCTTGGTGTCTAATCTCATTTGCAAGAGTTTCACCTTCATGACCTAATAACTTCCCAAAGGCCACACCTTCTAACATCATGGCATTGGGGGTTAGGATTTCAACATATACTTCTGGGGAGCGAAGGACACATTTGATCCATTATAGTCCATAACCTCAAAATCTTTTCTAGTCCAAAATTCTAGTCCAGAGCTATCACTTCCTAGACATCTCTACTAGTGGATCTTGCCAGAATTTCAAATTAGAAATATATAATTTTTCCCAGATCTTTTCAGATTTCACATATTCCAGGTCTTAATATTTCAGTAAAAAACACCATTATCTACCTGGTTTCCCCAATAATCTCGGACTGCAGTTCATTGGCTTCTTTCTTTTCCTCCAACATGCCAAACCAATCTCTACCTGGAGGCATTAACAATTATGCATTTTATGAGGAATGCCCTGTTACCAGCTCTTCCTACAGCTAGAATGTTTGTTACTTTCAGCGGGTATATTTTCTAGTACCCTCTCTAAGTTAGTACCACATGTCATCTTCCACTTCATTTTGCTGTTTGGTCAACTCATAACACTTATTACTGCCTGAAATTGTCTTGTTTGTTTATTTGTTTACTTGTCTGTCTTCTCTACTAAAATCTAACATCTCTGAGGGTGCGATTATACCTATCTTAATCACCATTGTATCCTCTGCATTTAGCACTGTCCCTGCCACATAATAGAACTTCATAATATTTTGTAAATAAATTTATTAGATATTTCCCTAGGCTGAAATGCAGAAGTTTCAGCAGGTAACCCAGGAAAGGCAAATTGAAGTAAGGAATAGAAAGATGTTTAGAGTTGATAATTCTGGATTGTTAATATACCACTGGAATATTGTATTGTGCAATGAGGTCTTTTATTAGCTTGTTTTATCAAATCTTTAAGTTTTTTTGTTTTGTTGCTTGTTTGTTTGCAAGCAAAAGTAAGGAGATTAGGCTGTTTAATTTCATTTTAAATATCTGTGGGACAATCCAGAAAAATCAAGAAGAGGAAATAAGTGGACTTTTTTACATATTATTTTATAAACTTGATACTTCACGTACTTTTTGTTGAGCAAGTAGAGATAAACTAGCAGACTAAGGACATAACCTATAATTAACTTTAAAATTAAAAAGTAAAGGAGTGCATAAAAAGCATTCTGACTCTAAAGCTCTTCATCTATATTAATGCATGCTCCTTTTTCTAGTACTTTCTTTTTTCCCTACTTACATAGTCAACTTTTAAGTATAGATGGAACAAGACTAAGATGATTATGGATTGGAAATTACCTTACTCAAGTTTGATACTATATCAGTCAGCCTTCTATATCCAGGGGTTCTGCATCTGGGAGTCAACCTACCATGGATACAGCCAATGACAGATCAAAAATTATTGGCAAAAAAACCCTGCGACAGTATTGATTGTGTATAGACTTTCTGTTGTCATTATTCCATAAATCATACACTTAGCAATTACCTACATAGAATTTACATTGTTAGTTATTGTAAGTACTCTAGAGATGATTTAAGGCAGAGGTCCCCAATCCCTAGGCCACAGACCAGTCTGTGGCCTGTTAGGAGCCAGGCTGCACAACAGAAGGTGAGCAGTAGGCAAGTAATCAAAGTTTCATCTGTATTTACAGCCACTCCCCATCACTTGCATTACTGCATGAGCTCTGTCTTCTGTCACATCAGCAGTGGCATTAGATTCTCATAGGAGCATGAAACCTACTGCGAATTGTACATGCACAGGATCTAGGTTGTGCACTCCTTATGAAAATCTAAAGCCTGATGATCTCTAATGCACTCCTTATGAAAATCTAATGCCTGATAATCTGAAGTAGAGCTGAGGCAGTGATGCTAAGTGCTAGGGATCGGCTGCATATTCAAATTAACATTAGCAGTGAGGTTTGACTGCAGAGACCATAATAAATCAATTCCCCTTGCTGACCTTATCAATGAGTGGCAAGTGAGTTGATAGACTTCAGTTGTATAACTGAATCTGGTGGCAGGCTTTAAGTCAGAATCTGACACTTATTTTAGTTTTTGAATGCCCTGACTTGCATGATTTTATTTACCCCTTTCATTTGTGCATCTTTCCTGTACTGTGCACTTGTCTCAGTGAGAGTTTTGGTAAGCCCACAAGCTAACCTTTGCCAAAATGAGTAAAAAATAAACGTCACTGAAGAGCTTCTTTGAAAAGTTGAAAAGACCCAATGATGAGACAGCAGAAGACTCTAAGACTACCAACAAAAGAACGCTGTAACATGTGTTCCTCTTTCAGCTAGCATAATAACTAGACAAAATGATGAAATGGCAGAAGATATTGAGGCACAGTTGTTAGAGAAGATTAATGAGTCACTGTGGTACACAATCCAGGTTGACAAGTCTACCTATGTTGATATCAATGTAACAATGCTTGTTTTTGTGCAATGTATTTTCCAGGCAGCTGTGCAAGAAGATATGTTATGTGCACTTTTGTTGCCAACTAATACCACAGCTATAGTATTCAAATCTTTGCATGATTACATATTAGGAAAATTGAATTGATCATTTCGTGCCAGTATAGACACAGACAGAACAGCTTCCATGACTGGAGGGCTTTTTGGTCTCACTACTCAGGTCAAAGTGGTCACCTCTGAATGTAAGTCTACGCACTGTGTCATTCATAGAGAAATGTTGGCTAGTCAAAAATGTCACCTGAACTTAACAACGTTTTGCAGGATGTAATTAAAATTAAAATTATCAACCACATTAAAGTAACAGGGCCTTAACTTACAGATGCACATGCTGCTCTGTGAGGAGATGGACGCAGAGCACACGTCTTCTCCTATACACAAAAGTGAGATGACTTTCTAAAGGTAGATATCTGGTCAGGGTTTCTGAGTTATGAGAGTTGCTCCAGAGATTTCTTTTAGAAAAACAATTACTACTGGCAGCACATTCCAATGACACAGAATGGTTCATAAAACTTGTGACATAGTCAACCTGCTCAACGACCTCAATCTGTCACTTCAGGGGAGAACAACAACTGAGTTCTAGTTGGCAGATAAAGTGACTCATTCAAAGCCACACTAGAACTATGGGGGCAACAAGTGACCATTGGGATTTTTGATGTTTCAAAGATTAGCAGAGATTTTGAAAGAGACTGAGCCAACACTTTCTTTCTCCCAGCTGGGGCATGATCACTTATCTCAGCTTTTAAAAGACTTGGAGCAGTTATGTATAAATAAATAACATATTTAGAAATTTAGTTTACTCTTAGTTTATAATAATTTTTGATGTCTGAAGATAAATTATTTAACAATACCTTAGACAAATTTCAAAAAATAATATTGTAATTACTAGTGAGAAATGTATAGGTGAATAATGGAAAGAGAATATGAGTTGAGAGAAATAGTACAATTGGTTTTTTTAAATGTATTCATTTAATTTTTCATTATAATTTCTATAGATAGGTTATAAAATAAGTCAACCTATTTTTAGGATTATCCATGTTGTAATAACACCAATATATTCTTCAGAAAAAATCCTTTAAGAAAATTATTTCTTTTTTGTTTTTTTTTTTTTCAGAAACATCTGCCCTTATTGCCACAGCCCCTAAAGAAGAACATGGCAAGGGTTTAAGCACTCTTGTACATTCTTGAACACATTCCTGAAAGCTAATAAAAGGTGTGCTTCCCCTTATCTCCTATGCACTCCCAGTAAGGATCCTTAACTTTCCTGCAGACTATGCCCAATAAACTGAGAGATATATTCCTGAGAGTCCCCTTATCTCCTGTGCACGCCCAGTAAATAACTTCAGGGGATCCTTTACTTCCCTTCAGACTATGCCCAATCAACTGAAAGTTGCAATTTTCAGTTTACCCCCTTTTCTTAGTAGCCGTAGGATTGGATAATACATTATCAATGCAATTGTAAGTCTTGTGATTTCTGTGGCTTTTGTATCAATGTAATCATAAGTTTTGTGATTTTTATAACTTTTGACTAAAACATGGTGTCTTAGTTCTTGTAAACTCCCTTTACTCTATGGCAAACTTGATGAACACTTCTGCCAGGCCTTACTGATAAAAGCTGTGAGATACCTCTGGTACTTGGTAACAGGTAGTCTGGACTATAAAATGTCACTATTGATAAAATATGGCTGTAGCTTAAGTTCTATATAATGCTCTGGTGGTCACATGGCTAATGCATAGGTACCAACAACTCTGGACTTATAAAGCCTGCGGGTGAACAGAACCATTTTAAAAGACCTAGAGTTCAGCTCTTCTCCCTGGATTTGAATTCAGAAATAAACTTCTTTCTACCAGAAAAAAAAAGAGTTAATTAATTCCCAACCACAAAAGACTCCTGAACTGGGAAGGAGTGGAGCTGAGACCCATTAGTGAAAAGCCAGATGAATCGAATTTGTTCATGGTAAAAGAAAATCAACTGCCTGAGATCGCAAATGATGGTGGCCCTAAAAGTATGTTTGAGACAACTTCAAATCTCCATGTGCTCTGAATTAAAGTCAAGGTGAACTATTTTGAGATTGCCACAAAAGCATTGAAAAGCCTGTTCCATTTCCAACATTCTGTCTTTGTGAAGCAGAATTTTCTGCAGTGACAGAAACCAAAACAAGATTCCAAAATAGACTGGGCATAAGCAGCACACTTTGGGTGTCACTGTCTCCCATCACCTCCAGATGGGACCATCTAGTTGCAGGAAAACAGGCTCAGGAATCCCACTGCTTCTGCATTACAGTGACTTGTATAATTACTTCATTACATATTACAATGTAATAACAAAGTGTACAATAGATGTAATGTGCTTGAATCATCTCCAAACCATTCCCTAATCCAAAGTTCATGGAAAAATTGTCTTCCATGAAACTCGTACCTGATGCCAAAAGGGTTGAGGACCACTAATTTAAAGTATATGGGAGGATGTGCATAGTTTATAGGCAAATGCTATACTTAAAAAATAATAATTTGACTGGGTTCGGTGGCTCAGCCTGTAATCCCGCGCCTTTGGGAGGCTGAGGTGAGTGGATTGCCTGAGCCCGCGGGTTCGAGACCCGCCTGGGCAGCGAGACCTCAACTCTACAATAAATCAAAAAATCAGCTGGGCGTGGTAATGCATGCCTATAGTTCTGGCTACTTGGAAGGCTGAGGCAAAAGGATCGCCGGATCCCAGCAGGTCGAGGCTGCGGTGGCCGGGAGCGGCCACTGCACTCCAGTCTGGGCGACAGAGTGAGACTCCAACTCAAAAAATAAATAAATAAATAATAATAATAATAATAATAATAATAATAATTTGGCCAGGTGTGGTGGCCCAAGTCTGTAACCTAGCACTTTGGGTTCAAGAACAGCCTGGGCAACTTAGCGAGACTTCATCTCTACAATACTAAAAGAAAATTAGCTGGGTGTGGTAGTGTGTGCCTGTAGTTCAGGCTACTTGTAAGGCTGAGGCAGAAGGATCACCTGAGCCCAGCAGGTACATGCTGGGTGGCCATGACCGTTCCAGCCTAGACAATGGAGTGAGACTTGGAAAAAAAATAATCATTTATTTATTTATTTATTTATTTATTTATTTATTTATTTATTTATTTATTTATTTATTTTAAAGGCGTAGGGTACAATCCAGAGTTAAGTACATAAGTGGTTATTGTACAGGTGGAGTTTGGTCTCCTATTGGTCCTCACTTCACCTGGTTTGGGGTCAGGTACTTTTATTAATATTATGTGCCTCCCTTCCCCTGGCAGTGACCCGCTACTGCCAATCCCTTTCCTGTGGTATTATGATAAATGTTCAGGGTCCACTTATGATTGAGAACATGTGGTACTCAGTTCTTTGTTTCTGTGATAGATCACTGAGTATGATGGACTCTAAATCCATTCAAGTTGTTGTGAAGTCCATAATTTTGTCCTTCTTTATAGCTGAGTATTATTCCATAATGAATACATACCACATTTCAAAAAAATTCAGTCCACTTTCAATGGGCAGCACAGTTGGTTCCATGTTTTTGCTATTGTAAAAAGTGCTGCAATAGATATGCGTGCACAGGCATCTTTTTTGAATAATGATTTGAGTTCCATCAGGAATACTCCCAAAGGGGGAATTGCTGAGTTTATATGGAAGGTTGATTTTTATATCTTCTAGAAGTTGCCACACTATTTTCCATAGAGGTTGTACTAGTTTAAACTCACACCAACAGTGTAGAAGTGTTTCCTTTTTTTTGTATCTTCTCCAGCATTTGTCGTTTTTTGAATTATTAAAGATAGTCATCCTGACTGAAGTTAGGTGGTATACTTTTTTATATCAGGATTTGAGAATCTGCAGATTTTGCTATCCAGGAGAGGTCTTGAATAGCCAATCCTACATGGATAGGGAAGGACAACTGGACCACAGACTGAGGGACTTAAACAAAATAATTTTTTTTCTCACTGTTCTGGAGGCCGAAAGTCAAAGACAAAAAGCCTGGCAGTGTTGGTGTCTTCTGAGGCTTTTCTCCTTGATTTCCAGATGGCCAGCCACCATCCTGCTGCCTCTTCACAGGGTTCGCTCTGTGTATATAGGAGTCCCTGGTGTCTCTCTTCTTATAATGACACCAGCCATATTGAATTAGGGATTCATCTAAATGGAATCATTTTAATTTAATCATCTTTGTAAAGACTTTGTCTCCAAATAGGATTACATTCAGAGATACTGGGATTTGGGACTTCAACACATGAACTTTTGGAGGTACTCAATTCAGCCATGATAAATACTATAAGCAAATTTAAAAGGGGAGCATAGTGAAGACTCTTGCAACTGTATTGACTACTTAGAGATTTGTTTATTAATGTATTCTCTTATTCTGAAGATAGAGAGAAAAGTTTCAGACTGTTTATAACAACTAGACTTTGGACATAGCACCTGAAGTAGATACCATAGATGAATGTGGATATGACTGTGCAAAAAAAAAAAAACAGTTGAAATGAAGAAGAAAATGTGTTAGAAATTTTAAAAGAAAGATCCATGATACTTGGAAACTGATTGAATGTGAATTGTGGTGAAAACCACTCAGTAAAACTTATAATTTTGAACTTGGATAACTAGGTGACGAATGGGATATTAATAGATGCATGAAATAAGTGAAGAGGTACAATTGTGAGAAGAAAGGTCAAATATTTTATTTTAGGTGCATTGAGATTGAGGCATCCAATGAGGGCATCTAATAGATTGTTAGAAATAAAAATCTTTATACTTAAGAGTAAGTTAGGGATGGAGATATATTTTAAGGCACAATACTGACTGATACACTAAGAGAAAAATACAGAAAAAGAAGTCCAGCCACATACTGGGGGTTACTTATACTTCAAAGAAGAGAGAAGAAGGATCATTAATATAGACAAGGAAATAATGACATTGTCATGGACGTGAAGAAAGAAGAGCATTTGAAAAAAGTGTAATTACCAAAGTCAAAGGCTGCAGTCTGTCATTTTCTTTTTTTTTTATAATTAATCAGTATTTTTTATTATCGTTTTGTGGAGTACAGTTAAGGGTTAGGTGTACAATTACGTTTCATTCAGGCACCCTGTTGATAAGAGGTGTTTTCCCAGTCCCAGATAGATATTAGCTACTGTTAATCCCATCCCCCCCCCATAATTTCCCAGTACCATCAGTCATTTTCTTATACTATTACATTGGATGTTCAAGGTCCATTATGTGAGTGAGAACATGTGATATTCTGATCTTTGTTTCTGTGAGAGGTCATTCAGTATTATAGACTCTAGTCCATCCCGGTTGCTGCGAAATTCATGATTTTGTTCTTTTTTATGGCTGCGTAGTATTCCATCGTGTAGACAAATGGGACCTTATTAAACTGACAAGCTTCTGCAAAGCCAAAGAAACCATCAAGAGAGCAGGGAGACAGCCTACAGACTGGGAAAAAGTATTTGCCAACTCTAGGTCTGACAAAGGCTTAACATCCTGGATCTACAAGGAACTGAAACATACTGAAAAGAAGAAAACAAACAACCCCATTATAAAATGGGCAAAAGATATGAACAGACACTTCACAAAAGAAGACATTCAAGCAGCCAACAAACACATGAAGAAATGCTCAACCTCACTAATCATCAGTCTGTCATTTTCAATGAGTGAGATGGAGTTTACAGGAAAATAGGGGTGGGGATGGGTAAAGAACTAAAAGCAAGCTTGAATCAATTATCTTCTACCAGAAGCTTTATGTACAATATATCTTACTCTGAAGGTAGCTATCACATTTCATTTTCTCTGTGTATTAGAGTCAGGATTAAAACCTAGTTCTTTCTATTTTCATATTCTTCTCTATCTAAATAATTTATATTAAATATTATCTAGATAGAACTTTAAAAGAAATATATGTAAGTCAAAACATGGTACTGAAGAAAAAATAGAATTGGTAAAAATGATAAATAGGTGTATGGGTAGATCAATCTACTAAAAAAATTAATAAAAAGTAAAGTCTGACATTTTTGACATCATATATAGGTCAAGTGCCAATAGTAGATTTTAATAAGCATTCAAAAATCAATAGTCCCAAGTGAAAACTTTTCATCCCAAGATAAAATAGTCAATTGAACTTTTGATGAGTTCATCTCTTAGTCATGTGTTTCATTTATTTATTCCAATTAATTCACTCAGTTTCCTATACTTTCCTTTGTAAATTAATGAAAACTATGATCTGGCTAGGTCATGAAAGTTTATGAAAGTAGAAAAGATAGAGGGCTAGAACAATACATAAGAAAATAAGAGAAGTACTCATTAAGATTGAAGACATCACATAGCTCATTTAAATTTTATTTTTCTCTTAATGAAACATTTTTTGGATATCTACATGGGTTAACATTATGTAGGTAATTATAAAATCTATTAAGAAATAGAACCTACAGTAAAATTATCCAAAGTGAGTATAGCAGGTAGATGTTAATATAATAATGTGGTAAGATTTATTACATAGGTTTGTGCATAACATTCTGGAAGCAAGTAGTTCAGTCTGAGGGAATCACAAATGTTTCTCTAATAAGAGACAAAGAAGCCTTGCAAAATAATTAGGAACTAGTTGAATCAAAGTTCTTTTGAGGCCAGTTGTAGTGGCTCATGCTTATAATCTTAGCACTTTGGGAGGCTGAGGTGGGAGGATTGCCTGAGTCCAGGAATTTGAGATCAGCCTGGGCAACATAGCAAGACTTCACGTCCACGGCAAGAAAAAAAAATAGCCGGTCACGGTGGTGTGTGCGGATAGTACCAGCTGCTCAGGAAGCTGAGGCAAAAGGATTGCCTGAGCCCAGAAGATCAAAGCTGTGGTGGGCTGTGATAGTATCACTGTACTCCTGGATGGTAACACAGGAAGATCTCAACTCAAAACAGAAAAAAAAAGTCCTCTTGTGTGTGTGTGTGTGTGTGTGTGTGTGTGTGTGTGTGTGTGTGTGTGTTGGAGTCTCACTCTGTCACCCAGACTGGAGTGCAGTGGCCGCTCCCGCCCACCGCAGCCTCGACCTGCTGGGCTCCGGCGATCCTTCCGCCTCAGCCTTCCGAGTAGCCGGAATCACATGCGCGCGCTACCAAGCCCGGCGACTTTTTGATTTACTGTAGAGACGAGGTCTCGCCAAGTTGCCCGGGCGGGTCTCGAAGCCTCGGGCTCAGGCAATCCACTCACCTCGGCCTCCCAAAACACAGGATTACAGGCTGAGCCATCGAGCCTGGCAAAAAAGTCCTTTTGGTGCAGAGATTTTGGTTCAATATAGTTATAATACATTGTGTATGGACACTTGAAATGAACATGGACCAAGTACGTATTATTCATAATATCAGCATGGCTGGAACATTTTAGGAAAGTGGGGAAAAGATAAAGTCAGCAACATAAAAATAATCAGGTAATGAAGAACAATTTACACCATGCTACATAGTTTATTCTTACTTTGCTCAGAAGACTATGAGAGCCATTGAGGAATTTTGAGTAGGAGATAAAACATGACCAGATTTACCTTTAAGTAGTATGATTAGAAAATAAACACGTTGATTTTGAATTGTTCCCAAATATTAAAGAATTTCATTAACATAGATTAAGCAGACAACATAATGAATTTGCACTGAGAGTAAATCTCTTTCAAAGTAATACTGTGATTTCAAAACAACACACCAGTGCTATTTCAGTTTTGCACTATATTAAATTTTTGGTATTTTTATTAAAATAGTTGTATAATTGGTTTGAGTTACTTATTTTAAAAACTTTTAAATTTTAAATTTTCCATCAATGAATTCTGTTTGAAATTTAAGTTCCAACTAATGTATTCTTGATTGATAATGTGTTCTATCTTGGTAGTATTAGTTAAATAATTTTTTATCTAAAAAATAAAATAGATAAAGAAATGGCACTTGCGAGAATGGCTGTTCTAACACAAAACAATGTCATCCAAGAAACTTGTACCTCCATTGGTGTGACTGCAACCTGGCATCCCTGAGCCACCAGAAGCCTGATGCCAGACAGGAGGAGGTATTTGCAAGAAAGACATTTACATATTTACTTGCATGCAATAGACAGGCTTATACTGGGAGTATTTGAAGAGAAAGGAGAGAGACATTTATCTCAGGCTTGTAGTTTGGAGTATCCTTAGGGAATATTTTCCATTAGATAAATGAATCAAAAAATTTCATCTACCTATTTTTAAAAGACATCTATAACACAATGAATTATGAATTCTTATCTGTTTCATATAAATCTCTGTTCATGGACTTTGGGAAGTTTCTAGATGAACCATACATTTAAATATCATAAGGACAACAAAGCTATCTTTTTTTCTAATTTAGAATATAATGATATGCATTTAGAAAAACAAGTGAATTGAGACTTGAATTTATGCCCTTTAACATGTTATCATTTTTAGTTTTTCTTTTTGTTTTGGCATGTTATCAAAAGAAATATAGGAGGTTCTAGAAATAATTCTTTATTTATCTTCTTTCCATTTGGGTTAGTATAATTCCTAGGGAAAATATATACAATTGATTTGAATTAATTGTTTCCATTTGAAAACCAAGACAGGCTATTGCAGCCAGAGTCCAAATCAGGTAGAGTGTTACTCATGGAATAGCTAAAAGCAGCAGTGGCTTCATTAGGCTAGTTAAGAATGCCTTTTTCAATTTACAATAGATGACATTTAGTGCAGCTGCACTGATTTCATTATGCACATTCAAACCTGCTTTTAACAAATTTGTAGCTCCAAATGGAAATTGATCTGGAAGAGGATGAGAAAAGCCAGGGAGAAGGAGGAAGTAGGCCAACACATAAGAAGGTCCAAAGTAACTGGAATGTTAACATGTGAACGAAGCTCAACTTAATATCATTTCCTTTGGTTTTGAATCAGATTTTTCCATTATCTCCTCCTTGACAAATAGACAAAAATGCATTTCAAGAAATAGGCCTCTTTATTCCCAAAAGCCATCCAGATGATATTATTTTGTGAATAAATAGGGCATTATTGACTTGGGGGCTACAGCTTGGACAGATAAAAAATAATAATGGAAGAGGTTTCTAATACATAGGTAGAGATATATCTGAAATTTAACTAATTCAGATTTGAGAATCTTGTTTACTTACAAAAACAAAATATAAAACTTCTTTAGTGTATTTCAGGCACTCATTGCTGTATTTAAACAGACCTCAATATAAAGAAGTTACTTTTTTTGTAGAGATGGGTCTCACTATGTCACCCAGACTGATCTTGACCTCCTGGCCTCAAGTGGTCCTCTAGCCTCAGCCTCCCAAAAAGCTGAGATTACAATTGTGAGCCACCATGACTGGACTATAAAGAAGTTACTTTTTAAATTCTTGTCATTCAAGAATATGGGGACAAAATCAATGATAACCAACAGGACATTCTATAAAGATAACTTTCTATTTTACTAATAAATCCTTCTTTTTAAAAAGTACCTCTTTGATAATTATTGTGTGTGTGTGTGTGTTCATGCACATGCGCATGTGTTTTGAGAACCTGGAGCGGGGTTAGAGGAAAGGAGAGGAGTTTAGGGCTCAGGCATATGATTTAGGGAGAATTGGATTCACTATCATTGAAAGGGCCTTGTTTACAAGGGGGGTAGGCAAGGGGCTTCTATGCAATATGTTTTACAATCACACAATACCAGTCAGTCTGACAGGAGAAACTGCATAATGAAATTAGGGGAATGACACCCCAAGTCATGACTTTCAGGGAATAACTATTCCCACCTTCTCTGTAACCACTGCATAGAGAAAAAGATAATGCTCTTATCTACTGTGTCTCCCTAAGGAAAGGACTGTGCCAGGAGAATGAAAGCCCAGGAAGGATGGCAACTCACTGCTCCACTAAGCTACCCGAGGCTTCCAAACACATCCACTCAGACTATGGGTCATGGCATGCCAACGATTGTCTCTTAATTGACAGGTGACAGAATTCATTTTTAACCTCTCACCACCTGAGTAAGACATTCCCCAGATATGAGTAAGAGACTAAAAATAAATTCTTACCATGATGAAAGGGCACATTTTAAAAGACTTATCAAAGAATCAAGAAGAGGCTTTAAATTTAAAAACGTGATTTTTGTATATTAAAAAAAGGTGAATAGAAAAGTAAAAAAGAAAAAGTTTGCTAAAATAAATTATCTAAAGGAAATATCAAATGTTAGAATCCTCACAAAAATAACAGGTAAAAATTACAATGACAGTGTGGCCATAATAGATTGAATTACTCTATTAAATGACCAGATGGTATTTAAAAAAACCAAAAACAAATGAAAACAACAACAACAAACTCCAGCTATGTACTTTTTTCAAGAAGCAAAAAAAAAAAGCAAAATTACATAGAGGGTTAAAAGTATAAATATGAGCAAGGATGTTATAAACAAATTATTTAAAAAATAAGATTAAGTAAGATATAATACTAAAAACATTAAATGAAGACCTTCAAAATCTATATTTATAATGATAAAGACTAAATTAGGGACTTCAGTTCCAAGTAATAAAGAGCTTGGAAGTTATTAATCCTGTCTTTGCCACAGAAAAAATTTGGATGAAATGAATACCAATGACTGTTTATGCCTATTGAAGAGCTAAGTTTGTAGTGCAAACCTTCACCCCAGAATATGGCAAGACGAAAAATTCACAGCCTCCAGCTGAGATCTGCTTACCTGAAACAGAAGCCACTGAAGTCATAAACTGGTAAGCACACTTAAATGATAATTTTGGCAAACTAGTAGAGATTCAGTGTGGACTAACATGAGAATGAAATACTACCACTGGAGGTGGCAGACTTTGTGAGTTTTACCTCTCAAATCCCACCAGGTTCTCACAGTGAAGATTGGAGAAAGATGCTCACGGTTCTGGTAGTGGGCAGAGAAGAGTAATCCTTGTGAAATACACCCAGAATTTTCTCCATAATAAAGACCTACTCTCCAGGGAAAGACTTTATCAGCACCTTTACCAAAAGCTGTAGAAGAAGGCTCTCATTCCAGGTTCCACTAGTTATTTCCGTCTCATCTATGAGGGAAAGTTATACAAGAAGGAACACTTATGAAGGTCACGAGCTGGAGACACAGGTCTCCTCTAAAAGACTGAGATGTAACTGGAAGACTACAGAATGTTCTTACTCACCCACACCTTAGCACCACACTCAAGGGGCTCTTGTCTCATAATGAATTACAGCAGAGAAACACACACTCTTTCTGAGGAGGAGCACTTATGTACAGTGTCTCCCCTTATCTGTGGGGAATACGTTCTAAGACCCTCAGTGGATACTGGAACTGCAGATTGCATCAAGCCCTATTTATACTATGTTTTCCCCTATACATACATACATATTATGATAAAGTTTAATTTATAGATTAGGCACTGTAAGAGATTATCAACAATAATAAAATAGAATATTCATCACAATACAATGCAATAAAAGATATGTGAGTGTGGTCTCTCTCTCTCTCAAAATATCTTATTGTATTATATTCACCTATTTTCCTACCACAGTGGCTGCTGGGTAACTGAAACAGTAGAAAGCGAAACTGAAGAAAAGGGTGGACTACTATAAACCCAAAGTCTAGAAGAAAGACAAAAATGAGAACACAAGAAGAATTTGAAGACTTTGGCACTTATAGCTACAGCAAATACTAATAAAACCCAACCCTTAACTAGATGAGCATAAAACATCACACTAATGACCTGGTTTTCTCTGTTCCAATTACCCAATAAAATATGTCCAACTTTCAACAAAAAATTACAAGCTACACCAAAAAGCAAGAAATAAATAGAGTTTCAAATATGATACAGGTGTTAGAATCATCAAACTAGTAATTTAAAATAACTGTAATTAATATAGTAAGGTCCCTACGGGGAAAATAAGCTGCGCACAAGAAAAAGTGAGTACTATAACCAGAGAGATAGAAATTCTAACAAAAAGTAACAAGAAAATGCTTGAATCATACAAAACTGTTATTGAAATGAAGAATACTTTTGTCGTGCTCAGTTGTAGACTGGACAAATAGATTGCATAAAAAACACATAATTACAAATTTTTATGCATCACACACTATAAGATGTATAGCAAAAATTCTATTACTGAAGTACGCAATTTCACAAACATGGTGGAAGATTATCACATGACTTTCAAATGAAGTAGATAATAAAAAGTAAGAGATATAGAATTTGAATGACACAAGTAGCATGGCTGATCTAAAATACAGAGAATTTTATAACCAATACAAAATAAAACAGTTTACAAAAATATTAAAAATCCACAAATAATCTTATCTCAAATTATTTGTCCCCAGAGTAGTTGTAGATAATGGCTAGTTATAAGACCAAAATGAATAGCTCAACTAATGTAAAATAATAAACCTATTCAGGCTTGATTTTTAATCCACAGTGTAATAAAGTAGAAATTAACTACAAATAAATGGGAACATAACACAGACAAGCAAAATCCTTCACCTGCAAAAGTAAAACACATTTCTAAATAAAACTTGAATTAAACAAAAAATAAAACCAGAAACATAAACTTTAGAAATAAATCATATGCTTTAAAAGTAATAAATTTAAGCCAGAGCAATATTGAGAAGAAAATTTATAGCTATAAATGCATTTATTATAATAAAAATATATTTTGAATAAAATAAGCATCCAACCCAAGAAATTGCAAAAGGGACAAGGCTATTGTTTTTTAAATATAGAAAAGAAGCAATAAAATCAAAATCAAAGATTAAAATACACAAAAAATAAATTATAAAAATCAAGTAAAATAGTTTCTGATTAAGACTAATCAAAACAAAAGAGAAAAAGAAACATAAAAGTAAAAAATAAATTTAGAAGCAATAGGATAGCATTCAAGAAGACATGTAAATGACCAAAATTCACTCAAGAAAGCATAAGAAACACAGAAAGATTGATATCCCAAGAATATATTGAAAAGTTTTCTCAATTTCTTATTGCAAGAATTTAAAACTTTTTTTCTGTAAAGGTCCAGAAAGTTAATATTTGAGACTTTGCAGGCAATACTATCTCTGTCACAATCACTCAGCACTGGCATAGCAGCATGAAGGCAGCCATGAGCAGTGCGTGGGTGTGACTGTATTCCAGAAATCAGGTGGCAGATGGAATTGGCCTGTAGACCTTAGGTTTTTCCCCGTCTAATGTCAGGTCAGATCCTTGTCACTCTTTCTAAGATCTCTTCTGCATTTCGGAAGAGAATATCAAAGTAACATTTTTCAAAATCCACTTGTCAATATGGCTGGGAGTTAGGGTCTACCAATGACAGAAACTCACATTGGATATTAAGCAAAGGAGAAAGCCACAATTGATCAGAGTAGACTGCAGGCAGTCTATCAGTGCCTTCTGACTAGATGGGTTATTTGCCCAGTTCTGGGATTCAGTTAACAAGTCCATTTGGCTCTCTCACCAAGCTATATCCTGTAGCTTAGACATATCCAGTAAAAATAGATATTTTGGTCTCCACATTCCATTCCTTTATTTTCTTTATTAATTTGTTTAGAACACAGGGAAAGAAAAATGGTGCCATTTGTGTATACCTCAAGATACTAAACCTCAAGATACTAAACACAAGGGTCATTCTCAAACTTTCAGAAACAGATAATACTTATGATAAATATACAGAACTACTGCATTCACCATAAGTATTTTTAAATAAGTACCATATTTTAAAAGGCAGGAAGTTTTCAGTGCATATTAAATGAGAATATATAATTTTTTAAAAATTCAACATATAAAAGCAACAAGAAAAATAATCCTAAGAATAATACCTAAAATAAATAAGCTCTACATCAGCCAAACTTTAAAACTCCATCGAAGATGTGAAAAAAGGCCAATTTAAATAAAAGATTCATACCATACTCCTAAATGGGAATTATTCAATGTTATAAAGATGTGGGTGCTTTCCAAATTCATCTACACAGGCAATGAAAGCCTCAAACAAACCCAAACAACATGTTTTATGGAACTCACATTTATTCTTAAGGACACTTGGAAGATAATAACATAAAATAATGTCTAAAATTGTATTTTTGAAGCCATCATGCTAGTATTTCTCAACCTCAGTACAGTTGACATTTGGGGCCACATAATTCTCCGTTGTGGAAAGCTGTCATATATACTGTAGGACGTTTAGTAATTTCCCTACCTCTGCCAACTAAATGACAGTGAGACCCCTTGCCACAGCTATAGCAACCAAAAAACATCTCCACATATTGCAGATTCTCTAGGGATAGGGAATATTCTATTTCCCTGGTTGAGGTCACTGCATTAAAAAGATTGAAAGATCAGTGAAACAGGATAACAAGACCAGAAATAGTTTCATGTCTATATGAGAATTTAACCTATGATAAAGGTGGCATTCCAAAATAGCATTGAAAAGATGAACTAATTACTAAATGAGCTTGGAATAATCAACTCTACATTTTGGGAAAAAAATTTCATCATTTGTTATATAAGGAAGTAATATAAACACCATCTGGATTAGGACTTAATTGTTAAAAACAAAACAAAACAAACAAACTAACCAACAACCAAAAACTTGAGCCCCTATACTTGCTGAAGCAGAAAATGACAAATGTGAAGGTACTCTTGCCCCAAGGAAGAGGATACTCTGAAATTCTCAACTTAGAAGCAGCCATGAAGAATAATGGACAAGGACTAATTTTCAAGAAGGCCCATCCAGGCACCACAAGGTACACAGAGAAAAGTATACTGGACATGAAAGTAATGGACAGGAAAGTCTGTCCCAGTAAGCAGAATTGGGGATTAATGAAGAAAGTAACCCTGAAGTCAGGAAAGCGAGAGATCTGGCAATGTAGCCCACTAGAATTTCAGCATTGCCAGAAACTGTCATTCAACATGTATTTTCTAATTTTCCTCTTTCCAAATGGGAGTAGTTTCTTGTGATGTTCTATTCCGGTATATTGTTGATATGTGCATGAGGTAGGGGTGCGGTAGAGAAGAGCAGATAACTTGTTTTTTAAGTATGTGGGTAACTAGATCACGAGGAACCACACCTGGACATCAAAGGGAGATAGCACATGACCCAGACATCCCTGACCTTTGAACTTGATGGTATTTTATTTTCTCCCATTGGGAAGGAGATGTAAATGTGCACTGTGGCAGTTCAGCAAACCACAAAATTCTGAGAATTCCCCTTCCTGCAAAGTTTCAGGTTAGCTTACATATGACAGGCATGTTGTGTGTGATTTGGAAGGGAAAAGGAAGCAACAGCCTTATGGATGAACGGACCATGCTCAAAGGTCCACTTGGGATATCCAGCGCTGGTGCAGCCCATCCATGGAAGATCTGCTGGCTAGCCCTGCTGGTGTGAGGAAGTAGCCAGTCAGTTGTCTCTGCAGCTCCAACAGAGTTCCTTCAACCTCTTTGATTCCTAGAGCAGTGGTGTGTGCAGCTCCTTAACAAAGGGATCCAGCTTCTGCTTCAGGTCACACACAGTATCAAAATTGGTGGTGTGGAGGTGGTGAGAGAACTGCATGTCCAGCTTGTCCTCATGAGTTCCAGTTTGGTCTTGCTCTTTCTCACTCTATCTCCATCTGTCTTTCTCTACTATTTGCCTTGCTGACTTCAGCCCAGCCTCTGACATCAAAGTAATAGCTGTGTATAAGCTGTTTAATATATAACGTGAACTGCCTACAATAAACTCCATAGTTTATAACATCTTTCATGGTTCTGCTCCTCTGATTAAACCCTGACTAACACCGAAGGCTAGTGGGCTCTGTGTATGAGAAGAATAGTGCATCTTTTGTGACCAAATTCCAAATTGCAGATAAATGCCCACCAGGGCACATAAGAAGGGGGAGGCTTCTGTCAGAGGGGGACACATGCTGCAACAAAAAGGAGGAGAGAGTGGCCATATATGGAGGTTGACCCAAAAGAGGAAAGTTTTATTTTATCCTTTAGGTGTAGGCATGATTATTCACTAGGGTAGGAGGATGAGGAGAAGGAAAGTGAGGGTTTCCAGAATAGAGGAAGTATGTGAAAGAGTTATTGCAGATTGATTAGTTGACTAGAGTAACTATACAATGATAATACAAAACATTTATTGAAGAATATTGCAAGTATTGTATAGTCACTTTCTACACAATAATGCATCATATCCCCACAAAGTACTTATGGCTGTGCTATTATTGTTAATATTTCCATTTCATAGATGAAGAAACTGAAGTATAAAGAGGACAATCTATCTAGTCCAAAGTAGTATTTTCAACAAACTAGCCAATATTACAAAAAAAACTTATGTTAGAAATTTATAATTTTTGGCACATACATTTCCAATGAACTATTTGTGAGGTACATTTTTTCTCCCATTATGAAGATCAGAATAATGAAGTTGAGAAAGTTAAACAATGTGCCCAGATTACATACCCAATAAGCACTAAATTATGAGTTGCAAATAATAAGTTACCAGTAGCATAAGGATCTTGGACTATTTGCAACATATATAATGAATATACATAAAAATACATATGTGTGTATGTGTTTCACTCCTCTTCTCTCTACTATATAAAACCTGACCAGTATTACAGATGAAAATCTGAGGTTAAGAGTGCCAAAAGTGACAGCTTAAGCAAACTTGGAAGTTGAAGGGTATGATAGTTAATTGTTAATTTTATGTGTCTCCTTGAGTGGGCTAAGGAGTGTCAAATAGTTGGTAAAATCTTATTTCTGAGTACATCTGTGAGGGGATTTATGGAAGAGACTGGCTTGCAGAAAGGCCAATGCCTCACCAATTTAGGTGAGCACCATTCAGTCCCTTAAGGATCTGAATAGAACAAAAAGGCTAAGGAAGAGTGAATTGGCTCTCTCTATCACAGCGTGGACATGCCTCTTCTGTCCTCGGACAAGGCACTCCTGATTCTCAGGCCTTCAGACTTAGACTGGACACCACCAGCAGCTTTCCTGGTTCTCTATCTAGCAGACAGCAGATTGTGGAACTTCTTAGCCTCCACAATCATGCAAGTCAGTTCTTATAATAAATCTTATTCCTGTTGGTTCTCTTTCCCTGAAGAACCCTAACACAAAGAACATGCTCCCAGAGGGAGCAATATGTACATGTAGGAGTTTCAAATGCAGATGATGATAGTGACAGGAGAAATAATTTTTAACATATTGAAAACTTAGGATGTGTCCAGCAGTGAACTATGGGTTCTACATATATGATCTCATTTAATATACAAGTTGAGGTAGGTGCTAATATTATTCCCATTTAAAGATGGGGAAAGAGACATTCACAGTCATACAAGAAGAATATAAAATAGTTAAGAAGCAAAGACAGGCAATCCTACTCCAAAGTCTAAATTCTTTGCCTCTACAGTAGTAAGATTGTACACAGAAATTTTGAGTTTAGGATCAGGATTGGTGAGCCCAAATTTCTTGTGTTTCAGTCTTAAATTAGTGAGATTTTCTCCCTTAGTTTTTCATTGCATAGGTATAGACATAGGGAATGCACACAGCTGGATGACTCTGGTTGAAGTTTTGCCAGGAAAGTCCTTTTCGTGGGTTTATTTTTATTCTGCTCCTTTTACCAGACTGTGAGGCATTTTACCAGTACTACACTGTTTTAACTATAAGTTGAGAACCCACTCCAAAACAAACAAAAAACACAGAATTATCTTTTGAAGGATGGGCCTCTTGTAGTAAACTTAGAATTTGTTCTTCCAGATCAAATGGCCAACCAAAGTTTTGATCTGGAAGTCTTGAGAAGGTTGCATTACGATTTATGGAAGAAGCATCCCAAGTTGTGACAAACAGGTAACTGGTTCTTCACCATGACAACACACCTGCCCACATCATGCTGAGCACTCACCAGTTTTTGACCAAAAACAGCATGACTCCCTTGCCCCACCCTCCCTATTCACCTGATCTCATCCCAAAGCAACTTCTTTTCTGTTTCCCCAGATGAAAAGTCCCCAAAGGGAGACGTTTTGCTGACGTGGAAGGGTGAAACAAAAAATGGCAGAAGCATTAAAAGGCATCAAGATGGACAAATTCCAAAACTGTTTTGAGCAGTGGAAAAAAGCGTCTCAGCTGGTGTATTTTGTTAAATGACAAGTACATTGAAGGTGACTGAAGTTTAAATATATAGGAATAAACACAGTTTTCTAAAAATAAATTCTATTTTTTGGGTCCCCACCTCATAGTGTGAATTTTTAAAGATTTTAAACTTGTAATCAAAGTTTTATATATATATATATATATATATATATATATATATATATATATATATATATATCAGATTTCTTGTACAGCTGATGAATCTTTACAAATTGAACCCACCTATGGAGCTATCACTTATCCAAGGAATCAGATCAGTGCAGCCCTCCTTGTACCTCCTGTCAGACACAGTGCACCTTCAAAGAAATCACTTTCCTGAAATCCAAAACCAAAGATTAGTTTTGCCATTTATACAAAATATAGTATTATATTAAGTATGTTATTAAATGTGATCACATAGCATATATTATATGTTCTTGGCCTAAATGGAATGATAAAACATATGCAATTTGTGTCTAGCTACTTTCTTCAACATTGTATTTGTGGAATTAACAGATATTATTATATCTAACTTTTTATTATAAATGATGACTTGTGGGTTTTTTTAGTATGAAAATATCATATGTAGAATGTGATATATCATTCCCCATGTTGTTGAACTTCGAGGCAGTTTACATTTTGGAATACTATGAATAGAACTGATATGAATATTGTGGTACATATATTTCATGCTATTTCTTTTGGGCATGCATTCTGCTATTGCAAATACTACCAAAAAATTTTCCAAATTATTGGCAAATTTACACAACCACTAAAAGTGCACGAGAGTTTCAATTGTTCAATGCTATCATCGATGCTTGACAGTTTCTACATCTTTCATTTTAGCTATTCCACTGAATGTTTAACAGTAATCCATTTTGGTTTTAGTTTTGATTTCTCCAATGACTGATGACCTTGAGAACCTTTGGATATTCTCTATTGGGATATATCTTTCTTCCATTATTCTGTTGGATAGTTACTCTTTTCTAATTGCCTTCTAGGGTCTACTGTCAGAAACATGTGTTAAAAGTATCTTCTAGCCGGGCTTGGTGGCTCAGCCTGTAATCCTGCACCTTTCGGAGGCTGAGGTGAGTGGATTGTATGAGCCGGCGGGTTCGTGACCCGCCTGGGCAGCGAGACCTCATCTCTACAATAAATCAAAAAATCAGCCGGGCGTGGTAGCGCATGCCTGTAATTCCGGCTACTCAGAAGGCTGAGGCGAAAGGATCGCCGGAGCCCAGCAGTCGAGGCTACGGTGGCCGGGAGCTGCCACTGCACTCCAGTCTGGTCGAAAGAGTGAGACTCCAACTCAAAAAAAAAAAAAAAAAGTATCTTCTAGCACTCTGTGACTTGCCTGTCAACTCTCTAAAAGGTGTTGTTCAATAATCAGATGTTCTTAAATCCATATGTCCCATGTCTTAAATTTCCATCCATTATGATCAGTACTTGCTATGTCCCATTTAAGGAAATTTTGTCTACTTGAAGGACAAGGAAATGTTCTTCCTGTTTTACTCCAATATTTTCATTTATCCTTGACCTTTTGATCTAAAATAATCTGAAATTGATTTTTGAGTACAGTTGAGATAGAGGTCAAAATACATTTTCCTAGCTGGATAACCAACTGGGCCCGTACCATTCAATGACAATGCCATTCTTTTTTTTTTTTTTTTTGAGTTGGAATCTCACTCTGTCACCAAGGCTGGAGTACAGTGGCCGCTCCTGGCCACCGCAGCCTTGACCTGCTGGGCTCCGGCAATCCTTCCACCTCAACCTTCCAAATAGCCGGAATTACAGGCATTCGCTACCACACCCAGTTGATTTTTGATTTATTGTAGAGATGAGGTCTCGCTGCCCAGGTGGGTCTCGAACCCGCGGGCTCAGACAATCCACTCACCTCAGCCTCCCAAAGGCGCGGGATTACAGGCTGAGCCACAGAGCCCTGCGCCATTGTTTCCAACAGCACTATAGTGTCACTTTTGTTGTTTGTGTAGGCTGGATTCTCCAGGAAGTAAACCTCAAGGTAGAATTCAGTATGCAACATGTTTATTGGAGAAATGCTTCTAGGACCAGTATCTGTGAAACAGAGGGGAAAAGAAGTGGAACTGGTGGAGGGGGAAGTCCAGCTGCAATGCAGGGTCAATGACATCAGCAAGTCTCATAGGGAACTGTGGAGTTGAGATGGCTGCTCATCCTGAGTTGTCTTGGGTAAGGACAACTTTGTATCCTTATGTCGCTCAGTCATTAAATGCAGGCTGCTCCTAAAAGGTAGCATAACGTGCACAGAATTTTTCTTCAGCTGAGGCAATCCCTAAAGATTGCTGACCGCTAAGAGTCATTTGCCAGCAGCACTCCCCTCAAATGAGCAGGATTAAGTCCTTTCTTTCTGAAGGATAACATCAGCTATGGTGCCATATCCTGTGCTACTCAGATCTGTGTCTTCATATGGGTTCTGGAGGTAGCTCCTCCAGGATTCTACTGTACCTCTCTTCCAAGGAGACTTAGAAGAGGGATCTTGGTGAAACGAGCCATGGTCTTGGATTCTGCAGCTGGCCTCAGTTCTGCAGTTGTCGTTTTCCTCCTCTAATAACGCATGTAAGTCTGTTCATTCCCACTGATATGATCAGGGAGGCTGTGATTGTGGGTCCACAGCTATATCTTTTCTACTGTAAATAAGGTAAATAAGGTCATTTGGTCTGATGCAATGTTATAAATGATCCCACACTGGTGGACCAACTGCTTTATAAGCTAAGCCTTCACTAATGACATTGGCTGAGGTCTTGCATGCAAAAAAGGTAAACACTTATTGAGAATATGTGTTCCATTAAGATTTATCATTGCCCTTTCCAACGTGGAAGAGGTCTTATACAGCCAACTTGCCATCCAGTGACTGGTAGGTCTCTTCAAATAAAGATGCCATGTAGGGTCATTGCCTTGCTAAGCTATAGTGTGGCCTTGAGCTCTTTGAGGTATGGTTAGAATATGTTTTCTTAAGCTTTGGCCCCTTCACCTACCTTGGGAAGTGAAACTCCTCTTTCTCTCTTTCTCTCTCTCATTTGCTTTCGAAATAAACTATATTTTCTTTTTTTTTTAAATCAACATTTTTTATTATGATATTGTGGGGTACAGTTAAGGGTTAGGTATACAAATATGCTTCGTTCAGGCCCCCTTGTTGATAAGAGATGTCTCCCCCCCAGAAAGATGTTTACTACCATTAGTCCCATCCCCCTTCCCCCCTCCCCATAGTTTCCTACCACTGTCAGTCATTTTCTTATGGTAGTACGTTGGATGATCAAGGCCCACTATATGAGTGAGAACATGTGATACTCAGATCGTTGTTTTTGTGAGAGGTCACTCAGTATTATAGAATTTAGTTCCATCTAGGTTGCTGAAAAATTCATGTTTTGTTCTTTTTTATGGCTGCATAGTATTCTATTGTGTATATGTACCACATTTTTTTAATCCAGTCCTCTTTTGATGGACACCATGGTTGGTTCCAGGTTCTTGCTATTGTGAACAATGCTGCAATAAACATTCGTGTGCAGGTATCTTTTTGATAGAGTGATTTGAGTTCTTCAGGGCATATTACCAGTAGGGGGATTGCAGAGTCATATGGGAGGTTGATATTTAGAGCTTTTAGGAATAGCCACACTGCTTTCCACAGAGGTTGCACTAGTTTATACTCCCACCAACAGTGTAGAAGTGTTCCCTTTTCGCCACACCCTCTCCAACAGCTATTATTTTTTGAGTTATTGATAATTGCAATTCTGACTGGAGTTAGGTGGTATCTCAGTGTGGTTTTGATTTGCATCTCCCTGATGATTAGTGAGGTTGAACATTTCTTCATGTGTCTGTTGGCTGCTTGGATGTCTTCCTTTGTGAAGTATCTGTTCATATCTTTTGCCCATTTTATAATAAGGTTGTTTGTTTTTTTCTTTTCAGCACATTTGAGTTCCTTGTAGATCTAAGTTGTTAAGCCTTTGTCAGACCTGGTGTTGGCAAATACTTTTTCCCAGTCTGTAGGCTGTCTCCCTGCTCTCTTGATTGTTTCTTTGGCTTTGCAGACGCTTGTCAGTTTAATGAGGTCCCACTTGTCTATCTTATCTCTTATGGCCTGTGGGTTTCGGGTTTTGTTCAGGAATTGGATGCCAGTTCCAATTTCCATGAGGGTATGTCCTTCATTTTCTAAGGTTCTTATGGTTTGAGGTTTTACATTTAGGTCTCTGATCCATTTGGAGTTAATTTTTGTGTATGGGGATAGATAGCAGTCCTGTTTCAATCTTCTGCATGTGGTCACCCAGTTTTCCCAGCACCATTTACTGAATAGGTTCTCCTCTCTCCAGTGGTAGGTGGTGGAGGCTTTGTCGAAGATGAATTAGTTGACAAATTGAGGTTTTACTTCTGGAATCTCAATTCTATTCCATTGATCTATATGCCTGTTCCTATACCAATACCAAACTGTTTTCATGATTGTAGCTTTATAGTAAAGTTTGAAGTCTGGTAATATGATACCACCTGCTTTTTTTTTTTTTTTTTGCTGAGGATTGTTCTGGCTATTCTTGGTTGTTTGTGTTTCCATATGAATTCCTGTGTTGTTTTTTCTAGGTCTGAGAAGAATGTTGCTGGTAATTTGATAGGTATTGCATTGAATCTGTAGATTGCCTTAGGTAATATGGATATCTTCACAATGTTGATTCTTCCAATCCATGAGCATGGAATATTTTTCCACTTGTTTGTGTCATCTTTGAGCAGAGTTTTGTAGTTTTCATTGTAAAGGTTTTTCATGTCTCTGGTTAGGAAGATGCCAAGGTATTTCATTTTTTTTGTGGCTATTGTGAATGGAATTGTGCTTTTTATTTGGGTTTCTGTTTGCTTATTATTGGTGTAAAGAAATGCGATTGTCTTTTGCACATTTATTTTATATCCTGAGACTTTGCCAAAGGCCTTTATCAGTGTAAGGAGGTTTTTGACAGATTCTCTTGGGTTTTCAAGGTACAAGATCATGTCATCTGCAAAGAGAGATAATTTGACTCCCTCTTTTCCTATTTGGATACCCCTGATTGCCTTCTCTTCTCTGCTTACTCTAGCCAGGACTTCAAATACTACATTGAACAGGAGGGGTGAGAGTGGGCATCCTTGTCTTGTTCCAGTTTTCAGGGGAAATGGTTCTAAATTTTGTCCATTTAGGAGTATGCTGGTAGTGGGTTTCTCATAGATGGCTTTTACTATTTTGATGTATGTTCCCCGTATGCCTAGATGTTCAAGGGTTTTTATCAGGAAGGGGTGCTGGATTTTATCAAAAGCTTTTTCTGCATCTAATGATATAATCATGTAGTTTTTGTTTTGACACCTGTTGATGTATTTAATTGCATTTATGGTTTTATGAATGTTGAACCAGCCTTTCATCCCAGGGATGAAGCCTACTTGGTCATGATGGATGATTTTTGAGATGTGTTGTTGAATCCGGTTTGCTAGGATCTTGTTGAGAATTTTAGCATCTATGTTCATCAAAGATATTGGCCTGTAGTTCTCTTTCTTTGTTGGATCTTTACCTGGCTTGCGTATCAATGTGATGTTAGCTTCATAAAATGATTTAGGGAGGGTTCCATCTTTCTCAATCGCCTGAAATACCTTCAGTAGGATTGAAATCAACTCCTCCTTAAATGTCTCGTAGAATTCTGCTGGAAAGTCATCTGGTCCAGGGCTTTTTTTTGTAGTTAGTTTTCTTATTACATAGTCAATTTCCTTGATTGTTATTGGTCTATTTAGGGTCTCAATTTCTTCTTGTTTCAACCTAGGCAGGTTGTGTGATGACAGAAAGTCCTCCATTTCCTTGAGGTTTTCAAGTTTCTTTCTATACAAGTGTACATAGTAATCTCTAATGATCTTTTGTATTTCTTCAGGGTCAGATGTGACTTCTTCTTTTGTGTTTCTGATTGTGCTTATTTGGGTTTTTTCTTTCTTTTTTGTGGTCAGTCTAGCTAGGGGACCATCGATATTGTTTATCCTTTTGAAGAACCAGCTTTCTGTTTCATTGATTTTTTTGTATTGTCTTTTTGTCTTCTATGTCCTGGATTTGGGCTTTTATTTTGGTGATCTGGATTCTTCTGTTGAAATTAGGGTTTTTGTGGTCTTGCTTTTCCGGCTTCCTTAGGTGGCTTGTTAGGCTGTTAATTTGTGATCCTTCCATTTTCTTCATGTGCATTTGTAGGGATATAAATTCCCCTCTTACTTACAGCTTTCATGGCATCCCAGAGATTTTGGTAAGATGTTTCTTCTTTTTCATTTGTTTCCAGGTATCTTTTGATCTCTGTTTTGACTTCGTCATTGACTCAGGAGTTGCATCATACTGTTTAGTGTCCTTGTCTTTGTGGGTTTGGGGGAGACCTTGTTGGTGTTAATGTTTATTTTTATTTCACTGTGGCCCAAGAAGTTGCATGGTAAAATTTCGGTCTTTTTAAATTTGCTTATGCTTGATTTATGGCCAATTATGTGGTCGATCTTAGAATATGTTCCATGCGATGATGAGTAGAATGTGTATTCTTTGGTCTTTGGATGGAGTGTTCTGTAGGTATCAATTAAGTCCATTTGATCAAGAGTCACATGGAGGTTCCAGATCTCATTGCTGATTTTTTTGTCCTGATGATCTGTCTAGGGTTGTGAGTAGGGTATTAAAGTCCCCAGTTATGATGGTGTTAGAGTCAATATCTTTCTTTAGTTTTCCTAGAAGTTGCTTTATAAAAGTTGGTGCACCTATGTTAGGTGCATATATGTTTAGGATAGATATTTCTTGTTGATGGAGTGAACCTTTAATCATTATGTAGTGACCCTCTGTATCTTTTTTAAGTTTTGATAGCTTAAATGGTATTTTGTCTGAAATTAGGATCGTGACTCCTCCTTTCTTTTGTGTTCCATTCGCCTGAAAATTTTTTTCCCATCCTTTTACTTTGAGTCTGTGCATGTCCTTTCTAGTGAGATGGGTCTCTTGAAGGCAGTATATTGTTGCCTGGTGATTTGCCATTCTATGTCTTTTCAGTGGTGCATTTAGTTCATTCACGTTCAGGCTAATTATTGAAATGTGAGAGTTCATCCCTATCATAGAGTTCTTATAGAATTGTTCTTCCACTTGGTTTATTGTCTTTCTTTCAGTTTTGGGGTTGGTTCATGTGTATTTTATTCTTTTTCCAGTACTCTTGTGAAGAACGGTGTTCTCTTTTTTTTTTTTTTTTTTTGAGTTGGAGTCTCACTCTGTTGCCCAGACTGGAGTGCAGTGGCCGCTCCCGGTCACCGCAGCCTCGACCTGCTGGGCTCCAGCGATCCTTCCGCCTCAGTCTTCCGAGTAGCTGGAACTACAGGCGTGCGCTACCACGCCCAGCTGATTTTTTGATTTATTGTAGAGATGAGGTCTCGCTGCCCAGGCAGGTCTCGAACCCACGGGCTCAGGCAATCCACTCACCTCAGCCACCCAAACGCGTGGAATTACAGGCTGAGCCACTGAGCCCGGCTGAACATTGTTCTTTTATCCCCCTTTTCTTCTGTGTTTAGTATTTTCTTAAGTATTTCATGTAGAGGTGGTTTGGTGGCAGCATAAGTTCTTAGGGATGGATATCTGGGAAAGATTTTCATTCTCCCTCGCTGATGAAGCTTAACCTGGCTGGGTAGGTTATTCTTGGTTGAAATTGTTTATCTTTTAGGACTTTGAAGAAAGGGCTCCAAGTTCTCCTAGCCTGCAGGATTTCTGTAGATAAATCTGCTGCTATTCTAATTGGTTTTCCATGGTAGGTGATCTGGCCTTTTTCTCTTGCTGCCTTTAGGATCTTTATTTATTTATTTTTTTGAGTTGGAGTCTCACTCTGTCGCCCAGACTGGAGTGCAGTGGCTGCCCCCGGCCACCGCAGCCTTGACCAGCTGGACTCCGGTGATCCTTCCGCCTCAGCCTTCCGAGTAGCCGGAATTACAGGCATGCGCTACTACGCCCGGCTGATTTTTTAATTTATTGTAGAGATGAGGTCTCGCTGCCCAGGTGGGTCTCGAACCCGCAGGCTAAGGCAATCCACTCACCTCAGCCTCCCAAAGACGTGGGATTACAGGCTGAGCCACCAAGCCCAGCTAGGATTTTTTCTTTTATGCTTACTTTGTTTAGGCAAATAGTTATGTGTCTAGGAGTTGGTCTTCTCATTTGTTGTCTTTCAGGGGTTCTCTGAATCTCTTGTGTTTTAGTTTTTGCATCATTGATTAGATAAGGGAAGTGTTCTTGAATGATCTCATGGAAAGTTTGTTCTAGTGTGGTCTCTGTCTCTCTTTCTGCCTCAGGACGGCCAATTACTCTTAGGTTCGGTCTCTTGAAGTAATCGCTCATCTCTTGAAGATTTTGTCCTTTCTTTTTGAGCTTGTTTTCTGTGTTTTTAAGAGTTTGGGTTAGTTCTATATTTTGGTCCTCAAGCTCTGAGATTCTTTATTCTGCTTGGGTAATTCTGCTTTCTATGCTTATCAGTTTGTTATTTATTTCATTCACAGTATTCTTTATTACTGTTATCTCATATATCAGCTCCTTTTTAGTTTCTTCTTGACTCTCCTCAATTCTTTTTAATATCTCCATTAATGTCTTGATATCTAGGTTTGTAGTTTGAGACCAGTCATTCTGGGGGCTCTTCATTGTTTGCATTCCGAAGTCAGTTTTCTCAGTGTCTGCCCTCCTAGGGGTCTGGGAGAGACCCATATTCTTCTTTTGGTTTTTTTTCATCTGTGTAGATTTTTCTCTCTCTCCCCTTTTCCCTCCCCTTCTTTAATTCTGTTTTTCTGGGAAGGTGTGATTGCTTTTCTTTCACTTGTATAATCTCCTGTTCTTCCTTATGAGAGTTCTCTGGCTTTGTTCACTTTTGAGGTTGGAGTGTGGGCTGCAGGCTGTACTTTTCGCAGTTTTGAGGTTTAATTGAGGGGGAAACTGTGTTTCAGAATCCATATGCTGATTACAGCATCCACCAACAGGTGTATGAGCACACTGGAACCTATTTCCCACTGCCTTACAATCTGTTTGTGCAGCAGGGTGTAGCTTTGGTCCCTGGAGCAAAAGGAACAAAAGATGAAAATAATGGAGGAAGGGGGGGTCAATAGGACGTTAGAAAGAGAGAAGAGTGAGAGGTAAAACAGACATACATACCAACTAACAGGTGAAAAAGAGACACAAGGCCGGAGAGAAGTGAAAAAAACACAGAAGAAAAATTTCCTAAAGAGTACTGGTAGCTACACAGAAACAGACCAATAAAATCATGAAACAGATAGTGTAAGTTAGAAAGCAAACAATAGTGAGCAAAACATACATTCAGAATGATAAAAATCAAAGGTCAAAATAAGAGATCAAACTAGCTCTGGAATATTTCCTTAGTGTCTAAAGTCACTTGAGCTCTGATATCCAGCCTCTCCCCTTTGTTTTTGTTGCAGGCAGCTAGCCTGCTGCCTGGGAGGTCTGTGACACTTAGTTGCCTCTGTCTGTTCAGCGTAGAGGAGGGGCTTTGTCTCCTGTTTAACGACGTTACCTTAGGAACCGAGGTGGAGGCTCTGATAGGTGGGCGGGCAATGCAAATCTGCCTGGAGAATGGCAGAGATGGTAGCTTCACTTTCACTTTTGGGGATGCTCTTCTGGTTCTCTGGGCGAGAGGCACTGGAGATCAGCTGCACAGCTGGGTGCTGGATCCAAGGTGTCACCAGCAGGCTGGGGTGGAGGAAAGGGTTGGGCATTCCCTCCTCTGGAGCTGGAAGCCTCCAATCAGCACCTTACACAAGTTTGGGGCTCTGTTCCCTTACACAAGCTTGGGGTCGCACGCTGAGTGCCTCAGCCAGGGTGGGCCCAGGGGTCCAGAGCTCCAAAGCTCCAAAGGGCAGGCAGTGGCCCTGGGTCCCTCACAGGGTACTTCAGCCAGAAATGGGACCTGTCTCTTTGAGGAGCGGGCGCCCAGAGCCTCCCTGGGTGACTGGCAGCTTGGTGCTAGGTGCTGGGCAAGACGATGTAGCCAGGGAGGGAGCCAAAACCTGTGACTCCTGAGCAGGTGGGAGTCACATATAGTGGAGCAGCTGCAGTGGGGGCTGCAATATCTGGCCCTGCGTGGGACCAAAGGTCCCCAGGCCTTGTACCAGTGTGGCTGGCAGTGGGCAAGGGGTTGCAGGAAGAGAAGTAAGAGTCTTTTTGGGAACTCACATTCAAACAGTCTCACAAATCCACCTATGCCATCGCCATCTTACCGGAACTCATAAACTATATTTTCTAATCTAAAAAAGAAGATGCCATGTAGGAAGATGAGTATTGTTTTCTGTTTAGGGCAGACTGGACATTTGGTAGTAAGAGGACATAGTTCAGCCTCGGGAATATATACTCTTGAACCCATGCACATTCCCTATCCCTGCTACCTTGTCTATTTTATCATATATTCATGTGTCAGCACTGAGTTGACTGATAATAGGCTGGCTAATGTCAACTGGCTGAGTAATTTCATCTACCTTGATAGTGGCTCTTTATGGATATTCTCTGGTGGTCATTAACATGTGACACAGAGATTTTCACACTGATGCCCCACTCCCATATGTTCATTCAAATGCTTCTGCTTAAGAGCTCCTTATCCTAAATCTTCCAATCTTACCTCTCCCAACACCTAACTGGCTAGAAAAGACTTGCCACTGAGCTTGAGTCCGTATATTTCTCACTTAGAGCCATTTCTCTTTTTACACATAGTTCATGACCAGGCCCTTGCCCAAAGCTCTGTCCACTAAAAAAATGTTCCTGTACAGACTGGGCATGGTGACTCATGCCTGTAATCCTAGTACTTTGGGAGATGAGACAAGAGAATTACTTGAACCCGGGAATTCTAGACCAGCGTAGGCAACATAGTGAGACTTCGCCTCTACAATTTCTTTTTTTAAAACTAGCCATAAAGATCTACCTTTTACTTTGGAGAGTAAAGGATTACTGGTCCCCTGAATATTTTACTGATGTGGTGGATTCCTGAATCTTTGTGGGTTTTGCTTCCCACAATTTGGAACACATGGGTCTTATCAAAACCTCCAATCCACTAACCATTCCTTGCCCATCCAGTTCAATTAAGATAATGGCATTAATAAAGTAGTCTCATGTTATTTGTGGGATGTACAGAGGGTTTAGACTGCCTCTGTACCCTGTATCATGACACAGTGCAAAAGAGTTAAGATAGTCCTGGGACCAAATGAGAAATGTCCATAAATGTTCTCTCTATTCCAAGTAAATGCAAACTGTATATGATCCTCTTTTCTGATTATTAATGGAAAGGAACACATTCATCAACTCAGTGGCCATATATCATGCACCTGCTATTCTACTCTAGCAAAGATAAGCACATCTGGCCCAGCAGCTGCAACTGGGATTACTACTTAGTTGACTTTGCAGTAGTCCCCTGTCATTCTCCAGCCAAGTAGCTCATGATTCAGCTCTGAAATCACATTTTAGCATCTGCTTTTTTGAACACTCCTGGCACTAACTGCTATAATTTGGCTTCCATATGAAGCAGACTCTGAGATGAAGATTAGCTTGCCAGACATTTATTAAGAAGTGCTCTTGGGATTCCACAACTGTAGATGAGAAAGCAAGGAGACAGAAATGCAGAGAGAGAAATTGAGCTGGAATGTTGTCCTGATAAAAGCTTATCTGGATTCCATAGAAAGATTTGAAGCTGGGGTGACCTTTCTCAGAGTTGCCTTGAGTTGAGGAGAGGGGACTGAGCCTCTACACCCCTGTGCTGGCTGCAGGCTAAACCCAGAAGTAAATGTTATCTTGAGCAAGCCAGTTTTCTCCAGCCAAGACAATCTCCATAGAGGGCTGATCATCAGGAACCATCTTCCAGTAGCATTTCTAACAACTGAAATAATAACTCTTTTATTTATTAAGGGAGATATAAACTGCACATATCTCTGAGCCCATCCACCATAATCAGACAACACTATATGGGACTAGTTTTAGTTTTTCTTTTGTGTGTGTGTGTGTTTTGTTGTTGTTGTTGTTGTTTGTTGTTTTTGTTTTTTTGAGTTGGAGTCTCACTCAGTTGCCCAGACTGGAGTGCAGTGGCCACTCCCGGCCACCGCAGCTTTGCCTGCTGGGCTCCGGCGATCCTTCCGCCTCAGCCTTCCGAGTAGCCGGAATTACAGGCATGCGCTACCACACCCGGCTGATTTTTTGATTTTATTGTAGAGATGAGGTCTCGCTGCCCAGGCAGGTCTCAAACCCACGGGCTCAGGCAATCCACTCACCTCAGCCTCCCAAAGGCACGGGATTACAGGCTGAGCCACCGAGCCTGGCTAGTTTTAATTTTTCAAAACTGTTCTATTGTTCAACTTGTCTATCCTTGCACAAATATGAAATTGTTTTAATTACTACAGCTTTATAAAATGTCTTGATATTTGGTAGGATCTAGCGTTGCTTTCCCCTTCAAAACTGCCTTAGCAATACTGAACTTTCAATAAAGATTTTAAAATAAGTTTATCAATGTTGATTTAAAAAATAAACCTGCTGAGATTTTGGCCATGATTGCTTTGAATTTATACTTAAATCTTTATACTACTCTTTCCAATTATTATACTTCCAGTAAGCATGAATAATCTTTCCTTTTAAGTTTTCCTTGACCTTATTAAGAATGTTAGTTTCCATATGACCCAGTAATTTCCCTATTGGAAATATACACGAAGGAACTCAGATCATTCTACAAAAAAGATACCTGCACACACATGTTTGTTGCAGGTCCATTCACAGTAGCAAAAACATGGAACCAACCATGTTGCCCATCGAAGCTGGACTGGATTAAAAAAAAATGTGGTATGAACACATAATGAAATATTATGCAGCCATAAAGAAAGACAAGCATATGGACTGCAGCAACTTGGATGGATTTAGAATCAATCATACTCAGTGATCTATCACAGAAACAAAGAACAGAGTATCATATTTTGTCACTCATAAGCAGACCTTGAACAATTATCATAATACCGTAAGAAAGGGATTGGCAGTAGTGGGAAACTGCCAGTGGAGGGGGGATGGGATTAGCAGTTGAGGGAAACTGCTAGGGGAGGGAGGGGCACACCTCATCAACAAGGGTACCTGCATAATCAACGTTTGTATGCTTAACCCTGAATTATACCCCACATCTTTAAAATTAAAAACATAAAAAGATCAGGCTCAGTGGCTCAGTCTGTAATCCCAGCACTTTGGGAGGCAGAGGAAAGTGGATTGCCTGAGCCCGCGGGTTCGAGACCCACCCAGGCAACTTGGCAAGACCTCATCTCTACAAAAAAATCAAGAATTAACTGGGCGTAGTAGCACGCCCCTGTAGTTCCTGCTACTTGGAAGGCTGAGGCAGAAGGATTGTCGGAGGCTAGCAGATTGAGTCTGAGGTGGCCAGGAGCATGCCACTGCACTCCAGTCTGGGCTACAGAGTGAGACTCCAACTCAAAAAAATAAAAATAAAAAATAAAACAAATTTTTAAATAAACAAAAAGAATGTTAGTTTTCTAGTGTAAAGGCTTTGAACATCTTTTGATAGAAGTCTTTCTTTTTTTTGGATTAGCAAAGATAGTTGATTTAGAAAGTAGATCAAGCCAGGCTTGGTGGCTCAGTCTGTAATCCCACGCATTTGGGAGGCTGAGGTGGGTGGATTGCTGAGCCCGCAGGTTCGAGACCCACCCAGGCAACTTGGCGAGACCTCATCTCTACAAAAAATCAAGAATTAGCTGGGCGTGGTAGCGCACCCCTGTAGTTCCAGCTGCTTGGAAGGCTGAGGCGGAAGGATCGCCGGAGCACAGCAGGTCGAGGCTGCGGTGACTGGGAGCAGCCACTGCACTCCAGTCTGGGCGACAGAGTGAGACTCCAACTCAAAAAAAAAAAAAAAGAAAGTAGATCAGACAACAGGTGTGGATCCACCTCTCCAAAAGTGGAGAGGGAGCCATGAACTTAAAGAAAGCATAACAATGAGACTAGAAGTTTTTAAAACTTATTTTGGGGGAGGTGGAGCGGGCAAGCATGCAAGCATTCACAGGAGGTGAGGTCATGGTGATGGGGTCTGTTTCTGGTATCTCTGATAACCAGATCAATGGGTGGGTCAGTCAGATGGATGAGAAGGGCAGGGCCAGTAGCTAAAAGACAAATTTTTAGGACGAAGATGTTAATCTCAATGTCCTGTGACTTGTCCAGGTCTCCAGGAAAGGATTATTATCATGTATAAGCTCAATGAAACCAGAGAAATTCCATTTTGGACTCTGTTCTTTCACTTATGCATTATCCTTTTTATGGTCTGTCAGAATCAGACTTATTCGTCACGCACACCCAGGTCTTTCTACCTCCACTCTCCTAAACTGGTTGTTCCATTATCTGTGCTATGACGATGTTTTGTCCTCTGCATGTATACATTGCTTTGTAATTTGCCTGTTCCCTAACAGAGTACTTTTCCAGAGTAGGGACTCTGCCTTATTTGGCTTTCTGATAGAATTATTTCTGTATTTCTATTTTTATTATGATATTTGATGTTTCCTGATGCTAACATAAAAATATCAATTTTTTCCATCTTACCTTGGTATTGAAATACAATGTGTGTAAATTAAACACATGTTCCACAGCTTTGTTAAATTTACTTATTGATTCTAACTGTAAGTTCTTTATATTTTCTAGGTACACAATTATTATGAATGTGAATAATGATGGTTTCATTTCTTTTGTTCCAATTATCTTCTTTTGATTGCCTTATTTTACTGGGTGGATTTCCAGTTCAGGGCTCTGAATTTGTTCTATTTTGAAACAGGGCTGTGGGTGGGAAGCTTTGCTATCTCTTGTAGTTTTGAGAGCTGAATAAGCTGGAGGATGGGGAGCTAGGATTCAGAAACTACTTGCAAATCATTCTGTTCACTGGTGGAGGTATGGTTTCCTGAGACCCACTTCCCACTGCCAACCACTCTGTATGACAGTGCAATGGGTATGTGTGTGTACCCCCTGAATCCAAGATACAGTAAAAACAATGAGGATCTCCTACCACCCTTGGCTTTTAAAAGAGTTTTCTTTTTTGTAGATATGACATCTCACTATGTTGCCCAGGGTGGTCTGAATCTCTTGGTCTCAAGTAATCCTCCCACCTTGGTCTCTCAATTTGCTGGGACTATAGGCATGGGCCACCACGCCCCACCCTGTAAATCTATCAAAGAATGATGGATGTTTTCTCCTCTTTCCTCTTTTTTTCTTTGGTGTGGTAAAGTACAGATTGATTTTCAATATTAATCTAACTTTCCATATGTGAAAAATCCTATTTGGTATTATGTATATATAAAAACATACTGAATTCAAAATGCTCATATTTTATTGAAGATATTTACATCTATGCTTATGGCTGGTCTGTAATTTTCCTTTCTTTAATACCCTTGTCAGGGTTTGGAATAAGATTTGGACACTAACTTTATAAAAAGAATTAGAAACTATTACCTCTTTTTCTACTACTAGGAAGAATTTATACATGATTGGTGTCATTTCTTATTTACTTTTTTTTTAATGTTTGGAAAGATACATTAGTGACATTCTCTGAGCCTGGGATTTTCATTATTGCAAAAAGTTTTAAAATAATGTGATTAACTTTTTTAATTTAATTTTTTACATTTTTATTCTTTCTTCAGACTTATTTGTCACCAAACTTTAACTTTTAGACTACTGAAAGAGGATATTTAATCTCTAAATATTTATTGAGCATGGGTTATGTGCCAAGTGACACACTGAATGTTATGTATCATTGTGACAGAGACTGAAAATATATGGTAATCCTGTGTGCCTAATGGAGCCTATGCTCACGATACAAAGGTGAGATGCATACAACTTTTCTTGTGGAAGGCACAGTCTGCAGAGGGAGACATGTTTGTTAACAATAGAGCAATAAATTCAAATTTTCAATTTTGATGAATTCTGAGTAGAAGTTCATGGTCCAGGGGAATTGAAAATGGGATGATCTGATCTCATTTAGGCAAATTACAAACAACTTTTTGAGGAAATGATATTTGCAAATCATTAAATATTTTCAACTTAACATCTTTTAATTACTCCTTTTGTCTTTAAAACATACCCTCTTAAGATAGCTGTTTCTATACATAGCTACTTTTCCAACTTGGGCTGTACATGCAATCATATCTTTATTATTGTCTCAAATATCCCCCAGTTCTTTGTGGGTTTTTGCTTCTCCTACTTAGCTGGAAAAGCTTGATTTCTCACCATTCTCTACTGCCATTGCTTTTCCCTACCACATGGTGTCCCTGTTGACAACTGGTCCTCTACAGTCAGCTAGGTGACTGAGTCCATGAATCTTCAAAGAAGGATCTTATTCTCTGAAAATGAATATGGAAGAAGAATCTCCACTGCTCAGACTCACAAAATCCAGCTATTTTGCTCATCTCTCCCAAACACATTCAGCCATCACTCAGTTTCTGTTGTTTCAAAATATTAACAGCAATTGTCTTTGTACCTCTGGACCAGTGGCTACCTGCCTAGAGGTTTAGCTGTCTTCTTTTTTTCTAACTATCAAAACTCAAAAGACCCTATGTGCCTTTTCTTTCCAATGTATCCACCTACCCTTGTAAAGTTTGTTTGACTAAATGTCCTGGGCCTACATCATCCAAAACATAGAAGAAGATCCCTATAGAGGCCTTTTCCTCGACCTGGGAAGCGCCTTTGGACAGACAGAGATCTCTTTCAGAATTTACGGGAGATTTATCCCCTTGAGGATTACTGAAGTAACATTCTAGCAGCTCTGTCACTGGACCAAAGACAGAAAAGCAAACAAGCTTACTGGGGGGTAAATATACAATATAATGTTTTCTAATCAAACTCCCTTTTGTTCTAGGCAGCACTGGTGTAGAGAAAAAATATATTAATTAGTTACAATCTTATGAAACTTCTTCAAGTATTTAAAAACATTTAGACTATCCCCATGGGCTTTTCTTCTCTATTATAAGCAACACATTTCAAGTTTAAACCTTTCCTCGGGACACTATTTTCTAAACCTTTATTCACTTTTCTCATTCTTCCTTGATCTTTTCCAGTTTGTCCACATCTTTTAAAAACTGTAGTGACCAAAAGTAGCCATAATACCCTAATAAATAGCTCATGAATGCATAATATAGTAGAAAGATTACTTCCAAATGCTTCATGAATTATTCCTTTTAATAAATTCCAGAATTATAGTGGCTTGGGTTCAGCATTAAGACTTCAGGATTTTCTCTTCCATGTTTATCTAGACAGTCCTTTTCATTTATTTCTCTACTAAATTTTATCCTGTTTCAGAAGCCAATATTTTTGCTAATTTGATTCTTATTTTAACATTTCAGAATAATGGTAAGATTTCCAAATGTTAAATTATTCCACATCTCAAGCTCTTTATATATGCTAGATTGATTATTCAGTAGTTTCAATTTATTAAGTTTTAAAATAACTATAGTACTTTGTATTTTCCCTTCCAAATTATAACATTTATGGAAAAGGGCACAATTAAGGCAATAGTTCTCAATGTTCTTCTAATTCTGGGCAAATTGAATTGCATTTTTTTCCTACTTCAGCAATAATGTAACTATTTTGTACAAAACAAAGAGCTAGTTCTGTTACAATTGAGCAGTTCTTTCAACAAAGTGCTATTACTAAGAGAATTTTTCCTTTTCCTTTTACGTAACAAAGCAGCTATGTATATGGAAGCAATGGGTTGATCAAGTCATGCAATGCATGTGAATTCTATCATATCACCCTGTTCACAAAATAACAAAGTATATTGCATTATTCTTCTATAATTTATTTAATCAAATACATTTCCATCTCCTGAATCTTGAAATGACATTAGAAATCATCAATAAACTCCACAAAGAGGAATAGAGGGTCCAGGCAATTTTTAAGAGTTTTGTCCAAAATCAATAGTGATCAAAACTGGATTGAAAACTAATTATTCAGATGTAAAATCTAGTGTTCTTTCCTCTACACAACACCATCTCCTGAATGTTCCATATCAAGAACATTTAATTAAATGTAGGATTAAATATGAATAACATAAGTAAATTTTAAGCCTATGAACTTGGAGTTCAAGAATTGTAGCCTTATAGTAGAAAAATATTTTATTAATATTGAATCGTTTTTAATAAATATTATTTGTAATGAGGCTTAAATGAACCTTGATGTGTGCATTCAAATAATGTAATAAACAAGCCTTGTCAATGACTGCTTATAGTTGTGCTAGATTTTTATCCTTGTCACTCAGCTCCAAATCTACCCTTCTCTATGTAACTGGAACTGGAACTGTGCAAGTTACACTTCACAGACTTCTTTAAAATTGGCTTCACTTTACATTCTATCCATAGGAAATCTAGAGAGTTGAGGAGATAGGAGGAGAGGAGGAGGGACTTGACTCCCATTTGCTGAGGGTTGTGTTCCAGCACCTCAACAATGGCAATGGGTTTCAGTATTCAGTCTTTTCCACTTTACTGTTCCTGCTCAGAGATATCAGCTATAGTCAGGCAGTGCCCCCCACTCGGAGACCTGCTCCTGGGTTCTGGTTATCCGAATCACTTTCCTTTATTCCCCAGCAGTAGTGGTGGCAGCTGCTTCCTGCTCTTACATCGTGTGGTTTGCTTCAGTGCTTCCCCACAAATTCATTATATTCAATCCTCATTTAAAAGGTTTCCATCCCTGCCAGACAAGAGTAGCCAAGGAAAGAGGAAGACGCGATATTTTGTTTTGCTTTATTATTATTCAGAATATTGTATTATTAAACCCAGAATTCTATACCATTTAAGAGAGTTTTAAATTATAAAAAGAAGACTTAATTTCTAAATGTCTGATATAGTACATGTAGTTTGGGGTAAACTACTGTATTTAAAATATTTGTACAAAATATGTATAAAATGAAACATGTATTTTTAATAGTATCTACGCAAAGTATAATTTAAATAATATTATATACATAATTCTTTTTGGTTCTTGAACATTTGTAATTGAAATTTTATAGTTTAAACTTTTTTTTTGAGTTGGAGTCTCACTCTGTCGCCCAGACGGGAGTGCAGTGGCTGCTCCCGGCCACCACAGCCTCGACCTGCTGGGCTCCCGCCATCCTTCCGCCTCAGCCTTCCAAGTAGCCGGAACTACAGGCATGCGCTACCATGCCTGGCTGATTTTTTGATTTATTGTAGAGATGAGGTCTCACTGCCCAGGCAGGTCTCGAACCCGCGGGCTCAGGCAATCCACTCACCTCAACCTCCCAAAGGCGCGGGATTACAGGATGAACCACCGAGCCCGCCTATAGTTTAAACTTCTAAAGTGGATTTATGCAAGCCACTGTATCACTAAATTGTGCAACTAAGTCAGGCATTTGTAGAGTTGTGAGAGGATGTAGAAATTAAAGTGTTGTTTGTTTTCTAGGATACGGTTGTGGAATCCAAGAAACGTAATATTGTTAGCTAAGTTTTAGTTGTCTAGAGGTAAAAAAAAACCTTTAACAAATGTTGATATTAGCCTATGTTAAGGGGATCCCCCCAAAACGGAATTATTTTTTGGAGGGCAGGCCCCTTATAGTACATGTTTTTCCTGCTAGGTAAGTGTTCAAGGAACCTATTGGTGTCAGTGTACCAGCTAGCATTGTTGTGAGAAGCTTCATTCAGCCTCAGTACGTTTTTTTTTTTTTAATTTTATTTTTTGAGATTCAGTGAGTTTGTCCATTTCATGGTGGGTGATTGACACGAACAACCTGCCCACATTGTGCTGAGTGTTCAGCAGTTTTGGACCAAAAATGCATGACCCTTGTGCCCCACCCTCCCTATTCACCATATCTCACCCTGAATGACTTTTTTGTTTGTTTGTTTCCCCGATGAAAAAAAGTTGTCAAAGGGAAACGTTTTTGCAAATATGGAAGAAGTAAAACAAGAAACAGCAGAAACACTAAAAGGCATCAGAATTGACAAGTTCAAAAACTGTTCAACAGTGGAAAAAAGTATCTCCATAGGTGTACTGCATTACACGGAGAGTATTTGAAAATAACTAGAGTTTAAACATGTAAGAATAAATACACAATTTTTTATAAATAAATTTCAGCTTTTTTTTAGTTCTCATAAGTACAGCGTTAATTAGAAAAAGGATTTAATGTACTTTCTTCAGTACGTTTACTTTATGAGTATTCTTATGAGAATATAATAACTAGAGTGGATGTGAACATAAAATAAATATTCATAATTTTCTATTAATTTCAAAACGGTATATATTGCTCTAAAAATACTTATTAAAATGTTTCTGTTTTTAAAGCTGTTGTTAACTTTTATGAAAGATAGTTTTCATCATATTGATGCATTATCTTTTAAAGATGTAACAAAGATTTTTATACCTTTTCTAAAAAGACTTTTTTAAATGAAAGTTTTACAAACAGACATTTTTTACATAGTTCTAAGTTTATCTTTTTTTTTGTAGCTAATTTTTATCCAGGTCAAGTCTTATGCTTCCTACAAATGCATCTTATTAATAATTTACTTTATGGGCAATTTTATTTCTTTCAGAATTTACATCACTGTTAGTTCTGCTTTCCATATGTTTATTCAATTACATTCTTTTCTATGCATTTATTCTGGCTATGATTTTAGAAAAACTATTTTCTTGAATCAATAGTATACATAATTATGGTAAATGATTAACTTATTTAGTTATACAAGATAACTTAGAAAATTATAAATATGTGAAGCAGGGCTCGGTGGCCCAGCCTGTAATCCCGCGCTTTGGGAGGCTGAGGTGAGTGAATTGCCTGAGCCCACAGGTTTGAGATCCGCCTGGGCAACTTGGCGAGACCTCATCTCTGCAATAAATCAAAAAAATTAGCCGGGTGTGGTAGCGCGTGCCTGCAGTTCCAGCTACTTGGAAGGCTGAGGCGGAAGAATCGCTGGAGCCCAGCGGGTAGAGGCTGCAGTGGCCGCTCTCCACCACTGCACTCCAGTATGGGTGACAGAGTGAGACTCCAACTCACACAAAAAAAAACCTCAGAAAATTATAAATATGTGAATTATAATTCAGCTAGTACCCCAGCTAAGAACGGTGTGACAGTTAAATGGATATTGAGAAAATTGTAAACAGATAATTCAGATAAAAATTTTCTTGCAAATAGAAAAAAAAAATTAAACATGGCGTGATCTTTTAATTATCTTCTTAGGTATGTAGAAAGGCTTTGTTACTTGGTATACTTCGTTTGGTAAAACTTTTGAATTAATACCTCGCCTACTTAATTAATAACCTTAGTGCTTAAAATTCACTAAGCTTCAGACTTCAGATTCAGGATTCTTGATTAAAATAGAGAGTTCTAGTATATCAAACAGTCTTCCAATTTAATTGTCCTGGGCAAAACAGGATAGGTAAATGTAGAGTTAGCTCTCTTACCTTTTCTATTATTTTGCTGCCCACCTAGGGTATGTTGGAGCTCCAGGCAGCTCAAACTGTCCTCTTGGCACCCTGCCTAAGCCTGTCATCTATAGGTAGTGCTCTAGGCTCTAGCATTATCCATTCCCTTTTATTCTCAATGACATTCCTTTAAACTCATACAACTCATACAACTTGACACAGATGGAGGCAAGTAATCTGCGAAATGAATTTATACAGTAGAATGTATATAAAAATTACCCCAGGACTGCACAGCTTAAAAATTGGAACGATATGATTTGGGATAAAATATAATACATTCTTAGTGGTAAAAATGTTTATGCAGCAGGCCATTTGGGGACCAATTGAGGAATGTGAGTTCCTACTGCATATATATTTTTTAAACATCCTGCTTTTTAGAATCAAATGTATCAAATACAGCAAAAGGGAAAAGATCTTTGTGAGAGTGAGTGAGTGAAGGGAAAGGTCCTTCTAAGTGTCTATGAATCTAGAAGTTTGAGCCGGGCTCGGTGGCTCTGAGCCCGCGGGTTCAAGACCCGCCTGGGCAACTTGGCGAGACCTCATCTCTACAATAAATCAAAAAATTAGCCACGCATGGTAGCGTGCGCCTGTAGTTCCGGCTACTTGGAAGGCTGAGGCAGAAGGATGGCCAGAGCCCAGCGGGTCAAGGCTGTGGTGGCCGAGAGCAGCCACTGCACTCCAGTCGGGGCGACAGAGTGAGACTCAAACTCAAAAAAAAAAAAAAAAAAAAAATCTAGAAGTTTGAAAATGGGTATTTCACTGTGAACAATTTATTTAATAATTATGTTAATTAATTGCAATCCTTGAACGGAAGAAGCTAAGACAGGGAAAAAAAATTCTTCACTTTAGAGAAAGATATGAGCCATAGTCTTCATCATAAAATAATGTGATTATTTTCTGTTTGGCCACCACAACATATATTGTTTTTTTAAAAAATAGTTGAAGATGGAATTTTGGCATGATTTTATAAAGTTTGAGCCAGATTGTCTTATTTTATTTGGATCCCTGGTCTATCTCAAGATTTGGATTTCAGGGCCAACCCATTTGCGAAACTTTTTAATTATCTTCAGGGCTTGAACTAAATCCTATATTGCTTTACAAGAACTGTTTCTCCCAGAACCTTGGATTTCTAAAAGAAATGAGCATTTACCTTCAAGAAAAAAAATGTAAAACATAATTATAGTTGAATGATCTACCTCAGAAGACTCACAGTATTCCAATATTTAACATGTTAATAATTTTCATTGACATAAAAGCAATTTACAATTAATGGAATAAGCCATGAAATAGCATACAATATATGTGAAGCAAGAGTTTCCATCGTTAATGGGCTTGCAACTTTGAGAACTAAATTTTTTTAATGATTTTATAATAATATTAAATATCCTTAGGTTGGTATACACAGGATAGGTACAAATTATTTATTATCTTTCATTTTGAAATTGCATTATCCCATTCCATTTGTACAGGTATGGATTTCTAGTTCTACTCATCCAGAAAGCTACCTTTGCGATGTGTTAGGCCCTTCATGCTGAGAAAAGTACTTTTATGGTTCGAAAAGTTGTATCTCAGAGAAACATCATTTTCCTTGTTATTTCCTTTTGTTGCATCCCTTTTTTCCTGAAGAGCTCAACTAGATAAGTATGGTTTCAGAGTTCAAAAGATTTTTGAGTTTAGACACATAGCAAATGATGAACATGTTTAACTACACAAGACAACTTGGAAAATCATGAATGCACAATAATTATTGTTATCATTAAAATCAACTTATAGGGGCTTCATTGCTGCTCTGGCATTGGATACAAAGAAAAGCTGAGAGAGAGACTACTGATCTCCAGGAGTTTACATCTCAAAACTTAGGCACATTTTAACATTATACATCTGTTAGAAAGTTAATATTTAAAGACAGACTCAAAAATGACCTTTTTGCAGCCCTGATGGATCCTCATTTGAAACCCAGAGTAAGGTGTGAAAAGTGTAGATCATGACTCAGCAGGTCTGGGTGAAGTTCACCTATTTCTCTAATAAACTCTCTTATGACAACTGCACTGATGGTCTATGAAACACAGTGAGTAGTGAGTCTCTAACAGCCTATTCAATAGCATTTTCTGAAATGATGAAACGTTCAAGAGCTGTGCTTATTAATAGGATAGGTTATTGAGAGTAGACATGTGGCTAGTGAAGCTGAATTTTTAATTTTAGTTAAGTTAAATTAATTTGAATATAAATTGCCATATATGTCTGGTGACTATCTCATTGTACACTGTTGCTGAGGGCTAAGAGCTAATACAGTATTCCTAGACATCTAACTTAGAGTCTAAGAACTAAAAGAAGTAGTTCAATAAATACATATAATACCTCTGAATAATCAGTTTTTTTCGAATAAGAGGCATATTTTTTAAACTGGGGAAACCAATTGATGTTTTGAGGAAAATTCAAAGAACTAAGTACATGTTTAGCTCAGAATAGGATAGTCAGCGAGAAGGATATTTTCACCAGTAGGATGAAAATTGGTTCTTACTGGTTTTTTTGGGGGGTGGGTGGCAGATATTATAATGGTTTGTGGCCCTCTAAAGTTTAATCTTACTTGAGAAAATTGTATACTTTAGTATTTAGGTTCTCTCACTAGGAGGAATTTATATTTAATTTAATGTTTTTCTTTAGTGGGGTGATAATGTAAAAAAATAGAGAAACACTGGTCTAAGATAAGTACCATGATAAACTGTCCTGAGCTTAAATCAATTAATTTATTTCACAGCTCCTCTAATCACTCAAAAATTTATAGTTTCACTCTTTAACTGTCAGGTGTTGTGTGACATTTTAAGGGGGCAAGTCGTTCTAAGTGAGATTTGATTTTTTTAAAGAAACAAAGAGATAAGGGAGAAAGGAAAGATATTCAATGAGTGTGGACTTATGAAAAATACAAGATACATTAGCAATACAATTAAAAATCAATTGTAATTTTTTAACAGTTAAATGTACTTGAGAAGTATTAAAATCCTTATCAAACTGCCAAGATCATCTGCTTGAGACTTGGAATTTATGCAATTCGGTTAGGAAGTCCACATATTCTGCCCGTGTCAGCTAATACACTCTTAGTGATAAGATTCCTATGCAGCGGAATCCTAACTGTGAGTATCAATGACCTAAAATCTGAGGGTAGTACCATGCTGAGGTGACTAGCAAAAGCATCGTGAAGGCAGATGTTGAAATCTCTAGTCCTCACTATTATTGACTAGACTGTTAAATGATATTTTCCCAACTGTGATCTCAAGGAATAATAGCTTATGGTATCGGGGAAGTGTGATTTATCTTCTTCGATGGCTGCCATGGCATTCTATGTAACATCTGATAGAAATGTGACTTACATGTTTAACAACTAGCTCTGTGGGGAAACAAAATTCATGGTTTATAGCAATTGCCAATCTCTATGAAGTACTCCCTCTAAGTCTGACATGACATCCCTGAATATGGAATTGGGAAGAGATGTATGGTATCCCCAAATTCCACAGTATTTCTACCATACAGATGCAACAGGCATAAATGACCTCGAAAGAATGCAGTGAAATTATTGAAAGAGATGATTTTTAATTATTATTTTTAATTATTGTTTCTTTTGATTTTAGTATAATCTATTTAATCTTATGTTTATATAAGTTAACATTTGCTAAGAACTCTATTTAACAACTGGCTCATAGAATACCTAACATGATTTAACAATCAGCTCTTGTGAGTAGGTGGCCGTGGGCTTCAGAATCCCACTGCCTATGACAACAAGAAGCAGGGACTCGAGGATAGATTTCTATTGGTGTATCTATAGGATTTGTGAGTCTCTAGGAATTTGCTCTTTCATGGAAAAGGTCACTCATGAGATTCATAGATAAGTGGCTCTATTGATCAATACATTTATTAGGTTGGCTTTATAAAACATGACTCAGTTCACTTAATATTTTATTTATTCCAGCAGAAGAAAAAATGTGCTGCTGTATTCTGTTTGTTTGGCACATACTTTTGCTTATTTACATTCTGCATTTGCTTCTTTGGGTCTCAAAATTATTAAAAAGAGAAGTGTCTCCAACTGTTCTCTGTATTATCAATGCTATGATTAGTAATAATTATATTCAAAGTAGAAGATTTGGCTTGCATGGCACATAGAAAGCGTGAAATCATAATACATGAGGTTTATAGCACATCTTATAATTTATAATGTGTATAACTCATTGGCATATCATAGGTATTTCATCCAGATAAATTTTAATTTAAACACAAATGTTAGCCGGGCTCGGTGGCTCAGCCTGTAATCCCACGCCTTTGGGAGGCTGAGGTGAGTGGATTGCCTGAGCCCGTGGGTTCGAGACCCCCCTGGGCAGTGAGACCTCATCTCTACAATAAATCAAAAAATCAGCCAGGCGTGGTAGCACATGCCTGTAATTCCGGCTACTTGGAAGGCTGAGGCGGAAGGATTGCCGGAGCCCAGCAGGTCAAGGCTGCGGTGCCCGGGAGCGGCCACTGCACTCCAGCCTGGGCGACTGAGTGAGACTCCAACTCAAAAAAAAAAACAAAAAAAAAAACCCCACAAATGTTATATGTAGTTTTAGTATGTTTGTCTCATAGTGGGAATTCATCCCAGCACATATTTACTCATCGTTTGCCATGTGTTACATTAAGTTAAAAATGTGTCATATTAAATTAAAAATGAGGATCCCAAATTAAATGTCATTCTAATCAACTAGGAGAACAAGTAAATTATATGCTTTTTAAGAACTTTGAGGGTTAGAAATTTTAGCCTAGGACGTTTTTACTTATATACTGAGGCAAAAATGTAGACAAGTATATACTCTTTCTGTTCCCCCAACACCAACCACCACTACTGTCATCACCCAATAATGAGGACTTCTATTTGGACCTTTGATAGCTAGGAGCAATGAGAGAGATTGAAAAGAAAAAGTCTGAGAAAGATTACCTTGATTCACACAATAATGGCATTGCTAAGGAATAAGAAGAAGAAGAAAAAAACCTAGCATGGAATGGCAAGAGAAAAAATTAGAAATTTGAAAATTTTCTAATTTTCTAAATTTGAAAATTAGAATTTGAAGATTAGAAGGGAATATTGTAGGGGCAGTCATCACTTTTGAGAAACTGCAGAGATAGGAAGATCAAAAGGATTTCAGTTAGTTTGGGAAGCTTTCCTAGGCTTTAGCTATTTTTCAATAAAACTTTTTACCACTTTTTTTGTTTTTTTTAGCTAGATTTAATGTTCTCTTGGATGTGTTACTTTCGACTCATGCATTGATAAAAAAGTCAGGAAATGAAGATAGTTACAGTACAAATATATAACCTCTTTCTGCCCTAATGTTCTATCATTCATATCCATCAGATTCTAGCATTGCTTCTCCATTTGCAATCTGTGAACATTTTTTATTAAATAATTATCATTAAAAGAATGAGAACTTTATTATATTGAATTATAAAAGAAAATGTTTCTATTCTTATGAAAATTGCATTCTTAATATTTTTAAGTCTTCAAATAGCCCAATCTTTTGACCTTCCTCCTCTTACTCATCATATCAAAATGGATTCAATGTCTGCTGGGAAAATACTAACTAAACTGCTGACTGAATCACACTGCATTTTAAAGCATACTTCAGCAGTTTTATTTTGTCTTTTGACCTAGACATCTCTTTATAACTTTCTGTCCTGATAATCTATTCCAAATTTCCTGCCTACCTGCAAGAGAGTCCTGCAATGTATTTTGCAGCCTTTCCATTCATTTGTTAGCTCACAAAATCCCCTCTTAAAATATGACATTGGTGAAAGCTATGAAGAAAACAGCTATTGTTCAGACTGGAAATGTCTGTGGCCAAGAATAGCAATGATTTCTCTGGTGCCATTTCTATCATCAGTGTTCTTATTTCTGGCAATTTAACATCAGCATTTGGGGATTTTCTTGAACAAAGGAAAATTGAATTAATGAGCCAACAAAAATGATCAACATCAAAGCTAGACGTAGTCGGAAAAAATAAGCTAAAGAATGAATGTGCTTGGTGATGTTAGCGCATTGCATGACTATTCTAAAGGATGTCACCTATCAACCTCTTAAATAAACAAAACACAGGTTGAGAGTTGGTACTACAATTGCCTTTTTCAAGTGTAGGTTTGGACATGATCCCAGTGAATTTATTTCCAAGGCATGATGAAGGATTTTCCCTAATCTGTAACACTTTAAACTCAAAGCCATTCAATTAAATCTGCAGAGTCTTCTAATACCTACTTAATTCATAGTTGTTTTGATTATGCATACAAAGTACACAGTCCTTCTCACTAGCACCAGCCAAAAGGAAAATGCTGAAAAAATGTATATTTATAAATCTATATTAATCTATATGCTTGGTGTGTACCTCTAATACTGATAATGCTCTGCAGTGAGGTAAGGACTTGAAGATATAGGAATTTTCCAAGATTCTAGCAATAAAGTAAGTAGGACTCAATACCAGGAAAGTAGGATCACCAGCTGGGGCAAACAGTACAGCAAAAGAGATCTGTTAAACAGTTCTGACTGACTTATATGCATAATCTACCAGAAACTGGTATAACAAAGTACATTCTTCAGTCTCTAGTCCAGCCTGTAGTTGAGTTGAGACACTCTAAAATGTGGTTTTTGGCAGCTATTCATATTCTTTTGAAATTTTATAGCTGGGTTAGTTGCCATTGTCTAATTAAATAGAGTGTTAAGACACTTTGGGGTTATGACCTATATTGGTCTGATAAATACTTGTCCCAATTCCGCACCTCACTCTGGAAGCTTGATAAAGTGATGCTGCAGAAAAAGAAAGCTTAAACAATCAAAATAGTAGGAATTAAATGGTGTACACAACTAGAATTTTAAAGGCATTTTAATCCCAATCTTAAGGCTTCATTGATTTGAAAGTCTTTGAAACAATTTACAACTGTGACAGTTTTCTTCACTGTTGGATGAGATGAATTGCTGTCACCCTAAGTTTAGCATGTAAAACTATACATTCAAAACTAACATTTAAAGCCTGAAATTTTGATTGTGTGAAATATAACACAAAGCTCTTGAAGAAATTATTATTTCTTCTATTTTCATTTTGAGAGTTGACTTTTTCTTGAAAAAGAATTTACCTTTTTACACTCAAATTGTCATTAGTGTGCCTTTGTGTCATCCAGAGTGAACATTGAAAATGAGAATCCTTGGGCTCCACTCCCTGGGGAATTTGACTTAGTACCTCTGTGGTGTGTGTCCCGGGTGGTTCAGTTGTGACTGTATCACAGACCACTCTGCAAAACATTGCATTGTGACCTGCCCTGTTGTAGAATGCATGTAACTCATTTTCAGGGCAGCTGCTGGTCTCCCTAACGTCAGGAGTTAATCTGTAATAAGTGTATGTGTTAAATGAATTCAATTGACTCTTTAAGTTTAATCTGATATAATATTTGATGAGTATATGAAACACTATGAGAAAAAAAGAATATACTGTCTTCACCATTTACATCACTGTTTTTGTTGCCATCAAGTAGCGTGCCTGCCACATGAAGAAAAATGAGATAAATCTAATAATGGTGAAATGTTTTTCATTTCCAAATATTTTTCTGCTCAAACATTTTTTTGTCTTCATAAATATGGTAGAAGAATATATAAAAATTATGTGTTTTAATAAATCAACATTTGATAATGACCTGTCATTATCAGGTGACTGGAGGATGTGTGGGGAGAGAAACAAAGAAAGAGAAAGAGAGAGTATTACAGGTTGTAACAACTGAATACACCGAGAATTATACCTGAAGGCAGCACAGCTAGAAACAGATTTAAATTTGTACCGTGAGACCACAACCCAAAATAAAGGAAGACCATCAGCAAATGCTGGGTCTCACAAAGTGTGGCAAATGTCCATTGTGTAACAAATCTCTACAAGATCAGAATTGCTAGTTAGTCTACCACTTAAAGTTCTCTCATTAGTTAATCAAGTTGTTCTTCAGAAAGGATGCTGATATTATAATACAATGTTAAGATTTTGTGTGTAACTATGGTGTGATGGATATTGAAGAAGAGGCATCAACAAGGCAATTGAGAGGGAGAAGAATCATGTAATTATAAAAGATTACTAGCCTTTGTTTATGGTCAACCTTTTGACTGGTGGAATGTTTCTATTCTATTTATGATTCAACTTTAGCTAATTGTATCAATAAATATTTTTCTGGAAATAAAAAACAAAACTTATTAGTAGATCTTATTTCTGTCAAAGGCAAATTCCTAGATCTTTCTTTTAAGAGCTAATTGTACAATATTAATTTTATAAAATGTCTAGGATGCTATACATAAAAAATACATTTTATCTATTTCATATTTTGTATATTACGTAATTTTCAGAATTGGTGTGTCAAATTTATGATACTTTCTTCTTAGAATTTTAGAATCTAGGACATAATAAGGCAGTTTTTCCTGAATCACTGCATGTACTATTTTGCATAATTTGCATCAGACATAGAAGAATGTCATCTGCAATAAGCACTTAAAAAATATGAATCAGTTAGACATCACGAGGTCTTGCCTGCAGGCCTTCCTGAAAATACTGGAGAATTATTTCTCTATATTTCCCTCTCACCACTATAATTCTTTTACTTACACATTCCCATACACCAAAGAAAATAAAAAATGCCTTCTGTAATCTTATATTCCCCCTTCCTTTTCATGACCCTTCTAGCTATAGTGATAAAATCAATTTTATTATCTTCGTTATCTTTGTTTAAAAAATGTCACTTTTTCAAAATAAAAACACTTATAGACAGTTAACAGCTTTTTAAAGCTACAATTAATATCAGATTTTTAAGCTACAATAAATGTTTTATACTTAAATGTTTTAGAAGTAGATTTATCTTTTATAGTTAGAAGTGATTTCATAATTTGATGGCTTTCAGAGGAAAATATTCTACTTCATTGTTTAAACTACTGTCAGAAATGTCTTACTTTATACCAAATCTCTCTTTCCTTCTCTCAATTTGAAATTAACATTGTACTTGACTTTTGAAAGTATTTTCAGTAGTACAAAAGGAAGTATTGCACTCACTTTACTTTTGAAAAATTAAATATTTTAGATATTTCATAACAAGTAGTAATTTCCTTTAAAATTGGAACATTTTTGACTTGTAATTTAAATTTTAATAGAATTATGCAAGTAAATTCCCAAGAAGGGAAAAAAGGCTCTAATAATAAATAACAATCAATAAAACCCCAGAGAGAAGTACTTGATTTTTCACAAAGGTCCAGGAAAAAAACTGGTAAAACTAATGTATGTGAAGCTAAGGAATTTTATAATAAAATTCATGAATAACAATGAAAGAACATTGAAGTATGTATTGAAAAGACACACATTAAACTTCTAGTCTAACTGTATTTTTATTTTTTCCATTATTTTATATTTAAAACAGTTTTTCTACATTTATGCTCATTTCTAACAGATTTTTCTCTTCTGGACAGAGCTCGAAAGAGCAAATAGTAATGTTTCCAGGATCTTGCATGAGACCACATTTAGAAAGTAACATCAAAGTTAATATGTAATTAATACAGAAGGAAGGAATTTCTAAAATGACTCAAGATTTTAGTTTAGGAAAGCCTAAGTTCTTTCTGCTTGTTCTATGGCTGCCCCTGTCATAAGGGTATGAACAAGGGCAGAAGCAAGTTTAGTTCTCCTCTAGACCTACTATAAATTACAGGACTCACAGTTCATTTGATTTGCATGAATATGTAGATATGATACTGGCAATACAATTTCACATCCCCTGAGTTTTAAGCTGAGGCAAACTCAGAAGAAAAAAGCCAATATACTTACAAACCAAGTCAAACTGAAAAAAAAATTTCTAAATTCTCAATAACATTAACCATAATACATTTTGCAAAAATTCTCCCGGACTCCTTTTGTCTCTTTTATTACTTCTGGTTTCACTAGAAAAAAATGATTAGTAGAACATCTTTCTTTTATAATATTTTTTTCTCAGTGCTTTGTCAGAGGCACTATTATTCAAGTAAATATATTTTGACTAAAAGCGTCTGTTATTCATCATATTTATATAAATAAATACAAATGAAGAATAACTCCTAGAGCTTCCACCTACTTTCTTCCCATGTTGCAACTGACATTCTTTTACCCATATGAAAAAAATAAGCCATAGTTTTACATTTTACATGTTAAATTGGTAAGATTTTAAGTTTGACGTTTTATATGAAATATATATGTGTGTGTTCATATATATGCATATATAAATATGCCTTCTGCCTTTATTCAAAATAGATTTATTGAGCATCTAAAATCAAGGTACTGTGAAAGACACTAGGAAAACCTCAAGGATGTATATATCTGTGCCGTCCATGAATTTATTCATCAGTTATTACCAAGCACATAAGTTAAATCTTAGAAATAGAGATAAGTGCAGATACCAAATTATAACAAGGCATAGCTGTTGCTTGCCATAATTTTAACCTGTGAGTGTGTATGAATGAAAATGTGTGTTATGCAGGGAGGGTGTGATAAATTAAAATTAGCTGCAAATGCAAATTATTTTTCACCTTTGCCTTTGAGAAGTTAACTCTAACTTGATCTGAACTTTCTTTAGTGATTTATGAAGGGAACCCCAAAAAGCAAAATTTATACAAAACTGTATATTTATTCTGACATATTTACACTTTAGTCATGCTCAGAGTAAACTTTGATGCAATACACCTATCGAGATGTGTTTTCTGATGCTCAAAAGTTTTTGAACTTGTTAATTTTGATACCTCAGCTTCTGCCTGTTTTTGTTTCACCTCTTCCATATCAGCAGAAAATTTTTCTTTGAGTTCTTTTTTCCTCCAGGGAAACAAAAAAAGTCGTTCTGGGTGAGATTGGATGAATAGAGAGAATGGAGCATGAGGATTATGCTGTTTTTGGTCCAAAAATTTGCTGAACACAAAGCACAGTGTGGGCAGGTGTGTTTGTAATTCATCCAACATGAAATGGGCAACTGTACTGAAATAATCTCCAAAAAAAATTCGCTGACGCTGAACCCAGTCTCTCACAACAATGCTAGCAGGTCTGCTGATGCCGGTGGGTTCCTAGAACACTCACCTAGTGGGGGAAACCTGTACTATAGGGGCCCACCATCCAAAAGCTAATTCCTGTTTTTTTGTGTGTGTCCCTCCATTGTACTTGAATAACATAATTTATTAGAGATAATTATGGTTCTCCCAAGTCTAGATGATAAAATGACTTCCAGTTTTATCCCTGGCTTTCTTGAAATGCTCACCCCTGGGCACTTATTCCCTGCAAGAACCCAGCTGACATACAGTGAGAGACTGAAGTCACATGTTAGTACGCTGGTTAAAAGCCCCAGGTGACCTCCCAAGTGAAAGCCATCTTCAGCCACCCCATGTGAATATACCATCTTGAATGTTTAGACCAGAACTCACATGTGACCAGATCCCTACATGACTTCTGTCTTCAACTGCACTGGGATCCCAAGTTAGAACCAGTGTATAGCATACTTTAAGTCTTTTCAAATAAGTTTTTTATAAATATAAATGTATTTTCTCATTATAATCATATGATAGGTGGCCTGGAGGTCTTTTGCACACACTGTGTTAGTGTAAGTTAGAATATGGTATGGTAACAATAAACTGGGAAATCCCAATGGCTTAACATATCAACTATTTATTTCTTTTTTTTTTTCTTTTTATTTCACTTTTTGTTTTTCATTTCTGATTACAGTTCATATCCAATATAAGTCGGCCGGTGCCTCTACTTCATCAAGGGATCCAGGTTAATAGATGCACCACTGGTCAGGCGTGGTGGCTGAAGCCTGTAATCTCAGCACTTTGGGAGGCCAAGGTGAGGGGATTGCCTGAGCTCATGGTTTTGAGAACAACCTGGGCAACTTGATGAGACTTCATCTCTACACTAAATCAAACAATCAGTCAGGTGTAGTAGCACATGCCTGTAGTTCCAGCTACTTGGAAGGCTAAGACAGAAGGATCACTGGAGCCCAGCAGGTCGACACTGGGGTGGTTGTGAGCATGCCACTGCACTCCAGTCTGGGCGACAGAGTGAGACTCCAACTCAAAAAAAAAAAAAAGTTGAAATAAATTGGTATTTCTATTTTATTCTTACATAAACAAAATTATTTACTGATGTATGTGTGTACCTACTGAACCTGTACAACTTCTCAAACCTTGAAGTCAGATTAGACAACACCACCTCATTTCCTGTTCCACATTGATTTTTACATGGTTTTTGCCTTTAGTAACAAAATGTTGAAAAAACAGATTCTCAAGGATATGACATCTTGAAAGGAATATAGTAAACTCTACTATTTGATTGTGAGCTACCCAGTAGTTTGTGCAGCATCCAACAGATGAAAATGTAAAATATAGTACCACACTCCAGTGTGAACTCAGGAGACTCTAGACAGTGTACAGACATGTATAGTCAACATTTTATTCAGATAATATATTTATGTTACTTTGAATGACCAATCTTCCTTTGACTTTACTCATTCCTTCTTCAGCTGTGTTGACATATTCCACCTGATACTTTGGTCTGGGTTAAGTTCTTTAGCCTCTTCTACTGGCTACACATCTTCTTAGACTTCATTATTGCTGAACTCAGATGTCAACTTCATTTACCTTCTTTCCAAATTCTTAGGGAAAACTTCAATACTGCTTTCATGGACAAATAACAGAAATGACTCAAGAAGTTGCTATGAAACCTACAACTATCAAGCTAGGCAGATCATTTAACTAAAAAGCTTCAGGCCTGTCACTGTGCTATTTTTAATCAGCCTTTCTCCAAATGAAATGTGTATGCCAGGCGTTAAGGCACACCACCTCCTCAATATCACCATTTTGTTGTTTTATAAAATCAGAAACAATGTACCTGAATAGTATCTCAGGTGAGGTTCCCCGGAATTTCAAAGTATACTATACTCTTCAGTACACAATGTTCTTTTCCTCCTTCACCAATTTGCAAAGTGTATTTCATTACTTCTGTCAAAAAGAAAGAAAAAATATAACAATGTAGTTAAATAACATATTTAATGAATATATTAAATATTCATTTAATATTTAATAAATAATAAAAATATTCACAGGTGAATACATTTCTCATCTACTCAGTCATTACTGCTTCAAAGAATCCAGCTTAGAAGCAGAGACTCTTAGAATGCCAATGAAATGTAATTTGTTGTTGTTGTTGTTGTTGTTGTTGTTTTGAGTTGGAGTCTCACTCGGTCGCCCAGACTGGAGTGCAGTGGCCGCTCCCAGCCACCGCAGCCTCACCTGCTGGGCTCCGGAGATCCTTCCGCCTCAGCCTTCCAAGTAGCCGGAATTACAGGCATGTGCTACCCCGCCCGGCTGGTTTTTTGATTTATTGTAGAGATGAGGTCTCGCTGCCCAGGCGGGTCTCGAACCTGCAGGCTCAGGCAATCCACTCACCTCAGCCTCCCAAAGGCGCGGAATTACAGGCTGAGCCACCAAGCCCGGCGAGAATGTAATTTTGAAAAAGGAAAATTTTAAGATTATTTTAATAAATTCATATTTTATGGATTTCAGTGATAGTTGAAGAAGAGTTTGAATTTGTTTTTTATTGTTTTTTCCATAAAAATGAAGATTGCTCAGCAGTAATATAATCTACTCTTCAATATGTGTGAAAAAGAACTGGAAAGGTTTTATTTATTAAAATTTTCTCTTAGCTCCTTTAGTCGAAATATTCTGATGATTCATTTTGCAAATATTAATATATTTTGTCTACTCTTGAGAACCATTAAATATGGTATTTGCCTAAAGTACTGACCTACACATTAGGCAGTTAGGTTCCATTCTGACTCTGTCTATAAAAAACTATAATATTGAAAATTACTATATTCGTCATATTTCACTAGGTTTACCTGAGTAATAAACATCGCCAAAATTTCAGAAGCTTTTAATGGCACATATTTGTTTTTCTCTTGCATCACATGCTGGTGGATCTTCTCCATGACTGCAGGCCAGGTTCAGACAAGCTTCCTGCATCTCATACCATACAGGTGTGGATTGGGATATAATGCTCATGTAAGAGGGACAAGAGTACAAGACAGCTGGTGGGAATATAATGTTCTACAAAGCCTCATCTCAGAATTGTTGCAATGTCACTTCCATCCCTATTCCATTGGTAAAAGGAAGTTTTGTGGCAAAGCCCAACATCAGTGAGAGGGGAAAATATACTTTTCTCAAGCAGGGGAGAATAGGAGGGAGAATTATTTGTTGAACAATAATGCAATCAACCTCAATCTGCCATCTTGATCATTTTCTCTTAATCTTTTTTCCCTACAAACATAATTTACGCACCCCTTCTGTAAAAAACAAAGGCACCAAAAGTTCCATCTAATCATGGCATCAGAATACAAGTACAGGAACTCATGTCAGTCACTACATAAAGTCTAAATATGGATCTGTTTGATTCTGACACCTATGAAATATAAAGACAAGTTATCAACTCCCATATACACACAAAATGTGATTGTAGGCCAAAGCAGGTTCACCACAATGAACACTCCCTCTAAAAATGGCAAGAGTGGGAGACACAAAGTAGTCACTGTTCCATAGCCGTTCTGAAATCCTGCTGGGCAGTTGTTGCAAAGATACTCTATCCTGAGGATAGAAACTGGTTTTCTGTTTGTTTGCTTCTTTGCTTATTTTTTATTAGACCCAGTTTGGCTCTCTGGGAATAGCTCCACCATCCATATTCTCCATGGCTCTAGGAACCACATTCTGGGAAGCTGTTTCCTCTCTTTATTTCTTTGTTCACATTTTAAGGGGCCATTGAGGTTTATGACATTTGAGTGACTAGGCTGTTTTCTTAACCTGTTTCCTGACCATGGAATTGGCAGCCCAAGTGTCAGTTTATGTTTAATATAGTCATACTCTTTTTTTTTTTTTTTTAAATCTAGGCTATCAGTAGCCTAAGTAATCCAACCCTGACGTTTTGCTGACTTAGGTGTTTTTATATATATATACACACACACACACACACACACACACACACACACACACACACACATATTTTTTAATTCTATGGCTATAGTAATGTCAAATTTCTTTCTGAGCCATGTATCTGTCAGTAGACTCAATTACAAGTGCTTTGTACTTACCAATCATCCCAGAGACCAAGTAATTTGTCACATTCCTCAGTCATTTTATCCAACTGAAAGGAAATGCCAGAGGCCACAATAACACGGTGTTTTTTTTTTTAAATGTGTGGTTTTTAATGTGTATGCTTTTATTTGTTTTTGCTCTGATGTTGTGTCTCTAATATTAATCAGCATTTATGGCTCAAGTGATTTCTCAGTTTTATCTTTTACTAACTAGAAATGAGAAACCACTCCACTTTCCAGTTCTCCAAGTTTCCTCAGACTCCTCTATATTCTTCTACTCTTTTTACAAAGACTATAGTTCATTATATGATCTTGCTCTTTCATGTAGTAGCTTTACAAATATAGAAAATGACAACCAACTCCAAATACCAAATGCATTAAGCACATGCTTAGCCTCTCAAGTCTTCAAAACTATTTAAAAGCGTTTAACAATTTAGCCAAATATTTTCCTATTATATAATATTGGTTTTCCAGATTCCTATAAATTTTCTCACCACACACCAACCAGCCCCAAACTAGTACCAGCACATTTTATTTTTTTGCTGGTATTGTGGAAAACAGTTTACTTCTAGGTACCAATATCTCTATTTGTCAACTTTAAGGAGATCGTTCTCCATAACAGAAGAAAAAGAAATAAAAATCTCAAAATCTCAGCGGTTATATTATAAATACTTAGGTTTTCTTCACATTGATTGTTACTGGCAGTAGCTATGTGCCACAGCTATAAATTAGATCCAGGTGTGCTCCAAGCCAGTTGTAACTGGTGATGTCTTTGAAAGTTCAGAATGATCAAAGTACCACTTCTCCCTATATCCCATTTACCAAAGCAAGTCATGATTAAGCACATCATTGATGGGATGGGGAAGAACATTTATCTCAATGCAGGAGAAGATTGAATATCTGTTGAAGGATCATACAATTTACCACAGTGCTAAACTTTTATTGGTCTTACTATGATATGAATCAATGCAGAGAAAGGATGATGTATTAGTATCCATACTGTGTCAATAATGATTAAATTCTACAATATCTTCTATGCTTCTGGTGTTTACAGAATTATTTAAATAATAGTTTTAAATTATGATTTAATAATTATAGTTTCAATAACTATTCATTATTTTGAAATGAGCTTACACATATCTAGTTTTGCTCTCTGTAAATGTCTTTATTAAAATACCATGCTGACTTTCCTGCTGCTAGCACATATCCTGAAGTCAATGAACACATAGTCATGACATTTAGGTCGGGTACTCTGCAAGTTATGTGGATCTCATAATTAGAATAAGGGTGAGAAGTGACAATATTTACTTGTAATATTAAAACATCAAAGTTAATTTATCACCCCTTTTGACAAAGTTCAACCTTGTTAAATCACCATAGTGCTACACTGAAGTGTGTTTAGCAAATAAGTTGCCTTTAATACTACTACAATATTGTCAGTCTGCTTGTTGACCGCATTAAAACTGACTTTTTTTTATTTGAAAAATAAGTTTTTCCCTAACACAAACCAGGTATAAAATAAAACTTTTACTACCAAACTCTCATCCACTGCCCTGAGCATCAGCAGTGAGAAGTTTGGAATTCTTTTAGATTGCTTGAATTTTTAGCTTTTATTCTTTAGATAATATTTACATATAATAGTCAGACTTTGAGCAGTCATCCTGAAGCCTACTGCTGAAAGGTAAGTGTAAACACAGGCAGAATGTGCTTCTCTGATGAGGAATTTAGCTTATCCATTCTCAGCACCTTTAAAAATCTCACTCAGCACCTGAGAGTCATTTCAGAATGTTAACGGATCTCTGGCACTCTGCAATAAGCAGCGGTATCTGTGTCATTAGCTTTGTACATGTGTCCTGTTATTCAGCCATTCTATGGCTATTATGATATCTGTCTGTCAGATTTTATAACTGTAGGGATAAGGGTAAAAGATTCAGTGCTTCTACAGGAATTTTATACCAGCTGCTCATGTCAGTTTTCCACCTGTTCATTTTATAACAAGCTTAAATTCCTAAGGAGGGGTATGACTATTTTCAAGGCAAAGACATGAGCTTATAGTTTGAAGGTTGGGACCATCTCTCATTTCTTGAGTGACCCAATGTTATTTTATTTACTCACACAGTTTGACCTGCCCTGGGATGTCAGTCAGAAAATACCAGAATGAGTGAAGGATGAAGTAAATTGCACAGAATTCTGATTCTTAGAAGCATGTTCTTCACCTAAAGTATCCTCTTAGTGCATAAATCAAAGTTGAGTCTAAGATCTAAATGTGATCTAAGACTGAAACACAGTAATTCTGGATTCTCAGATGTATAACTCAATTCTCTACTATTTTCTTCTGCTTTGTACATGTTAAAAAAAATCACAAGCTGGGCTCGGTGACTCAGCCTGTAATCCCGTGCCTTTGGGAGGCTGAGGTGAGTGGATTGTCTGAGACCGTGGGTTCGAGACCCGCCTGGGCAACTTGGCGTGACCTCATCTCTACAATAAATCAAAATGAGCCGGGCATGGTAGTGTGCGCCTGTAGTGTTCCAGCTACTTGGAAGGCTGAGGCGGAAGGATCCCCGGAGCCCAGCAGGTCAAGGCTGTGGGTGGCCGGGAGCGGCCACCTCACTCCAGTCTGGGTGACAGAGTGAGACTTTAACTCAAAAAAAAAAAAAATCACTTTTCCCTGAAAACATGACATCATAAAGTCTTACAAAATAAAAATGTAAGATCACGACACACCCTAATATTAGAATGACTAAAATGTAAAGCACTGACAACATCAAATGCTTACAAAAACATGGAGCAATTGGGACCCTTGTTGATTGCTGGTGGAAATGAAGACTAGTATAGCCACTTCTGGAGACAGTTGAGCCATTTCTGAAAACTAAACATACTCATATTACATGACTCAACAATTGTACTTTTTGGTATTTATCCAAATGAATTGATAACTATGTCTACACAAAAACCTGCACATGAATATTTATAACCGCTTTACACATAATTGCTAACACATGGTAGTAACCAAGAGTTCCTTCATTGGGTGAATGGGTAAATAATATCAATATATTCATTCAATGCAATATTATTCAACAATAAAAAGAAATGAACTACTAAAACCATGAAAAGAGCTGGAAGAAACTTAAATGCATACTGCTAAATGAAAAAAGCCACATGCTGTATAATTCCAACTCTATGACATGATGGAAAAGGCAAAACTATGGAGGCACTGGTTGCCAGGATTTCAGGGGAAAGGAGAGAGGGATATGCAGGTAGAGTGTGTGGGGTGTTCAGAGCAGTGAAACGATTCCATATAATACTGTAATGATAGAAACATACCACTATATATTTACAACACAACAAAGGTACAACACAAAGAATAAACTCTAGTGTGAATTATGGCCTTCATTTAGTAATAATGTATCAGAATGGTTCATCAATTATAACAGATGTATCACACCAATGGAAGATGGTAAGCTGTGGGGAATGGGAAAATAAATTTGAATTTTCTGTTTATTGTCCCAGTTAGAACAGTAGAAAAAGAGACAGAGGTAAATAAACCCATACTTCCATCCTCAAGGAGCACACAAAATCTAATGAAACCAAGTGATGGACTGTTTGAATCAAAGTGAGTTTAATTCTGTAACTAACAGTGTCAAAATCTCAGCAGCTTAACAAAATAAAGATCAGTTTCCAGTTTGTATCACAGCCTAATGTGGATTGATACGTATGTGGCAGCTGTTAAGGGGAAGAGGGCTCCATACAGTGACTCAGGCTTTCTGTCTAGTGGTTCCAACTTCAACATGTGGTCTTACAAAAAAGGATGGTGCGGGGGAAGGAAGATAGAATGTGGAACACTGTGTATGGATTTTGCTTGTAGGTACAAGCCTACAGCCTGAGTGCATCATATGGCCCCAATCTAACTATAAAGGAGGGTGGAAAATAGAATCTCCTTGTTGCCAGGAGAAAATAAAATGGGTTGATAAAGAACATAGTGTTTCTCTGTTAGACAGACATGTAAGAATATTTAGAATATTATGTGGTAAGTGATACAGCAGAGTTATGTTTAGGCAGTCTTACTTTATTTGAGTGGAGTTTCCAAATACTTTTATGTTAAAACACATAGTTCAACCAATTTTTCCATAAAGATAAATGCAAGTTAGAAGAGTTCTTAGATGTTGTAACTTTCACTTACTTCAGCACTTTTTTGCATACAAGTTCCTTTTCATTTTCTCAACTGATATCTAATCATTTAAAGTTTGTTTGTTTAAATGAATCAGCAAACTATGTTATTAAGCATTTGGCCTTCTTGGTATTTCTTCATATCAAACTTGCATTTCAAAGTAATATGTGCATTTTTCAGTTACTGAAGTAATGCCACCACTATAAATGACTTTCAGATGACAGTGGTAAAGGGTATAAAATTCTAAATTATAGTAATTTATATAATAAAATACAGTCCAATATCCCAAAATCATCCATAAAGTCTGAGACTCATACACAAATTAACGTAATACTTGCTAAGCATGGATGGAAGACATGTCTGTTTATCAGTCAAATTGGTGCCACCATGTGGCAATGACGCTAATGTGGTTTGCAATTCCTCTGCCTTTTAGCTTCAAAAGCATGCAATTTGGATGAATATTTTAAAACTTCATCATATTCTCAGTATTTCAAAGTGTGATATTAATATTTTAAATTTTGCTATTTAAAATTACATCACAGACTTAACATAAAAGGTGACCAAATTTAGAAACCGCCTTTTCAATAGCCTGCTAAGCCACAGACCAATCTGTGATAGTTTTTCTGTCCTTGGCCACTTCCATCTCCTTTCCCGTGTTACCCCAAAGAATTATAAGTGAGGATCCCAAATGTCACTATGTTTCTCTTTTGAATAAAAGTCTCCAATACTTCTTCACACCACAGGCTTTACTATCTGTAATAAAAAAGTCAAACTCTAAAGATTGTAAGCACAATTCTTCACAACAAATTAATAAAACACTACTAGATGCCAAGCATGTGGAAGAAACAGAACTGAAAAATCTCTTTGCAATCTTTGGAAATCTTATTCTTCCATTCTTTTTTTTAACCACTGCCTACCTTTGGCTCTAACATACTTTCCATGATCACAAGATTTTTACATATTTGTATACATCTTCTTGCCTTTGAGCATGCTGTATCAGTCAAAGTTTAGCATAGCAAACAGTCCCTGCAAGCGGAAAGGACTCTATCACAGGAAATTAAATACTTACAAAATGATTAGAAGGGTTGGAACAGAGGGAATCCCAGGGCTGCTGGACTGATGAGCTCAAGGGCACCTTGACCCTGACAATTAGACTCAAATATGCAGACTCAGGCCCCTGCAATTACTATAGCTGACTTTAGATACAATGGACACTGGAATACTAAGTCTAGCTACCACAACTATCTCTAAACTCTAAATATCTGTGGCATTATTTGCTAGTTAAGATAGCAGCAAGAAAAAGCCTCCCACCACATAGCCACATTCCAAATTTCACATGGATGCATCAAATTAGCATAGACTAATTTGTGTCCAGACTGGTTACCAGAAGATCTCGGAAACATAGTATTCAACTCTCTGCCCTCCATGGTTCCAGAATGCACACAGAAGGAAGTTAGAATGAATGTTGAATCATATCCAGAGCACACTTCGTTGCTAATGCCTGGACTGCTTCCCTCTCCTATTCTTTCACTACCCACTCTAATATCCAGCTCTGGTATTTCCTTCTATGTGATGATTTCCCTGGCTGTTAGTTAACATCGCAACATTGCTCAATTTCTAGTAGTGCCATTCTCATAGAAGGTATTGAATAAAAGGAATATATAGAATGTCTTGGGTTCAGAGCAGAAGATGCGCCCTGAAATTGTTCACCATAATAGCCCTGCTGTAAGGCGGACTCTTCTCTGCTTCTACAAAGATAATTGTATTGTGATTCTTTGCTCTGCTGATCCCAAATAAGGACTACCTTCAGACTACCTTCAGCAAAACTTACGTCTTATTCTTAGTTGTATATTTCTCTTTTTCACAGGAAAAACTGTGCCCCAGTGTATAAAAGGCAACTTAAGAAATGTTTGCTGAAGAAGTGGGTGAATGAATGAATCAATCAAAACATTAAAAAAATGCATTTTAATCATAGATTTTAAAGTCATTTTTGTTCGGTGTCATTAGAGCCAAAAGGAGTGCTTTGAAATTACTTTTTTATGTATGCAGACGAAATATTTTGTGAAATTTGTAAATATATGGGAGATACTCTTTAATAATTTATTTTAAAAGTCTAAGATGAATACCTGATGGTTCATATTTGAAAATTACCAATTGTAAATCATGTACAGAATTTGTAGTATGTATGTGTGATCGTCCATAACCAAGTCCATTTTTTCTTTCCTATTTAGGATTTAGAATTCAGCCTGAAACAAAAGGTGACATCCCTCTGTGATTGGTGCAAGATATGTTCTCTCCAGAGGCTTGTTGCTGAAACTCCCTGCGGCCATAATAAGAGAAATGTCTTTCATTGTGGGAAGGCACACAGGCAGGAGTGTAAACGGAGGCTGAAGATCAGTCATTTGCAGCAGGTTCCAAAGACAGGCCAACTTCTGTCTCTCCAATTGTTCCTCTCCAGTCACATGACTTCAGCACATCTTTCTTGCTTTCTCTCCATATGTCCACTTGTACTTTTCTCTTCTTGCCAAGTTTTCAACTTTATAAAGTTGTAGAATCGTTTTCTTTTCTACCTGTTTTCTCACATTCTTCTTCCTCCAAAGTTTGACTTGCCTGAGAGCTTCATGGTTCTGACTAGATACTAATAGTATCTCTCCTCACCATTTCAGGGGCTGTTCTTTGATTCTGGTTCTCATTTAACATTTTGAGAGTAAGGCCATGATAGACCCAGCTAATCTTTTCACACTAGGCTGCAACATGGCAAGTTTTCATATTAGGCTTGTGTTTTCAGCCACTGCAAGTTGACTTTTCTTTGAGTTGTTCCTGGTACCATTCTAAGTGTTCCAGGAATGTTGACCTATCCCAAACCAATGGGAAGATGATTCCTTATAACTCCTTGAGCTCCTTCTCACATAAGAATTTACCACAATTACTTGTTCCTGGTTATTTTGGGTGTATAAAAGTGTTTCACTGCTATGTGGCATACTATCTAGGTCCCAAAACAATGTATAGTAGAGATAAAAGCTGTAAAGCATTTGAGATTTTACCACTTGCAAACTAAGTTAGGCTGACACAATTTTATCAACATACAGAAGACACGATACTTCTTGGTCAGAGAAAAGGAAAATCTATCACTCACAGCAATAGCAGGCCTGAATATCCTCATTGTCTTGCACCAGTTCAATGATCCCCAATTGTCACAGGTCAATGTGATTAGGCTCAGCGACATCTGTATGCACAGTGGATGTTTTACAAGAAAAGATTCTCTGACTTAGGATGCTCTAATCTTTCACAAGACTGAAAGCAAACCTGCATACAACCTTTGCTTGAGAGACATTATCTTTATAATGGACAATAAGCAAAACCTGCCCTCTGTCCCAGAGGAAGATATTACCTCTGTCTTCCAAGGTTAATTGTTATACAAATATCTGTGAAAAGATAGTCCAAAGAAAAGCTGTCAGTCCCTCTGTTTGTAAGGTACTTAGAACACGAGAAACTGGGGAGAATTTTATTTCATCAGTAGCCTATTCCTTCATACTCAAAGAGGAATAATCATTTATCATCATAATTTATGTAATCAAATGACAAGTTTAATTTTTATTTTTAATAGCAGGCCTTGCTAACTTTTTTCTTTTTAAATTGGTAATAAATTATAATTATAGGCTGACTCCCTGGATGTCAAATATTATTTTGTTCATCAATAGAAAACACAAATATGCATTGAAATATTTCTTTATTTGCACAATTTTAGAATATTATTTTGATAAATATCTGTTAAGTAATGTTATATAAATTCATGTTTATATTTTGTTTTTATCCTAGGATTTTTCCAGACTTCTTAGCATTTTATTAAAATAAAGGAAACTAATATTTAATACCAATTTAGATAGTCCATCAAACTAAAGTTTCATTTCTAATGTGGTGCAAACAAATTTGTTGTTTTTTCAATGCAATTATGTCTTATTTGCTAAAATATCAATAAATAATTATTTTTATTAATCATAATAAACATTTGGGGTATATATAGCTATTATTCTGAGATTTGCAAGCATAATTATTTAAAAAAAAATAAAACCATTTTTATAGTTGCAAACTCCCTAAAATTAGACTAATATTATACATATTTTTCATGTTGAAATGCCTATTTGGAGCAGTGACACAAAATGTTATAATTTCACTCACAGAAGGGAATGAACTAATAAAATTAATAAAAAAGATCTTTATACTGCATATTTTTTAGTTAAGGAATAATATTATTACACAAGCATAATAACCACTGAGAGGTCATTTATTTATGGTTTTGGCAGAACAGCAAATAAAAGCAATAGGTCTTGACTTAAGGAATAGAAAAGATCTGCATATCAAATTATTCACTCTTAAGAGAGAAATAAACTATTCATATTTCTTTGGAGATAACATAGGAAAAATTCTATATTAATATACTCCCAATTCTTACACAAGTTATTTTCGATTGCACAGTATTTGCCTTATCAATTCAGTATGGAAAATTATTTATTCAAAAAGAGCCAATATGTTAATATTCAGGCAGATTGATTATTTAAGGAAATACTTGAATACTTTTAGTTTCTTAGAAAAATGATGCTGACCAATTCCTTGGTAAAGAAGGAAGGAAAATTACAGCATATTGAACCCTTGATATAGATACAATAGGCATTTTAATATACATTATCGTGACATAATACAATCTTTAAAATAAGTTCTATTATCACTAATTTTAAAAATAAGGAAAGAATACTCCACTGTACTTCACATCATTACTAAGTAACATAGCCAGAATTCAAACTCAGGCCTTGTCATTAATTCTCAACACAATGCAGAGATTTATATTCAGTGGAGAGAAAGACTAAACTAATTAGTATAAGAAATAACATAATCAGCTCTACTTTATTTAATCTGTGATATTTATCTTTATACAAGGACAAATTAGTAGTGTAGATCTTACATGAAAACAATGCTCTTAAGATCTTCTTGCTGGTTTTATCTTCTTCTTGCAAGTAATGAATAGAAAATACAAGCTTCTGAATCAGGCTAGATTTGAATGTTGTTTTCACTAATATCTGTGTAACATTGGACACAGTAGGACATTGGACACACGATTCTTCTCAATTCCTCATTTGCAAAATGGTGACAATACCAATACCTTATTCTAACATTTGTGGGAATTAAATGGGGTAATACATGTGAAGTTATTTTAATGGTGTCTGCACAAAGTAAGTGTGCAATATACCTAGTCATTATTTCTACTCTTATCATATACAAACACAAATGTAACCTGAAGACAACTGGCCAACCTGGACTTCACTGTGATATTAACAAATAAGTAAATACAAATGTATCAAATCCCCCAAATTTTAATAATATATATTTTTTTTTACTAAAAGGGTGGCCACACACCATATAACAAAGCTTCCTAAAAATATCTTTCCAGGTTCTAAGTAGGCGCTCATTCAAATTTCTAAAATTCTCTCTGTGTTTCTGTCATTGTCAATATATCTGTTTCTGCTAATTTTTCTCTTCTCTCTCTTTCTCCCCTCCCCCACTTCTTGTTTCTCTGTCTAATTCATCAACCTCAAAGCCAAGCTGCTCCTTGTGTCTAACATCCAAAAGCACAAACACCTAGGAAGTAGAGTAAGCTTTTCCTGAAGGAGACCACGGTTTTATGGTGGATGAAAGCATACATTCTTTTATACCAGAAAGCTAATTTACACTGAAGATAATGAAGTTTAGTCTTCAGAGCTGTAGCTCCCACTGACTGCAATTGGTCTCAAGGCCACAACTGGCATTCATCCTCTCCCTCTGCCACTATCCATTCTATAGTCTCTCCACACACACTATCACCTCTGCAGGTCTTGGTGGCCCACCTGGCAGTGTGATCTAGATCCTCATTCCTGAAGAGCCTCAGCCCCTTGAAATCATATTCTTCTCAGACCACATTGCTCTACGCGCCCATTCTCCATGACAGTTGAAAATAGGAGTACAAGATGATGGTCAAGCAGGTCACCTGAGTTCCACATATATTTCTCTTTTCCTCGTGGTATCCAAGCAACTCTATCTCATCCTTATGATCAATGTTAATCACTATGACTTTTCTTCTTGTCTACTAGATCCTGGATACAAGAGCTAGAGTTTGTAGTTCAATGGAATCCTTTTTGTGTCTCCTACAGTAAGAGTACATGCTTTGGGGGACCAGGACCCCTAGCCCTGCAGAGAGTCCAGAGTTGCAGGAATAGGAAACACAAAGCCCCCCATGGAAACATGTCAGTGATAGTAAGTTGGGTCACTTTTGCTTCAACCACTTCATTCTCACACCAATATTTTGTTCTTATTGGGAATTCAGAATCATATGTAGAGGTGACTTAGTCCACTGTCTGTTGCTGTGACAGAATAACTGAAGCTAGAAAAATTTTAAAGAAAAGAGTTTTTTTCCTTTCAATCTTGTCAAATAAATCCAAGGATAGACAGCCACATCTGTTCAGCTTCTGGTGAGGGCCTTATGCTGGTCATTACCTGGCAGAAGGCGAGAGAGGCTCACTGAAAACAAAACTGACTTTTATAACAGACCAACTCTTGTAACAACTAACCCACTCCAGTGACAACCCATTAATTTATTAATCCACGAATAAATTAATCCATTCATGATGGCAAAGACCTGATCACTCAATCACCTCTTAAAACCCTCACCTTTTCACAATACATCAGGGATTAAGTTTAAGTATAAATGTTGGAGGGGATAAACATTCAAACCATAGCAAGAAGCCTCTAATTTGGCACATGTATTTCATGCTGGAGGGTGATACCCGTTCTTCATAGAGTATTGCCTCTAAGCTGATGCTTCAGGTACACATTTGAAAAGTCATTCTAGTCATCTATCAGGCCAGCTTCTTCTGGGTGGTGTGTTATTTGGTACAACCAATGGATTCCACAAAAATGGACCTAGTACCACACTTCCCTTAGTTGGTCAAAAGATATATTGTGGGGGATTCACTATCTGTGGATCAAGCACTCTGTATGCCCCCAAATAGACGTGTTGACTAAGGATTTGAGAGCAGGAAAGACAAAGCCCTACCCCAAATAGCTACCTATTCCTGTAAGCATGAATCCTGGCCCTTCATTAGTGATAGGACCCTGTGTAGATGATTTTCCACCACATATGCAATGCTCTTCTTGAGAAATAGTGCCATTTTGGGGGCTTAGCATTGATCTCCATTGCTGGCAAGTTAGCTATTCAGAGGCAGCCATAGCTAGATCAGTTTTGGTAAACAGGAATCTGTATAGTTGGATACATGTATACTCTCTATTTCTGCCATGATCGTCACACTATCTATGGGTCCATTGTGTCAGTTCTTGATGGCTGATGACAAACTCTGGCCAAGGAATTTTGCCCACATACTTTTTCAGTGTCTTTTCCATGGTGAATGTCTTCTGGTGGGCATGTACATATTATTTTAAAAATATCTTCACACTTCATACTCACTCCTGTATATCTAACTACATGCCTCTACCTCCCATTTCTGTCTCTGATTTTTTAGTACTTTTTCTTCCAGAGCCCTGATGAACTGGCCAGGACATTGGCCACTGTAAAGGCTTGTATGCCTTCTATCTTGAGCTACTTCTCTTTCCACAAAGGTAGAGGTCCAGCATCACCATTCACAGTGCCATACACTGGGAAGAATTTCTACATCACTTTTCTTATTGCAGCATTCCCCATACCATTCAAATGTCAGAATTATCGCACTAGCCAACACATTTCTCTCTACCAAGACCTTTCCCCAGGTCACCACTGGTGAAGTATTCAGTAATAGGGCTGCCATCTTGTGTCAAGGATTATCTGTGACCCTCACACCACTTGGTGCAATAATGTCTATGCCAATTAGGTGATGAGTGATTCTAGTTCACAGACCCCATTCTTCTTCTTTCCTTCGTAGTTCATTTGCAATACCAACTCTATCAGAGTAGGTCCTCTACAAAGCAGACACTAAGTTGAAATTAGAAGTGCAAGAGATTTATTCCAAGAAACATCTGTGAAGAATAAAGGAAAGAGGACACCATAGTAGGTGGGGGAACCTACTGTCCACTCTGTCGGTCTGACATCTGTGAAAGATTGGATAAGAGCATTGAGTAGGGAGAGCCTCTGACAGCAGTGCCGTCATGAGAATATCTTGGCCTAGCCAGTTGAGAAATTATATTACCTATTAGAAGAGTTTTACATCAGGCAGAAATGGACCAACTCCAGTACCCCTGCCACATTCAGTCTCTGGTTGAGAGTAGCCCAAGGAGAGTTGGCTTTGGTGTGAAAACATGAAAGATCCCAGGTACCCTAATATTTTTTATCTAGAAGGCAGAAGTATTAAAACACAGCTAGAATTGTCTTTGTAAAGAAACAGCAATCTGTCAGGTTAATCAGAAGAAAAGGATGCTTAGTCCTTTTTACAGTTGCAGAGTGAACATTTCTTGTCTGGGCATTGTTTATACAAGTTAGGAACACCATAGATTGTCTGCCAGTAAAGCCATGTTTCAAATTCTGATCATCTTAACAGTGCATTATGTTACCTTTCCTTGTCTTTGTGAGCTACTAATAGTGCATTATATTACCTTTTGTTGTCTTTGATTATTTAACTAATAGGCAATACAGTTTATCCACAAATGCTTACCAGCACTTGATACTATGTTCCACTTCCCTGCCTGCCTCCAACATACTTTTCTGATCAAATTATCCAGTGGTGCCCAGCTTTGCCCAACATTCTGTTCTTCTTCTTCTTCTTCTTCTTTTTTAAAGCAGGATTTATTGACAGGACAGAAAAGCTCCCAGAGTGGGAGGGGTCCTGAGGGGGTTGCCCCCAGCATTCTATTCTAACTGGGTGCCTAACAAATGCCAAACCCTTCATACTCTTTCCCTTGGCCTAAAAAAAGCTTGCCACATCTATGTGGAATCTTATTAATTTCTTGCCAGTTGAACATGAAATACTAACATCAACAAAAATAATGTACAATTTATGTTATGCTACTATAATGAGGGTATTGACACTTCAATGAATAGTATTGACATCTAGTCAAGAAGAGTCAGGGCACAAAAAATCCTAAAATGACCTAAAATCACACAACTCTCGTTTAAAATAAATTGGGTGGAGGCTTTCTTAAATATAATCACAGTCTTAAAATTTTACAACATATTGCCAATAATAAGGTGGAAACCTGAAACAATAATTTTTAAACCATAAATAATAAGAAGTAAACTTTGACCCATCATACTATAGAGAAGAATGAAATATTTCTCTGTGCTCTGTAACTATTGCTCTATCCTAGCAAACGATCTTATAAAATTAAAATCATATGAAAAGATAGATTAGAATATACATCCAAATAATGTAGGAGAAAATGCAGAGAAGCATCAGTTAATTTATTAAAAGAGTATATTATTTTTCTCAATTGCATGATGTTTGTAAAATTTCCCACTTTTCAAAAGTTTATATTTTAATGCAATTTCTTTCCTCGTTCTATATAAAAATTGAGGTTAATATCCAGTTTCATTTTGGAATTTTGTTTTATTTCTTTTAAAGAAAATGCCTCCAAATTGTATAAGAACTAGGTTTGCGCAAAATTTGAATCCACTTCTGATTTCTACATATATGCTAGAATTATCTGCATGTTATCTACACCAGCATAAAAAATTTAAAAATATTAATATGAAGTGCTATTAGTGTTTTAAGATATCAATATAAGAGTATAGTTCTGGAGGGAATATAAATTTGCATAAACTTGCTGAAATAAAATTCAAAATTTTAAGATGACTTTGCATATTTTTTGCAGGAGGAGTTTTTAAACCTTCAACATGTATACAGTATTTGTGAATGAGAGTACTCATGTAATTACATTTTGACAAAAAGAGGATGCTTTTTTTACTTTTGAAATACTGGCATTGTAAAAGACTGGAAAGATACCAGACAAGCTAGTTGCTGGTTTCATTTCTACTACAAATTCGATTTTTTTCAAACTTTGGTCAAAACCTTAATCAGTCTCTTCATCTGAAAAATTAGAAAGTTGACCAAAGTTTCATGCTGTTCTAAAATTATAGTATGATTACCATTAATTCACCAGAATATATAAAAAGCCACCATTACAAAATACATTCTTCTTTTCACTGTGGCAAAAAAAAAAAAATTCAAGGATTGTCACAGTTTAGCGAGTGCTTAATAATATCAGTCAATATCAATTTTTGTCAAGCTCCCATCTATATATGTCTCAAAACATTTTTCTAGTGTATTCAAGACAATTCCTTTTTTAGACAGAAAATGAAGAATAGTCTTAACTTCCCAGGCCAATTAGAGTTTATATCAGCTTTACCATAGACTCAAATAACAGTGACTTGAATTAGTAGAATTTTTTTTCACATAAAACAAATCCAGAAATAAACAGTTCAGGGATAGTATGGAAGCTTCATTAAGTCTTTACAGATCCAGGTTCCTTCTTACTTTCTAATCTGCTTTCTCCAGAATGATACCCATGACCCAAAATGGCTCCTAAATTTCTAGTCATCTCATTTGCATTTCTCATAGCAAGATGGGGAGAAATCCAGGAAGGGAATATATAATAGTATATTTAAAGTATATATTTTAAGTATATTTCCTAGAAGTGGTACACTTGAGCTATAATTCATTGCCTAAAATGTAGTTCCTTGACCATAGCAAGCTACAAGAGAGAATGGGAAATGTCCTGGCTTTTTCCTGAACTGTGATATGTCCTTGAAGCGTTAAGGTTGTTATTACTAAGGAAGTAAGAGAGAAGAGATATTGGTATACTGCTGGTAATCTCTGCCACAGCACATTTACCTCACCTTCTAAGAAGTTATTACAATTATTACTCTTCATTTCCATGAATGTGCTTAGGTCTCAGCCTTCATTTTCTGTTATTATGCTTTTGTCTAGTTTTGGCTCCATAATCTTAACCTGATTTTTTTTATGTTTCTGAAGAGAATGCCTGGTGATTCTTTTGGATAGCTGCCTTACCTCTGATTTGGCTTCTTCCCAAGACTGCCATTCAAATCGTAGCCTCAACTTGGCCCAGTCACTTTAGTTCACAGTCACCAATCACATGATCCACACCCCCATCCCCAAACCCAGTTTAGATAGTTACTATGTATGCCTGAGACCAACACTCTGGCTCTGTTTTGTTCCAGGAGAGATTAGCCACTAATAACCTAAGCTTTTACAATGAAGACAAAAACTCTAAGAGAAAACATTTTCTAAATTTTACTAAAGGATAGATTTTCATATTCTAGACTATTTGCTCAGTAACTACATTATTTTATTTATTCATTCTCTGATGGTCAAAAAGTCATTGAGTACCTACCATGCGCTGGGTTTTGAATAGCAGAGGATTATTTTTCTTTCATATTGACATATTTTTACAAAACATACTCTCAAGACTTAGCAGTAAAAGTGGGTTAATCATAGATAACTTTTTTTTTTCTCACCAGAATACGTTGCCACATAAAACAAGGGATCACTGTGTACTTTCACAATGCCTTTCCAGTCTAATATTTCAATATTTCAAGACAGTTATAGCACATTTCCTTATTTATCTCCCTGACTCTTTCAACTCCTAGGCTTCAGTTTTTGGCAGGTATACTTTGGCACTTTCCACTGGATATTCTTATACACCTTCCAGCAGGAATGGTTTCAAAGAATTAGCCTATTTACTGTTACTGATTATGCAACACATCATTTTTGACAGCCATAACATTACTTCCTGGAATTATAAGAACACATTGTACTTAACTGGCAATTGGTGGAAGAAGTATAAAAATAATTTCCCAAGAAAATAGTCTATGACAAATTAAAGAACAATTTAAACTATTTCTTATATTAAACACTACCTGAATATATTTCAATAATGTAGAGAATACAGTGACAGAGAATACTTTTTAAAAGAATGAAGTGAGTCAAAGTAGGCCCCTAGTTTCAATAGATCAAATTCCTGACCATAAGGTCAAATTCTTGGCAAATCACCAAATGTGTGAGTTCTGATATGAGTTTCCAACCAAACATGAGTATCAGAAGGTAAAGAGTGATGTTATCTGATGAAAGGGGCTTAATTTTATGATCTAAAGAAATCTAAAAAGTTAATTTGGAAACTCTTAGTGCTATATCATTGAAATGTTTAAAAATTGGAAAGAACATAAAAAATGTAGTTTTTCTTTTAAGACCTTGAAAACTCCTCTTCTTTCCCCTTTTTCTTTATCCTCAAAGTCCTTCAGACAATTATTTATATTTTCTTTCACCCATTTTGTTATCACTTGTTAATTTCCATTACTCTTCCGATTTGGCATAGAGTATCACCACAAGTATTAACCAGAGGAGGGTGACCTATGCTGCAGGAATCAATAATTCCAAAACAATAGTTTTGGAACACACAATTTTTGTTTACAGAAAGTCTACTGCAAGTCCACTGGCTCACCAGAGCAGCTCCCTTTCAAACTACTTAGCGATCTAAACTGACTCCATCTTGTGGCTCTAAAAATCCAACTACAGCCACCTTAGTCAAAGTGGTTGGGAAAGAGTGAGCTGGTCCAGAAGTGACACAGGAAAGTTATTTCAACTCACACGTTATTAACATACTAATTACATGGCTGCTTATTTGCAAGAGATCTACTAAGTATAATGTGCCACAAATGCACAAATTAAAGAATTGTATTTCAGTGTGCTTTAGTAACAGCTACCATAACACTATGAAAACTACCCTGTTTGTCTTTAAATACAACAATAGGGTATTTCCTAGAACCTATATTTATTCATCTTATTATCATATCCTTCTTGGACTTATCATGACTGTCCCAAAGTTTGTATAAACTCACAACTCTTCTTTAACCCTAACTCTTTTTTTTTTTTGAGTTGGAGTCTCACTCTGTCACCCAGACTGGAGTGCAGTGGCCGCTCCTGGCCACTGCAGCCTCGACCTGCTGGGCTCCAGCGATGCTTCTGCCTCAGCCTTCCAAGTAGCTGGAACTACAGGTGTGTGCTACCATGCCCAGCTAATTTTTGATTTATTGTAGAGATGAGGTTTCGCCAAGTTGCCCAGGTGGGTCTCAATCCACTCATCATCTCGGCCTCCCAAAGCGCTGGGATTACAGGCTGAGCCACTGAGTCTAGCTGTTAACTCTTTTTCAACCTAAGGTTATATATATATATATATATTTATATATATACATATATATATATATATATAAACAGAGCAGAAATTTACCTTGGCCTTCATGGTCTACATCTCAAGGATTTCATCTAGAGTTTTCTTCTGGTCCCTCATTCCAAGCGTTTTGGGTGTGACTTGTCTCTGTGTACTATGCAGAGCTGATGTTATTTATCTTTACACTCAGGAAAGACACTGAGAACAGAAGTCACACCTTACTATCTATAATACATTCATCAAAATTTGCGGTTACACTGTTTTCATTAGCATTATTTTATTTCCCTTGAGACACTTGCATAGGTAGATGACCTGCTTGTTTATTCCAAGAACTTTCTGAAAGACTCATCACTTTTCAATGGAAGGCATCAATAACTTGAGCCCTATGATTCTTTGAATTTCTCTCCTCAAATCCACATCTTGCTATTTCCAACAATCTTGGGTTGTTAGATGAGATGATTACTCAATTCTAATCAAGTCCTTGCTTGAGAAGGTCCACCTTAAACCAACCTTCTAATTGTCAATGCATTCTGGTCTTACCTTTTCCTACTTTTAGATAGTAACAAAGCTGTGTGAAAGTGGTATTCTTCCTTACACAGTAAGCAATAAACTCAGGTTTGTTTTACCAATAGACTATTTTGGTAATATCTGAGAAGCCAGGACAGTGTTTATTCTTACCTTGTTTCTGCCTCTTTGCCTCACTAATTTAGAGCTAAGCTTTGTTAAGAATGTCTTCTTTTTTCATAATTGAATTTTAATGTTGACGTTTATTTTCTTTTATTAGTATTATCTTTGGCTGTACATTTTATAGAGTTGATCTACTTCAGTTTTTCCCATCACAAATCTGGTTCCCAGAATCTTAGCCTGAATTTACCTTCCCAAGTAACTGCTTCTCCAAGAGGACAGGGCTGAGCATTTATTTTCAGTAATGGCTCCAAATTCCAAGTTACTCTCAGTGGATTGAATAAAAATTTCATGTGCAGAACCACAGAATGTGATCTTATTTGAAGATATGGTTTTTACAGATAGTGAGGGATTAGGAGTAACTTAAACAGAATTAGAATGGGTCCTAAAATTCAATGACTGGTGCCTTTTTAAGAGAGACACAGAAGAGGAGCACAGAGGCTACATAAAGATGGAGGCAGAGAAAGAGACATGATGCAACTGCAAGTCAAGGAAGTCAACGCTTCTTTGCAGAAGCCACCAATAGCTGGGAAGAGGCTAGAAAAGGGTTTGCCCTAGAGCCTTCAGAGAAAGCATGTCCCTGCTGACACCAAAATTTAGGATTTCTGGGCTTAAGAACAGTAAAACAGTATATTTTGCTATTTTAGCCCACCAAATTGTGGCATTTTGTTATGGCAACCCTAGAAAACAAATAGAGATTTTTGCCTAACTAGAAAACTTGAAATAATCTTTCATTTTTTTTCTCCTTTGTCTGTTTTCATACTCTCTTCGTTCATGCCAAAAAAAAAGACAGAAAGAAAAGAAAAGAAAAGAAAAAGAAAAAAATTTGCCAAGTTATATAAGTTAACTTCCTAGAGGCCTCCTTATTCCAGTGTCTACTTTTTCCAATCTAGCCCTCATAGCTCTGGTCAATTAAATCACAATATAGCTCTAGTAAATAAAAGTTCATGCAAATAAACATTTTTAATAAAATCATGTAAATAAAATAAAAATAAATCATGCAAATAAAATTTTTTAGACTTCCAATAATTCTCCTTTATGAATTAAAAACAAATTCCTCATTCTGACAATCAAGACCCTTGAATACCCCAGTGATATTTTCAATTATCTTAATCTGAGATCTGGTCCTTTTGCCTTCTTTCCTATGAGTGTTCTATGCTGTTATAATTTATGGAAATGCAATCTTCTCATCAAGTTGTTTCTGATTCTTCCAACCGAACATATCTGCTCAATTTAAAAAATCCGATAGTTTATATTCTGCCATTAAATTAGTTACATTTTGACTTATAATACATTGATACATGTCTTCTCTTGGTTCTCTTCAACTAGAATATAATTGCTTTACAAACAAATCTACACTTTTACTTAATTTTATTTGTCATGCGTATAGCAGGCTTGTGAATTAAGTTGGCATTTTTTGAATTAACTTGGATTTATTCACTAATTGGGAACTCATAAATCTAGAAGCCATGAAAGGTTGAAGACTTGAGAGGAGGGACACAATTAGCCAACTACTAACATCAATCTCATTTAAGATACACCATCAAAGGGCAAATTTTGAATGCTCATTTTTCTTTTTTCTTAAGTAAGTGAAGGTTAATCTCAGTGTTTATTGGGATATTCTATTCATTTATGTAATGTAAAGAAACTCTATCACAGAAATAAAGAGCTGGGTACCATGTGTTCTCACTCATAAGCAGACCCTGAACAATTATCATGATACTATAAGAAGGGAATTGGCAGTAATGGGAAACTGCCAGGGGAGGGAAGGGGTACACCTCATAAATAAGGGTACCTGATCTCAAACTAGGTGAAGTGGGGACCAATGTGAGGATCAAACTTTACCTGCACATAAGTAAAAAAATACATAAATAAATAAAATACAAGAAATTCTTTTTAAAGTTATATGACAATTTTATGACTATAAGGTTTTGAGTTCTATATTTATCATTATTTTGCTCCGTTATTTTAAAAAATCCAATTCAAGAAAATGTAAGGAAAATATGTGCTTCAGTGGAATACTTTTCATTATCTAGGCTCTAGAGACACCCTCCTGGTTATCCTCAGCATCATAGAAAGCAACAACAAAAACAACAGTTTTGTCTCCATTTGCACATTCGTTTCAATATCTCTGATCTATAAATGTATCTCTTATAATGTCTGCCTGATATTCTCGCTAATTATAATTTTCATAAAATTGTTAACATGTATTCATTTTTATATATGAGAGTCATGATTTCACTCTTGTTTGAAAATTGAATTTTAAGAGAGGTGAGTCTTTTGTTTCATGCCTCCCAGTGTTGTCAGAAATTCTGGCTATCATACTACAACTTGGAAAAAATGGAAAATGATAACAATAAGGGTCACCAAATTAGTACAGAAAACTCAAAACCTGTCATACATTTTAAAAATTGAAAAATCCGAGGGAAATTTAGTTTAAAGAAAAATCATCTAATCGTTCTAAAAAAACCCGAAGGGCTACCATATAAAGAACTGAGTTTTAAGATTTAACCTTTGCTTTGATTTTCAAGAAGCTTCTACTGGACTCTGACACTTTCAGGGAAGAAATAATCACCAGTGTCTTAACTAACGACTCATCCCCAAACTATAGGAATCATAAACTTCCAAGTACTTTGTCCCTGTGTTCAGAGAGAAGGTCTGAGTTTCTGCAATTTACCAAGTTTAGGAAAAGTGAGTTTCATGACTGTGATTTTTGCTCTGATTTTTCAAGTACCTTCAGTTCTGGATTTTAACTCTTCCAGGGAGTCAAACCAAGCTCAAGTCAGGTTTTATGATTTCAGAGGAGAAATATGAAAAATTGGGTGAAATTTATGTATAAGTAAATGTTGACTCAATGTAAATTCAAATTTTCTAACTATTAGAACTATATAGAAATGGCTTGGTTAGTTTTGAGATATTAAGATTTTTTTGATCTCTAGGATTATTCAACCCGAGCTTGGACAAAATCTAAGGTTCTTTCACTACTGATTAAATTATTGCCTATAGAATTGACCACATGGTCTGTGGACAATTTCAACCTAGAGTTTTTATTTGATGATTTTTTTTTTTTTGCATATGGATTGCTGTTCCAGGAGGACTGGGCCACTCTAAATGTGCTCTCCTAAAGTTATTGTAGCTCTTCTACTGTACAAGTATAGCAGGATGTTATGGTGAGACTTTTACTATTGTCTGGAAGTTTTGGTTCAGGCCCCAAAGCTGAGGACAAGGCATGTTAAGAAATTTTGAAGTGGGTGATTTAAGATAGTCACGTGTAGAAGATAAAGTGCTTTTTAGTTTGTCAGAAACATAAATATATATCTCTGTACCCAACTCAGTGACCGTTAAGCTGCAGAAACTGAGGTCTCTTTCCAGAACACAGTGACACAGTGCTTGGGCATTTGTGATCCCCTGAGCTTACAGGGGAGCAATTGGCTGAGACACTCATAATTGATTCTTTCCTAGAAAAGTCAAAGTCTAGAATTGGAGTTGTTTGAAAATAAGAGCAAAGATTCAGCTCCTCGTGGAGCAGCCACTCCTTAAAGAATTTGGTGGGCAAAGAAGGGTAATGTTTCCCATTCCCAGAAGTAATAGCCTGGAAGGTGGCCAGGGGTGAGTCATCAGAAAGGAACGCTACACCAGTGCCTGCTTCTCTGTGACTACCACTGGGGTAAGAGTTGAGTGACAATTGTAAAGAAAATGTTAGACAGAAAATCCATTGCTTGAATTAGGAAACAGAACTCTGTTGAAGAAGTGGGGGTGGGGGGGATAAAGAGAAGAATGAGAAGTTCCCCAATCCAAAATAAGAGAAACGTTATTTGGGCATTTGCCATGACAGATGTCCTATTTTCCATATTGCAAGAGCACTGGTCCCTTAAGAATTTGTCCCTTACCTCTCATTTCTCTGCCCTTTCCTCATCTAAGGGCAGCCAGTGGCAGCATGGTGAGAGGAAAAGGGTGATCAGGGACAGACTGGGGAAAGCATGCAGGCAACCCACGAACTCCCAGGCTAAACTGCAGAGTTCAGGGACTGGATCTGATGTGGGACAGGGAGAAACTTTGAAAGATTGAAAATATGACATTAGATTGGCGTAACACTTTTTCTGTTTCCTTTCTTTTTCTTTTCTTTCTTTCCTTTTTTTTTGAGTCTGTTGCTCAGGCTGGAGTGCAGTGACAAAATCACAGCTCACCACACACTCAAACTCTTGGACTCAGGAGATTCTTCTGCCTCAGCTCCCAAGTAGCTGGGATTACAAGCACGTACCACCATGTCTGGGTAATTTATAAAAAATTTTTTTTTTGTAGAGATGTGTTCTCACTATGTTGCCCAGGCTGAGCTCAAGTAATCCTCCCGCCTCAGCCTCCCTAAGTACTGGGATTACAGGCATACACCATCTCACCCAGTCAGAGCAACATTTTAATACCTAAAATGAGATTGTGCCAATATCTAAGAAGCACTAGGTCATGGCCTCTGTTTGATATATTAGGCAGGGGAGAAAAACCCAGGAGGCAGGTTTGTAGAGCTCAAGTGGGGAAAATGGTTGGGTTCAGCTTCCATCAAGTACACCTAACTTTATGAACCTACTTCAGTTGTCACAGAAAACTTTCCTGCCAAACATAAGCTACCATGTGCTAGTCATTCTTCTCAGTTAGACATGGACCTGGTGATAAAATGACCCATTTTATGAAATGAATTTCATACCATTCAGTGAACGGAGTCCACAGATTTAAATTGTTGGGGAAACACTTCTTGGCATGGCCTGGTAAGATATTAATGTTTTCTCTGTTTCTTGCCTTTTCTTTTGAAATAGAAGATGTCATAAATTGTGGACATTAGTTATTTGAGAACATTGGTTCAGCTTATTTGTGGGTGTGTGACTAGAGGACTTGTTTTTCCTCCTCAACCACATCCTTCACCAAAGATATCCCAGTCTCTATATGCTCCCAGTCTGGAACAAACAAGGGAGTGGAAGAAAAATACTAGTATCATAAAAAGAATAGTTTAAAAAATAAATTGAAGTGGAGGGAGAGAAAGATACTTGTTTAGCATTAAACTAGAAGCACATGTTGTAGGTCTTCTAGCCAGAGGTTAAATTTTGCACTTAAGATCTGATTTTCTTTTAAATAAGTAATTGGGAGGATAGAAGATTTTGATGTTTTTCCTAACTTGTCCCCCATGACTCTGGGAGAATGGGACAGTGGCAGGTAAGGAGAGATGCCTGAAGGCCAGGAGGACTATTGTAAGTGATTCAGAGGACTCTGGGGACTGACGGGAAGAGAGATAGAAAGGGAGAGTTAGGGACGCAATTGCTAAAAGTTTCACCCCTAGCACAAAGCCGCCCCCCCACCCCCAGTCTGGAAACTGAGCTAGGGTTGTTGTGGAAAGAAACTGGAGCCACTCCCAAATCTCTGACTCTCTTTGGACTCTGAAGGGGACAAAATATCCCTCTGCTTTCCCTTTTTGACCTGCCCCTAACTTGAGACTTGACCTGTCTCCATCCTGCCACTGTAGTATTTTTCTAAAAACATCATTTGAATCAATTCATTTTTCCTACTCCTTGCCCCTGAGACAAAATCCCAGCTCTAGGCTAGGCTTGCAAACCCTGCTTACCTCTCTAGGCTTAGTGCTAACTTCTTCTCTTCCTTAGTCCTCAAAAACCAGTAATACCACACATCTTGGTCTCAAGCCCCTCAATAAGCCATGCTTCCTCTTACCTCCAGGTCTTAACATGTGATATATTTTTCTGATTGGAATGTTCTCCCACTTTTTATTTACCTATGTTTATTTATTTATTTATTTATTTATTTATTTTTTTACAGATAAAAAAAATTTTATTATAAAGATGTGGGGTACAATTCAGGGTTAGGTATGCAGACATTGATCATGCAGGTACCCCTGTTAATGAGGTGTGCCCCTCCCTCCTCTAGCAGTTTCCCTCAACTGTCGTTCCCACCTCCCCCAACAGTTTCCCATTACTGCCAATCACTTTCTTTTTTTTTTTTTATTAATCAATATTTTTTATTATGGCTTTGTGGGGTACAGTTAAGGGTTAGGTGTACAATTACGTTTCATTCAGGCACCCTGATGATAAGAGGTGTTTCCCCATCCCCAGACAGATATTTGCTACTGTTAATCCAACACCCCCCCCCATAGTTTCCCAGTACCATCAGTCATTTTCTTATAGTATTACATTGGATGTTCAAGGTCCATTATATGAGTGAGAACATGTGATACTCGGATCTTTGTTTCTGTGAGAGGTCACTCAGTATTATAGACTCTAGTTCCATCCAGGTTGCTGCGAAATTCATGATTTTGTTCTTTTTTATGGCTGCATAGTATTCCATCGTGTATATGTACCACATTTTTTAAATCCAGTCCTCTTTTGATGGGCAGCATGGTTGTTTCCAGGTTCTTGCTATTGTGAACAACGCTGCGATAAACATACGTGTGCAGGTATCTTTTTTATAGAGTGATTTGAGTTCTTCAGGGTATATTCCCAGTAGGGGGATTGCGGGATCATATGGAAGGTCGATTTTTAGAACTTTCAGGAATCGCCACACTGCTTTCCACAGAGGTTGCACTAGTTTACACTCCCACCAACAGTGTAGAAGTGTTCCCTTTTCGCCACACCCTCTCCAGCAGCTGTTATTTTTTGAGTTGTTGATAATTGCCATTCTGACTGGAGTTAGGTGGTATCTCAGTGTGGTTTTGATTTGCATCTCCCTGATGATTAGTGAGGTTGAGCATTTCTTCATGTGTTTGTTGGCTGCTTGGATGTCTTCTTTTGTGAAGTATCTGTTCATATCTTTTGCCCATTTTATAATGGGGTTGTTTGTTTTCTTCTTTTCAGTATGTTTCAGTTCCTTGTAGATTCAGGATGTTAAACCTTTGTCAGACCTAGAGTTGGCAAATACTTTTTCCCAGTCTGTAGGCTGTCTCCCTGCTCTCCTGATGGTTTCTTTGGCTTTGCAGAAGCTTGTCAGTTTAATAAGGTACCACTTGTCTATCTTCTCTCTTATGACCTGTGGGTCTCGGGTTTTGAACAGGAATTGGATGCCAGTTCCGATTTCCATGAGGGTATGTCCTTCATTTTCTAAGGTTCTTATGGTTTGAGGTTTTACATTTAGGTCTCTGATCCATTTGGAATTAACCTTTGTGCATGGGGATAGATAGGGGTCCTGTTTCAATCTTCTGCATGTGGTCAGCCAGTTTTCCCAGCACCATTTACTGAATAGGTTCTCCTCTCCCCATTGGTAGGTGGTGGGGGCTTTGTCGAAGATGAGTTGGTTGAGAAATTGAGGTTTTGCTTCTGGAATCTCAATTCTGTTCCATTGATCTATATGCCTGTTCCTGTACCAATACCAAGCTGTTTTGATGATTGTAGCTTTATAGTAAAGTTTGAAGTCTGATATTGTGATACCACCTGCTTTGTTTTTTTTGCTGAGGATTGTTCTGGCTATTCTTGGTCGTTTGTGTTTCCATATGAATTTCTGTGTTGTTTTTTCTAGGTCTGAGAAGAATGTTGTTGGTAATTTAATGGGTATTGCATTGAATTTGTAGATTGCCTTAGGTAAGATGGACATCTTCACAATGTTGATTCTTCCGATCCATGAGCATGGGATATTTTTCCACTTGTTCGTGTCAGCTTTGATTTCTTTGAGCAGTGTTTTGTAATTTTCATTGTAAAGGTCTTTCACATCTCTGGTTAGGAAGATGCCAAGGTATTTCATTTTTTTGTGGCTATTGTGAATGGAATTGTGTTTTTTATTTGGGTTTCTGTTTGTTTATTATTGGTGTAGAGAAATGTGATTGTCTTTTGTACATTTATTTTGTATCCTGAGACTTTGCCAAAGGCCTTTATCAATGTAAGGAGGCTTTTGACAGATTCTCTTGGGTTTTCAAGGTACACCATCATATCATCTGCATAGAGAGATAACTTGACTTCCTCTTTTCCTATTTGAATACCTCTGATTGCCTCCTCTTCTCTGATTGCTCTAGCCAGGACTTCCAATACTGTGTTGAACAGGAGGGGTGAGAGTGGACATCCTTGCCTAGTTCCAGTTTGCAGGGAATTGGTTCCAATTTTTGTCCATTTAGGAGTATGCTGGCTGTCGGTTTCTCGTAGATGGCTTTTACTATTTTGAGGTATGTTCCCCATAAGCCTAGATGTTCGAGGGTTTTTATCAAGAAGGGGTGCTGGATTTTATCAAAAGCTTTTTCTGCATCTAGTGATATGATCATGTAGTTTTTGTTTTGACATCTGTTGATATATTTAATTACATTTATGGTTTTATGAATGTTGAACCAGGCTTGCCTCCCAGGAATGAAGCTTACTTGGTCATGGTGGATGATTTTTGAGATGTATTGCTGAATCTGGTTTGCAAGGATCTTGTTGAGAATTTTAGCATCTATGTTCATCAAAGATATTGACCTGTAGTTCTCTTTCTTTGTTGGATCTTTACCTGGCTTGGGTATCAATGTGATATTGACTTTGTAAAATGATTTGGGGAGAGTTCCATCTTTTTCAATCGCCTGGAATACCTTCGGAAGGATTGGTATCGGCTCCTCCTTGAATGTCTTGTAGAGTTCTGCTGGAAAGCCATCTGGAACAGTGCTTTTTTTTGTAGGAAGTTTTCTTATTACGTAGTCAATTTGTTTGATTGTTATTGGTTTATTTAGGTCTCAATTTCTTCTTGTTCCAACCTAGGTAGGTTGTGTGATGTCAGAAATTCCTCCATTTCCTTAAGGTTTTCAAGTTTGTTTCCATACAAGTGTACATAGTAGTCTCTAATGATCATTTGTATTTCTTCAGGGTCAGATGTGACTTCATCTTTTGTGTTTCTGATTGTGCTTATTTGGTTTTTTTCTCATTTTTTCTTGGTCAGTCTAGCTAGGGGACCATCAATATTGTTTATCCTTTCAAAGAACCAGCTTTTTGTTTCACTGATTTTTTTGTATTATCTTTTTGTCTTCTATGTCCTGGATTTGGGCTTTTATTTTGGTGATCTGGATTCTTCTGCTGAAATTAGGGTTTTTGTGGTCCTGCTTTTCCAGCTCTTTAGGTGGCTTGTTAGGTTGTGAATTTCTGTTCCTTCCATTTTCTTCATGTGTGTTTGTAGGGATATAAATTCCCCTCTTACTACATCTTTCAGGGCATCCCAGAGATTTTGGTAAGATGTTTCTTCATTTTCATTTGTTTCCAGGTATCTTTTGATCCCTGTTTTGATTTCGTCGTTGACCCAGGAGTTGTTTAGCATCATGCTATTTAGTGTCCATGTCTTTGTGGTTTTGTGGGGACTTTGTTGGTGTCAATGTTTATTTTTATTCCACTGTGGTCTGAGAAGGTGCTTGGTAGAACTTCGGTCCTTTTAAATTTGCTTATGCTTGATTTATGGTCGAGTATGTGGTCAATCTTAGAATATGTTCCATGTGGTGATGAGTAGAATGTGTATTCTGTGGTCTTGGGATGGAGTGTTCTTTAGGTATCAATTAAGTCCATTTGGTCCAAAGTCACATTGAGGTTCCGGATCTCCTTGCTGATTTTTTGTCCTGATGATCTGTCTAGGGTTGTGAGTGGGGTATTAAAGTCCCCAGTTATGACAGTGTTAGAGTCGATATCTTTCTTTAGTTTTCCAAGAAGTTGCTTTATGAAAGTTGGCACACCTATGTTGGGTGCATATATGTTTAGGATAGATATTTCTTGTTGATGGATTGAGCCTTTTATCATTATGTAGTGGCCTTCTGTATCTTTTTTGATTTTTAATAGCTTGAAGGGTATTTTGTCTGAAATTAAGATCACTACTCCTCCTTTCTTTTGTATTCCATTCGCCTGAAAGTTTGTTTCCCATCCTCTTACTTTGAGTCTGTGGGTGTCCTTTCTAGTGAGGCGAGTCTCTTGAAGGCAATAGATTGTTGCCTGATGATATTTTATCCATTTTGCCATTCTATGTCTTTTCAGTGGTACATTTAGTCCATTCACATTTAGGCTAATAATTGAAATGCAAGAGTTGATCCCTGTCATAAGGTTCTTACAGAGTTGTTCGTGTTTGTTGTCTTTCTTTGGGTTTTGGAGTTGGTTCATGTGTGTTTTTAATCTTTTGCCTGTACTCTTGTGAAGAATGCTGATGTTCTTTTTTCTTTTTCTTCTGTGTTCAGTACTTTCTTAAGTGTTTCTTGTAGCCCTGGTCTGGTGACAGCGCAGGTTCTTTGGGCTTGGATATCTGGAAAAGATTTCAATTCTCCCTCACTAATGAAGCTTAGCTTCATTAGTTTGGCTGGGTAGGTTATTCTTGGTTGAAATTGTTTCTCTTTTAGAACTTTGAAGATAGGGCTCCAGGCTCTCCTGGCCTGCAGGGTTTCTGTGGATAAATCTGCTGCTATTCTAATTGGTTTTCCCTGGTAGGTAGTCTGGCCTTTTTCTCTTGCTGCCTTTAGGATTTTTCCTTTTATAGTTACTTTGTTTAGGTGAATTATTATGTATCTGGGAGTTGGTCTTCTCATTTGTTGTCTTGCAGGGATTCTCTGAATCTCTTGTGTTTGAATTTTTTCATCCTTAATGAGATGAGGGAAGTTTTCTTGAATGATTTCATGAAATGTTTGATCCAGTGTGGCTTCTGTTTCTCTCTCTGCCTCAGGAAGCCCAATTACTCTTAGGTTTGGTCTCTTGAAGTGATCATTCATCTCTAGCAGGTTTTGTACTGTCTTTTTGAGCTTCTTTTCTACACTTTTGACAGTTTGGGTTAGTTCTGTGTTTTGGTCTTCAAGCTCTGAGATTCTTTCTTCTGCTTGGCTGATTCTGCTTTCCATGCATAGTCTCTTGTTCATTTCCATCACAGTATTCTTTACTGCTGTCATTTCTGACATCAGCTTCTTCCTATTTTCCTCTTGTCTCTGCTCAATTTTTTTAATTCTCTCCATTAATGTCTTGATGTCTGGTTTGTTGCATGTAACCAGTCATTCTGGGGGCTTTTCATTGTTTGTGTTCCAGAATCTGTTTTCTCAGTGTCTGATTTCCCAGGGGTCTGTGTAAGACCTATATTCTTCTTTTGGTTTTTCTTCATTTGTGTAGTTTTTCCCCCTCCCTACTTTTTCCTTCCCTCCACATCACCGTCTTCTTTAATTCTGTTATTCAGGGGTAAAGGGATTGGTTTTACCTCTGTTTGCTCAATCTTCTATTCTTTATGTATGTCCTCTTACTTTGTTTAATTCAGGAGTTGCTGTAGGTTGGAGGTGGTCCTTTTTGCAGTTTTGAGATTTACTTAAGGGGAGAGCTGTGATTCAAAATCTGTCTGCAGGTCCTGGTATTCGCTGACAGGTGTGTGGATAATGTGGAACCCACTTCCCACTGCCTTGGAATCTCTCCATGCAGTGGGGCTGTAGGTTTACTCCCTGAAATAAAATGTGGTTAGCAGAGGGGAGAGAATGTAGCAGATAGTGGGTTGAAGAGGGGAGTGGAGAGAAAGAGGAGTAAAGGGGGAAACAAACGAGTGTGCCAACAAATAGAGAGAGAGGTCTATACTGAAACAGATAAAAACAATAGACCACAGTTACAGATGAACCAACTTTCAAATAAAAAATAAAAATAAAACTTATAGTGATGCTAATATACAAGCTAACCAACCACCTTGTTAGTGTGCTCTTCCTCTATACAAAGATATGGTTTACAGAGAGAAGAAAAGAGAAGAAAATGAAAAGGAAAAAAGAAAAAAGGGAACAATACAGTAGGAATAGAATTAAGTCATCAAACTAATAGAATCAATGAAGCACACTCTGAGACCTTTCGTTTAAGTCCAATGTCCTTTCAGGTCTGATTTCTAGTTTTCTTTTCAAGCTGGTAAATTAGTTTGCAGTTAGGGTCAGTTGCCCCTGATCTGCTGTGAAGGACAGTTCAGATTACCCTCTGTTCAGCACTCTGGTCTATGTCTTTATCAAGCCTGTTTCTCCCATTTTGGTGTTGTTACCTTGAATCGCCAGCAGGTGGTGCTATCTCAGCTGCTCGCCCCAGAGGGGGTGGGGCCAGACAGGAACAAGATGGCTGCCTGCCACAGAGCAGGCAACAGAAGCCTTAAGGCAGGCGGGCAGGACAGTCTCGGTCGCAGGAGAGGTGGCAGTGATCCCAGCAGATCTTCCCTGAAGGGGTTTGATGTGGATCGCCTCGGGCCCGGGTGGTGTGATGTGCTACGGCTGTCACAGAGGCCGTGGTAGCGGCAGCGGTGGCAGTGGCGGTGGGGGGAGGGGCTGCAGCGGCACCGTTTGCGCTGCAGTGACTGTCCAGTCTGTTGCGATGTCCCAGCGGTGGCAATGGCCGAGCTCTGTATGAAGAGCAGGCTGAGATGTTGGGGTCCACAGCCCCCCGGGGCGAGAGTCAGAGACCCACTGCAGATCTCCTTTGCAGAGGGCTTCAGATACCAGGTTGCCCTGTCGCCATCTTGCTGCTTCCTAATCACTTTCTTATCCTATGTTTCTTTAAATTCTTAATCTGTCTGCTTAAAAGTACCTCCCTCTGGGAAAGCCATCTCTCCTCCCCAAATTGGGCTGTTTCCTTTCTAATGTTCTACAGAAGCCTGTGTTGCTTTTTCTCTCATAGTACTTGACAAATTGTACTAAAGTATCCTCTTTTTTTTTTAATTGGAGTCTCACTCTGTGGCCCAGGCTGAAGTGCAGTGGCACATTCACCCACTCCAGTGTCAACCTGCTGCACTCTGGAGATCCTTCCACTTCAACCTTCCAAGTAGCTGGAACTACAGGCACACACGACCACACATGGCTAATTTTTGATTTATTGTAGAGATGAGGTCTTGCCAAGTTGCCGGGCCGGTCTCAAATCTGCGGGCTCAGGCAATCCACTTGTTTTGGCCTCCCAAAGTGCTGGGATTACAGACTGAGCCACCAAGCCTGGCCTAAAGTAGCTTTTATACAAGCCTGCCTCTTCCACCTTAAAAGATTCTGTAAGTGCAGGGAACTTTTTCTACTGGTGGGTTCTTAGTATCTAGCACATGTCTTGCATCCATTAGATGCCATTTGATAAACTGTAGTGAATGTTTGATTATTAAAGTTTAGTAGTGAACACATTTGACTGTTGAAACCAGAACCAAGAACTGAGGTTCTGCTTCAGTTGACAAAACCAGTGTTGACTTTCCAATTCCTCCTCTGTAATTCTAGAATCCTATCTCAGTCTTCATCTGACTAAATACACATAAGGACTTGTATCTGCGTTTCTGTGGTTGTTTATATTTCTCTTTTATAGAACTTTTATGTTTTGATATAAAAATTTAGTTATGAAACTGATCCCTCAGTACATATGAAGCTAAACATATTTCTTCACTTTGGTATTGAGTTACTCACATAGTAGACATTCAGTAAACACTTGTAACGTTTAACAAATATGCATACATATAAATAATCCTTTCAGAAGAAATGATCCCTCTAGTGGCTAGTCTACATCAGTAACTTTTAAAAATGTTGATAATACTTTTAAATTATGAATAATAATAGCTTGTCTTTTTTATACCTTATTATTGATGAGAAGGTAAATATTGAAAAGGAAGTTTCCAATAATACTTTAAAAACATTAATTCACTGTATTCTAATATTTACTGATCTCAATATATACCTTATGAGCAATAACAATTACTTAATTAACACAAGAATTTTCAGATTTTATGGGTATATTTGCATCCATTTTAAAGTAAAATATGTTCACCATCAAAATATTACATTCTATTGAGGTATTTCTTCCAATGCTTTGTATCTGGTAATCAGAACATTGTGGCTCAATGATATATATTTCCTGTTTGGAATTTATTAGATTCTGAATGCATTCATAGAATTGAGTTTCTAACATTTGACTGGACGCCATGAGTTTCCAAGAATATATACCCTTTATCTTCTTCTGGTTGTGTCAGTAGAACCTAACAGTTGTTGAAAAATTATTTATTTGATGAAAAACATTATTAGCAATTTTTGCATTGACTACATGGGATGAAGGGAGTAATCAAACACCAATGACTCTGATTTACATATTTGTTACTTGGTGTACTTTCAAGAATTGTTTTTCTAGCAGTTTCAAGATGTAACAATAATCTACTTTTTAATGTATGCTTCCACCACAACTATGTCTATAAATTAATATTGCTAGTTTTGTTTTTAACAAATATTTATTCAAAAGTACTTTGTTGTACCTAATGTTGCACCTGCAAATGTCTTTGGAATATCAGTCACTTATGCCAATAGGGATGATATTGCTCAAAACATATTTTCGGGTGACTTGATTTTAAGGCATATTTTACTTGTGTATTATGATCACATATATACGCATTTATTCATTTAGCAAATATTTAATGAACATCTGCCACATGCTTGACTTTGAGACACAAGTGATATCTCAAAAACCTGGAGAGTAGGTGGGTGGTAAAGACATACCCACAGATATGTATAACACAGTGTGGTCAGTAAAATCTTGGAGGTGTTCACAAACTCTTACGGAATCACAGAGAGAAGTCATCTAACTCAATGTAGGTTTTACAGTAAGCTTTCAGAGAGATATGATACCTCAGCAGTGACTTAGCATGTAACGTAAATGAACATTAGTCAGGGAGGAGAAAATTAGAAAAATATGAGGGCAAGAAAGTACATAATGTTTGGGAGAAAATAACTGTGGAGTTTGCTACTGTGGAAACATAAAGACAAGGTAGCAGTGTTGGGGAACATAGGAAATGAGGCCGCCAATCTGGTAATACAATCGTGAAATCATGAAATCTTGTCACATTATTTTGCAATGATGATATAGTTTTTGCAGTATAGTTGAATTTTAGGAAGGGGAATTGCATGGTGAAACTTGGATAGAAGAAGTGTGAATGTGAGTAAGATATGTTCAGAAACAGCAAGACTGTTTAAGGGGCAGCTAAAATAATTCAGACAAAGATAATGAAGACCTTAATTAGCATGATATTAGAAGGACTAGGAGAGAGAATGAATTGAAGAAACACTTAAAATATAAAACTGACACTATCTGGGTTATGAGAGAGAGAGAGATGAAATTGATGATGATTTCTTGGACTCTAGCTTGGGTGATTAATCAGCTACAAGTGACAGAAAACCTATTTTAAACTGACTTAAAAAAATTAGTCTAATCCCAAAGTAGTTCTTGCTTCAGTGTAAAAGGCTCCAGTGCTCTCTCTCTTAGTCTCCCTGCCTTCCCACTTTCCAAATTCCACCTTCCTATCCCCGTTTCATGCTCTATGTCTGACTTGACCAATCCATAGTTTCTTTAGGAGCCCTGGCATTTTCAAAATTCAAGAATAAAGATTTACTTGTGGTCCAGCATGGGACCTCCAATAATCTGCTTAGGCAGTATGACCAATATTTAAGGGCTGTACAAATTGTTAAATATTTTGCATAGCCCCATTTGATATAAGACTCATAGTATGCATTCACGTTATATTAGGTATAGGTAATAAAGAGTTCATTGTTATATGAAGCTAATTAATCAGACTTGGTGAGCAGGGATTGGCAAGGACTCTGGATGTCCTGGCAAGACACATATGTACCAGCACAGAAAGCCTAAAAAGATTAAGAGGCATGGTACATTGGTGTAGTTTTGACTCCAGTGGTCTGAGGCAAGCTATAACATTCTTTCTATTCTGATGACTATATTATCATAGTTTACATTTTCCTAGAAGCAAACCCTGAGACAAGGCTTAAAGTGCAACAAGTTCATTTGGAAAGTGAGCAAAGAACACCAATAGGACATTAGGAAGTTAGAACACCAATAGGAAGTTAAAATGAATAAAAAATATTTCACAAACAAGTTGTCATTATGTATAAGTGGAACCTTCTGCAAAACTCCAGAAGCCAATGAGATTTGGTCTACTTGAGGGACAAGGGAGTTGGGATTTTATAAATAACTAGCACTAGTTGTTGGTTAAAAACTGCTCCTGAGGGCAGTCAGTTCCTAGCACTTCTGGCCCTCCATGCAACTCTTTGACCACCAAGAAAGTAAAAAAATTGTGTATGCTGGTGGTTAGAAATTAGTCCTGGGAAGGCTGGGGGTGAGGATGAGGAAGCATTCAGATCCACTTATGCCCTGTTGAGTTTATTCTATCCCATTATACTTCTGCAAGATGGTGTGTGATTACAATTTATGATGAAAAGAATTGTAGTAACAGGATATGTGGAACCAGACACAGTCCCTGCTGCATCCTTGGGTTCAATAATTCAACTAATACTTGTCAACTATCTCCTTCTCTTCTAGATATCCCTCATCCACAGACATCACTTCTAATGACCTAGTTTGCTTTCTCAGTGGCATAACACAGCAATTTTTGGTCAAAAACTTCTGAACACTCATCGTGTGGGAGCAGGTGTGCTGGTAAACCACCAATCATGAAATGGGCAAACAAGCTGAAAGAATCTCCCCCCAAAATTCACTGAAGCTGAAAGCAGTCTCACAACAATGCTAGCTGGTACACTGATGCCGATGGGTTCCTAGAACAGTTAGCAGTAGTAGCCTGTATTACAAGGGGTCCGCCCTCCAAAAGATAATTCTGGTTTATTTGGCTCTCCTGCTTGTATAATGCAGGATGTACACTTACAACACTTCCATTCTCTTGAGAAGAGAAGGAAGAAAAAAAAGACTGTCTTTATTTACAAGTAAATATTAGTTTCCTAGGGTTTCTATAACAAAGTACCCCAAACTGGGTAGTTTAAAACAATAGAAAAAGTTCTGCAGTCTAGAAATCCAAAGTCAAAATATTGGCCGGGCCATGATCCCTCTGAAACTTCTAGGGAGGTATCCTGTCTTGTCTTTTCCTAGCCTCTGGTGGTAGCCATCCATCTTTGGTATTCCTTGACTTGCAGCTGTATAACGCCTATCTCTACCTTCATTTTTTACATGTTTTTGCTCTGTACCTGTGACCACATATGGCCACCTTCTTACAAGGCACCAGTCCTATTGAATTAAGACCGACCCTAATTACCTCATTTTAGCTTGATTAAATTTGAAACATCCTATTTCCAAAAAGGGTCACATTCACAGTTGGCACATTCAACTCATAACAAGATGATGTGATTATATACATAGAAAATCATAAGGAATTTACAAATAGCCTATTAACATTAGTAAGTATGTTTAGCTAGTTAAAAAAAAAATGGTAAAGCCGAGCTCGGTGGCTCAGCCTGTAATCCCGCGCCTTGGGAGGCTGAGGTGAGTGGATTGCCTGAGCCCGCGGGTTTGAGACCTGCCTGGGCAGCGAGACCTCATCTCTACAATAAATAAAAAATCAGCCGGGCGTGGTAGCGCATGCCTGTAATTCCGGCTACTTGGAAGGCTGAGGCGGAAGGACCGTCGGAGCCCAGCAGGTCAAGGCTGCGGTGGCCGGGAGCGGCCACTGCACTCCAGTCTGGGCGACAGAGTGAGACTCCAACTCAAAAAAAAAAAAAAAAGAAAGAAATAGTATACTTATCAACAATAAAAAATAACAAATTACTGTATTCAGAAAAATGGATGAATCTTAGAGTCATCATGCAGAGTAAAGGAAGTCACAGACAAAAGAGTACATACTGTATGACTGCGCTTATATAAAATTCTAGAAAGTGTAAACTGATCTATAGTAACAAAAAGCAGGTCAGTGCTTATCTGGGGATAGGGTAAAGAGAGGTAAAGGTAGGAAATGACACAAAGAAACTTTGGGGTAATAGAAATATTCTGTATTATCAATGTATACATCTGACAATACTCATCAAATTATACAGTCAGAATGTATGCATTTAATTTATATAAATTATAACTCAATGAATTTGTTCATTTTAAAAAGCTACAACTCTTCACTCTCATTCCATTCTAGCTTCTGATATTACCTTACCACTAAAACTGCTCTTGTTAAGGTCACCAATAGCATCTATGTTTATATATCCACTGTATTCTTTTATTTTAAAATTTTAATTATACTTTATTCCTTAGTCACATTCCATTTCTTTTCTTACATTTCACGCTTCTGTTTTTAGTCCTCTGTTTTCCTTAAACCTCACAAGGTTGGCTTCTCTCAGTTCCTTTTTTTCAATTGTTCTCTATCCAGGGCTTGGATATTGACATTCTTGAGGCTGTTCTTGGGTCTTTTTCTCCATCTACTCTCTTTCCATTGTCTCCCATGACCTAGAACAGGGCCTGATACTCATAGTTGAAAAAAATAGGTAAATAAAATAATACAAATGCAAGCTCAGAATACATCTGTGTCAATACAGTAGTATAATTTACAATCTAGAAATATCTTTCTATGAAGTTAGTAATGACACTTTAAATCAAGTGACTACTATGAAATAAATATATTTTTATGTCCCTTCATTCTAAAACATTATATTGGCTAGCATACTCAAGTCAAATATATCCCTTTTTTATTCAAATTCCTTTTTATGTACCTTTTATGTTACAGAATACAATAAACATTGAATATGTGGGAAAGTTAATGACCTGAGCCAGATTTAACTGTCTCCAGAGTCTACATACTTAATAATGATTTGAGTATGTTTAGAAAAAAGCAGAAATTGTCATTTACTAGTCTTAAAAACTCAGTTTTGCCTGTATTGTTGAAATTAGCTATGTTTTCTTTGAGAAGAAAAATAGGATGCATAGGACTTAAATTTTTTTTTAATGCAATGTCTAATTCTCAAACAATTCTATAGAAGCTGGACAATAATATTTTAAATTTGTGCATACATAAGTGTTGTTTCCTTTTAGAATATGCCTAATAGTTACCATAGTAACAGATGCAGAGTCTCCTCTATGTGCCTCCTGGTGTTATCAATGTGAATAACAGCACAATATTGAAGTCATAGGAAGCACAAGAACAAATTCATAGCAGCACATCATGAGGTAACTTAATAACTGTAGTGTTTTTCATTTACATTTAAATCTATAAAATATTAATATGAATTCATATATTATTATACAATGATAAAGAAAATATTTCCTTTCGTATCTAGGAAAATTAATATTAATGCAAATAAAATTTGCATATGTATAGAAGAATGGACAGAGCCATCAATCAATATCCTTTTGCACTACTCTGTAGAGTTCAAACAATATAATTTTATTCCTGCAGGACCATTAGTACAGACCAAAACAAATTGGCCACTGATATGTGTTAACTCATATTTCTATAAAAAGATAATGATTGAAGGCAACACAAAAATTCTAAATTGCTAATCACTTGAAGAATAGTTGGGATAATAGATTTTTCTTAAAAATGGATATTTTGACAAAATTTTTATCCTTCTCCTTTGGGTGTTTCCTTTCATTCTTCTGTCTTAGATTCCACATTCTTCTCTTCCCTCTTGAAAAAGTCTTTGTTTTAAGCAACTGACAATATTTTTAGTGTTATTTATGCTCTGTTTCTGGCCAAAAATGTCTTCAAGATCTGGGTAGAATAGTCTATAGAAATCATCTCTCCATTTAAAAAAAAAACAAAGGAGAGACTATTCTGGAAGAAAACAAATAATTAGATATTGTTAATCAAAAAATGTTGGAAATGGAAAGTAGTTTGAAATCAACCATGGTAATTTTATTTTTACAGTATAAAAACCGAGAGCCAGAAGAGGTTTTGTTGTTGAAATCCCATATTTAATGGTGGTAGAACTCAAATTTCTACTTGTGAGCACTTTTCACTGTACCTTTCAAAAAAAGAATGTCCTGAATCAACAGCTGGTATATTTTTAAACATTTTTTAAAACTTTCAAAATTAAATTACTAATGACAACTCATTTCTAGTCTCAAAAATACATACTACCTTTTTCCTATGAAGCTTTCTACCTGATTCGTTAATGTGGGACATTTAAATGGAGTAATGGTTTGAAGTTTTATATCATGTCAGATGCAAATGTGTCATTTCTGCATGTAAAATTTGTTAGATGAGACTAAGGCATAAGAAAAATATCATCATAAGCAGCATTTTATATCATACTAAACAGAGTAAATGTTTATGAGCTTGAAATGTCATTAAGTAACTATATTTTATCTGAGCTCATTAAGGTAGTTTATTGCTACTGTGCCGTACATTTATCTCTTAGAATAAAATCTCAGCATATATTCTGTTTTTAAAGTAATGAATTTGTATTGGATAGGAAAAAGAAAAGTAACATGTTTGGTTCATTCTAATCCAGTTTTATTTTATTTTGTTTAAGATATTAACTCAGAGCTGAAGTCTAAGATTTCATAGCAAAAGTAATTTCCCAAGGCACATGAAATGCAAAATAAATTGTCACAACTAATTTACTTTAGATGAATATTCACAAAACCGCAACTCTTCATATTCCTTTTTAACTTGGTGGTTCTTAAAATTTCTTTTAACCAGGCAGCAGCAGTCAGTAATTATTATTTAAAAACCATATACAATCACACACAAATATACATTTTAAACTGTAACATGCAAATCCAAAAAATAAGAATTGCATTTGGCATAATATATTCAAAACATGAAGAAGTTACTTTCACAGTGGTTATTTTCTAAAATGATGACATCTTGAATATAATAGACTGATTAAATAGACAAAGACTTGTGAACCATCTGTTACGTAAGATTTCTCTATCAAAAAGAATTAACTCTGTTTAAACCAGTCACACAATATGAGTATGGGCTGGTTGCCAGTCCTGTGAGATCATCTTTAATATTAGAATGATTTACATTGTATTTGTGAAAAGACAAACACACCATTTCTTTCACTTTGGAAAATGCCTATTTGGTTGTCTTTCCAAGTTACCAAATAAATAGAATTATATACATAATTTTCAGTTAGGTGTGAGCTTAGAGGTCCAATATAGCTTGACTGCTGTTTTCCATAATTTAGCGCTTCCTTTTACAAGATCCCAACATTGACTGACAGCCAAGAAAGAAAATGAACTCCACATGGCTCCAGTCACCGCGATTATGTCAGAGGTAGCTGCTTTTCCCTCTATTTTTCTTCCATGAAGATTTAGCATCGGTGTATCTGCATTTGGCGACTTCATATTTTTGTTTACTTCACTCAAGTATTAAAGGGCATATTAAACATGTAGCACCACACATACAATGGAGGCAGAGGAAGGGGATGTTTAGAGGACTAAAACAGAAAGTAGAAAACAAAATTTTTGTCATCAGTTTATAATCAACTGCAGGAAGGGTATAAGAACAAAATTATAAAATATAACAACTCATGTTGGCTATATATGGTTATATATGACCCCACCCCCAATCAGAATTACCTTATAGTATACTTAGAATTTGTTCTTCTGGATCAAATAGTTAGCCAACGTTTTTATTTGGAAGTTTTGAGAAGGTTAAGTCCCAATTTTCAGAAGAAACATCTTGAGCTGTGGCAAATAGGTGACCGTTCCTCCACCATGACAAGTCATCTGCTCACAGTGCGCTGAGTGTTCAGCAGTTTTTGACCAAAAATGACATGATTCCTGTACCCCACCCTCCCTATTCACCCAATCTTGCCCCAGGCAATTTTGTTTGTTTGTTTGTTTCCCTGGATGAAAAAAGTCCTCAAAGGGAAATATTTTGCTGATGTGGGCAAGGTGAAACAAAAAATGGCCAGAAACACTAAAAGGTATAAAAATTGAGTTCAGAAACTATTTTGAGCAGTGGAAAGAGTGTCTCAATAGGTGTATTGCATCAAATGGAGAGTATTTAGAAGGTGACTGAAGTTCAAAAAGGTAAGAATAAATACACAATTTAAAATAAATAAGTTCCAGGTTTTTTTGGGTCCCCCTCATGTGTTGGTTAATGTGAATTTGTCCTACAAAGTTTTTAGTAGAATACAAGAGACTCATTCTGGTATTGTAGTGAGTGATGACAAAAAAAAAAAAAAAAAAAAAAGAGAGAGAGAAAAAGAAAAGAAAAGAAAGAAAGAAAACGAAAAAAAAAGAAGACAGGAAAAGGTTTCTTTTAGTAAAAATTATTATTTAGGGCAATCCTCTTGGGTCCCCTTCCACTGTGGTAGCTTTTCTGTCCTCTCAATAAATCCTGCTTTCAAAAAAAATTATTTAGTATTATCTTGATTTTTAAGACACCACTGATTATAAAATTCTCCATTGAATCAATAACAATCTTTTGGGGAGAATAAAGGAAATAGTTGCTAAGCATTTTCTGACATTGACTGTAAGTCATCTTAATTTCACAAATGTTAAAACAGTAAAAAAAAAAGAAGAAGAAGAAAAGAAAAAGCTTATCTCCTAATTAAGAAAATACAATTATAATCCCTTACGTGTTCTGCATATTTAAAACACTCAGGGCATTGTGCCAAAGGCTTTACACACTTTGTCTCATTTAATTCCCACAGATTTCGGAAGTAGATTCTGTTATCTGTTTATAGTGATGGTGAATCTAATGCTAGGAATATTAGATTGCTGGTACACATTTCAAAGTTGGTAAGCGACTAAGATGTTAGCTTCCATCTCTGACTCCTCATGCTGGGTTTTTGGCTGGGAGTCTATGCTGCCTCTCAATACTGGTGGAACACTATTTGTTAAAGGACGGAGAGTGCATGGACTCTAGGGTTAGACTACTCAAGCTGGAAACCCTCTCTGTGGCTCAGTTTCTCATCAGTTTCTGTCACTTACCACCTCCATGGACTTGGGCAAACCATTTATGCCTCAATAGCTACTTTCCTCCTGTATAAAGCTATTATAATTATATATTATCTACATATGTTGTGAGAATGAAGGAATACATAAACATGAAGTCCTTAGAACAATATCTAGCACATAGGAAGACAACTGTTATTATTCGATAAATGCAATATGTTAAGTACTGAGAAAAAGATGAAAAGCAAGATAGAATAGAATAAACTCTATATTGTGTTGTACATAATTATGGAAGCAGCATGAAAAAAGAAACAAAACCCAGTAAGTATAAATATATAAATTACAATGTATCAGAAAATTACAAGATACTTAGAGGGTGTGAGACTTGGGCACATAAGGAAGAGCAGATCATTGCTAGGAGTAGAGGTTTTAGCATGCAGGTAAGGGAATGCTGAAACCTTAGAGTAGGGAATCTTCTTCAGAATTGTGTTTTAACTAGATCAAGCTGATAATCTGAGGAGAGTTGAGAGAAATGTAAGAATAGATTAGGCAGAGAGCAGTTGGGAGGCTTTTGTGCAGGGAGTAGATAGAAACAGAAGACACTGATTATACCTGAAGTGGAAACAAAAGCAAATAAAGATTTAATGGATGTGTAAAGTAAGGGGGAACTCACTTAAGGCAGCAATCATGCATTTTTACTTTCAGTGTAACTTCTTGGGCCCAACACCTTACATTAAAATTCCTGAAAGATGGCTATTTTGATAAGGGCCATGATACTCTCTAGGTTAGTGGCAACAGAACTGTTTCCCATTTATAAATCTCATCTTCACCAAGAAAATAGTCAGTCATTGCACTAACTTTGCTATTTCCTAATATTGTCCTTCAGAAATGTGTTTGAATATATCTTATGTATTTCCTTCATCATAAGTTGTCAGAGCTAGCAACACTTTGACAGTGATTTTATAACAAGGATTTTCATGCTTTAAAAGGGACACCAGATCCGTTTTCCTTCATATGGTTTCAGAGGTTAACTTTTTGCTTCCAGACCCACTAAAGAGAGTATTCAGTCAAGTTACAAGTACTGTGATGCTTTAATTTACTGAATGTCTGTATCCTGTATGCTTGGGGCATCATTTTTTGATATCAGACAAAATCAGTATGATTTATTTTTTGTTGTTGGCAAGAGAATTTTGTCATAAATTTATGACTAGAATTGTGTACAGTTATAAAAAAAAACCAAATGCTTAATATAAATGTATGCTTAACAAGTTTTAAATGTGTTTTTTGAAATACTGTGTGTTTATCACTGTGCTAGATGATACAGGCAATGAAAACATGGTACTTAAAAGTGCCATCTCTGGAACCAATTCTCTGAATTCCAGTTCTGGCTTCAATACTTATAAACTGTGTAACCTTGGGCAAGTTACAAAACCTCTCTGAGGCTCAGTTTCTCATCTTAAATATGGAAAATTCTATTAATATTTACTCATAAAGTTGTTATAATTAATTTATCAATTGCTTAATATGCAGTAAAGGATCCCTTTAGTGTGTGACTATTCTAATTAAAAAGTTCAAAATGTGAATTCATCTGTGCAAGATAAAAAATGAAAGTAGGCAGGGTCCCATAGCCCCAGACCATGCAATAGTTAATTTGTATACTGGACTAAATAGATTCTGAGGAATGAGAAATTTCTTTCCCATTAGCAGGGTTGAAAATGCTGGATGTGGGTATATATAGTGATAATAAACTTCAAATAGAAATCTAGGCAGAAAGAAAAAATATAGAAAGGCAGAAAGAAAGAACATTATAAAGTGCTTTACCTTTCTAAAGTACTGCTTTTTCTTCAATGCATAGTATGTAATCATTTGCCAAAACAAATATTAATAATAGTAACTATAGCGATTAGCTGTTTTCACATTTTTCTGTATTATTTTTTGCATGTTTTAAAAGCCATTTATGAAGGCAAGAAAAGAATTTGTTCCACTTTCTGTCCAGTGCGACAAAAATGGCACCACTCGGGTCTTTTCATATGGTGTAGCTCTTCAGATACAAATGGAATGTATCTATGGAATTAGAATATCAATTGAAGACTTTTGCATGCCTGAGGGCTTAACAAGTCACTAGTCAGTTCATGCAGCAGTCTTTGTGCTTTGAACAACTCCAACTAATCTAAAAATATCTTTGTAAAATTATCAATGGAGATGCAAATTTGCCTCACCATACAGCTTAAAATATTCTTGTACCAAGAATTTAAAATTAGAAACATGTGGAAGGATGTGTATAGGAATTACATAAATAAGAGAGACCTAGACTCTGACATCTATAGTTAATCATAAATTTATTCTTCAAAGGGAGTAACTGAGAAAACAGTGTATTTCTTCCCAGTCATGATGCTTCAATTCAGTAGCAATCATGAGTAGGAAAAGAGGAATGATAATTCATTCCCTTTGTCCTCAAAGACAAGGAGATAGATTCTTTGAAATAACTGTCCACAGATGGTCTAGGCTAAGGCATTAGCTGGATGACTAACACTGGCCAGGATAAACAGGATACTCATGCTAGCCCACGCTTTGGGTGGGCTTTGACCCCAATGCCAGCTGCCCAAGACCTTAGTCACTGCTACTGCCTCAATTATTCATATTACTTCTGGCTCAAACATTTTATTTAGGCTATCCAAAAGATAGCTCTCTAGTGTTGTGTACATATTCTTGTACATGTGGAAAAGTTTGTCTATGTAGTCCACGGAATACCTCAAATGAAACATGGGAAGACAATCATTGTGAAGAAATTTAGAAGAGAAACACAAAGTTTCAAGTAAGAATATTGTTGTCTGAGTTTAGAGCCTAAATGTATTAAACAGAAAACACAAGAGTAAAGGGGAAGACCTAGAGTCAAACACTAACTTTACCTGTCATTAATAGTGCCATTCTGGAAAAATTAATGCCATCTTTGAGGTTCAATTTTTCTCTGCAGTGAAATAGGGAAGCCATGACCTTCCTCAAAGATTTATGGGAAGATTAAATGAGAAAATATATCTTAATTTATCTATAGTTCCTGGGACATGATGGGTACTTTCAAAAATAAGCATAAACATGAATAATTCTTCCATCATTTTTATTTACCTTGATTTGCTTTGGTGTAACTGTAAATCATTTAGAGCAGTCTGCAAAAGCAAAACATCATTTTTCCCCCTCCTAATTCCATGGTGGACAATTGAAAGAAAATTGAGATGATGAGAAAGAAAAGAAGGTGGTACAGGAAGATGAAGGAAACATAAATGCAAATTGTGCTCATAAAAATAAATTTTTGAAAAATAAAATGTTGCCCTTTTTAATTAAAATGTTAATTTTGAAATAATTTTAGATTAGCATGCAGTTGTAAGAAATAATACAGATAACTACTTTATACCTTTTATTCACTTTTCCCAAATGTTAACATCTTGGAAGACTGAAGTTTATTATCATGACAAAGATATTGACATTCATACAGTCAAGATATATAAGACCACAAAAATGATGTATTAAAAATGTTGCAAATCTGTTTTAACATAAAAGAGAACAAGGGCTTTTATACTATAAAGATGGTAAAGAAAGCAAATATTAATAAGCATAGTTGAAAGAGGATCTCTTGTTCTATCTTGAACTTCAAAGGCAATTGAGAATACTTTCAATATTCAATTTGTTAAGCTGTATTTTCCCTTTTGCTAGCCAGACAACAATATTTTTAAGATGTTTACTACTAAGTAGTAGACTAAGACCATCCACTTTTACAAAGGCTGGTAGCCAAGGAAAGAACTGCATTTGAAACAATGGTCACAAAGTTAAAGGGTCCTTCTCCCATGACCTTTGAAATAAGAGGGTCACTATCTGAGAAAGGAGAATCTGTAGCTGTGTCTTGACCTCTTTACTATGATTTGCCACAATGCTGACAACAGCCTTCATATCCTACAAACGATTTCAAGGGAGAGAGAAATGACATCTTATTGACTCTGGGATATAGCCAAATATAGTGTTTCATTGCTGGCCACATTTTTAGAGAATGCTCCTTGCTCTTCAGATTGTACCCCATTCCACCAGTATGACTCCATAGAACAGAATGAGACTGGCTGTCTGTTCTTGCCTAACAACAATATTATTTCCTTATTATTTACAACTCAGTTATGTACGATAGTGGTTTCTGTTTACCTTGACACTCCACTGTGGACTAAGCATTGCTTCTTTTGAAGATGTTAGCCTGAAGTCCAACAAATATTCAAAATTAAAATGTCAGTACCTGCACAGAGTTTATTTAGTTTTCTTGAACTTAATAAAATTCCTAATACTTGCCCCAGCCAGTGATTTCCAACTCTTTTTCCTCCCCCTTTCTTTTTAGTTAGCAGTAGAATTTGTTTCTCCAAACCATGATAAAAACCGATAAAATAAGGTTATTTTGGTTGGGCAAGTTAAGAGAGAAGTGCCTGTTCGTCATCTCTCTTGCAGCCACCAAGACACCTTTGACGTTGTTGTTCTACTCAGAAGCTCACCAAACGAGAAAAATCTTGCCATTATTATCTATAATAGCACAGAGAATCAACTAATTCTGAAGCAGTAAGGGGATCAAGACAGTGCAAACTACTCATGTAAGGGAAAGGAAGCTGAGGGGCAGAGAGGTTTTCTAGATCAAGGTTGTACTGTTGGATAGTTGTAAGGCCATACGAAGTCCTGGTCTGTCTCTGTGAAATGATCTTTTGTTGCAGTGGTTCAAAGGTCACCAGGGCTCTTCTTTCTTTAGTTCTGTTTTTGGCTAGTTACTTCCTCTGAGTTCTGAGTTGAACAAACTCTTCTGAGATTTTGGAAAAATTTGTGCATACTTAATCATAATTTCAAAAGGAAACAGCAGCTTTACTTCAATGGGAAAGATCGCAAAGGGCTGCCCACAGATCAGTCCCTGTCATCTGTTTCTCCAGGCCACACACCTCTAACTCCCCATCTCCCAACTCTCTTCCCCAAAAACGTCAGAATTAAAAAGTATATCTTCTCCTTTGAGAGCAGGGCCTTAGCGAGACGCTCTACCATCTGCCACAGCAGGCAAGCCTTTCTCAGATTAGCAGTTGTTATGCTTGGGGTAGGGTGGGGGGGTAAAGGAGGTAAAAGGTGCCTGTTCCCAGAAGAATACAATGTAAGAAAAAGTGTGTCTTATTATTTCTTGGTTGAAAAAATAGAGTGTTATATATCCTAGATAACTAGAGAAAGCAATGTCATATTTCTCAAGGTGGAGTAGTTGGAAAGTAGGGAGAGGAAGATGACTTTAAGACAGACTACTTATGCCATTTGTTTCTTTTTTTCCTAGCACAATCTTTATTCCGACTGTGACCTGTGGGCACTTTGCTTACTGATATTCCCAGCCCCAGCCTTTTATTTATGTGTACATAATTGTTGCTTATTCTCCATTCTGGAAACACAATGGGCACTTAGGCAAAAAAAAATTTTTTGAACTTCAGGAGCTCATGCTCAATTATCCGCCACTAAAATACTCGAAAGTTTGGGGGTAAGTTGTGTGTGTGTGTGTGTGTGTGTGTGTGTGTGTGTGTGTGTAAATATTGAAATGGAAGAAGAAAGAGCAAGAGAACTTAAATAATTTTTCTGAGGCAAAAATACGTCCCCGTGGTTCCTGCTTTCCTGAGTGTTAAGTGACTAGCTAAAGGAGTAGCTTACTTTAGCATCTTATTTTACTTAAAAAAAATCAGTAGCGACACTCCCTGCCTCAAACTGTCATTGTTAGCAACCAAGTCCATTCTGCATTCACTGGAAATGATCACTCCTTCTTAAGGTTTAAGAAAACACGAAAACCACAAAGAATGTTTGAAATTATTTTCTCTTGGTTGGTGGAACAGAAGCCTCTCCTCCAGGAAAATGCCTTAGGCCAAAACAAAGCCATATTCATTTAAAATATATTGTTTAGTAATTGCACAGACTCTGGATTATATAAAATTTAATGCAAGGATTTCACTTTTCTAGAAAAAGTTTATAAGCAAAATAGAGTAGGGAGACATGCAGAGGATAAAGTGTTAAAAGAATCAACTATGTCAAGGGCAAGAGCAGTTCAAGAAACAACAATACAAGTACATTCTAAGGAAATCGGCCAATGTGGATGTGATTTTGTCTAGGGGTCATTCAGGAACACCTGACTGGTTTTATTTATAAGGTGATTGTCAAATCAATCTGTAGAATATGGATGAGGTGAAATGCAGAGGTAGAGTATTATTCAAGATCATCTGTAACTTTTCAAATACAACCATCGTGCTGAAATTCCAGGGAGAATGTAAGTGACTCCAATAAAGAAACCCGTCAGTCAGTCAAGAGTGTTTATTTATTATCCCCCTGTGCCAGGCACAGTTCTAGCGAATATGAAATGATACAAAATAAAGAGTAGTCATCACCCTTACAACCTCCTGAGAGCAAATGGATTAAATTTGCAGACACACACACCCTATGTGGGTGGTCAAGAAAATCAACTCTATGGACATATAGCAGCCTTATTTAGAAAAATTGTGATTATAAAACTAAACTTACAACATCAGAAAAACTGGCAAGTAATGAATTTTATTACAAGTAGATTTAAATGGATTTATAAGGCATGTCTTTTATATATCTCATTATGCTATTAAAATTGGGAATATCCCCCTCACCCTCATACATTTACGAAACATGTTTGTGATCTCCTTTAATTTTAATTTTAAAGATGTGGGGTACAATTCAGGGTTAGGCATACAAATGTTCATTATGCAGTTACCCTTGTTGATGAGGTGTGTACCCCTCCCCCCAGGCAGTTTCCCACTACTACCAATCCCACCCTCCCCTTCCACTGGGAGTTTCCTACCACTGCCAATCCCGCTTTTGAGTGAGAACATGTGGTACTCAGTTCTTTGTTTTCGGTGATAGATCACTCAGTATTATAGACTCTAAAACCATCCAAGATGCTGCGAAGCTCATAATTTTGCCCCTCCTTGTGACTGTGTAATATTATACTTATTATGCAAATGTGGATTCACACTGATACTGAGGAGCTTCTAATGTGAATAAGATAACAAAGTTTGTGCCCACTAAACTGTAAATTCCTTGCAAAGACTGGGCCTGATTTTTTAGTGTACCTCCAGCATTCTGAAGATAGAAGTGGTAAAAGAATAAGAATGAATGAATGGGACAGGTGGGTTCAGTTTCAAAGAAGAGCCGCCCCCAGTATAATTTTAAAAAGGAAAAAAGAAGAGGACTAAGACATTCCAAGCAGAGATATCTGGTTGACTGGCCCCGGTATGTGTCCCAGTATAGGAAGAGGGCTTGGCATTTTCAGTATGACTGAGGAAGGTCAGCTCCTGGCTCGGCCAGTAGGAATATGTCCCTGTCCAAATGCCATTCCTTAGTTTTAGGGACATTATCCTCTTGATTTTCGGTCTCAGCCCAAGTCTCCCTGGTGGTTGAATTTTCTGCACTGAATTGTTTAACAAGGGTTGGGTAATATTTCTGATGTCTGTCATGGCACTCATTTGCTATACATGTATTTATTTCATTTTGATTACTTTATTACTCAGAAAACTTCATTTTAAAATTTAACTTTCTGACTCTGCTTGTGCCTTCAACACTTTCGCGATGATTTTCTGCTCCTCCATAAGGAACACATGCTCAATCCTGTCACTGGCACACGTAGCACACATGGAACCATCGTGTGCCCTGTTGACATTTTTTTTTTTTTTTAGACAATCTCATAAGAACTTTCGGTTTCACAGCAGGACCTACTCCAAGTTGGCCTGGCCCATGCCACATATGGATTTTGGTGCTTTCTTCAATCTTCTTGGCGAAAAGGTAAACAAGTGTATCACCAGGGATTTCCCATAGCCTTGTTTGGTTAGAGGGTGTTTTGCAGGAAAGTCTAAAGCTGTATGTCAAACCCTGGACCCATTCTGTGTGCCCCTATATATCATCCCCGGAAGAACTTGATATTAACTTAAAACTGCCCATGTACGCCTCACAAGAGCAGAGATGTTCGTCTGTTTTCACAGCTACAGCCCCAGCGCCTAAAACAGTGTCTAACATAGTAGACAGGCGTTCAGTAAAGCCAGTATTTGTTAAACGAATGAATGTTATTATTCTGGCCATTTGTCTTTGCTTTATCCATCCTGCTTTGGAGAACTGGGAATTGGAGGGAAATCTTTGAATTCCTTTCTCTTCTTTCTTCAGTCCAGAAACTCTGGCCAAGGGTTCCAGCAAAGAACCTTAGGGAGTGGAGATTACACACACACACACACACACACACACACACACACACACACACACACACACACACGCCGTCCCCAAACTGACTAGTCAGGCTACTGGAGCTGGGAGGTAAAGGACAGTTGCAGAAAGTGCTTTTCCACTTCTTGCTGCTTTTGCAACAACCGTCACGACCCATGGGGCTCTTCATTTGGGGTTGGGGTGTCCCTTGGAAAGGAAAGCAGGGGCCATGCCTCGTCCGGGCCATTTGGGTGCTGCCCGCAGCGAGCCCCGGAGCACTATCTGTGGGTGCCAGCACCTGTTGGACAGCCGGTGGGCGGCCGAGCTGGCGGAGGGCCGCGCCCGGGGCTGTCCCCACAGGCGGCGCCGACCTCCGCCCTCCCCGTCGGCAGCGGCTCAGCCTCCAGGCTGGCCCGGGCTCGGCCCACGGCCCCCACCTCCCGCCTGCCGCCGGGCTGGGGGAAGGTACCGAAGGGGAGGGGACAAGCGGGATCCTCCCGGCCGCCCGGCCTTCCCTCTCCAGCCCGTGCGGAGGCGCCGCGCGGAGCCCCGAGGTTAGCGCGGAGCCCGGGGCGTGGGGGAGGGGACGGGAGCGGCCGGAGCCCCGCGGGGACCCCGAGCTGCCGCCTTTCCCGGGGCTTCGAGGACCAGGGGACGCGCCCGGACGAGGTGAACTTTGGTGGCGGAAAACTCAAGCCAGGTGCCGGACTCCGTACGGCGGCGCTCGGGACCCGGCGCTGAGCGCGCGCCGGGCTGGGGAGCAGGAGCCCCGCGGCCTCCCTCCGCGCGCGCCCGGGCCGGCCTGGGCCCGGAGCCCCCGGCCCCCTCCCGCGCCGCGGCCCGGGGAACCCGCAGCGGAGCCCTCGCCCGGTCTCGTCCCCCTCCCCCGCCGGGGGTGGGGGCGGGGCGGGGGAGAGGGGCGCCCGGAGAGCCGCATCTCTCCGCAGCTTTGTTATTGATCCGAAACTGCTCCCGCGGACTTGGCTTCCAGGCCGGCCCCGCGCGACCCTGGAGCGATCGCCTCTGTCCTGTCCCCCAGACTGACAGGTGCTCCCAGCAGCTTGCTGGTGACTTCTCGCCGCTCCCCCGGCTCCCCCGCGTCCCCACCCCCTCTTTCCTCCCTCGCCTTCACCCCCACCCCCACCTCTTCGGCACAGCTCAGGATTTGTTTAAACCTTGGGAAACTGGTTCAGGTCCAGGTTTTGCTTTGATCCTTTTCAAAACTGGAGACACAGAAGAGGGCTCTAGGAAAAAGTTTTGGATGGGATTATGTGGAAACTACCCTGCGATTCTCGGCTGCCAGAGCAGGCTCGGCGCTTCCACCCCCGTGCAGCCTTCCCCTGGCGGTGGTGAGAGAGACTCCGGAGTCGCCGCTTCCGAAGTGCCCGCCGTGAGTGAGCTCTCGCCCCGGTCAGCCAAATGCTCCTCTTCGGGCTTCTCCTGCTGACATCTGCCCTGGCCGGCCAGAGACCGGGGGCTCAGGCTGAGTCCAACCTGAGTAGCAAATTCCAGTTCTCCAGCAACAAGGAACAGAACGGTGAGTCTGTCCCCCTTCCCCCCTCCTGGGTTCGCTGTGTGTGCTAACGTTGGCGTTGTGCGTCGGTGTGTGGTGCACACCAGCCTGCGGAGGTGTCCTCGTCCCTCTTTCCATGCCAGTGCGCGCTCCGTTCACAGGCACGGGCTGTTGGAGGTTGCGTGTAGTTTGCAAGTTCGGGAGCTGCCACAAAGCTGGAGTAGGGCGGGCGTGCTGCCCCTGCAGCCTCAACAGAGTGAGGACATTCTGGGAGCGATTGTGAACGTCAGTTCAAACGCACATCGCGGGATCACGCCTTACCAGAGTCGGAAGTTCAAGAACTGCCTCTAAAAACGAGTCTAAAATGAATGAGTCTTGGCATGTTTGACTTCACTCAGATTTGCGGGGCGGGCGGGGGAATTGTTCAAGAAATGTATCAGCGGCATTAATTGAAGAACTCTAGGTGGAAGGCATCAATTAATCAATAAGTAGATCGGAAATATAGAGGTCAAGAGGCCGTGTGGACGCTTTTAGAGGAATTAAAGCATGTATTTCTTTTGCCGCTCTATTTTTTTTTTTTTTTTAGCTTGCCTTTGTACTGCGAAGTCTTTACCTTTCTGATAGTGTGTTTTTGTATGTGTTGGTGAATGACTGCTATTTTGTGTGCGCTGGAAACGACTTAATCCTGCATAGGAAATGAGAATTACTTTCAGCTTTCAAGTGTACCTGAAATGTTTAGAAAACTCTCAGATGCAAGTTCCCTTGGGCTGGGATTGCACAGAGCTGGAGAAAGGCTCCTTTCATAAAGCCAGGGCAGCTTCAGGGTGTGTAATTTGCTTAGCCTCTGAACCCATATGATTTACATCATTCAGTTTCTAAACTCTTTTTCTCTTGATCTACCATTATGAAGTCATTTTTGCGAATACTTTGTAAATAGAAATTTTATACTGCACATGAAACCACATGTTAATGTAGGCTGTTTAAAATTGGAATATTTAACACCCTGTTTACAAGTGGTGGCTCTTACTGTTATTTGAAAAGAAATGTACATGTTTTTACTGCTTTGCATGGCATCTGTTCAGGATGCAAGGATGCTATCACTTCATTAACTAGGCAAAATGAACACAAGTGGCATACCTAGAAAATCAGAATGGGGTGTGCTAGATTTTTAAGTGATTTTTTCCTTTACTTATTGGGGATGTTTTGTAGTTTCAACTTTGAATTTAAACTCTGTGAAGTGTTAATCTTTAAGAAATCACAGAAAGTTCTAGAGTGTAAAAATAGAGTATGCAATAAGGACTCCTGAGACTTTTGTAGACATTCTTTGCATTTGTTGCTTGTGCAGCAAGACATTTAGTATCACATTAATCAGCCAATATTAGTGGTGCTGCTTTTTGCAGCTTGCTAATGTGATGGCACATGGCACCTGCAGGCTCCTTGAGCTGTTTGATCAAAGGGCAGCCTAGGAATCTATCTCTAATCACAGGAGCTGCAGAGGACTGGGGGAAAGTGATCAAAGGCGCCACAGCACCAGCTGTACCCGGGCAGGAAACAGATCAGACCAACCTTTGTTCTTTCTCATGTAAAATAAATGTCCAGTTCAAAATATTACTTCTTACTAGATAGGCCTCTCCATAATGACGACAATGCACCATATTCCTGGCCTCTGTCTCCTGATTTTTTTATTTCTTCTGTGCCGTCTCATTTCTCCTTCTGCCTTGTCTTATCAAACCTGTTTTCCGTATCTCCCTGGTTTGCTTTGCTACCTGTGCCACTCTTTGTTCTTCCTCGTAGTTCTCTCTTAAGTGCCACATACTGTTTTCACTTTGCAGGGGGCCCGGGAGCTTCGTGCAGCATGTGGTAGTTGGCCACTTTTACTAAAGTAGGTTCACACCCTCAGGAGAGATGAGTTCATTAAACCAGGCCACACACATTCTGTCGCCATCTGAGGTTGGGCCATTTCCATTCCTAAGATGAACGATGCTAAAAATAGCCTGATTGTTTCCTAATTTGTGGGCAGAGGATGGGGCTATGTTTGGGGATTGGTCTATGTTAGGGTTGGCAGCAGGAAGTAACTTGAAGTGGAGGAACTCCTCACCTTGTAGTTTTTAGCTTAAGGAGAAGTGGAATGACCAGCACTAGGGGGCAATATAGAGCTATTTTCTCGCACAAGCCCAGGTTGATTTTTACACAACAAAGTTCTAAGGTTTGAGAACAGGTGTGGGTGCTGAAGAAGATCCCCTTGGAATGTGACCATATTTGCTGGAACTACTAGTCTTATTACTAGCACTATGACTTCTACCTCTTCTTCTTCTTTTTGGCTTTCAAATTTTCCATTTCTTTATGTGGGTACTTTTGCTCTCATATTTTGATTTTTGTCTACTTTATTGCGGTCTCAATTTTGATAGTGTTCTGTTCTGTAAGTAAAAACCTTCCCTGATGGTACCATGTAGAAAATGCCACTGGCCCAGTTCATGCATTACACCATTTTGTGAAAGGTCTTCTAAGTGCTAAATATGATCTAGTTATGACTATAGGAGCTCATTCCTGTCTTCAGAGACTCCTCCCCATGATGCTTTCTTTTCTTGAGTATTCTAAAGTCTCCAATGGTGTTTACTCAACCAACTCTCCAGGCCTACTCCATATTTTTTTTTTTTTTGAGTCTGCGTCTCACTCCATCATCCAGGCTGGAGTGCAGTGGCATGCTCATCGACCTGCTGGGCTCAGGTGATCCTTCCATCTCAGCCTTCTAAGTAACTGGAACTACAAACACGCGCTACCACACCCGGATAATTTTTGATTTATTGTAGAGATGAGTTCTTGCCATGTTGCCCAGGCTGTTCTAGAATCCCCAGGCTCAGACAATCCTCTCGCCCAGACCTCTCAAAGTGTTGGGATTACAGGCTTGAGCCACCGCGACTGGCCCTACTCAGTTTTAATATTAATTTGCTGCCGCAATAAGTTGTAGAAATGGAAATGGATTGCTATAGCCAATGCTAGAAAAATAGATTTAGAATGAAACATGTAGACATGATTCAAAATTGGTTTTTTTGGGGGGGTGTTAGTGTAATTTACACTATTATTAGGTACTTAGTTTTTGGACCTACTATTGAATTTCAATTCTTGCCACTATACTCTTAAAAGAGCTTTATCCTCCAGTATTATAAGTTACATTCATGCCCTATACTTTATTCTTAATCTTACTTCTAACCCTGAAGTCTCACATATAAAACAAAGGTATCCATATTTAATTTAAGGATAGAGATAAAAGATAACACTGACTTACTTGGAGGATGTCTGGCCTGTATACTTTCTCTGAGATCGTGGGGGGAAGTACTCATATCTGTGCACACTGATTTTAGATAGGAATGTCTCCCATGAAGGTTGTGGAATGGTGCTTCTGAGTTACAGCAGAAGGACTAATATACATTTAGAAACAAAATAAAACAAAATATACTTTGTCTATTATATAGAGCCCAAATAGGTGCAATCACAAAGGTATTGGTGAAGTTATACCTCTTCTACCTTGTGTTGTTGGTGAGTGATTTTAGTTCATTCATAGACCTGAAACATGCTTTTCATTTTTCTCATTTTCTTTAACCATTCTGAATTTAGATTTGGAATATGCCACCATTAGTTAAGGTTAGTTTTATGAACATCAGGTATTGTATGTTCTCCTTTCCTCAAGGGCTTTTGTGGCATGGGGGGAGGGGAACCATTTACTTTGGTTTGCTAGAGATGCCTTTTTGTCAGTGACTTGTGTTTCTAGATTTTCTGTCTCTTTTTGGCGGTGCCAGCTTTCTCTTTCTACTACTGCTAACATGCCTGTGTCTAACCAAATTAAAATTTAAAATGTGCCCAGTCTTCCTGTTCTTTTTAGGTGGCAGATTCAAAGTTCTATTCTAATAAAAAATACATGGCCACAATATTTAACATAGGATTCAACAATACATAGGTTGTAACTGAGGACTAAAGGGACTTTCCTGTAAGTCTGTCTATAAGTTTTAGTGCATGACCTTTGTGACATTTATTTTTGTTGTTTAAAGACTTTTTTTCTTCAGAAAAGGAGGGGAAAAAAAACAAACTTCCTCCTGGATCTTTGCTCTGTTTGAGATAGTTGAGGAAGTTGAACAAGTAAAGTGCTATTATATAATGATGAATTTTCTTTTTCACAATAGGTGATAAAAAGTCTCAATCTATTATATGGTAACTTTTTTTTTCCATGCAAACTATTATCATTGACATTGGACAGATGGTACACTTTGCATTTACCTCTAAAAAGTATTTAGAAAGTACTGAAGTCTGTACTCAGGGTTAGTATATCATTTGTTAAATAGTTGTGGATAGATGTTAGGATCCAACCCTAATCTTTTTCCAGTGGTGCCATCTTGTAGGCTCAGTCTCAGATACTGAAATTTTAGCCTTGTCTGTTCTTATTTCATCCCTCTGAAAGTTTTAAAAAATATATCTTCTTATATTCGTGTACGTGTCATGTTTTTTCAACCCTAGACGTTAAACGTCTGTTTTATCTATAAACTTTCATTCCTTTTATAGAAACAGAATTCTAATGATAGCATGCTATGTCACATAAATAATAATGAATCAAGGCATTCATAATGTCCACATTAACAAAAATATTTCCAAGACTGCTAAAATTTTCCCCACTTGTTTCTATTGACATCAACCAAAATGTTAGAAGTCATAATCAAAGTCCCTAAATTTACTTACTCGAATCTTAATATAGTCAAATATTTATTTGGAAGTATTATAGCCAGAATATTTCTATATAACTCTGTATAATCTCTATATAACTCATTTTTATGGAATATCTATCATATTGTGGCCTTTTAAGAAAGAACAAGTGTAAATAATCTCTTTGTTATATCATGTTTTATCACCACAGCCTCTGACTTCACATTTTTCCTTCTTTTTGCCAAAGGACTCATCTAATGGTTAACTTTCAGTTGGTGTGCACCAGTGCTAGCTACCGTCCTGCATGTTAAGATATTGAAATATTTCCAATGAGTTGGGAGCACAGCTCAAGGCCTCTAGGACACCTTTTTGCAACCCTGTTGGCCTCTGTTCCTGATTGATTGGTGTTTTTGCCATGTTGATTGTTAAGAATTTTGGCAGTTTTAGCTGTGGACAAATTTAGTTCATATTGGGTTAACGCTCCTGTCTCTTTTCCTTCCTGCATGGCAACTCGAGCCTGATCCATGACTTGCAAGACCTGGAGTAAGGAGAAAGTATAGCTTCTTTCAGGCCCTTTCCTGCAGCACTTTTGGTCTTAGCTCCTGTAGGGTTGGGGCCTGGAGAGAAATGGGGGAGCAGGCATGGCACACTGGGCATGAGATTGCTGCCCTCGGTGGTCCCTGAGGTGGTGCCCTCTCTGGTTGATGCTGCCCAGCTGCCCTTGCATGGGTAGCCCCTTCTTGTCACCTAGGTTATGTGGATCATCTTTTCAGAGAGAAGATCACCTTCTCTGACCACTTGACCTAAATTAGCCACTTCTCACTATCTCATCAATGATAATTAACTGCATAGTACTCATCACTCTTTGATATTCTTGTTGTTTATTGGTTAATTAATTTACTGTCTACCTACATCTGTCACCCCCCATCATAGAATTTAAACCCTTGAGAGTGTGGGCTTTGTGTGATTTGCTTTCTGTAGAAGCCTCAGTGACTGAAACAGGGTATGGTATACAGTATTTGCCTAATAAATGTTTATGGAATGGTTCTGATTGTAATGCTTTATTAGAATAAGACTGTGGTGTTAATTGCAACAGTGTGCCATTCTCTAAGATGTTTTTATAGTCAGGGAGCATCCACAGGGTTTGACTTTTTTCTTAAGAAGATAAACTTGTTTATGTATTCTTAGTGATAGGATGTACCAATGAGTTTGTAATCTAGGTAAATATTCCTGTTAACAAGTGTGCATGTACTGAGCAAGTAGGTAGGTTTTCTAGGACTGGGGCTGGTCACCATTTAAAAAACTCTATTGCTGTACATATCCTTATATTTTCTGAAGATGGAGATTACTGTTTGATGTGGACCAAGGACTCTTGAGTATGGTGAATGGATGAAAACCTTCAAAATCTTTGTGCTTTCCCTCTTTAGCTTGTGGCTCATGGATGACTTGCACAGGCTAGAACTCAGGAACAAATATGGTGTGAGGAATGTTGGAGCTGGAAGGATCCCAAGAGCTTATCCTCACTGATGGGCAAGTTAAGACCCAGAGGGTGGAAATGACTTGTCTTTGTGAAGGTCACACTTGAGTGCCACAAGTAGTTAACTGAGAATGTGGTGATATATTTTTCCTTATGTGAGAACCAATTAGGCAAATGGATTGTAGTTTCAAAATTTAGGCACTTTTTATGAAAGCATTTCTTTATTATGTTTGAAGATTGCAAGCTTTACAAACTGTGAGGCAAGGTGAGAATCTATTCTTCTGAAACGTTATTTACAGGAACACTAACAAAAACAGTCTCCTAATAATCATAGCAATGAAATGAAACAGATGATCTGGCTAATACATATTGTGATACTTCTGTTGGCATAGAAATCTAATAATTTGACAAATGACTAGAAATACTATCCATAGAGTGGTTACCATTAAATGTGAGAATTTTGTTTTACGGAGGTATGTTGGGTTCATAGATCAATGATGTTTATTTTAAAGTTTTAGCTTATTAATTGATAGCAATTACTAAGATAGTTTACATGCTTGATTTCACAAGGAGTTTTTTTGGTAATAATTTTAACATTTTACTTAGCAGAATGTCTCAGCAGTAAAAGTACCATACAGATGAATAAATATGTTTACTGGACTTTAGGAAGTACAGCCTGTTACTCTTTTGAAATAGATTTAATACGTTACCTTGATTTTCAATTACACTATATTATATAGGGTATTCTATTCAGAAGTTCACATTTGTCTTTAAGGTCAAGAGCATCAGAACATAAATTCACAGCTTTGAGCTTGAATGGCTTGCCTAAAATATTATTAATTTACTTAAAAAATTTTGTTTGCAAAGTTCCTAAATTTGAAAACAAAGAGAGCTAAAAGTTATAAGGAGAACTTTTAATAATTACATTTCTCATTAAAGCCAAGTTGTTATAAGTGATATTTTTGGTAGCATTAACTTATTTTGCCTTTGATCTCATGAGAACACATTTTAAATTTACCTAATTTTATCTGTCATCAAGCATCTCACTAGATTACCTGTGCATCTTCAAGAGGTTTTTTTTTTTTTTCTTTTCGAGTCCCCTGGTGACTGGCAAGCTTTCTCCCCGGACATTTGCCTGTTTTAAAACCAATCATCTTGGCCTGGCAGGTGGCTTCAGTGAATTTGCTTTCCTGCTTAATTCTTTTATTTTTAAATCGTGATTCTTTTGTACTTTGCTTTTCCCCTTTTGAAGAGTAGTTGAGTCATTTCTAAGTCCATTGAGGTGTGTGTTGGGTTGTTGCTGGGGATTGGGGACAGAGGCAAGGTGGATCTGATTCCTTGAGGGAAACCAGCATTGAATCAGTTCAATCAGCACAAAACACATGAATGGGTAAGTGCAGGGAAACATGGCTGCCCTATAAAACACTATGCATAGAAAAACCAGTAAGAGCTACCAGGAAGTACCCCAGAGGAGGAGTATTTTGATGCATTCTTTGGGAGTAGTTGGGTCTAAAAAGGTTCTGAGTGATCTTCCATTTTTACAGTGCTTAATAATGACTCCCCAGGAATGGCTATTAGGTGCCACATTTGTGCTTAGTACTTGCCGACATTATATTTTTAAACTCCCCATGAGGAATTAGGAAAAACACTGAGGCTTCACTGGCTAAGTAGCTTAGCTAAGGTCCCACAGCTGGTAAATGTTTGGACCTTGGTCTGACTCCAAGCCAGGACTCAGAGCCACGTGCCTCTTCCTTCATAAGTTAAATGGTCTAATGTTTTATTAGAACGTTGTTTTCATTCAGCAAATATTTATGAGCATCTGCTCTTCGCTAAGCTTTGCCCTAGGTGCTGCATATACAAGGAAGAAGATGCAGTCCCTGCCCTTGAGAAACTCTGTCTGAGACGGATGACAGGTTCTTCCTTTACTTCATGGTCTATTAGTTTTGTGCTCAAAGTGCTATGGGAACACAGAGTGCTTTACTGCACTTCAGAAATCCTCTATTGATTTACTAAATGGTTGATTTTGCCTGGAAAGGAAGTTCAAGGAGAAAAGTTCCCACAAAGGAGGTGATGTATTTTGAGTTGGGTCTGAGAGAGGTGGAAAAAAGAGGAAAGCTTTCTGCACAAAAGAGTAGGGGCATGAAGAGGCACATCATGTGTGAGAGACAGGAAGAGTCTAGAGTGTTGTGCATGAGTAGAGTCAGGAAGAAAGTGTAAAGGTGTCTTGGACTTATGGACTCAAAGGCCCTGACACTGTTTATAGAATGTTCACCCACGGGGGTGGCAGTCAACAAATGGAAGGGAAACGTCTTCATATATAGGATTCAGTCATATTTCTTTACTTTTATTTTCTTAGAAGGTATGCAGTAGCAGAGTTCTGCTTTGGTGTGCATAGATAAGTGCTTATTGCTGGAATGCTTTTCAGTGTTGAGGCATGCTTGAAAGTTGTGAACAGGTTCAAAGGGCAGACTGCATAGCCTTAGCTCCACTCTCATAAACTAAGCCTGTGTCCACACTACTCTCTGTTGCCTTCTTTATGTAAACAAAGAACTATTTTCACACTTCATTCACAAAATGGGTGGCATGCAGAATGAGCCTGTGGCGGGGGGCAGGGCAGGAGATTGTGATAAAAGAGAGGCCTAGACCTTGAATTAATGCAGTGAAGTTGCTACATCGCAAGCAAAGAGAACAGCCTTCACACTTTTGAGGAAAAGGATTTCAGGTTTCGTGGAAAATTAATTTCTATGAGTTTACCCTACATCAAGTAACTGCATTGTTTCTCTAGTGAAGTTCATTCTGGTCCCTTGGAGACAATACTAAAAAGTATGGAAGGAGTTGAAATTACTGAATTCTCTTGGTGGATGTGCTATTTTGATGCCATGCCATGTTTTGAAGCTATGCTATTTGCATTCTAGGAAATGCTTGCTCCTGAGTGGATACTATTTTAAGCATTTCCGTGTTTGCACAGTAGAGATATGCTTCTGTGCTTACGTATGTCCAGTTGGCCATTACTTCTGCCTTTTGAGTCACTACAGAGATCAGAAACCATTCATAACAGAAGTTGGACTTATGTGGCACTTATCTCATATTGTTCCTGGCTGTTATTTTTGCTGGGTACTTATAAGGACATCTGTCTTTTATCCTATTTTTTTCTACAGAGGCATAAATCACAGCTTGTTTCCCATACTGCCACCTATATCATTCATAGTATGGGGTGATTAGAATGCAAATAGGGAGTCATTAAAGCTTTATAATTTATTTTATTATGGCAGCAGGCAATATTTAAAGGCAGTATACTAAGAAGAAACATTTGCTTAAAATGTGAGTAAGATGTGAACAAATGAGACGAAAGGAGTATTCATTTCCCTTACTGGAAATTTCTTAGTGAGTTTGGGAAAAAGGGGGATGGTGCCGTGTTCCTTTCTGATTTATTGCACTTTAAACCCAAGGCATGGTGACAGGTAGGGTACGAGTTGTTTAGTAACATAGGAAAAACTCAGTAACTCCTAGTGCTTTCACATTGCTCTATGGAAACATACTGAAGACTCTTATGAGAGTATGATTTGCTATTGGAATACTCATTAAAAGGACAGGTAAAATGTAGCAGAGTTTCTAGTGGTGACTGATATAGGGACATTATGAAAACAAGGAAAAAAGTTGGATAATGGTGGTATGAAAAACGTAGACCCGTACATTTATGGCCAGAGGTTGAGTGTCCTGGAGGTAGATCTATGTTGGAATATATTGATGTTGTAGGTAATAAAAGGTATTAGGGAATGCTTCCTCTTTAATAAGCTGTGGTATGTATGTAACTATGCATTTTGTTACTGGCTTTACTTTTATTGGTAAATGAAAGTACACTATTTCTGGAGTGCTACATGAAAATGAATTGTCTCTGCCATACAAAAGACTAGACCTCATGACACACTAGTATTTTTATAGTTTTAGATGTGGTTTTATATATATTAGAGGTATATATAATAAGTTTAACCGTATCTTTGCACTGTGTTACTTGCTGTCGTCACAATTGACTTTTTAAAGAAAAAACGGCAACCTAAAAATAGCAGGTGTTTCCCATGTCACGATCTGGCCAGGATGTTGAGAGATGATGAATCTAGATACCTAATTGATAAATGCTGACCTTTTAAAAAGTGGGTTTTGTTTGTGTTTTCAAGAGAATATTAGTAGTCTTGAGGTGTAAAATCGTGTTAAAGAATGTGAAATTAGGATTTAATTCATCTCTATGCTTATATTTTTAAAAAGTCTTTTCTTTGTGATGGAAAATTTCTCTTTAATCTGTACTGATAACTTTTAATAGGCATCAGTTGGGCACCCCATTAAACTAACTGCATTAAAATGGTTTCCTTTTAGAACTAACATTTACATCCTAGGAAATCAATTAGAGTGTCTGGATTTTACATTTCCCTTGCAATCTTTGTTTGTAGTCTTTTCTAAATGGCCAACCTACCATAGCAAAACACTCAGAGGTGCAAATCTTCTGGAAGAAGTGCAAATGCCACAAGTTTACTTGGAAAAATGGAAAAATAGAACTTATTTAATGTATCTGCCGAACATTTCAAACTGCATAAAGCACAGGAAATACTTTTGGTGTGTAGGAATGTGTGGTGTTTGAAAACTACAAACATTGTTCTGAAAATTTCCCCGGTAGTGGTGAATTATATGAGACCACGTCCATCTAAGGAAGGCTTGTTTAACTAGCTTGTGGTTCTGGGGCTCATTCAAACACTCTTAAACAAAATAAAGGGAATGGATGTAATAACTTCTTTATGGAAAGGCCATAAAAAGCTACAGGGCCATGTAAACAAATTGGGTCATTTACTAGATGTTTAAGTGATAGATTTGCAGTCCAAAATCAGGGGTGTGTATTATGTTTTATAGGATGGTGACCATGCTGTACCTTGAGAATGGGCTTATTTTTAATTTGCTTATTTGTTTGATTTTGTCTAATGCATGGAACCAATTATTGCTATTTTGTACTGCAGTGTGAAAATCTACTTAAAATTTTGAGCATTTCCATTTATAAAGCTGAAAATGGCTAGAACTTTGGAAAATGGCTAGAAACTCATGCGTGAAAAGTTGAATTGACCTGATTTCTGGTAGCCCTGAGTTCTGTTCAAGGAAAACAAGATGACTGAAATTGAAATTTTCCTTCTGGGCTCAGACATGTCTAAACTAATTGTAAAATAATTGTTCTGGCTTACAAGAGAAGACTCCTAACTACAACTATGTAAAGCAAAAAAACCTAACAGCAGTTATGATTTACAGTGATTGTAACTGCCTGTCTTGCAATAAAACTGCTATTATAACCAACCTAGTGTGACATTCATTTGTCTTACTTGAGAAGTAGGTAATAAGTCCTGTCCCAAGTTGTCCTGTTTTTAGGGGAGCCACTTTATTACATTAGGATATTAATTTGCCTTCTCTGAAATTGGATATGAGGATTGTGCCAGAATGGTTTAATAAAGGGGAATGGGGTGGGTGAGAATATAAAAACGTGTTGTGCTACACATTAGTGGTGATGACTTGTAACAGTGGAAGCCAGAAATAAATTTGGAAATTGAAGCAAGCAAGGGAAACTAAATAATTTTGATTTTGATACCATAACATTTATTCATTCTCTAACTTCTCTCCATCGTAGTTGGCTCATTTGGTCTTAAAGGAAGTGATTGTGTAAGAAACCCTTAGTAAAAATCAATGAGCCTTTCTAAGTTTTAAAAACTGATGGCATCATACCATACTGGCAACTTTTAAGTGTTACTGCTGAAAGTTTGGCAGTGGAAATAACTGTTCCAGCTCCACAGGCTTGAAAAACAACGGACAATGCTGGATATTATAGTTTCTGTGTAATGTGTGACTTGCTATTTCCTTTTTTTTTTTTTTTTAATTTAGGGCTAGGTGGCCTTAAGTCCATGAAGAAACATAAGATCTGCGTTTGTATTAGATTCTCTGTGATCTTGAAAACAATTCATATCTTTGTGTCCATTCACTTCTTTCATATAGTTGTAAACTGTCTAAATAAAAACTCTAAGAACTGAGATATTATGCCTAATGTCACAAAGTGCTACCAGTACCTACCAGAAACTGTGAAGCATTGCAGAGGATGCAAAGTCAAATAAGACCTGGTCACTGCCTTCAAGTGGTTTAGAGTCAGAGAAAGAGATAAGACATGCAGTAAGTTACAAAATAGAATAAAAAGTGATAGCATTGTGTTTGGTGGGAATTCAAAGAAATGCAGGATTATTTACATCTGAGCCATTAGAAAAGACTGTCAGGAGAGAGGTATATTTTGAACAAAGGGACCTGGAAAGATGAGTAACTATAGAACATGTGGAATCAAAGATAGCGTAAGGCTTTAGGAGTTTGAATGGTGAATAGACATGCCCCGTAAGGAAGTATGAAAAATCCATGCAACCTAATGTGTAGTTTGACAGAGACCTCAGAAATAGTTTTAGTGAGAGGGTTATTGGAAATAGGAGGACACAAAAGGAGGACCATTGATGTATTACTTATTCTCTAGGGATTAGAGGGTGATTCTTCATGCTTCACTGTGAGCACCATTATCAGCCCTCCCATCTTGACTATTCAAGCACCCAAATTCTGAATTAAATCTGATTCCTGATGACGTAAACCAGAAAGAGACAGAAAGAGGTTGCTGAACAGTGATGGATCTAGTTAGAAGGAGAAGGAAACCCCACATTAAGAAGTCCCCATGAAGAGGGAGCAGGGAAGGGAAAGAAAGTCAATGCAGTGTTAAGGTGGGTAGTAGAAGATGCCAAGAAAGGAGAGGGAGAAAAGTCATGGAGTTTGACCCACAGTATAAAATACAGCAGAGATAGAAGAAAATGCAGAGCAATGAACAGCCTGCAATTTTCAACTTTCCCCAAAATAAAAACCCTTCTGTGTAATGAGTTGATGAAAAATGGTTATAGAGTGAGGAAATGAGACATCAAGTTTTTGAGAGGGAAGGAGACACTGTAGTGGTTCCAAAATGCTGGGAATAAAGGGGGAAACGTTGTTTCTTTGTTGTCTCACTCTTTGGGTTTGGGAAAGAGTCTGACATGAGGAAAAGATTAAATATATAGCAGGAGACATGTCTTCTGACCTAGAAAGTTCTTGTACATTTGCTGTTGGTACACAGGTGAAACAACTGTGGAGCATTGAGCAACTTACCAATTATTGCCATGAGAACTGAGCCTGCACGGTAGAGTTGGGAGTTAACTTTTAGAGGAAGTGAACTTTGATGCAATTTTTGACACAGTGAGGGATTGAGAGGAGATGCAGGGGGCACACTGAGCAGTGGTTTTCTAGTAGTGTAGTTGGATCAACTCCTGTAGTGACATTTTAGTGCAACCTAATGGCTGAAGTAGAGGTATATGAGAGGAAATATAACCAAAAATAGGTGTTTTTTGCTTGGCAAGTCCACTTAAAAGGGTAAAGAGATGATACATTTGGGAAATGGAAGTGAAGCAAAGAATGAGACTGGTAGGTAAGCGAGGTTTGTGAATGCAGTGGTAGAAATCAGAATCAGATGTAGTAATAGATGATAGTTATCAGGAGAGGAGTGACGTGGAAAAATGTATGTTGAAAAGATACATCGAAACCTGAATTAGCAAGGATTTTAACCTATAAAGAGCTTCAGAGATTAGGAAAAAAACCATGGAAATTAAAAATGAAATGACCACTTTAGTGATCCTTACTTTGTCTATCTGACTTTGATCCCATTGCAAATGTGCCCTCAGAAACCAAAAAAGTTTGGGGGAAAACCATCACAAGCCTGCTATGGAATCTCTAGCGTCTGTTGCAAGCAAGCACTGTACAGGTTCATTGTTGTTTTAATGGTTGTTAAAAATCACATAGAAATTGCTGAGGTGGGTCCAAGTAATAGCAATTGTTTGGTCAAGACAGCATACTTTGTCCAAACAATTGGAGTATGCATATTCCACTCTCTCTAAAGAGGGCTGTTTTGTGTGTATATTTGCAGAGTAGGGAGTGTCTGTGCTTCCACCATGGAGAAGCCCACTTTTTATTCCTGTAATCACTGGCAACATGTACATGAAACAGGTCTGTTGAATAGTCATGACTCTTGGGTCATCATCAAAACACAAGTGTTTTGTTTGTTTGTTTGTTTGTTTTTTTGATGTTGTGGCTTCTGAATTTTATTAAGTGGAGGAAATCTTCCCCTACCTCAGGATGCAAGACCTTGGCTTTTCAGATCAGTCTTAAGTGATGCAGAGCTCCAGAGTAACGTTAATATAAACAACCAATTCAGAAACAAGAGTGCCTAGTCCTATGGAATAATTACAACTCTAAATGTAAATGTAACCTTGGATCTCTTCACTTCCTATCCAGGCTTGCTTCTCAGTGAAGCCGGGATGAGAGAGTGGTAAGTTAGAGGGAGCAGTACCCTTGATTTGTCCAAGGGATTCAGCATTCACAGAATAGCTTCTGGTCATTTCCCTGGAGGATCTGCATATGGAAGATGTCTGTCTTACTTTCACTTTATGTCCTGATACGCGTCTTGTTGACACCTCAGTTCTATTAGAACATCCACTTATACGTGTGTTTAGAGGACTTACTATTTTTCACAGTTTGGTTTGTTGTTAGCATTCCAAGTCTGAGAATACAATTTACACCTAATAGATTTGTTTTGCTTAAGTATCATTCCTTCACAACATTTCAAAATGGATAGCATAGTATATTCAACACACATGGGGGCAACGCCCCCTCGGGTCTGCTCCCATTGTGGAAGCTTTTCTGTCCTCTTAATAAATCCTGCTTTAATGGAGTTATTGTCAAGCTAATGAGATAATATTAACATTTTTATTTTTAGGTTAAATGATTACATTTACATTTGTAATTTCTGCATTTTCACTGTCATTATCCCAAGTCCTGTGCTGGCTACCTATGGCCTAAACTGTGGCAAAAGTATCTGTAGTCTTCCTTCTATGATCCAGGCTTTTCCCATGCCTTCTCACTTCCAGCTGATCATTTATAGAGAGTGAATGTCAGATAATCTTTCTACAGTAGAGTTCTGACTGTGTCTACTCCAGTCAAGCTTGGATTGGTGCTTCTCTAATTATGATGTTGATATAAATCACCTTATTAAAGTTCAGATTTTAAGTTAATAAGTCTTGATTAGACCCGAGTTTGCAATTAAACAAGCTCCCAGGTGATAGCAATTCCTGCTGAACCAAGGACCAAACTTTGGTGTTCTCAGGTCTACTATGATCTCACCTCAATCTTTCTAATAAAAAGATTGCGCAAAACTGACCTCTGCTTAGCACAGAGATCTGTACTTTCCTTTCTCCATGACATTGCTCTTGCAACTCTTCCAACTAAGAAATCAATTCAATCCAATGCACAAAGTTGCCTTTTCTTCTAGTTACTTCATCACATCCTGAAAATAGGTAAACAAAATGTGGTTCTTTGTGTACTTGATGTTCACAAGTGGTGTGTATGTGATATACTAGTCAAATGTTTAAAATGCTAAGGAATTCAAAGTTGTTCTACTTCTGGGCCAGGAAAAGCATCTTAGGAGGGCATCATTTAATTGGGTCTTGAAGGATTAATAACTCACCAGAAAAGGAAGAAATACTTTTAAGCAGAAGGCAAACACTTAGGAAAGAGCACAAAGTCGATTAAACATCAACTGTTTTGGTGGGAAATAAGATTGAAAACATTATTCATTAGATAAGAAGGGTTCTGTCTGACATATTAAGGAACATGTTAACTTATAAGATCCTAGGGTACCCCTGAAGGATTTTGACTGATGAGTAATGTATAAAGCTTTCTGCATTAGATCCTAATGATGAGGTCCTGTCTTCTTTTCTATTTTTATATTCTTATCTGTAACAGATCAGCAAATATTCATAAAATAGTTTTTTTCTGACTTTTAAAAATATTTTTTATATTTTTATATTATTTTTTATCTGAAGTAGTATCGTCCCAACTTTATTTAGTATAGCTGACAATTAAAAACAATATATTTACTATGTATAATGGAATGTTTATATATATATAGAGAGAGAGAGAGAGCAGAATTATTACTACACCAGTTAATCTATCCATCACCTGACATAGTTATTTATATATATAGCTCTCTCTCTCTCTCTCTATACATATATATATATAAATTATAATAATGACTGCTTAGAATATATATAAGTGGTGACATGCAGGACCTACACTCTTAAAGAATTTTAAATATTCCAATTATTTGTTTTTCTCCTTTCTGAGGATGAAAGGTATATTAGGATGATGATGGTGGTGGAGGACAAAGAAGCTAGAGGCTGGGACAGCAGTTTGAAGGCATTTGCAACAGTTCAGAGACCAGGTGATCGGAAAATGGCCCAGTTAGTTACTGCCTGTGGTATGGAGTAGAGGGGCAATCTCATTCCTCCTTTCCTCTGCAAGTTCAAAACACACTTGGATTTAAGGCCCGACCTGACTGGTGCCCCTTCCATAGAGCCTTCTCTGTTTCTGTCTGGCATTTTTTGCCTTCTCTAATCTCCCAGACTAGTGCAGAATTTAACGCTTTCTACTTGGATTCTAATTATATATGTGGCTTAATCTCCCATAATTTTTAAGTGTCAGAGAATAAAATATTGAATAATCTTTAGCTTAGTGCCTGTTGGAGGATAGATCTTTTTATGTGAAGTGAAAACAGCCCACTTAGCTCCAACACAGCCTGTGCTGTTGCAGTGTTGGCATCTGGTGTCATAAATCATCATTGATGGGCTCTAAATGAGTCATATGCCTTGTTTCACAGCTGAGGGATGCAACTAATGTCTGGCTTCATTTTGAGGAACTAAAAGGGGATGCACTGGAGAGCCTCACTCTTTCTGCTTAGACTGAGTAAAATGCATGTACAAAGACCTGATTGGCAAAATTATAGTGATGACTGCTTAGAATGTTATTTCCTCAGTCAGAAAAAGAAGTGTCTCATTTCCAGGAAAATTATTTTTAAACAGGGAACTTTATGATAAATTTTCATTGCAATTAATTTATTATAGAGAAGCGTATGGCCATCAAAAGTTCATTTTCAACAACCTTAACTTATTTTTGTTTTGAATTATTTCTTCCTTCTGTTCTTTCTAGTTAAAATAAGATATAACTCATGTGTTTTCTTATTTGTAGTTTATTTGGCTTTTTTTTTTTCCTTTGGGGTTTTGCAGTTGACAACTATGATTTATCCACTGGAAGGCAAAAATCTGAAAAAGTTATTTTTTTTTAAAAGTCACTCAAAAGGTATTTTTTTTCTCTTGGAAATAAAGTTGATTTTCTCAGTTCTGATCATATGAGATTATGGGCAAGTAGTCTTTAGTTCTGGCATGTGCACAAAACAGAAGCAGACCCTTGAGAGAGAGTTCAAAATTCATGGCAGTAAGCACATGTTCAGTAAGCCAATATTTATGGTGTCACAACCAAATTAAAACCATAACCCTCTGCTATTTACATAAGTATGGTGCCCAGACTGCACAATTTTATGCCCATATTTCCCAGTAAATTTAAGGCAATATAAATGTTCAGTACCTTTAGAGACTAGACTATTTATTTTCACGTTCACTTTATTTCTTTCTATCAGGGAGAGTGAATTGTCTTCAGTCATATTCATTTTTGAAGTCAGCCAGAATGAGAAGGAATGGCATTTAGCAGAGATGAAGACTGGCTTTGTGCTTTCATATGTACTCAGGCAGTTGCACCCCAGTATTCTTAGTTCTTGAACTGAGGTGAATTAAGTGTATCAGTTATTGATAGTGAACCAGGATTGTTTTTTAGGTAAGATGGTAAATCTTGGTCCCTTGTATCTTGTGGCTTACTCACACTTTTAGAGAACCTGGGTTTCACCACTTTGGAAGAAACCAGACACACATACTTTTGATAGGAAGGCATATTTTATATTTTTTAATGGTAACTTTTAAAGTATTACCACTTGTTGATTTTTTTTTTTTTTGAGTTGGAGTCTCACTCAGTCGCCCAGACTGGAGTGCAGTGGCCGCTCCCAGCCACCGCAGCCTCGACCTGCTGGGTCCGGCGATCCTTCGGCCTCAACCTTCCGAGTAGCTGGAATTACAGGCATGTGCTACCACGCCCGGCTGATTTTTTGATTTATTGTAGAGATGAGATCTTGCTGCCCAGGTGGGTCTCGAACCCACGGGACTTGTTAATTTTTTAAGAACTAGAAAGTTTCAGAAGCATTGTTTGGAGTTTGTCTTTTTTTCTCTGCTTTTACAAGACAAAGCAATCTACTAACTTAAATTATCATAACACAATTATGCACTTGTTCAGGAGTGTAAGTGATAACGATAATCCAAAAACCACAGTGGTATTATTGGACATAGGTTTTGCAGAAAATAGCATAGTACATTTTCTGGTGGATATGGCATTTTAATGTGAATGCATTCCTAATGATCTTTTTTTAAAGTCCTAGATTCTTCCCAGATTCTGAAGCTACTATTAGTTGACTCTCTAGTTTAGGAAACAATCTGAAAAGTAACCAGATTGGTAGGTATCTTTAGCAGGTTGACTGTTTGAGTTTGGTTTTTTTTTGAGAGATGGTTCTATAACTCGGTCAAGTGAATAGTTTTTCTTTTTTTTTTTGAGTTGGATTCTCACTCTGTCGCCCAGACTGGAGTGCAGTGGCCGCTCCCGGCCACCACAGCCTCGACCTCCTGGGCTCCGGCGATCCTTCCGCCTCAGCCTTCTAAGTAGCCGGAATTACAGGCGCGCACTACCACGCCCGGCTGATTTTTTGATTTATTGTAGAGATGAGGTCTCGCTGCCCAGGCGGGTCTCAAACCCGCGGGCTCAGGCAATCCACTCACCTCAGCCTCCCAAAGGCACGGGATTACAGGCTGAGCCACTGAGCCCGGCATGTGAATAGTTTTTCAAAACAATTGGTCACTGAAAGTGGGGATGTTTTGTGCAAGGAGGGAGGCTTTCTCATTTACAAGATAAAAGATATTTTTAAAGAGTAACTCCCATTTGAGCAAATGAAGCTTGACTATGTAAATCCTTTCACTTAAGGAATAGAATCCAAAATATTTAAGAAGTCATTTTATTTTTTGAGTTCAGTAATTTAAACATTGTGCTTCAGCTTCTTGTTGGTACTCCAAACACTTTATTATTAAGATCTCCCTTGGCGTTTCCATAAAGAGACAAAACATTCATTCTGTTTCCTTTGTAAATTATTGTCTTAAACATAGAAAAAAGAGAAAACAAATTTTCCTGTACTGTTTTTCTCAGACTAATTATTCAATGTTTTTTATGCCCAAGAATTTGATAATGATTACATGTTTTTCACTGATCTTTTTATGTCTAATCTTGGTGCTAAAAAAAAAAAACCATGCAGATTACTCAGGGTGTTAAAATTCAGTGTTAATAATAACAAAAATTTTATTTGGTCATTGTTAGAAGGTTGAGAAAGATTATTGGCTTTTGCAGTCCATTAGTAGATCAATTTATTGAATTTAGGGCCCAGGAATCTCATTTATCAGAAGATGTCTTAGGCATTGGAGAGAATTGGCCTGTGCTACTTACATTCTAGTCTAGCAGTCAAAATTGATTTTCACATTTTGTATGTGACTTAGGTTTTTGTACTGCAAAAGATATCAGTGAAAACATAGTTTATATCTTAAAACATTAATAGATTTAGTTTCATTGTCAATAATTTCAGTGAGGAACAAAAATTACGTTTTCTTTAAAATGTTTTTAAACATTTCTATTTGATTTTCTATATAGTGATAAATATTGATATCTACTGCAATGATTTGATACAACAAATAAATATCACATTTCCTAAGAAACTTGTCTGTGTATAACTAACTTATAGTTCAGGCTAATTCTGTCTTTATTTTGTGAGTTAAAATTTTTTGTTTCTGATTGTTTTATGATTCTGTTTAAATGTAGAGAGGATATTGCTTAGATCGTACATTTAGGAAAAGCTCTAGAAAGCATTTTGTTTATTTGAAACGCCTAGTTTTTAAAATACAGCAGATTAATTCTTTTCCTAAATATATTGTGTCTTATGCTATGAACAAGACATACTCTGTTTCAAGTGTGCATATTAACACAGGTTGTACCCCACATAAGAAAATATAGCCAAGAGTTGTCTCTGTGCTAATTTTTGGGAAGGAGGTCTGAAGCAGAAGAGTATTTCTGAAAGACGAATTTTTTTTCCTGTTTTGGCATTTACTGGCAGTTTCTTTGCTTCTAAAATTTATGCTTCAAATGGCCCCAAGAATTAAAATGTGGAACATATTGTAAGCTGTGTATCTCTATAGATTTAGGAAAGACTTAATCTGACACTTGTGCTATGAAGTCTTGAAAAGAAAGCAAGAATATTAACTAGTGATTTAGGGTGGATCTCCAGGGTCAGATGTTGGCTAAATTAAGTAGGACCTTTCTTTCTCTGGCAAGAGCAGTATCACAAAACTAAGGTTGACTGTGGAACAGAGGCAGGGGTGCCTTCTTTTCATTCGCATATACTATTTAAATTGTATTTGGTAGATTAGTATCATGACCTTGAATAAGAAACCACTCAGTAGTCCCGGATAATTTCTTCCTTGTGTTGCAGTCTCATAGGAGAAAAATGCCCTTGTCAACAGATTGTTCACAAGAAACAAAAATATTGAAAACTATCTATTAATCACAACTTGCATGGTTAATAGTGGTTTTAATTTTTTTAAAATCCAATGCTGACATATTTTATAAGCAACCATATATAAATTCAGCGACATATATATTGTGCATTCTTTTAAATACTGTTACAGAGGGAATGAAACCTCACAATGAAATCTGATTTAATAAATTGAGCAATAAGCTATGTTGCTTATTATATTTCTTTGAATGAAAGCCCTGTTGTGTGAAGTTGGTGGAATATAAGATATATGAAGTCTGAGATTTTAGTTGTTGTTATTGAAGGTTTATTTATTTTTCTCTTTTCTCTGCTTTATATTCAGTATGTAAAACCTTACCTGGCAGACAGTAGGTACTCAAACACTATTTGTTGAATGAATGAAGAGTGTTAGAAGTGTCTACTTCTAGAGATAAAATACAGTGAGATGAAAGATAAGTGTATATATATTTTTTCCCCTTGTTTGAAATGTAAACCATTGTATCCTTACTGCCTAGATCAGGGCTTGGTAGTCACTCAGAATTGAAAGAACTAATACATGAATACTTAGAGCTGTAAGAATGTGAACCACCAATTTTGTTATATCAATCGACATTTTAAATCCATATTTTTGCCAGCTTGTGTCATTTTTCATTATTCATTTTATAAATTTATAGTCATTTAGCAATTCAACAATTATAAAAATTTTGGAGAGCTGTGTATTTGTGAGTATAAATAGAGTTTTTTCAGTTCAACACTGCTTTCAAATTGCTTATAGAATTGTAAGAGAGGGAGAAAAATGACTTCTTTACCTTAGGTTTAGTAGCTGGGAACTGCAAGACAAACAGATAAGTCAGATTAACAGGAGACAAGGCATATGAATTTTATTAATATTTTTTATTTTATGTGCACAGGGGCTTCACAGAAAGGAAGTGAAAAATCTGAAAAAGCAGTTAGACCTGGGGTTTTATATACTATTGTAACAAAGGTGATAAATTGTAATGAAGTACTAGAAAAACGAAAGGGGTTTTGAGCTTCTAGAGTCAATACATTTTGGGAAAGTGAGTACAAAAAATATGGGGAAACTAATATTAGATAAGTGCTATTTTGATAAGGTATGTTTATACAGATTCATCTTTGTGCTAACTCAGTCACTGGTGATAAGGGCTTTTATTCTAGTACAGGAGAAAAAGGAGAATTTATGCCACTTTCACAAAGGAAAATCTGTGCCCTGCTTTCAGGCAGGTAAGTGGAGAACAGATCACATTTCCCCTATGTGTTGATTTTCAATTGTCTTCAGCTCCAAACTATTCTTATGCCAAAGTGGCATATTTTAGGTTGTCATATTCTGGATGCCTTCATAGTTATTGGTTAAAACATTTGACTAATTAAATAGCAAATAGACCCTAGAAAAAAGATCATAGGTGGTGTTAGTGATGGTTGTATATGCTAGTGATAGTTGGATATGCTCTGAGTAAAGCCTCTTTTATTTTTTTTGTTATGCTTCTCACTTCTCTTCTTGAATGTAAAGTTGCAAATGATATGCTATCCAGTTTTTAGCAGGTTCTGCCAGGACTTACCCTATATTCATCAGTTATATCCTCAAACATGAGGGGAAGAAAAAGAGCAAGGAAAGTAGTTCTATTTTCTCCTTTGGGGCATCCTTGATTTCCATAAAAAATGAAAAGTCATTTTGGTAATACACAAGTAGGAATTGTGAAGTGTTATGACTCATTTTGTTTTGGCTATGTACAGTATAGAAATTTTTTTGGCTAGGAAGGAATTTTTTTTATCTCCCAGTGTTCCCCCAAACAATTCTTCTCCTTTCTGAATAGGTAAGGTAGTTCTCTCTTTGCACAGACATTCTTCTGGGCTTAGCTGATGTATAACCTCCTAACCCCCCTCATTAATAATTTCCTGAGGCCAGTTTGTCATAAAGAAACATTGCAGCATGGACTCTCTCTCTCTCTCTCTCTCTCTCTCTCTGTGTGTGTGTGTGTGTGTGTGTGTGTGTGTGTGTGTGTGTGTGTGTGTGATTACTCTTTAATGACCAACTAGAATGATACTAATGCTCTGCAAAAAAAAAAGTGAGCATGAGACACTTTCCCCATTAGTTTGCAGGTTAATCAAGGGAATCGCACCCTTAGGCAGAGGTAATAAATGCTTTTTAATTTCTCTCCATTATTTAAACTAAATGACTCATCTTTAATACTGTACACACATGTGACTAGTTTGAGTATTTAAAGGAATAATCATGAATCTTTCAAAGGCTTCTTAATATTAGGAGATCAGTACGTAAATTTCTCTCTTTTTTGGTTCTTGACATAAGAGGTTTTCTTTCTTTTCTTGAAGAAATCACCAAGAAACTGGTTGTGTTCAGTGATGGGTGTTTGGGCTTCCACCCTTCTCCACTGTAATCTTTTCTCACCTTTCTCATATTTCAACTACACATGCCATCAGTGAATTTCACACTGGTCCCATGGCTGGCCAGTGGAGCAATAAACCTCCCATGAGAAATGCTGTGAATTATACAGAGCTGTCATTACTCAGGGGATACGAGGTAATGATCAAAACGCTGTCTCCCCATGGGAAAGTACTCACACTCTAATGTTAAGTGAAAAGGCAGAGTGAAAATAGGATTTTAAATATTTTTATGTGTCCCCATAAATATTTCTGTATATGTACAAGGACTAGAATGAAATACACTAAAATGTTGTATTTCATCTACAAGGGTTATAGGGAAGCAATGAGGGTGTTGATACTCTCTTTCTTAAACTACATATAGTGTTTTCTAAATTTTCTATAGTAAGCTTATATTACTATTATAGTTGAAACAGTGCTGTGCTGATGCCTTAAGCCTAATTTAAACTGTATGTTTGGAGAGTATCAAATTCAAGTAGCATATTCTTTTATTGTAATAGAAAGTACTTAAATGCAAAGACTGTTCAGAAGCCTAGAAGACGGCATTCTTAAAGGTGGCCATTTAGACTTAAAACTTAGAATTGGCTCTTAATTTCATTCCAGAGGCTAGCTGTGGATACAGTCAAAGCAATGAGATGATTGTGGCAATTAGTGCAGGCGAGCCATCACAACAATTATCTCTGTTGTTTTTGGCACTTTACAAGAAATATTGTTTTCACAGAACCCAAGAGTTTTGTCTGGGAAGAAAGAAGATAGCTGCCAACATTTGGCACCATATGGGATTTTCTTCTTCTTCTTTTTTTTAAAGCTTAGTGTGTTATCTGTATATCCGCTCTTAAGCCTCAAAGATCAAGAAAATATTATTTGTTTGTTTTTTTTTTTTGATACACTTCCTGGAAACATCTGGAACATGCCATTAGTCTGTATACCATGTACTTCATTTATAGACAAGTGTGTGGGATTAAAAACCATGGAAAAGAATAAACTCTGCTTTTGCAGCTGTATTGTGTATCACACCATCCAAGGTCTGTATTGACCGTGTAGCTGCCTGCTTGTCACATTTATTGAGACTAGCAGATCAAGACACTGTAAATTAATTTGCCTAAGTACAGTATATCCATCAGCTATACCAGCACCTGTCTCTTATCGAAATCAGGCAGTTTCTGATTTCACTGCTACTTTGCTTTGACCCTAAGACTGAGTGCTCACACACTCTACAGTCTGTGGACATACAAACCCTCATCTATTTTGTGACAGCCCTCATCTGTTTTGTGACTTTTAGAAAATGAAGTATGACGGTTGTTTCAAACTCTAGGTATAAAGCATTTAGAACATTTTGCTCTAAGGAATACTATTTTGTTTTCAGGAGGAAACACTGTGGTATGTGCTTATGATATTGAGCTGAACTGAGAGTTCATTTTAAGGGAGGGGAGAAAAAGGCTGATAGTAATGATCTCGTGATTGCAATTATACCTCAACCAAGGCAGTTTGGGATGTTATCTGCCTTTAATTTTGTCTACATAAGTAAAGACATAAATAACAAATAAAAGTAACAAAAACAACACAAATGTTTTATTTTCTGAATCTCATTTTTCATATTTCCTTTATTTTTCATTGTCATGACTTTATTTTGATGTTTGCTCATGTTTCAAATGAAAACTGCTGTCTGCAGGGTCTGTGACCCCTCAAAGTGCATTGACTAGGCCATGTCAGGGAAGAACTTCACATCAAAAGAGAGTTTTGAGTAAGGAAGAAAGTTTGGCGTTTTGGATAGGGAAATCGATGCCAAAGCAACCCTCTTTGTAACTTGTGGTGGAGACATCCGTGATGCAGGGGTGCGGAGCCACAGCTGTTCATATAGACATTCCCTTAATGAAGGATGGCTGGTCAGAGGCTTGTGTGCTTTCCTGCTGTTTCTTTTCCACCTTTGGTCTTTTATCCTGTTTATTTCCTAGTGACTAGAATCCCAAGAGATTAGAGAGTCCATTCTGCTGACCTCCTTCTCTTATGTCATTTAGGATTTGTAATGTTGACTCATTAACACTCCTCCACTGGGGTGTCTGAGCAGAGAAACCCATTTCTGCTTCCCGCGTTCTCAGCACTGCAATTGAGATCACTGTGCGCCTTTACCTTCCTCATTGATGTAATGTTACAAATTATTTCATTCTTTTATTGCTTTTGTTCTGGACATTTTCAGGGTTAAGGAAATCTTTAAAAATATGCAAACATGCACTGGAAGTTATTTAGTTATCATCTTGCTTTGCCCTCCCCTTCTTGTAGGAGTGAGATCATTTTCTAAGAGGTGAAGTCATTTTCTTAGTCATGTACGTTGTTGGCAGTATGACTAGAACACAAGCCTAACTCCCAGTCTGGAGTTCTGTCTGCCTCATCATATCATGCCTTTCAGTGCTCATGGTCTTGATGTTAAATAGGCGAACTTCTGAGAAAATTCAGTAGCTCTTCCTTCTGGGACCTTAGCAAGTATGAGCTCACTGTTACCTTAGAAAAGGGAGTTGTTTTAAAAAATTGTATAATTTCTAATGCTATGCTTGTTAAGTAAAGAAATAAAACCAAGGCCATTTTTCTTCACAAAGGTAAAAACCTTGCATACTTGTTTATAATTTTCATTGATAAATAAATGAAATCATCTTGGGTGAAATATTATGTAGTGTGAATTAAAGCGGGTTGATGTCTGTTCCAGATTTGTACATTTTATATTACGGATTAGATTTACCATATGCTGTGAAATCAGGGCTGTTAATTTTGCTTCGCTCCGATTGCATCTTCTATTTCAAAGTGGTAGATGAGGAACTATTTCAACATTTTACTTTAAATTGCTTGATTTTAAAGTTATTTCCCCTATATCTTCTCTGTTAGATGTGAAAAATATTAATAAATAGTACTTTCTGGAAGACTCACAGTATCCCTTTTTGCATATTCTGTGAGCTATTTTTAATATGTAGGACATAACCTACTTTTATCTCTTTTTCATAAATATGATAAATGTTTTATCATTTGCAAGAAGAGATATCAAGGCTAAAGGATCCTGCTGTTGGAATGATAACTACTGTCAAATCAAATATGGGAAGAGTTTGGAATAGGAATTCTAATTTCTTAGTTCTTAGTAGTTGATTTGGATAAGATGTGATCAGCTCCTGGCAGCAAAGGGCTGAAATCCTTCTGATAATGAGCCTGGTGATTCAGGAGTGAGATTGAGCTCATGAGTGAGTATCATAATAGAGAGAAAGGAGTGCAGAATTGGATATTTTTCAGAGAGAATAGAAACTGAACTGCTGAGTCTGTATGGTCATTAAAATTCCCAAGGTGCTTTTTGCAAGATTATGAGTTTTTAGCCAGCATCCCTGACCGAGTGAATAATTGCTCTGCCAATTGCTCCTGCAATTTCATTTGTACAAGGTCATTGCATCCACTTCCTGAACTAGACCATCATTTGACTGAGAGAGAGAGTATCTCTTTAATTAACAAACTCATTTGCCCCACCCTGCTTTGGGAAGAGACAAGAGTTGTTTAGCATCTATACATCAGAGCTATTTCTTTTCTTTTAAATCTTTGGTCTTTGGTTTAGACTTTAGTCCAGAAGAAAGCATATTGCCAATATAAGTTTTCCCTGCTGATTTTATCTATATATTCATACTTCCTATTCATTATTTTTTCAACAGTTATTTATTGAGCATTTGTGACATGTTCAGCAAGATACCAAGCACAGGTGATACAGTAATGAACAGAATGTGCTCTGGTCTCCTGGAATTTTCATTCTAGTGAGGGAGAACAATGACATCATAAATAAGTAAACTATTAGTATGATGGACAATGATCAGTGCTGTGTTTGGGGGTCAGGGAGTGCAAGAGTAGGGAACAATGTTGCAGTTTGAAGCAGGTCATGGAGAGCCTACTTAGAAGGTGACCTTGAGCATAGATCTGCTGAGAGGTCCACTGGAAGAGGCAATGGCTCAGGAATAGGAGTTTGCCTGGCATGATGGGGTAATAGTAAGAGGGGTCGTGTTCTGGAGATGGATGTGCAGATGAGTGATGGATCTTATATAGTGACTAATATTTCTGCTGGGCTGAGAACACTCTTATGAGAGCAAAGGAACAAATGCCATCATGATGACTTAGCCAAGAATAATGTAAAGAAGTGGTCAGATTTCAGGCATATTCTGAAATGAGAGCTGTCGGCATTTGGAAATTGAGAGTTGAGGATGGATTGCAGGGGCAATCCTGAAGCTACCATCTGTGGGTCTTGACAGACATCTTTCTCTTTGGTATGCTGTTTTTATCTTAAGAGTCTTCAGGCTACTTCTTAATTGTCCTAATTTGGTAATAGGGGACCCATTAGTTGATTTTGACAGTAAAAGTGTGTAAGAGATTCTAGTTGGTGATGGATTTGAGTATTAAGAGTATTAGAGTATTAGTATTTCACTCTAGCCAAGTGGAAGACTGAACTTTTAAAAGTAGAAGCTGTTTGCACTAGAATAAGGAATTCCATTTAATAATAAATATAGCTAATGCTAATTGAGTGCTTACATCTTCTAGACATGCATCTAAGCACTTTGCATATTAATTTCTCTAATGCTCACAAAAATCCTTTGAGATATATGATTGGTATTACTCCCAATTTAAGGAAAATGTCAGGCACTTGGCCAAGGTCAAGTGGCTGGACAAGGGTTTCCACAAATGCAGACTGATTCTAGGGCACAGGCCCTTAATCATTACTTTATAGTACTTCGAATAGCCACTTTTAACTTGTTATAATTAAAGCTCTAATTTGGTTAGGTGCTAGGCAGACTTGTCAGTTTACAGTTTCATTTCTTTAACATAGACTGGTCAATGAGGGTTCTTTAATACTCTGGAGTTTATTCTTACTAACAGAACCGGGTTTAAATCTTGATTAACTCACTTTTTAGGTACATGATCTTGACTTCATTACTTAATCTTTCTGAACACTTAATTTCCTAACTTGTAAAATTTAAAAATTAAAAACTACCTTGCAGGGACATCTAGCAAAAGGCCTGGCCTGCTTAACAAATTGTAGTTTCTCTGCCCATCATTCTGTTTAGATTGATTGAACATAATGGTGGTTTCTCAAAACAAATTGGATAGAATGAAAAAAATTAATGTGGTGAGGCCTACAAAAACATTCCCATGTAGCTTCATAGGGGAATAATAGAGAATTTTTGTGCATTTACTTATAGCAGTGCTTGTCAGATTTGAATGTTCATTTCAATCCTCTTGGATCTTATTAAAATGCAGATTCTGCATCAGTAAGCTTGGGGCAGGCCTGGGTTTCTGGATTTATTTATTTATTTATGAGTCAGAGTTTCACTGTGTCACCCAGCCTAAAGTACAGTGGCACACTCACGGCCACTGCAGCCGCGACCTGCTGGGCTCAGGCTATCCTCTCACCTCAGCCTTCCGTGTAACTGGAACTACAGGCATGTGCCACCACACCCAGCTGATTTTTTGGTTTATTGTAGAGCTCAGGTCTCGCCAAGTTGCCTAGACTGGTCTTGAACCTGCCAGCTCAGGCAACCCTCTCACCTCGGCCTCCCAAAGTGCTGGGATTATAGGCGTGAGCCACTGTGCCCAGCCTGGATTCTGGATTTCTAACAGGCTGTTGTGATACTGATGCTATTGGTCTGTGGAACACGCTTTAACTAACAAGGACATATCAAAACAGATTTATGGAGAAGCACCATGGGGCATTAGAGTGAGTAATCTGGAGGTCAATATCAGTAAAACATTTTAGCAGAGCTTCTCAGAGATAAAATGAGCTACATCATAAGTATGTATTCTCTCTTTACCCAAAACTATATCTAATTCATTTCTGATGTGCTGTTGCCATATCTGAAATGCTGGGGGTTGAGTCATTCATACCTGTATTTTCTCTTCCTCATTGGTAGAAGTTAACCTTAAATAGAAGTGGGTAGAGAATTTAAGCATTATTGATTACACAGATTCCTGGACTGTGAGACTAGCAAGCACAGATGTTTTAGAAGGAATTCACTTACTGAAAAGATAATTAGATTAAATGACTGCTGATGTTCATTTTAACCTTGTGATAAGACTTTAGCTGAAAATGATAATCTGAGATCTGTGTAGTATCCCTCTAACTGGTTACTAAGCAGGAATAGCAGAATTTCCTGAGATTTTAAATGGAAATTTTTCATTGCATTCATAGTCTCTCATATTCATTTGATTGCTTTCTTATCATAGTTTTGTAATATTGTAATAATATATATGTGCATATGCCAAATAATGTGTACTTCCATTATTTAGTTTCTTTAATTTATTGTTAGCTAGGGTTTTTTTTTGTCTGTTTTAGGTAACCATGATTTGTGCACTTGTTTCTTATACGTTTTCAAAATTTAGCCTCCTTAGTTACTAAGACATGTGCATGGATAGGGAGGGCATTGTTATTGACCACAACTACATTCTTTTTCCCTCAATTTTCACACAGTTTTAATGTTACTAGGAAAAAAAGTGTCTATTTATGGAAAATGTGTTTTCTCTTCTCCTGTGGAATCTTAAAGGCTTATTTTCAAGTAACTTCTAGAGCTGCCACCTGTTAAATTATAGTGATTCTATGCTTTGTGGATTGTTTTAAATCACAAAAGAAGATAGGGTAGAAAAATAAAGTACATTAGACACTAGAAAAAATGTTATAGACTTTCTGAATCCTGTTTGCATTGAGCTCTTGGAAACTCCTACTCTGGCCAGCCTTCAGGAGCGCCTGTGAGCACAAAGGAATGGCATGTATTTATACTTGTGTAAATAAGATCCTGTAGGCTTTCTACTGAGAACATGCAGGCAGCCCTTTTATGGTCAACAAGGGGTTTTCCCCTGGCCTTTAGGAGAGACCACAGGGCTATGTGCTCCAGAGTGTATTTTTGATACCATCTGTAAGAATGATTTCACATTCTGGCTCCCTTTTATAAAATCTTAGAAATACTTTTGTTATACTTGCTTTTGTTCACTAATAGATCATCCAGAAACTTATAAAGAGTCTTATGAAAAAAGTCAAAGTCCTTTTTTTTTTTAAAGCCAGCTCTGCTCTTGTTCAATTTTTAATTTATTAATAAACTTTTCTTGCCAAATATTGTCATCTCATTATTTTGATCGTAGATCTTAGCAGGTTCAGAATTGTTCCTATTCCTTCAAGGAATACATGGTATCTTATCTTCTAATGTAACTTCACATTTTGTCATTCACAAAGAGTCTCATACATTCATACACCCAAAGAAATTATTAACCAGCCTGAAAGTTGAAAGAAGGAAAATGAGTGAGTAGTTTTAGGAAATAACATTGAATAAACACATTATTTGATATTTTCTTTTGATTTGATATTATTAACAGCAAATGATATTAATGTTAATTATAATGCAATTATTTTTAAATGAATATATTCTAGAATATGATAAACCTAGTGATAAACCACCTTCTTTTTCTCAGCACATATTCCTGTGAAAGATGGTTGAATGGCCCCTTCTAAAATCAAGGTTCTTTCTAGAAATTCAGAATAGAGTTTGTTGAAAGGCATTAACTCTCCATAGCTGTTACCCCTCTAATGTGCAGTTTCTTTCATGGGTTAAGGAATGCTTCATTTTTAATGATTTTCTACAAGCTGCTTAACTGCACGGAAAAAAAAATTTAAATAGCATTACTTTTAAGCTGTATACTTTATTAAAGACTCTCACCATTATCTTTCACTCACTTCAGATCTCTACCTTTAGATTTATGCTTATTAATCACTGCATCAGTATGACCTTAATTATTAATTTACTGCTCAGTTCATGAATACTTATTGAGTACCAACTATATGCTAAGCTGTTTTTCCTCGATCTTTTTGGTCTCAAGACCATCTTACACTTGTGAGGACCATTGAAAATTCCAAAGAGCTTTTGCTTGCTTGGATTATATCTAGTGATAGTTGCCATATTAAAAATTAAAGCTAAGGAAGTTATACATATTTATTAATTAATTTATAAATAGGAGTGATACATATGTCAATATTTACATATTTGATAAAGTAGTTATATTTTTCACAGCAAAAACAATGAGTAAGGAGAGTGGTATTGTTTTATGGTTTTTTAAAAATATCCTTAGTTTCTTACTTATTAGAAGACAGCTGAATTCTTGTCTGCTTCTGTATCCAGTTATATCACATGATAGAAAGCCTCAGGAAAATTTGTGTGCTTAAGAGAAAGTAGGAGTGAAAAAGACAAAAAACACTTAGTATTATTATGAAAATACCTTGGATCTCATAGTCCTTCAGAGGGTTATTATGGACAGACACAAGAGATTCCCAGACAACACTTAGAAAACCTTAAGCCATAGTTATGGATAAGTGTGCAAAGTGACACAGATCCTTTCTTTGGGAATTTTTCCTTTTTAACACTTTAATTGTCTGACCGCAAAGTAGTCTCCAAAAAAGGCAGGGACTTGCTTTTGAATCTCATTCATTGTTTTATATTTTGATTTATATTATTAAACATTTCTTAAGTAAATGGATAAAATCAACTGTTGAGATTGTTGAGTATGTATTTACTGATCCTAAATTTAGTTCATAGACAAGACTCCAAAATCTTAGAGAAGACTAGATTAAATCTCTCTGGATTAAGTGCTGTAATTTTTGAACTTTTTCAGGATACTTGGAAATGTATTCTAAAGTACTTAGGAAGGAAAGCCTATCTTAAAATCGGAAAACAATTGATTTGATAATATATATACGATGTAATTATAATATAAGAATAATTCCTTTATGGTTCCTTGACTGCACATTAGTAGTTTGAGTCTTCAAATATGTGTTTTTATTAATTCATAGTGTTCAGCAGTATAAAGGCCTTTCATATGTAAGTAATTTATTTTAATTGTTGCTAATTGTTAAAGTTTTGGTAAGAAAATAAGAAAACAGTTATTTTTTCTTTGCACGTGATTGTAAGTGGGGAACACTGCTTCTAGAAGGTAGTACTACCGAGCCACTACAGTTGTTTACCAATTTCTGACTTCTTTTTCAGGAAGCCCCTATTAACTTTATATGCTGTAAGCCCAAGTAGTTATATTTCCATCTTTATTCTGCAATCTGTCAACATGAAGCTGGTATCAGACAGCATGTTGATGTCTTAACATGTTTTTGAAGGCATTTTATTTAACAAGCCATGATTCAAATATACAATGATAAAAACTTTCCTGCATGTATTTCATTTGGCTCATGATACAAATCTGATGTGAATTCCGCATTGCCATTTAAATGAAAAACGTGTTTTCTTATATGCAAGATTTGTATAGACTCATCTCTTCAAGCCCTCTTTTATGAGCTGAATTTTATTTTTTAGATTTATGAGAGAAAATCCAGTAAGTGAGAAGAAGGCCTTGCTGATTATAAGATTTTCTTTCATGTAGGGATGTACTTGCTTGTTACTTCTTGTTTCAATATCTGACTCATTGTGTTATTTTCCTAGTGAATTCACATTGTTCATGATGTCAGTATTACAAGTTCATGCACATATTATTGTGCAGTACAGTTTAAGATAATATTTGGAAACAGAAGTAGACACAACTTTAAAGTGGTGATGTAGTAATGATAGTAGAGCATTGGGTAGGGCGAGGGTGTGGCTTGGTATAACCTTCAGACTAAACTCTAAGGATATTTGTTTAATTAATAATATAGCCCTAGACTTTATTTATCCAAAGGCTGAGAGAAAAGTCATTATATTGTTTGGTTGAATTCCAGGGGCAATAAGGAAGCACAAATTCCAGATCTCAAGTTGGAGGGTATAATCTGTATGTAAGATTTGATAAGAGTGCAGTTTTTACTTCAAGTCAATTTGATTTAAAAATTTAAAATGATTATACCCATTCTACTATCTATATTTTTCTAAGTATTGGAAACAGTGAAATAAACTATACTTATATTATTAATAGTTTACTTATATTATTTACAATTTTCTTATGCTATTATATAAATAGTATGTTTGTTAATAAAACATTAAATATATATATCCTAGTTATTTTTAAGATTTTTTTTCTTTGGAATAAAAAACCTAAAATTTACTTGCAAATAACTGCTTTTAATATTTTCTTACATAGCTATGTATTTTACACATGAATATTCACATCAAGTTATTTTTATTTTATTTTTTTAAAAGCAGGAGTTTTTGAGAGGATAGAAAAACTCCCACAGTGGGAGAAGACCCGAAGGGGTTGCCCATCAAGTTATTTTTTACAAAGTTGAAATCTCATATGTGTGTTATTCCTAAGCCTGCTTTTTTCACTCTACTAAGTTTTGTCAGTGTCTTTTTGTATAAACATTTGCTTGGCTATTGTCATGGTTCCTAAGCTGTTTTGTATTATTTGGTATTCAAAGAAATCTGTGGGACATTTCTTTCTTCCATAAAAATATGTACAGAAAAAATATTATATAAAGTTTTAGGGATCTTAAGACCATGCATCTCTGATTAAGAGCCATTGATCATATCATAATTCTTAACTTTTTAGGATTCCAACTTAAGTTGCACAACTTAAGTTTTGTTTAATCAGTGCCTTATGGACTCTAAAAATGTTCTCTTTGATTTAGTGCCTATAAACTGATCTACAGTGAACATTTTGGCATATACTCGTATATATTTTTAAATATATTTTTCTATTTATTTATTAGAATGACTATCTAGAAGTTTGGCCATTAGATTCAAAATTTGCTTTTTTTCAGTATGTTTGATGTATATTTCCTACTGTCTTAAAATTATAAAAATTTGTTCTTTCATTAAAAACGTGTAGGAGTTCCATTTCACCTTATTTGGCATAATTCTCTTAATCTTTGTCAACCTGATACTATGAAAATTTAATATATTAATTTAGCAGTTCATAAATGTGTATTAAGTGCATTATTCAATTTGAGAAGAATTTTTAACTCCTGGTTTTGTGTCTCTTTCGTTTCCTCATTATTATCTAAATAACTTTATGTTAAGGTATTTTTTTCCCCACCAGGAATAAAATTACTACTGAAAGAAATGTGTCTTTCAACAACTATTAGAGACTTGTATGGTACTAGTAAACTCAGGAAATTATTCAGAGATTTCAGTCATGATCATGTTCAGAGAAGTGGATGTGTCTTTCTTACTTTTAATTATTTAACTAAGTTATTGGAGTCTTTGCTTTAGGTATCATTGTGATGGTCTGCAGAAGAAATACGTCATGTTGGAACAGCAAATAGCATTTTATCCAGCTCTACCTGGAATCCTATGTACTCTACTGAGAAGCAAGAATCAAGGCTTTAGTTTAAATGATAATGTTTCCAGGATTACATCCTTGACCCTGCTCTCTTACTATAATTTTTCTTTGGAAATGTCTTCTGTAAAGACGGCTTCAATAGCCATATATTTATTTATAATTTCTAAACCTCTATTTTCAACACATGCTTCACTTTTGTCGTTCAGACACATGCATCTACATACCTGCTGATTGTATCTATGTGAGTATTATCTTAGTATCTCAATTTTTGCATATTTAAAACTGATCTTACTTCTCAACTCCCAAATTTGGTTCCTCTCATGAATAATAATAGTTTTCACCAAATTGTTCACATCAGAAATCTGGATCCCTTTTTCTTCTTCTCCATCTCTTTTTAAAATGTTTTCTGAGGTCTGTTGATTCTACTTCCTAGTTCTCTCTTACGCATTCTTTTCAGTCTTCTCAGCTGTTTAGTTTTAAGACAACATTATAGTATGCCCAGATTACTGCAGTAATGTCTAATTTGTCATTCTTCTTCTGTTCATGTCACCCATCCCATCCATCAACACTACTGTCAGAAATGTCAGTCTCTTAAAATTTCTCCACAGCTCTGCTTTGCCTTTGGGTAAAATTCAAGTTCCTAAGTATGGTTTTCAGGTTTGTCATTTTTTCCCAATTGCTTTTTTCCAGAGTGTTGTCTGGTCTATTTAAAATCCCCTTTACCTCTAATTTACCCCATGATCTAAAATGCACAGAAAAGAACAAAAAACTCAGTGCTGGCATTGGTAGGTCATAGAGAAGGTGAAAACTGCTTGTTGTATATTTTAAGACAAAATAAGTCATTTGTTAGACCAATTAATTGTATTAATTTCTCCCTTTCTTTGAATAGTAGTGAGCTGCAGGGTGGAGGTGATGGAGAAGAGAGAAACCTGAAATGTGGTATAAATTCTCTTCTGAAAGTTTCCATTTTCCCAAATTCTGATCCATTCTTGAGAAGCAGTCAAAGTTTGAAGTTTAAATACTCTCCAGTGAGACAGTTTTCATCCCATGTTACCTAAAGACATATTTTTTTGAAACTCAGCCTATGGAGATGTTGGGTTTATATCGATTTCACAAAAAAACACATCGGACTGTGATAGGAAGTCATATAGCTAGCAAGTTAGCAGGGTGTTTATAGCATTAGCATTAGCGGACACAAGCCAAAGAGAGTGGTAACTTACATTTTAATATTAACTGCCAGTGACCATAATAAGAAAAGGAGAGATACTGATTTGCGATTACACCTTCTGATGTATTTTCATTATCTAGCAAAAGTCAGTTTATGTTTATTTTAATATTTTACAAAGTGTGTTCCTGACATTTTAATTTCCTTGAGGGCAAGGATTTTGTGTTCATGTTGTTTATTGTAAGATCTAGCATATACAGTCAGTTCTTACTTTTCAAAAAAGTCATATATGGTCAATAAAGTCATTGAAAACACTGAATTAATGGACACTGAACTACTGGCTCCTATAACTGTTTAAAGATTAGTTTTCTCTAAGTCCCTGGTAGCAACTTTTTTGTCACCTTATCAATACATAACCTTGTTTCATGCATGATTCTGTTTACAGACATCTTATTTAATATATAGAGTCATGTGCTGCAAAACTACATTTTAGTCAGTGATGGACCACATATATGATGGTGGTCTCATAAGATTATAATGGAACTGAAAATTTTGTTTATCACCTAGTGATGTTGTAGCCATTGTAATGTAGTTCAATGCATTACTTACATGTTTGTGGTGAAGCTGGTGTAAACAAGCGTACTATGCTTCTAGCCAGTCCTATAAAAGTATAGCACATATAATTATGTATAGTATATAATACTTGATAATGATAATAAATGATTGTGATACTGGTTTATGTATTTACTATGTTATACTTTGTATTGTTATTTTAGAGTGTACCTCTACTTATTAAAAGAAAAGTTAACTGTGAAACAACCTCAGACAGGTCCTTCAAGAGTTATTTCAGAAGAAGGCATTCTCATCATAGGAGATGACAGCTCCATGCATATTATTGCCCATGAAGATTTTCCAACAGGATAAGATGTGGAGGTGAAGACAATGATGTTTATGATCCTGATCCTGTACAGGGCTAAGTTAATGTGTGTGTGTGTCTTAGTTTTTAACAAAAATATTGAAAATTTAAAAAATTAAAACTAGAAACAAGCTTATAGGAGTATGGCTCTAAACACAGAAAATATTTATGTACAGCTGTATTTATATAATTTGAAAATATGTTGTACAATGTGTTTGCATTTTAGGCTAATTCTTATTACAAAAGAGTAAAAATGTTTAAACAATTAAGTTTTCAAAGTAAAAAAGTTACAGTAAGCTAAGTCTTACTTAGATATTAAATATTTTATTGTTGAAGAAAGAAAAAAATATATATATATTTTTTGAGTTGGAGTCTCACTCTGTCGCCCAGACTAGAGTGCAGCAGCTTCGACCTGCTGGGCTCCAGCGATCCTTCCGCCTCAGCCTTCCAAGTAGCCGGAATTACAAGCATGTGCTACCACACCCGGCTGATTTTTTGATTTATTGTAGAGATGAGGTCTCGCTGCCCAGGCGGGTCTCGAACCCGCGGGCTCAGGCAATCCACTCACCTCAACCTCCCAAAGGCGCGGATTATAGGCTGAGCCACCGAGCCCGGCTAGAAAAAATATTTTAAAAAATTAACGTAGTGTATCTTAAATGTACAGCATTTGTAATGTCTACAGTAGTGTATAGTGATGTCTTAGATGTTCACTCATTACTCACTCACCCAGAGCAACTTCCAGTCCTGCAAGCTCTATTCTTGGCAATAGCCCTATACAGGTGTACCATTTTTAATCTTACTGAATTTTTACTATATCTTTTCTGTGTTTAGATATGAGAGGAACCCAACAAAATAAAAACCTTGGAATTATTTTTTGGAGGGTAAGCCCTTTGTAGTACAGGATTCCCCCATTAGGTAAGTGTTCTAGGAACCTATCGGCAGCAGCGCACCAGCTAGTGTTGTTGTGAGAAGCTGCATTTGGCTTCAGTTATTTTTATTTATTTATTTTTTTTTGAGATTCTTTCAGTGCATCTGCCCATCCATGATGGGTGATTTACCAGTGCACCTGCCCACACCACATTGAGTGTTCGGCAGTTTTTGACCAAAAATGGATAACTCCCATGCTCCACCCTCCCTATTCACCTGATTTCTCTCCAAGAGACATTTTTGCTTCCCCAATGAAAAAAGTCCTTAAAGGGAAATATTTTGCTAACCTAGAAGAGGTGAAACAAAAAAATGGCAGAAGCACTAAAAGGCACCAAGATGGACGAGTTCAAAATCTGTTTTGAGCAGTGGAAAAAGTGTCTTGATAGGTATATTTCATCCAACAGAGACTTCTTTGAAGTTGATTGAAGTGTAAATTTTGGGGTTTTTTGGGGGGTACCCCCTTATGCATGGCCCTCCTGTTTTCCAATTGCCTATAGTATTCAGTACAGTAATATGCTGCACAGGTTTGTAGCCTACCAGCAATAAGCCATACTGTATATCCTAGGCGTGTGGTAGGCTATACCATCTAAGTTTGTGTATGGCACTCTATGATGTTTGCACAACAAAATTGTCTAAGGACACATTTTGCAGAATGTATCCCGGTTGTTAATTGACACGTGACTGTACACTGTTGGTTCATTAACATGGCACTCATGACCCACAACACTATAACTCATATCTGAATGAAGCTTATCTAGGCACATAATAGCCTTATTGTGCTTAGGAACACTCTTCAGCACTTCACTTCTAGTCTTTGGGAAATTTTAAACAGCGAATTTGCCAACAAAAGGCAAAAAAGTGAAAAACATAGCACTAAATATACTACAAAAGAGACACTTATTTACAGCATGGAAGTTGAAACAAGATGGCAGAGCATATCATTGTTCCACATCAGCTGTGAACAGTGTCACCTTGGGTGACTCAAAGTTTTATGCTGCCGTTGTATGTACTTGTCTGGCCAATAACCGCAGAAGGTGCTGTGTGTTGATTTGGGGGTTACAAATAAATTTTGGCCAGTAGGTTAATTCACAAATATAGAATCCACAGTAGTAAGTTTGGCAGTTTTATTAAATACATGAGCAGCATTTAGTAAGTTTGGCAGTTTTATTAAATACATGAACAGCATTTTATGTTAATAATATATAGCTAGTATCTAGTGATATCAACTGTGGGACAGCATTTTATTAGCTTTCTTATATTTGGATCTTTAAAAAACCCTATGAATTAGCTGAATTCCTTGTCCAGGGGAGGCAGCTCCGACTCAGAGAAGGTATGGAACTTATCTGAGGTCTGACAGTCAAGTACCAAGTGGTTAAGGCTCCATTCTCAACAGGTCCTTCTGCCTCAGTCATGCAATGACTATTAACTTGCATCCCTACTTTTTTCTTCATTTTTTGAGTACACGTATAGTGTGTTATTCCTTTAACTAGATAAAATAAATATTATCCTTGCTTTGATTACTGAAAGGTAAACGCAAGTGTGTTTATTTATAAATTTTTTTAAAAAATTCCATAAAAGTGCAAATTGTAGGAAATGTAAAAATGAATTTAACACAGACTCCTGATCAAAACAGGGCACACTGAATGTTTCTAATAGTAGATTAAATTTGCATCACATTAATAAGTAAATATTTCTCTCTTACCCCCTTTATGTACACATTTTCTAAAGCTTTGAGCTATTTTAAAACCAAATTATAACTATAAATGTCACAGTTAGGTATTGTACATGCTTTTTAATTGCTGCTGTAATATATTTTTATGAGGAATGTATAGAACAATATTCAAGGGAATGAACATTCTAAAGTAAAAAATATTAAAGCACATTCCACTACCTGAGTTTTTTTGTTCTACATGTGTAGGTAAAAGAAAAGCAACTCCTATAAATGTCATGTTCAAATACATACAAAGAAATGTTCCACTGTAAGTATAAACCATAATTCTGAATAAATATCTCCACTCCAGTTTAAGGGGATAGTTAGCATAGCAAATGTCTGGGTGGTCCACGGTTTCATGGAACTTGAGTATGTGAGGGAGTAAGGGCCAGTAGGTTTGATTTCTAATATTAACAACCTTGCATTTGTCTATTGTCTTGGCCCTAGTTACCCCAGCTCTAATAAACAGTTAAGGTGTGATGCACTTCAAGATTACTGTGGGTTGCTTTTCTTGGAGAGTTATGAAAGAGAGTCACTACTGCCTCACCTCCCCCGTAGCAGGCCAGCCCTGTGATTGTCAAGTGTCCTGAAGCAAATGCAATAACCAAAGATGTGAATGCAGTCTTGGGCAACTTAAGCCTTCATGGGTCTTTGCCTATAATTTAAGTTTCCTTTTCAGTGGAAATATAATACTCTTTGTCCCGTAGCTTAGAGGCACTCTTAACAGTCTTTTTATTGTCACTGTTCAGTTATCTTTTCAGAAGCTCTACATTAGCCTTGGGAAGGTAAGCCAAAAAAGTTTTAATAACAGGAAATACTTGCGATTTTACCCTAACTACAAAAGAATTCATGTTTATTGGTTTCAGGTTCTAAAGGTCAGAATTCTAAGGCTGTCACATCCTTTGCTTTCACAATTTTTGTCAATTTTGTCTATTCAGAACAAATTTGCTGCATTCCACACTTGGCTGGCTGTCCCTCCACCTCTTCAGCCTGCACCCTCAACAATAAGTAGCAGGAAAAAGAAGTTAAAATACAGTTAAGGGGTTCTGAGCAGGGAAATTTAAACCAATAATAAGATGATAAGGGAAACCAAGTGAGGCTGAATTTCGTATGTCATAAAATTGTAAACCTGGATTCTTAATAATTGTCTTGGTTATAAGGAGTCTCAGCTTTATAATGGGATTTCATTTTTGTTTACAATGGTATACCTGTGGCAATGTCTTATTTAATAAAATGTCTTTTAAGTTAGTATAAACAATTCATTTCATATTTTACTTTCACTCCCCCCCAAATGTTACATTATAATTTGTTATCCCACATATATTTCATTAATGATTCTTATGGCTGCATCCATACACCTCAGATATCTGAAACCTGCACTCTTCTGAAATCCTTTCACTTCCCCATATTTAGTGATTTTTGCATGTTTTTGTACATGCTCTTCACACTGTGTGACATTTCTTTTTCCACAGGTCTATCTGGAAAATTATATATCAATAAAGGTGAACGACCTAGAATTTTGTGAATCAAATCCACTTTTGAACATGATTCCTTTTTAAAATGCAATTTTAAGAAATATCTGCATACAATGTATGTGGGTAGCCCAATCTTCACACATGTGTACACAGGTGAGGTGAAAGATAAAGTATGCTTTTGAGAGGTTGGAAACAAGTGAGTCTAATGACAAATTAATCTAGTAACTAAACCAGCTTCATTTAGTTTAAATCCAAAATTAAATGGCAACCCATTTGGTGTTCTAACATCTGGCGTATCACCATGCGTGACCCAAGGATTTTTTTCAACATTTCTACTTGTGTGGGCCTTTGAGAAAGGCTGTGCACTTCTCAGGACACTACAAGTTCTGGCCTGTCAACACAGATATCTTGAAAGGGCCATTTGAAAGCAGGAGAGGTAACTTGTGAGATCAAATATTTAAAAATGTTATCAACTATTTCTAAATCCATAATTCACCAAAAGATAAATAACCAGGGAATATTTTCCATTCTACTCTGCTAAAGTTGAGTACTGGCTCCCTCTTTTCTTATTAGCTGACCTGAGTTAACCCTTATTGAACAGTAAATCATTCCCTGAAGGAGGAGGGGAAAGACGAAAGATTTTGCCTCTTTGGGTAATTCTTTTGTGTTTTGATGCATTCCGGAAGGCTGGAAGAACAGAGATTTCATGTACAGACACCATGGAGCAAAACCAGTTTTTTTTTTTAATGGAGAATATATTATTAACCTTTATTTGCTATGAAAGTTGATTTTATGAACTATAGAAGTGGTCTTTATAAGATATGCTAGTTACTTTTTCTTCTTTCTTCCTTTCTCTCCAACTAGTATCTCACATAGATAGCTTGGGTTGTAGAATGTATTTGTTTCATAATTTCTAATTCTTGAACAGATGCTGATAAATTTTTGCAAGTACACAAATACTTAAATATTGGGTTAACACATCATAGTATTTTTATTATTTCTCATTTTCCAAACAATTGATTAATTTTAATGTTGTTTCTTCTTGCTGTTTTTCATTTTATGCCTTTTTTTTAAAACTAAGTGTTTCTACGTTGAAGGTCTGTAATGCTCAGTCTGTTTCAAAGTATTTAAATAGCAGAGGTGTTACTGCTTCTTTGTCTATTGCTATCATCTGACCCTCCTACATTGCCCTCATAGATTAATGTACAGCAATTGTTTCTATACATTTCTTCTTTTTGGAAGAGCTCATGAACACTCTTGGAGCTTGTAATTCCTTTGCCTGTTGTGTTTTATTATTTTGCTTGACTTTCTTGTATGTGGAATCATGTATTGTTAACATGATGGTTCTCTTAAGAACTGCCATAGACATAAACACTTAGTCCTTCAGAACTATAAACTTTATTCTTAGGATAACCCATATGAGAAAAAGTGAAATCTCTGTAAGCAGTGGTTTTCAGAAAGTCTGTTATGACTAAAGTCTGTTTAGAGGTTGTGTACTAAAATGTCTTAAAAGACCACCATAAAAGGGTGTTTCTCATATTCTCTTAAAGAATGATAAAAATAAACTGAACTCATAGAATTGAATGGAAGGATATGCAAGCTTAGAGCAAGAATTTGGGTGTAGTATATTTGCAGTCTTTGCATCCACCCCTCCTTTTGCTGTTTGGGTTTCAGCCATTCTTTCCCACCAGTGTGTCCCCTGGTACTTGACTCTTCAGCCAGTTGTTCTGAGCCTGTGTTTCCTCTTCTCAGTACCCAGCCTAGCTCTGTTGCTTTTATTTTATCCTGATCCAGTAATTGGTAATCCCACATTACAGATACAGAGCCAGGAGTACATGCCTGTAGTCCTAGCTACTTGCAGGATGTTTGTTTGAGCCTAGAAGTTTGAAACCAGCCTGGCCAACATAGTGAGAGATAAGTACAGTAGCAAATATCTGTCTGGGGGTGGGGAAACACCTCTTATCAACAGGGTGCCAGAATGAAACGTAATTGTATACCTAACCCTTAACTGTACCCCACAACATCACAATAAAAAATATTGATTAAAAAAAATCAGATCAACAGATAGATGAATGGGTGCTATTAAATGACCTACATTGTGACAGTATAACCAGAATGCAAAATGGAAGATATAAGTGAGAACTGAATTTCTGGGTGCATAATGGTTGCTCATAGTACATTAGTATAGTGGAATGATTGTTTGTAGTACATTAGTACAGTGGACAATAATATCCTATAAAATGGAAGTGTAATAATTATATATATTAATTATATATAATATATAATAATTATATCATTTTAATTTTTTCTTATGCCCTACCAAATATGTATTTGGCACTATAGAAAGTGAATTATTTTCTTAAATTGAATACTTTGGAGATGTACTTAATGGTTCCAGTATTCTATAAATATTTACCAATCCCATTTATATATTTTTATCATTGGGCAGACTAAACTATTTAATGAACTCCAGAATTATCCTCCTATTAATATCCTACTTCTGTGATTTTGTTCAAGTCTTGACTCTTGAAATGAATTCAGCTTCTAAGAGTTTACAAGTCAAGTTCTACAAACTTTAAAAGACTTCAAGTTCTAGTTTAAGTGCTATTTTCCCCCTCCTAACCTTCTATGGTTTTGCCAGGTGAAAATAAAGTTTTTCCTGAATTTTTCACATTTCTTTATTTCTATCTCTCTTAGGACAATTATCAGTCAATCTTCAAGAGTCTTAATTTCTTAAAAATGTATATTCACTTATGATATATGATTAATTTCCTACAGTCAGCATAATACCTTAAATTGATTTGATATTCAGTAAATATTTATTAAATGAATGAGCAAAAGAATAGAATGAGGCAGGGCTTGGTGACTCAGCCTGCAATTCCAGCACTTTGAGAGGTCATGGTGAGTGGATTGCCTGAGTCTGCAGTTTTGAGACCAACCCAGGCAACTTGGCAAGACCATGTCTCTACAATAAATCAAAAAACTAGCTGGGCATAGTAGCGCATGCCTATAGTTCTGGTTACTTGGAAGGCTGAGGAAGAAGGATTGCTGGAGCCCAGCAGGTTGATGCTGGGGTAGCGGTGAGCGTGCCACTGCACTCCAGCCTGGGCTGTAGTAATTGCTGAGATGCAATAAAAGATTATTGACACCAGTTAATTCCTTGGAATCCTGTCTCTTTATATGTAATACTGCCCTTAGGACACCTCATCTGATCTTGTGCCTTCAGATGCTCATGCATGAAGATGGCTCCCATATATCTATCACCAGTTCTGATGTTTCTTTCTGATTCCAAACTTGTGCAACTATCCAGAAATCTAACAGGTATCTTAATTTTAACTCGACCAGAACAAACTCTTCATTTTCTTTCCTCATATGTTCTTTTCCCCAATTCTTCTTTCTCCCTGGTAAAAGGGACCACTGATGGCACCCTGTGTGGAGTTGCTAATGAGGAAAGTCTGAAAGGTTCTGAATCTGCCTCTTTCCCACCCTCCTTGCACCCTGGTTAATCAGCAGGTCAGCTTCCTCCATGTTGGCTGCCAGCATCACTCCTGAACTTCAAGAGTGTCCTGAATTTCTTGCTTCTACTTACCATTGCCACTATTCATTTGCACCATAATCTTTTAAATATGAAAATAAACCTATCAAGCATTATACCTTAGCTTCTGAAGCCTTTTGTGATGTGACCTTTACCTGCTTTTCTGACCTAATTTTATGCTAGTTTTCTCCTTTACCCTGTACATTCTGACCCAACTGATCTTTCCTTGCCATAAGCACGTGGAGCTCCATCCTGTTATGGCAATTTCTTTGATCTGGAATTTTTTACCCATGATCCTTCTTTTTATTTATATATCAGCATAATTGTCTTCTACTGCATGATGCCTCCAGCAGGTCCACTTGTATGTCCTGTCCTGCCCTGCCTACTTCACAGTGTGAGGACAACTGCCAGTACCTCTGTTTCTTTGCCTGCGAGCTGCCTCTTCAGTATTTGAGACTCCATTTGCTGCTCAGCAGACCAGAAGTACTAGGAAATTCTCTCTCCCCCTTAAGCTCTCAACCAGTGGCAAGTAGGATTTGGTGTACAAATACTCCAAAGCTCCTCCACTCTTTAGGTGCATAACTCGGAAGCATGTCCCAGGTCTTCCCAGTGAGGTTAACTGCTCACACTGGTAGCTGTTTTGATAAGGAATCCTTCATTATCATTTCATTGTCTTAGTTCCCACAACTGGTATTTCTTCCACCTTCCTAATAAACTTTTTGCACATGAATCTAGTTCTAAGGTCTAATTCTGGGGGAATAAAAATGAAGACACCTTGTGACCACCTACGAAGCTACCTTGTCTCTTTCACATCACACCATTTAAATTTTCTGCTTAACACTTACCTCTATCTGACATTTTCTTTATTACTTTAGATATAATTTATTTTTAAAATATTTTTTTCTTCCCACAAGATTTTAAGAACTAGGAAAGCAGGGCATTTTTCTCACTTTAGTATGTCCAGCACCACAAAGAGTACCTTTATATATTACAGGTACTCCATAAATGATTGATGAATAAGTGGGTAAATGATTTCACACAGAAAAAAGGGGTCCAGTTTCAAGAATCACAAATTGTAGGTTGAAACTGTTCAACTTCTCATGAATAAACACTTGACTGTGTGCTAATGAAGTTTTAACTTCTCTATGGATCAACTTTGCAGAGAGCAAAAAGTTTTAGCAAGTCATGTTGCCAGTCTTATCGAGTGGCTCTCCTGTGCATTTCAGGCTAGGCTTCTTATCTAGGTGGCATATTCAGCAGGCCTTTGGAAAAATCATATTTGAACTGATGTAGCTAGGCATAAGAAAAATAGGCATCAGCAGTTCCAGAGTGCACAGTCTTTTCTTTTTATTTCCTTCCCCACACAGCTATCTGTCTTCCCATTGGTGACTGTAACTCCCTCCCCCACCCCCCATAATATCCTTGTTAACTGATTTCCTGTCCTAGATCTTTCTCAGAATCATGAGCTGCATGGGTCAAGAACTGATGTTATTTTCATCTCTTTGTTTTCAGTTTCTCACATGCATTAGTAAATGATGAATACATATTTGCAGATTGATATGATGTTATGCTTCTTGGAGTGTGGGTTTATGCATTGCATTATCCATTTTTGACAAATTTATAGGTTATATTACAAGCAGCTAGTAGCAAATGTTGGCCATTCTAAAAACACTGAATGGAATTTGGAAGAAAATTCTTTTCTTTGCTTTTATATTTCATTTACCAAGGTGGCTTGAAGAAAATGATTTTTGAGTTTTCCTTGAAGCTGCTTCTTTGTTTATTTACAAATTAATTGCCATCAGCAGCATTTTTCTATTAGCTCTAGTAATTAGAAGTATTTTACAATAATTAGTCACCACATTCAGTTCCAGTTTTCTGTGTATATTCATTGAATAAAATTCAATCGTGTGGTTATTGTCTCTTCATTGTTTTTGAGCTAGTTCACTTAGCTGCTTTTTTTTTTTAAGATTCAAAGAACTTTGACTTTGATTAGGAGATTTTAAATGATTTTCATTTAGGTCTAGCTGTTACATAACTTGGTCTAGTCTTTTAATAGTACACTTTTATTATGGGAGAATGTGAGAACTGGATATATGAATTAATAATATTAATAATCATACCTATTTATGAATTTATGTTAATTTCCTCCATGAACTTAAAATGTTATATATATAAGAACTTAATTACTCAACAGTTTTTTTTTAATCACACCAATTATTTCTAAAGACAATCTCATAAACATATTTTGGGCATCTTAAAAAATGATTTACAAAGTCAAAACAGGCATCAATAGCCTTTCGAACTTCATTTCTAATGTACATTTTATTATCATCTGTAAATCACTCTTATAAGATTTTATACATGAAAATCTACGAAGTTCACAGCTGAGTTTGATACTTCATTACAAATACCATTCTTCAGGTCTGGCTTCAACCTAAGCAGTTATGAAGGAAAATAAAATGGGAGGCCCCGCTCTGGGAAACATTGCCAATTACCCTTTATATACATTTATAAGTTTTTATTATGACATAATGTGAAGGAATTTCTGCCTATACCTTGGGAAGGCTGTTTTTTGTTTTCTTTATTAATTTGAACTTTGATAGCAAAATCTTCTAAAACCTAGCATGGTCATTAAAATGGATTCTTCATTTGTGGGATATTATTCCTCTTATTAGGCATTTTCATCCTTTGTATACATGCTTAATTTTCCTACATAGTATTTTGGAGAAACCTGCAAGCTCCTACTTGCTCCAGAATCTCCTTTAACAGATTGACTTTGCTCTTGCCTTCACCTCCTGAAAGGCCTGAAATTCTTAGGACCAGCCATAATATTAGAAACCAAAGGGTACTGTTTCCAGAAGGATGCTATTAATGTTTTTTCAAAGAGTGAGACATAGAGTTAGCAGTCTGTGGCAATTGCCCAAAGAGAATAGTCTTAAGGTAGTATTGACTGTATGTTCAGAGTTTTGCTCAGCATATAGTAGGTGCTCTTTAAGTGTTTGAGAAGTGACATAGGAAAGGAAAAGAATGATTAGATGATTTTAGGAAACCCTTCCAATGTTGATGTTATATTCTATAGCTGAGACATATCTGTTACAGTGATAAATTAGCCTACTTAATAGCAATTTATTAAACTTGTACTATATTCTGGGTGCTGTCTTGGTATGAAGGGCTAGCTATATTCAGCTATCCAGTTGATCTGAGCATTTCTGGGATTGATTTCACTATCTTTTCTTTCACAGTGATGGAAGGTACCTTGTAATCAAGACTTCCCTCCTCATTTGCTTGAAAGTCTCATTACTGTGCTTGCTTTCTCGTGGAATTTTATTTAAAGCAGGGGCTATTAAATTCCTCCCTACCCTCTCCCCATTCTTTAAAAAAAATTTTTTAGAGACAAGTTCTTGTTTTGTTTCCCAGACTGGAGTGCAGTGGCATGATCATAGGTTAATGTAGCCTCAAACTCCTGGGCTCAAGGGCTACTCCTGCCTCACCCTTTCAAGTAGAGTTTATGGGCACACGCTACCATGCTGGCTAATTTTTTAAGTTTTGAGGAGTCTTTTAAGTTTTTTAAGTTTTAAGTTGGAGTCTCACCCTTTCTCTCTTGTATTCTAATACTCTATTTACCCTTTCAACTTTTTCTCAGAATATTATCTCATATTTGTCTTTTAGGTTTTATGTTATATGTCACCATGTTAGCAAGCTTTTCTGACTTGTCTATACTATTGTAGGTTGCCTATCCCTGGACTGCCCCCTTTCATAGCTCCTCTCTCATTGAATCCTTAGTACATTTTATCCTCCAACAAATAGTTTTTGAGTGTCTACTATTTGTCATGCATTGTGCTAGGCCCTGGGGATAGAAAGGTGGATGACACAAAGTCCTTTCTACAGCTTACATTCCAATGTGGTAAATAAAAAACACTCCCCTCACTTCCACCCTTTCCCACAGAAGAAAAATACACCTTTAAATAACAGCAGCTGATATGTATACAATGAAGCAAGACAGAGGGAACAGAGCACATGAGGTAGGAAGGAGAGAAGTGAGGAGTAGGGGAGGAGAATGTGCTTAGATGTATGAGCAGAGGAGGATTCTGCAAGGATGTCCCATTTGACTGAATGATGAAAAGCAGCCATGACCAAGACCAGAGGCAAGAGCATCTAGGCAGAGAGAGGACCCCGAGTGGGGACCAGGGTGACCTGTTAAAGGAGCAGCAAGAAGGCCTGTGTTGCTGCAAGGGGATCTAGTAGAGGGAGAGTAGATCACCTGGAGAGACTGACAAGGTACCACATTAGGTAGGGCAACTTTGCCAGTCCTGATGAGCAATTTATACTATATGTTGAGAAACCTCTGGAAGATCTTACAGGGAATTGAAGCAGTTTGATTTGTTTTTAAAAAGACAATCTGTCTTTTGTGTAGAGACTGGATAATGTGTAAATGAGAGTAAAAATCTAGAATAAAGGGGTCAATTCAGAAGTTACTAAATAATTTAGGAAATGATAACACTTCGTGTCACGACAGTAGTGGTTGGGTGAATGGTATTTTTTGGCACTTTTCTCCCTTTTAGAATAGTTAGGATGTATCCCGCTTCACAACCCCATCTGTCCATCTTTGTTCTTCTCGTTCAACTTCCCATTGCTCCTCTACTCTGCAGATCTTTCCACTGGCACATGTGGATCACACCCTCCAACCTAACACCATTATGCAAAGATTTTAGTCATCTTCACCATCATCTTCTATGAATGTGCTCTCTATGTCCTTGCATTATTAGTAGGCTCACTTCTATTGCAAGTTTATTCTTCCACATCTGTGTGTGTAAACATAGACTCATGGTCATTAACACCCAAAGACACTTCTACCTTCTTGAAAACCACGAGTCTTGAGGTCTGTACTATTGTGTCATACCAGCCTGAACTCTGCCTTTTCTCTTGCTGCCATTGTAATACTTTTCACACATATTAATTGTATACTACTTTTTTGAATTTCGAATATATTGAAATTTCTAGAATGTATTGGGTACATTTGATTCAGTATTGTATTCTCAATGCCTACTGTAGTATTAGGGCATGTTAGGCATTAGAAGAATAAATAAGTAAATTTTCCAGATTCGGGTGGAGGAGACTGTGAAAATAAAATATTCTCTGCTTCGGAATTCAGTACTGATGAACAATATTTAACTGAATGCGACCTTTGGGCAGGAGTGGAATTAGGAACCAAACTCTCATACACACACATGCACGCATACAGTATGAATCTCTTTGTGATAGGTATAACACTATGGATGCCTATCTTCTTCACACCTTATGATATATTTTTTAATATCACACACTGGTTTTCATTTTTTGGTTTCCCACTAGGTTAAAGCTCACTATGGCTGAAGCTAGGTGATGTACATCACAATTGTCTCCATACCTAGTATTAGCACAATTAAACCTTTTATTGTCATCAGTAATCACTGTGCTAGGAATATAAAGAAATACTATTGTGTATATGTGTGTGTGTGGTGGGCATGGGAATGACAGGTATGGGGGTAGTTGCTGAAGAGGGTAGAATATTAAGGATGCAGCATGTGTATTGGGGAAAAGTTAGAATTACCAGCCAAGGAAATGAAAGTAGAAATAGTTATCAGCGTATCTTGGAATCACTTTCTTTTTTAAACAGTGAAAGGGTTGCTCTAGATAACGCTAAAGACTCTTCCATTTCTGATATACCATAATCTCTGCTCAAAGTTGTAATATTACTCAGCCAAGAGCTTCATTGTGAATTTAAAAATGCAGGCATTACACTGAAAACATCTTTCTGTCTCGTGACTTGATCACCAAGAGGGGGAGAAACCTGTTTGGCGTTTGTCTTTCCCTCCCTTCCTCCCTCCCTCCCTCTCCTTTTCTCTTCTCTTCTCCCTTTCCTTTCTGCTCCTCCTTCTCTTCTCTCCTCCTTCTCTTCCTCCTCCCCCTTCCCCTTCCTCCTCCTCTTCCTTGTCCTTTTCCTTCTCCTCCTTTTCTCCCCCTCCCCTTCATCCTCTGTTTCCTCATTCCCCTCCATCTTTTAGTGAATTCATGCTCACCAAATTCTCTGGACCTCTGGCATCACATTCTTTTAATAACCAAATATATCCATCCTGTTTATTTGGGAAGTTCGGCATCATTCCCAGTATTTTTGAGGCTATGATGGGGATACTTTTTTTTTCTGATAATCTCTTGTTTTGAATGTCTGGTTATAGCTTCATTGGATTCTGATCACCATTCCTTTTCTCCCTGCCATCCTGAATTCTGTAGCTTTCCACATATGGGGCAGTTCCTTTATTTCTATTAGCACAACAATTTTATATATTATAGACTTGAGCTACAGTTTGGAATAAATAACACAATGGAAAGAAAATACTCTAAAATTGCCTAGGAATCTTCAAAAGTTGTTGACTCTAGAGTCTATCTTCTTGGTCGTCTTATTCTTTTTTTTTTTTTTTTTTGAGTTGGAGTCTCACTCTGTCACCCAGACTGGAGTGCAGTGGCCGCTCCCGGCTACCGCAGCCTCGACCTGCTGGGCTCCGGCGATCCTTCCTCCTCAGCTTTCCGAGTAGCCAGAATTACAGGTGCGCGCTACCAAGCCCGGCTAATTTTTTGATTTATTGTAGAGATGAGGTCTCGCCTGCCCAGGCGGGTCTCGAACCCGCGGGCTCAGGCAATCCACTCACCTCAGCCTCCCAAAGGCACGGGATTACAAGCTGAGCCACCGAGCCCGGCTGGTCGTCTTATTCTTTAGGTCCAGCTTCTAGTCATAGTCTTAGCATTTGATGCATTGACTATCAATTGCAATCTATTTTCCATTTCTGTTTCCTGTTGTCTCCCCGAAGTTACACATTTTGTTTTTTGCATAATATGCAAGAGAATTTAACTTTCAATCTGCAGCAACTAAGCTCCATCCTGCCTTGGTATGTACAAAAAAAGGTTTGCTGTATTTTTTCCAAACAAAAGAATCATCTACCAAACCAGGCTCTTTGAGAATCAGAAAAAAAATAGAAAAAGGTTGGCAATTGCAGCTTTTACTTCAGTTAGGCTAGAGCAAATTCCTAGGCCTAGCAGTTCCCCATCCAAGGTTTAGGCAGGAGCCTATTTTTCTGTGTAATTCATTTCTTAGATGTATTAACAAATCAAAATAGGGAAGAAGACGAGAGGCTTGTGTTAATAAGGACAGTTCTGTTTTGAGAGAACTGAAATATTTTGAAATTCCAACTATGTTTCATACAGGTAAACTGTCCAATTAATACTGTCTGGCCCCTATTCTGTTGAGTATAGGTAGTCACAGCTGACTGTAACCTACATGATGCAGGTGGCTTCTGTTCACAAGTCTGCAGCGATGCGCAGGGGAGGGAAGCTTCTCTCTGGTCCATGGTTTCTCTTCTCATCTTCTGTGCTTCCTCCTAGAGAACAAAACCCAGTTATACAGCTACTTGAAGGGGAAAGAAATCCAATAGGCAAGGTCTTAGGGAAAGAAGACAACGAACAGGAAGAGAATAAAATGCATTTGAGGAAACTGAACTAGACTGTCATGTGGGTGCTCTGGCTTCCGTCTCTGGCATACCTCTTCCTCTTCATTTGGGAATATCAGAAAACTCATTTAAGTAAGTTATTTGGAATAACAAACTCTCTACTCAGAATATGATTATGAAACTTGGGGGTCATTTAGGAAAGTTTGGGATCACCTGTTTATATGTGAATATATATGTAAATATATGTAAAATAAACAAATATATATATATATGTAAAAGTGCATATATTTTTATGAATTGCATAGTTTTTTAATTTGTAATAAGATTAGTGAAAAAACAGGATTTTTAAAGTCAGTCTTCTTTAAAAAAAATAATGCTTTGCTTCACTTTCCTTAGACATATTGATATAAACAACTATTAAACGTTATATGTGATATCCTTGTATTGCCCATATCAGATGGACTGTGTATTTGGAAACATGTGAACTGAATATTTTTAAACATGTTTTTATAGCTCTGAAAAGAAGGCATTTAATAGGTAGTGCTCTTATTGATGCTATGTATCCCCCTCCCCTGGCAATATCCTGCTACTGCCACGTATGTACTTAATCCTACATCTTTAAAATTTTAAATTTTAAATAAATAAGTAGTGGTCATGTTTGGTAAGTCATGTAGTGAAGTCACTTACTTTTTGGCCTTAGCTTTATTACCATACAACCTAATTCAGATAACACCAGATATTTTATGAATTGTACATTCAAAGCAAGTTTTTAAGGAAATTTGATGGTATCTTTTTTGAAAATTTTATTTATTTTACCTTTCAAGGATATGAAGTGTGGTAAGTTTGTGTAAAAATATTTGATAACTATTTGAGGGACGTAGTCTATAGATACAACCTTTTAAATTTCTTTTTTCCCTCCTATATTTCCCCTAAATAGGTTGTGTCAGCGTTTTAACTCCTTATTTTTTGCATATCTGTAATATTACAATAATTATGACTTCTTAAGGTAAATCTCCCAACAATAGTTATTTTTAGAGAGATATGTATAAGAACAACCACAATTTTAAAAGTGCTCCTGAGGCTGGTGGCATGCTCATATAGTCCCAGCTACTCAGGAGGCTGGGGTAGAAGGATTGCTTGAGCCCAGAAGATTGAGGTTATGGTGAGCCATGATTGTGACATTGCACTTCAGCCTGGGTGGTAGAGTAAGACCCTGACTCAAAGAAAAAAAAAATCAGACTCAAGGGATAAATAATTTTCTTTTACTGTGTCTTTCAATTTTAGTATGGTTAGTATACAAGTGTGACAGTATTTCATGTGATTTATAAGAGTTTTCAAGTTCTATATATTGGAACCTCTGTTACAATATACATGTTTTACCTTGGATATATAGAGAGAATTTGACAATTTTCTTTGTATCTGCAATTGTTACATTATTTAGCAAGTGGAGCCATTTTGTGTGCCTGGGTTTTGCGGAAGCACAGAGGAGAAAGAAGAGAATAGGCCTTCTTGATCTTCACTAGTTTTCAACCCACTGGGTAACTTGTCCTCCATGAAGTTCGTATGTTCAAATTAAATTTTAAAAATCAGGAGAGGTAGTTTTATATGGTGATTACATAGGTGTTGACTAACGTTTGAGTATCCTTTTTGAGAACTACAGTATTCTGAGTGTTTTATTCGGTGTTTTATTAAATGTTGGCAAGACTGAATGGTGGCTTTTAAAAGATAAACTAAAATTATGATAATCTCATATTAAGACAAAAAACTTGTATTGAGTTGTACAAATCTGTGAATATACTAAAATTATTAAATACTTTAAATGGGTGAATTGCATGGTTGTGAATTATATCTGAATAAATTTGTTACCAAAAAATTATTGACTCATGAGAATATTAACTAGGAAGAGGTGAAAAACCATACTGCAAAACAGTAAGTCAAGGCATTTATGGGGGAAGGGGTCTTAGAAATTGCAATTTGGGAGACACAGATTTGGCTAAAAGTCAAATTGTATTCCAAAGAAAGGGAGGAAAGTAGGAGTTTTAAAAGGAAGCCTGGAGTGATTGCACTAGTTGTTTTGAAATAATTTTTATTAGTGGAGGCAGCTGACTTAGTGCATGAGTCCATGGTTCATTGGTTGTCGCTGTTCAGGAGTTGCAGTGCTGGAGAAATTCATCTGTTTTTCAGGCTGTTGTGTTTATTGCAGTTTGGCCCAGTTCAAAGGTTCCAAGCAAGCATCTGCTGTTTTTGTTTTTTAAGTTTTTTTGCGTGCTTGCAGGTCATGAAGGTAGTCCTTCTTAGAATGGCTTCTTGACTCCATTTTAGAGCTCTGAGTGACAGTGACACTATTTTGAATATCACTGTTTATATTTCCTTCTTTTGATCATATCTAATGTAAGAACCACTGCTGATCAGCCATCAGGTGTTTGATCACAGATTTGTTATCTGTTTCCCTCAGAGCTAGAAGTACCTGTTTCTAGTGTATCATGTTCCCATAGAGGGAGCTTGCTGAAAGTCAACATGCGTCTAAGGCTTCAGAGACTGGCTAACTTTGAGTAACAGGGGAGCCATTCTAACAAAGAGCCCACATTAATCTATAGTGATTGATGGCATATCTGGGAAGACTGCACTTGATTAGTCATATTTAAATGTTGTGACATCATGAACTTAATATCTTGGGTAGTCTGGCAGCAACAAGAAATTTAAATGCTACAAGTCTTGAATGAAAATAAGGATTAGCAGAAAGATAACAGTAATAATTGTTGGTCCTGAGGATATTGCCAATACTCTTAGGAAGTCAACTAAAAAGATCAGAAAAATTAGGGTGAAACCATGGAGAAAAGTCCTTGATAAAGTATCCATTTAAAGATTTGGCTAATTTTAGTATTTTAGAAGTTTCTAATTCAACCAGATGGGAATTTAATATCCATGTGTAGCAAGAGGTATTTGCAATGCATGGACTTCTCTTTGGATAGCTAGTAAATAATCTAAAGCAATGTAGTTGTGAAGAATAACACAGACAAGACAGTCTAAAGATTCTGAATATTTGACTAAGGCATTATTTTATGGGGTGTGGTATAGTAAATAATGAGGGAAAAACAGCATAGGGTAATTAGATTTCATTATAGATAGGGGTTGGAAAGATGCCATATGTCTACAGAGACATCAACAAAACATTGCCCTGATTGCTATGAGAATTCTGAAAGGTCAGGGCATTTAATAATAATCTCTGTAGTAATGAGGATTAGCAATAAAGCCAAAAAAGGATGGATAAAGGTTTCAAAGTAGTTAAAGGTAAGACCTAAACCAATTTTACTTGGTGTAAAGGACTAATAACATTAAAAGACAGTATCAAAGAGAGTAGGTCAATTACCTCAGCAATAGAATATGTTCCAGTTGATATTTTAAAATCTGGACTTTAAACATGCCTTTAGAACATCAATTATTTTTGGCTAAGGTACAAGAATTAAGTTGGCAAATGGTTTTGTAGTCCTTGCAGATGTTCAATGACAAAGTAGTTCAAAGATCAGGATAAAGATTGGTTTAACGGTAATAAACAGTGAGTAATACTCTGGGATCACATATAGACCTGGTCCAGAGTCTTGGTACAGTTGTCAAATTTTGATGTGGTCTGTTTTTTAGCCCAAGACAGAGCCTGGTGACTCCTGATAAGTTTTAGTTTCAGATCACCGTTACGATGTATATTCAGGGGAATTAGCCTTTTTAAAATGAGAAACATATTTGCCATGAGTCAGTGCCTTTAAACTTAGTGATGCAAAGAAGGGTTAACAGTACTTGATAAGGCCTTTCTCATCTTAGTTGTAAGACTTCTGTGTAGGTGCCATTTTTAATCTACAATGTCTCCAGGTTGTAGATTATGTTGATGCTTGTCTTCATTGCCTGGGAGTGTATTGTGGAAAGATTGCTCTACCAATTTTTATTTTTAAAATAATACTTACATCAATTTTTTACATTGTGAGAATGTTTCTTACAGGTGAGCACGTCACCTTTGATTAGGTTTGATTCATAAAGTTCTTGGTCTGAGTGCATGGGTCTTCTGTAATTATTTCAAATGGGGATAGTCTGTGTTTCCTGAAAGTGGTAGATCTGTGATCAGCACCAGAGGCAGATCTTTTGGACAAGGCAGACTGAGAGACTCAACTAATTTTGCCAGGTGCGTCTTAATTGTTCCATTAGTACATTTCACTAACCCAGAGGACAGTGAATGGTAGTTACAGTGGAAATGTTGTAGAATATGCCAGATATTACAAATTTATTGCATAATATATCTGATAAAATAAGTGCCTCTGTCACTGTGCAGTTCTGAAAGTAAGCTCCATGTGGGGATTATTTTTTTCTAATAAGATTTTACTTATTTCTGAGGCTATTGCCCTGTAACAGGGAAAAGCTTTAACCCTGTGGAAAAAAATCATACAAATCATAACTAAGACAAATTTATGTCCTTGAAATGTTGGAAGCTAGATAAAATCCACCAGCTATATCTCAAAAGGTCCTGAAGGCAAAGGAAAATGTCTAATAGAATTATGGATACATTTTCTATGGCTGTGTTTGGGACAGAGTTGGAATCTCTGATAAAGATAAGATACAACTGTTGGGAGTATTTCTAGTAGTATTTTTCTCCAAAGTATCATTTTTCAGTTCCCCAATGAGTTACTTAATGGCTATAATCTAAACTTTGATCTTGGAGGTCTCTTACTGGGTCTATTCCATAGGGTGGTTTTAGAGTCATGAGAACATACTAAAGTTTTCCACTTTTTTAAATTTGGGAGACTATCTGTTGTGCATTAAAGGTGTAATTTTTAATTTTATCAAATTGGTGCTTAATGGGTTTAAGAAGATATTGAAGTATGAGAAATTGGCTCATGGAAGCTGTAGCTTTTGCAGCTGCATCCTTCAAGTAATTTACCTTTTTTAGTATTAATTTGAGTGTTATTTGATTTTAATTACTTGTACAGATGTTTGCAGCTCTATTAATTACAAACATGCATGTTCAGAGAGAGCAAAATGTTCTGCTGGGAAGAAGTAGATTTGGGTGGGGACCATACTTTCAGTGGTTTCAGATGGTAGGACAACAGCATTGCCAGCTTGAAGTTTCTCTGAATTAAGAATTAAGATAAGTTTTTTCAGTAAACAGACAAGCTCAATATTGAGAATTTTTTTTTTTTTTTATGTCCTGTCTTGGGGTTATTAAGATACCGTTAGTGGTATACAGTCACGCACTATCTCTTAAGAAGAAAGATAATGTAAGGTGTCAGGGTTTAGAGAGTTACAGGGAGTGATCATTACATTAGAGGATGATAAAAACAGGGTTTGATAAGAAGTGAGTCTAGTAGCAGAGAGATGTTGGGTATAACGAGAGTTGAGTAAGGCCTCAGTAGAGTGAGAGATATAATTAATACAGAGCCCATGATTAACTCTTCAATTGTCTTTAAGAAATTTCCAATGGTTACTGTGGTTCACAGGTTGGGATTCTTTTGCCAAATAGTCTAGCTGTTGCCTGTAAGTATCTTTGTGGTCTCTGATACTCTCCATGTCTTTCTATAAGAGTCCCTAAAGCGAGACCATTTTGTTCAAGAGCATAATGGGAAAAAGGAAAGTTATAAAGAGGATAACCTAATGCAGGGTCTCAAGAAGACTCTCCTTAATATTCTCAGAAGAGGAGGAGGCATCTTCTGGCCACTGTAGAGGCTTGAGGTGGTCAGCTTTTTAGAAAGGAATATAGAGGCCGAGGTTTTGCTGACAAATTTTGAATTCATTGTCTACACTATCCTGCTAATTCTAAGAATCCACAGAGTTGTCTTTTAGTCATAGTGCAGGAAATGCCAAGATTCCTTTTATTTTGGTGAGATCAAGCAAAAGACTCTGTCCTGAAATTAGACATCTTAAATATTTAATTTTTTTTTGTTGAAACTTTATGCCCTTTGGTGGCTAATTTCTCTAATAGGGAGAGGTTGTCCTCTATGGAGGCCTCTAGCATGGAGGAACAAAGTAATAAGTTTTCCACATATGGATGAAAACAGAATGCCAAAAAAATTTCCAAGTCTGCTATGTCTGCTTTTAAGTCTTGGGAGAGATACATGGGACTTTCAATATACCCCTGAGGCATTACGGTTCAGGTATTGTTTTCCTTTCCACATGAAAGCAAGAAAATATTGGCTGTTCGGATCAATCAGAATGCTCAAGAATCACTGCAATGGTCAATCCCGGTGAAAACCTGAATGGTGGTATGGATGATAGTAGTGTATGTAGGTTAGGTGTAATAGAATGATGAGGCATTACAATGTTACTGATAGGTCTTAAGTCTTGGGCAAATCTCCATCCTCAGTTACTAAGTCTTTGTATTGGTAAATTGGAAGTATTACATGGGACTGGTATGTGCAATGATTAACCCTGCTTGAAGTAATTCTCAAGAATTGCTTTGGTAATTCTCAATAATTGCTTTGATTCCCGGAATGGCTTCCTAGGAGGTTTAAAGGATATTGTTTACTGTTTGGAAGTAATTTTGTTTCATCTATTTGTGCTACAATTGGTAGTGCTGAATGAATGTAGCCAATGTCAAAGGTGCCTTTAAACCATACGTTTTCAGGAATAGTGGTTACTAGGTTCTGAAATGGCTATTTTTGTCTTGTTTTCAAGAACTAAAAGTACAGGGACAAAGTGTTCAATGGGTTCCCCATTTAGTAACTTTTTTTCTTTTCTTCTTCAATGTTAACGACACTTCCCCCTTTTGGGAAAAAGAAGTGTGAGCTTTGTGGGTTTCCAGAAAATCTCAGCCAATTAGGTGAATTGGAGTCTAAGGGACTAACAAACAGATGAGAACCTTGGAATTCCTCTGGTAAAAAGGCAGTGGGGAGAGATTGGTAAACTGTCATTAGTTGATCTGAGACACCAATCATTTGTATTTTGTTTTTTGAGGAAGGGAAACACAGTGTTTTGGGGGAAAGAAGGTTTAAGTTTATGAGATTTGGGGGAGTCATTTCATCCACGTTGCTGCATTTGGTAATCCATAACCTTTGCAGTGTGGATATGAAGATCTAGGACTCTAGCAGCCTTTTGTTTGGCTGATTTTTTTATGGATTTGGAGAGTTGTACTGCCAAATTAAGTAAGTTATAGGATTCAACAGTGGCCCAATTTAATAACTCACATTTTATTAGGGTTCCAACTTCTAAACCATTTATAAAGGTGGATGTAAACAGAGAAGAAATTTGAGGGTCAATTTTATCTAAGTCTGAGTATTATAAAAAATACTTTCTCCAGTCTGCCATAGTAGTTATGGACTGACTCCTCAGTTTCTTGAATGCATTATTGAATGCTTTTCCAGTCTATCATTTTTGGACTTACTATAGCAATCTGATCATCTAATTCTCTGGCTAATGTAGAGCCTTTGGGAAATATCCAGGGTTTTTTGTTTTTGTTTTTTTCTTCTACTTTCTTTAGGTCATCCAAAGGATGTTGCCCACCCACTTTCTTAACCATGTTTGAACAAGGCTTTTATCTTCTAACATGTCAGCTGGTAAAGATTAGAGTAACCTAGTTGATAGGTTTTAGTAAGGAGGTCAAATTCTTTGGTGAAGCTCACATGATCAACAGAGGGATTGGGACAATCTTGGACAATAACCCTGAGTTCTAATTTAGTCAAAGGAGAATAAGTAATAGATTATTTGGAGCCTCCTTCATTTGATTGAAGGCTTGTATGACTGGAGAAGACTCAATAAGGATTCATCAGAAAAGCAAAATTCAGATAGGAAAAGATATACAAGCATTAAGCAAGAGGGTGTACAGAATAACAGTGGGCTAGGAAGGGCAGAACTCAAGAGTTGGATGTAACACAGAACAAGGACAAAGAGATGGAGGTAGTTGGTTCTGGTTTCATTTTTTAAAAAATTGAGGTTGCATCCCTTTTTCCGGTTAGAGAGTCTTTTATCTAATTGGGCATTGTTATCTCTAGGGCTACTAATTTAGATTTCTGGAGTATTCATTCTGGCTATTTAATCTCTCCTTTTAGCCCTTCTGCAGAGGAAAACAGATTTTGGGAGGTCGAAAAATCCCCACTTGGCCACTGTAATTCTAGATCGCTTTTAGTTATGCTGCTTCAACAAGAAAGAAATCTACAAGACAACAGACCATAATTTTTGTACATAAAACCAACAGAAGTTCCATAAGGGGGGTAACTTTGCACCTATAGTCTTAGAAATAGAAATTCCCATTAGTATTTATTGAAAAGGAAAAAAAAAATCCCTTTGTCAACAGCCAGCAATAGAGGATACCTGATAAAGGCCTGAACCTCAAACAGTGGGGCTGGGGAAATAAGAGGGTCATCAGGGAGGTGGTGGAACACAAAGGGTTCTTGTAGGTACTCTGCTTAAATCTGCAGTGGCACAGATGAAGAGAGGAATGCAAAGGAAGTCATTTCTTATCCCACTCCTGACACCACTTAAAGTCAACTAAGAGGAAGCAAAAGACCAGATTGAAGAGAAGTAAGAAAAAGGTGTTTATTTGGTTCTCAGGAATTGCAATTGAAGACACACAGGTTTGGCTAGAAGCCAAATTGTGTTCCAGTGTAAGGGAGGGGAATAAGTTTTTTTAAAAAAAGATTACACAAGTTGTGTTTGAAAGACTTACTATTGGTGGAAGTGACTGACAGTGTATGAATTAATAAGTCATTGGTTATCACTGTTCACAAATTGCAGTTCTGTCAGAATTCATCTGTTTTCCAGAATATTGTGGTCTTTGCAGGTTGTCCCAATTTAAAGGTTTAAGGCAAGTTTTTTTTTTTTTTTGTAAGCTTACAGGTCACACAGACAGTCCTTTGAGTGACTTCCTGGCTCCACTTTATAGCTCTCAACCACAGGGACAGCATTTTGCATATCATATTTTTATAAGACCTAGGAATTTATATTTGAAATTGACCAATATTTAACTGAAAGATGGAGATAGGAACTGGAACTGGGGAGTATTTTAATGTATTGGTGTTAGTTAATGTCAAGGGCATATATGAAATCTTTCAGGATCCCATTTACTCCTTGAAGAAGTGGCACAAAGGAGACCATATTTTAAAAAATAAACATTTTCCACCCAAATGTTACATTTGGGTTTTTCTGTTAGTGGGTGATGGGAAACAGACTGCCAACTGGAAGTCTGTGTCCAAAATATAAGAATGGATGTGGGTTATGTCTCAAAAGGCTATAATCATAAAAATGAAGGGAAGGATACCTCTTAGGAAATTTCTTTTTATCCCTTCAGCTATTTTAGCAGCATTCCTTTTATATTATAGTCTGTAATTAAACACAAAAATTCTGGGTAAACTCTGTTGCATTCTACTCAGTTCAACATCCAAAATTTAAATTATAAAATGTAAATATGGAAAGTATACTTCGATATTTCTTGAGTTTGTCTTTTTTCTTCTATCAGATTATGATTAATTCATTTCATTAAATTATGTAATCTCAAGTAAACATATGGAACCTATGTAATTCATGGTGGGCTTTTGGAATACTGTCATTTTCAGAACTTAGATACTTTTTTGGCTTTGCCCTAGACACATATGTCTCCGTGTTATTTCTTCACCTACCAGAAAGAAAGAATTGAAGAAAGGAAAGAAAGCAAGGAGGAAGTGGGAAGGAGGAAAGCAGTCAGGGATATTTTCTAAGGGCATTGTGTATCCTAACCAAGGTGAAGGATAAGGAAACACTTAAGCATGTATTATATTCAAGGAACTGAATTCCCAGATGTAGTAGATTCAATGTCAAAAAAGTTTGGATTTCTGATCTTGTGTTTACCAGCTTATTTCCAGATGTTGATCTCAGCCAAATGAAATATATGAAAAGTTCAATTACTTTCAATTTGAAATATAATTTTTAGAGTTTTCCTTGTTTGATCTTGATTTTCTATTCAGACTGCTAAGAATTGGATACTCTGTTCTTCTACTAGGATTTCTTTTCCTGAACTCCATAAAAAATTAATTTCTAAATTCTAAACTAAATTCACTCTTGGTTTCTCTATTCTTTGCCTAAATCTTAACAAAACGCTCCTTAGTCTCTTAAATTAAAATTCTAGTTCTTTTTTAATTTTGAAACCTTGAACAAAACCATTACATTTCTGTCAAAGAATGTAGACTGTGTTGCTTAACAATAATTAGCCATTTTTATGTTTCTATGGTTATCATACTAGCATATATGAATCATAAATTTATCTACTCATAGGAAATGAAACTTTTACTTTTTTCTTAATTTTTTGTGTGAGCTTGCTAATCATGCAGGCAGTCTTTCTTTGAATAGTTTGAAATTGTACTTTAAAATGTACTTGAAAATATATATTTGCTGCATGGCACATTAACTGTGTGGATTTATTTTCAAATATTTTATCTGCCTTATTACTCCACTACTTAGATTTCTTTTTAAGATAATTTGCTTTGTTGTGCTTAAGGGATTAATTCTGGAATCAAACAGAAATGGACTTACCACTCACTAGCTCTATGACTTGACCAAGTTACTTAACTTCTCTATCCTTCAGAATTCTTGTCTATGAAATGAGAATAATAATACAACATTAAGCATTTTTTCCTCCTCAAAAGGTAATGTAATGAATTAGTACAAATGTGTAGATAGCATGAAATCTGGTATATGTAATAAGTTGTCAATAACCTTTAACTGTCATTAATGTTGATACTAATATTGTAATCTATAACACTCAACACTTCAAACCGGAGTATTAATTTTTTGAGCCTATTTCTTCTAGAAAGGGAAGAGATATAGTTAAGTTAGTCAGGAATATCGGGCATTTTTCTGTGCTTTACAACAAAAGAAGAAAATTCTAAGCATATAATATTCTGTAAGATTTTTATATATGTAATATATATGTGTTATTAAATTGATGCAAGATATTTTAAAATAAGGCATAAGTATTTAAGCAAGATATAATGAGTATATGCTTCTTTAAAAATGCATTTCTTCCTTGAATGTCACTCATTTACATGTGAGTTCAATTTTTCTCATAAACATTTGGAAAATATCTAGGACTAGGCAAATGGCTCTTGGATATGATTCCAAATGCACAGCCCACAAAAGAAATTACTAATAGGTTTGCCTTCATCAAATTAAAATAGTTTTCCTCTGCAAAACACCCTGTTAAGAGGATAAAAGGACAAGCCACAGATTTTGAGCAAGTGTTTGCAAATCACATATATAAAAATAGAACTTATATCTATAATATATATAGTACTCTTGGGACCCATTTGTCAAAACACAAACAATCTAATTAAAAAATACACAAAAGACATGAACAGACATTGCACTGAAAGGAGATATATAGATATCAAATATATATATATATAAATATATATATATTCGTACATATGTGGTCTTTTATACTGACTTTTTGTTAGCATGATATTTTCAAAATTCATAATTTGTAACATATTTTTATGTCCTTTTATAGCAGAATAATTTTCCATTTTATGCATATTGTTTAACTATTCTTCAGTTGGTGGACATTTCCATCATTTCCAACTTTTGGGTGATTATGAGTAATGCTGTCATATTTATCTGATTGTTACATAAGGCTACTGACTCAGTAATTTCAACCAAAGTTCTCTTTGAGAGATAATTAGTTTAGATGGGTTTGTGATTAAATGTATGGTAGGTTTAGGTAGCCAGAAATCAACACAAAGTTACTGGATGAGAAAGAGGTTATTCAAAGGATTGATGTTTTCAGAAACAAAGGTAGGATATCATCACAGTTCTGTTAAAACTTGATCAAATTTGCTATTTGTTTAATGTCCTTGTGGTGACGATTTCCCAGTGCCAATCACTTTTTGTGCTTTATATTACTTAAAATAAAAAGAAAAAAAAATACCTGTTGTGCTTCAAACTTAAAGTTTTTCTGTTTTGCTGTTTAGCAGCCAGTATCATTTATATAAATATTCTAATTATAAATTGGTATTACTAGATTGAAATAAATAATTGTGTTTATAGTAATGAACATAATTAGGGGGTTAAATTATGTATTTAGTAAGTTGCCTTAGATTCAATATTACATATTGGCAGCAATTACTCTAAGGTAATTAGAATAATGGTGTGATGACAGTGCGCCATAAATCTCTTAATATTTTATTATTGACCTATTAATATCTTATTATTGCCTTAAAACTAAATTTTATTTTGTTAAATGAGATATAAAAGAAAGCCAATACTTTTATCCACTCCTGAAGGAGATGATCAGAAAGACTGGACATGTTTGGAGTCTTGGATTGTGGTGGCATATGCTTCAGGACACAAAGACCCCAGCCGGCATGAATAAGGTACTAGAACTACAGAGCTCAGGTTGGAGAGCTCCAATCACTACCAGGTTTACTGAGCACATAACTGTTGCTATGTAACTAACACATCCGTCCTGAGATGCCCATACTCAAAAGGGCCTGGAAGAGTGCCTTCCACAGATTGAGACTTCACACTCCTTGTCTGAAAATCCCAACCCCCTTGAAGGTTCTTTTCAACCATGGAAACTAGTGGGTATGGACCCTAATGTCACTAGATATTGACCTGAATTAACATGATTACCTTTTAAAAGTCCTATTTGCCTTCAACTTTTTAGTAATATACTTTTTACCTAAAAGAAATATCAAATTGCAATACACACACACACACACACACACACACCACACACACACACACACACACACACTCATGTTTGGCTCATGTGATTTTGCAAACTGAGAGTCTCATAATTCTGCCATCTGCAAACTGGATAACCTGGACAGCCAGTGGTGTAATTCAATTCAAGTCCAAAGGCCAGAGAACTAGGAGGATCAGTAACCTTGAGCAGGAGAAGATGATGACCTATCTCAAGCAAAAAGTGAATTTGCCTTTTTCCTTCTTTTTTTTTCTATTTTAGCCCTCAATGGATTGGATGATGGCCTTCTACACTGGAGAGGGTAGTCTTTATTCAGTCTGCTAATTCAGTGCTAATATCTTACAGAAACATGTTCTCAGATACTTTTAACAATAATTTTTTTACCATCTATCTGGACATCCCTTAGTCCAGACCAATTGTCACATAAAGTCAATCATCATAACATATATACAATAAAGTATGAAAATGTATTGATCTTAACTCTATAGCTTGGTGAATTATTACATGTATATACCCAGTTAGTCAATATTTATCTTCACTGTAAGCATTTTTTTGACTTCTGTCACCATTGTTTATTTTGATTTTTTTGAACTTTATGTAAATGGAAGGACACAACATTAATTCACTTTTTAGATATTTATAAAGTAACTTTTAAGAACCTTCAACTTTAAAACTACTGAATCAGATTTAATTGTTAATATCTTCAAATATCAGCATGATATTGATTTCATAAAATGAGTTTGTAAAGAAACCCTCCTCTTCAATTTTTTGGAATAATTTCAGTAGGATCAGTACCAACTCCTTACCTCTGATAAAATCTGAATGTAAATCTATCCATTCTAGGGCTGGTTTTGGTTAATAGATTTAAAAAAAGATTATTATTACTGATTCCATTTTGTAACGAATTCTTAGGCTATTCAGGGTTTCAGTTTCTTCCTGTTTCAATTGTAGGAAGTTTTGTGTTTGTAGGAATTTGTGCATTTCCTCTAGATTTTCTGATTTGTGTGCATAGAGATGTATGTAGTGTTCTCTGAGAATTTTTGTATTTCTATGGGATTGGTTATAATGTCAACTTTGTCATTTTTTTATTGGGTTTCTTTGAATCTTCTCCCTTTTTTTTCTTCATAATGTAGCTAGTGATTTTGTTTATCCTTTCAAGGAATCAACTTTTCATTTCATTGATCTTTTGAAATTTTTTTGGTCTCAATTTCAATTGGTTTTGTTCTGAATTTGGTTATTTCTTTTCTTGTGCTAACTTTGGGTTTAGTTTGTTCTTTTTTTTTTTTTGTTTCTTGAAGTTTGATGTTAGGTTGTTAGGTTAAACTTTTAACACCATTTTTGCTATATCTCAGTGGTTTGGTAAATTGTGTGTCTGTTTCCATTTGCTTTAAATATTTTTTTCTTTTTGCTTTGATCGTGTTGTTCACTCAACAGTCATTCAGGAGCAAGTTGTTTAGCTACTATGTATACATGTAATTTTGATTGGTATTGATTTCTATTTTTATTCCATTGTTGTCTGAGAAAATGCATGGTATGATTTAAGTTTTTTAAAAATTTATTGACCAAACATGGTTAGTCTTAGAGTATGTTTTGTGTGCAGATGAGAAGAATATATATTCTGTGGTTGTAGGAGGTTGTATTCTGTAGATGTTTCTTAGGTTCAATTGGCCAAGTATCAAATTTTATGTCCAGAATAAGTTTTCTGCCTTGATGCTCTGTCTAATGCTGTCAGTGGGGCATTGAAGTCCCCCACTATTATTGTATGGTGGCCTAAGTCTTTTCTTAGAACTAGCAGTAATTGTTTTACAAATCTGGGTCCTCCAATGTTGGACATGTATATATTTAGGAGTGTTCAATCTTCTTCTTGAATTAAATTCTTTATCATTCTATAATGCCCTTATCACATTTTTTGACTGTTGTTGGTATGAAGTCTCTTTTATCTGATACAAGAATAGTGTCCTGTGCTTTTTTTGGTTTTTCATTTGTAGGGTATATATCTTTCTCCACTCCTTTACCTTGAACCTATGGGTGTTATTGCATGTGAAATGGGTCTCTGGAAAATAGTAAAAGTATGAGTCTTTTTCCTTCCTTCCCTTCCTTCCCTTCCCTTCCCTTCCCTTCCCTTCCTTTTCCCTTCCCTTCCCTTTCCCTTTTTGTTTCTCTCCCTCTCTCCTTCACTCCTCCCTCCCTCTTTCTTTCTTTTTCTTTCTTTCTTTCTTTCTTTCTTTCTTTCTTTCTTTCTTTCTTTCTTCTTTCTTTTTCTTTCCTTCTTTCCTTTATAGTGTTAACTAGTTGCTTTGTAGTCTTAGTTGTCTAGTTGCTTTATAGGATCTATGGGCTATGCACATATCATTCTCTTATTTCCATGTTTAGAAGTCCCTTAAACATCTCTTGTAGGGCCAGTCTGGTGGCAACAAACTCCCATAACAATTATTTGTCTTAAAAGTTTAGTTTGACTGCATAAAAAAAATCTTGACTGGCATTTCTTGTCTTTAAGAATCATAAAAATGGGCCCCCCATGCTCTAATGTTAATCTGAGTGATCTTCCTTTATAGTAATATGGCCCTTTTCTCTAGCTGTTTTTAAGACTTTTTTTTTTGCATGAACCTTGGATAGTAAATAGTATGATGACTCTGTGCCTTGGGGAAGGTTGTCCTGTCTAAGATCTTATAGGAATTCCCTAAATTTCTTGTATTTTCATGTATCATCTCTAGCAATCAGAGAAAATTTCCAGAATCATATCCTCAAATATGTTTTCTAAGTTGCTTACTATCTCTTCTTCTCTCTCAGGAATGCCAGTAAGTTTTAGGCTTAGTTGCTTTACAAAATCTAAAAATTTTCAAAGGCTTTTTTATTTTAAAAAATATTCCTTATTTTTGTCTGGCTGAGTTGATTTGAAGGACTGCTCTTTGAGCTCTGACATTATTTTTTCTGCTTGCTATAGTCTGTTTTTAAGGCTTCCAACTATATTTTGAAATTACCGTAATAAATTTTTCAATTTCAGAAGTTCAGTTTTGTTCTTTCTTAATATGACTATATCATCTTTCAAGTCTTGGACCATTTTTCTGGCTTCTTTTATTGGATTACAACTTTCTCTTGCATCTCTTTGAGTTTCCTTGCCATCTATATTCTGAATGCTATGTCTGTTATTCCAGACATTTCAATCTGATTGGGGTCCATTGCATCTGCTAGAGAGCTGGTGCAATCCTCTGGAGATGATGAAACAGTTTGGCTTTTTTTTATTGCCCTGGTTCCCTCTCATCCAAGGAAGCTGACACTTTTTTTGATTTGCTATTGTTTGGATGGGGCTTTTTAAAAAACATTTTTCATTCTGTTTTTCTTTGTGGGTATGATTTTGGTGTATGTTTGTGTGGTCAGCTGGCTTTGATTCGGGCTTATTTCAGAAGACTGAGGCTCTGTATGAGTTCATTGGTTGCAGATAAGTTCATGTGGTCACTTTCTCAGACATTGCTTGTTGTAATAATGTATTTTTCTTTGATGATGTGGTTCATGCTGCAGTCCAGTATACAGTCCTTAAGAGTAGGAGCCGGTATGTAGGCTCATCAGACTTCATGCCCTGACCCTCAGCAGAGATAAGGGCACTAGAAAAAGTGAGAAATGCACCTTTTTCTTTGAATGTGTGTGTTTGGTAGGGGTGGAGCTGTTGGAAAAGAGCAATAACTGATCTCGAACTACTCCGGATCCCTGAACCTTGACAGAAAGTGCCGTAGCCACATCCGCAGCAATGCACAGGAAATGGGCACAAGGTGCATGATGGGCCCTCCTTCAAAGTCTATTCCTGAGCTTTGGTTTTGCCCCATTCAGCACCTGGTGCTCCGCCTATATTTTTTTATTCCAAGGAGGCTTTGTCAAGTTGTGCTTTCCTTTCCCTTAGGGTAGTCAACATCAGGGGTTAGATCTCTAGGGAATTTACTACTCTCTGGGGACACATCAGTTCCCTGTGCTTGCCCAAATCCAAGTAGGTTGTGGAGCAAGTCTGTGATTGGTTTGTTGAGGAAGTGGTTAACAGGAATGGACAATGGTCCTGCAGGTGGAAAACTGTATCTCTTTTAATATTTAATTTGATAACATCTTTACCATTTTTAAGTGAAGGTCATTGCTGCCAGAATCTTGAATCAATTTGTCATTATTCTCATGGAATACATTGAATGGGATTCATTTAAATTACATAAGATTGATCATCCTTTTTTAAAAGATTTTTTTATGCAAGTGGTTTTTCTTTTTGAATGAGGTTTTCAATCTATGTTTTTTGATATAGCTAAATAGTGGATCACATTGACAAACTTTGCTAGTCATTGATTTTTTATTGGAAATTTTACTTCTTTACAATAAAACAATCTAAAGAGAAATGACTTTGGAAAGTATATGTTAAATTCAACATTTAAATTAATATCTATGCTGATGTAAATAAATGATTGAATAAATAAATACATAATTTACGTAGATACTTCATTCACAAAGAGATGGTTCATGACTTCCTAATCCTTAAGTATGGGCTGCACATTGTAACTTCCTTCTGAAGAATAGAGTAAGAAGGAGCGGGAAAGAGAAATTCTGTAGTGAAGAAACCTGATAAATACTTCCTTAACCAGATGATCAAGGTTAACACCTACAATGATGTCAGGTTGGTAGTATATACCCTTGATATGATTTGATGAATACAGCATTTTCTTCTGTCGACTTGTTCCTAAAAACCCATAAACTCAGTTTAATTTTGAGAAAAAAATCAAGTATATCTCAAATGAAGGACACTCTGCAAAATACCTGACTAGTATGCTTTATAAAGGAATTAAAACAATAAAAAAAATCATTTAAAAAAAGATGATCATTTTAACAATGTTGATTCTTCCCTCGATGAGCATGGAATATTTTTCCATTTGTTGTGTCTTCTTAGATTTCTTTGAGCAGTGTTTCGTAGTTCTCATTGTAAAGCTTTTTCACTTCTCTGGTTAGGAAGATGCTGGGGTATTTCATTTTTTGTGGGTGGCTATTGTGAATGGGATGGTGCTTTTAATTTGGGTCTCTGCCAGCTTGTTGTTGGTGTAGAGGAATGCAACTGCCTTTGCACATTTATTTTGTACCCTGAGACTTTGCTAAAAATCAGTGCAAGCAGGTTTTTGCGAGATTCTTTTGGATTTTCAAGATATGGAATCATATCATCAGCAAGGATGGATAACTTAACTTCCTCTTTTCCTATTTGGATACCCCTGATTTACTTTTCTTGTAAATTGTCACAGTTAGGAGAAGCCTAAGGTAACGTAATTATTATGTTAGTGTGGTAACCTGGAGCAGAAAAGGACTTTAGGCAAAAACTAAGGATAGCTGAATAAATCATTGATACTAGTTAGTAACAATGTATTAATGTCAATTTGTTAATTAGCACAAATGTATTATAAGAATGTTAGGATGTTAATGATAGGAGAAATTAGGTATAAGGAATATGGATACTTTGTACTATCTTCACATTTTTGTCTGTAAATTTAAAACTTTTCTAAGTTGGGCTCGGTGCCTCAGCCTGTAATCCCGCGCTTTGGGAGGCTGAGGTGAGTGGATTGCCTGAGCCTGAGGGTTCGAGACCCGCCTGGGCAACTTGGTGAGACCTCATCTCTACAATAAATCAAAAATCAGCCAGGCATGGTAACGCACGCCTGTAATTCCGGCTACTCGGAAGGCTGAGGCGGAAGGATCGTCGGAGCCCAGTAGGTCGAGGCTGCAGTGGCTGGGAGCGGCCACTGCACTCCAGTCTGGGCGACAGAGTGAGACTCCAACTCAAAACAAAACAAAACAAAAAACTTTTCTAAAATAAAAAACTTTATTTTAAAAATTACATATAATTACATGTAATTGAGGGAAACAACTCCAGGTGCCAAATTTAATTGAGTTGTGTGTAGAGTCTATTGTACATTTTTCTTTTTCCTTCCAGACTCCCTCAGGACAATGCCGAAGAATAACCAGAAACTTAAGTCTGCAAAGAGGAAATGTTCTTATAAGAGAATTATGAACCAGAAGTCTGTGTACATTGTAATTATATCCCAAAACTTCAGAGATAAACCTTTGTCCATGCTCAGGATTTTTTAAAGTACATCATAAATCTTTTAAAAAAAATTATCCCCCTAAGCTACCTTCCAAGAATTCTTAATTACAGCATAGTGAAAAACCAGGAAGTCAACTCCCTTGCTCATCTGTCTACTTTTAAAATTATAGTTTTGCATTCCATTGCATCACATGTTTTACAACTGATTATAAAAAATACAGTAAATCAAAGGGAGAAAGTGATTCTTCCTACTTTATATTATATAAAAAAGTAAGCCAAACCATTTCTCCCTATGAGCCATAAATTTTCTAGACTTTTAACCAAAGAAATAGAAATTGAAATTTCTCTAACAATGGATAATTTTAATGAAAGAAAGAGCTTAAATTTGCCATTTTCAGAATTTAGGATGCTAAAAAATCTGAGCAAGCAGTATTATTAAGTCATTTGTTTTGGTACACTGAACTTAGGAAATATTTTTGTTTGTTTCTAAATTCTCTGACTTGCTAACTTCAGAAGTGCTAGTATGTAAAATGTGTATTTTGTATATGTTACACATATACTTGTAGACATAAATATGTTTGGCTCTGTGTATACTTATATTTTGTATATGTTACACATATACTTGTAGACATAAATATACTTGTAGACATAAATATGTATGGCTCTGTGTGTACTTATATTTTGTATATGTTACACATATACTTGTAGACATAAATATGTATGACTCTGTATATACTTATATTTTGCATATGTTACACATATACTTGTAGACATAAATATGCATGGCTCTGTGTATACGTAGATATACACATACACAGATGAAGAAGGATCTTTTAAAAATACTGAATTTCATATATTACCTTTCGTCACTAACATTTTACATACTAGGCTTGTAAGCAAAGCTAAGGTATATTTTTGAGTTGATATTTCTGCAATATATTGGATGTGATGTAGATATATGACAATTGTGTTCTTTTATTTTGTTTCTGATATTCAAATGTAGGCCTTGAACATCCCTTGAGTGACACAGAATAGCCTTTAGAGTGTAATTACAATAAAACTGAGCCCTTCAAACTTTTAGTAAGTTTGGGCAAATAGTATTTCCTTGGGAATGAATCAGAGATTGGATACAGATACTCTGAATAGTTGACAGAAAAGAGAACTAGATACATATTTTCTACTTCAAGCTAAACCACTTGATAGTAGAAAATCTTGACTCTCAAATATATTTTAGGCAGAATGTGAAGCTTTGAAATCATAAGCTCAGGTCTGAATCCTGGCTCTAGTAGTTAAATCTCTGTGGTATTTGGGTAAATTTTATTGATTTATTTGAGTCATTATTTCAGTCTACACATTGTACATTATGGGTAACAATCTTATCTTTGAGGAAAAAAATAGAAGTGAGTATATGAAATAACTTAGCAAGGTTTCTGGCACATAGAATTCAAGAATGATACTGCAGTCACTCACAGGCTTTCATTCAAGATTTAATGAATTCATAAATATAAAACATTTAAAACAGTATCTGTCATATAGTAGACACTCAAAATATGTTATCATTATTCAGCAGGTGTTCTCAGATTGCCATTATTTTGTTCACTAAGAAATTATAATTAATTTATTCATTAAGTCTTGAATGTTACATTTGAAATCAGTGTTTATTTCCAGTTCTAAGCATTTTCCAAGATTTTGCCAACTTAAACTTCTTCCTTTTTATATTTCACTTATGTGTAAAGGAGGCACAGACTCTGACTCTGTTATCCTCATAGCACCTGGTGTACTTTTAGGACATTAGAATTAAGTATTCCATTTGTTCTAAAGATAATTTTCTTTTGAAGAGATTATCTTTCATTGATTTTCTTTTTAACTCATGGTTTTATTCAGCAAATATTTGTTGGGCAAATATTATATGCCAGCAATTCAGCAGTAAACAACATATAAATTCTCTGCTTGAGCCTTGCATTGCAGTGGGGGTAGGCAACCAACAGACATTTAAGTGTAGGTATGGCAACTGTTGATGAGTATCAAGAACAAAAATAAAGCAAGAGTTAAGGGTTAGTGAATCATGATGCACCGGTTGGTGGGTACTGTTTTACCAGTCAGGGAAGACATTGCTAAGGACATATCTTTGTACTTCAGGTGAGGATAACCAGTTGAAAAATCTGTAATAACATGCACATACACTCAAATGGGTGAAGTTTTCTTAAAGTTTGTTCATATCTACCAAGATTTATGCCACACAAAAATCTTACAGGATCACTCATTATTATTTGGAACTTTTAAATGAGGGAACTGGCATATAGAGCAGTGGATAAGTGGTGGCTCTCTTGACTAAGTCAATGATGAGTTTCTGTGGGCAAAGGAAATAAGTACAGGACACTTCCCAGGTGTTATTTTATTTAATGTGCACAATAATTTTAGAAGGCATAATTAGCTCTATTTTAGAGGTGTTAGAAACTCAATAACATTAAGTAATTATTTTAAGTAATTTTTATTCATCCAATAAATAATTATCAAGTGCCTGTCTTTTGCTCTGCATAGTTGAAGATGAAGAAATTTTCAGGAATCCCAAAAAAAGAAAGAAATATTGAGTGCTAATTTGATAATACTAAGAAGAATATTTCAGGCAGAGAAATCAAATGAACCAAGGCTAGACATAGCTTACATATGAATATTTAGGTTCCACAGGAGGTTGGTTTGGCTGAGGTATGGAGTACAAGGGGTCACTATCCATCAGTTCATCAATAGGAAATTCTATGAGTAAATTATCATAAATTTGTATGATATACTATTCATAATTAAACATATTTTAATTACTTTTCACATGGATAAACCTTAAGTCATGATATAAAATAAAATAAAATAAATTTTAGGTGGTCCTTATAGTTTGATAGAGGCTTTGTGAAATGTGGAAACATTGCAAAGAAATAAGATATATTACTTATAAATATACACATAATATGATCGGTATAAAACATGCAGTAAAGTATTAGAACCACATTTAAGATAAAGGTTACCTCTGAGGAGGCAAGGAGGGATACATGATTGTGAAAGAGAACACAGGTTCTTCAACTGTGTCTTCAATGATTAGGTTTTTTTTTAAGTTTACAGCAAATTTGACAGAATATATTAAAATTTGTTAAAGCTGACTAGTAGATACAAAGTGTTCATTATAATATTTTCTGAAATTTTATTTTTGTTTAAAAGATTTTATGTCAAAAATTACAAATTTATTGTATAACAAGATATGCAGTGGACATCAGTTAAAAAATAAGTTCAGCCGGGCTTGGTGGCTCAACCTGTAATCCCACGCCTTTGGGAGGCTGAGGTGAGTGGATTGCCTGAGCCCACGGGTTCGAGACCCACCTGGGCAGCGAGACCTCATCTCTACAATAAATCAAAAAATCAGCCAGGCATGGTAGCGCATGCCTGTAATTCTGGTTACTTGGAAGGCTGAGGTGGAAGGATCGCCGGAGCCCAGCAGGTCGAGGCTGTGGTGGCCGGGAGCGGCCACTGCACTCCAGTGTGGGTGACAGAGTGAGACTCCAACTCAAATAATAATAATAATAATAATAAGTTCAAGAAGTAGTAGGAGTCAGATTATAAAGTATCTTGAGTAACCTGCTAGGATTTTGGATTTCCTATATGAGCATATTCACTGTCATGATCTTTGTTTCTCTTCTTTATGTTGAGACCCTCAAAGTCATTCAGTTCAACCCAATCGTTCCTGCTCTACTGAGTGTCAGGATACTTGTTTTGTCCTGGTATCATGGTGAATGTAGCATGTCCAACACTACACATCTTTTACTTTAAACTAGATATCTGACATTATTCTTATCCTTCTCTCACTCACAATATATCTGTTGCTTTACATATTCTAGTTTCCCTGTGACTCCTTTCCTTTACATGATGATGGTACCCAAGCCAGGAGATTCCTTTTTACATAACTTGTAGCAAGGCAACTGGCATGAGATGGGCCTTTATAAAATCTGCTAAATACTTGGCATTGCTCTTTTGATGACATGGAGTCAATTAAGAATTTTGAACTATGATACTCAGGAATTATGTGGAGAAAAGAGATAAAAACTGGAGGTGGCGAATTCTAGTCAGACTTTAGAAAAGTAGATGTTTATGAAATCAAGATTAGAATTAGATGAAAGTATGGATGATTGGCGTCTCAGAGCAATATCCAGGTAAATGAAGAGGATGTGGCATTATGTTTCACGTGTTTTTTTATTCAAGTTTTCTGCTTATTGCTGTAGTGTTGATGAACAGTATTTATTTAGAGATGTAGGCTTAAGTCTAGAATTGAATTATAGTAAGTCAGAAGACAAGGAAAGCAAAGGTTTTACAGGAAGAGGGAGTAGTCAACCTTACAAAAATCATAAGAAAAGCAATTTCAATGGGATAGTGAGAATAGAAGTCATTGGAGTTACTGAGTGAATTCTATTAACAATGAGAGTCAACTGTGTGTTCAAGAAGTTTGAAACAAGAGCAGTAGGACAATGAAGCATTACAATCATCCCTGTTGATTCATGACACCTGTGGATACCAAAATCCATGGATATTCATGCCCCTGATATAAAATGCCACAATAATTAAGCACAATATATGTACATCTTCCTGTATATTTTAAATCATATCTTGATTACTTATAATGTGTAATACAATGCCTGTATATCACTTCATTTCTGTGGATTCAATGTAGTACTTTATGTGTGGTAAATTAAAAAATTGTTTTTTGGAACTTTGTGGAATTTTTTATTTTCTGAATATTTTCACTTAGTCTTTAGTTGAATCTTCAGATACAGAGCACATAAATACAATGGACCAATGTGCTATGTTTTACTGGCTTTGCTTTGTTTTGATTTAAAAATGTGTAATTTGAACATGTGTGAAAAATACCAAAGAGATGGAATTCCTGGAAAAAAGAAAAGCTCTTTAAAAATCTTGAAGGATTGTATATTATTGGTATCAAGAAAAATGGGAGGGTAGAGTATTCTAAGCATAGAAAGAGAATCTGTAACCTGAGTTGGAGGACAGATGCCACTTTCTCTGGAATGAAAAGGACACAGCAAACACAAGCTAGAGGTACAGATTGTTCTTGTGAAGAAATGAAAATAAGAACGTAGGTAGGGGTTATAAGATCTGAAGGTTTGTCCATACCAAACTCACTTATTTTATTCTCAGTTAGAGGTATTGATAAATGTTAAAAGGGTATTTATCTTGTTTTTTGTTGTGGTCTGTTCAGGTTGCTATAACAAGTTGCCATAATCTTAGTGTCTTATAAACAATGACTTTTATGTCTCACATTTTTGGAGACTGGGAAGTCCAAGATTGAGATGCTGGTGGATTTGGGTGAGCGTTTGCTTCTTGTTTCATAGATGGCTGTCTCCTTCCTGTGTCCTCACATGGAAGAAGGGGCAAGTGAGCTCTCTGGGGTCTCTTTTACAAAGGCAATAATCACCTTCATGATGGATCCACCTTCACGACCTAATTTCTTCCCAAAGGCCTCACCTTCTAATGCCATCACATTGGGGATTCGATTTCAATATAAATTTTGAGAGGACACAAACATTCATTCTACAGCATTTGCTCCTTTTCTCCTCAATTCATTTTCTTCTTGCATGCAAAAGAACATTTTTAAAGATTCCACAGAACTTCATCGCAGCCATCTCCAGCAAACAAACAGCTTTATGGTGTGAAGTTCATGATTTTATTTTTATGAAACCACTTCCAGCATTAGTTGCTTAAAGTCTTAATTATAGTGAAGTGTTAAAGGGAATCTCTTCAGAATGTACTTTTATATGTTATAGTCATTAGACACTCTCTTCTGATTGGTTACTGAGTTGCTTGTAGAAATCTCTAAAAATGGAAATAATTTTAATTATCAGTTATCTGTATCTACAAAACTGCTCATGTCCATTAATGCAAGCTTTCTGAAAATTTACATAGGTCATTGAGTTTTAGGTGATGTATGCATTTTTTGATATTTCAACACATTTTTAATGTAGAAAAAAGGTATATAATTTTGCATCTTGGCTAGTCTCTCTCTGATAGGTAAGGTGGGCTCATTCAGCCAGTTTAATATCAGCAAAAAATCATGTAATTTTAGGGCCAGAAAGTGTGTGTATGTGCAGTGAGAGGGCACAATATAAATTTAAAAAAAGCTAACACAAAGTATGTTTGTTTGTTGATTTATAGGTATTTTAAGCAATTTTATTTGGTAAATTATTATTTTGGAGTCAAATGCTTTTCTATTTACCTCAATAAAACTAAAAAATTAATCTCACTGCCTCTCAACTTTTCTCTCCTGCCTTCCTTTTTTCAGAGAGGTCTATACATTTAAGATGTCTTTATTACTGCCAAGGGGGATTGACTAGGCTTCTTTATTGTGAATATTAAATTTTCTTCTCATAAAATGAGTGAGATCATTTCTGCCAAAATTGATGTTATCATTTTAGCAGATGGCTGATAGATACATTGTTAGTCTTTTCTTGGATAAATTTCAAATCTTGATAGAATACTTTCTTCAAAAAAAAAAAAAAAATCTATGTCCAGATGTGGTACTTGGTGATATGTAGCTTGCACATTTTTCTCATGACACGTTTTTCAGTGGCTGCTGGGTTTTTCATGGGTTTCATGGGCCTAAATGGCTGGATAACTTCCCACCTTCTCTCCACTTTGTTTGCTATAGTAACTTGCTATTCAGTTAGCACAGTGATATCTGCACACTTTTCTCTGTATTTTCATCTCTTAATGCACATTTAATGTGTTATGTATAACTCTTACAAATATGTAGCTGAATTTTGATTTGATAATGTTGAATAATTAAAATTTGACAGGTTTAAATTGTAATAAAGTTTATTCTGCTTATGTTGAAAGTGATAGCTATGAGGGCTGGGGGAATCCATGTCCGATAGCGTTTCTTGTTAAATCCTGCTCTGTAGAGCTGTGTGTAACAAGCAACATAACAAAACTCTTTGTTTCTTAGGATTTTCAACTGTAAAATGAAGATATCACATACTTAAGAGTTGTTTTGAGGAATAAATGAGAATGTACTTATGAAAGCATCTGGCACTCTTCCGATCATAGATAAGATACTCAGCAAAATTGGAGTGTTACTGATCCTCAAAAACTTCTTCAAGACAATAATGATTTTTACATCTAATCTTTAGACACTACAGGTTATTAAGTAATTTTGAATTATCCTGATAAAGATTAAATTATACCATATATATTTCTGATTTATGTATTTGGTAAAGAGTTCCATTGTCTGCTTTAATTGCTTTAATTAATATTTAATTCCTCAATCCTGATACTGTTTTTATTATTCATTTTCTTTCTAGTCTGTAGTTAAATGATATAATCATTTCTAATCTTAATTTTTGTAGCAATTTGACTGAATTACCTTATTTTGATTCACTCAAATGAAAGTGAATTAATTATTATTGTAGCACTATTAATGCTTAATGCATTAGTCATGTTTGCTTTTCTAATAAGTCAACACTCTCAGCTCTTTTGTTACTTTACTAATTTTTCTTTTTTAGTGTTTCATTATTTCCTGTTCAATTACTGTCTTTTTCTGTGTGATGTTTTAGTCACATGGTTTTGCTTAAAGTCACCTATGCATTTTCCATATGTATTATACTATAGACACACAGTCATATACACATATTCATAGATTTTAAAAAATTATCCTTGAGAAATAAAAGTAGAATTTATTACTGTCAGGATCTCCCAATGAGATTCACTTTTTTCTATTGATTTATTATCCCAAGTTACATATAAAGACATTCAAATATTCACGTATCTTATAGAACTTGTATATTAACATTATAAATTTATTCAGAAATAGAAGATTTTGATAACTTAATGCTGGGTTGGCCTGTCATTTCTCCTTAGTAACAGTAGAATCCCCATTTGCTATGAAAAGGATCTCTGGACAGTAACTTATATGTTCCTCCTGTGGCACACCCCGTTTATGACACATAGAATTGTAGGTCCTGTGAGAGGTACAGGAAAAATATGATATGTTATCTGAAGTCGAAGAGTTTTACTTTACTTACAGACATGAGAGTAACACATATACAGTGGATATTTCATAATCCTAGTTAGTAAAATGTTTTTCCAGGGGCTGTGAAAATCCTGAGGATAGTAATAACTAGAGAAAGTTCTTTGACAAATATGGGAATAGGTCCAAACCTACAAAAATAGATAGACTCTAAATTTGAATCAAAGGAACTAAAATGAGCAAAGAACCTATTGTTTTTGTTTTTGTTTTTCATTTTTCTGTTAACTTTTCAGAGAAAATCTGTCTTATGACTTCTTAACTACAGAGTCCTTTTAATTTCCTTTGTGGTAGAATCCCAATTATTCTGCAACCTCATGCCATCAATTTCATCTTTTATATAACAGATTTCCTGTGGTACAATATCTCTGAACTAGAGGGTTAATTAGTTTTGAATACAAGATTTTTGAAGTGGAAATATTGCTAGAATTTTGCTCAGAGTAATTGATTGCTAAAATCTAAGAAATGTATTATAAACACCCATTGTATCCAATATAATAGTGATGGGACCAGCCTTGCTGTAGTGGATTGTTCATAATGTGCAGTTGCAGTCTTATGATATAAAGTGGAAATGGTCTGTGGCATGTTTATGAAAATACTTAAATGCTAGCCTTTATTGTAAATTTGGAGAAATGGATAATTATGTTGCCCAGTTAGGAAGTTAGTGTGATAATCTAGATTATGAAATCTTATATATTTAGACTATAATTATGCTATTTATTTCTCAAAATAGTTTTGAGCAGTTCAATAAGAAAGTTAAGGTTATAAAAATATAGTTGATCAAAATTATAAAAGGGAAGTGCAGTTAATAAACCAAAATGTCTGCTACCACATGTATGATGATAGATTAATAAATCTAGGCATAGATATCTTTTTCAGTCATAGAATTACTGGGGAGCACACGGACACCTAGATGCAAGGGTCTTTTGCTGCCACTCTCTGCTGATGAAAACCAGATTCTTGGCATCTCCAATAAAGAATTGGGTGAAAAACACAAACAGTAAAAGTAGAGAGTGATGTATAAAGCGGAAGAGGCAGTACACTCCAGAGAATGTGGGGCAGGCAAGAGCGTGAGAGTCGCTCAAGAGCCCTGACAGTTACTTTCCACCAAGTTTGATCCTCTTTCCCTCGGGATGTTGTTAAATATTCATTGGATGGGCCCAGTACATGTCGGATGAGTCATATGTGTTTGGACATTCATTGGACGGGCCCAGTATGTGGCTCTATTTCATTGGCCTATTTTAAATGTTGCCCTGTTGGAAAGTTGCCGCCCATAAATTTCCCACCTGCAGAAAAGGCTTCCTGTTGCTGGAGACTGCTTTGAGCATGCCTGCATGCCCTGGTTGGCTGGCTTCCTCAGGGGAGAGATTCCTGGCCCCTTTCTCCTGCTCTCCTTCTTGTCTGCCTTCCTGCCTCAGAATAACGAATGCGAATATGTCAACAATGCTTTGGAGCACTGGCTATATGACGCCACTTGGAAGACAGCAGAAATAAAAGGTGAAAGATACATGGTTGTGAAATGCAGGGGACACACAATCTAAGGAGAAGCCTCAAACTGTAGTTGTGTGAGAGAAATAAGATGAATAAAGAGAAAATAATTATGTAACCTTTGGCATGCTTTTTATGAATGATTTTAACATACTATCATAATGTATGTATAGCTATATAAATATTTATAATTTATATTTTCCATCTAAGATGCCAAAACGTTTTGAATTTCTAAAGGATGTTAATTTTGATTTCTCCTTGAATTTCTTAGTGTGCCTTAATGCAGTTAACCAGGCACAGAGATGACAGACCAGTGAGAGCTGCTACTGTCCCGACTATTGCTTCAGCAAGTGTTTTTTCGTTTTTATGTGGTGATGAATGATCTAGTAGAGTTCTTTTTATTTGTTGTATACCTTACCATAAATCACAAGACTGAAGTTTAAAATGTGCTTTCTACTGCTTTATGTAATAAATAGAATAGCTCTAAAATAAAAGCATGTTTAAATTTCTGTTTTTCAATTTATTATATGTTTATAGTTTTCTCTAATTTTTCCCAGTATAATAAATCCTTGGGATTGTTATATATCTTTTTGGATTTCCATTTCACCATTCATCCAGCGATTAGAACTTTATTGAGTAATGATCGTTTTTCATTTCTATTTGATAGTTATGGTAAGAGAAATAGTGGTGCCATCAGATTAAATTTTTTAAAGTAATGAAATATTATAAAAACAAAAATAAACATTGTCTAAGAACTATTTCTGTGGAAGAAACCATTAATTCTGCTTTAGATGTGTTGAGTTTTAGCTGCTAGCAGTGCTTCAAAGCCTGATTGAGAAACATATCACTTTTGTTAATCATGCCTCAACTAGTATACAATCTACTTAAGGAAAGTGACCGTTGTTATTGCAACAATATTTGCCACTATTGGTTTCCAGCGTTTATTGGTGCTTTACATGTACTTTTTCATTTGCTATTTGACATAGGTATTATATTCTTTCATTTTATAGATAAAGAACTCCAAGATCAGGTATTTCAATTGTTCCAGATTATACAACTGGTAGAACTAGCATTTGAGCCTTCCTGATTGTGTTCAGAGTTTGCACAAGACTGCTCCTCAACCCCCATTATAGGGGTCAATAAATGCTCTTTTGATATACATCCAGCAAGTACCTCATGTCTAGGTAAATTAGAATACTCTATTTATCTCTATAGAGGCATTTACAATAAGGATACTAGTTTGTATCTATGTTCATGTTTTTTAATTGTAAAACTCTTGAGTGTACATTGATGCTAATGGAAAGTTTATTTGTAGCAGGATATGTCATTTTTAATCAAAACCTTCCCTTTAGTATTAATGTATGATGAATTATTCAGCTGTAAAGCCTCCAACCTTTAGTCACCACCATGTCTTAGGACACATGTTAAAGAGAGGGAAAGGTTTATATTGTTCATCTGAATCTGCACTTAAGCCGTTTATCTGAACACCTTAAAAGTGTGCTGAAAGGTTAGCCTGAGGTTATTTAAATTTGTTTTGTGTTACAGGCAGGATGAACATCATGATTTCTCAAAACATTTCATAAGTCTCTGAGGATAATGTCCTCAACTTTACCAATCTTCAATGAAATGAATTTCAATGTAAAGTTGTATACAGACTGATGCTAGTCCTAAAAAGTTTTCCTAGTCCTTATAATCTCCTGAAACAATTTACAAATTAAATATAGCATGTATTTTCACCAAACCCTTGTGCAAGTTGAGTCACACACCACATAACATTTCAGTCAACAATGGACTGCATATATGAAGGCGGTCCCATAAGATTATAGCACTGCATTTTTTACTCTACTATTTCTTAGTTTAGACATAAAAAGACATAGATACCCAAATAGCACTGTGTTATAGTTATCTGCAATACTTATAGTATAGTAACATGCTGTACAGGTTTGTGGCTGCAATAGTCTATAGCATACAGCCTTAATGTAGTAGGCTATATCATGTAGGTTTGTGTAAATTCATTTTGTGATATTCAAATTATGTCATAATTGCCGAGCAATGCATTTCTCAGACCATATCCCTATCATTACCGGATGCATGAGTGTATACACACACGCACACACGTTACCAAATGAATATGTATATAGGGTTACCTACAGAAAAATTTGAGTAACACACTTAAGGACTAGTAGGTGGAATACTAACTTTGTACAAGGTGTTCCTTAAATTTATATTTGCTACTGTATTGCCTTACCAATGTTTACATGCAACAGTTTGCCAAAATTTATTTATATTAACATTTTAGTCAACACATTGATTGAGCATCTGCTTACTCTGTGCTATGAACTAGGTAAAGAGAGCTGTGAGATCTTGTCCTGCTTCAGAGAGATCCTAGTTTAGTGACAGACAAGTAAACCAGCCACAGATGGTGCATGTGCTTCGTTAGCATTGGAAGAAAAACGCCTTAATTCAGAAAGTTAAGTTGGTGATGGGATGGGAGGACTGTTCAGGGAAGACTTGTCAGAAGACCTCAGATTCTTCCAGATCAAAACATAATTTAGGTGGAATAGGGTATTCCACACAGAGGCAGCAGCCCATGCCCAGAGCTGAGGGCGTGGCCTAAGTGGAGGAGGTTCAAGGTAATATGGCTTAGTTGGAATGATGAGAGCCGATAGTTGTCATCACTCTCAGACTAGCTCAAAGCTCATGGAGAAACATGCTGTTTCTTGCAGTGGTCAGACTCCTGCATTTTGGTCTCTCCTCTCTCTGGATAGATGCTCAGGCATCTTTGCTTCTTTTGCTACTATGTCTCTGGTTGCTTGTCTGTGCCACTCCATGGGTCACTAATTCTAACAGACATCCCCCCTTCCCATATGATTTAATCACCTCACTTGACACATGTAGATTCCAGACCAGTTCCCACCCTTCCTGTAACCCAGTGTAGACATTCAACATGTGTTTACTAACTGAACTGCATGCACTAACTCAGAGATATGTAGGTAAAAGTAAATGAATAAAAAATAATCATCAGCGAATTAACCAAATAATTAAGAAAATCTACACAGCAACTTGTAGGTACAATATACCTTTCCCCTCATTAACCAGTGAACAAAGGCTCAGGTTTTGTATGTGACCTCCTTGTTGCATCATCATAGACATGAGGAATGTTAAGAGGCCGTATGGTAACTGAGAGTATTGGTCTTGATGTTGACTTAAGTTGAAATTTCAGTTTCAGCACTTGGGCAGTTACTTAACTCTGCTGAGTCTAAGTTTTCTTGCATATGTCATGGCAATAATAACCTTTTCTTTCTCAATAATCTTGGGACATTTTGGGATGACATCCTGGAAAGTATAAAAGGTAATGCAAATTAAGTTGGGATTAATGTAAAGGTATCATGTTTAGGAAAAGTACTAGATCTGCATATAAAATTTTGTAGTTACAACTGTATATTTGATGATTCCTCATTTTGGGTTTTTTTGTACAGAATAAAGAATTTATTTGGTTTTGCTTCGAAAGTGTACTCATCATTTTTATTAACTATTAGTGAAAACAGTTTGAGAAGCGTGTCATATTCATCAATACATGGGTTGCAGAGATTATAAACATTCTCACCTTTTCTGTGTTTTTGAGTTTCTGGGTAATTATATAGCATGTGTAAACAAACAAACCAAAAAAACCAATTTAATGCTCAGTAATAATCATCTATAGAATAAACATTGAAACTGACCACAGATGAGAAAAGTAGAGAAAGTAAAAATGCAAAAATCATAAGTAGATCAAAATAAACATACAACTGTATTATTAAATGGAACACCTTGCCTTTTGCTGAAGCACAAATGCAGAGGTGTCAATAGAATCCAACTGTTTACTGCTTTTAAACTATACAAATTACAAACAAAATTGCAGAATTGGGAATGATACTATTCACTCACCTTAAAAGTTAGGAATGTCCACAGGTATCTCTAGGTTTTACCTTCAACATTTATACGCTTTATTAAAGAGATTTAGAATGAGTATAAATGATTCATTCTTAAAAATTAGCTATATGCACACAACTTTAGCTATAAACCTTTATAAATAGCAGTTGCAAGTTTACCATTTAGATGTACATGTGCCCTAGATTCCATTCATAGTGAAAGCCAGTTGGCTGCTGTTGAAAACTGGCAACCTCCAGGATTAGAATAAAGCAAAGCAATATCTTTAAGCTTCAGATCTTTTAGTTTTGGAGTTTGCTGTATTAAGTTAGTCTATCACACTCTATGGAGCTGTATGGAGTGGAGCTCTGCTGAGCCTAAGAACTTAGTGCCAGTGAACAAAGATTCAGGTTTTGTATGTGATCTCCTAGTTGCATCATCACAGACATGAGGAATACTAAGAGACCATATGGCAACTGAGAGCATTGGCCTTGAAGCTGACTTAAGTTGGAATTTCAGTTTCAGCACTTGGGCAGTTACTTAACTCTGCTGAGTCTAAGTTTTCTTGAGTATGTCATGGCAATAATAGCCTTTTCTTTCTCAATAATCTTGGGACATTATGGGATGGCATCTTGGAAACTATAAAAGGTAATGCAAATTAAGTTGGGATTAATAAAAAAGTATCATGTTTAGGGAAAGTACTAGACTTTTATATAAAATTTTGTAGTTACAGCTGTGTATTTGAGTAGATGAAAAAAATGAGAAAAAATAATAATTGTGAATAGTGTTAAGAAATCATAGCTGAGGAGAAGATGGGCCTCTGTCTGGGCAGGAAAACAAGGTTTCTGAAGATGATAGCTTTGAATGAAAAATGAGAGGTTTGTAATCATCCAGAATAATGGTGTCTGAATTCTTCATCACACAGTAGTAGATACACAACATGTTTGTTCTCTCAGAATTCTGAGAGCAGTTCACAAAGGAATCATTATACACCATGAATTATTATACATCATTGGAATACCTCAAGAGGGTGAGTAACTCAAAGCACTTAACAGACTTTGAAATAGCTTGAAATAACAAGCTGTTGTTCTTAAGTGAAGTATCTCCTTCTTTAATTATGGTAGTTGTATGTGCCCTTTTTCCTCACCATATTACAAAAACTTAATGTAGGTAGTTACTGAAGACACACACCAATAGGTAAAAAATGCAAAAAATGGCCATAGTAAATATACAATATTGTGTATATAGGGGCAAGAGCATTGGATGAAAAAAATGAATGAAAGACTAGGAAAAATAATGCAAATTAGAAAAAAAGCAATAAAACGTTAGATATTTTTAAAGTTAGAGATCTCTGAAGAAAGATTTCTGCATGATGGAGCAAGAAGAAGAAAAAGTGATGGAGATATTCTTTAGAGAATGCTTTGATATGAAATTTAATTTTATGTCTGAATTTATCTTCAGAAAAGGACTTATTTCCTTAAGGGTTCCATCAAACTAAATTAAGTTATAATTATTTAGATGGTATAAATATGTGCATAGAGTTGAAATTCTAAAACAATGTTATTTAATGACCATTTGGCTAATTATAACCTCAGTGACTTATCACAATATTAAGGTTTTTTTTCTTTATTTTATTCCCTAAATACTAGGATGAATGTGATATTTCTGATAAGTACATAAAGAAAGCAAAGATATACAACGGGGCAATGGGGTGAGCCTGCTGTGTGTGTGTGTGTGTGTGTGTGTGTGTGTGTGTGTGTGTGTGTGTGTGTGTTTTGGGGTCTCATTCTGTTGCCTAGGATGAAGAGCAGTGGCACAATCACAGCTCACCATAGCCTCGACCCCCTGGGCTCAGATGTTCCTTCTGCTTCAGCCTCCTGAGTAAATGGAACTACAGACATGCGCCATTATGCAGCTAATTTTTTGAAGGCTACATTTGCAGTACTTAGTTTCCAGGGGCAAAAACAAGTTCTACTGTTAACTAACTCTGAAACCGTTCCGTGGATTCTTCCATAAGTTGGCAAGAATTTAAATTGTTGTAGCTTTTTAGACATGTTTGAACTATAGTACATATATCCATTGTACTCTTGTTTGAATTTTCTGTCAATATTTTTAAAGCAGAGATTTTTTAAAATAGTGAATTATTTATAAGGGAGATTGCAACTAGACAGCTTTTTGAACTACTATAAGAACAGGTTCTCAGTTTTCTATTTTTCCTCTACTGTTTGTTAAACTCAATCAGATATTTGTCTATTCTTATTCTGATGTCAGACAACATGGACTCCTTTAAATGTCCTTTAATAATGATTCATTTCTTTTTTTGGAAAGATGTTATTTGGGAAGCTAAGCCAGGAGAATCACTTTAGCCCAGGAGTTCAAAACCATTCTGGGCAACATAGTGATACCTCTTCCTGTTAAAAAAATTTTTTTTAAATAGTCAGGTGTAGTGGCATGCATCTGTAGTCCCAGCTACTTGGGAGCCTGAGGCAGGAGAATCATTTGATTCCAAGAGACTGAGGCTGCAGTGAGCTATGATCGCACCACTACACATCATTCTGGGCAAGAAGGCAAGATCCAGTGTTAAAAACTAAAAAAAAAAAACAATAAAAATAATAATAACAATGTTATTACTTCTATGACATTGTCAGTTAAATCAATTAACTAAGAAAGTTAAAAAGAAATATGTAGCCTCAGGCAAAAAATTACTGTTCATATTTGATTATAACTTACATAACCTGTTCTTATTTCTGTAAAAGCAATAAGATTGCAAATGGAGAAATGCATAGTGGCATTGAAGTGGGCAGGTCTGTATGTCCTCCTTCCTATCAAGTTAACAGACTTACAAATAAATAATCTGTATAAATATTATTATAAATTATTTATAAATTTAAATCACACTTTTTACACCTACACTAAACTATGATACCATGTAACATACATGAAGATCTTCTTTGTCACAGCCTAATGGAGTATGGTCTTCATTAGAATATTTGAATGTAGTAATGTTTCTTTCTACCACTAAACATTAATTTCTTCATAAGTTATATAGCTTTATTTTAATATGCATATTATGTGTATATGCATACAAAATTTTAATGCGGTATCATTAGTAGGATCCTTCTAGCCACAGGTTTAAAAATAAACCCATATCATGGCTTAAATGCTAAGTTTGTTGACTCATAATATGAGAAGTCTACAGTGAGCACCATTTCAGGGTTAATTCAAGTGCTCTATGGTATTATAATCAGGCTTGTTAAATCTTTTTTTTTTCTCCTATCATTCTCAGTAAGTGGACTTAGGCTTGTCTTAACATCACCTCCTCACATAATTGTGACCAGACATAGCAAAGGTAATCTTCTCCACAAATATCTCTCTTTAAGAGCAACTTGTTGGTCGGAGTTGAGTCTTATGACTCTGCGCAGAACGGTCACTAGCCAAAAGAAAAGAAGACTACCATTTATTACATTAGTTCAATGATGATTCACAGCTGGCATGCAGTGAGCATCTTATGGAGGGTATGGCTACTCTGAGGAGAAAGACTAAATCAAAATTCTGCTAACAGAGAAGGTGACTGTAGGAGAATAGTTTGTTGGTAACACAATTGTGTCTGTCAAATGTTAATTCAAAATATTTTGTGTAATCTACTAAACAATGGAAACTACTTTATTTTCTTTTAAACACATAGTTAAGAAATGTAATTTTCAATTTGAAGTACAAGTCTCACGGAAACAATCTGTTAGGGTGAAGTAGCAGTTTGTCTTTCAGTGTCTATTAATACTCCGCTCAATGCAAGAGAGTTTGGGGTGCATTGGTATTTTACTGACAGACAAATGAAGTTTCTGAAAATGTGTCACCCACAATATTATTTCATGAACAATTATGATATTATAAAAAATACTTTGCGCTTTGTTCTTCTTATTTTATGTCATTTGAGGGAGTCACTCAAAAAACAGAAATTATTTTTGGAGGGTGAGCCCCTTGTAGTGCAAACTTCCTCCACTAGGTAAATTTTTTAGAAACCCATTGGCATGAGTGTAACAGCTAGAATTGTTGTGAGAGGCTGTGTTTGGCTTCAGTGAATTGTTTTTTTTTTTTTTTGAGTTTCTTTCAACGCATTTGCCCATTTCATCATGGGTGATTGATGACCACACCTGTATATACCGCACTATGTTCAGCAGTTTTTGACCAAAAACGAAATGATCCCCATGCCCTATGCTCCCTATTCACACAATCTCACCCCTTTTTTTATGTTTCCCGCTATGAAAAAAAGTCCTCAAAGGGAAACATTTTGCAGATATGCAAGAAATAAATGAAATATAAACAGCAGAAACATTAAAACACATCAAATTTGATGAGTTCAAAAGCTGTTTCGAGCAATGGAAAAAGTGTCTTGATAGGTATAGTGCATCAAATAGAGAGTACTTTGAAGGTGACTGAAGTTTAAACATGTAAGATTAAATACAGAATTTTTTTTTTTTCTTTTTTGAGTTGGAGTCTCACTCTGTCACCCAGACTGGAGTGCAGTGGCCGCTCCCGGCCACCGCAGCCTCGACCTGCTGGGCTCCAGGATCCTTCCGCCCCAGCCTTCCAAGTAGCTGGAACTACAGGCATGCATAAATACAGAATTTTTAATAAATAAATTCCATCTGGGGGCGCCTTCTCTCGTATAGCCTCCCTCCCCTGGTTTTCCCCATTAAGTGCCTATTTCATTATCCCCAACCCTCAGGTCTCATTTCCTGCTATGCCTTTTCTATTTTGGCTTTTTCAATGCAAGATTTGAATAATTTAACAAGCATTCCTGGTGATAATTATCAACTCAAGAGTTGTGAACTCTACTGCAAGATTAAATATTAGCCTAAGTGCTAAGATACCTAAGAATTACCAATATTATTTTGTTATATTGGAAGTTGAAAATAGGGAGTACACAAGTCTAAATCTTATTACACAAAAATGAAATGGCAGCCACTTGACAATAATGAGAGAATACTTTATTTATTTACCTTTATTTAAAAGATGTGGGGTGCAATTTAGGATTAGGTATATAAGTGGTCATCGTATGGATGAATTTTGGCCCTCCCATTGATCCTCACATCACCTGGTTTGGGATCAGGTACCCTTATGAATGTTATGTGCTCTCCTCCCCTGCAGTGACCTGCTACTGTCAATTTCTTTCATGTAGTATTATGATAAATGTTCAGGATCCACTTACGAGTGCGAACATGTGGTATTAAGTTCTCAGTTGTTGGTTTCTGCGATACATCACTGAGTATGACAGACTCTAAATTCATCAAAGTTACTGTGAAGTCCATAATTTTGTCCTTTATTGCTGCATAATATTCCATTGTGTATATGCATCACATTTTTAAAATTTACTTTTTGCTATTGTGAATAGTGCTGCAGTAAAAAAGCATGCATGAATATCTTTTTCATACAGTGATTTGAGTTCTTTTGGGATATTCCCAGAAGGGAGATTGCTGGGTCTGTATGGAAGGTTGATTTTTAGATCTTTTAGACATCTTACACTGTTTTCCACAGAGGTTGTACTAATTTATGCTCCCACCAACAATGTGGAAGTGCTCCCTTTTCTTCATATCTTCTCCAGCATCTGTTGTTTTTCACGTTATCAGTGATGGCCATTCTGCCTGGAGTTAGGTAGTATCTCAGTGTAGTTTTGATTTGCATTTCTCTGATGATTAGTGAGATTGAGCATTTTTTCATGTATCTGTGGGCTGTTCGTATGTCTTCTTTTGTGAAGTTTCTATTCATATCTTTTGCTCACTTTAATAGGGAAGTTTGTTTTTTTTTCTTTTGGCACGTTTGAATTCCTTGTAGATCCTGGATTTAGGCCTTTGTCAGATATACAGTTGGCAAATGTTTTTTCCCATTCTGTGGGCTGTCTCCCCACTCTCTTGATGGTTTCTTTTGCTTTCCAGAAGCTTTTTGGTTTGATGAGGTCCCATTTGTCTATCTTACCTCTTATGACATGGGCTCTTATAGTTTTGATCAGGAATTGGTTGCCTATTTCAATTTCTGTAAGGGTGTCTCCTGCGTTTTCTAAGATTCTTATATTTTAAGATTTTACCTTTAGGTCTTTGATCCATTTAGAGTATTTTTTATTTTTGTGTATGATGATAGGCAGGGGTCCTGTTTAATTCTTCTGCATGTGGTCAGACAGTTTTCCCAGCAACATTTACTGAATAGGTTTTCATCTCCCCAGGGGTTGTCAGTGGAGGCTTTGAGAAAACACTTTATCAGTTGAAGTGTATACTTTCATATGACATTCATATTTAAATTATTAGAGAGTTAAAGTCATTAAGCCACATATGCTGCTGTTAAAGGGTGTACAAATATTCTAAGCTTCATTTCAAATAACAATTATTGTCTAGAAAATTTCAGACCTCTCATTTTTATTGAACTGTGTATTCTATGTAGTACCAATCATTTGTTTTAGGCCATTTATGCATTGCAAGATTTCATTGGATGCTAGTAAAATGGAAAAGACAAGACAAAATAAGCACTCATGTATCTTCAACTGCAGAGCAGAACTGATGCTAAACCTTTTAGTGTTTAGAACTTATTAAAAGTTTATATAAGGTACTTTTATGTGTGTGTGTGTGTGTGTGTGTGTGTGTGTGTGTGTGTGTGTCCACACACACGTACAAGTACATTTTTATCCCCATATTCTATCTGCTTGGGTTAGGACATTCATTCTGAAATGTCTAACATGAGAAATATTATTATAGTCTTTCCAAATATTCAACACTTGAAGCAACAGTACCTGTAATACTGTGAACATGTCTTTCATCTAAAGGTTTATAATACACATATCTAGACTAGAAAGATTCTTTTTATGAGAGACTTGCCTCAGCCAGGCCTGAACACCCAGCAAGTTGAGGTCAAGAGATCTCATCATTCTTTTCTAAGAAGACATTAAGATCACCTTTGGAGAATCCACTAGATGAATTAGTGTGTTTTTTGACAGCAGAGTAATCATATTGTATGAGTACATATGTAAAATCACTTTCACATAAAATATTTGCTGCAGAGTATCTAGAGTCCATGTGTATGAAGCCTTGGCATGCCTGTATTTGAGGTTTGGATCAGATAAGCTTCTCTTTAGCCACTAGAGCTATGTGAAAGTGCTTGTCAAACTCCACATGATTTTTCAGAGTTAAGTCAGTGGGTTCTTTGTCTCATTTTTTTGAGAGAATTGGAACTATTACATTAACTGGAGGTAGATTTTACTTAGGTTACACAGCTGTACAGACATAACAAAGGCATTTGTAATAGTTACTTTCTAAATACAAATACAATTTCATTTCTGTTGATGATAGACATTTAACATTAAAAATTATCTATCTGTCAAATCAGTGATAGAAACAAAATTTTAACCCTTATAAAATATAGTATGTTGTGTTTATATGTTCCTTTTAAAAGACATTTGAAAGGTTTAATTGGAGAAACTACTAATCAATCTTCACATACCTTTGTATTATCACTCAGTTTTCTTGAGTCCTCTGTTTCATAAGTTTCTTTTTTAATTCCACTAAAATCCCCAATGTTCCTTAGATTTCTGTGGTAGATTAAATCTATAAATAGAAATAAACATTTTTACTTATCTAATTGGTGTATGTTTTGCCTTCTATATCTGTAGAATCATGTATGTAACCAGTTCTAGAAAATTCGACAATCATTATTTCCTTCTTTGATTATTTTCTTTACTTCCTTCTCTCCAATCATCTCTTCTGGATATATATGAGAGTGATTTTGTTTATCAACCATATCTCTTTTTGTTTTGTTTTGAATAAAAATGCAACACAATTCTTTTTTTTTTCTTTTCTTTTCTTTTTTTGGGTTCTCTTATAGTTCATTGATCTCATTATTGACTCCATGAAAAATCTGTTTTATCATCCTTTGTAAATGTGGATTTCACAATCAACATTTTTGCATGTATGTAATCTTATTTTACAGGGTGTCAGCTCACAATCTTCAAGAGTCAAGCAACTATAATAATTAGTGAGAAAGAGCAGGACTAGCCCTTTCATGACTAGCTCTCTGGGCTTTACTACAGTGACTTGAAATATGGCAACCGAAAACAATACCAATATTCCCATAGTGGGAAATATGAGACTAATTGGTGAAATACCTTCCTCTATGACAACTGAGTTGACAGCCACTGCCATGCTGTCAGAGATGGCCACATCAATTATGGAGTCTACTCTGACCTGCGGGGGTCAACCCCTGCAGGTTTTGGGGAGTCCCTGGAAAGATGGGGCGGCGTCGGCGAAACTGGAAGGGATAGATAATAAAGAAAGAGACTGAACTCTGTCTAGTGCAGAAGCTGTTTAATGGGACAAACCGTAGTCTTTTATCCCAAATTTTCACAGGTTAAATCACAAGACTTTCACGTGAACACAAAGCCAGGTGGATGAGGGGTTTCCCCCACCTACCAGGTGTCTCCTCAAGCATGAGGAAGGACAGTCCCAATTAAATCACAAGACTATTATGTGAACACAAAACCAGGTGGATGAGGGGCGTCCCCCACCCACCAGGCGTTTTCCCAAGCATGAGGAAGGACAATCCCAAAATTATCTCACTGTTCCTTATGCTTGGTTAATGTTCCTCAAAAGCAGTACAACAATTCTAACATCATAATATTCTAATAATCAATAACTTATAAATCTTGTGCATACACAAAACCTAATAACTAACTTAAATCCTAATCCCTTTCTGTTCCAAGATAATTCTACCTGCACTATAAGCACTTAATTATAGCTCAAACCAGTTCCTAAAGAATGTGGCCCAGTCCAAAGATCATGCTGGGCCATTTCTAGGAACAATTGATTACAATCTCTTAACAAAATGGCTATTCTAAAATCCTATATATCTATCTTAATTTCTATAAAAGTTTCTAATTCCTAATCCTAATATATAAAGCTGATCATCAGCAATAAAGCTTCTAAAAATAAAACCCAAATATAAACTGTAAATTGTACTAAGGCCAAAACCACAATAGTAGAAAATGGGAATAATGAAATTTCTAAAGTTAGCTATATTCTTATTAAAACTCAAAATACCATGTTTGATCATGCTTGAACTAACATAATTCCCTGACTTTAGCATGACCTATTCTACAATATTTTCTATGAGTAAAGTAAATTCAATTTCTATAATAAGTAGAAAAACCCTACACTAACTGTAGCTAAAAACTGGTTTAAAAGAATTCAGCCCAGTCCAAAGTACACACTGGGCCCTTAGGAATGTGGCCCAGTCCAAAGTTCGTGCTGGGCCATTTCTGGTAACTCTAGATAATCATCTATACCATCTAAAGCTGAAAACAACTCTCAATATGTATATACTAATTCTACAAATATACTTTTAAATCTTATAAAGAAGCTTGTACCATATAGAAGGCTCCCAATTGTGACCTGAGTTTGAATTATATCTAATACCTAAGCCGAAACTGCAGTTCACGGGAAACAGGAACAATGAGTTTCTAGAGTTAGCCATGCCTGTCACAGTCACAGAGCCTTCAGCTTAGGTCAGCAGAGCTCCTTCTGATGAGATGTGCCAAATAGCAAAAAAGGAAAGAGGAAATGGACCAACAGCTCCTGAACACATCCTAGTGGTCTCAGGGTCCACAGCCCACCTTGATCCCTTATGTTCAGGTGGGCCTCTATGGCCAGCTCCCAACATCTCCCCCTTTTTTATTTTTTTTGGCATGAAACCATGAAACTGGTGTTGAGCTGAGAAATACTTCTCTTCAGCACTCTGCAAAGTTCCTTCTAATGAGATGTGCTAAATAGCAAAAAAGGGAAGAAGGAATGGGCCAACAGCTCCTGAACACATCCTAGTGGTCTCAGGGTCCACAGACCACCTTGATCCCTGACGTTCAGGTGGGCCTCCATGGCCGGCTCCTAACACTGACCCTGAATATGGGGTCTGTTTCTTGTCGCCTTTATACTGGAATCATCCCTGGACTTGACCTTACACATTTTTATCAATCTAGTTGAAAAAGAAGGAAGTCAGGCAAAATGATTGGAAGTCATCATAAGCCAAGAAGGCACAAGCTATCCTTACTTTGTTTGCATTCCTTTAGGTTTCCTCCTAATCTTGTTTACCTTTCCTTCTTATAGAAGCTTTCTGCAAGAGAGACATAATAGTTTAAGGAAGGGAAGCGATCACTGGAGATCCACAGTTGAATCCTTGCTTTTAAAATTCAGCAGATTAATTCTAAAAGACTTATAGAAAAGGTGATACTTCCTTCTCAAGACTGCTGTGAGCATTATTTGCAAATAGAGACCTTTATTTTGAGGATATACATGGCGTTTGGATAGATACTCTTAGCAAAAGTGAAAACTACCTGAGAAGTAGCAAAATCTCTAAAGGGTCTCCTTCAGGTAGAATGATTTTGATAAGCAAGTAAATTTTCAATCAATTGGAATAGCAGTTCAGAAAATAATGGTTTAGATAAACATGACATAGATTTTTTAAAAAAATACCGAGAGGGAAAGAAGTCCCAGGTCATCAAAGATGGCCTTATCTTTAAGAAGAAAGTTAAGAAAGCACTCTGAGACTGCTGTAGTTCAGCAATGGATATCCAGTATTAAGTGATCACTGGCAATATTCTAGTTAATAATTTTTTTCTGCATATTGTAAATGGGCTATGTAATCAATCAGTGCTAAAATAATTTATATATTTTTAGGTATTTCTAAAACAACATAAACCCTTCCTCAAGAACTTACCATTCTTGGGGTAAGCCAAAGTAAGTATGAGAGAGAACATCATGTGGCAGGCTGAGATGAGAAATAGACTGAGAGTCTAAAGATCACCTGAGTAAAGTTTCAGTCTCAGCATCCAAAAACTCAAAATGTCTTTCATCCAATGACTTTTATTCTGTTAGTCTATGGAGCATAGTTAAATATTCTTCATATATAAATTAATAGAGTTCAATCTGATAACTACTAAGATATTTTAAACTATACAGCATTATGAAATAATAGTAAGATATATCAGCATAGAAAAATATGCGGCATAGATTGACCCTGACAAAGTGGTAGGAAAGTGCTTAGAAATGATATTAGGGCCAGACCAGTGTTGTCTTCAATCTGGAGTTACTGAGTGACTTTTTCAAAGTTATGTTGTAGAAGCTAAAAGATGCAAGTTTGTTTTTTTTTTTTGAGTTGCGGTCTCACTCTGTCGCCCAGACTGGAGTGCGGTGGCCGTTCCCGGCCACCGCAGCCTCGACCTGCTGGGCTCCGGCAATCCTTCCACCTCAGCCTTCCGTGTAGCTGGAATTACAGGCACGCGCTACCACGCCCGGCTAATTTTTTCTGATTTATTGTAGAGATGAGGTCTCGCCTGCCCAGGTGGGTCTCGAACCCGCAGGCTCAGGCAATCCATTCACCTCAGCCTCCCAAAGGCGCGGGATTACAAGCTGAGCCACCTAGCCTGGTTTATGCAAGTATTTAATAACGTAGGGATAGTTCATTTAAACTTACGTATAAAATGGTTTTAGAGAGTTATATTTCAAAATTTATCATTGCTTACTTGTAGTGAAAAAATTGACACTGAATACAATATAAACATTTAAGAAAGGAGAGTAATCCTTATCAACAGGCAACTTTTTTTTTTTTTTTTTGAGTTGGAGTCTCTGTCACCCAGACTGGAGTGCAGTGGCCGCTTCCAGCCACCGCAGCCTCGACCTGCTGGGCTCTGGCAATCCTTCCTCTTCAGCCTTCCGAGTAGCCGGAATTACAGGCGCGCTACCACACCCAGCTGATTTTTTTGATTTATTGTAGAGATGAGGTCTCGCTGCCCAAGCGGGTCTCGAACCCGCGGGCTCAGGCAATCCACTCACCTCAGCCTCCCAAAGGCACAGGATTACAGGCTGAGCCCCCGAGCCCGGCAACATGCAACTTTCTATAATTACTTTCTAAGTGTTATGGGTGGCACATATTACCCTGATTTTCTCTGTATGTTCATATACTGAAGATAGTAATTTTAACTATTTCACAATATTTTTTGAAGTCTTTATCAGGTCATATTATGTTTAGAGCATTGAATACAAATTTAAGGATAATACCTCAATATTGTAATTTTTCTTCACAATAAGTGGATTATGTGATTAGCTTTTTTATTGTTTCGGTGATAGGGAGGAAATGATCTTAAAGTTTTTATGTCTGATAAAATTTGTTTTTCTGAAAATAATTTTTGACTGAAAACTATTTGATTGGAATTAATTACAAGGGAATTAAAAGGTAGCTAATAAATGTCAAGGTTAGAAAACTCAATTTTCAAATAAAGCAATTTAATATTATAGCTAGAGTAGTGTTAACTGCTAGCCAGAGTTTTTGTTTCTGCTGTGGAATAATGGAACAACAGGATATGTATGTCTTTGGACTTACTGCTTTAGATACAGGCATACCTCAGATATATTGCATGTTTGGTTCCACATACTGCAAGAAAGCAAATATCTCAGTAAAGTGAGTCACACAAAATTTTTGGGTTTTCCAGTGCATACGAAAGTTCTGTTTGCACTAATCTGTAATCTGTTAAGAGTGCAATAGCATTATGTCTAAAAAACAATGTAGATGCCTTAAGTAAACAATATTCTGTTGCTAAAAAATGCTAACAATCATCTGAACCTTCAGTGAGTGGCAATCTTTTTACTGATGGAAGATCTTGCCTTGATGTTGATGGCTGCTGACTGATCAAGTTGGTGGTTGCAGAAAGTTGGAGTAGCTGGGGTGATTTTTAAAAATAAGACAACAAGGAGGTTTGTTTTATTGATTGACTCTTCCTTTCACAAAAGATTTATCTATACCATGTGATGCTATTTGATAACATTTTACCTACAGTAGAACTTTTTGCAAAATTGGAGTCAGTTCTCTCAAACCTTGCTGTTATTGATCAATTAAGTTTATGTGATATTCTAAGTTCTCTGTTGTCATTTCAATAATGTTCACAGCATATTCACCAGGGGTAGATTCTATCTCAAGAAACCGCTTGTTTTGTTCATCTATAAGAAGCAACTCCTTATCCATTCATGTTTTATCAAGAGATTGCAAGAATTAAGTAACATCTTCCCACTCCACTTCTAATTCTAGTTCTCTTGTTATTTTCAGCATATCTGTAGTTACTTCTTCCACTGAAGTATTAAGCTCTTCAAAGTTATCAAGGAGGGTTGGAATCAACTTCTTCTAAACTCCTATTAATGTTGATGTTTTGAATTCCTCCCATGAATCATAAATGTACTTAATGTCATCTTGAACACTGAATTATTTTCAAAAGATTTTCAGTTTACTTGGCCCAGATCCATTGGAGGATTCACTATTTATGACAGCTATAGCCTTATTAAATGTATTCCATAAGTAAGAAGACTTGAAAGTCACAATGACTCCTTGATCCATGGTCTACAGAATAGATGGGTTGGCAGGTATTTTGGATAGGGGATACTTAGCCTGTACTTCTGCACTGATACCATCATGTCTTTGAACAAAGGAATGACATTGTTTAAATTGACTTTTTAATTATAATTTTCATCATAGTTTCATACCTTTCTGCTGAATTTTATCTCTAGTAAAATTTAGTCTTCCATATTTTGGTTGCATTCTACTTTGCTAAACCACTTTATTTTCCCTAAGCACAAAGTGATTGGATCAGACTGGACTTCACTGCTTCTTGCTCACATCCTCCTCAACAAATCTTACTTCTACCTCCTCTCCTCTTAGTTCTAAATCCTAAATCTAAAGTACAAATAGCCATTCATCCATCCTGCCACCCTGCGCACCCATTTACTAATTTCACAAATATTTGTTAAGAATTTTCATGTGCAAGTCCCTGCAGTAACCCTGGAGATATGGTGAGAAATAAGGCAAATATAGTTTTCTCCCTAGGGAACTTACCATCTACTTGAGTAGGCAAACAACAAGCAGCTAATTAGTCTAACTGAATTTACTGTATATACTTTGAGAGACAAGTATACCATGCTAGGAGAGCTTATTACAGAGATGGGGTTGTCCCAGCATGTGAGATGAGAGAAATGATATTTATGTTGAGACCTGAAGAGTGCATAGAATTAAGCAAGACAAAAAAAAATGTGGGATGCTGGTGGGGGTGAGGGACTGTTGAGAGTTGACTGGGGATCAACAAAGGGATGGTTTCAGAAGAGAAAGCAGGTTCCACTTTATTCCCTTTATGAATTGTCTAGCACTATAGTGTCCAAGTCATTTATATTTTATTTAATAAAAATATAAGGCAATATATTATACTTTGCCTCACTTCCTCATTGTACATTCCTAGACTATTGGAATTTATATTGTAACTACTCAATGATCTCAAACAATGCTTTGTTTATATTTGCTCAACTGATATTTAATTCAATATAAGTGCAGTTTTCACTACATTTGGAATTTTGATAGCAGTATCTTAGGTGTTTCTTGCAGTACTATAATTTCATAATTTACATAAAATTATTTAGTTATGGTCATTTGAGTGTGCTACTTTTAAAATTTGTTTATGAGGAATTTTTAGATTTAAAAAGAGCAGTGTTGAAAATGAAACTATTTCTTTTGCACTTTGAAAAGTATGTAGAAGTTATATCATTAAGTGATGTTGAAATTTGAGATGTTTGGTCATGCTTTTCAAATAGCAGTTAAGAATCTCCAGGGAGAGAAAAGAGAAAAAAGGAACTCATGCACCACTTTTCTTAAAATGATGTATTGGTTTTCTTTTTGTTTGTTTGTTTTGTTGAGTCAGAGTCTCACTCTGTTGCCCAAACTGGAGTGCAGTGGCACGCTCACGACCACCACTGCCTCGACCTGCTGGGCTCAGGCTATCCTTCCACCTTGGCCTTCCAAGTAGCTGGAACTACAGGTGCATGCTACCACGTCCAGCTTATTTTTTGATTTATTGCCCAGGCTGGTCTTGAACACCTGAGCTCAGGCAATCTTTTCTCCTCGGCCTCCTGAAGTGCTGAGATTACAGACTTGAGCCACTGCACCTGGCTGATATATTGTTTTTGACTGTTGAAAAGCAGAATGCAGATAGACTTGGTTTGTTAATTGAAGATATAGTTCTTAGCCTGTACTCCTGAAAGATGACAGGTTACTGTGCTTTGGAATTGTAATGCCATTTTTAATGGTGTTTTACCAAATAAAAGTAATCTACCAACTACAAGAAAAACTGTGAAGTTTTATAACTTTAATAAAGATAGCTGTTATCTGATCAGGTAATATAAAATATATATATATATTTTAGATTTCAAGGATTTAAAACTTCAAAGTTCTCACCAGAAGTTTTATATTATGAAGAAAGTACTGTTATTATAATCTTGAATTTAAAGAAGAAGAATTCAGTGAAAATTGAAGAGAAATCCTAGTAACCAAGACCCTTAGCAATGTACACAATGATTACATTTTTTTTTTTTTTTTTTTTTTTTGAGTTGGAGTCTCACTCTGTTACCCAGACTGGAGTGCAGTGGCCACTCCCGGCCACCGCAGCCTTGACCTGCTGGGCTCCGGCGATCCTTCCGCCTCAGCCTTCCAAGTAGCCGGAATTACAGGCGTGCGCTACCATGCCCGGCTGATTTTTTTATTTATTGCAGAGATGAGGTCTCTCTACCCAGGCAGGTCTCGAACCCGCGGGCTCAGGCAATCCACTCACCTCAGCCTCCCAATGGCGCGGGATTATAGGCTGAGCCACCGAGCCTGGCTAATGATTACATTTTTATAGGCTTCCTTAATCTTTCTTATTTTAATATAGTATACAAACCATACCTCCTTGGTCATATGCTTTCCTTTATGATTCAGTTTTCTCATCTATAAAACGGAGAGGTAAATAGTACGTGTTTCAAGGTGTGTTGGAAAGATTATACAGGTTAAATAATCTGAAGTATTAGTAATCTAATACTTAACAAGCACTTAATAAAATTAACTGATTTTACTAGTTATAGTATTGCTTCTTGTTCACTAGTGCAAATAAACCAAATAACTTCTTCCAAGAAGAAAACACATCTCTCTGAACCCTTTCATAAAAAGAATGTTCTTCAGTTGTTTTTGCATGATTAGAAAAAAGAAAGAGATAAAACTCATTGGGGTTAGTTTTGTTTCTTTAAGAAGTATTGAGAATTTTCCCTTGTATATTTTTATTATTTAAAATTTGTAAGGAAGTGACTAGAAATAGACCTTATTTCACTAAGTTTTTAAAGGACATAGAGAAACTGTCTGCATGCCCAGTTCCTTGTTTTGTTTTGCTTGCGTGTTTTCCTTGATTCTGTTTCTGTTTGAACTCATGTCCTTTTCATCCTCAGAAGCAGCTCTCATTTTTAGATGGACTCTCTGTTCTCCGTTTCCCCGTCTATTAACTTCTCTCCCATCTCAAGGTAATTGGTTCCTCAGCATTTTGTTGATACAACAACATTAAAAATTATTTCTTCGGGCTTCTGTGCTAAATTACTTTTGAGGTTTATTTTCCCCCTGATTTATTAGTATCAAAATTTCCTTTTGCCTGTGCTGCGGTATTTTTTTTTATAGCCTCGATACATTTATTATACTATTTAATCTGTCTGCATGAGACATCTGGTGAGAGCTGGCTTTTACTGGCAGGTAAGATGTGCGGACTTTCTTCTAGTGGCTCAGCATCCAGTGAAATGATGATCACATTTCTTTTTCATCTGTATAACTAGTTGGAAGGTTGGTAGGCTTAGATTCAGCCCAGTTCCCTGTGCCTAGCATCATATGAAGTGAGTCAGGGTATATCTAATCTCTGTTGCCTCCGATTCTCTGTTATCTGTCCAAAAGAGGACATCATAGAAATTTTTGAATCCCCTATATGCAGTTATCAGGGGCATTTTGAGTGCACCATGTTCATAACTTGTGGGGATGCCTTCTGTCCTGCAGTTTTAGCACTAGTTATCTCCCCTTTTTTCTTCTTGCACTCATCAGTTGTCTTTACTTTGTTTTCTCGTGATTGCAATATCTGAATGGTCATACACATAAGAGGTTGTGAATAATACTCTAGCCATTTAAGATAATAATAATGATTATAACATTAATAATAATCTGACCCTTAAAATAATATATAAAATAGAGAAACATTTTTAATCTGGTATAAATTCATTGTTTTTTACTGAGAGGCAGTTGAAGGGAAGTTGTCAAGCATCTTTCTCCTTTATTCAAGTCATTGGGTTTTTTTTTGTTTCTTGGCCTAAAGTATAGGTAGGTCGCTGATTTTTTTTTTTATAATACCAGCTGCATTAACTTTTGTAGAAATTCTTGAAAGAATGTGTAAGGACTGTTTTGCTAGTACCAGGTTTCAGTTATATTTAAGTTATGATCATTTTCCAGAGTCTGCCTTTGAAAGTATTTTAAGCCTTTCTTATGTTTGAGTCCTCAAAGTTAACTATTTATTAAATGATTTGAATGATTTAAATATTCAGATAAATGTTGATTCATAGCCAGTGATCTATAACAATTCTCTTTCTTAATTCTTTGAAAAAGACAAATTTATGGTGCATGTTAACTTTTCTTCCTTGCCTACTAAAGTTAAGACAACTTATTAACTGTATAAGACAGTTATATTTTGTTATCATCCGTCTTTTTGTCTCATAATTTAATGTCACATATCAGAGTTACTGTTCAACGGACTATTTAGGTGCTTATTTTCATTTTAACTTAGAAGGTACTTCACATCTAGTATTTGGCACTGGCATACGTTTGTCCACCTTAAAGGTCTCCTGAGATCTGCTGCTCCGAATGATTATATGTGCTTATTTCATAGTACACAACAAATTGGTTGTGCTCTTTTAACTACTGGATGAGCTTGAGCATTCAGTGTTTTGACTGGGAATGACTTGATAGTGTCCCAGTTTAGTGAGAAAGGGGAAAATCTTTTGGAGCACCAGGACATACACATTCTTTTAATTACTTTGTATGGAAGACTATCTTTTGCTCAAAGCTGATAATTTTCATTTATTTTAAATGACAGGATCTGTCAGTTATAGTCTTCCAGTAAATATTATAAAGGGCATAATAAATCCAAAAACTGTATTAGCTCCATGGGATTGAAAAAGTAAACACTTAGTCTTGTTTCCATACTTATGAATCTCAAGGCCATTATCCTGAACTTGAGAGACTGCATTATACTTTCACAATCTTTACCAAAATCATATCCACCTGTAATATTATTCACTGAATAGTTTTCCATATATTAAGGAATTTTTTTCTCAAATAAATAGTTTTTTAACTATTAATTTTGTAATTTTAAAGATGTGGGGTACAATTCAGGGTTAAAAGGAAGCTGTTGGAAATATCCATGAAGGCAAAATATGATTTATATATATTTAATATCTTTAAAGTTTATCATCAACTATTAAAACAAAAAACATGTCTTTTTATGTACTATCTGAAATCATATCAAGAATTACTTGTGGTGAAGTTACCACATCTTCATAAGTAGTTGTCCAGAATGATTTTGAGCCAAATATCCTGAAAGGAGGTTGCCTATCATAATAATTTCAGGAATTGGGAGAGTGGGAGAAAGAGGTGTGCACTGTAGTCAAACTCTTTTTCCTAAACCTATTTTTAGTAAGCTCCTAATGTTGGTTAGTAAAAGGGAGTTGAAAACACTTTCCTAGAAGCGAGTTTTAATAATAAATAGTAAATGTTTTGTGCATTTTGTAATCTCATTATGTAATTAATATTATAGATGAGATCCCCTTTTTTGTGTGAACTTTGCCAAAAGACTAAGAGTACAAATGAATTTTTAATTTCCTAGTAATCCTAAAATGGATATACTTAAATGCTTACTTTATGCAGAAACCTTTCTTATCAAAGATCAAGTTGTTTGAGATTATATATTCAGGAACATTAGCATGAAATGTTGAAAGGAATATATAAGGAGACATATTTTGCAGGCTTAAGTAATTTCAATTCTAGTTAAAGATATAAAACTTAAACATATCCTTCAATGAAAGAACATGAAGGTCTGTAAGCTCAAGGTGCAAAATGTGTGAGTCTGAAAGATGTGCCTGAGGCATGCAGATGGGATGATATCAATGTGTGCTCTGGGTCCAGGGCTCTGTGCAAGAAGTCAGACTCGGGGTGACTCTTTAAACCTTGAGTCAACAGGGTTTTTCCAAGCAAAGCAGTGCCACCAATAATGTTTGCTAAAGTACGTGCTAGAAAAAACAAATCCTTAATCAGTTTTTTGGATTTGAAGATCTAATCTTGTTTGCATTTCTTTCATACCATAGCCTTTATTACCTTGATTCCTCAGAATTCCACATCTTTGCCATATTGTTTGAAATGTGGTTTATTGATATGTATATGGGCATACATGTATATATCCTTACATATATGCTTCAGTGTATTAATGTATACAAAATGACAAGCACAGTAAATGACAGCAGGTATGACTGTTGTGGTTTAATTGGAGTGAGCAAAACTATTATTTTTAACCAACAGTTAAACTATTGTTTTTAATCAACAGTGGTAAATAAGAGTTTTAGTGCTCTTCTATTATGTGTGGTCTTTTAAAAGGTTTATTTTTGTAACCTAAGGTTAGATTTTTAGTTGGTATATGTCTTTTAGTGTATTAATTTTCTTCTCTTTAAGGTTTGCCATTGAATTATTGATAACTATAGAAGTTATAGATTTTTTAGAGAAATGATTTGAGAAATAGTCTTCAGAGTTTTATAATAGACAGTAGTACAGAATTATAAGCTGACCATTAATAAATCCTCAGGTTACACCTTTTCTTTCTATGCACAAAACATGACTAGGATTCTAATGTTGACTTATAATAATACTTGAATATAATAGGCTGCCCTCTGACTCTTGTAAATTATTTATAGACTCCATTTCATCTGGAATATTTTCTAAATAGTTTTTATTTAAACTCCACCCTAAAGTACTTAAATAGTATATTCTAAGCAGTATATTCTCCTTAATAAATTGTTTTTTTGGAGTTTCTCTTGATTAATTTGCATTTGAATTTACATATTTTTGGTACACTTTGTATTTAGTGAATATATAGACAAAATATGTACATATTGCACAACAATGATTGAAGGGTTTAAAATAGCTGAGAGTAGTAACAGCTGAGGTCTTTTTTATGCATGGTACACTTTTTCATTCACTTTAAGTTAAGTTTTTTATGATATCTGCACCATTTTTTATCATCAGCCTAATGTGTAAATCTAAAATTCAGAATAGCACATTACCCTCTTGGTTAGACTCAGTGGGTTCTTGTGATTACTCGTTTGTTTTCTTAATCTTCAGTCTGCCAGAAAAATAAAAATTAAAATCTAATCTTTTTCACGCCTGTACATCTATAAATTTCCCTAGATTTGTTCCTGTTCCTGCCATTCGTTTCTGTTTTAGTGCTAATATTTGCAAGGGGTTTTTTACACGTATCCCATCATAAGCTGATTAAAACCCCTATGTTGGCATCTACTAAGAGAAGTTGCAGCTGCTACTGTGAGCTGAGCAGTTTCTAGGAAGGAATATTAAGGATTATGGCCCTTTCCTTCCCTTCCCACATTGGTTTTCTTGTACCAGACTTTGTACACAAAAAAGTCCCTACTTGGGGACAATCACTTTGTTTACCTATAAGATTTTAACTTTTGCATTAACGTTAAGGATTTTGAACACTTGGTTTTCAATGTTTTCCACCATCTTTAACCATTAACTTTTCCTTTGTACAGTTTTTTTTAATGAAACTTTCCAATCACTTTAGAAAGCACAGCTTTTTATTTCCTAATCAAACTATAGCAAGACTTAGTATATAAATAAATTACCAAAAAATGGTTTAAAGTTTGGAAAACTCTGTGAACATGTACTGCTGAGAAAGTCACCTAGTTACCCTTAGGAAATGGGTCTGTGTTAAAAGGATTCTTAATCTTCATGGTGTTTATGTATCAACTGTGAAGAACTGAGCATTCTTTTGAAGCACTCATCCTGTATTTCGTATTTTTAAAAAGTTTGGATTAATAAGCCTTGTGGAAGCAACGTTGTAATATCAATTTACTTATAGGTGAGAGGATAAAAGCCATTTAAATACAGCAGGGATAGCACTTTGCTCAACAAGATTACAGAGAAGAGTCAATTTCATAGAAACAGGATAAAGGAAACTTTCTTAGAAGTAGAAGATAATAATATGTCATTTGTTCACCTTTTCATTCAAGATTTATGACAAAAATATTTCCTTAAATTCACTTCAACTTTGTGGTTTCATAACACTGAAATATTGTCTGTTTTGAAACACTTTGAGGTTTATTTCTAATGAAAATATTTCAGATGAAATACATGGATAAGAGGTGTGAGGAGAGAAAAAAGAAAATCCTGTTAAGATAAAGTAAGAGGAAAAAACCTATTAAAGAGCTATAAATATTAGAAAGTAGTGAAGGGAAGAAGAAATAGGTAGAGGCCTGAAATAGGGAAGTATGTAGGCTTTCCTAATTTATTGCTGACTGCTTGCTGTAGTCTTAGTTTCCTTAAGTACTCTCTTCTCTTATGAGGATTGCAAAATCATAAAGCAGTTAAGAAAAAGGTTGAATATTTCTGTGGTTATGTTTAAGACATAATTAGATAGATATAAATTTATTAACTCAATGAATGTATATTATGTTCTTCCTATGGGCAATGTACTATTCTGGTTGCTGAGGATGTAGCAATAGACAAGATAGACACATCTTTGTTTTTAAGAAATTTACCCTTTTGAAGAGAGAGGGAGATAATAAAACAATCTTATCTTACGTAAGATAATTTCAGAAAGTTCTAAGGAAATACTTAATGTGATGAAGAACCCATGGTAAATATAATGAAAAAAGATCCCATCTATAACAACTACAAAATTGCTACCTTTTAATTCAACTAAAAAAAAGGTATACAAGAGATTTGTGAAGATAATCAAAACTTAATAAAATAGTAGCTAGAGAACTGTCAAAGACTGTGAAATAGGAAAGTAGTGTCTCTTTTGGTGACGAGGAAACCAAGATTTAGTAAATGTTAACATTAGACATTTTGGAGGAATAAAGCAGTGGTTGCTTTTTCCACTGTCTGTCTGTGTTTATTCCATTCCCTTGGGTTCGACTTTGGGATAGTCTCCCAAATCTTGCGTTAGCATTTCTCAGTTGACAGAGGTCCAGTGGATTGTCACTACTTATTGATTGTCATGGGCACTTTTTCGCTGGGTACCTTTATGTTGAATAACTGTCTTTGGAGTTATTCAAGTAGTCTTAAAAGGAGAAGAATACATAAAATGTAAATAAAAGGACAGAAGAATGCCATGTTTACTGGTGGGAGAATTTGATATTATATAAAGTCTTTTAAAACAATTTTATAAAATAACCTAATTTCCATGAAATTCTTATAGAACTTCATGGAACACAATCAGCTAATGTGCAAACTAATGTAGAAAAGTAAAGGGCCATTAGTTGCCAAGGCATTAATGCTTATTATAAAGTAGCCAAGCCATTATATTATAATTAGACTATATGTTTTTATACAGAATAGGCAAACATTACAGTGAAAAACAACACAGAGACCAGAAATTGATTCACAAGTGTGTATAATTGTCCTAAATTGACAAGGAATGGTGAAAGTCTGAACTGTACAATAGGTGATATTTAGAATGTTTTTCTATGTATATGGGGAAGTACATATCCCATAAACAAAAGTTATAGTATATTCAGGAGTGAAATATACAAGAATGTCTTTTTCACATTAAACATTTTGTGTCTTAAATTTGGCCTCATAATTTGTTTTAAAATGAAACTTTGTGTATGTGGTGACAAAAATCATAACAAAGCCCAAAGAACAAAGTCAAATTAGAAACAAGCTTATTTTCAATTTTGTTCATTTAACTATTTTTAAAAATAGAAACAGACATGAATAGGCATATTTGGTGAAATATATCTACTTCCTTAGCTGATTCTTTAAGAAAGTATGAGATTATCAGTATTCATTTTAACAGTTTTGTTTCACTTACAGATATGTCTAAGTAGTACACAAATATAGTGGTGCTTAAAAATGACACAACTCTATTGGACTGAAAGGCTGGAAAACTAAAGTTTTATTAAAGAAGAAGAAAATTCTGATATGAGCAATGTTGAAAAATAAATATTGAAAACAACTGCATAAACAGTAACCAATATTTATTGAGCATTGACCATGTACTAAGACAATTGTCATTTAAAACAATTATATTAAGTTGAAGATATTTTCATAAACAAAAGTTGAGGTAAAAAAATGTTGATTTTGAGACTGACTGGTGAAACGTGATTCCATTAATAGAAATTAGAAACTAAAGTAGAGGAACTGATCATGAGACTGGAGTAGGGTATGTAGAATTTGAGACACTTGGGAATATGATTTTGTGACTTGGAAGAGAGTTCTGTGCTAATGCAATAGATTTAAAGAGCATATGCTTATGAAAGATACTTACTTAGATCAAAAAACTACTTGAGATCACAAGGAATTGCAATTATAGGAAGAAAATTGAGAATAGAATCTTGGAAGAGATCCAACTTCAAGCATAAAAGTGTACAGTTCTATAAAACGTATAAGGTAGGAAAGAAAGCAGACAATCATGCCACATAACATAATAAAATAAAGCTTTTCAAAGATCAATCAGGAATTATTGTATTTGCCCATTGGTGGTTGATCATTCATTAATGGAAAACAACGATAACATCAGTCTCTGAAAATGAATGTATTACTTAACATTAAAAAATATGTTTTGAATTTTGGGAGAGTTACTTTTGTATATTCTCTTTTGTTTTTCCTTGGGTGTTTTTGCTCATAGTAAAGCATCGTTAGGTTGATCTTATACCAGATATACTAATCCTTATCCTTAGTTTTCTGTTTTTAATGTTGGGGACACATAAGCCTCAAATAGCAATGTTTGCATAGGACTTATTTTTAGAACAATTAATTTTCTCAGCACTAAAATTTTGACTTTAAAGTGACCTCTGAAGGATTTAGTTTTCAACTCAATGATTAGTTTTATATTACATTAATATTATATTTGGTGTTCCAAAATGCTTCTCTTTCTTTATAGTGATATTCTAAGGTATGATTGTCCTTAAAACTTTTAGATGTGTGGTATTCTTCATATTTAATATACTACTTTTTTTCAAAAAATTGTAGTCATTTAATTTTCTTGTATGGAATTACTTTTGTCTATGAAGCCAATGATTTGGTTTTTTTTACTTGAATTTAATGTTCCACATTTTTTTTATGCATATATGGATGCTTAGTGCTCTCATCAATTTCTTTGTATTTTGGGTTTATAGTTTTTGTTACATTAATTCTGTTTAATATAAAAAAATATTCAGACTAGTTCTTATCACAGATTTGTGAGTGGCAAGAGTAATAAATTATTTAAAATATGAGCCCTATTAGGTTATGTTGATTTTTTCAATTCTCAAATCTTTCTCTAGAGGGCTTGCTGCTCTTTGAGGGTAACAGTAGGATGTGGGAGAGTTGATAGATACATACACTTGAGTTCGCAGATAAGTACCCTTAGCTTCATCCATGTCAATAAAGTAGCTCTCTGTGGACGTCTTTCTCCATAAAGAAGATCACCCATCACCACCATTTCTTGAAGCAAAAAGAAATCTTAAAGATTGTGAATGTGGAGACATTATATACTTTTAACAGTCACTTTATTCCAGCATAAGAAGGGTCAGCTCGCATTACATTATTGCCTAAAGCTCTATGGTTCACATAGATGATACTGATGCATATGGAGCAGTGGGCCAGGTCTCCACTGCAGCAGCCTGGCTCCATGTTGCTTGCCCTTAATTTAGTAGGCCGTGGATGTTAACCGCTCCTATTAACCACTCACAAATCTGTGATAGAGCTATTAACACAATTCTGAAATCTAATTCTATTTAGAATGTTTCATACATGATTTGCATGTTGAAACTTTTTTCTTGATTAAAAGATCAAAAATAAAATATTTTTTACATTATAATTTAACCTTTTCATAAGGACTTTTATTATACTAGATTTTTTATACTATATGCCATTACTAAATTATACTTTTTATGGAGGAGGTAAATGAAACATATTGTGTTTCCAGTTATTGACTGTCTTCTACATCCTGCTTATACCTTTTAATATGCTAGATATGTTAATTAAAAGGTAGATTGGTTAACTAAAAGAAAGATAAATCAGTGAAGCTATTTAATTCCAGAGCATTCTGTGGGCCTGAATCCAAGGAGGAGTAAATATGTATTCATTATATACCATTTTACCGTAAATTTACTGTACCGTGCACTAAAGGACAAAATCTTCTTCCCTTATAATTATCAAGGAAAAAAACCTTTAGTTAATATTAAGCAAAATATTTGATCACCTATTTGATACTTAAATATACATACTTCTATGATCAGTTTCAACTGTCTTTGATTTTCTTTATGAAATAGAAACTGCGTGATGTTGGTCAAAGGCTACAAAGTTTCAGTTATGCAACATGAATAAGTTCTGGAGATCTAATACCGCACATGGTGATAATAACTAAAATAATACATGCTTGAAATTGACTGAAAGGATATATCTTATATCTTCTCAGCACACACAGGCATACAAAGTAACTATGTAGAGTTATAGATATGTTAATTAAAAGAAAGAAAGTCTGGTGAAAGATTTTAATTATATTATTATGACAATTATTTAAGAACCAGAAACAACAACACATGCAATCCGTGTGTTTACTACGCTTCAGTCTGACAAAATGGGCCTTTTTGCTGTTAAAAGTAGAGTGGAGGAAAACTTCTAATGTCTTAAGTATCTCCTGAAAATGAAGCACTATCAATTCAATAAAAAATACTAGGATAAAATTAAATCTATTTTATGCTATCCAACCCACCTACCTGACTCAAGAGAACCACCACTCATTTTAAAGCAGATGCCACAACTCATCCGAAGGGTACCATTTACAGTGCCAGAGAATCACGGAGCTTTGTCATCCATCCATGCCTGCAGTATGGAGAATTTTCCCTGGTGGAGTTCACTACTGTTATTACACTTTTGTTCTTCCTGATCATGATGTCTTAGAACTTTTCTCATTAGTAGAGTGGAAAAGGTAAACCCTCCTTCCCAGTATTGCAATTAATAGTCAACGTGAGTACCTAACGGTTTCTAGCTCAATGTAGATGTTCAGAAATTGGTAACTGTTATTATCATTTCCGCTTAAAGACTGTTAGAGTAAATGCATTCTTCTGATTGCAATATAGGAATGCAATTGAATTATCATATTCTTTTGCATATATATTTTATGATAATAATTCTTTAAAATATCTTCAGAAAAATTAATATTTTAAATGAATGAATATGAAGAATCCTTAGATTGTGTTAAATTAAACATTGGAGAGCCTTTTTTTAAGACACTTTATTAAATACTTTTATAGAATTGCATTGAAAGTATGTCAAATATAACTTTTTTTAATAAAAAACATGCTCTATCTACTTTGTGTGTGTATGTGTGTGTGCATGTGTGTGTGTGTGTGTGTGTGTGTGTGTGTGTGTGTGTGTGTGTGTGTATGTGTGCTCGCATCCGTGCACATGTAGTTTCTCAAATGCCACCAGTGCTTCTGATCCTGAAGTGAAACAGTCATTTGTTTTACTTTATAATGGAATAGTTATTTTTGGAGAAAGTGTTCTTAACCTTGACTTTATAGATAAAAGCATTCATAGAATGCCTTCTGGGGACTGTGTGAGTATTCTGAAATTGCAAGCTATTGTGTGAAAACTATGAAAACATATATTTAGATGTATAATTTTCTAGTTTGAGCATCCATACCTTTCATTAGCGTCTCTGAACTTTCTAAAGCCATTGGTTTAAAGAGATCAAAAATAGCTTTTTTTAAAAACAGTTGGTTCAGAAGTTTAACATACTTGAGGAATTTTGAAGACTAGTTTTACAATTGGAGCAATTATAAAGAAACAGGATTATAGACATTATTTAGCAATTCACATTAAGGCTTGTTTTTGTCTCAAAAACTTTCCTCATCATTATATTCTTCTGTCTCGGTCATCCTACTGAAACGTTCTTTATCACAATGGTGCTCCCATTTCATACCACCATACTACATTACTTAAAATCAGTTCTAAGTATTATTTTTTTAACTCATATCTGTCAACGATTAGGGTATCTAAAACAATTTCTGGTCTTGAGATTATGGTAAGAAAGGAAATTATGTAGACAAAATCTCAAACTTGTTATTGATCAGTATGTATGTATTTCCCAAGCCAAGAAAAAGGGATTTTATTAAAACAAACACTTGACTTTCGATGTTTGAAAGGAAAAAATAATTTCTTCCTTGAATATGATGCTTTTTTTGATACATTTTTGTAGTTGTTGGGTTTTATTTTAGAAATCTCAAAGATCATGGTGTCGTAATTCCAAACATGAATTTAATATAACTCTATCTCTTAGAAACAGATTTTAAGGCATGGCAGTTGTTTGCTGTTATCTTTTCATATAATGTAAGGCAGCAATCCCCAACCTTTTGGAACCAGGTATCAGTTTTGTGGAATACAATTTTTCCATGGACTGTGGTGGAAAAAGGATGGTTTGGAAATGATTCAAGCACCTCATCTTTATTGTGCACTTTATTTCTATTATTATTACATTGTAATATATAATAAAATAATTATACAATTCACCATAATGCAAAATAAGTGGGATCCCTGAACTTGTTTTTCTGCAACCAGATGGTCCCATCTAGGTGTGACAGGAGACAGTGACACCCAAAGTGTGTTGCTTAGACATTCTACTCCATGATCTCATTTTGATTGCTATCACTTCAGAAAACCTTGCTTCACAAAGATGGGATGTTAGAAATGGAAGCAGGCTTTTCGGTGCTTTTGTGGCAATCTCAGGATATTCTGCCTTGACTTTATTCTGGAACGTATGGAGATTTGAAGTTGTCTTAACATACTTTTAAAGCCACCATCATTTGCAATCTCAAGCAGTTGATAGTCTTCTAGCATGGACAAAGTCGATTCACCTGGCTTATTCACAAATGGGTCATAGATCCATTCTTTTCCAGTTTAGGGGTCTTTTCTAGTTGGGAAGTAATGCTGCAACTCTTTTGAAAGCTGAGATAGGTGATCATGCACCAGCTGAGAGGAAGAAGGCCCTGACTCAGTCGCTTTCAAAATCTCTGCTAATGTTTGGAACATACAGAAAGCTTGGTCTCCATGTGAAAGCAGTTTTGAAGGTTTCATGGTTTCGTTAGATTGCTGGTCACCACATGTTATACAAAGTGAGCTTGGAGAATGGGAATCACCTGTTGCAATGAACCTGTAATTTAAGTAGTTCTCTTTATATTTTCTTTGAAATACAGTTATCTTTTTGTTGGCAGTCTTAGAGTTTTCAGCTGTCATATCATTGGGTCTTTCTCCCTTTTCAAAGAAGCTCTCCAGTGACATTTGTGTTTTACTCATTTTGGCTAGGGTTAGCTTGTGGGTTTACCAAAACCGTGACTGAGACAAATGCACAGTGCAGGAAAGAGATGCAGACGGACATGGTAAATAAAATAATGGGTGGACCACTCTCATACTAAAATAAGTGTCAGATTCTAACTTAAAACCTGCCACCAGATGCCACTGTACAATTGAAGCACATCAACTCACTTGCCACTCACCGATAGGGTTTTGATATGAGTCTGGAAGCAATTGATTTATGGTGGTTTCTGTGTGGTCAAACCTCACTGCTGATGTTAATCTGTATTTGCAGCTGTTCCCGTAGCACTAGCATCACTGACTCAGCTCCACCTCAGATCATCAGATATTAGATTGTCATAAGAAGCATGCAATCTAGACTCCTCCCATGTGCTGTTCACAATAGGGTTTGCGCTTTTCTGAGAATCTAATGCCACTGCTGATCTGAGAGAAGGTAGAGCTCAGGCAATAATGTGAGCGATGATGAAGAGGTTATAATTACAGATGAAGCTTTACATACCTACCCACTCCTCACCCCTGCTGTGTGGCCCAGTTCCTTACAGACCATGGACTGGTACCAGTTTGTGGCCTGGGGTTTGGGGTCCCCTGCCTAGGGACTGTCAGTCAAATCTTAAACCAGTGATCTTCAGGAAGCAATGATAATCCAGAAATCAGCCCATATGCCAACTTTTATATCTATCAAGCTTTCTTTAAATATGTTTGCAGGTGAAATATGGTCTTCTTTCTTAGTCAGTTTAGTTAGTTAAAAAATATTTTGTGAGTGCCTATTATGTGTGAGACACTTTGCAATGCTTTAAGGAATACAATAGCGAAATAACAACAACAAGAAACAAGAAACAGTGAAAGAGAAACTTGGGAAAAAGTGCATGATTTTGTTAATTAAATTACACACAGATAATTTTAAAACTTACAAATCTGACAAGTAAATGAATATATATTTATATATGAATGTCTATGTCTGTCTATCTATCTATATGTGAGACTTCCATTCATTGCAAGGGATGTGAAATTTTTACTTTCAGTGTAGTTTTTTTTCATATTTTTTTAACACTAATCATTAAACACATTTTAAATGATCTCTTGTTTTCTCTAAACTAATATGGAATCTACCAATTGTTTTTGTTTTGTTTTGTTTTGTTTTTTTTGCGTTGGAGTCTCACTTGGTCGCCCAGACTGGAGTACAGTGGCCGCTCCTGGCCACCGCAACCTCGCCTGCTGGGCTCCAGCGATCCTTCCGCCTCAGCCTTCCGAGTAGCCGGAATTACAGGCACGTGCTACCACGCCCGGCTGATTTTTTGATTTATTGTAGAGATGAGGTCTCGCTGCCCAGGTGGGTCTTGAACCCGCGGGCTCAGGCAATCCAATCACCTCAGCAAGAGTATCAAATTCCGGAACTATGTTTATAAATAGAAGTAGAATTAATGTCAACTCTATTAACCCAGGCAGTGGAATAGAGCCAGAATCTAGCAAATCAGTAATAATTGATACATTGGTTGTATCAGAAACACTTCGCAGATAACTTATTAAAAAGCAGTTAAACAGTTGTTAGGATCATATTAGTTACTAAAATTATTAGAATTGTTATTGTTTAACTATCTTGAGAAAAAGTACTATAAGTGTAGTGAATATTATCAAGTTTATAACAAAGAAAAAGTTATACTCAGTGGACTAAGTTGGATAAGGAGGCACGTAGAAAAATATATACTTATGAATTATTCTCACAGGTATTCAGGTTGAAAGAATTCCTGGAGCAACGTAATATAGTGGAAAGAGAATAGTATTTAAAAGATTTGGATTGAAGGTTAATGTTATCATTTATCATTAGAATAACTGTATGTTCATGTTTTGGGGGGACAGTCAGTTTACGTCTGCTTTGTTGGCACAATGAATAGTACTATCCTCTTTTATTCTTAAAATTGCGTTGATTTAGACAATAAATTATGTGGTTCCCTCTTATTTATTGTGACAAGTAACTCTGTTTTCATGGAATAAATTGTGTATGTTATAATTAGATTTATAAGATTGTTGTAATAGCTGAAAAAATATATATATACAAGAAAGATTCTTGTAAAATCTGAAAATTATTATAAGAACCATAAAGAGATATATGAATATTTGTGTATTCATTTGGGCAAAGTCTTTAAGGTGATTATATAAAAGAAAAGAGTCTTATTTTAATCATATCATTCTTGAACAACTTGGTATTACTCTTTTTTGATTAGTTGTGTAGTGCCCATTCTCTCAAAGTTGTGTTGTGTTGAAATCAACTCACAGACCATGACTATAAAGAATATTGAAGCCTCAACTTATGATAAGGATAAAGGATGTATTTCATTTAATGAAAAATTCAATGCATTTACTAAACTGAATGAGGAAATGGGGTCAAGTATCTTCAAGAGGTACTTGCATGTCCTGCTATTAGCTTTTGAAAATGATAATAATTTTATTATTGCTTTGTCATTATCAGCAATAAATGTTAATGCTTTTCCCTATTAATTTGATCTTAAGTGTGCAATTCTCAAACAGTGCACTTTCATGTGACTGTGTTCCTGAATCCCATTTTGTTTCAGATGACCCATTCAATCTCTATAAAATGATTGCACTTTAGCTTTTTAAATTTCTTCCTGGAAAGTTGTGAAAGGACTTGTATTAATTTGAAACAAATGAAAACAAAACTAATTTTTAACATTAGCAGATAACTTCCAGGTCCCTTTACCAATAGGAAGAAGAAACTAATTCTGCCTAAATCTGAGAAGGTACACTGGCCACCAGGAGGACTACAGAAATTTGGCATGCAGGAGTCAGCCCATCATATAGAACTTTCAAAAGTATAAATTCTCAGACAAGATGTTAAGGGACAGTAATTGCTATTCTGCAGGGCTATTGAAAGCATTTAATTAATACTGCATATGAAAACATTGGGCTAGTAACCTGTGTCTTTGAGTAGGTACTCAGTAGGTACTAGTTGAATGAATGAGCAAGATCTAGGAAGAATGAAGAGTCAAGGGGATGAATCCCCCCAAATAATGCTCTTTCTTTTATTTTTTTCTATGCCAGCCAAGACCCTCCCCTTAAAGATTAGTACAAATGACCATAAATAAAAGTTCATTTGACTGACTCAGATTACAAGCTTATGTGTCTTTTCAATCATTCAAATTTTTATTACTTCCAAAATCTAAAATTGAACATTCTGAACCACCTAGATTAGGATTTGAGGTCACCAAAAGACTCAATTTTACTATCTCCATCTACTGGCAGGGAGGAACTATACCCAAGCATCTGGACTGGCATAGAAAAGAGGAGAAAGAACATTTAAAAGGTAAGCAGAACATATATTTTTATTTACTCTGAATTTTTAAACTTTTCTTATCATACACTCTATCATATGCTCATGCAAATTAATTAAGGTTGATAGAATGACCATCTTAAAGCAGGATAATTTTTTTAGGTGGTATATAGTACTCTTATCTGATGTTTCACCATGAACATGTGTGGACTTGAAAGCCTTTCTCTCATTGGGGAAACTTTTCTGTCTTTTCACCTCTAAATTTCTGTCTAGTCATTTCAATGCTCCTGTGCTGTCCTCATATTCCTGATAATCTTTAAACTGCAGTGTGCTTACTGAAATGTCTATATTCTCATTTCTGTGTATTCTCTGACATGTCAAAGATAATTTTACCTGGCAAATATATTTTGACTGCTGTGATTTAGAGAGAGTAGAAGTATGTTTTTCAAGGTGTCATTTTTATTCTGGTGTTTCTTAGAGACGTTTTTAATCCTTCATTTATAAGTAGTTTGAATAAAAGTTTCTTGTTAATTTATGAATAAAAATTGTAATGCATATTTATATCAATTGTTTTTCAATTTTGCTTCCCCATCAGAAATCTTGAAATTGTATTGGCTTACTTTTAATGAGATTATAACATTGCAATCAAACTTTGCAGTATGATAACTGCTATGAAATAAATACTTTGATGGTTTGTGTGGTGTCAGTAATAGAACTGTGTAAATTTGTGTATTTTTATTAAGTATTGTTGTTAAGTCTTATATTATGCACATCTATCTTTAAAAAGCCCTACCTCAACTTAAGATCAGGAGTAACAGCTATTTATCAAGATAATTAGTATTATTACAATTGCTGCAGTTAAATTAAGCATAATTTATACTTTTTTCCCAGTTAGTTTTCTCCTGTCCTTTCTCATCCCAAGTTTTTTTCCACATCTTTGTTTTATTTCTTTGCACAATGTTGCATTTCTTTCAGAAGAGGAATAGATGAATTTATAAGGAGCATGGGTGGAAAGTTTTCAGCTTCAATATTAGATTTCATGGGCAAGAGTTTTCAAGGAAATGCTGTTCAGACAGGTCTATTCACTGGCTGGGAGGTCATGAATGCAGCCGGTTTGTTTGCTAGCTAGGAGTATACAAATATAAGCCGTGCAAATGTTGTAAAGAGGGATTCTCAGACCTTTTTGTGGCATCTGACAGTGTCTAATCTGGTAAACTTATGCTCAGAGACTGGCCTGAGATCAGAAAATAAGGAAGTAGGTTTTGAATAATGTTGAAAGAACTAATGGTAAGAGTGTTAGAATGATCTCATTTTACAAATGGAACTTCGAGTGAACTTCATGAAGTCAATCCAGTTCCTGTTTTGATTAGAAATATGTGCCTTTTTGAATCTCTCTCATCCTCTGTTTCAACTCCTCTTTTTAGTCTTCTTGTACCTTGATATTTGGATTGATTTTAAAGCTGTCATAATAAAGCAAGTTGTTCCTGAAGAATGGTTATATTCAAGCCAATTAATTCTAGACTCTAAGATACTGAAAATCTTAATGTTTATGCTTATTCACTCTTTTATTATAGACCATATAGATGATAAAAGTAATGTAAGCTGATGGAATAACAACACAATTGGGTATTCTCCTTACTATTAAAAATATTTTTACTTTACAAAATAAAATTTAAGAAACCTATGTTCCCACAAAACTACACAAATTTTATTAGTAATCCATAGTTTTTCTTTCCTTAAAACACCCTAATGTTCTTATTTTTTTAATGTGTCTGCATTGCTTTAAGACTGACAAGATTTGTTAATGGTAGAGTATGAGGAGGGGATGTAATGTTTTCCATCAGGGCAGAATGGTTGGAATATTCATGAGTATATTTTATTTAAACTCAGCCTATGGGGGGCAGTCATGTTCCAAGAAAATTGTTCTTTATTTGCCCCCACATAGTTATGTTGAATTAATAATGAATCCAAAGATCTTCCTACAAATGTAACTTATAAGTCTTAAAATTGCTTATGGAAACTCCGGCATTTTCTCACTTATTGATATTATTTAATAGCATAAAAAACATAAGATTGGAGGACATAGTTTATATAGAAGTGACAATTCATTATTGTTTGTGCCTTTGGTTCATAAGGAAGTCATAGGCTCATTATATACACATTGTATGTAGTCACCTGTGAACAGAAAGCAACTAAATATAACAAGAGACAGTAAAGTCTCATTTTTAGCATTAATACACTAGATAGAATATATTAAGACTAAAATAAATATATTTATATTTTATTGTTTATTAGAATTCACTTATTTTGCCTAATTTAGAGCTTAACCTATGAGAATTTTAAGCATCTTTTAAATAATCATTAAAGGTATAAATGGATGGGCTTATTTGCATTTTTTCTACAAAAGAATAAGTTAATATTTATTACCTTTTCATTCTTATTTTCATTTATAAATTTTCAGCATCTTTCTGTCAAAATGTCAGTGACATTGTTGGCTTACAAAATAGTGGGTAGCTACCGTTCATATTTAAAATTGCTGATAAATTCTAGTCTGAATGTTGTAAATGATGTGTTCAAGGCACATAGAAAATTCATAGATGCTGAGTCTCGAAAATAGATGAGGTTCTTTGTTGAAAATATTTCCTTTTAAACTTGTCTGTTTGTTTAAAGTGTATATAATGTGCATTTGTGCATAATCAAGCTAGCCAGTTTTTGCCATCACAATATTGTTAGGTGTAAATGTATTTTGTTACTTTAAATATTATACAACCCCTAATATTGTTATGCAAACTTTCTACATTCAGTAAATTTGTAATTCAATAGGAGAGTTGATTATATATTGAAAACCATCAGTAGTGAGTAATCATTAAGGTGAATGCTTATTGTAATATGAATTACTCTTAATTTTTCTCTCTTCTGCATCTGCCTCTTTGTGGTGTCTAAAGTAATGTACACCTTAACAGAATAAAAAATAATAGCATTGCCTAAACGCGATTTACTATAGTGGAGAATGTAAGTGTATCTGTGTGTAATTATATTCATTACTAATTGATATGTAATAAAAGTTTTGAGGAGATTCTGTGTGTATATACTTGGCTACTTATCCTGAGCCATCATGGTTAATATTATTCCTAATTTATCTTCCATAATTGAACCTTTGCCTTAGAAAGTCAAATTTCATTGTATAAAACAAAAATATTTTTACCATTATCTTAAGGCTAAAATACTACATAGTCAAATCATTACCATTCCCATATCACATGTCTCAATACCAGAAGAATCTTTGTAGATCTTCTTGCAGCTCTTTTTGATGCCAATTGGATATTCTCAAGGGCAAAATAGGTGACACTAACATTAATAATCACACCATGTAAATGCAAACACATATTCACTATGAATGCTTTTTGTTGCAAGTATAAAAATTTCTAACTTGAATTGACTTAAATATTAAAAATGATGTATTTGTTCACATAAATGAGAAGCCTAGAGTTGGGGTCAGTTTATTATATGATTTAAGCTAGAATCTCGCTGCATTTTTTTGTACTGTCATGTATCTGTCCACTTGTGTGTACTTTTGCATGAGACTTGTTTCCCTTATGATAGCTAAATGACGAGGGTAGTTCTAAATTCTACCGACACACACAAAATCGTCTCATCCCAACAGCTGAGAAAAAGCCATTCTGTTTATTCTATTGGACCATTAGAGCGATCCACGCAGCGAGAAAAATGGACTTATAAAGATTTTCCAGGTCTACTTCTGGGAAGGATGAATCCAACTTTTATCCAGTGGCTACTTTGTAGTGGTGAAGGGGTTTCTCAGTATAGTAGCTTTCCCTCATTGCGTATGGAAGATTTGCTATGCGCTTTCTGAAACAGACTCCCATTTCTTACCATTGTTCGTAGATAGAGAAGAGGCTAATAGCCAGATTCTTGCCCTTTGCATTAGATTCGTGAAAATTTAAAAACTTTTAAAAAGATAGCATCAGGTCAAAGAAATGGTAAAATTCTATAAAGTTTTCATTTTTTTCTCTCTTTTTAATCAAGCTGCAGAAGGTAATTGGAAATAAAAAACCACTGCCTAAAAATAACTACTTCTTGCTTAATCAATTTGACCTTTGTGAAATCAAAATCCTTATACTTTTGACCAATTGTGTGTTTTATATCTTGCATGATGTCTCCTCTTAGATGATAAAAGAAAACTGAATGTTTGTTAATAAATTTCTCTCATTCTTATAAAATTAAACAGATTATGATGGACAGTGTTTTTCTTTTACCCATAGGCAGATTTGCAATTATTTTATTTTAAACAAATGGCATCTTATATGAACTTTAAAACAAACTCTGATTTTAAACTTTAAAATAACCTGTGATTATCTCTAGTTTATAAAAACTATACTCATATATCAAGTGACTTGCCTAAAATAACAGATTTTATTATCAATTTAATCATATTTTACAGTTTAGATGAAATAATGACTATAATTGTGGCATTCTCAAACTGTGGCAAAATTATAGAACATACTTTATTTTTAAAATAGGTAGGCATACTAAGAAAATGGAAAATCTCAGTAATGAGTGCTGTAAGCCCTAACACTTTCAGCTGAAATATATATATAGGTTATAGCACATGAACTTTGAGTAGGATAGCAATTATGAATTAAGAGACTTTAATGAAGGGGTATAAATTATAAAAATATTATCATCCTTCTCATGTACAGTCTCTGGAAATTTTGGATTGAGAGAGGAAATGAAATAACATGTACAATTGTTTTCTGACATACTGTTGGATATAATATCCAGTTTCTGTATATTATCTGTATGCATGGTGCCATAAGCACAGAGCTGTATACTGGTTGTGGACTTCAGCAAAAACAGCTTACCTTCTAGGAATCATAGTTTGGTAGGGAAAAAAAAAGAAAAGTGAATCCATGCATTGTGATTAAAATATGTGATTGTAATGAAATGTCCAACAGGAATCAACAATTGCATTCTAAAGAGGTAACATGTAAGAGTGGTTTGTTTACAAGTAAACCTGGTCTAGGAATGTTATTAAATTATAATCCTAGCTGTCACAATAAGAGGCAGAGCTTTGTTTTGTTTCTGTGTTTCCAAGCATGTGGAACAGTGCCAAAAACATAATAGGTTCTCAATATAGCTTTTGACTATTCCTTCCTTTGGGGAATAAGATAATTAACTATCTTCTGGGATAAGTTCAAGTACCTCAGTTGGGCATATTTTAAATAATTATAGTAGTTTTTGTGGCTTATAGGGTACAGAAATTTCTTATATTTTCCTTGGTGGACGTTTATTCTTGTAATTTGGAAATAGTGTGAGGTAGACAACACTAGCCTTGTTGATTATTTTATTTTGCTACTATTTTAAATATATGGGAAATGGTAGCTTGAACTGATGATAAAACAAAAACCTGAGACTGAATTTTCTGTCCGGTGCATTATCATACTTTTGTATTAAGGGTCAGCATTTAAAATATTAAGCATGCAAATAGAGTAGTTCTGCATAGTTTGGAACAGATGAAGAGATATTTGTTTGCTCTGTGGACTACAAGTATGTCTTCTCTCTACATAATCAAATAAGATTGGAATAAAATTACCTTGAGTTTTCTAGACAAAATGATACCAGGTCATGAAGTCAGTGAAACTATATATATGTCTGTCATATTATTTTAACTAACAGTTGATAAAAGTGAAATATGTTAATTGAGAGCTAATGAGAGTGAAAGCAACAGAAGCAGAAGAAATAGCTATATCAACGAACTAGCTGCTGGGCGTAGATGGCTCAGTCTGTAATCCTAGCAATTTGGGCGACCGAGGTGAAAGGATTGCCTGAGCCCGGGGATTAGAGGCCAGTCTGGGCAACTTGGTGGGACCTTGTCTCTACAATAAGCCACAAAAACTAACAAGGCATTGTGGTGTGCGTCTGTAGTTCCAGCTACTTGTAAGGTTGAGGCGGAAGAATCACCTGAACTCATCAGGTTGAGGCTGTGGTGACCGTGAGCGTGCCACTGCACTCCAGCCTGGACGGCAAGGGTGAGACTCCAACTCAAACAAACAAACAACAAAAACTAGCTAGATTAGGATAAAGGAAGTTTATCACAGGCAAAAGCAAAAACTGGACAGAGCAAAGCACAATTGAAATCTTTGAATGTGTACTTATGAATTTATCAACTAAGGGTGGGAAACAGATGCAACCCACTCTTAGAGAAGTGCTTTTTTACGTACTTTGAAAATAACATGTACATTCCAAGTAACTACATTGGAAATTTCACAGGACATCTGTGAAGGCTATCAGTTCTCTGGTGGCATGTTTCTATAGGCTTACCTATGTGAAACAAGAGAGCAAAATTCAAAACTCCCAAGACTAACCAAGATTGGAGACCTATTTATTTTTACCTAGCTCTCATTTCTACATTTTTTTTTTTTTTTTGCTAAAGTCAGCATAAAACATTAGCATAGAAAAGAGCACAGGTGATTTATCTTTCTTTATAAGTTACATATCATCCAGACACTTCCTTTTTCATATTATCTTTATTAATAATATAGCATTTTGAAGGATTTAAATTTGAATTGCTTTTTATGATTCTCTCACTGCTCTGTTTCATCCATCAGAATATTTCTTTAAAGGGACCAGCAGTATGTAATGCATAATAAACATTATGGAATTGCTGTGATTTAATGCTAAACTGATTAAATGCTTATTCTGTATAATTAAATTATATGTATACCTATATAGTCAATAATTTTACAGTATTTACATTTTTTATCTTTATTCTTTTCTTTTGTTTTCTATTTTGCTTCATTTTAGTTTTTAGTACTTCTCTAACTTAAGAGAATTTAAGCAGGGTAATGTGAAATTGTGTATTATTATAATGTTAAACATTTCATGCTTACAAATATTTTCATTTTTCATGCTAAACTTATTATCTCAGATGTATAAGATTTATTATTGTTTCAGCATATGTTAAAAGGACCATGTGGTAAATATTTTAGTGATTTGACTACATTTTCTTTGTTTCTTTAGTTCTTTGAGTGTACTGAAGGATGGGTATAGGAAATAAATGTTCAACAAAATAGTCACAAATGTGTACTTGTCTCATCCCGAAAACATTAGCAAAATCATATGTTTGAAAAAATTTCTGTTAAAACAACAGAGCTAGAAGTGCAGAGTCTTAATTTGGTAGAACTTAATGTGCCATGCGTTTTTTTTTTTCTTCGTTTGATTATAGGCCTAGTTGCTTGACATTTACATACAACTTTGATAGCCATCTGCAAATCACATGTGTTTGATGGCAAACCTCATTGCATTTTGAGGTGAAGTTTTTGAGAGCAGCAATTTAACTTAAAAGGAAATTTACAATTCTTTTACCACAAATAAGGTCCCAATTTTCAGTCTTTAAATTACATTTAATTATAGTCTAATTGGATTGTGAACTATAAAAGAAAAAAGAGATGTAAACACAAGCTTAAGTATATGCATTTTAGTCATGAGCTTTTTTGACTGAAGGTATAAAAATAGATTTCAAATCTTTTAATAGCCATGTAGTTTTCTAGATTGTAAATGAAAAAGTAAGCACTGCTATATTTGTAAGGAGTGCTTTGAATATAAAGCATTTACTTTGAGAGAAAATATTATATTTTAACAAATCTGATTCGAAAAATAAATTCATTAAAAAATATTAGTTACCAAAATGAGAAAGACTCAATCTACACTGTTGCTATAAACACTTCTGAAATAGATAGGTTACTGAAGGAAAATTTAGAGTACGGATAAAATCATTTTAAAAATAAATATTCAAAAAGTTTATGAATTTTATATCTATACTTAATGACCCTTATATTCTTAATAAAATTTGTCTATATGGGGGGCATTGATCTAAATCCTTCTGTATTTTTAGTAAATATACTGATGGTGAATTGTGCTTAGCAAAGGTAATGATTATTTCATATATGTTGTTTAACAGCCAACAGCAGTTTCAAATACTAGCATCCAGAAAGAGATAACATGGTTATATAGAGAGAGTGCTTACTTCTGAGGAAAATTTTAGGCTCTGAGAAGAATGTCAGTATTAAATTTTGTAATTAAAATCATAAATTCAATATTTTGAATTCAATATTTTGAATTCAATTATTTTGAATATTTCAGGACAAAACAAGTTGTTCTTTAACCTTAATAATAGTCTAACAGCTATGTGACACTTGACATTATCTTTTAAATTCAAAAGGTTTCTGGGAGCAATATTCTTAACTTGTATTCTATCAATGTAAAATAATGCTAACTAACATATTCTGACTACCCATATGTCCTAAATGAAAAGTTGCTGCAATTACTGTAATTAGTGCTGGAGACTGGGGACAAAAAAAAAATACCCATAATCCAAACAGCTTTGTGCATGATAGTTGTATTAGTATTCTCATGTTATGGAAGAAATTACAACAAATTTAGCAGCTTAAAACACTCTGTATTAACTCTCTGTTCTGTAAGTCAAAAGTCTAGGCACTGCATGACTGGACATCTGTTCAGGGTTTTTTACAAGACTAACATCAAGGAATCAACCAGACTAGATTCTTCCTAGAGGTTGTGGAGAAGAATCTGTTGCCAAGGTCATTCAACTTCCTTGATGTTTTAGAACTGAGTTGTCCTTTTTATTGCTAGCTATCAGCCTTAGTCTGCTCTTAGCTTCCTGATGCATCCCACATCCCCTGGCTCATAGCCTCCCTTATCAGAGCTATCCACAAAGAATCTCCTTCCTTCCTCTCACACTTTGAATTTCTCAGAGTTTAAGAAGGTTTAGTTCAGTGAACTCAGTTGATTAGGTTAGACCACCCAAATAATTTGCCTTTCGATTAATTCAAAGTCATCTAACCTAATTATGGGAATAGTATCTCATCAGATTCTACACAGTCCAGGAGAGGACTACATAAGGATGAAAGGCATTGGGGATCTTTATAAAATTCTGACCACCACATAGAAAGTGAGATTCCTGCTATGAAATCAAGAAGAGAACATACAGAGTTTACATTATTGAGTAGAGATGCAAGATTAGGAAATTGGTTGGCTAGAGACTCAGTAACCTAGTAATGAAGTGAGAAAAATGAAGAAGAAATGACAGAAAATTATAATAGGAAAAAAAAGGAAAAGAGAAGAAAAATGTTGAGTTTAATCTAGAATGTCATGATTTCATAGGTTTAATAAGATCAGTGCTGCACAGTTTGATAGGACACAACCAAGGGGAGTGAGTATGGTGAGATTTGTCCTATTTTGGAAAGTGACTATGCATATATAAGAAATTGGATGTTGGGAGATGGGCAACTGGATGAATAATAGTGGTTATAAAGTAATGATACTGTTAACCTCTCCATGATCTTAAAGTTCAGTGTTGTGCAACATTTCTCTAAATTATGAAAATTAATGAGGCATTGCTATAGTTAAAATAGTTGTCATGATATATTATGAGTATATAAAATTTGCACCATAAAATTGTCAGATATCCTGCCATGCACAATAACTTCATGTGTTTAGGGTTCAGTTTAGGGCTTGAATTTTTTTAAATAAAAGTATATAAATTGAATAAAGTATATTTACATTTTTTTCTTATTGGAGTTAAGCATACTTAAATGGATTTTTCATGGCCTGAAGCCTATTCCTAGATATATTCTTTGAGTGGTTAAATGACTGCTTATTTTATAAGTATCAATTGTAGATTTTATCTCATTACTAACTCTCAACTGGATGAATATAAGAATATTCTTTTCTCAGAAATGCCAACTTGCCCTCCCCCTCAATTCTCTCCCCAACATTCTAATCAAAAGAAAGAGAAATATTATTAGGCAGCATAATTTAGCATTGTATAAATGTAAAAAGATTCTATACCTAGTAAATTTAGAAGTCATTTTGTGCTATATTCTCTCTTAGAAATTTAAAATTTATATTTAGGCACTGAGAAGTCCTGCAGCATATTTTATATTTTAATATTTTTTATGTAAGGCTAATCATTCTCTTAATAGAAATTGAGACCATTAGTTTGACCTTGTTTTACTTTTCTGGGTCATTTAAGATATGAGGATATTTAGTAATTCCACTTCATGTGAAACTTTTAACTTGTATTGAATACTTTTTTTTTAGAAGTCGTGGGCCCAAATAATAAGCTATTATTAAGATAATTTTGTCAGCTCAGTTTCTAAAGCTTTAAGAATAAAGAAAAAGCTATAAATGATGTGTGGTATGCTATGCTAATTGAAATTTCAAAGATCAGCGGGAAAAGCTGACAACTTCCTTTTAAATTCATCCACTTTTGTCTCTTTTATCCTCACATTTCTTTTTTATCAACTATCTTGATACCCTTCATATTTTGCTATATGTAAAATTAATGCAAATCTTTAAATAATTAGATGACTAGCTCTGAAGTTCTTATTTTAAAATTAAGAAATTTTAATCATTATTTATATTTTTAAAATAGAATTTTATCAAGTTTATTTTTATTCTAATATGACTGTATTCTAATGTAATAATTTCTCAGAAATTAGAATCTTGAATCAGCTTTATTATAATTTTAGAATCCAAAAGAGTTAGTAGTTGACGTTTCAATAATTAAATTTAAAAAACTAATTTTCTATGTTTTTTCAAGTATAAATATGTAGGAGTTTTTATCCAATAATGTTAAAATAATTTTTTTTCTGGATCAATTCTGGAAAGAGTGGTGTTTGACTTCTTTCATATAAAACACAATCAACACTTGTCTGAGGTAAAATATGAATAATAAAAACCATTTATTTTGAAACCTATAATTTTTGAAATGTTTGTTCTAAATTTATGCCTATGTTTTTGCTTTAGGAGTCCAAGATCCCCAGCATGAGAGAATTATTACTGTGTCTACTAATGGAAGTATTCACAGCCCGAGGTTTCCTCATGCTTATCCAAGAAATATGGACTTAGTATGGAGATTAGTAGCAGTAGAGGAAAATGTATGGATACAGCTTACTTTTGATGAACGATTTGGGCTTGAAGACCCAGAAGATGACATATGCAAGTAAGTTATGATACTTGTAATTCCAACAGAGTGTAACAACTGTCAGAGTCTTTCAGGTTGCTTCATTTTGATGATCTGATTTTAAGTGATATCTTTTGTTTTGTTTTTCTGATTATCTAAGAAGTATACTTCTTTTTCAGAAGTTATGGGCCCAAATAATAAGCTGTTATTAAGGTAATTTTGACAGTTCAGTTTCTAAGCTTATTGTTTAAGCTATGCTTCACTTACAACTTTCATTTAAAATTTAAAAACAGCTACATGTACATATATAATCATTATTTTCTACTTCTAAAATTATTTGAGATAAATAATGGTAAAAATTATATATAAACTAAAACCACTTAAAATAAGGAATAGAGAATTTGAAACTGCAAAAAGGAATGTGCAGAAAACCTGTTGCCTTTAGTGCTAAAAATCTTATATTAGAGCTTCCTTAATAGCCAGATCCATAAGATAATCAATAAACTATTCAATGAAAAAACTGTATCTCTGGATACGTATCACCTAGATTCAAATGTGGATACATACACACACAGACATCAGACTAAGAAATTTGAACATTTCATCACAAAGAAGAAACAGTTCTGAAAGCAGAATTAGAAATTTAGGCTAACGTTATTTCTTGCTAGGTAGGAATTCATCATGATTCTCCTAGACGCATTCATGAGCCAAAGTCAGCTGGAGTATTTCACCCACGCAAAAGACCACCTACTGTATGTCATACAAATATTACTCTTTAAATCCCGTATGAATACACTTGTCAAGGTTGGGTGGTCTTACTAAAGATTTTTCACTTCAATGGCATTTGTGTAGCATGAAAATATTTTACTTGAACTTCTTTGCTGAGTTTTTTATTTTCTCTTTGATATACAAGTTAAAAGAGAATTTTCGTATCATGGTATATTACAGATAAATATTTCAATACAGATGAAATAAACTTTATTTGCTGTCATCACAATCTGTATCATTAGCATTTACATGGTTACATTTTTTCACATTTGTTCTTCCTATAACTATGCATTTCATGTTGTTCTTTTTTCTTAAACCTATAATTTTAGACTTTGAGAGCTAGAAACTATCCTATCTTTAAAGACTGTGTTGTTCAACTTTTCATTTTAGAGATAAGGAAACAGACCAGAGGAGTAAAGTAGCCGCCCTAGATCTCATTCACATTTTTACCTAAACAAATGCTAAAGCCCATTTTTCCTGACACTTATTTATGTAGCATTTCACCATACTATACTGCACATTTTGTCCTTGGTTGTATTTTTAATAAATAATATTATTTTCAAAATTGCAAGGAGTCTAAGATTTTGCCTTACATGCAAGTAGTAAGTTAGCCTAATATAGTTTTGTGGATACTAGTATAAGACAAGAGACCCTTGGGTCAGAGACAGTGGACTTTATTGCAATAAGAGCAGTAGCTAGACTATTAGCATTTTGTACTTTCTCTGAATTCTGGTTCCCACAGGTACAAACCAAAAGGGCCATATGACACCTGAACAACTAGTGGGTTGTGTTTCAAAAGATGAAGCATTATATTTGTGTGTATATATGTTTATGAGTGTATAATGTATATTATTAATTAAATAATCCCACATGCCTCACCAGCATGTGACACAACTTTACCCAGCAAACACTCCACTTAAGAAAAGTAATACTTTTCTTCTAGTAGTTATCAAGTTCACTACCCATATTCTGCCATGATTACACCTTTTTCTAGTACCTGAAAATATAATCATTGACCTGAATTTTGTTACTCATTCTCCTGATTTTCTCTATAATTTTGCAACATGTACATACGTCTCTATGTGCATTCGTAAAAATACTTTATTTTTTGCCTGTTTTGAAATATGTATTAATGTAATAGTACTATGCATTTTTAATAATACTATACAATTCAAACAAGCAAAAGTTAAAAATAGTATGTTTTCAAGCATAGTTCCTTTAGGGGCAGATAGCTGATTAGATCTGTAGTTTTCCTTGATGTATAGTATTTCATTGTATAAATAACCAACATTTTTTGTCATTCAACCTTGAGGAATGTTTAGCTTGTTTCCAGTTCTCCTTGGGCAAAACGCAAGAAAACTTTGAGTTTGTATCTAAAAATGGTTTTACTGTCTTAAAATATTAATATTTTTAACTTTACTAGGTATAGTTAGATTGTTTTTTAAAGTGATCAGTTTCACTTTTTTCCCAAAAATATACAAAAAACTTCTATTGCACAGAATTTTCACAAACTATTACTCTGTCTTTACAAAAATTGCTAAAATGCTAAATGTGAAATTTTACCTTAGTATTAGTTTTCATTTGTGTTTCTGATTGCTAATGAAGTTGAGACATTTTCATATTTATTACTGGCCATTCATATTTCCTTTCCTGTGAAATACCTGCTTTTATCTTTTACCCACTTTCTATTGTACTGTTTGGCTATTCTAATTTTGTCTTTCATTTTCTTGATTCATCTAGGATTTATATTTTCTATGGTAGGAAGTTTTTCAGTGGAGTGTCCAGTGGTATTTCAACATCATGTATTGAATGGTTGTACCTTCTCCCAGTGAAGTGCAAAGCAAGCTAGCTTGTAGGGCAGGTTTCTTTATGTAGTCTGGTCTGTTTCTGGACTCTGTTCTGTTACTTTGGTCAACTTTGTCTATCTTAATTGAATGTCATTGTCTCAGCTATTGTAGCATTATGATATGAAAGTCTCACCTTATTTTCTTTTCCTTTAGGAGCGTCCTGGCTATTTTATTTTAATATATTCTTTAGAAATAGGTTGTATATTTTCTTGAAAGCTACTTTTGTCATTTTTACTGCAAGAACATTGAATGTATAGATCATTTTGAAGAGAATCGACATCATTATAATCATGATTCGTTCTGTCCTTAAGAACTTTGCATTGCTCTATTTATATTCTATCTTTGATGTCCATAAAGTTTCAAATTTTTTTCATAAAGATGTTGCACATTCATTTTTTCGAGTTATTTCTAGATTCCTTATGGAGTATTCCTAAAATCTCTCTTTGAAATGATATTTTCTGATTTTATATTACTGGTGTATAAGAAATGCAATCTATTTTTTAGTATTGATCTTATATTTTGAAAACTTATTAAACTCTTATTTATTTTATAATTGTTCTGGAAATTATTTTGGATTCATGCAAAAATAATATGGTTTGTAAAAAAGATGTCTTTCTTTCAATATCTTTTATTTTATTTTTAAATTTTATTATTTACATAGGTGTGCTGCATGAAGGTGAAATTTAGGCTTTCAACTGGCTCTCCTCCCCCTGGTAGTAGACCTGGTACCCTTTGTGTTGTCACATGCCCCTTACCCTCTTCCCTCCCTCCCTCTCTCCCCTAACAGTGCCCAGCATCTGTGGATCCCTCCCTTGTGTTCATGTGATTATTGTTTGGGGCCCACTTATGAATGAGAACATGAGATATTCAGTTCTTTGTTTCTGTGATAGATCACTTAGTATAATGGTCTCCAACTCCATCCAATTTGTTGCAAAGTTCATGATTTTGTTCTTCTTTATAGCTGCATAATACTCCATTGTGTATATGTACCATATTTTCTTTATCCTCGACACTTTGAATGAACAGTAAGGTTGCTTCCATGTTTTTGCTATTGTGAATAGTGCAGCAATAAACACACATGTGCAAGTGTCTTTTTTCTTTTTCATAGAACAATTTATGTCCCTCTGGGTATATTCCTAGAAGAGAGATTGCTGGATCATATGGAAAGTCAACTAATAGTTCTTTTAGGAATCACCACGCTGCTTCCCATAGAGACTGAGCTAGATTGCACTCCCACCAAAAGTGTGGAAGTGTTCCCTTTTCACTGCACCCACACCAGCATCTGTTGTTTTTTGACTTATTAATGATAGCCCTCCTTACCAGAACAAGGTGGTATCTCATTGTAGTTTTTGATTTACATTTCTCTGACAATTAGTGAGGCGCGGAGCATTTTTTCATGTGTCTATTGACTGCTTGTATGCAAATATTTGTCCTTCCTGCCTTTCTTCCATCCATCCATTCATCCATCCATGCATCCATCATTTATATCAGTAAAAATTCATGAATATTTGTTTAATAATTTTTGTTATAATACAATACTGTCATTATTTGCTTTGTTATTGAAAGTGGTCATCTTTTGTGATTGTGAGTAAATGTTCATTGTTTACATGTTAATGTTGAGTGTGATGATTGATGAAGATTTTGTTATGTTTTTCTTCAGTTTTCTTTATCATGTGAAGTGCTTCTCTTCCATTTTTACTTTGCTAAGAGCCATTTTCCACTTATGGAAATTATTTTTATTTTTTTGCATTTAAAAATAAGTTGCCAATATTATGATACTTTATACTCACCATGTATTATATAAGAACAAGGATTTTTCCTATTATCGCATGAAAGAAGCTTAATATTAATATAAAACTATTACTCAGGTGTTTACCATGCTCCCAACATTTTTTATCACTTATTTCTCCTTTGAAAAAAATTTTTTGATTCAATAGTACATCATAGATTATATATTGCATTTGGTTATTGTAACTATTTGGTCTTTTTCAGTTTGTAAGTTCCCTTGCCTTTTCTTAGCTATCATGATGTGATATTTCAAACAATTCCAGAGTATTTGTTCTGTTTATCTGGAGATGTCTTCATGTTGGGTCCTGCTTACAGATATTGGCCAGAATGTTGTCTATGTGTTAAGTACTCCTCACTGCCTGTAATATCAGTTTGTTGCATTATCAGTGACAAGAGTTTGATGTCTGCCCACCAGACATCTCTGTTGTAAATGTTCTTTGTTCTCCCATGCTATAGTTAATAAGTGATCTATGGTGGTGTACTTTTAAAGCATGTGAATTTTGTTTTGCAGCAACCTATCACCCAACTGTTTTAGTATCTACTTATGAATTCTGCTTTTATAGTCAATCATGCATTTTAATTTTCTCGGCATTTCTTCATTTCATTTTCAGATAATGGAATTAGGATTCCCACAATACGTTCTTAATATACTTTAATTTCTGCTGTTTCCCTTATTATGTCCCACATTTTATTCATAATATTGTTTTTCTGTTCCTCCTTCTTCGTTTTGCTTTTCTGTTTTCTTGCTTAGTCATGCGTGTGGTTTGATTTATTCATTGTTCTTTAAAGGAAACAAATTTTGTCTCTGTTTTGACTGTTAAATAACAATTTTTTAAATAAGGTAAAACCATGACTTCCATACAGATGTTACGTGAACATGTATTAAAGATTTTATTTAACTTATTGATGAGGGAACCAGGCAGATGTTATAACCAATTCAATGACAATCCAAGGAACAGATGCATTTATAGATCAGAAATATTAAATAAATGTGTGAATGGATGCAAAACTCATCTGTGTCACATTGGACAAAGAAAGCCAATTGAATCACCACTGGACATAGTTTATTAAAATGTTTCTAGACAAGAATTATGTTTATTTGGCTCAGTCACCTGTACTTTATCAAATTGTAAAATAGTTTAAGGCAATGAGAGGCAGATTCCCCATAGATTTGGAATTAGATAACCCTGAGGGAAATTATTTGTAGCATAAATTGTGAATAATTTTTCACAAAGAACAACTTCTTCTCTACCTGGCTAGCTTCTCTATGTATATATTTTAGATTTATTTTTGCATTCATTATGTCATTCTTTCTCTTGTGTTATGGAGTAACCTCTGAAGTAGAATGTTACATAAAAATTATTTTATGCTATTTATATAAGCTTAATAACTTCTTTATAGATATTTTGTTTTTATTTTGTCCAGTTTAAGATTTTTTATAATATCTATTTCCTTCTTTTAAGTCTTAGATCACATACAAGCAATTTTTTCTCTTTTTTTGGTGAGTCTCTACAATAAATTACAAGCAATTTTTAATTTCCATATATATGAGTTTTATAAAATGCATTTATTATAGATCTCTAAATCAATTATGTTTTGAATGAATTTGGTCTGTTTATGATCATTTGAAGTTTAAGAACTGCTTCATTTGCTTTAGATATTTAATTATTTTAAATATGGTGGAAAAGAATGCATGTCCTTTTGTGGTCTGCAATAGTCTACAGGTGTCTATTATGTCAATTTTGGCAATTGTGCTGATCCTAGCACCTGTATCTTTTCAGATTTTTATTTCTTTTTGATAGATGAATTTCTGAGAGGGTTGTATTAAATTCTCCTAATAGAGAATAAATAGATTTATCAGTTTCACCTTATAGGTATGTCAATTTTTGCTTTACACCTTTTTAAATTGTGTTAGTTGAGGCTTGCAAGTTCACAGATATGCCACTTTTAAAAATCTGTATTAACGTTCTGTTTTTGCTTAAAGTATATTATGCCTAATATTAATGTGTCCACATGAAGTAATTTTGGCTAATATTTGCCTGGCATTCTTTCCTTTCTTTTCCATTCATCTTTCTTATGTCCTTGTTGTACATGTGTGTTTAAGTTAGTATGTGTGTCAGTGTATGTTATAGTTATCGCTTCTGAAAGAAACCTGAGTAGTATTAAAAGTAGCATTGAAAGAAAAAGTTTAAAAATCTTTCTATTTTCACTATGGAATCACTTGCTTGCATCAATTTCTGTTTTTAATGACTAACTTAAAAGTACGCATTTAACTTTACAATATCTAAAGTTAGTCGGTGTTTGCCCTGTTCCCATCTATAAAATTACCTGAGAACATTTTGACTACTGAAAAATGCTGGCTTCCAGAACACAGTAAGTCTCCTACATACAAATGAGTTCTGTTCCAAGAGTGCGTTCATGAATCCAATTTATTTGTAGTTCAACAAATTTAGCCAGGTACCAAACTAACACAATTAGCTATACCAGATACATCACTGCTGCTTTTATGTTGGCTTCTGGACATCCTAGACTTGAAATAAAGCTGCGTTGCTACTGTACTCTTTATAATACTGTACAGTAAATTACATAGAAGCACAACTACTTGTAGGTGATGCACACATGTGACACTGTATGCCACACACGTGAACTAATTTGCATGATTGGACATGTGAATGCATGTTTGAATATTTGAACATTCACAACTTGAAGGTTCTTATGTAGATGACTTACTGTATGACACCACTATTTTGATAAATTGTGCTTATGGAGAATGCCACCTTGATAGGTTTAGTAGTGTATCAGAGGAGATGACACGAAACCAGATTTTATTCATGTGAAATTTGGTTTAAATGGTTGGGACTTGATTAGGATTTGGTAAAGATTAAGATATAAGAGTTTAGAATTGGTAAAAATAGCAAGGCAAGCATTATGAGGACAAGAGTTAGCAGTATTAGGTAGTATAAACTGTTGATGCTTTCAGTTGAAGGAGTTAACTGTTTTTATGGAAAGTTCCTGTAATGAATAAGAAAGTTATTTTCATTGGCAAGAGTCTTTTGGACACTATTGAAGACAGTAAAATAGTAAAGTCATGTTATTGTAAATAGTGAGTTAGTACACCTCGTTAAAACACCTATCCTACCCAGCTCCTTGGTCTTGATTAAGTTAGAAGCTATATAACTTAATCAAGACCAAGGAGCTGGGTAGGATAGGTGTTTTAGTTCTTATTGTGCAAACTGATTTTGTATCTCACTACAATTACCTCTACTCCTGATTTGTGTGTGGTTGTTACTGAGAATTTTAACTCCACAGATAAGATATCATTTTTGTTATTTTCTGTAACCAATATTTGATACCAATTATTTCATCTTGCCTTTCAGAATGCTTTTGGTAGAGTTATTTTACTTCTTTCAAGTGCAATCTCTAAAAGTCTACTAAGTGAAAGCCTGTTGGTAGTAAACACTCAATTCTTGTTGATTTGGAAATTTATTTTTCTTCTTTTTTCATATTTTTCTTTTTCCTCTAGAAAGATGAAAACCAATGAGAACACATAGAAAGTTAGAGCCTTCCCTTTGACTGTTCTTAGAGACCCAAGTATCCAGTTCCTTAACTGGGGGAATTTATTTATTTCACCATCATTCTTAGAAGTTATAAGCTATGTAACTTAATCAAGACCAAGGAGCTAGTAAATAACACAGTTGGAAAATGAACCCCAATTTTTCTAATTCTAAGGCCCATGTTATCATCACCAGGCTAAATTATCACTTCCTATTCCAATTCAAATGGCAAAGAACTGCCAGATTACATTTCTTAATATATTGCATTGTGTCACTTTTCTATTCAAGTATCTCCAGCAGTTCCCTACTGTTAACAAATTCAAATCATTCTACCTTTTATCCCTAATTGCCTTTCACAGTTTAACCCACAATACAAGCTTAATATATAGTCTCAACTAATTCAACTTATATTATTGGATGAGCAAATAAAGAGAAAACTTCCATCATACTAATATTCTGTGTTTGATGGTAGGACCGTGATACTTTCTTTTAGCATTTCCCACACCATCTCTCTTAATAAATACTATGCACACAAAAAATACATATTCAAACCTACAGTATACATATATGCACTATCAGTTATGAAACACCATCCTTTCTTAAAAAAAAAAACTCTCCACATGTAACATTACACATCTAAGCTGGTGAAATACTAAAACTCAGTAACATCCATGCATGTGTGTATATGTGTGTGTGTAAATTATTAGTCTATTTTATTTTAAAAATAAAAGTTCTAAAACTTTTTTTTTTTTTTTTGAGTTGGAGTTTCACTTGGTCGCCCAGACTGGAGTGCAGTGGCCGCTCCCGGCCACCGCAGCTTCGCGCTGGGCTCCAGTGATCCTTCCATCTCAGCCTTCCGAGTAGCCAGAATTACAGGCGTGCGCTACCACGCCCGGCTGATTTTTTGATTTATTGTAGAGATGAGGTCTTGCTGCCCAGGCAGGTCTCGAACCCGCGGGCTCAGGCAGTCCACTCACCTCAGCCTCCCAAAGGCACGGGATTACAGGCTGAGCCACCAAGCCCGGCTTAAAACATTTTAAAAGTTGCCAAATAACACATATTATATGAGCTTGTTTATATAACATTATATGCATATATATATCTGTACCTATATACTGAGAAAATTTTTTGAAGTCTGGAAGAATGCTCAGGTGACTTTTGCCTTTTTTCTCTGAACTTGCATATATTGTAGTAAGTTATAAGTGGGTATGTAATTTTTGAAAAGCAATAAAGCTACTTAAACTAAAAAAAAAATTAGACTGACTACTGTTGTCTGTCTGCTGTTTGATTTTAGGTTTATGTTTATTTTTTTCCAATACTTTGAAGATATTCTATTGCTATGGCTATGGAGAAGTAAGTCACCAGATTACTTGCTAAATGTATCTCTGTTAGTGTCTTACTGAGTGGTCCAGTTTACACAAGGAGATGTGTGGGTGGAAGAGGAGAATGGGAAGAGACAGATGGTCTCTCCTATGCCATCTATGGCTTATCAAACTCTGCTTCTTGCACACCAGAGTTCAATAGATACCCACAGTGTTCCAAAGCATATTTACCCTCAATGAAATCTTGATTTTTATTTTTTGCTCTTATTTGTCCTATAAAGAATTCTGTAATTTTTCTGACAGTATAGTATTGATTTAAAACAATGATTTTATTTCAAATCACTAATCTGGCCATTTAAATTATAACATAAGCCAGGCTCGGTGGCTCAGCCTATAATCCCGCGCCTTTGGGAGGCTGAGGTGAGTGGATTGCCTGAGACCGCGGGTTCGAGACCCGCCTGGGCAGCGAGACCTCATCTCTACAATAAATCAAAAAATCAGCCGGGCATGGTAGCGCATGCCTGTAATTCTGGCTACTCAGAAGCCTGAGGCGGAAGGATCGCCGGAGCCCAGCAGGTCGAGGCTGCGGTGGCCGGGAGCAGCCACTGCACTCCAGTCTGGGCGACAGAGTAAGACTCCAACTCAAAAAAAAAAAATTGTAACATAACAAGAGGAGTTTTTCTGCTTAAATTTCTTTACCATGTGCCTAAAATGTAGACTGGTTTCAAGTTAAATAAGGTTTTTCCTGACAGAGGCTGGTACTAATTAAGTTCACTTTAAATTTATGGAAATAAAATACAAATGTGCTCCACTCAGATGCAGTGTAAGGATTAAATCTGCCACATTTTCAATATTTTGTTAAGTCATAAATATAAGGGAATTTAAAAATCTAAATCAGTATTTTAACTGCATTTTTGGAAAGGATAGACTCAGGAAGTGATGTTTGACTTATTCCCCCATACCTCTACTGTCCTTCTCAAATAGTCTTTTATAAAGATAAAAATAGAATGAGTTGTGTGCTTATGATATTGAACAATTTATATTATTACAAATTGCAAAATAATTTAGGTGCAAATGAGATTTTGTTACTTTTTTAGCCTGACCAGTGCAAGGAAGGTGCTGGAGGTTATTCCCTGACCAGGATATGCAAGCAAGGTACTGGAGGATATTCCGGTGGGATAGGCAGGAAGAAAAAAGATGAATGTTACATGCATGTATATGAACACACACACACACACACACACACACACATACACACACACACACACAAATATTTTCAGGATTACTTCAGTATAAAAAAAGAAATGTTTTCAATGTTGTCTGTATGCTATGAAAGTCTCTGGTCCCTGATGGATAAGCTGAAAAATAGAGGCTAACAGGTGTGTGTGTGTGTGTGTGTGTATACACATAAGTGAGGTGACTTAGCCACACAAGTCATGGATGAGTTGTCAATGGGCTTCTCGAAGTCATCTGTTTTCCATAGTCAAATCTTACTATTTATCAATTGCTTCTCCTCCATGGTTTCTGACATGGTGATATATGTTATCCCTAGGAGGACATATCCTTCATAGAAATCCTTTCAATTGTTTTTTTCTATTTGCTCATCTTCTCAAGTAAATATTCTGCACATTTGATATAAGATTTTATAAAGAGAAAGGCAAAAAGAGACAGCATTTGAAAAAGGATGGGCTAACCAATTTGCCTAATTTGATTCCTCATCTTCACCAAAACACATGAGTTTCTTTTGGTAGAAATACTATAATTGGTTCAATGAGGAGAAAACTTAGTGCGTTACAGGAATTCTAAGGCTGCTAAATGAAATAAACAGGTTTTTAAAATATATTTAAAATGTAACATGATCAAAAATTAAAGTTTTTCTTTAAAATAAAAAAATTAGACATTCTTCTCTCTGCCTTTTGCTTATAATAAAATTAATTGGTCTTATTAATTGCTCACTTATGTACTCTTACATTTGACATGAACAGAATTTTTAAAAATAATTTCATTTTAAGATGATCAGAAATTTTGAGTTTTTTAGTAAATAAAAAAGGTTACACTCTTTTTTATTTTCCTTTTGTTCTTCTGTTTGTAATAGAACTAATGTAGACTTATTATTTGCTCTTGTATTTACTCTTATATTTGACAAACATTTATACAGCACTGTGGTAGGTAAGAAGACAGCAGTGAATATGAAATGGCTCATGCCCTCAACTAGCTCATAGTCTGGGTCAAAACCTAATAAATAACTAGGCAGTTATGAGAAATGCCATCAACTCTAGTATATGGTAAATAGAGTACAGCTATTACTATAACTGATTATGGTTAGATTACTTTGTTGTCCACTTTCTAGTTTATATTAATTCCATAACTGTGTATTTTTTTTTGCCATCAACAGTCTCTAAATAATTGTTATTATTAAGAGAGGGAAATGCATAGAGTAATCCTGCCATGCTCAGACCTTAAATACTTTATTTTTCACTCTAGTGGATACAGCTTTCAAGGATAATATAGATTTCTTCCATCAACTTTATGCCAATGTGAGTTGTAGGCGATAAATTTTAAGGAAACATTATTTTATGAAAACAACAAGAATATTTTAGCTGTATGGCCATACAACTGAAACAAAAGCAATATTGTTTATTTAGCTGATAATGACCTTAGAGACAACTGAGTACATCATGAGAATTTATTTTCTAAGCAAAATATTTTCATGGTTTCTTTAAAGGATTGAGAGAAAGAAAAGGCACTACTAGTCCATATTTGGTTTAAGGGGTCTTAGAATTTAGCTCTGAGAGGTTTAGAGGCTTCACTCTTGCCATCCTGAATCAACTTTGGCAACTTGGCAGGATCTCATCTCTACAGTAAATTAAAAAATTAGCCGGGGGTGGTAGTGCACGCCTGTAGTTCCGGCTACTTGGAAGACTGAGGTGGAAGGATCGCCGGAGCCCCGAAGGTCGAGACTACGGTGGCCAGGAGCGTGCCACTGCACTCCAGTCTGGGCAACAGAGTGAGACTTCAACTCAAAAAAAAAAAAAAAAAAAAGTTAACCTGAAATAAGGTATAGAGCAATGAGAACTCTAGACAGAGTTAGACTGGAGATAGACAATGTAGAGAATGATTTGAGACCAATAAGTTTCATTAGAGCATGAGAAACCTTGGAGGCATGACATGGCAAGTGGCACGTTTGTAATGGTGGGTAGGATCAAATTGTGAAGAACTTTGAATACTAAGCAGATAGATTTGATCTTCCTATCTTGACACTATCAGTAGCTAAGGGTTTTGTTGTAGTACAGGGGTATGTACCTGTCTATATTTTAGGAAGAGACCCCTGATAGAAACATGCAGAATAGATTGGAGGAGAGATTGAAGACAATTGAAATGGTTGGAGGAACTTGGTTATTCTCAAAGACAAAACCTTCAAGGTAGATATTTTCTCAGATTTACATTTTGACCAATTGCCTTCCGATTGATGCAATAATGAAATGGTATTGCTCTCTTACCACCTCTTCCTTTACAGTTAGCGCTCTGTGTGGGAGTGGTGGTGGTGAGGGGGGGTGCCAGTACACTTGTGGGCAAAGAAAACCTTCAAATAGTCCTAATACTTTTTATTTCAAAGCTAAATTATCTTCTGCTCCAGGACAGAAATTTGGGAGGGAAAAAAATGACCAATTTCAACATTGTGCTGATATCATAAACATTTATATTAATATTAAAGACAAACCAAAGAATAACTTAGAGTGTTAAGTGGCCATTTTGCTGTCATAGAAGAGTTGACCTTCCTCTTTTTCCTAGGATTGGGCAGGGAAATTTTATATGTACCCTGAGAAGAGGGGAGGTCAATATTGCATTGTGTCTAAGAATAACTTTACAAGTAATTCTGCTAGAGCTGTGCCATAACAAAATAAGTTTTCCAAATAGCTAGAGGCTTAAATTGAAAGAAAGAGGGATTTATACAAGGAAATGTTAATTTGATACTCATTTACTTTCAAGTGAACACAAATAGTTAGCTAATAACTCTAACTAGTTTTAAAAGGAATTGTTTGAACTATGGTACTGAAAATTTCAGGAATAGACTTTATCCAAGTTTGAAATGATGCCATCAAGTCTCTTTTACTTCCTCTGTAGGTATGCTTATCACTAGTTGACTTCATTCTCTATCATGCTGTCTTCATAATATGACAGAAAAAGCTAAGGAGCCAGGCACAATGGCTCAAGCCTGTAATCCCAGTGCTTTGGGAGACCAAAGCGAGAGGATTGCCTGAGCCCAGGGGCTTGAGACCAGCCTGGGCAACTTGGCGAGACCTCGTCTATACAATAAATCAAAAAATTAGCCAGGCATGGAGGTGCACACCTGTGGTTCCAGCTACTTGGAAAGCTGAGGTGGAAGGATTGCCTGAGCCCAGCAGGTCGAGGCTGTGGTGGCCATAAGCATGCCATTGCCCTTCAACCTAGGTGCTAGAATGAGACTTCACACCACAGCCCCCCATAAAAAAAGCTAAGGAATTGTCAAGATTTCAGCACTTGGAAGTTCCAGGAAGAATTGTGCTCCGCCTGGTTTGGATCAAGTATCCATACCAGAACCAGTTGATGTAGCAGGAACTAGGAACATGTGTTACTCTGATTGGCAAGATTTAGGTTACATGCTATCCTAAGTTCCAACTAATGTCTTAAGATTGGTAGATAATTGACCCCTAAAAGCAAACCTGTTTCTTTTTTCATCAGAAGGAGGAGGAGATGCTGATGGTATAAAAATAACCATTTCTCATATTGGTATTGAGGACAGATAGGTGATGAAGTGCAACTTCCAAATTTACAATGACTGTTTTTCATACATGCACTTCTGGCCACAGAATAAAGTTTCTTCAGAGTGCAGTGCCCTTTCCCGCAACTCTTTTGAGTGTAGTTAGCTCAATGGCATAATTTATAGTTTTGTTATCCTTTGCCCTCTGTAGCAATTACTTTTGTAACTTAAAAAAAAAAAAAATCCTTCCCAAGAGGGCTTAAAATGAAGGGTGGGGATCAGACCAAGTCTGAGATCAAGGGACTTTGCTCTTGGCTAATGAGATGTTTTGGTTTTATGTTTTGAAATGTTCAAAATCAACATTCCAAGTAGAAAAAGAATGTGTCCTGTAACTACCAGACAGCTATGTGGCTCAATGTTTGTCTGTTACCATGCCTTTACCTTTACCCTGTCTTCTCCTAATATCTTCTACTCTTTTTGACCTTTCTTTTCCCACCTTCTCTGTTTGATTATTGTGCAAATATCACTTTCTTGTATCAATTCAGAAAATCTTTCACAGTTTGTACTCTGTGAGGATTTGAGGAATATTGGGATGTCATTCATTGGGTAATGCCCCTACTTTCCAGAGTTGCCTTACTGCCACTGGGGCAATATTGGGATCTCTTGTTCACGCCATCCAATTGACACAGTGGGTTAAATATGGACAACTTATAGGACCAAAGAAAAACCCATGTTACCATTGTTCTGGTTGGTTAACTAGTTATCAATCTATTCCATTTACCACACAATACAAGCAAAGTAATGCCAATAGAACATCCCTCATTAGTAATAGAAGACTTCTAAATGTGTATACATTATAATTTATACTGGAATAATTCTGTGTTTGCCTTTCCTACTTCAATTTCATCAATTTTTTGTGTAGTTATATCTCCAGTATTAAAATATTAACATTGCATTGCTATAGGAGCTTGCAAAAAACACACTTTCTTAAATTCACCTGACTCTGCTAATTCCTGACTCCTGGAATGCGGGATTCTATTCCGGTCCCGGCTCTCTTTATGGAACAATCTATCTCCTAAAGGAGCCAGCCTTTAAATAGGCTAACTCCCCTGGCTTTTCTAAAACAAGCAGGTGCTGACTTAAGGATTGTTATCTAATTGTTATTTGAGCTCTGCTCTAAGGTTTTTACCTGAATGACTAAAAAAAAATTCTGAGTTTTACAAAAAAATTGTTGTTGTGTAATCAACAAATAATAAACTAACTTTTAATATAGCCCTTTCAAGTTAAGCATAAAGAGATTTCATTGCATTTGATTCATGTGTGAAGGTACAATATGGAAGTGAGGACATCTTCCCAACTTCATTAGCAATGTTGGTCATACTTATGCCTCCATTTTCAGCAGAAGAAATGATACAAATATTATCTCTTAGCCAATGTTTATTGCAGGTAAGGCAGCATAATTGTGAGTCCCAGCAGATTGCTTCTATGAAAACAGAAGCATCTATTATCATAAATTAAAACTTGTGAAAAGAGCAAGGAAAACAGTTTTCTCTTGATATATATGTGTATACTATCTTCAGAAATCAAGAAAGAAAATAATTTATTAGAATAATATTTGTAAATAAAAAATGTTATGAAAGAACCTCGTTTAATTTGACTTTCATTAAGTCAAATCTGGGAGGAAACCTTACTTTAGTTTAATGTAGTGTTCTAAAGCAGGGGTTTACAGTAGTTATTACTTGCCTACAGATTCACTGAAATTGAGTGTTGATGATGGTTGACGCTTATATAAGCCATGCCCTGCCTAAGAAAATTGGCAAGGGCAATGGAGGAGGTGGCAGGAGGTCCCTTCTCCTATAGAGTGAACTTGTCCTTTGTGAACTCCATTTGAGAACCCTAGGTAGTAGGTGATCTAGTGTCATGCTTATTAGGTAGACATAGAAGTATGCTCTTCTCCAGAGTATTGTTTACTTTCTTTAATTTTTATCAATTGCATGTTCAGTTTACTAGTATACAGAAGTTTAGGTTCCTGCTCTTAGATACTAAAATCCCGGAGGAGACCCTGAGGAGAAGAGATTATTCCTCATGCATCAAGGTAAAATCCTGAATGCATTTTTCAGTATCCACAGTATTGGGATTACTAGTTTAGAAAATGAAGGTGTTTGCTCCAGGTGCCATATTAATCCCTTAAATGTGTTTTGATTGAATGAATTAGCAACCTATTTACATGAAAGAATTTAATTTACAAGCTAAAACACTGGCTTGCAACATGTTTTATCACTTACTACCAGCAATATAGCCTTGGATAAATTACTCTGTCTGTTTTATTACTTTATTCTTAAAATATAACAAAATAAGGGTATTGGGATCCAGATGAAGATGCAAGTCTCCAACACTAGAAGATATATTTCTCTAAAATATCCACAAATATACAGGGACACTCGCCTTTTTTTTTTTTTTTTTGCCTTCATCTAAGCAGATGATGTTTATAAAAGTTCTTATAAAATATCAAAGTTTAAGATAACATTATTCAGGTTTCTTAAACTGTTGACTTATATATGATCCCTTAGATTAAAATCCAAGTGCTGATAAAGTCCATAATGTTATCAGTTCAATAAAAGCAGTTTTCTGGAAGTGATGCTTCTTTACTAGACGTGTTTCACCCATTCTTTCATCATCCCACACCTCTTGCTAAGTGAGTAATGTAACATTTTACCTAATCCCATTCCTTCCTATGTTTGAGCTTTGAGAATCTGTTTCTTTACAATTACGTTTAATATAACAAAATTTCCACTGCTTTAAAATCGATCAAAGAACTCGATTTGTTTCTTTTGTCATTTTCAAACTCTTAACCTTGTGATTCAAAACCGTGAAATATCTTCATTTTGATGAAACCAATCATTCTTTTGATTCAACATATTGCTGATAGTTATGAAGTAGTAGCAGACTTATACATAATACCCATAATACATTGTAAAACTTCACTACCTAAAGGTTTTCCCTCAAAAAAAAAAAAGTTATTCCTTTTAGCTGTTTCAAGCACTTGGAAGATGTTTGAATACATTTCCAAACCTAAAGTAAGCTTTTCTCCCTGTCTGCCAAGAGACTCAGATCATTTCCCCATCTGGCAGCTGATTTAACCCCCTACTCCTTTCTCACCAGAAATGTCACCAGAAACCCCACGCACTAACTTCAAAAACATCATCTACTTCTTGACCTTTCTATCTATAGCTCTCCATCTCAGTCCGTCAGTTTGAATAAGCAAGCTAGTTCATGATATCAAAATATTTGTGTAAATGGAACCAGTCGTAATTTATTGCTTCTAAAATTATTTCATGGGATTGTGGTAGGCACTGTTTTTGCTGAGGCATTGAGGTTAATCTCAGTGGAAATGAGGCCTGCGTTGTATGTTATCCTAGTGTGATTTGAGAAATAAAAAGAAAAAAAAAACTCTGTAATTGCAGTTTACCTACCATTTCTGGATTAAGAACATCCAAAAAAGGTGACAATAATAGTTTGGCATCATTGCTGCAAACTGTGAAACTCCTCTTTTAAGCTTAGCAAACTTCAGATGCTTATTTATATATACTCAAGGTCAGTAATATGAGGAATTTTCCAAGCGATAAAAAGGAAGTTTCAAAAATCTATCCCAAGTTTTCTGTGTAGCTTTCAAAGGAAGAAATCAAAGAAAGAAAGAGAGAAGTTTGGAAAGGAAGAAGCGAAGGAGTGAAGGAAGAAGAAAGAAAGAAGGGAGGAAAGAAGATGACCTCTGAATGTCGCAGGCTTTTGCAGACCACATTCGTTTTTGTATTCTCTCATGTTATTGAGATACTAGGTAGAAAATCCAAGCAAATAGACACCACATGATGTATGCTACTGTTCATTGAGCTCCTACTGTTTGTCAAGCCTTGAGCTAGGTTAGTTACCTGTGACAACTCTAGTTTTCCAGCACTCCTCCAATGAGTTGGTAACACGTGGTAGGTATTATTCCCTATTTTACAAGCTCATACAGACTAAAAGAGTATATGAAAGTTGGCCAAGTTTAAAGAGCTAGTAAGTGGTAGAGATAGTATTCATATCTTTGTTCTAAGGTATAGAATTATATACAAGGTCCACAATTAAGTTCGTAAACTCATCCTAGAAAAAGTGCTGCATACCTCATTGCTGAATATCACTACGGTCATTTTGTGTGTGTGTGTGTGTGTGTGTGTGTGTGTGTGTGTGTGTGTGTGTGTGTGTATGTTGGAGTCTCACTCTGTTGCCCAGGCTGGAGTGCAGTGGCATGCTCACAGCCACTGCAGCCTCGACCGGCTGGGCTCAGTTGAACTTTCCACCTCAGCCTTCCAAGTAGCTGGAACTACAGGCACCACGCCCTACTAATCTTTTGATTTATTGTAGCAATGAGGTCTTGCTATGTTGCCCAGGCTGGTCTTGAACCCATGGCCTCAGGCAGTCCTCTCACCTTGACCTCCCAAAGTGCTGGGATTACAGTCCTGTGCCTCTGCACCCAGCAACTATGGTCACTTTTCTTTTTCTTTTTTTTGAGTTGGAGTCTCACTCTATCGCCCAGACTGGAGTGCAGTGGCCACTCCCGGCCACCGCAGCCTTGCTGGGCTGCGGCAAGCCTTCCGCCTCAACCTTCCAAGTAGCTAGAACTACAGGCGCATACTACCACACCCGGCTAATTTTTTATTTATTGTAGAGATGAGGTCTCGCTAAGTTGCCCGTGCGGGTCTCGAACCCGCGGGCTCAGGCAATTCACTCACCTCAGCCTCTCAAAGGCGCGGGATTACAGGCTGAGCCACCGAGCCCGGCACTATGGTCACTTTTCAAAGTACTTCCCTGGAAAGCTAAGCACCTATCAAAGCAATTTTAGAACTTTTTCCTGGAATGGCCATCAGAGCCATTGTCATATTATCCATGATGTCCCGAATGCCATCAAATATATTCCTTTTAATATTTCCTTTATCTTCTAGTAAGGAAAAAAGTCTTTGGGTGCAAGATCAGATGACTAGGAAGGGTGTTCTAATACAGTTATTTGTACAGTGCTGCCAATGTAAACGCATGTGGCAAGCTCGCAAACTTTATTGTCAGATCTCAACAAAATAACAATGACAACTCTGGTGACCATTCCAGAAAAAGAGATCCAAAATTGCTCTGATGGGTGAACTCAGTACTAGCACCCCTGTACAGCTTCCCAAGGGGATTGCTTTGAAGGTGACCATATTGATACTTAGCAATGAGGTGTGTAGCACTTTTTCTAGGATGGCGCATGAACCTAATTGTTGGACCTCATAAGAACAAAAGTATCACCGTTTGTATAAGCTGCTGTGTTTGCTAGTCAAAAGAAAAAAAAAACCTGTCTTTTCCATTCATCCACAAAACTAAATAAAAATAACACAAAACTAAATAAAGATATCACATAAACAATTTACTTTTTATTTGATGATTTTGATAATAAAGTAGTTACTGGTTTATAGTATATAACTAAACTGTTTACAAACAGGAATTTATGGTCTTCAAATCTTTTTAAATTGATACAAAGTTAAATTGATACAAAGTTATTATGCTCTGGTTCATTGCACTGCAGTTAGATTTTGTGAGAATTTACTCTCCTATCATCAGAGATGTTTTATGTGCTTATTGAACATCCACTGAGTTACAAGTAGAAGTACTAACATAATCCTTGTCTCAGGGAATGTCTTAACCACCCAGAGATACCTATGCTTGTAGAAAAAACCCAAATAACTACAACAATAATAACAAAAACACTAAAATCCTATGAAATTTAATGCTATGTTATAGAGAAGAAAATATACTTGCAAAGAGTATAAGTCTGAACAGAAATGCACAACCAGCCTCGTAGAGGTCATCAGAAGGCTCAAAAGTTGGTATCCACCTTCATAAATTCACCACTAGAATGTGGCTTTTAGCTGAGATAACTCAAAATCTGGTTTGAACAGCACACTGATGAGTGATAAGTTTCTAAGTGGCAGGTTCATATGAACTAAGCTGTCAAAATACCAACATATAAACCAGAATCAAATGTATTATAAATGAAAGTACAGTCGTCCTTTGGCATACCCTAGAGATTGGTTGCAGAATCATCCACATACACCTACATCTGCACACACTTAAAAATCCCACAGAACTTGCACGTACAAAAAGTCAACCCTCTGCCTACTTGGTTTTTCATTCCTGGAATACTGTACTCTTGATCCATATTTGGTTGGGAAAAAAAAAAATCTGTGTATTTGTGAACCCATGTACTTCAAATCTCTGATATTCAAGAGTCAACTGTATACTGTTAAAAATGCAGACTTGATAAAGAAGAAAATAATAACCATTGATGGGTTTGTATGCGGTGTATGTGGCTTGTGTATAAGTCTGTGTTTTAAGAAAGTGGCATGATAAAGTAAGCCTGTTTTTAAGGAAGATATGCTTTGAGGTGGTGTAGACAAATAGTGTGTGAAGGGAGGAGGAGAAAGAGCATGGGTTATAGATATAACTAATGGGAGATGGTTGGAATCATCTGTTGTATTAAGTTAATGAGGACAAGAGATGATGGGATTTCAGTACAATGAGAGGAAACAGACAGAAATATTTTTATATAGACAAAAATATTTGAAGTAATCATCTAATGGATGGGCTGTGTGCGAAGCAGGATGGTTAGTCACATACACTTCAGAATTCATTAATCTCATACTTTAGAAAGCAGATGAGAAGAGTTAGAAAAATCTCATCTTCAATCCTTCTTGCTTCTTCCTTGAAAAAGGTAAAATATGTAGCCAAAGGCAATAGGTCATAATAAATATAAAGTTTGAGTTTGCATGAGAATATATGATTAATCCTGATTTTCTAGTTCTTTATTCAACACAGTAAACCACTACAGAGACTGGAATATATAAGAATATGTTCTCAGATAACTTAGGTTCTAATGGGATCTATTTATATCCTTAGCTGGAGATAGGTTTGAAAAAGAAACATTATGATACCTAGACCATAGAATTAAAACACAGCGAGTTGCATAACAAGACTTAAACCAGTATGCCAAATATGTACAGAAAATTATAACGTTCGTTATAAGCATGGTCACCATGTGAGAAAACAAAGGATGATTGACACTATGATGAATTTCTTAAAAACCTTAATGTATTACTCTTAATAAAGTTTAGTGTCCTCGTTTTTAAAAAGTTACTTGCATTTTTTGTTGTTGTTTTAAGAAATGGGGTCTTAATATGCTACACAGATTGACCTTAAGCTCCTGGGCTCAAGGGATCTTCCTGCCTTGGGCTGCTGAGTAGCTGAGACTACAGGCATATGCCACTACACCCAACTAAATTTTGAGAAAATTAATCAAAATTGTAGTTAATGTGACTAGGCAACATTAGAGTAAAAAGCAAAAATTGTTTAAGAGTATAAATAGTTGTTATATAGGGATATTTCAATGCATGTAATAATGACCATTTGGTTGCCTATTCTATCTACATATAATATGTATGTTACTATATTATGTATGTGTGAACTATTCCTGCATCCATCCATCCATCCATCAACAGTCATGTAGCTCCTGCTATGTATGGGTCAAATACCATGCTAAATAAGGGGGATGCAAAGATTGCTTGATGAGCCCCCAGCCTCTAGAAAGCATTGAATAGTAAGGGGACAGGCATGCAAAAAATGTAACTCAAAATAGGAATTAATATGGCTGGGATCATGCTGAAAAGACTGCATCCACTTCCTGTGGGACTTACAGAAAGTGTCTCTGAGGAGGTCATGTTTAACTAACATCTGAAGAAAAGTGAGTATGCCAAGTGAAGTGACAAAGACAATAAGTAGGGACTAAGAGATGTAATCGACCAAATTTTTAAATATTGAGCATGGAATCGCATGCTCAATGTACAAGTTACCATTAGACAATTTCTTAAGTCTATTCAACGTAATGTACCATTGTGTGTGCTTGGAACCCATTAGTCATAACTTGGTGATATAAAGTACGTTCTTGACTTATGACAGGACTATTATTGCTGGAGTTGCTGTACCAAAAAATATGATCATACTTGCCATCTGATGAAGTATACTGTCTCGCCCAGGTTGAGGTTCACAAATGATGACTAAAGCCCTAAGTAGTCCACAATTAGTCAGTTGTCCAAAGGCCTGCATGGAGAATGGAAAGTTGTCTGTGTTTCATCAGATCCCTGAACAGAAGTTTTGGTAGGCAGAAAGAGGATGCACATTGCTTTATCTTTATTTTCCTTTATAGCTTGAATATTTTAGTTCTCACGTCAACCAAATGGAATGGCTCAACGTTCATGCCGTAGTGTCACATAGTCAATAGAGTCTGAGGACATGAAGTTAAAAAAGAAAATGAAATTCCTGCCTTCGAGGAGCTTATGTTCTAAGTTTATTTTTAAAATTGTATTTGTGGTATGTTTTAAGACACTTAAATGTGTACTTTTCATATTTTATACTCTAAATGAAAATACAGACAGCTTTGTAATTGAAATCAGAGTGTGTAAATTGTTACAAATGCCCAAATGTTTCTGTACCTCAATATTGCCTATATGTGTGATCATTAACACAGCTTTTCAGATAAGTTTCTGAACCATTGGGCCTAATTTCGACTTGGTTCTTTAAATTATCAAAGTAATATTAATGGAAAGGCCCTCATACTACTAAATGATTTGAGACTCCTGCACTTAATTTTTATTTTTCCTTATTTATAAGAGACATAAAATGAAGAAATGAAATGCATGATTGATTTTTGGTGTTTTCAGAGAGGGAAATTGAGGCTCAGTAGAATAAGTGGGTAGATAAAAATTTCTGAATATATGAATAGAACTAAACGAGATAATAATAACTTTCATTAAAAAGCTATCCTACATCTTGTGTCAAGGAGCAAGGAATCTAAGAGAAAACATCTGGAACAAAAGAGGAAATGAAGCTAGTATATTTGAAAATGTTAAAAACTGCCACATTTTCTGGTAACACAGGAACCTATTAAAAGGTATGGTAGAAATCCTGGATATTAAAGCACCTTGAAGGGGTAATTTTAACAGAATAAGGAAAGAAATGAATAGAGAGAAAGAGGAAGACTTTAAAAGTGAGAAGAGGAAAATAAAATAAATCTGAAGCCAAAAAATCTCTGCCTAGGGATATTGCCCAGGAAAGTGGAGTGAGCCAAATGGGCACTAAGCCTAGTATTTCTTATTTCCTTTTTTCATGCCGCGAAATATGAAGTAATCGCCTTAGCGGGGCTTATTACAATGATCAAATTGCCTAACAATCTGAAATGTTTTTCTTTATATGAAGATTTTTGCGTTGTTTTGTTGCTTGAGAAATAATGGACTTTAAAAAAAATTCCTCATTCAATAATCAGTTTCCTTGGAAAGTCTAATCTCATATATTCCATACATCCTTTGTCATTAGAAATAAAAGTAATGATTCCAGAAAAACCTGAGTTTTGATACTTTTAACATGTGATGTGTATAGGGTGACTTGGGTGAATAGGGTGACTTCCCTAATTTCTCAAATTCTAAATTTTTTACTAAAGAGGTTAAATTGTTTTTTTCAAGACTTGAAGTCTCAGAAAATGTTATTAACGTCTATACTCCACAAAATTTTCATTAAATAGCTTATTTTAGTCCACACAGAATCCCATTTTCTGGTTAAAATTAATTGCTAAGTAGACATTATTGTAAAAAATTTATACCAGTTTTAGCTAATTCAGCTTCTGGAGTCTGCATATTTATTATGTTGTTTCAATTCCAAGAGATTAATTTCATAGACTGATGATGAATATTTTAAAAGTAGATAACAAGCTTACTTAGGAGGTAATATAAAAATGAAAGTGATATAAGTCGAATTTTACTTATTCTACCTGTACACTGAATACTTGTACCTTAAATCTGCTTACATGTATATGTGTATATATGTGTATAAATATACTCCATATATAATTATATATGCACCCATATATATATATATTTTATAATGATCACTGAAGAAAAGGTAGAAGCAACCTGTCCAAATTTCTGTTATTTGTATGAGACATTCTTATAACTTAAATTAGACAACAGAGGTGAATTTCTTTTTCCAAGAAGTCTAGAAAACTAATGGAATTTTTATTAGATAATAACTTCTTCCATTTATTAAGCATCATCATAATGCCAGATTCCACTCTGTTATTACTTCTTGGAACTATCACGATTGCCAATCTGTCCGATAAGGGGTAACGGATGTATTTGTTATCAGAAGAGTGAGATGGAGCATCTGTCAAATGCATTCCAAAGTGCACTTTGTGTTCTAAATGGTGACCTTTTAAAGTGTGATTTGGGCAACACTTGATGCTTAATAAATATATAAGAGAAAGGATTTTGTCCTGTTAGAGGGGACTTGCAGTCTTTGGTAGCCAGCGATCTCCAAAACCAGAGTTTTCACTGGTGAGCACTATGTAAGAGTTTTATGAAACTGACAGAGTAAAGGTCATTGTAACATTTCCAGTAGCAGCAGCTTCGCTTCCTCTGATGGGATCAGAGCTTCTCCTGACCATGGGCCTGCATGTTCAGAGGCAGACCTTGCAAAATTTGGGCCTCTATTTGCTTTGCCTCTCCATACTTCTGGAAGAATGTGTGTGTTCTCTCACTTTCTCATATCAAGTCTCTAAGGACCTCATAACATACTGGCATTTATAAAGTAGGTTTCCATGGATAGTACCTGTAAAAAAAAAAAAGCATGGTATTTGGCGATAACACTACTATACAGACCCTGGAAAATAATACAGTTTTCTGGAAAATGTAGTCATGGGTATGTAGACAGATGGATATGTGTGTATGCAAGCATTACTTAAGTATGTGTATTAAACTGCATAATTTTTGATGTAGCTATACACATCAAAGTAAATGTAACTTCGTTCTTAAACCAGTAATGTTAAGGGTAAGATTTTTAAAATGATCTTCTAGATCATTGGGTTACATCCTTTATTTTGCTGGAGAGGAACCTGAAGCCTGAGCCATTTTATGTTGAACACCTATATTCTTAAAATAATAAATCATCAATCAAGATTGAAATGCTCTGCACATTTCTTTGCATATGTCAAAATACACATTTATGGATCTGTTCTTACTAAAGACAAACTTTGAATAATGAATTATGTTGGATAATCTGAATCTGTTTAAGATTTTAGAGGAATTTTTTCAGATGCATTTTGGGGAAACCATTTATTATAAATTAGATACTGAATATGGATACATGCCGAAAATGAATGCTTAGAGTTGTTATAAGTGCTCATATGTGGGAACTGTACCTGAAATTCTCCAATGTCTTAAAAGGAAGAATATTTTTATTTCACTCTGATATATTCTAACATAAACTCATATTATCATTTTTACAGATATCACCAAAAGGTAGATGTGTGTATCTGAATAGATGAGCCTTTTAAAAAGCCTCATACTGCTGATCAGCTACTTCAATGTTTTCTTTTAAAATCAGACCTGAAGTGATAATAATGCTTTGATAAGCATTACATGAATCCTGTGCAAGTTTTATTATCATGCTATTTAAATATTTCAGCATTATGTAAATACATATCTGAATAACTTTGCGTTTTGCAAATGTAGCAGCAATACAGTGTAGATAAAAAAATGAAAGAACTTAACCTATAATAATTCCTTTAAAGATTAATAATATAATGATAAAAATTTGATTCATCTTAACCTTAAACAGAAAATAATTTCCTTTACAGTCATATAAAGTTGTATATCGAGCTGAAAGGAACATACTAATGTGGTCATGGCCTTTTATAGATCTTTCTATTCAAAGAATATAATTTGACTGATGGAGAGACAGTATATAGAGGAAGCAGACCGTAGAGTATCTTCCAGTAGATGGTAAACTGTGGGCTTCCTATGCCTGGGACAGTCTTGGTGTTGGGTAGATGAGAGAGAATATTCTTAGGTCTTCCTTCTTAGCCTAAACTTCCATGTCCTTTAATAAGCCTTGATGTTTACATTTGTTTCAGTACTCCTAAATATCCTCAATTCAGTAGATGGAATGCATGTCAGGAGGTCCTACCGTCCTCTTGTATCTATTTATACTGGAACACTGTCCTTTTATTCACATCCTCTGTGTTGGAAGTAGAAGGGGAAATTACAGGATGATAATGCATGAGAGAAAAAGTGTGCTTGCATGTAAATAGCATGTTAATTTTATTTGTTAAATTTAGTTTCTCAAATTTCTTTCAATGACATAATGATTCACTGTTTGGCACATGCAGTAAAGATAATTTGCCTATCATCTATATTAACTGTTATTTAATTATGGCTAATTTAATAGTAACTCACTCAATATATGTTTTATAAACACCCACATACCACAAAGCATCATACCAGGCAGGACTAAGTGCTAATGAGACTTTATTGATTTTATTTTAATAAAATTAATCACAAGATTGACTGTTAAAAACAATATAGGAAGTGGTATTTAGAATAGAGAGGAACATGAATACTACACCTTGTCATGGGAACAGTCTCTCAGTTGACATGGTAATATTAGCGGCCTAAATGTTGACATTATTTCAGTAACAGTAAAATGATGTGATGTGAGCTTCTGTAAGAGTGCCTACTTACACCCAGGTGGTTGCTGACCTGGTTAGGTAACTGTATATTTCAGGAGCCAATCAGTTGTAGGAAAGAAAGTCTGAGCAGGTAGGTAAGAGCTTTTTATACACTAACTCATTAAGCCCCATCACACTGCCATTGTGCCTGTTTTTATGTTTACAAAGTGCAGACACAAAAGTTGATTTCTCAATATTTTCTCAAGCTATTGATGAATATGTCTTCTACTGTTCTGCAATGAAAGGAGCAAGTGTTAATAGCAAACACACACACAGAAGGGCACACACACACATGCTTACATTGTTCTAGGCAAATTAGACACAGGACAGCTGCTCCCACAGATAAGATGAGCCAAAGGAGCTGGATTTGGGTTCTTTCTTGAGTTACAATTAGTGATCTTTGCTTACCATGCAGTGCAATAGATTACTACAACTTATTTTTCATGTCTGACTGAAACGTTGTGTCTTTTGATCTACATCTTCCCTTTCCCCATTCGTTCCCCCTCCCTTCAGCCTCTAATCTCTGTTTCTATGTGATCAATATTTTTTAGATTCCACACATAAGTGAGATCATACAGTATTTGTATTTCTGTTCTTAACTTATATCACATAATTTAGTTTCCTCTAGTTCGATTCATGTGTTTGTGAATGAAAAATTTACTTCTTTTGTAAGACTGTATAGCCTTCCATTTAGTGGGTATATAAACAGAGGGTGCCAAAAGAATGTATATACGTTTTAAGAAAATAAAAAAACTGTATTATAATAGTAATACTCAATAAAATGAATACAAGTCATGTTTGACTTCTGCAGTCACAAGAGGTGCTCATTACCATCAGCAGCCTCCAGTTACTTCTGATTATGCCAAACATCTCTTAAAAATGTGTATACAGGCTGGAGGCAGTACCTCACACCTGTAATCCCAGCACTTAGGGAGGCCGAGGTGAAAGGATTACCTGAGTCCAGGGATTCGAGACCAGCCTGGGCAACTTGATGAGACCTCATCTCTACAATAAATCAAAAAATTAGCTGGGCATGGTGGTGCACACCTAGAGTTCCAGCTACGTGAAAGACCGAGGCAGAAGGATGGCCTAAGCCCAGCAGGCGGAGGCTGCGGTAGACATGAGTCTGTCACTGCACTCTAGCCTGAGTGACAGAGTGAGACTCCTATTCTCCCCCCCAAAAAAATAGTGCATATATTTTTTGACACCCCATTATGCACACACACATATGTACGTACATGTATACATATACATACATGCAAACACACATACATACACACACACCCCACATATTCTTTACCATTCATTCATTGATGGACACTTAGGCTGCTTCAAATTCTTATCTATTGTGAATCTGCTGAAATGGACATGAGCATGTAGGTATCTCTTTAACTTAACCATTGCAATTCCTTTGAATATATACCCAGTAGTAGGATTGCTGGATCATATGGTAATTCTTTTAGTTTTTTGAGGAAAATGTTCCCAAATGTCTGTACTAGTTTCCATTCCCACCAACAGTGTTCAAAACATTACATTGTACCTCCTAATTTCACACAATTTTCATTAACCAATTAAAATAAATGAAAGATATTTAATTTTTTTAAGTAGTGATATATGCAGCATATCACTGTGTGAGTTTTGAGGTTTGCTTTTCTACACAGTGAAGTCTTCCATGGGTTGTCTAGATTGTTGCAATAATAACAATTATAAAATAAAACAAAACTACCACTTATTGAGCAACTTGTTGTTAGGCACTATGCTAAACGCTTTATATACATTCTTTCTTTGAATCATCACAGCAACCTTGAGGGTTAATGAATGTTATCGTCATTTTGTAGAAGAAGGTTTGTAGAGTTTAAAGCAGAATTTTCAATAGTGGATTATAAATAATGACTGATTATAAATAGCAACTAGAGCTAGGTTTCTGACCCAGCTCTATGACTCCTACCTATATGAGTTTTGGCCTTGTTATGTAACCTCTGTATCTCTAAAATAGGTAAAATAATAGTAATCAGATGGGAATGTGCCTGACAATCTGATGAGTTAACATTCATGAAGACTCTGGTTCATAGGATGCCTTAATCATATAATGTTTACTTTGTTAATATGATTATTATTTTATACAAATGTTTTAGAAGGCTTATGGGGATTTTGATAAAAATTTATGACTTTTTGTCATCCAGTAATATTGTGTTTCCTCATTTAGTAATCATACTTTATTGGATAATTTTGTTGCTATGCATTTTAAAATTCTACTATGAAAGGAAAATTTTCCCTATTTAGTTTGTTTTATTCTGTCATAAAGAAAAAATTACTGTATTGATATTTGTATGTTCATCCTATAATGGTCACTTTACTCGATTATCTAACTTTTCTGGTTTTTTAAAAGCTAGAAACTTTAGAATCATTTTTGACTGTTGTCTTTATACTCCACACCAATTCCTGTCAGATCTACCTTAAATATATATGCAGCATGTCACCATTCACTGGGGTAAGTTCCACCTTCCATATGCTTTGTACTCCAGGCCATCTCACTCCACTCTCAAATTACTGCCAAGCCCTTCTAGTGTTTGTGCTTACCCAGCCACAGTCTTTTCTCAAGGGAATCTGTTATCAACTAAGGATAGTTTGTCTCTGTTACAACTTTTAATCTATTACAAAATCAACTAGACTCTCCCCCTAAAATGTTGCAAACTGCTGGTGATTTTTGTTCTGATTTTAATGAGAACAACTTTAGGTTTATTTAAGAGTGCTCACAGATAGTTTTTGTTACATAATTTTTGGGCTTGATTTGAAAGTTTTATGCTATTCATCGTTTATTCAGTTTTTATCTAAGTAGTTGATTTTTTAAAATATTATTTCAGCATTTATTAGTATGATAATATAGTTTTTGTTCTTTTAATATTCCAAAAGATCATTCTTACATCCATCCTTATATTCATGAACTGAACCCATACTCATCCTTAAAGTATTTACAAACATACCTCAGAGATATTGATGATTAAGTTCCAGACATCACAATACAGCAAATATCACAATAGCATCACATTAATTTTTTGGCTTCCTGGTATAAATAAAACTTGAGTTTACACTATACTGCATTCTATTAGGCGTGCAATGGCATTGTATTTAAAAAGCAATATACATACCTTACTTTAAAATACTTTATTGCTAAAAAATGATAATGATTACATCACATCTTTTATATTGATATATATTTGACAACTTTTCAATATATTCTAAAGTTCTGAGTCTCAACTTTATTTCCTTTTTCAGTAAATATTGGTAATTTATATGTCATCTAGTTTTTCAGGTTTAATTGGCACAAAGTTACAAATATACATTTTAAATATATCCTTATCTGTAATTGTATCATCTCCCTCATTACTAACTTTGTAAATTCTTAATTATTACTCTTTCTGTCTCTTTCTGTCTTTCCCTCCTTGTTGAAAACCAGTTTTTAGTTTTAATTCTGATTTTTACTTTTATTTTTTATTATATCTCTTACAAATTTTGTCTTCATTAGTTTTCTCCTTATAGTTTCTTTTGCTTTCCTTAATTTTTCTAGCTTTGTAAGTTGAATTCCTGGCTTATAGATTGTAGTATTTTTGTTTAGTGAAAAATAATTTTAGACTACTAATTGCCCACCACATACAATTTTAAGCATTTCTCTCAGATGGAACTCTCATGTTTTGATGAGAATTTTTCCTTCATGTGTTGTGAAGCATACTTGTTGGTTTGACTTACACATTTCCTACATAGGTTTAAAATTCTCCATAAGGAATTTAGAATTCCTGATAGTAAATATTACCAAATTAATTAAAATAAATATCTGTGAAATTTATATGCCCATATTACCAACTTAACTGGTCAGTTTTATTTGTAATGGCTCTAATATTTATTTAGCCATTGAAGAAGACCATTTTATTAATTTGAATGAAGATACATAAAGTCTCTGAATCTGGCCTTAGAATAAAGTAGATATAATTGTAAAGGCATATTTTAAATATAGTAAGCAGCATAGCTTAGCAATTAAGAGCATGAACTTTGAACTCTGGAGTTTCATAATTGAAGACTTGACTTAAATTTAGTTGCTGTGTGACCTTGGCAAAGTTACTTCGCTTTTCTGTCTTTTGTAACCTAAAAACTGGGCACAGTAACAGTGCTAACTTTTAATGCTTGCTGTGTTAAATAGGTTAATCTATCAGAAGTGCCAAAAAAAGGGAAAGGGAGAAAAAAAAGTTCCTGCCATATAGGAATTTTTTTTAACATGTTTATTATTTTAAAAATATTTTTAATATAAGTAAAAGCATAGATAAACATTTTGGTGTCCAAATAGAGTTTAAAACTTCTATTTCTGTATATGAGTTGCATTATGCTTAACAAGTATAAGCCAATAAACACTGTAAAATAATTGTCATCTTTTTACTTTTATTACATTTCCCAACAAGCTCAGACTCCAGTTGACACTTGCAGAACTAGGCCTTTTTAAAATCCACACTCATTTGTTGGCAGGGTTTCACACTACCGTCACGTTCGATAATTCACGGGGTAGATTTAATTGACAGGGTTTTAGTTAGTATGAACTGGAAATAGCCTGTTTTGCAAGGTTGGTTTATTTTTATTGAAAGAAGCTGGGTGTCTGACAATTATGTTTACCAGTGAATTTATTTCTTTGGTATACTCCTTACAATTCTTAAGAGTAAGAAAGAAGTCTTCATATCCTCACAGTTTTTAAATTCCCACTTGAGAATGGAAATTTTGTCTACAACACCAGACTTGTTTGTTAAACATAAAAGAATATAAATCCTCCCTGGGTTCCCAGGGGTATGTTAAAGAAAGGGAGTGATCATTATAAACCTCTTAGAGCTGTGTGCTCTGTATCATGTTGCCATGAAAAAGTGATGTTTGATTGGCTCATAAAATAGGCTTAGTAAATCCTTTAAATACTGATGTGGACAACTGTGCACGTTGGAAATTAATACTGGAGAGTGTATTGTAAGGATTACCTTGTCTCCAGAACAGTCACCCGGACACATATAGATTTCTGAATGTAAGGATTATTGTGTTATATGATTTCACTTTTATGTGTCAAAATTGCTTAGTTTTATTATTTCCCTGTCATTTAACTGTGGCCTGCCAACGTGATTTTAGTCATTATTTTCTCTCTTCATTCTCTTCTTGAAGTTTGAGCTATGTCAAAGTATAGCAACCAACCAGCTTCTGCTATGAATTCTATATTCTGGAAGTGACATTCTGTCAGGAAAAAAAAGAAAAGTCTCAGATTATTAGAGAAGAAGACTGGATTTAATGCATTATTCTTTTTTCCAATCTCGCTGTACATTCTCAAACAAGTTGAAATGAACTATGTAATCAATGGTATTTATGTATGCATGTGTTTGTGGGTTTTTGTTTTGTTTTTTTTCTTGCTATATTAAAGAGGAGATATCAACAATGAGACATGGGCACACTTTCAAGGTTGATCTTCAGTTTATCTATTTTACATGATCGTGAACCATATCTAAGTTTTTAAAAAATGCTGTTTTTATAAACATATCCTTTAGTCAAGGGATTTAGTGTTTTATGATTAAGAGGAAAAACTAAGTCTTAGTAAATAATTATTTCATTAATACTTTCAAATCCCATAGAATCTTAGCAATTGTTGGTAGCAATTGACAGTAGAAAAATTAGATAAATCTTAGAATTATATTTCTGTATGATTCCAGTTCTGAAAAAAATCCTAAGACTCCTAATTTACTATGAAACAATTAGTAGCATAGGCAGAGTTCTGCTGTTTTATAGTCAAAGAACATGGTAACTTTTTAGGTGTTCATTTCATTTAACCATTATGGAATGCAAAACTATACAGGTTTTTTAAAGCACTGTGATGAATGTATGCAACAGACTTGCATGAGCATGTAAGAATTAATTGCCAGCTGTCTAGCTGCAAATCCAGAAATTTTTTTTGAAGATTAAGTTGATTTTATAAATGGATCAAATTCAAGAGAAAGTCTTCATGAAATAAGTAATAATGTGTTTATCAGCCGTTTTCTATTTGCAGGGCAGTGATTTTTGTATCAGAATATAAATTAGATTATGCCAAAATTAAGACTTCTTGTTTCTTTATAAACTTTGAACATCCACATGTTTCTGTGTTTGGTTAAAAACCCCTTTAAAACACTTTTAAAGAAGGTACAGGTAAATGTATAGTGTGATTTATTGTTTTACGGAAATAAAACAAAAATTTTATATAGTTAAGTAGCTATGTGAGTTGCTAATTTTAGACTTCTTGAACAGGATATTCCTTTATTTTAGGATGCCGTTTATATTTAGAAAGATTATAACAGTTATTTTGAAAAATAGTCTCAAGAAAATTTTTTGACACAATGTGTCCTGCCTCGGCAGTTAATTGAAAATTACTTCCTAAAGCACAAATCCAATGAATACTTTTTGGTTTTTTGACTCTTTGACATTTCTTTGGCCCTTGGCACTGTTGACCACTCCTGCTTCTGGTGTAATTCCTTCTTCCCTAACGCCTTAGCTTCTGCACAATCACTCATGATGACTTTCCTCTTGTTTCTCTGACATTCCTCAGGATGCCCTTGGTAAAGGATCTTCTCTTGTGCCCCACACTTGAAATGTTATTATTTCTTGGCATTCCTCAAATCCATGATGGTTCCACGTCTCCATTACTTCCCTCGACAGAACCTCCAAGATTCTCCCTTGTAAGTGCAAGGAGAGCAATGTCAGGCACCAACAGGGGCAAATATAAATAAACAAAGATATCTGGGTGTTTAAAAAATATAGAAAGTAAATAGGGACTTTTTAAAACTAGAAAGAACATGCCTCATCTAAAGCTGTTTCCATTTAGCCTCAGTTGCTGTGAAGACCAAGTTTTCATTTCTTCACTCATCCAATACAGATTTAAGATTAACCTTGTGCCTGGGATGAAGGTGCTGGGGATAAGAGACTAAAATAAAGACAGCTTGCTCCAGGGCCTGACACTAATTCTGATTAGTCCTCATAGAGTCATACTAATGCTAATGAGATTTAGCATTCCCCAATCTTTTTTTTTTTTAAGCCAGGATTCTAAGTTTCCTACTAAATTCCATTTTTAAAAAATCTGAACTTGAAATTTTTAAAGAGAAATAGAGTCCATCAAAACTATGCCCATCTGTTTATAATGTTGACCTGAAAAATGATATTCTGAACATCTTACTCTGAAATACCAAGACCTTCTCACCTCCATCTATTTTTCCACCTTGATCTGCATCTACATTTTTTTTCCATCCTCTATTCACAATTGGCCATGCATAGCCCCTACTTTCTTCGATTACATCTTACATATTGTGCTTCTCACCAGAATGCATTTCCGTTTTCCTCCCTTTTCATCCCGGTCAATCAATACTCATTGATAGCCCAAATGTCAAGTCCTTTGTAAATGAATCTTAATCTCACTGTATAGAATTACTCTTTCTCTTCCAGTATTCCACAGTATTTCTTACACGTTCTCATTTGAGTACTTATCAATGTGTTTTACAAACCCAAAGCCCAAAGAAGCTACAGTTACCTATTTGTATCATGAGAATCTAGCTCAGCAGTTTGCACAAAGTCAGTGCTTCATAAATACCTGTAGAATGAGTGGTGGTAACCCACATCAGATAGGCTTACCTCCCAAACACAGATCAGACAGATACTCTGTGAATAGAAGTTTTGTTTCACATGTAGACTATCTTGATGTAAAAATTGTCATTTGATAAAAATGATCATTATCAACTGTTGTACCAAATATATTTGAAATATATGTAAGTCTGCTCTACCCAACTCCCCCTTGCCGTTACCACCCCTTCCCCATACCACACACGGATATGCCAGAACTGCAGGAAGTGTTACACTGGCTGACTTATGTATTTGTAGTTTATGACCCATAACTCAACATAAACCCTCTTTATATTTGTGTTTTCTTACATCTTGCTTTCATACTCCCAAGGTTTTGTTAAAAGGTAGGTCTGGAAGTGGGGGAGGAGTACAGGACAGAAATGGGGAACAAACTTTTGTGACTGGTAACTCTGTGCCAACAGTGCTCTAGGCACTGCACGTGTAATGTCTTATTTTTCCTTTTAAAAAATATTCCTGTGAATTAGATGGCATTATCCTTAACTTACCATTTTACCAATGAGGAAAATGAGACTGGAATAGTAAGTTAGTAAGTTACACGCATGAAAGACTTTTAGATACTTCCTTAGGAAGAAGACGCATAATTGTTTCATTACATACCTTGTTCTTTTAACAGTGTTTTCTTCTGTATATTTAATGCTACATAAAATATATATTTTTTAGTTGTTTGGCTTCTACTGAATTTAGTTTTTTTTTAAATCTATAATTGGTTTTCAACCATGTCAGATTCTCTTTTAACAAAAATTTTGCAATGCCCTTTTAGTAGTCTAAAATACAATTCACAGAAGCAATCAACTTTTTATACATTAAATTGTTTAAAAACTAAATGTAATGAACTGCATGCTATATAAAGATGAAATAATAGCCAGGTAATTTATATTAAAAATAATGTATTTCAATGTATAAATGGACAGTAACAACTTCAGTAGAAAAATAAAAGGAAGTAGTCAGTTGTTTGCATCTTTTAAGTAGACTCATTGTGAAGGTGACAGCTATATATACAGACTAATATGAATATGATTAATTATTATAATTGAGTTGCAAATAATATAACCAGTATCCCTGTTAGTGACATGTTTTTCTGAAATAGTGAGCAACTCTTGGTAAATTTCCACACAAAATGCAAATACCTCCCTCAATTTATTTGATAATTGAATTTGTTGAAAATGCATTTTAAACTGCTACAGTACAATGCATATATATGCGCATACATGAGATTATTTTAGGTTTCAGATTCAGATGAACTATAGTAAAAATTATTTTACCTACATGAAATGTCTAGAGAAATATTTTGAAAGGTGTGGGGAATATGGGGCAAATACTCATTTTCAGAACTTTCCAATATTGTTTCTGAACCCTGCTTACTACATTTCTGTAGTGCCTGTCTCACCCCCAATCATTGAGACAACAGAATGTTGCTACCGATTTCTGAAGCACTCTCATGGGACAATACTGCTGTCAGTGAGGAACATTGATCTAAACCCCTCAAACCAAAGTTGGCATTTGTTTAAAACAATAATTTATTGCACATGTTTAAGATACTGCTTATATTGTAATGTCAAATCAAAGTATTTAAGAACTTTCTTTAGTTTCTTTCTTCAAGGATTAACAGCCTAAGTAAATGAGTCACTTACATATATATGTTTAATGTTAAAAATATGTATTTATCCAAAGAGAGAAAGAAGACAGTGAGGTGAGTATACCTAAGAAGGTCTCACCAAGACAGTCCAGGACAAAGTGAGGTGTGAAGGTTATGTATGCAAGGAAGTGGCCCTAGGAAAGTTTGTGTCATGCTGAAGAAGGGAGTCAAGGGTAAAAGAAACCCACTCTCAGAAACTTATGGGCAATAAAATGGGAATTAAGAGTGGAGTCAGACTATCATGTCCAAGTGGAAATTCAGTTCACAAATTGAATGTAAGATATGGTCGTTCTTTACAAAATATTTAAATTTTAAGATGGCTACTTGGTGAATTTGGAATTTGTAAACAGAAAAACAGGAGTATCTTAAAAAGTAGACTGATATTTATTCATTTGGAATCTTATTTTTAGTTGTGTCTTTTCTTTGGAATCTTCAACTGTATGTGGCCAGTTAAATTTGGGATCAACTCATTTTTGTTTATAGGTTCATAGCTTTCATAGACATGGAATCTGGAATTCCCAGGACACCAAATCATGACTTCATGTACCTTTCCCTTTTGTCTTTTTTGCAGGTATGATTTTGTAGAAGTTGAGGAACCCAGTGATGGAACTATATTAGGGCGCTGGTGTGGTTCTGATGCTGTACCAGGAAAACAGATTTCGAAAGGAAATCAAATCAGGATAAGATTTGTATCTGATGAATATTTTCCTTCTGAACCTGGGTTCTGCATCCACTACAACATTGTCATGCCAGTAAGTACCACTTTGAGATCCCCTTATTTAATTGGGCTAGCTATTTGTTTACGTTTTTCCTCCCTTTTAAACAGAGTTAGAAAACAAATGAAAAAATTATTTTCCTGGATTTCCTTTTTGCATAAATGTCACTGTATTTATCACAAATAACTTAAATGCCACCACTGTTAATCAATAGCAATGTCAAAAATTTTATCAATGCAACAAGATAAAATATTTTTACATTTGTAAGATTGAAGCATACCTCCTACCTCCAAATCACTGACTAGTATTTCAGTATTAGTGGGAAATTACATAGGGATTTTCTCCTGAGAAAAATAAGAAAATGTGTGTTTTTTATTACCTGTTTATAGTTTAGGAGTCAACATCAAAATTTAGAATGTCCTTCTGAATTAATTTCTAGTTTGAACCATGTTAAGTAAAAAAATATATAATTTTATAGCATTTTGTGACCCTTTCTTATATGATACTGTTTTACATTTTGCTGATGGAACTATATTAGGGTGCCCTTTAAAGATGTAAATTTTGGAGGTTACTTAGTACTTAGTATTCTTATTTTCAAATTCAAGTATAGATTTTGAAATAACTACATTGTAAAGCTCGAAAGCCAACACTGAGATTAATACCATTTTAACTAATTTTATGTTCATATTGCCTTAAAAGTTTCTGTGATCCTTTTTCTTATTGCTTTATAATTTTCTTATGTGATCTTTGACTTTTCCCCCATTCATATGGCATCATTTCTTTCTGTATCCATGAAATTTTTTGCATATGTTTATAAATATTGCATAACATTTTAATTTTTATCTTTTAGGGCAGAAAGAAAACTTATTAAATATTACTTTTTTAATCAATATATTTGTAAAATTAGTCATCTTCTTTTTCTTCTTTTCTTAATATTTGTCATTTTTTAGAAATACTGATGGGCTTTTATACTCCCAAAAAAGGAATTTTTGAAATTCTCACTGAAATTTAAGAAATCTGCCTATTTTATCTAATTATAATTATATTTTGTTTATTCCAATTGTGTGTATCTATTTGTTGTACTACAACAAAAATATTAAAAATGCTTTTGCAATTTGTATCTCATTCTGTTTATAATAGTAATTCAGAAATTCTTATACAATATAATGATTTATTCTAGTATAACTTTTAAATATAATCAGTAGCAGTATAATTTAAAAGTTTTAAAAGTTGATATATTTAATGAGCTTGACAGAATATTTAGTAAGTTAGTAGGCACACCGGGAACACAACATGGTTGTGAGCTGCATGCATTACAACAGATATTCTTAATAGGTATAAAAAGACTGCACATAAGAAACCAAAAATTCATGAATCAAATTAGAAAATATGAACTCAATATATAATTTTGTACATTCATTTTGCATCCTTAAGTAGAAGTTTTATCTGTCGATTGCTCAGAAGTCTGTGGAATACTCTCTAGGCAACTGATTAAAGGAAGGAATTTTAAATACTGGTTGAGAATATAGCTTAAAAAAAAGCAATAAAATGCACGCTGATGTTTGAAAATGATATATTAAGTAATGTTAGAATCATTGACTGTGCATGATTTAAGTTAAAGAAGTTGTCTCTAAAATATGTTATAAATTTATTTTGTAAATCTTTTTTTTTTTTTTTTGAGTTAGAGTCTTACTCTGTCGCCCAGACTGGAGTGCAGTGGCCGCTCCCGGCCACCGCAGCCTCGACCTGCTGGGCTCCAGTGATCCTTCCGCCTCAGCCTTCCAAGTAGCTGGAATTACAGGCATGCGCTACCACACCCGGCTGATTTTTTGATTTATTGTAGAGATGAGGTCTCGCTGCCCAGGCGGGTCTTGAACCCATGGGCTCAGGCAATCCACTCACCTCAGCCTCCCAAAGGTGCGGGATTACAGGCTGAGCCACCAAGCCCGGCTATTTTGTAAATCTTGATCAGATGTCTTGTATATACAATTTAAGATAGCTATATCTGTATTCCATTCTGTAATATTTTTGCTAGTGTAGCTTCTCTGCCATTTTCTTTATTTTCCAGATTTTTAAAACATTTATTTAACAATTTAATATTTTTAAAATATTTTTAAATTATTAAATTTAAGCAGAAATAAGTGGATTGCCTGAGCCCGCAGGTTCGAGACCCACCTGGGCAGTGAGACCTCGTCTCTACAATAAATAAAAAAATCAGCCGGGCGTGTTAGCGCATGCCTGTAATTCCGGCTACTTGGAAGGCTGAGGTAGAAGGATCACCGGAGCCCAGCAGGCGAGGCTGCGGTGGCTGGGAGCGGTCACTGCACTCCAGTCTGGGCGACCGAGTGAGACTCCAACTCAAAAAAAAAAAATGTTAATAGTAGGCAAACATTTACATTTTTAAAAACACTATTAATAGGTAATGCTTTGATACTGTGATTATTTGCTTGAATAAAGTCACTAAGAATCTATTTAACATACTTTTACAGTATCTTGTTTTACCAAACTTATACGTTTTATTTATTTATTTTTAACCTAAGGTGGCCTTGGGAGCCATGGCTACACTTTCACAAAGTGGTTTGATTCACATTTTCAGTTTAGGTTTTAGCACATCTGAGGTTCTTAAATATTTAAATATAGAATAATTAATTGTAGATTAAAACATGCTAGTAGGTCTTTAAGAGAACAGAGGTTTTATTGTTCTCAAACCTGTGACAAAATAAATTTTAGACTAAGAAGAGAATTTGCATTTTAAATAAACTACTCTCTTCATATCATACTAATTTAAATGTGTATAAAGAGCAATCTACTATCCCGCTACAAAATAAAACATGAAAGCTAGAATGTATATATGCCACCTCTAAAGATTGTCCTTCTTTGATTTTATGAGCACATGGGTTATCTAGTGTATCCTAAGGAGTTGTATAGATTAAGTAAATATGTAAATATAACACGTATATGTGTAATGGTGATAGCACCTAGCTTCGTTCTAAGTACATAACAGTCTCTCAGTAAATATTTGAATGCCAAGTTGATTGTGCAACACAGTCAGCCAGCTCAGTTAATAGAGGATTCACCTTATATATCCTGTTCACAAGCTTTTGATGAGATAAAGGACACAAAGATTTATTGAAAGTGCCACCCATCCTTTTGGCTAAGAAAGAAAGGCCTTGCCACCTGGTTTTGACCTATTATCAGAGATTTACTGTGACTGAGACCAGACTTACATTTGAGAGATTTTAGGTCAAATGTGTTCCACTGCTTCCATCATTAAAACTAAATTCAGTACTTGATTTAAGTGGTTGTTAAAATAGTTTGATAAATTGTCAATATGAACTTTAGCGGGCTGTGTCTACTTTCCTGGCCTCTATTGAGCAATGAATTGACCTGTACCGGGCTGTAGATAATGGAGCTATGTGAAGAAAAGGCATAGGAGATCTCATAATTAAACTGACTGGGTTTAGGAAAACAGGAGTCCATGAGCTGGAAGAAATGTTAAATTATGATCCTTATTGGCTAATAAATGTAACTTGATAATTTTAATATGTTAAGATTGTTTTCTGGAGGAATTACTGATACATGGATTTTATAAAATCACAAACTTTGGTTCTTCTTTGTTCAATTTGCCTGCCATTTTCTCACCTGGTTGTTGTTTCAGTTCCATACATCCATCTCTCCTTACTTGCGTCACATTCATTCACCTCTTAATAATAGCCTGCGGAAGGGTGAGATTTGATGAGTGAAAATTTGACAAGTGATTATGCTTTTAAGACTTGCAGAACGTTTCGAATTATCATTGTATCCTGCTAAATGGCATCCCTCCCTCCACAAACCCTTCCACCTCCCAGCGTCTCCCCCCCTCCCTACCATACACACACACACTCACTAAGCTGGGCCTAGTCCATCAATCTTATCTGTGTATCAGATGAATGAAAGCCTGAAGGAAGAAAATGTGCTCTTGGACAGCAGATAAAAAGTTCTTGTGGCATTTGCTCAGGGGTAAGTGCCCCTCCAAGCTTCTGGATCATCTCTGACATCCTTGTTTTTTTCCCTTTTTGCCCTCAATAAACTTCATAGTAGCACACCCAGTTCCCCAGAAGCAATGGTCTCACTGATTACAAACTCACTGCTGCAAAGTAGGACCTTAGGGGCCACTGGCCTTAATGGCCTCTTAAATTTGTAATCATAAAAATATTAACCACACTATTCCTTAGTAGAATATTAACATCTTGTATTGAAATTTGTTAGGGTCACCTAGCCCAATGCAGACACATTGCAGCAACTCATTAAGATTTCATAGAAACTCAGCCATTTCCTCTTAAAGTTGTCTAAAACCCATGTTAAGCTGTACTAACGTCTCATTTACTATATTTTTACCTTTGTTTTCATCTCACAGTACAGATGATTTATAGACTAGAAAGCTGTGGAATCACAGTAATGACACCAGGTATTCTCCTTGTCCTGATATATCAGGCAACATTACCAAAAACACATTCTTGCTTTACTTAAAGACTTGTTCTGGTTTCCCTTTTTTTGGTGGAGGGTAAGGGGGAGCAGTGAGAATTAGTAGCACATTCACTGAAGTTAAAGAAATAGTGCTTACTAATAATTGTATAAGCATTCGTGTGTATAATCAGTCTTACCTGCTTTTTTATAATCAGCCCAATGACTATTTTGCATGTTCTTATGTGCAGAAAAAAATCTTTAGGCCGGGTTCCATGGCTCAGCCTGTAACCCCAGCACTTTGGGAGGCCGAAGCGAAGGGATTGCCTGAGCCTGCAGGTTCAAGACCAGCCCGGGCAACTTGGTGAGACCTCATCTCTACAATAAATACAAAAAAAATTAGCTGGGCATGGTAATGTGCACCTGTAGTTCCGGCTACTTGGAAGGCTGAGACGGAAGGGTGGCCGGAGTCCAGCAGGTCGACACTGGGGTGGCCGTGAGTATGCCATAGCACTCCAGCCAGGGTGACAGAATGAGACTTCAACTCAAAAAAAAATAAAATTCTTTAAGTGAATTCAGTCACATTTTTTCTAGGGAAATTTATTTTCTAGAGAAAGTTTATTTCAAAATTATTTATATTTTTAAAGTACAGACATAATTCTGCAGTCTTTTTTGGGAGCATGGAAGGATATCAGATTCTGGTCACCCTTTAAAACTCCTTGGCTCTGATTTCATGTGTCTTAGTGGTAGAGCTTTAATACATTAGTTAATATTCTCAGAAACAGTTTTTGCCACACAGGTTTCCTTTAAAAATTACATTCATTCTTATGAGGTTATTTATCCACTCTCTTTTTACCTCAATTTGAGAATAATAGAGCATATTGTTAAATGAGAGATGACTTATTAGCTTAAATAAAGTGATGCTAATCTAATATTTAAACATTTTACATATTTATTATGGATACATACACTTTCCTTTATAATATTAAGATTTCAGTATTGTCTTCTTGATTTCCAAGTATTTTAGAATAAAACATAAATCAAATTGAGAACAATTTTACAATTTTAACTTGATATTATAGATTGTTTAGTTTTTAAGATAATTTTGGCTTAAGATATTTACCTGAAGTTAAAGCTAACTGTAGCTTTAAAAAAAAGTACTAGATTTGCTACATAAATTTAAAATTTTAGCCTTTTAATGATATTTTAGAGAACTTTTTATGGAAATATTATTTCCCAGACATGCACCATTAATAAATATTGAAAAATAAATCCAATGATATACACAATATTCAATTTTTATGATTGTGCCTAAGGAGTTAATAATGTCTTTGATTTTTTTTTTCTTCCTGCTAAAAGAGAGAGAGAGAGAGAGAGAGAGAGAGAGAGAGAGAGAAAAGACCTGGTAGATTAGCAGTGAGAGATTGTTTGGGAAGAAATGAAGCAAAACTGAAATAAAACAGTGCAAGCTTGTTTCTGTTTGGAGGCCACACACAGTGAAAGCCCAGAACACATTTCAGTTCTCTTGGAAAGAAAGGAAAATTTTGTGTTTAATTTTTGAGTAATTTATAATAGATTATATATGTTTTACTCTGTGTACTGTAGCATAAGCATCATTATTTAAAATGTTAAGAAACCAACAGAGACTGAAAATAATATCCTTTCCTCCAGCATCAAAAGACCTTATTAAAAATTTTATTACTCAGTCTTCAAAGCAAAAATACCTGCATATTTTAGTCAGAAAACTGCTTCTAAAAACCGTACTATTTTTAAGTAAAATATGCAAATCTAAATTTGTCTTTGTTGTTTTAGTCTTAATAGATAGAATTACTCTTCTTGAATATAATGCTACTTTTAATATACGTATTTTTTTAATGATTACGAGATGTGAAGATTTTCTTTTTCTTCCAGCAATTGGGTTGACATTATGAAAAATGATTGAGTTGCCATTAAATTTTCTTGAATGGTTTTATTGAATATTATATCTAAGTTTTCTGATCAAAAGTAGTAAGATAATATTTGCAATCATTTATTTGCTCTCTTTTTCCTTTTAATAACATATCAGTTTAGATTAAGAGAAACAGATTTTGTGGCCACCATACCAATGGACTCCATATATTTTTCTCCTCCTGTTTTTTTATTGCCTGACAAGGTGGGAAAGAGAGAGAGTGATGAATAAACTAAAGTACATTAACTCACAGCAATCTAGTTCAATTCACCTTTTAAGTTGCTTCCAAATTTGTTCTATGATCTTAATGATTATACATTTTTTAAAGATATATAATCAGTGACACTTGTTTGGATATTTAATATTTTTTATTCTTGTTAGTAAAATTATATACAGAGATTTAAGATAAGTTTGTGAGTACTGTAGCCACATTATAACCCCAACTACGTGTTTTCCTTAATAGTGAGTGATTTTGTAAATGACTTATCCAGAGGTTCAGTCAGTGCACTGGCCAGTGTGCCCTGTAGGAGGGTATAGGGTTTCTGTGGGGAGGGGTTAGAAGGACACTTGATGCCTGAGGTGCTATTAAGGAATGCATGACTGATTGCCAAAGTAGTTATTAATTATGCAGGATACAGAGAACAAAGCGGCTCAGTGAATATTGAAGTGAGAAGGAGAAAAGGAGGGAGGATTTTTTTTTCATCCCTTCAGACATATGCCAGTAGGTTATTTTACTGTTAATATCATGTAAAGAAAAGTCTGAACTAAAGGCCAAATTTGCTTTTAAGTTTAGGTTAAGAATTCTAACCATCTCCCAAACAATGATTCAAAGTCATTGGTTTACTTTCTTACTTAGAAAAAAATCAGCATGCCTAGAATAAAAATACTTAGAGCGATATTATAATACCAATCCTACAGAAGAAAAAAAAATTAGTAGCAGAATGTACTCAAGACTTTCAAATGTTAAATCTTTATAACTTATTGCACGGCTTTCCCCTATATTTATATTAAGCTAATTTTACCAGAAGAACATTCATTTGACAACTAATTTCAAAAATGAATTTTTATTTATGCCAAGAGAAAATTAAGAGAAAATATTGTTCTTAGAATTCTTTGTACTATTGAGAGAAAAAAAGTATTTCAAGCACTGTATATCTACACTATAGTCTGAAACACTTGTTGATGATTAGATTTTTATTAAAATATACAATGTACTTATATATTTATGCAAGGAGTCTTGAGATGACAGTATTTTATTGCATCAAGGAAATTATATAATTGCTGCAGAGGCTAAACTCACCTGACTAAGAACTGTTCAATACATTTTTAAACCCATCTTCTGCCCTGTGGACACATGGCATCTCCATTCCAGTTTCTACTGATTCCTTTTGTTCCAATTACTTTCTTGCAATCTAAGAAAGAATTTTACAGGTGGTATGATTTGTAGTTAGAAAGAAAAAGGCAATCAGAACTACTTCAGAAATGGTAAAAAACAGACTATTGTAAGTTGTTTTATAAGGGGGTTGTAAATAAAAATGTAGACTAACTGAAAGCTTCAGATTTGATTGATTCATATTTTATATCTGAAGCCACCAAAATTAAAAAGCTTGGAGTCAGTAGGGCAACCTAAACCTGATGGAAAGAATTGTTCTCTAGAGATATGTTTGGTCCAAATATTCCTTAAATAGTTTTTCTTCACTTTGCTCATTCATTTTCCTCTTAGCTCTTTCAACAAACTTTTGTTGAGGAATATCTGATGAGGTATTTCTTGAAAAAATTCAAAGATGTAATATTGCTCTTGGTATCTGATGACTTATTTGCTTTGTAGAAGAAATATGCCTATATAAGTACAGTATAAGAATAATTGTCATGTGAGTGATTTAGAAAGATTGTGAAACCAAAGGTGTGATTGTTGAGAGCAAGGGAATGTCATAATCCTTAGATTAAAGAAAATATAAGTAGGCAATCAAACAAAAATTCTAGGAGTTATCCAGTATAAATTTGATCTAAATATATTTTAACAGTTAATGAAGAAGTTATTAAAAATGCATATTATCAAATGTTAGAGTTCCCAATTTTCCTGGTCTGAGGTGATGCCTAGTTATCTGTATTTTCATTAAACATGCTTAGAGTTTCTAATACCAGAAGTTCTTGACACTGAATTTTGGAGTGAAACTTGCTCTTAACTGTAATTTAATCAGAATGCACTGAGTTATACTACATGATTTTGGAGAAATTTTTTTATATTTAAATAAGCATGAATATTTTATGATATATATTGGAAACTCTGGATACATATTTAATAAATAACATATCCACGTGTTCTTTACTTTTCAGGGTTACAAAAAGTGTGGGACTTTCCATTTTTAGCACTCTCATTTATTGTAACTATTCTTTTAAGCAATATATTAAAGACTATCAATTTTTATCAATTTTTATCAACTGTCAGTGTCTGCTACCCAAGGAACTATGATAGATCATTCTCTGCCTTCTTTTCTGTTCAATACTAAGATTATCTGGTAATTCGCAGATGGCACAGTTCCAGCATTGAAGCACTATTCTAGAATAGATATTCATTCATTCTACAGTGTTAGACTCTGTTGGTAAAGCAAGACATTTCCAACCGCCAAGACATAATATCTTATTTTCTTCATTTTTTTTGCATTTAATTTTTGTGATTTAATCTTGAAAACAGTTTTAAACAGCAAGTATTTCTCATAGATTTATTACAAAAGTAATAGTCTACACCCCTTTCCTCAATCTAAACTTTTTTCCTGCTCTTTGTAGGCAAGTTCTTCCAATTCCTCCACGACTGTATGTAACATGCTTTTGTTGCTACTTCTTGATTCTTTGGTTTATGAACTATTGATTTCACACCCTGGTAGATGAAGCTGTCACTTTCTTTCATCCTTCTGCCTTTACCACACACACAGACACTTCCCATCATCCCGTCACCCACTGAATCCTGATTATATCAGATCCAAATTCATTGTAAACATTATGGTGACCAAATAGTCATTTTTCATAGCAGAGCCATGAAATATACCTTGACTACATTTCCTTTCCAACCCATTTTCATTTCCCCTAGAGTTGTATTTTTTCGAGGGGTTTGCTAAGCTTTTATATTCTCCACTGACTCATCCTAAAATAGACTGTGAAGACCTTTTCTTAATACCATCAGACACATTAGGTTTTCTAATAATTTCATCTTCTTGAAGAAATCTTTGCTGGAACAAGTTGACTTACCACAATTTGGACTACATGACCTTTAGAACTGGTACAAAACTGTCCTCCTTGCAATCTCCCCCTGCCATTATCTTGAAATTCCTTTTACTATTTGCTTGCCTTGGATGCTCTGTTTGCTGGATCTTTTGTCTTTCACACTCTTAGTTTACTTTCTTGTTTGGGAAGGGAGTAATGCCTATGTGGATATACTGAGAAAATAAAGTATCAGAGAGAAAAAATTTTACAACCTTGCATAACTGAAAATTCCTCTAGGTAACCCTCAAACTTAAGTGAATTTTTGACTAAGTCTAGAATTTAAATTGGCCACTTATAAATTGATTGGGATCTGACACAATGGCTCATGCCTGTAGTCCCCAAACTTTGGGAGACTGAGGCAGGAGAATCACTTGAGCCCAGGATTTTGAGACCAATCTTGGCAACATAGTGAGATGCTGTCTCTACGGAAAAAATAAAATCAAAAAATTAACTGGGCATGGCAGCACGCACCTGTAGTCCTCACTACTTAGGGGGCTAAGATGGAAGGATTGCCTGAGCCCAGAAGGTCAGTGCTGCAGTGAGCCATTATCAGTCACTGCACTCTAGCCTGGGCAACAGAGTCAAACTCTGACTCCAAAAAACAAACAAACAAACAAACAAGCAAAACAAAGTTGATTAGACATTTTGTGCATGTGAATGGCTTGCTGTATTGTGGGCTGGCTCAGGGGCTGTCAATTCCTCAATAACACCCTCATTTCACTAATCCCTTTTCTGGGAGTGTGAAGCCTGATTGCCAGCTCCTTGAACTGGGGACTGAGTAGATTAACACTGAGAGTTTCAGCATTAAATACATAAATGTAAATATAACAGTTTCTTCTCTATCTCCTTCATATCCCCAACTTTACTTGAGTTTCCCAGTCCATAAATCTTCAGTTGAATTCTGCTCAGAGAACAAATCTGAACAAGGAATAAGTCAGTTTTTGACCAAGAGAGGACACAGATTTGAGGTGTGTGACAGTTTCATAAACAGATTTTCAATCAGTCTTCATGTTTTTAGCTCCACTGTTATTCCCACTTCCATAGATACCTAGGAATGCCACCGAATGAATCCCATAGCTTTTTGATTGTTCTTTCATGTGTATTAGATTGCTTCTTGCCTGTGCCCCTGCCAAACTTTCTAAAGTTCACCAGTCCAATGACCACACATCCATCTGCTTTTCAGTTTCCAAACTTTTATTGCTGTTGACTCCTTTCTTATTTTCTTTGACATTAAGGGATTATGCATTTGAAAAGTAGATAGGGATTGATACTTACCAGCTATTCAATATATCCTGAACTCTGTTTTAACATTAGTGTCTGCCTGTATTTTCTAGGACACTAACCATGCTTCATTCATGACACATGGTAGCTGTCATTACACAGCTCATCATATGATCCATACATTTTAGAAAATACTATCCTCATAAGTAGTCAACAATACTTGTCTATTTAAGTAATGCTATTAATGTTTTTGAATGCTCTGAAAATTAAAACTGGAGCTTTTAAAATTTTACCTATCTCTTTAACTCAGATGACATACTTATAGTATTTGGGTTTTTTTGTTTTTTTTTTTGAGTTGGAGTCTCACTCTGTTGCCCAGACTGGAATGCAGTGGCCGCTCCCGGCCGCCGCAGCCTCAACCTGCTGGGCTCCGGCGATCCTTCCGCCTCAGTCTTCCAAATAGCCAGAATTACAGGCGCGCACTACCACACCCGGCTGATTTTTTGATTTATTGTAGAGATGAGGTCTCGCCAAGTTGCCCAGGCTGGTCTCGAACCCACGGGCTCAGGCGATCCCCTCACCTCAGCCTCCCAAGGTGCAGGATTACAGGCTGAGCCACCGAGCCCGGTTTACTTATAGTATTGTTACTTAGATTATTTTGAAATCACATTAGTTTGAGTTTATATATAACTTCCAAATTATATATAACTGCCAATTTTTATATACTGTGACAGTCCTAGACCAAAACTAAAGATTAATGTGATGAATACTCAACATTGCTGAAGACTTTAATTTGAAAGGCATATATATTCTAAACTCTTGGAAAGGACGTGCTTAATGGTATCAATTTGAAAATAGTTGAGTTTGGCCGAAGAGTATGAACATAGATTGAAGGAAGTGAATGGGCCTTATGATGGGTCCTTTTATTTCATTTAATCCCCATAATGCAATATTACCATTTTTTTCAGATTAAAACTCGGAAAAAGTCACAATTATATAGTAAATATATCAATTATGGCTTTCACAAGCCAGGCCACCTCTGGACTGGTTTCAGAAATATGAGAAAGATTATTGAGAAAGGAATAGCAAATTTGCTGTCTCCTCTCACCATCTTTGTTTTTCTACTAAAACACCTCCATACTATTTCTGTTGATTATGATGTCATGGATACTTTGGAAGCTGAGAAAATGGCTAAATTAGAAAATATCAATTTTTTTAAGTAGATGAAAATTGTGGTAAATATTGGAGTTTAAATTGTACTGTCTCTACACAGTAACCTTTAAAGTTAAGATGCAAATAAGGCGGGCTCGATGTCTCAGCCTGTAATCCCGCGCTTTGGGAGGCCGACGTGAATGAATGCCTGAGTCCGCGGGTTCAAGACTCGCCTGGGCAACTTGGCAAGACCTCATCTCTACAATAAATCAAAAAAATTAGCTGGGCGTGGTAGCCGCCTGTAGTTCTAGCTACTTGGAAGGCTGAGGCGGAAGAATCGCCGGAGCCCAGCTGGTCAAGGCTGCAGTGGCAAGGAGTGGCCACTGCACTCCAGTTTGGGCGACTGAGTGAGACTCCAATTCAAAAAAAAAAAAAGATGCAAATAAGACATAAGCTCTTCTAATACTTTTGGTATTATAAAAAAGTAAAAATACAAATACAGTCAACATTTTACTTACTTTACAGATTTTATCACTATTTTAAAAATTACCTGATTCCACCATATGCATAACCTAGCACTCTCATCAGTGCCAAATTTTTAAGAATTATGTTATTAAGGAAACTTTTAAGGCTAAAATTCATATTAAGAAATTGGAAAGTAAAATTGGAAAGCAAGTTTATCTAGTGACTAGGCCGTTTCTTATTAAACACCTACTGAATATAGCAGTCTGGAATGTAAAAGACATGTCACTTTTAGTTTGAAGTTATGCAGTATGTGTACAGTTCCTAACATGAATTGGCACACAATGCATATTTAGAATGAATAGAAGATAAAATACAAATCTAAGGACTAATACATGTGTGAAATTCCATTTGGAGCTGTTTGCAAGGTGGTTACCTATAGCCACAAAGGTCTCAGAAAACTGGGGGAGAAATTCCAGGATGTCTTTGTGTTATGGCCCAAAGACAAAAGTCTTGCCTCTGCTAGGTGTCACCACTCTAGTAAGTCAGGCTTTGTTTAACTGTGAAAAAAAGCCATTATGAAAATACCTGGTTAGTACCTTTCCTTGTGCTTCTTAACCATAAGTAATTATTCAGGCAAGGGATTAAACTTATCATCCTGGGCCTTGAAAGACTTCATGAATTATCTTACGTACTTCCAAGGCAAGTTGCTTAAGAAAGCCAAGGTTTATACTAAAAACTTCTTTTAATAGAAGAATAATAGAAAAGACATTGAAGTGGTGATTGTCTGAGACTCTAAAATAAAATCTGAGATGGGAAGTGGAAATAAATGTGGAGACTCCAAATCAGCTTATGAAGTGCCTGATACCTCCTCTGAAATTGTGTCTTTGAGTTTTTAAAGCATTGCTAAAGAGGAAATGCCTTTTTCCAGTGGAATAACTTTCCAATAGAGCTGAATGTTTTTAAAAGGTACTTATCCGCTGGGTGTAAGTTAATGAAATAGCATTAAGTGTAATTAGTTGTTTTAGAGAAAGAAAAATGCAAGACACTGAAGTGTCAGAGAGACACTACATGCCAAAACTTGACTTCCAATACCTGAGTGAGCAGGCATTAAAATATATGACACATGCTTTGGATAAGAGTCTTTAGAAATCATCTGAAACATTCTGACACAAATATTTTCCTTTTTTTTTTTTTTTTTTGGAATTTGATGAGTGATGTCTTGTGGTATCCTAATCCATTACTGATAAAAGTAATACAAAGAACTCCCAAGCCTACCCAGGCATACAGTGTTTGAGTTTGTTTTGTTTTGAAGGAGGGGGGATTCCAAAAGCATTCCAAATTACATAAAAGAGCTTCACTTGCCATTCACATTTTCCTCTGCCTTGTCCCACAATCTTTCTGTGGCGTTAAGAATGTGGCGTGATTGCTTGTCACTGAATAGTTTAAGTATTTTAACTCCTTAAAAGGTCATACGGTCTTCTGGTTGATCTTAGACCTTTCTGTTGTGGTGTCCTTTGCTTTGCTTCTGATTTTTACATCTGCTAAATTTAGCTTAAAATTGTCTTCTTGCATTTTTTAAGTTTAGCCTAAATATTTCACTATGCCTAGTGGCAATCACCTTACTGGATATGTAAACAGACTGTAAACTACTCTTGTAATGAATGGCCAAGTCTTAGCCAATCACAGGAGCTTCAACCTCTCACAGGCAGCCAACTAGTGAAACCATGTTCAAATAAGGCAAACACAGAGCTATAACCAATTTGATTGTTTTCTGTATTTCACTTCCATTTTCTGTATGTCACTCCCCCCCCCCTTTTTTTTGTCCATAAATTGTCTCCAATCACAGGGCAGCACTGGAATTGTTCTCAACATGTTTTGGTTTTCTGGCTGCAAGGGGATGGGGTGTAGATATTGCTGCTACCCAATTCTCAGTTAACTCTTGAGAGGCCATGGCAAGTTGTGATTTTGCTTGAAGTATTCATTTGACTTAGAGATAGAAGTAATGTTATATTTCAATAAGTTTGTATTAGGCTGATTAAAAAAACACAGCCTGCCCATATAAATAATGGTAATACATGTTATTTCTTGAACATTTACTCTTGTATTAGGTTCTTGCTGTAAGTCATCTCGTTTAGTCTTTACAATAACTCCATTAGAAATCATCCCCATTTTACCTAGGAAAGAACGCAGTTTGGTTAAGGTTCAAAGCAAATAAATGAGAAAAAATTAGGGAAACCCCAAATTTCAACCATAGCACAATATTTTCCAATCAACTTTGCTCAATAAGAACGTTTAATGTTTTATTTTGAGATAATTGTTCATTGACACATATGTGTACAAAATAATACAGAGAGAGAGATTCTGTATACTTTTTGCCTAGCTTTCCACAATGGTAACATCTGGCATAAGTGTATATAGTATATCACAATATGAAAATGGACACTGATACAATTCATCAACTTTAATAAGAAATTTTGAATAATTAAAATACAGAGCACCATAAGGAGTATTAAATATAAGTACAATTTAAAAAGCTTTCATAAACAAGTTAAAAAGATGTTTAATTAGTACATGGTTTTAAAAAATGACTTAATCAGGAATAATAAGTGCTAGCATATAGTTTTGTATCACTAAATGGCTTTAGAATACTAACTTAGGTCGGGAAAAAAACTTTTCTTCTAACCAAGTTGTCTCATTATCTTATTCATCTAAAATTCTGTAGTGTGGTGCAGAACCATTATTGCAGCTTAGGATAGAACATCTATCATAGACTGAAAATTACAAAATCAAAAATAATACCACAAATCACTCCTCTTGATGTGGGATTCAGAGTGAATGTGTGAAACATAAATAGTCACTATAAATAAATCCATGAATAAGGCTTTGCTGCCTCCAAGACAGAGATTAATGAAGTTTTAGGATGTTAAGAGCTCAAGATATAATCTATAGCCTTGTCAAGATTTGGAATTGATTGCTTAAAAATCCCTTCATTTCTCTAGAATAGATTGATTACTTTAGTGCTACTAAATCTCTGCTCATGCAAAATTTATGTAATTTGGTTCCAGCAGGTATCTTCTGTAGTAATATTTGCATATTAAATTCAACTGTATAATATGTAAACGTTAAACTATTTCCAAAGCAAACAACATTAATCTATGGAATTTTTCATGCATTTCTTACTTTTAGAAATCACTGGAAGTGTGCTTGTGAACATATCTGGGGTTGATAACTGGTCTATGAGTTACCTTAAGTGGTTCAGATGAAAAATTATAAAAATGCTACACATACTTGTAAACATTTAATTTTAACTTCACACATTTGGAGCCAAGACTTTTTTTGGTGGGGAGTAGGGATTTGCTGGTTGGAGGTTTATTGTATTTCTTTCACAAATCATAGCCATAATGTCACAATTTACTTCTTTAAGTAAAAAAGAGAACTCAGAGATTCCTTTTAAAGCAATCTAAGTGCAGAATTCCTCTAAGATTTTATGAGGTTCTCCCCCTATATTTTATAATTGTCTCTTTTATACCTGATTTAACAACAGTTTTTATAGCAATTCATTTTATATGGATGGAGTCCTTCCAAAGCATTCATCTAAGTTTTCAAAGAGGCAACAGCTTCTCTCAAATTGGGTTACAAAGTATTTAAATAACTTAACAATTGCAATAATAAGCACTACTGATATAAATACTTTTGGGAGAAGATACAGCAGTCTCTTGGTGAATGTAACATTGGACTGGTAGACTCAGGAGCGATGTCAGTAGTAGTGGGAATGGGTGAGTTATGGGTATCATCAGTCAGTATGCTTTGCATGCATAGGAAAGGGGGCTAACCTGGTTGGGTTAAAGATAATGACTCCTGTCTTTTGTCTTTTGTTCAGTTTCCATCCTGATACTACGTGGCGGCGTGTCATTGGAAAATTGTAAATTAAATGTACATGATCAGTTGAAAAGCCATTGGCAACTGTCTCCTGATATATATACCAAAGTAGCTAATAATATGCCTGGCAAAATGTAGACATTGAATACATTTTTATTCTCTTCTATAACTTTTTTCCTGATTCAGCTTCATTATTTTTCAAGCTATAGACAATAGCATGGAGATCATATAGAGTTTGAAGGAATAAGTTTTCTACTAGCATCCTATCCTGTAAATAGAACTCTGGATGAAGATTTATAGATAGATAGATGTTTTTATTTTATTAATAAAAAGCAAAAAGTTTTACGAAACATATGAGATATTTACTGAAGTAAAGATGGAGCGGAATTTCTTCTCCCTCTCTTCTTCCCCCCCCCCCGCGCTTCTTTCCTCCTTACTTTTTTCTTTTTTTTCTTCCTTCCTTTCTTTTGTTCTTTTCTTTCTTTCCCTAAATGTTCTCTTATCCTTTTAAACTAACTTCTTGGTTTGCATTATTTTGAAAGTTATTATTTCAAAATTGTGTCTGTACCACTCTAATGGTTCTTTAGAAAAACACCAAGTGGTTTTTAATTTTTAACTCCTTTCTAAGTGAAAATAATGCTTTAGTTCAAATCACATATTCTACTTTGTAAGGTATACCACACTATTCTAATGCAAAGTGTGCTGTGATTTAAGGAGGAAGGGTAGTTGAAAGTGTAAGTAGCTAAGCTGCTTCAGTTTTCTCAATGTGTCAGCAACCCCAGGACTATGAACAGCTCAAGCTGAAGAAACAGGGTTTAAAGTAAGCTCGGGTTTATTTTCCTTACAAGCTACCATAATCCACACATAACGCATAGTCATGGGTGCTTGAATATGACAATGTTTTATGATACAAATTACATCATCCATGTTAACAATAGTATTTACCCTTTAAGACCTTGGGTTGCTACAAGGTATCAATCAGTAGCCCCTCAATTACTGACTTTGGCTTCTTACTGAATCCTCACTGCAAAGGGGCTATATTCTTGTGGCGTTGAGTACCTCAGATCTGACTTGAATTCCCATCCTACCACAAATCTACCTGTATAACCTGGGCAAGTTTTCTTACACACAAAATGTGAATAACAAACCTTTCTGCCACATATTGTGAGAGTTAACTATCAAAGGCTTAACTCAGTGTTTGGCACACAACAGTCAACAAGTATGTATTAACTTTTTTTTAAGGTAAGGTTTACTGATGTGTTCTGATTCCAAGCCACTGTCTCTAATCGGTATTTTGTTGTTGTTGTTTTTACCAAGAGCCCACCGTAAGGAGAAATTTTAAAGTGTGATCATGTTTACACACACACACGATAACCTTTTAAAATGTTGTATATATGTATATATGTAAGTATTGTGAACTAATAATACTGAACCTTAATATATGAAATCATTGCTTTCTTTTCCACTTTTTTTTTTTTTTTTGAGTTGGAGTCTCACTCTGTCACCCAGACCTGCTGGTTTCCAACAATCCTTCCGCCTCAGCCTTCCAAGTAGCTGGAACTACAGGCACGCGCTACCACACCTGGCTAATTTTTTATTTATTGTAGAGATGAGGTCTCGTCAAGTTGCCCCGGTGGGTCTCGAACCCGTGGACTCAGACAATCCACTCACCTCAGCCTCCCAAAGCGCTAGGATTACAGGCTGAGCCACCGAGCCCGGTTATTTTCCACTTTTTAAAGAATGCTAATTACAATGCATTAAATTTATTTCACAGCCCCACTAAATTCACAATTTGTGTTTGAAAAGTCTGGCTGAGATTGTAAAAATTGTATCATTTATTTGTACATGAAAGAGTATGTTCTTTGACTGTTTTACTTTCCTTCTTGGGGAAAAAAAGACATAATAAAATATGTAAAAATTTGTTTATACTGTCCCAAAATTGACATTAAAAAATACTTTCCATTATAATCTACTAACCCTTAAATCAATTTTAGGAAATCTAGATTAAAGGTCTTCTGTCAACACTTACTCAAAACTTATTCCTTTGTAGAACTTATTCTTGATAATTGATTCTCAGAATTTTACTGTTACTGTAATGATGATAGGAAGGATTTATTCAGTGTCTACTTGTACTTCTTGATATTGAACTAGACAGCTTGTTGTAATGATGCACTATTGGTTGAGTTTACCGCCCCTCTTATCATCTGAAGAAATAATTAATATTTTAGGGTTTAATAAGTGGTTTCTGAGTCAATAATCCAGAGTCCATCGGTCTCCCATAACTGTTTGATGCCAATGGTGTCAAGCAGAGGTGAGAGAGTGTTTCCTGCATGTTTTCCATCTATTTTTATGTTTTGGGGGAATCCAAAGAAGAGGCAAGAGATAGCTATCTTATGATAGTACTTATAAGATGCAGGAGTGTGAAATTTTTTTTATTTTGTTTTGTTTTTGAGTCGGAGTCTCACTCTGTTGCACATGCTGGAGTGCAGTGGCACACTCATGGCCACCGCAGCCTCGACCTCCTGGGTTTAGGTAATCCTTCTGCTTCAGCCTCCAAGGAGCTGGAACTACAGGTGGGTGCTATCATGCCCAGCTTATTTTTTTGATTTATTGTAGAGATGACGTCTCACCAAGTTGCCTAGGTTGTTCTTGAACCCCTGAGTTCAGGCAATCCTCTCACCTCAGCCTCTCAAAGTGCTGGGTTTACAGGCTTGAGTCACAAAAGCCGGGACTGTGAAAATTGTTCTCTGTGCTCCCTCTGGTGTAATTGGAAATGCAGATTAAAGGTTTTGGAAGCCACAATTATTCATTGAATAGACAGGTCTGTAGACTTCCTGAACTCTCCACGTTACATGGAATTGGCTTTGACGTTTCTTACTCTTAGCATATTGATGGAATTTCTGCCTGAAGATAATATATTTTTGGTGGAAATAACTTGTCATTCAATTAAACCATTTTGCTTGTGAGATGCTGAAGTTCAATGCAAGCTCACCTGTTTCCCTCCTCTTCTGTTTTCTGATCTTGACATCTTTGTTTTTGTTTTTAAAACTATGCTTTGTGATTTTTAATGAAATGTGACTTTAGATTTTAACTCAATTTCAAATTGCCTCAAGTGATTCCTGTTATGAATAAATTCTGTTAATATGGTCATATTTCCCCTCATTTATTTGAATTGTAGCTCCAATTATATCTTTATTTTTTAATCTTTTATCCAAATTTTAAGTCATATGGATATTAGGATTTATTTAATCACTTTTCCTACCCATCCCGAAAGCTATACTTTTGAGAACATTAGGAATTTTAGTTTGTTGTTCATAGACAAAGATGCTAGGCTTTTTCCTTGTGCCCTTGGGATTGAGGGAAAATTTTTACAGATGTTAACCTTGGTGAAACTGCTTTTCATACACTCCTTTTGATCTCTTTGAATAATAAACGGGAGAATTTCATTAGGTATATCAAAGTTTTCAGGCTTTCCCAAAATATATTTGAAAGTTCATGGTCAAATGGAGATTAGGCATTCAGGCCCATTCAAGACAGGGTGTTAACATCATTGCTACCATGCCTGTAAGTATTACTCAGTGACGTATTTTTCTTATGTTTTAAGACTTGCCTTTGTATTGCATCTGTGTAAGGTTACCAATACTAAAATATTTTATTGCTTTTAGAGCAATTTCATTAGTGTATAATTAATGCTAGATAATTAAAGCCAAATAATTAACATGGGGAAAATTAAATAAATATGTAGAATTTTGCTTTAAGACTTAAACCTTGTATAAAATCTGCGTTTGCATTGCTTTGCATTTAGCAGATTTTCCCCCAGTTAATTAATTCTTTGAAATTCAAGCTATATTTTAAATAGCCCTTCTTTAATCATTCCTTTTGGTACACTATTTACATTTTTTTATCTGCTTTTTTTCTTAGTTTTCTGAAGCTATTGATTAAAAGAAAATTTATTTTTGTTTTTTTTATTTTTTTATTTTAAAGATGTGGAGTACAATTCAGGGTTAGGTATACAAATGGTCATTGTACAGGTAAAGTTTGAGCCTTACTTTGGTCACCACGTCACCTGGTTTGAGATCAGGTACCCTCATTGATGAAGTGTCCCCACCCCCAACCCCTCCGGCCCGGCAGTTTCTCACTACTACAAATTCCTTTCTTATAGTATTGTGATAATTGTTCAGGGTCCTCTTATGAGTAAGAACATGTGGTACTCAGTTCTTTGTTTCTGTGATAGATCACTGAGTATTATAGACCATAAGTCCATTCAAGATGCTGCAAATTTCATAATTTTGCCCTTTTTTATGGCTGCATAATGTTCCATGTTGTATATGTGCCACATTTTTTTTTTCATCCAGTCCAATTTCAATGGGCAGCATGGTAGATTCCATGTCTTTGCTATTGTGAATAATGTTACAATAAACATGCATGTGTAGGTATCTTTTTCATATAGTGATTTGAGTTCCTCTGGATATATTCCCAGAAGGGGGATTGCTGTGTTGTATGGAAGGTCAATTTTTAGATCTTATAGGAATCGCCACACTCTTTTCCATAGACGCTGTACTAGTTTTACACTCCCATCAGCAGTGTAGAAGTGTTCCCTTTTTCCCACATCGTCTCCAGGCTCTGTTGTTTTTTGAGTTATTGATGATGGCCATCATGACTGGAGTTAGGTGGTATCTCAGAGTGATTTTCATTTGCACTCCTTTGACAGTTAGTGAGGTTGAGCATATTTTGGTGTATCTATTGACTGCTCATAAGTCTTCTTTTAAGAAGTGTTTATTCATATCTGTTGCACACTTTTTATTAGAACTGTTTGTTTTTTCCTTTTGACACACTTGAGTTCCATGTGAATCCTAGATGTGAGGCCTTAGTCAGATATACAGTTGGCAAATATTTTTTCTCATTCTGTGGGCTGTCTCCCCACTTTCTTGATGGTTTCCTTTGCCTTGCAGATGCTTTTCAGTCTGATAAAGTCCCACTTGTCTCTCTTATCTCTTATGGCATGGACATTTGGGATTTTGATCAGGAGTTGGTTGCCAGTTCCAATTTCCATAAGGGTGTCTCAATCGTTTTCTAAGGTTCTTATAGTTTGAGATTTTGCATTTAGGTTTCAATTCATTTAGAGTTGGTTTCTGCATATGGTAATAGGTAGGGGTCTTGTTTTAATTTTCTTCATGTGGTCAGGTCAGCCAGTTTTCCCAGTATCATTTGTTAATTAAGTTCTCCTCTCCCCAGTGATTGTTAGTGGAGGCTTTGTCAAAGATGAATTGGTTGAGAAATTGAGGTTCTGCTTCCAGAATCTCTATCCTGTTCCATTGGTCTATATGCTTGTACTTGTACCAATACCAGACTGTTTTGATTATTGTAGCCTAATAATAAAGTTTAAAACTGGAAGTATAATGCCTCTCACTTTGTTTCTTTTGCTGAGGTTTGTTTTGGCTATTTTGGATCTTTTATATTTCCATATGAATTTCTGTATTGTTGTTTCCAGGTCTGAGAAGAATGATTTAATGGGAATTGTGTTAAATCTGTAGATTGCCTTGGGTAGGATGAACATCTTAACAATGTTAATTTTTCCAATCCATGAGCATGGAATATTTTTCCATTTGTTTGTGTCATCTTTGATTTATTTGAGCAGTGTTTTGTAGTTTTCATTGTAAAGGTTTTTCACTTCTCTGGTTAAGAAGATGCCAAGGTATTTCATCTTTTTTGTTACTATTATGAATGGGATTGTGCTTTTTATTTGGTTCTCTGCCTGTTTGTTGTTTGTGTCTTTTGAATGTTGATTTTGTACACTGAGACTTTGCTAAAGTTCTTTATCCATGCAAGGAGTTTCTGAAATATTCCCTTGGATTTTGAGGTATAGAATCATATTGTTAAAGTGAGACTCTAACTCAAAAAAAAAAAAAGGGTGATGCTGGATTTTATCAAAAGCATCTAATGATATATTCCTATTTTTGCATATATTGGTGTGTTTAATTACACTTATGGTCATGCCAATGTTGAACCAGCCCTGGATCCCAAAAATGAAGCCTACTTGGTCATGGTGGATGATTTTTGAGATGTGTTGTTGGATCTGATTTGCTAGAATCTTGCTGAGTAGTTTTGAATTTCTGTTCATCAGGGATATTGGCCTGTAGCCCTCTTTCTTTTTTGGATCTTTACCCTGTTTGGGTATCAGTGTGATGTTAGCCTCATAAAATGATTTAGAGAGAGTCCTGTCTTTCTTAGTTGTTTGGAATACATTGTTCTTTTTTTTTTCTGAGTTGGTGTCTCACTCTGTCACCCAGGCTGGAATGCAGTGGCATGCTCATTTTTGGGCTCAGGTGATTCTTCTGCCTCAGTCTTCTAAGCAACTGGAACCACAGGCATGTACCACCACACCTGGTTAATTTTATTTATTTATTTATTGTAGAGACAAGGTCTCACCATGTTGCTCAGGCTATTTGAACCCCTGAGCTCAGGCAGTTCTCTCACTTCCACATTCCAAAGTGCTGGGATTACAGGCATAAGCCACTATACCTGGCTGGAATACTTTCAGTAGGATTGGTATCAGCTCCTCATTGTATGTTTTGTAGAAATCCATTGGAAAGTCATCTGGTCCAGGATTTTTTTGTGTGTGTGAGTAATTGTCTTATGATAGAGTCAATTTCCTGGGTTGTTATTGGTTTATTTAATGTCTCAATTTCTTCTTGTTTCAACCTTGGGAGAGTGTGTGATGCCAGAAAGTCTTCCATTTCGTTTAGGTTTTCAAGTTTGTTTCTATACAGGTGTGTGATAATAATCTCTGATTTTTTTTGGCATTTCTCGGGGTCCATGTGATTTGATCTTTTGTGTTTCTGGTTGTGTTTATTTTGGCTTTTTGTCTCTTTTACTTGGTCAGTCTGGCTATGGGGATCATCAATCTTGTTTATCCTTTCAAAGAACCAACTTTTTGTTTCTTTGATTTTTTTTCTATGATATTTTTGTCTTCTATATCCTGTATTTAGGCTTTTACTTTGGTGATCTCGATTCTTTTGCTGAAGTTAGGCTTTTGGTGGTCTTGTCTTTTCAGGTCCCTTAGGTGATTTGTTAGGCTGTTAAATTGTGATCTTTCCATTTTCTTGATGTGTGTTTGTAAAGAAATGAATTTCTCTCTAAGGACTGCTTTCATGACATCCCAGAGGTTTTGGTAAGATGTATCTTTATTTTCATTTGTTTCCAGAAACTTTTAAATTTCTGCTTTGATGTCTGTGTCAAGTCAGGATTTCCTCATCATCATGCTGTTTAGTGTCCATATCTTTGTGGGTTTGGGGGTAATTTTGTTGGTGTTGATATTTACTTTTATTCCACTGTGGTCTGACAAGGTGCATGGCAGTATTTCAATCTTATGAAATTTGTTTATACTTGATTTATGACCAAGGAAGTGGTTAATCTTGGAGTACAGTCCATGTGGTGATGCCCTCTCCAGGGTTCCCTCTGCCTGTGCCCGGCCAGCTGCCACAAGCGGTGGCATGCCTGGGCCAGGTGCCATGCACTGAGGAGTAGCTGACCTCTACTGCCTTCTCCCAAGAGACCCCCTGAGAATGATTAACATCAAGCATGCTGGGGGCTCCCATCTCAGGGCAGTGGTGGGTTAGAGCCACATCCAGAGGGGACGCCTGGGTGCTTGATCCCGAGTCTCCCTTCAGACAGATTTTTACTCACGCAGCTGCACTCAGCCTCTCACACAGACTGTCCTTATGTACACTCGCCCTTATAGAGACTTTCACACTCCCCCTAGTTCCATGGCCATTTTGCCTCTCTCCCAGAAAATTTATTTTTGAAAACTTTTAGCTTGGTGTACAACAAACACAAAGCAGTCAATTCTGAATTTCCAAGTTACTGATAGATAAATGCATGTAAATTGGACATAAACCAAAATAATTGCACTTGTTTGCAGGAATTACAGTAATTCATCTAAAAGTCCAGAGACCAGAGGCTTTCTTCCCTTTGAATTTTCACTTCATAGCAGAGTCCAGAGCATATAGTAACCATTCCAAAATTTTAAGTGAATGAATGAATGATAGAGACATCTTTCATAGCTATTGTGGTGGCCAAGACAAATGTTCCTGTAACAGCCAACAGCACAAGGTCATTAAGTATCACTGACTGGGAAAATACCACATTTGTGTTGCAGTGTGGTAAACCAACTTCTTACATCCCAAAGCCAGAGGAGCAGCCCTGAGCTCAGTATGAGTGTTGATCCTAGGAAAAACTCATCGTGGTTTGCCTGAGGAATCATTGGCACCTTCAAATGAGAAATTGATGCCTATGCAGGATGTCAAATTTTAAAGTGAGACAGGAAAAAAGATTCAGGTCATATGAAGTATTAAAAAATGTCCAAGTTCCCACCCTGTGCCTCAGGAAGAACTTAATTTATTGGATTACCCAATTCTCAATATGGCACCATAATAGCCATACCTATATTTGTATCATGCCTTTCAAATTACAGAATAGTTTCACATGCATTAACACATTTAATGGGTAATTATGATTAAAGCAACTTCACTAAACAATTGGTATAAATTTCAGTATTTACATCATAAAGTTAATATTTTTATTTTGAAATTTGGGATGAATAGAATTTGCAATAGCCATAAAATGGATCCTGGTGGCTAATTTAGGGGGAAGATTGCATTTGTATTGTTAATATTAAAATATTAATAGGCATCAATTTCACATCTTGAAGTTTCAAAGTTGTACAAAAACCTTTATATTTATTTTGCATGTTTTCAAGCTGATTCACAATCAGCCTTCTTCCCAAGCAAAATGACTTTGTGACTATGGAATAAAATTTGTCTCTTGGCTCTTTAGGCCATCCCATTTTTAAGTAGTACTGTTTTTAGAAATTTCTTTCCTGTATTAAGCAAAAAAATCATTCATCTCTTAATTCTCTCTTACTGGTACTAATCTTTCTTTGAAGCTATATGCAATAGTTGTATGACCTTCCCTTTCACTAATAATGCTTACTAGTTGTTACCTTATAAAATATTTTTCTGCACATTATTTTATTTGAGCTTTAAACAAACTCAGCAATTTAGATAACATGAATTATTATCTTTGTTTCACAGATGACTATTCTAAAACACAGATAAAATAAGTAATTTGCCAGTGATCACACCCTCAAATGTTAACTGGTGAATCCAGGGTCCATGCCCAGATCTTCTCATTCTAAATTCCATGATCTTTCCATGGTACCGTGTTGCCCCAAAGTATCCTAATTTGTAGTGTTGCCTCATAAATTCTTCACTTCCTCAAACTGTATACCCTCAGCTTCTTCAATTTCTCAGTTTTTTTGAAGTGACCAAATTTTCAGTAAAAGTAACTTTCATGCTACTATAAGTTGTGAGTGTGCATGTGTGTGTGTGTGTGTGTGTGTGTGTGTGTGTGTGTGTGTGCATGCACGTTTGCACAAGTGTGTATATACACATGTAGATCTTGGGGAAAAGTTTATAGCCTTCTGGCTAGTATTTTTAAAAAATATTTTATAATTATGCCCAACCTTTGAATGTCCTCATCCCTGATAATAAATTATATAAAATAATATGTAAACATTTTAAACAATAAATGGGTACATCATTTATTATTTCAGAGGTACAAAGTTTTCAAGTGAATAATTATAGACCACTCCTATTTTGCACATTACTATTTTGTGGAAATCAGAAAAAAAAATTTTTGGACAGATGTTTCAGAATCATACATTTTATGTTTTACTGTATGCATTCTGTATTTGTTAAAAGGAAGCTTCACATCTTACCAACTTCATTCAGTCTGCTAAGCACAGGAAATAAGTGCTTTCAAATTGTAGCAATTGATTTAACATAGCGAAACTGTTTCCAAAGTTCAATTAGACACTGCTTTGCTCAGTAGACACAGGCTTGTACTGTGCTTTGAATATCAAAGAAAGACGTAAGATCAGTGTCAACAATGATATAATTCTGTACTCTAAACCCAAGAACAAAACTAAAAACTTCTTAAATTGTGAATAGCAGTAGCCCAAGCTGAAACCACTGTTGATCAGCACATGTAAAACCACAATTTTCCTGGTATGAGCATGTAATTATTTCCATAATATTCTACATAAAATCATCAGAAGCCTAAAAGTATTTTCTGCATCTGTGAATAAGGAGAACATTTAGAAAAATAAATTATTTTCAATGCACCATTTCTGAAAAATAATTTTTAAATGACATCATATTTATTGCATGGAATTCATATGAACAGACTTAAGTAGTCCTTTTTTTTTTTAAACTTAGAGTCTTACTCCATTGCCCAGGTTGGATGCAGTGGCATGCTCACGGCCAACTCAGCATCTACCTGCTAGGCTCGCCGATCCTTCCACCTCAGTCTTCCAAGTAGCCAGAACTACAGGCACATGCTGCCGCATCTGGCTAATTTTTTATTTATTGTAGAGACGAGTTGCCTTGACTGGTCTCAAACACGCGGGCTTAGGCAATCCACTCGCCTCGGCCTCCCAAAGTGCTGGGATTACAGGCTAAGCCACCAAGCACGACCAGTAGTCCTTTTAAAATCTGATTTATCTGAATCTCTGCTGCTTACACTGAAAGTTTCGAGTCCTTCATGAGGCTAATACATTCAACTAAATACTCTTTTTTGTGGCTAATTGGTTAGAAGATGATTAAAATTAGAATTTTAATTTCAACAGTTTTCTACATTGAATTCATTGTGGAGACAATTAGCCAAGTGCGTATCTTTTTTATTATAACACTATTTTATTTCAAGTTTTCTTCAAAGGCTCATATTTAAGTCTCTTATAGTCAAGTTCTTGAAGGGCCTTGGCAACAACATTCAGAAAGTTACTGTGGATCTCAGAGTACTCAAGAGGTTGTGGAGATTCTCTATGGCCTCCAACATTCTTCCCTCAGATCTCCTATAAGTTAGTCTTTCTATCTCTCAAAGTGTGCCCTGTGCTTTTTTCTTTTCTCTCATCACTGCAGCATTGGCTTAGTCTAACTTATCTGTCAGACTCCCTGTTGAGATTATTGGCCCACACACTTGGTTTAAGAAAGTTCTGGCCGGGCTCGGTGGCTCAGCCTGTAATCCCGCGCCTTTGGGAGGCTGAGGTGAGTGGATTGCCTGAGCCCGCGGGTTCGAGACCCGCCTGGGCAGCGAGACCTCATCTCTACAATAAATCAAAAAATCAGCCAGGCATGGTAGCGCATGCCTGTAATTCCGGCTACTTGGAAGGCTGAGGCAGAAGGATCGCCGGAGCCCAGCAGGTCGAGGCTACGGTGGGCGGGAGTGGCCACTGCACTCCAGTCTGGGCAACAGAGTGAGACTCCAACTCAAAAAAAAAAAAAAAAAAAAGAAAGTTCTGGATATACCCAACCACAGAATTATGCCCCTACAGCGTAAATGGGGTCTATGAGTGAAATCTTGTGACTTTAACTGAAATGATATTTTTCTTTAGATTCAAATAATCCATAGTGGATCTGGGAGGCTTTTTCTATTGTCTTTATGTATTGTCTCCCCTACTCTGTTATTCCATATTTTTTTCTCTCTCTTCAAACTCTTGATGTCATTTTTCCCATCCTCACTCTCAAATGATACTTGTGCATTCTACGTCACAAGAAGACAAGCAATCAGAAAAGGGCTCCCACGAGCTGCCCTCATGCTCTTTCTCTGCCTATCTCATTGTATGAAGGCAACTGCCTGTCCTCCCTAGGACTCTGGGTGAACTCTTGGTGCCTCCTATTCCATCTCTTCCATCTCTTGTCTACTCAAGGGTGCTCCGCAGTCTTCTGTCTCTCCTGCAACATCTTCTTGTGTTTCTTTCCTTGACCATTCTGTTCGTCAGGCAGATGGTATCACTCTTTTGTTTGAAAGTCTCAAATAACCTCCCAACTATTGGGAGAGTACCAGAGTGAGCAAATGAAAATACAGAATGCCCAGTTTTATATGTGAATTTCAGTTAAACAATGAGTTATTTTGTAACTTTTGGGCTATGCTTGTATTACAAGATCATTCCGAGTTATCTGAAATTCAAATGTAACTGGGAATCCTGTGTATTATCTAGCAACTCTACTTCGAAGAGTAAGTTTTTAATTGTTACAGTGGCCCACAATATCTGCAAGTAATGTGGGGCTTTGCTATAATTTGACTTTCAGTCCAGCCACAGTGACTGCTGCTTGCTGTTCTGTGAGATGAATTTACCAAACTTTCTGCCTCAGATTATGTGTTCTGCTCTTCCATAGACCTAGGATGATCATTCTAGGTAACCACATGACTTATACCTGCAATTCCTTTAAGTTTTGCTTGAATACCAGTGTCTTCCTGTCTTTCTTATCCTCTTCATCTTTTACTTTTTTCTGTAATGCATCTCACCCTCTAGCATTCTGTATATTTTATTTAGTTTATAGTATTTTCTCCCCAGTGGAATATGTATTCCATAAAGGCAGATATATTTATTTATTTTGTTCACTGTTCCATCCTCAGCACCAAGAACAGTGTTTGGCTCATATTAAGTGTGCAGTATGTATTTTTTGAAAACTCAAATGAGCATATATCACGTAAATGACCCCTGGATAATCAAGAGCCTGTTAATGTAGTTATGAATGTACCTACTTATCCAGAGGGTAACATTTATTAGTTTCACAATACCTATCTGAAATCAGCTGAAGCAGTGAAGATTTTTAGAGGATAAGGTAAGGGGAGAAGGAAATAAAGATGATTCTAGAGCATTAACAAAGCATGATGGAAACAAAGGCAGTGTAAAGACAAGGCAAAGAAAAGAATGTGGAGAGATATTTATCAATATATTGAATTTTATTAAATGTTACTGTAACTTTCATCTCCTGAGTATTATAGTCCTTCTTAATCTAGGTGTTAGATTCTACATGCGGAGAATTCTCATTATTTTAATAATCCAGTTAGTTCATTTTTGTTGGTAAAAGTTTGCCTTTTATGACTATGTAAATGGTACATGTTTAAGAGTCACTCACCTCTCACTTGTACTGAAAAAGCTGTTCACCCCTTTACCTGATGCTAGTTATATCCTTTCATGACTGCTGTGCATTCAGTTGGAGCCCTGCTGAGGCACTTATGAACCTGTTTTTGTTAGAAATTTATTAAACTTAAATTGAAATAACAAGATTTTAGCCTGGTGATTCTTTAGTCTCTGCCTATGCAGGATGTAAGTCATCTGGTTGCTTTCAAGTTTAGCTCACAGTGACAATCATATCTCTAACCTGTTAGGGCTCATTTCTGAATTTTCTCATGAGCACTAAAAATTATTGAGAGTATAGGAGAACATTATACATGCACACAGTATAAGCATTTATTTAATGGTCTTCCAATTATGCACATTTAAGTTTTTCATTTTATTTTATTTTTACTCTTGTCTATTAGTAATGCTACAATGAATACCTTTGGATTCTACCTCTAATTATTCCTTTCAGATAAAAATTCTGAATATGGGATTATAAGATCTGAGAAAATTGACATCTTGAAGGCTTGTGGAAAATATTTTTGAATTACCCTTCAAAACTACTGTGATATTTTACTCTTCTTTACAGTTTAGGAGTATGATTTTTGCCCTGTCTTTCTTACAGTGGATATTAACTCTTTTCTGTCTTCAATCCATTTTTTTCATTGGGCCTCTTTCCGATTGCAAATATACACAGATGTCTCTTTTTATTTCATCATGATTTTTTCTAATCTTTCTCCCCATAAATCCATTATTTTTCTTTTTTCTCACTGCCAAACTGGATGAAAAAGTTAAACATGCTTTCTCCATTTACACTCCTTTTTCACAAGGGCCTTTTTCTCCCCTGTCTTACTTCAGTGAAACCACCTGTTGAGTAGCTGCGGTGGCCTACTTTTACTCCTCTTCCTTCTTCATCTTGCCATCACTTTGATGTTGTATTCCATCTCCTCAAAACTCTCTTCTCCTTGTAAAATCACTAAGACTCCAGCTTCTCTTCCAGGCCCTAAGAGTGATCTATTTCAGCCACCAGTGCCCAAGACTCCTGTGCCTTGACCTAGAGTCTAACTATTGGGAAATCCCAGTTTCCTGTCGTTGACTGTCTTCCCGTTTCATTTATACTCTTACTCTGTGGCTTTAACTTTTAAACTTTATATATGTTAATGGTGATCAATCTCTATCCCGAGCCAGTCCTCTATATTTAATGCTACAGGAATATCCACTGAATATGTTCATGTCAACACACCTCTACTGAAAATGACTCCGCCTGAACTTTTCCCTTCTTTCCTACTAATTTTGTCTATGTTAGGTAATTATGTCTCTGTTAACCCATTTCCTCAATGAATCAAGCATGTCTCTTCTCTCCCTTACTCCCCATCCTGTTGGCTACCAATTCTTGATGGCTGTACCATGGTCATGTACTCTGAAATCCTTCTTTTTATTTGTTTCCCTCAAACGGTGGCCATCAGTCGATTCACACAGCATAGTTTTTTGTGTTTTTTTTAACATTTCATTAACATTTTTTTCTGCCAGATCTTGAAAGCTATTAAGTTCAAAAATTATCCAGAAGACATAAGATTTGGCCACTGCCCCAAGAGAACTTTCAGGCAAGTAGAAGCGTTTTGCAGTGATTTCAATTCGGTGTAGTGCCAGAGACAGGAACAGAATGGTACATGATCAGAAAGAGCAACTGACTTAGATGTAGTAGTGCAGAGAAAGAGAGAGGTCTCACCAGTGAAAGCCTCCTGGAGCAGCTGCATCTTTATAGGTGAGTACTGATGAGTCACATGACAGGAGAAGAAAAGTGTTAATTACTGACAAAGAGCAATGACAAGAGCAAAGGTTCAAATTCCACAGCCTTGCTAATGGCTTCCAATAGAGTCCACACACTCACTCCTCCCAACCTAGAACACCTCCTCATATAGAATAGAAGTAGAAAGCCAAAAAAATTAAATTTGTTTATACTCCACCTTTCTTAAAATCTCTTTTGGCTCTCCTGCTGCTTTATGATTAAGTCCAAATTCCATAGCTTGGCACACACACAGGCTTCCCAGTCAGACCCACGTTCCTTCTTGTGGCCTCACCTCCCACCATCTGTTCTTCCCCCAATCACAGTGACTTGGCCTCACTCTTCTTATCCTAACACCATTTTTCCCCCATCTTGCTTTCTTTGTAAATATCTGAAGTGCTTCTCCCTTATGATCTATATAGTAAATATTTTCTTATCCTCTAAGCTCTAGATTAACTTCCATCTCTTCTTTGCAGCCCTTTCTTAATTCTTCCAGGCAGAAAGAATTGTTCCCACAGCACTTAGGTTTTTACCTCAGTTGCTGTCATGACCTCAGGGACACAGGTTTGTCCATCAAGAGATAAACACCCCACAATGGCTATATTATTCATCTTTATCACTTCACAGTGAGCACTTAATAGGAGTATTATAAAGTCTGTTGAATGATTTAACTTTTTATCTGACCTTGTTTTCAAAGCCATGTCTTACTTACGTCAATAGAAGGAGGAGACGTCAATAGAAGGAAGAGATGTCTCAGGTGTGTTTGGGGTGATGGCAGCAGTTTTTCACACACAAAAAAATACCTATATTCTTTGTTGCCTTAGGTGATCTTTTTTACCTGTCCAGAATTCTGGCCATGTGACACAATTTCATTTTAGTATAGTGAACAACATAAAAGAGCATATAACTGTTTGTATTTTTATTTTTTGGAAGTGTTCAGATCTGTGGATGAGCATTGAAAGTTTTATGGCATAACGGGAATGTCACAGACTGATTTAAACATTTAAAAAGAAATGACCTAGCACTTGACAAAATAATTGTCACTCCAATTTTTTCCATAGTTGAAATGAGAATGGCATGTTGTCTACATACTTCATAGAGGTTCTTTTAAACACAATACTATACATACACTGTAATCAAGATAGCATGTACACAATGGGCCTAACCAGTAGAATTCTACAGTTTGGGTGGAATTTTTTGGTTTTTTTCATCTCTTATAAACTTCTTAGGCAAGGAAATTGATATACATGGTGTGAACTAAGGATATTATTATACTATTTTTAAAAAATTTCCTCAGCATAGAGCTATTCAGTTGTCCATAAACAGACTTGAATTAACTAAAATTTTTATTGTAAAATGCCAATTTTTCCCTCCAGAATGGCTACTGAATATAAGTTTGTTTTAGTGGAGAAAAAAGTTCGTTCCAGGATTTTCCCTGTGAGGCAGGACAAGCTTTGATTTGCCACGTCAGTGTAGAAAGAATGTTGGGAGGAGATGTCATTGAACACTGCCTAAATAGGTCACGCTACTCCATATAGCACAGACCAACATCAATCATGAACTACATTTTTAAAAATAATTACTCATCTTGGCTAAAAGTGGTAGAACTGGAAAATTAAATATGCAATAAAAATAATGTCTAGGATAATTCCTAAATATACATAGTATATTTAAGTGCTGATTAAAATTTTAAATTATTTATTGCATTTTATCTTTACAACAATTTTCCTAGGTAGGTGGTAGCATCCCTGCTATGAACATTTATTCCCACAGACACATACATAAAGGAGGTGCTCAGAATGATTTGAAGAAACACGCTATCTTCTATGACTGGTAGACACGGCTCACCTACACTAAAGACAAGCATATTGTTTGCATCACCAGCAGTCTGTAGGAGGCTAGTGAGTGCCTTCTCACCACATAAAATGTACCCCAGAGAGGATAAATGGCAGGCTTCAGGAGATTTACTGGGTTAACTGAGGTTTTTGAAATCTATACAAACCTCCTCCATTGAGTTCCACTGTGAATAATCCATAAAAATGTGTTAAATAAAGGCCATGTTTTTAAAAGTGTAGCATGTAAAAAGAAAATATATTTCTAGAAAAATTGATATAACTGGTATTTTTACTAATATCCTATTTATCTTTTGTAGTAGGATATGTAAAGTTATAGTACTTAAGTCTGGCAACAAAAGCAAAGGCAAAAACAGGGAGACCAGTTAGAAGAGTATTTCAAATGTTGGCTTAGATTAAAAAGTGGTAGCAATGGAAGTGAGAAAGATTGGTCATATCCAGTCATAGCCTGAAGGTAGAGCTAAGATAACTTGATGTGAGATGTAGGGTGTAAGTGAAGGAACCAAGGATGACTTCAAAGTACCATCTTGCCTTTTCTGAAATGTTTTTTTTTAAAAAAGTGCAGGTTAGAAAAACAGGAATGTGTTTGTAGTGAGTGTGTAAAGCACATGTAGTGCTTTGACACTATAGCAGATCACCGGGAAAGAATGTAGATGGAAAACAGGAAAGATTCAAGCAGAGATTCGTGGGACAATTCAGCACATAGAAATGCTCAGGAGAAACTAGCAAAACTAAGGAAAATAGCCAGGTGGGAAGAAAACCTGTAGAGCACGTGTGGAAAGCCACTTGCTGCCGATATGTCAACTGGGATGAAGGCTAAAAAAATGAACCATTGGATTTAGCCATTTGGGGATCATGGTGACCTTTACATACATTCTAACCACTTCCAATGGCTTATCTCATTTTTCCCCCTCAAAGTAACTCCCTGAGAGATTTTTTTTTAAATTTAATTATCTTCTCATTTCAGCTACTTCCTTATACTCTTTTTATACTGTAAAGCCATTTAAAAACTAAATACCTGTGCCATTGTTTCTACTAAATAAGTTGTTACACTCAAGTCTCATTCAGAAGTAGAATGAAGTTGTTTAGTGTCTTATCTCACTGTTAATTTATTGAACATATAATTGAAAATGTCTACCAATTATGTCACCATTTCTGAACTAGCTTCCCATAAAACATTCCACAGCTTGCTTTTAGTGGCTATTGAGCAGTATATTGGAAAAATCTTACACAATAGGAAAAACTTCTATGAGAAAGTATCTTCAGGGGTTTTGGTTTGAGATACACATTATTTCAGGTTTTACAGTAAAGGTGTGTTTACCTCCTTACAGTTCTTAGTTTACATTCCTCTTCATTTGAAGTTCCTTACTATTAGTCATTCTTTGAGTACTATAACAAAGTAAATCCACAAGCAGCAATAAAATAAGATTAGGAAAAAAGTCATGTGATACTTTGTTGTCAAACACTTGCAGCTGCTAGATATTATTTCAGCTTTTTATGGCTTGTCACTTTTTTTTTTTTTGCTTCAAAGGAATAAATTTTTAAATCTCAGTAAAGTAAACCCTTAATTTTGGCTTCCCACAAATGCCAATGTGGAAATTGTTCTGGAGACTATGTTATTTAGTTATCCCATGGAATTCTAGTTTTCAATATAGATTATTACTTATAATCCACACTTTTACCTAGGAAGTGGAAAACTGTGTGATTACTCTGACTCACCAACAATGAGCCTGCCCAGTAGTAGAAAGTTTACTTCTATGTTGCCTTTCAAATTTAAGGTGCTGGCAATAGGATGAAATTATTTCTTTAGCTTGAAGGCCACTGATACTTTAGGTGAGGAGTTGAGGGAAATAATATCTTAACTTGTACATCTAATTAGATTGTGGTAGTTCTCAAGTTTCGTGCTATTATAGGAAAATTGAGCCTGTAGGCAGTTGTTTCATCCACCAAGTTGGTAAGAAGATCTACTTAGGTACACAGATCTTACTTTTATTTAAGAACATTTTCAGCAGAATTAGTCCTCTTTTTTCCATATTCCATTCTACCCAGGTGGAAGACTGTTCTTCAGGGTTTTTCTGAAACCATGAAACTCATGGCCTTTGAAGGTCAGTTGCAGATTTGAACCTTGAAATTATTGCTTGCAAGTACTGGATGATATACATGTTCACTTTTCATACTGGACTATCACTGTAATTGGTCCTATAGATATGTCAAGCTTTATCAATTTCCATGCTCTTTTAATAAGAGCCTCTCAATTTCAAGATGATGTGAATATAACTGGCTGCCTTCCCTAGAATTTCTCACTAAAATATATAATCTGCATTACCCACACAGTATTAAAACATCTGTTCTTGAGTAGGAATGCAAGCATTTGCTTTTCTTTGCTGGCTTAAAAATAATTTAAAAACACAACCCAGATAACTTTTTGGATGAGTTCAGATAAGAACAGAGAGACACAAAGAAGCATGTTTAAATGAATTGTTCCAGAGCATTCTTGTGTCTTTACAGAACCTCCCGTCAGTTGTTCCTGGCAGGCACTTTTGTCTGCATGCCCCGTCTGCTTCCTAAGCTCTTTCAAAGTCAGACCTATGTATAATATGTCAATTTGACATTTTATAAATGAGGTTGGAAACACCTTTAAGAAGTGATGGTACACAAGACTCAACGATTTTTTTTCCTTCTTCTACGGCACCTGATTATTTCATTCTTGTTTTAACTACAACAATAAACTTGATCTACATTCCTAACCCTCTGTTAGGTATAAATGAAGGGGAAACCTTCTTATCGGTTTGAAATGTACTGTATGCAGTTGAGTAAGAGAGCTACAACATAAATCTTTGTAGGCCCTAGCAGTTTAGCAGCAGTTGCTATGCTACTCAAGGTAAACATTTATATGTGTCTATTTGTCCAAGGCAGACTCATTGTAAATGTTATATTTTTAAAAATTGCACTGACCACAAAAATCCTAATAAAATGAGAAGCTTTGGTTTTTTAGAGATAAGTAACTACTTATTATGAAATGATAGGCAGTTCAGATAGTACTATTCCAAACAGGAAGTCAGCCTTTCTCTTTCTAAAAAAAGGAAGGAATGGGAATAAATACACAACATATTTGAGGTAGCCATAATAGAATATGAAACACTAAAATATTGATTTTAAAGAGTAACACTGGAGAAGTCAATAAGGGAGCTGAGCTCTTGCAGCCAAACTTGCTGTCTTGAGCTTGTAACACTGATTCATATGGCTATTATTTTGCCTGACCTCGTGGTCTGCCAGTTATTTTTCAACAATAAAAATAGAAACCTATTTGGTTTTCAGTAATTCTTTCATACTAAGTTCACTTTTTATGGTCCACATTAACCAGAATTTGTGTGGTGCTTGTTTGGTTACCCATGTGATTCATAATAGGAAGTGCTCCATTTGGCTTTGTCTTGGCAAGAGAAAAATCTCTCCTTTGATGCAGTATATTTGGATTATAAAAGATAGAGTTCACAAGAGCAAGGCTTTTGATCTGTTTTGCTCACAGTGCCCAACTCACACGTTTTTAAATAAATATATGTTAAATGATTTAATGGACATAGTATAATATTATTCTTTGCACCTATAATAGATAATAAGTGGAGAAGAAGTTGATGGTAATATGTATTAGTTTTGCAGGGCTGCCTTAAAGAAAGACCACAGTTAGTTTTTGGCTTAGATGGCAAAAGTGTATTTTCTCACAGTTTGGGATGCTACATGTTTGAGATCAAGGTGTCCGCAGGTTTGATTTCTTGTGAGGGCTCTCTCCTTAGCTTGCAGGTGACCATTTTCTTTCTGTGTCCTCCCATCGTTTTCCCTCTACATGATGTCTGTGTTCAAATTTCCTCTCATAAGGACACCAGTCATATTAGATTAGTGACTTTATTTTAACTTAATTACCTCTTTAAATACTCTATCCCTAAATACAAGCAAGTTCTGAGGTGCTGGAGGAATAGGACATACATGTAGGAATTTGGGGTGGATACAGTTCAGTCCATAACACAGTATGTATTTGTATTTATTTGATATCTATTTTCTAAGTATGGGCCTGTTTCCTTCTGATTTTTAGACCTATAAAGGTCCTAGTCACAAACTAGATATGCTTTCTATTAATAGGATATTTGAATTCTTAAACAGCAGGGTAAATTTTATGCACTTTCAGAACAAATATATATATATGTATATATATTTGTTTTATATATATATATGAAATCAACACCGCATTATGAATTATGTTATTTGTACCATGGGGCAGTGTTTCCCCAAATTTACTGATAACCCAAAACAACAAGAAAGATTTAAAAGAAAAATAAGTAGAGCTCTGCCCCATCATAAACTTACTAAATGGTACATTATATCTTTGAAGTTCTCAAGATAATTCTGGTAAAGCTGTACTGGACCCTCTTGTGTCTAATTTTAAAAGATAAAAAGGAATTTGAAGGTCGCTGAATTTGGCTGCCATATTTTATAGTGGACAAAATGGGCACAGATAAATTCATAATATTTGCTCCAATTCTCTTTCTTAAATATGAGTGGCTCCAAGATTAGATTGCAGGCTCCTGGCTCCTGATCAGAGGTCATCTCTGATATCATGTTGTCACTCAGAGTAACTTCACTAGGGAATTGTAAAAACCTCATTTTGTATTGGATTTTGAGCACATGGGGCTGACATTTTGAAATGTATTGTTTGACAGGACACTTCGTCACATAGATTTCAGATTTCTTTTCTGCTCTTTCACAATTTATCCTACCTAAAGGGTCTAGGCTAGACCTCCACCATAACTGGGTTTGTCATTACTTCCCTGTAGGTGACAGCAGAAAAGCTTTTCTTTGGCCTCCTGAAGTAAAGGTTTTAATTTAGTTGTGTACATTGCAAGGCACCAAGAAACTCTGCTGTCCATTGCTGTCCATTGGCATCCACTAAGTTGGCATAGGGCAGTCCATAACTTTTGTTATGTACTAGTTATAGAAGAAAATGCTGTTAATCTACACCAAACAGTGGTACTTTGTTAGAGGAAAAATTGAAAGTTAAAAACGTTAAAGGACTTTTTTTTCCCTCTAACTTTTTCTTTTTCATTGCTCCCCTTCTCTCTGAGAATCACCTTAGCCAACTTTAAAAAGCAGAACTTTGAAAGTGAACAACTAGGTTGTTCCTTGAACCAGTGGGTGGAGTGACAGTCATGAAAAGGCCCTTAAATAGAAGCACCACTTCCTCTGTTCTGTCCACGGATTGATTCTTTAAATCCAGGGAACATGTGTTGATTCTGCCTTCCTGTTTTTTTGAATGAGGATTGGTGTATAGGGGGTGCAGGGAGGGGCTCTTTTAAAATTTATCTTATTTTAATGCAAATACTTTAAAGCTTGGAGGTTTATAAACTGATCTATAAATGCAATAACATAACAAGATGCTTTTCTCCCCACCTTTGTCTTCTGAGAGGATTGCTACACAGATAATTTGTTAGACTCAAAATGTGAATATTTTCTTGGCCCAATATTACAGGCTTATTTTGTTTTGTTTTCTTTCATATTAATATTTTGAACTTTATTTCAGCAATATTGATTTAAGTTGGAACTTTTTATTGCTGCCAAAGGAGTGCAACTTATTGAGGGAGTCTCCTACAGATTTGGAATCCAAATAAGCCAAATCATTATTGGATCATAGTCTAATTGAAAATAGCCTAAATAACAATTTTATATCATGCCTAAAATATACACCTGTACTTTAATAAATAATATGTGCTTTTGTATTAACTTATTAGCAACCATTTGCTTTCTGTGTGCAGATTTTGTTTTATATCATCATATTGATCAGTAATGTTCAGTTATTCTTTTAGTATTACTGACCCCTTAATATTTACTTTATTTTTTTAAAGACTTATAGTTTTAAAATTTGCAAAAATTTTCATTAACCTTTTCACATTTAAGTTTAATCAATATTAACCAAATTGGTTAAATTAAATATGAAAACCTTATTTTATTCTATTTACTTCTGAGTCAGAGTCTCACTCTGTTACTTTTGAGTTAAAGTCTCACTGGAGTGCAGTGGCAAGATCAGGAATCACCGCAGCCTCAAACTTCTGGGCTTGGGAGATCCCTCCATCTCAGCCTCCTGAATAACTGGGACTATAGGTGTGCACCACCATATCTGGCCAATTTTTGTATTATTTGTAGAGACAAGGTGTCACTATGTTGCCCGGGCTGATGTCAAACTCCTTAGCTCAAGCAATCCTCCCACCACCACATCCGGTCTTGAAAATCTTTTTTAGATCAATGTTTGCTTATATCTATATAAGAGATTTTCATCATTGTATAGTACTCTCTAAGCAATTTTGTGGGTTTTGGACAATTATAAAATACACTGAGTAAATAAGAACATATTAGATTTAGTTTCTACTCTGGAAAACTTCACAATAATGGGTAGAGTAAAACAACCTAAAATAATAGAAAAATATATTTGTTTTAATATTTTAACCAGATCTTTAATGTTACTGAAATCAGGTCTTTATAGTAACCATTGTGCTATCCATATGTACCTAAATATACCTATGTATCTTTATATACCCCATGTCATCATGTTTTAAACCTCAAATATACAAATAAGTTTTATTTTAAAAGTACAAAGATTAAAATGTGTAACAGAGGAGAGGAGACCTGAAAAGCACACGTGAGTAATCCATGCAGAGAAGTAGGCCAGACCTTGCCTTTCGAGGTAACTTCTTTCATAATGCCCACACAGGCCTGGAACACTGTAGTCACTCAATAAACTTTTGTTAAATTAAAAAAAAGAAGAATTAAATCATTGTTGGCCCATTACTACCACATTCATTTCTATTGATTACCGATTATACTCTCTGTAAAATGTTCCCCAGTGGACAGGGCCTGTTTCACCCCCAGAGCCATGAGCCCCATCAAGGGCTGTGCTGGCTCAGAGAAATGTGCTTCTGTTTCCAATTTACTAAGCAGCTTCTGCTCCTCAAGCTAGGTGCCCACAGAGCAGCCCACGAAGGGAGTCTCTTCAAATGGACACATTTGAGATATATGGGACAGCGATGGCCCTGTTATTGTGCAAGTTTCCATGGATGAATTGGGTTTTTTATGAAGTCATTTTAACAGTGAAGATTTATGGTGTGAATCAACAGAAGGAAGAGTTTTTGCACGTGAGGGATGGGGGCAGCATTTAGCCTGGGTAAAGGTACAAAGTCTGAGGTGAAAATGACATGTGCGGTAGTCAGTGAGGAGACTAGATTGATTGCAACAAAATGTGCACATCTTTGATGAGTAGCAGATTCGGTGGAAAGGTGAACAGAGGTCAGATTGTGAAGGCCCTGAATGCAGTGTAAGGAATTTGGATTTTATCCTCCTGATGAGAAATCACATAGGCATTTGTCTAAATTCATCATAGGGATATCTTATTTTAAGTAGATTAACACAGGGTTAGGCAGGGTAGAATGAATAAAAGGAGAAAGGAATGGCTGAAGGCAAGGAGATAAGCTTAGAAGCTGCTATATACAGGATATGTTTTTAGTATCTAGACAAGGATCCAAGTAATGAGAATGAAAAGAAAGTACTGATGTGATAGTGTTTTTATTGTAATAAGTGGTATTGTTGTTACCTGATTTCCCAAGAAAATCCATACTTATTATAGAAAATTATTCTTTCTCATTTAAACCATATATTAGCACTCAACATTTTAGGCACTTTCAAGTTTTTTTTTTGCTTGGTTTCCGTTTATGTATGTCAGAACCAGGGTATATAAAAGCTATATTTATATATCCTGTTTTCTGTCATTTATCTTATTAATAAAAGTTCCTGAGGAACTTACTTTTGATGACTGTACACCATTCCATTTTTTGAGTATAGTATAATTAACTATTCTACTATTGTAAATTTAGATTTTCCCCAAATTTTATTACACATATTACTATAATGAACATCAACCAACATGAATATTTTATTCTGTACTTTTCTTCATTTATTTATTTGAATAAATGCTAATAAGTATATTTTTTTATGTATTTATTTTGCCTGTTTCAATTTCAACTCTAATCTGCCACTTTCTACCCTTCGTCTGCATTAAAAATTGAGAAAGTCTGTCCCTACTGAGTTTTAAAGTCTCCATTTATATAAAGAATATTAACACTTTCCCCCTTTCATTAAAATTGTCTTTTTTGTAGCTTGTCATTTAGTTTTACAATGTGTTTTAATCCATATATATATGTATATATGTATTTAGATGGCATCCAGTCTTTCTAACTATTGCACATATTTTCATGTGCACAAATTAAAGGACATAAGCCTCAAAGGTAATTTACAGGGACATAAGACACGTAAATCTCTAGTCTCCTGTGCACATCAGCTAACATATTTGTGCCTACTGCAGATAGAGCAGAGGAATTCCAATATACTCACATTCTCAGTAATCCTTTTTGTATTTTTTGCCAACTTCCTCTATGTGACTAGTATCTCCTTTTTTTATAAGTTGAATATTTCATTTTGTTTTGCATTTCTCTGGTGACTAATGAATTTTAGCATACTTTCATGTGTGTGTTGACCATTCCAGCCCCCTGTCTGGAATTTGTCCATTTTTTCTGTCACATTGCCTGTCTTTATTTTGTCTATACTGGATACTAATCTTGGGACAGTTACTTACTTTGCCAAGGTGTTCTCCCAGTGACACAGTGGTCTCTTAATCTTTCTCATTAGGTATTTGATATTCAAAAATAACTTGTAGTCAAATTTATCAAGCTGATCTTTTATGGCTTAAGTGTTTTCTATCTTGATTAACAAGTACTTCTCTACTGTCAATGGATTTTCTCCTAGATTTTATGGGTTAATTATTTCTTATTAAATTTTAAATTTTTCTGACACTAATTTGCGTAACTTTTCAGATTAAGGAAAATTAAAAGTGGAAAAAAAACTGGTGATCTGTACTATAGTTTTCATTGTAAGTCCACAATTGAATCATAAAGATATCTTTTTTTTTTTTTAATTTTTATTTTTAGAGTTGGAGTCTCACTTTGTCACCCAGACTGGAGTGCGGTGGCCGCTTCCGGCGATCGCTGGGCTCCAGCGATCCTTCCACCTCAGCCTTCCGAGTAGCCGGAATTACAGGCGCACGCTACCACGCCCGGCTGATTTTTTGATTTATTGTAGAGATGAGGTCTTGCTGCCCAGGTGGGTCTCGAACCCGCGGGCTCAGGCAATCCACTCACCTCAGCCTCCCAAAGGCGCGGGATTACAGGCTGAGCCATCGAGCCCGGCTGATATCTTTAATTTTTATATAAACAGAAGATATCCACATCCACCATGGTTTATGGTAATGAACATTAACGTCTTTCTCACTGATTTTGTACAAAATCTAGCAGAGTTCATCCATGTGAAGTGCTTGCAAAGTAATCACTCCTAATTAGGTTGAATACTATTTCATCTCATGCACTTTCAGCCTTAGTCTCCGTAACTTCACACATATGTCCAGAAGGAATACCTTGTCATTTTTTGTGTGTGAGTTGGAATCTCACTCTGTTGCCCAGACTGGAGTGTAGTGGCTGCTCCCGGCCACCGCAGCCTCGACCTGCCAGGTTTCGGCGATCCTTCGGCCTCAGCCATCCAAGTAACTGGAATTACAGGCATGCGCTACCACGCCTGGCTGGTTTTTTTATTTATTATAGAGATGAGGTCTCGCTGCCCAGGCGGGTCTCGAACCCGTCGGCTCAGGCAGTCCACTCACCTCAGCCTCCCAAAGGCGTGGGATTACAGGCTGAGCCACCGAGGCCGGCTCCTTGTCATTTTTTAAACAGCTAACATAGGGTTCATTTTCCTTTCAGCAAGTCACAGAAGCTGTGAGTCCTTCAGTGTTACCCCCTTCAGCTTTGCCACTGGACCTGCTTAACAATGCTGTTACTGCCTTCAGTACCTTGGAAGATCTTATTCGGTATCTTGAACCTGACAGGTGGCAGTTGGACTTAGAAGATCTGTATAGGCCAACTTGGCAACTTCTTGGCAAGGCTTTTGTTTTTGGAAAAAAATCCAGAGGTAAGTTCCCTTTTCAAATTAGAACCTCATTTAATTTTCTTGACAACTAATGTTTCAGACTCTTCTACCATAGCTTCTGAGGGGTAGAGTTTAAAATTCTTTGGTAATATATATCCAGATTGCCCACTTCTCATCATTTGAGCATGTGTAGATATTGAATAACAATATATACAAAAGTAAGTACTTAATTATAACTCAGCAGGTGTGGAAAATTAAAAGAAATACTTCTGAAAAGTCCTGTCATTTCTTAGCTTCAAAATATCATTTTGATGAAGTTTTCCATTGCGTTTTATAAGAATCATTGTTTACACAAGCCTAATACTTGGAGTATGTAGATTTCAAGATTCAAGAGAAATTGTCATAGCTGCAAACCCAAGTTTGGGTTAGAAAAAGGTGACACTGTAGATAAATGTTTATAAATGTTTATAAATGAGATAAATGTCTCCTATGGGTTAAGATTACTTCAATTTTGATTTTCTAAGGCTCTAGTGACTTCTGACTAATATGAAAAATAGTTAAAAGTTTAAACATAAGAAAAATAAAATAAAAGTTAAAACATAAGAGAAAATATGAAAAGTAGTATCCCAATTTAAAATAGAATAATTTCCAAGGTAGGATTCATAGCAAGAAAAAAAATTACCTAAAGAAACCCACACCATTATAATTTTCCTCTGTATAAATTTGCTTTTGAAATGATCACTTTTGCTCATGTGAGCATATCTCCCTTCAAGAGTAAAAGTGCTGATAATTAAACCTAATTCCACAGGGTCAAGACATTGGAAATAATGTAAACTGAGTTTTCCAATTTTTTAAGGAACATTAGAATTGGAAAACATCTACATCAGACTTAAATGAAAATGTAATAGAAATAACTGTTTTATTACAATGCACTCCAAAAACTTGTTTTGGTTTGTCAGAAACATTGAAATCTACCGCTTTAGACAATGAAATGACAGTCTGCAGACTGTATGTGGAAGGAAGAATGTTCAGTTAATTGGAGCCATTCATAAGAGCGGATTGCACCAGACCTTGTTTAAATCTTGTCAGGAAGAAACCTGATTCCTGTTCTTTCCTGCACTAAGAGATGCAGGGTTTGGGGATCGTGAGCTTTCATCTCAGCAGGTCATGCTCAGACCTGTCCAACCCTGGTATTTTGCTACACCAACAGACAGGGTTTCCTTTTGAAGATACTAGAAATCAGTGTTCAAGCGCATGGGCAGCCGAATCCAGTCCAGATGCTGTTACATATTTATAAGATTTGATCTTGATGGATAATTTGATGAATAAGGAGCAGCACTTCCCTTCCCTCCCACTTAGGAACAGGAAGAAGAAGATCTGAAAGTCTCACTGAAACACCCATGAATAGAGCTCTTGTTAGCAAATTTGAAGTAGATTATCATGTTGATCTGTAAGGAGCAGGGGCAGTGAAAAAGGTTCTAAGCTCAGATCTAGATTTTTGACAGTTGATTTCTGGATTTGAGCCTAAAATCCTCCCTTCTAGCCATGCATTTATGCTTAAATCACTGGACCTGGTGCTTACAGATTTGACCAGAGGCTAGCATATCTTCAAAAGCATCCAGTGCTGAACCAGATCTTTCAAATATTCATTTAGCACTTTCAAAATTGAAGTCTTTTGCAGTTTGCCAAAACTATTAGCTTATTAAGCATACAGTAAGTGTGAGAAAAGCAGTGTATATTTTTGGAACTTTATGTAAACTAAAATGCAGGTGTGGGATAACATCTATATAGACAAACCCAGCTTCCCTCTGGAGAGTCTCTCTACAAAGGAACAGGGAGTAAAACATTTAAAAGCTTCTTATTAGACATTGAAATAGATTTTCCACAGAATAAACATATCACAGTGTTACCACATTCATCTTAGAAAGACCACCCTCAGATAACGCTACAGTAATAGAATATCTTTGGAATGAATAACTAACAAAGTAAAATGTGGCCATAATTTTTTGTCATTTTTTTTTGTAAAACTTGTAATATTAATGATATTTGCATATAGAAATAACCATTTTAATTGGTGATGTGCTCAAAATCTTCATCTTTAGAAAGAAAGATTAATGTGTATATTGTCTTAGGAGATAATCATGAATAGGAAAAATCTGAAGACTAATTTTTATTTTATAAATATTTTACAGAGAGAAACTTCTTTGATATTATAATAACTCTATAAAGAAAAGTCTGCCTTGGGGTGTTGTCTTCCTCTTTTTTTTTTATGTTTTATTTTTCCCTAAAAGTTCTGCACAATGTTTGGAGAATTTATTACACAAGATATATATCACACATATTATATATACATATATATAATATGACTTACTTTAATAAAACTTATATGAGTTGGAAACCTTAGGAGTAAGAAGCACACATTTCAAATATGATATTCCAAATTTAAAATCCTTAATTGTATTTTTAGCCCAATTTAAACTGCATTGATGTTTTGCTGTTTCTTTCTTTTTCTTTTTCTTCCTCTGGTTCAGGGCTTTCATTCAAACCTTGCTACTGCAAAAAAAAAAAAAAATTGCAGTATTTTCTAAGTCAAGCCTAACTAGTACTTAAAAAGGGCTTTTGACTTTTGTGTCAAACATGATAAATGAGTGGAAGCTAAGTTGAAAGTGTGTTTGAATTTTCACATTGTAGCAGGTATCGTAACTTAGCTCACTTGGGAAATCTATCTAACCTTTTATTGTAGTTAAGTAAACATTTTAAAGGGAACATATACAATCTCATTTTCTAGTATCATGAAATAGTGTGTTTAAAACTATTTGAGGTAGGTGAATATGCTGTGAGAGCTAAGAGCTTCTTCAGTTACATTCTAAAGAAGTATAAATCTTAAATAAGCCTTGAACATTTTGGCAACCAGCTTTTGTGTTTGTACATACCTCCTTACTCGGTTATTAGCTTCTAGAGAGAAGATTTAAATAAGCTCATATGTATCTTTAACAGCAAAAGAGGATGTGTGCATAGACTATTAGATGAGCAAAATGCAATCAGGTAAAATATGTGACCTCATTTAACCTAATGATTTCATTAATTTTATTAGGAATAATTGAGTCTTTTGGGGGCACTTAAAAGAATGAACTCATTTACTCTTAAGTATTTAAATGCTTTTCTTTCAGAGAATAATTTTCAGATGAAAAAGAAATTTGTAAATACTCAAATAAAGCAATAATTTTCTATTGAGTTGGAAAAGTAATTTTTTAGCTGATAATGTGTTGAAATGAATGCATCAAATTAATGTTTCCTTGGTGTTTTCCTATAGTTGACCTAGGTTTTAGTCAATCATATAGTTTACATTTGTTAATAATTTACAGTAACATATGCATAATTTTATATTTCTTAAAATACTTAAATTGGCTCCCTTTGACAATTTAGAAAAACTTGAGCACACATATAAGTATAATAAATACAAGAAAATAACATTTGATTTGAATTATCTTGTTATTTTAAAATTTAACATATTAGCACTTAATTTTTAAAATTTAATTACATAGTGATTATTACTATTCAGTCATTTTTAACCAGAAAATATTTTTTCAATTTATGTTTGTAATGTATTCAATATTAATGAAAAGGTATTTGACCAAGTTTATTATGTTTTAGATTATTTTCCTAAATTTTAACAAACCTTTATTTTTTAAATAAATACCTAAAGGAGTGTATGTTATCTGAAGGACTATATGTTATCTGAAATTATTTAATTTGATTGGAATTGTTTATTTGAATATTTCTAGATAAAATAGGCAAAGCTATAAAGCAGAAATTAAAATTATATTAGAGGTGTTTATCCTAATAAATAGTTAACAACTATTCATGTTTATGTATAAATTTACATTGAGCATGACAAGTTATTTTGACAGTATCATTTTGTAGTTGAAAACAGTGGTTTTTTGAAGTTTTACTGCAACAATCTGATGAAAGAATATTTTGTTTGATCTTCACAAGTAGGTATTCTTTCAAAGAAGAAAGCATAGCATAGTTAACCAACTTACTAGAAGAATAGAAACAATGGTCATAAATTATACATTTATTCTGTCCTTTAGCAGGGGAAGGATAGAAATCTGAAGTTTTTTGAGTCTAACTTACCAAGATTAAATTATTCAATACATGTGAAGCAGTGCTTTCCAACAACTTTTGTTCTTATAAAATGTATCACCTTCTTCCACTCATGCTCTACCCAGCTTTCAAAAATACATTTTCTCCATTCTTTTTTTATATTTTATAATTCTTATTGCCATAAAACTGATAGAAAGCTCTGTTGACTGGTTTCATTTGATTGTTCTTCCTTAATTGTAAGAGTTGATGATTATTTAGGAATTGCATTTATTTTTAATCAAAGTATTCATCATTTTAATTCTATTCTTCCAGCATTCTCCTTGCCACTTTTTTTTACTAAGGTTAAAAGGTGTAGCCCTTTTTTTTCTCTGTAAAGTTTCCTATTTATAGCTCTCAACTGTTTTGTTGGCTCTGCTCTTAATATTGCACAATGGCATCTCTTTATTGGTCACTAAGACATAATGAAGCTTTGTATACTGTGAAATAGAAAGGCCAATTTGTGAGCTTTGTAGCCCTAAAACCTAGTCAATATAAGAAGGGATATTGTTAGAGGTATTGTTCATCATATAACATAAGGTTTCTTTATGAAGAAAAAAAAACTTCAGGAAATGCATTCAGGCTGAAAGCATGAACATCTATTTTTCTTTGCTATCTTTTATGCCATGTAGTGGTGGATTTGAACCTTCTGAAAGAGGAGGTAAGATTATACAGCTGCACACCTCGTAACTTCTCGGTGTCCATAAGGGAAGAACTAAAGAGAACCGATACCATTTTCTGGCCAGGTTGTCTCCTGGTTAAACGCTGTGGTGGAAACTGTGCCTGTTGTCTCCACAATTGCAATGAATGTCAATGTGTCCCAAGCAAAGTTACTAAAAAATATCATGAGGTAGGTATATCATTTTCTTTTCCATCTTTTATGTCTCTGAATGAAACAGTTAATCTGAAATGGATTTATGTTTAGAAAAGAGATGTATCATTCTTGAGGGAATAAAAGCAAGGTGTATGAGCAGTTTGTGGATTTTTTTTAACCTTTAATTTAAAATATTAAGGATTTGGAGAGCTTCTTCTCTGATAGTCATCATGAGTGGTCAATAAGTTTTACCTGTCATTTTAAAAAAAAGTGTTCTCTGAAGGAAAAAAATGGGTAGAGCTTTTTAACTTTTAAACTTTTCCAAATATGAAGGGAAAAAATGTTTTGAATACAAACTTACAGATAAATCATTGTCTATTTTGTAGAAAGAAAATCTTTGACATTTATTTTTCTATTTGGAGGCAATAAATTTCAAAAGGACGTTTTCATAATTACACCAATCTTTGTATTATTCTTGTGGCCCCAAATGACATGTTAAACTTTATATAGATTTTTAAACACTTTGTCTTTTTATTCTCTTGGATGAAGGAAAATATCATAGGAAATGTTAGTAATTACTGATTTTTAGGACCTTGTAATCCTGTACACTGAACACTTTCATTAGCGTTAGAATATCCTCAACGATATTCCACCTTCCCTTGCAGAAGCATCATTAGCATACATATGACAGGAAGAATTTTGTCTTGATTGGTCATCTTGAATTTCTAAAAATTCTTTATGTTAGACCTAGCCAAAATCTACCGTTCTGCCTTCATTTTAATATGATTTCATTTTATTATTTTTAATATTCTCTATAATAAAAATGTGGAATAAATATCTACTTAGTAAACAAAATGATTCTTCACATGCATAAAGACTTCAGTGAACTCTTCACTGAAGTGAAAGCCTAGATCCAGAATGGAAACAGAGTCCCTTGTCTTCTGGAATTCTGTGGTTTTTTTCCCCCACTTTATCAGTTGCCAACACAATATTGGGGAAGAGCAGGATAATCACATCTTATGAAATTCAGTTTATGAAGCCAGGCATGTTTAGATTACCTAACGTCTGAGGGTTTCACTGAAGTCTATGAATATGAAAAATCATTTCATTTATTAAGCAGGTATTCATTCTGTATTATTATTTTATTTAGTGGAACAAATGAAAGGTCATAAAGTGAATTCATATTGAAATGAAGTCATAAGGGTAGAGTTTGGCTTGATCTAATGTAACGATTTTATAAAAATTCAAGTTGACTCATCAGGAAAGATTGCATGCATGCCTCATGATATTGCTGGAGGAGAAGGTGAGCTATAATTGATGATGTTCCGACACTAATGAACATGTGGAGTAAAAAGTTGACTTGAGACTTTGTAAGTGTAGAGTATGATAATCCCTCAGTTTTTTCCTCACTGTGTTATTCTCTGACAATTATGGATAGCACCCTTTTGGAAGGTAAGATCCAAATCCTGCAGTCTGTCATTAAAAATAGGACTATGTACTGCCATTACTCATGCTTTGCTTTCATTTCCACACCACATGTTTCTAAAGCTTTTTGTGTTGGGAACGGAGTCTCCTCTCCAGTTTCAAGAAGAATGTGTTCATGACCAAAGTGGTTCAGAGAGCTCTATGCAGACTGTGCCCACAGGACGGCCTTAGTGCTACTCCATGAACTGGGAATCCAGTCAAGCAAAAACCATTAATAAGATAGTTCTAAAGCAGCATTAAGATCAAAATGTCTTAAAGACTAGGAAGATATTAGAATTGTCCAGCATAACATAAAAAAGATATTTTTATTTTAAAAATATGTTTTTATTAAAAAGTATAAAAAGATATGGATTAAACTGAAGTGATCTTTTCTCACCTAAAAATCATTCCATTTTGAAGTTTCTTAGCAGCTTCTAAGCAGGTACTTAGTAAACAAAGTGTATTTGGGGAACTGATTTAGCCAGCAAGTCTTGTATTAAAAACCACTATTCTAAGAGCTCTAAAACCAACACTTGCTGTGTTTACATTTTAAACCAAGCTTATCGAATGCTGAATTTATATCATGCTGTGGTCTATTAAATCAGGCCCCCAGTCAAGTGTATCCTCCTCCATGCTATACTTGTAAATTTCTTTTCACATAGCTTAACTTTAGGATTATTCAGAAAATTGCCACAGTGTATGCAATACCTCTTTTCAAACCTCAGATGAAATTCTTGTTTCGGTCTATGGGCAGTACCTATGGACTCTGTGGCCTTTTTCCAGAATTACATTAATCCATTATTATACCCCAATCTTTGGATGGACTTGATTATATATATGCATACATGCATACACATATGACTATGAATTTTTGTCTGATTTTATGATAATTACATGATCATCCATTTGCTTCACACAAATATCTCTAAGGGATGAGTGTGTAGAAATAAAATTATACAGTTTACTACACTACATTTTTCACAAATATTTTGAGTGACAAGAATGCCCTAATTTTTAAATGGTTTTTGGAATAATTAATATTTTGTGGTAATGCTTTTGTTCAATTATTCTGTAGTAAAAGGACTATTTGTTTGGTATAACTCATAATTTCTGAGAATAGAATTCATAATTGCTGAAAATACATTCTTCTCATATTATTTTCTATACATAACTTAAAATTGTTCTAAATTCATTGAATGATTTAATATCATTAATCTGGACTCAAAGACTTAACTCATTTACAGATAAGCTGACTTTGGATATTCTTTTTTCTGATGATAGTTCCAATTTTTAGTTTGAAGATTATTGTGCCTCATGGAGAAGGCAGAAGCAAAGACAGAGCTTAGAAGTTCTCACTTTTCTCCCTGTCTTCTATTTCTATCTTACTAGCTTCCGTAAATATTATGCTTGAATCATATTCAGTGCGTTACTACAACTATAATTGAATTATCTTCTCTTTTTATTTTCAGTAGCATTTTTATTGATTCATCCATTGTGAGTATCAAACATAAATTTAGAAAATTAAAAGCTACAAGCTACTATAGCATCACAATATTATTAATAAGATATTTACTGCTTTTTGAATCAATTATTGGATCTCTCTGTTGGAAGACATTTTAGTCCCCCCAGAATATTTTTAAATGATTTTTTTATATCCCAAATAAGAATTTTCAGAAAAGTAAGTCAGTTTATACGTATATACTTTACGTATAAACTTAGATATCGCTTCTTTTTTCAAACACTTTTTATTGTTCTGCCTGTCCTAGCATAATGAGTTAATTTATCTTCAGTGCATGTGTGGGACTTTAAAGATATCTCTATTAGAAAACTCTTAGTATCTCAAAATTATTGTTTATTTTTCATTGTTTCTACCAAATTGAGAGCTAAAGAAAATAAAGATCACGTTACAATATAATCATTTAGAATATAAACTCCAAAGCCATTCCAAGTTTGAATCCAACATTTGTTAACTATGTGACTTGGAACAAATTACTTAAATTTTATGCCTCAATTCTTCATCTAGATGATGAGTTTCCAACCCTCATACCTTATTGTAAGGTTTCAATGGGTTGATATTTACAAAACACTTAGAAAGAGACCTGGCATTTCAAACCCATAGTATGTATTAGCTATTCTCTCACTCATCTTTATTATCCCCCAGGTTCCCGTGCCTAGCCTTATTCCTTTATGGTAAATGACCAGTAAAGATTTAATGGATGTTTCCCAGAGGAAGGAAGGGTGTTCTTCTGGTCAATAGATCTACAGGACACTCTGACAATACTAACATATTTGTTCCTTTCTCTTCATTCTTGATGATTTTCACCTTGATTATGCCTTCATAAATGTAATATTTTTCATAACATATAGTCTTACTTTCTTATATTAGATCTGTTTGTTTTGGAAAAATAAACGTAAAACATTCAACTACTTTATTCTAGTGATGACTCTCTTTGTTCAATATGTTTCTCAAAAATTTAAGGTCAGTTTTTATACATGTTGAGCCCTGGTACATGGGCATCTGTTCCTTGATGGTGCTTTCTGTGTCTAATCTACTTTTACCCACAGTCTCTGGCTCAGCTTCTCCCTAGACATTCCTTTTCACAGTCTCGTAATTTTATTTTCCACCTTTCCCTCTTAATTGTCTGAGATGTACTTCTTCCTTGTTTCTTTTCCGGTGTCAAAATCCATATCCTGAAAACCTGATTTTCCTCTTTAATATTATCTGGAACATGCTGATCATTTTCCAAGTCTGTTATTCTCTCCCAAAGTCAAAACTTTCTAAAGGAATTAAGAAGGGAAACACTCATTGTGTCCCCCACCATGTAATTAGAATTTCTTCCCCAAGACTTAAAATTGCTAGAACATTATTAGATTCTTCTGATATTTGTAAATCTCCACACGAGTAACAATAGTCAAAAACAGGGGGATTTTATTCAGCAAATGCATCTTGGCACAAGCATGTTAGAAGAAGCTAGGATTGAAGCCTAGCCTGATGACTGTTAGAACTCTATATGGTGCCTCTCTAACCTTTACCTTTCATAGATTTTTAGTTTTAGTTTAGTTTTGTTTTGTTTTCTTGCTGAATTGGAAAATGCATACAGGTGATTTCATGAATTTTTTTCCAGAGAAAGAAATTTAAGACATTAGCTATGCCGATATTGAAATTTACCTTACCCACCCAATCTCAGTCTAGGAAAAAAAAAAAAATTAATAGCAAGCATATGCTAAGGAATAGGTCAGTATCTTTGATGTGATCAGTTGTGAAGCCACATTCATTGTTTAAAAAGAGTAATTCATTACTGACATAAAATAATATTTTGTAGTGATTGTTTTAAGTTTCACGTTAAACTAATATTATCTTAGTAATTTGTATATTAAAATTGTGAAATGTAGCACGTGGGAAAGCTACTTTAAAAGTTTATAATTTCTAATATTTATCATGAGACTTTGAAGTTTATCTGTCCAGGAAGAAAGTTACTAAATAAATAAAATGTATGAGTAGTAATATTCTGAGTTCTTATAACCCTATTGTCTCTTGCTCTGACTTTAACAATTCATCTTTGGCCTAGGTACAATACAAATCAAGGCTGTGTCACTTATTCTTTCTAAGCTTCTGTTCACTCATGTGTAAAACAGGGGTAATAATTGTAAATTACTTCATAGAATTCTTGTGAGTTAAAGTATGTAAAAACATTATTATTGTGCCTGGCACCCAGTAAGCATTCAAAAAATGTTAGCTAATTAACCTCTGATATTACCACATACTCCATTGAGGTATGCATTCTCTGTGTCTCTTTTAAGTCTTCAAATCGAATAGTCATAAGACTTGACTTGTGCCTTTTTTAGATTAATGAACATTTTCAGGAATGGTAGGTTTTAGAAATTGTTCCTTGAAGTTATCTGTGTCATACCCAGAATACAGGGAAGTTAGACAGTTTCATATTATTTTTTGCTCTGCTTCTGTTCATAATCCAAGCAAAATACTTTGCTGTTTTAATTATAGGAAATAAAATGTAGTATGCTTGAATAGGTAGCTATATTATATACTTCAGAGACAAAATGCATAGCTTGATCTCCTTGTCACAATCTTAAGTGGAAATATGTTTAGTATTGGTGTCTATTTTGCTATATTTTAAAATTTAGAATCTCGACAATTCAAACTACAAATAACTTCATTTAATAGAGGCATTGTTGTTGTTACTGCCAAATCTCCTTATATCGCACAGTAGGATACAGCTGCACAAAGTTAGCTGTGACTGGGGCTGATGTCTATGAAGTACATCTAATCCATCTCATCAAGTTTATAGAGGACTTGAAGTATAGCCAAGAAAATTAATGAGTGGCATAATTGAGCAAACTCAGCTGTGGAGTGATCATGTTTCTTTCCACAGTATTTCTGTATTTGAGTGGATGGATGCAAGTCTAAATATTTGTTAAATGTGAGAAAAAAATGTATGAGTGAATGAAACCAACAAACAGAAAAAACCCGAATTGTGTATTAGTAGTTCTAAAACACTTAAGGTGAAATTCTTTCTAGTATAGCTAGACAAATACAATGAAGAAAGTGTGGTTCGTCTTTCAATTTAAGGACTGCTCCCTGCACTGAGGCAGAGAACTTTCAAATGATTGACATCAAAGTGTCCTTTCTTTTATGTAATGGTGATGATAATTTATGAATTATTTTGATGGGGGCAATATTCTCATAGTGTCTTCTCTAGGAAAAATGAAAATTTGTAAATCTTTATTGGGCCCTAGCATTCTTTTCCGAAATGCTACTTGCCCATGAAATTAAAAGTTGCAGCTATTAGTTGATTTTTAAACATGCTTACATTGTCCCCTTGCAGGTCCTTCAGTTGAGACCGAAGATTGGTGTCAGGGGATTGCATAAATCGCTCACCGATGTGGCGTTGGAACACCATGAGGAGTGTGACTGTGTGTGCAGAGGGAACACAGGCGGATAACTGCATTGCCAACAGGAGCCCTTGCCAGAGCTGTGCCTTGCAGTGGCTGACTCTGTTAGAGAATGTACGTGTTATCTCCATCCCTAATCTCAGTTGTTTGCTTCAAGGACCTTTCATCTTCAGGATTTACAGTCCATTCTAAAAGAGGAGACATCACACGTTATTTTGGAGTTGTGCAACAGCTCTTTGGAGAGGAGCCCCAGAGGACAGGAGAAAAGGTCTTCAATCATGGAAAAAATTAAATGCTGTAGATCACTAGCTAGTTACAGAGCTCCCATGTACCTATGCCACTAGCTGCGTTCTGTATTTCAGTTGTCTTGATATGACTTAGGTGAATGTCAGGAAAGGAAAAAAAACTGTGTGCCAGTGATCACCTGATTCTGTTGCCTTTAATTCTAAAGACCCATGTTCTTGGCCTAAAATTACAGAAAATCTGGAATATTTTCCTTATATTCACATATATAAACCGGAATGTTCTGTGTTCTACAAACTTGGTTTTTAAAAAGGAACTATGTTGCTATGAATTAAACTTGCTTCATGCTGATAGGAAAGACTGGATTTTCCATATTTCTTATTACATTCTCTGCCATTTAGAAGAAGAGAACTACGTTCATGGTTTGGAAAAAGACAAACCTGAAAAGAAGAGTGGCCTTATCTTCACTTTATCTATAAGTTGGTTTATTTGTTTAATTATGTACATTTTTATATTCTCCTTTTGACATTATAACTGTTGGCTTTTCTAATCTTGTTAAATATATCTATTTTTACCAAAGGTATTTAATATTCTTTTTTATGACAACCTAGATCAACTATTTTTAGCTTGATAAAATTTTCTAAACAAAATTGTTATAGCCAGAGGAACAAAGATGTTATAAAATATTGTTGCTCTGACAAAAATACATGTATTTCATTCTCGTATGGTGCTGGAGTTTAAATTAATCTGCATTGAAAAATATTGAAATAGAATTGGTGAGTTGCAAAGACCTTTTTGAAAATAAATAAGTTATCATGTTTTCCACCCCTGTTATTGGATATGCAAATAAAAAACAACTTATGAAAGTAGATATTCGTATCCAGGTACTACTAATCCTTTTCTGGAGGAAAGATGGGCCTAGCTCAGAACATAAAGCACCTTCAAAGAGAACTTGGCAGCTTCCTGACAAAGCGTGCTGTGCTGTGCTGTAGGAATGCATCCTATTTATTGTGATGTTAGGGTTGTATTATCTTTAAACTCTGTTCCATACGCTTGTATAAATACATGAATATTTTTGTGTACAGAAGTATATCCTTTAACCAGTTCACTTATTGTACTCTTTGGCAATTGAAAAGAAAATCAGTAAAAAACTTTGCTTGTAAAATGCTTAATATTATGCCTAGGCTATGTGGTGACTATTTGAATTAAAAATGTATTGAATCATCAAATAAAAGAATGTGGCTATTTTGGGGAGAAATTAAGCATGTGTGTTTGTGTGTATGTGTGTGTATGCAAGATTTACCTCTTGGATTCTTAGAAAAAGTGATAAAGGTTTTGTGTTATCATGGTTTTCATTTCACAAAAACATATGTCAATTCAAAAGAAGATAAGGGAATATTTCTGCGAGACTTCACTACTTCTTGCTCCCAATGCTTTTGAACAGTGTTTTGTTTTGTTTTGTTTTTTCTTTTTCTTTTTTTTTCTTTTTTTTTTTTTTGAGTTGAAGTCTCACTCTGCCACCCAGACTGGAGTGCAGTGGCTGCACCCGGCCATTGCAACCTCGACTTGCTGGGCTCTGGCGATCCTTCCGCCTCAACCTTCCAAGTAGCCAAAACTACAGATGCACCCGGCTAATTTTTTAATTATTATTATTATTTATTGTGGAGATGAGATCTCACCAAGTTGCCTCAGGTGGGTCTCGAATCCGTGGGCTCAGGCAATTCAACTCACCTCGGCTTCCCAAAGGGCAGGATTACCAAGCCTGGCCTGTTTTGTTTTTTCAATGGTCTTAATACTGATTTCTGGTCATTTAACTTTCATTAATGAAAGATGCTGTGTGATGAAATGCTTAGTGATAGGTTGTATGGTAGTATGAAACTGGAAAAAAACATTTGTAATTTTCCACTCATGTCTTTATTGTCAATGGCAACTACTAAATGGGGTGAGCATACATTGATGTGGTATATGGTGTGGATTAAAGTATTTTACATAGCACACTCCAAGCTGTGGGATCTCAATTCCAAACAGCTTTCTATTCAAGGCTGGTATCTTCAGCACCCTTTCCTTGATCTTTCAACTTGCAAGAGGTATCTGGTGCCCAGAGCCCTCTGTCTTCAGATTACTCTTTCATGCAGTACCTTTTTCCTGTGCTTTTACATCATGCAGTTCTACCCTTCCCCCAATCACACGAAAAACAAATAAACAAAAGGAGTTTATGTGTCCTGTCTTATTTCCTTACATTTTCCTAGTTTTGTCCTAGCCACAGAAAAGGCTACTGGATACAGCTCGGGGGGGGGGGGGGGGAATGCAAAGTAGTTGGCAAGTTGCAGCTTTCATTAGCACAGTAAAGACTACTAAGTCTTATCTTAAGTGACCTGTTAAGTGTACTTAATCCAGCCTTTTCAACCTTTGAATGGAATGAATTTTTTCCTTTTCCTTTTTGTTTACTTATAAAATGTTGACAGCCAGAAGAAATGACTCTATAAATGTAGCAATCCCCGCGCTGTGGTCAGTGAGTGGGAACAGTGTAAGGACTGTTTTATCACCACTTACTCAGAGATCGTCCAGGATATTTTACTACTATTACTTTTTTTTTTTTTTTTTTTTTTTTTTTGAGGTCTCTCTCCCCAGGCAGGTCTCGAACCTGCGGGCTCAGGCAATCCACTCACCTCAGCCTCCCAAAGGCGCGGAATTACAGGCTGAGCCACCGAGCCCGGCTACTGCTATTACTTCTACTACTACTACTACTAATGCCTTAATAGAACATGTGACCCTAATTTCCCGGAAATCCAGGAAGTGTGGACTGAGTGGCCCACACACTGTTTTGTATATGATGGCTGTGTTTCATGCCTTTGTCCTTGAGCAATGAACTGTTTTGCCTAGTGATGTTTATTAAAAATAAAAGAACAAGAGAAGTGGTTATGTCTACATTTTACATTTCTGCATCTAATTTCAGCATTTTCTGCCTCATCTAACAATCTTCATGTGCCCTTTAAAAAGGTATAAAGAAGAAAGTAATGAGAAGTTACACTGTGAAAAATGTTTAGGCACAATTTGATTTGCCTGGGTGCATGATTATCATCTGCTCTGTTGACTTCTGCTGGTATTTGGTTGAAGGAAAGGCAGAAAATTTTAGCTTTATACTTAATAAGATAGCTTTGTCTCCAAAAGGATAATGTAATATCCTTATCTCTTCTGATATTTTAGTCTGTTATCAATTGTGTTTTATAAACACTGCCAAAAATTATAAATACCATCAACCTTTGCATTCATAAGACAGAGTAGGGAAATGGAAAATATGGTAGATGTCTAAGTCAGTTCATGCTGCTTTGACAAAATACCATAGACCGGGAAGATGATAAACAACAGAAACTTATTTCTCACCATTCCGGAGGCTGGAAGTTCAGAAGTCCAAGATCAGGGGCCAATTGTGTCCACTTCTGGTGAGGGCTCACGTCTGAGTTGCAAACTGCTATATCCTTATCTGGGGGGAAAAAGAATGAGAGACCTTTTTAGGGACCCTTTTGTAAGGTCACAGTTCCAATATAAAGGGCTCCACCCTCATGCCCCAATTACCGCCCAAAAGTTCCACTTTCACTTCGTAATACCATCACGTTGAGGATTAGGACTTATCTACACATGACTTGGTGGGGGAGGGGCACAAGCATTGGTCCATTGCAGTAGATTACTGCTCTGCATCCTATTTTCCCTTCATACCCCCTATATGCGATCAATCAGCAAGTTGTATTGACTTTGACTTTTCAGTCTCTCTTGTATTTGTGTCTACCTCTCCATTTCTGTAACTCTTGCTCTAATGCAACCTCTCATCATGTCTCATTCCCATGATGCTGCAACAGCCTCCATTTTTTTGTCTTCCTGACTCTGGTATCAGTCTTCTCTGTTCCATGTTCCATACCACTAGCAGAAGGATCTTTCAGACAAATCTGACTATGTCACTTGACTGGGAATTTTATAATGGAACTCGACAAGATTGCATTTTAATCTTTGTATGGCAGACAAAATCTTTGATAATGTCATTGTTTGCCACTCTGCTCATTTTGCACCACTAAGCCTAATGTAGTTCTAGTGAATACATGTAGTTTTTCTCAAATTTCTGTGCTGGCAGATGCTATGATCTCTTTGAGCATTTACCTATCTCAGTAACTTCCTCTGAGTTTCAGCTCAAATGCTACTATTCAGTGAAGCTGTCTTTCCTTTCCACCTACACCCTTGTCCTCCTGTTCCCAGGAATATTTCAGTTACAAATATTGTCACATCGCATTACAATAACCTGCCTTTGATTTCTCATTAGACTACTAGTGTCCAATGAGACTCTGAATAGAGATTATCTCACTTTTCCTTCCATGGTGCCTTGTTAGGCAATGAATGAAATTGGAGGGTCAGGAACAATTTACATAAATGAATAAGTAAAGTGAATATACACATGAATAAATGTTTTTAAAATGTTGCACTGAATATGATAGGGACCCTGGGGTTCTTAAATATCTTTAAACTTCAGCTACCTAATCTATAGATTGAAGGACTTAAATAGATGGAAGCAGAGTGCTCTTTAGGTCTAAATAGTCCAGTCTACTAGCTCTGTTGGGGCACCTGTGAAAATGACTACAGTATGTGGACAAGCATTTCTGTTTCTTATGGTATAAGGTGATATAATTTTTTTTAATTTAAAAATGGTTTGAGGCTATACGTTCAGTTTTCCAGTTGATGGTTTTTCTAAGAACCCTATTTCAGATATCACTTCTTTTTATGGTAAGGAGATTTAGTAATATATTTATGTGTTATTTCTACCTTAGATACTTGTTCTGTAACATGATTAAATTTTTGACAGAATTTAAAACTGTCTTTAACATGTGAACGTATAAACATATCCATGATTGATGACTCATAATCTTCTTGTTTACCTCTTTTGACCCATTTGCATTCTCAGACCTAAAAACACAGTTCTAGTGAATGTGCATAGTTTCCTAAAAATATCAACAGCCCTTCTCATGTTTGTGCTAACACATAACGTGTTCTCTTTTGGGAACACTGTTCCTGTACTTATCCGGCTCAGTAACTTTCTCTTGAGTCTATGAACATGTTAATTATGTCTCTTTGTACTCTGCCTCAGAAAGCAATTGCACACCACCTGCTATTTCTTTCATAATTACTAAGCCATTGCAGTAAGTCTTATCCAGTATAATTCTATATGAAATTTTAAAAAGAGATTTACCATTTCTTTGCATTTTTATATTAATAACTATCATTATTTAACATAATATCTGCAATTCCAGCTGGCTTTTTTTTAACAGAAATTAACAAGTTAATCCTAATATTCACATGGAAATGCATGAGACCCCAAACAGCCAGAAATTCTTAAAGAATTACAGAATTAGAGGACTTACACATTTCAAAACTTTCTACAAAACTATGCAAAAGTTGTGGTAAGTTTCATAAAGTTAGACACATAAATCAACGGAATATAATCGAGAGTCCAGAAATAATTCCTTACATTGTTGGTCAATTGATTTTTTGACAAAGGTTCTAATACAATTTAATTTAATGAGGAAAAAATCTTTTTGTGCTAAGACAACTGAAGATTCACATGCAGAAAAAGAGAGAGTTTGGATCCTTTCCTCATGCTATATACAAAAATTAACTCCAAATGGATCAAAGGCTTAAATGTAAGAGAGAAAATTATAGAGCACTTAGAACGACATATAGAAGTAAATTGTGACTTTGACTTGGGCAGTGGGTCTCTCAGATACGACACCAAAAGCATAAGCTAAAAAAAGAAAAAAATAAGCAAGACATAACCCAAATTTAAAACTTTTGACTTCAAAGGAAACCATAGCAAAAATGAAAAGATAGCCCCATTATGAGATAAAATATTTGCAAATCACACATTAGAGTCATATCAGAATATATTAAAAATCTTATTAGAACTCAACAATAAAAAAGTCAACTCAATTGAAAAATGAGCAAAATACCAAATAGATATTTGCTAAAAAAGATATACAATGACCAATAAGCACATAAAAAGATAGTCCATATCATTAGTCATTAAAGAAATGCAAATAAAAATCACAATGAGATAAACACCCACTAAAATGGCTAGAATGAAAGAGACAGACACTAAAAAGTTTTGATGAGGATGTGGACACATGAAAACCCTTATATATTGCTGGTGAGATTGTAAAATGTTGTAACCACTTTGAAAAACATTTACACAATTCTTCAAGAGGTTAAATGGAGTTAATTATGACTCAGTAATTTCAATCTTAGGTAAATACTCAAGAGAATTGAAAATTTTGCACACAAAGTTTCATAACAACATTGTTCACAGTAACTAAAAAGTGGAAAGAACCCAAATATTTATCAACTGATAAACAGCTAAACAAAGTATGGTATATCTAAACAATGAAATATTATTAAACAATAAAAAGGAATGAAGTACTGATACCTGCTATAGCATTGATGAATACAGATAACATCATGCTAGGTGAAAGAAGCCATTCACAAAAGGCCACATATTGAATGGTCTCATTTATATGAAATGTTCAGAATAGACAAATCAATAAACACAGAAAGTGGACTGGTGTTTGCCAGAGCATGGGGGAAGAAGATAAATGGAGAGTGACTGCGAATGCATATGGGTTTTTTTTTTTTTGGAGTGATGAAAATATTCTGAAATTGGATAGTGGTGAATCACATTGTAAAACTGTGTGAATATACTAAAGGCCCATCAACTATACACTTTAAATTGGTGAATTTTTTGGTATGTAAATTGTATCTCAATAAATATTCTTTTAAAAATAATTATAGCTGTGTATTATATAGCAGTGTTTAAAACATAAAACCTCTTGGCTGAGCGTGGTGACTCATGCCTATACTCCCAGCACTTTGGGAGGTCGAGGTGAAAGAATCACTGGAGCCAGGCAACATAGTGAGACCTCATCTCTACAAAAAATACAAAAATTAGCCGGGTGTAGTGGTACATGCCTGTAGTCCCACAGTCACTCAAGAGGCTGAGGCAAAAGTACTACCTGAGCTCAGGAGATCGAGGCTGCAGTGACCCAGTATCACACCACTATACTCCAGACTGGATGACAGAGTAAGACCCTGTCACAAAAAAATAAAAATAAATAAAGCCTCTCCTTTCCCTCCTGCCCAAAAGCAAAGAATAAATGAAAATCATCTAAATTTCTATCTTAGAGTGCATCAGCTCTATCTGCTCTCTATGCATATGGGTATATAGGTAAATAAATGGATAAGGTGATAGAATTACTGGTCTCAGTTCTGCCCCCTATAGTGCAATCTGCACTGTTACTGTGACCTAACAGTCATGGGAGTATATTTCCCACTTCTTGAATTTGGTCTTTGCCATATATTTTACTTTAACTGAGGAGGGAAACATACCTGTGATGTATGCTAAGGCTTCCAATGTACCTGCACAGATGGGTTTTCTCTCTGTGACTCCTGCCTTCACCATGTGAAGAATATGCTTCTTAGAGTTTGCTGTTCCCAGAAAATACCTGGGACAGATTTGAACCTCACCCATGCCATGGAGTCAAGTCCAACAGGGTTCAGGCAACCCACAGTTGACTGAGTGAGAAATTAATTATTCTTATGGAAGACACTAAATGTTGAGGTTGTTGTTATACAGCACTATTGGGCAATATTGACAAATATATAATATTTCACTTAAAATGGATTCATATCATATATGCTAATATTTAATGAAACTATTTTTACACAAACACACATTGCTCATATATCTTCACCTGAAATTTATAGACAAAAAAATTGAAATGGAGCAAAAAAAACCATGTACTTTGGAAATTTTTCATTAACACAAGATATAATTTTCTAAATAATCTCACTAAAGTTGAAACAAGGAATTATTGAAAACATTAAAAGAATGGAATCATTTGCCAAGCACTTGCTTTTATTTCAGTCAGTATCTGTTTATTTGTTTTTAAAAAAGAAGAAATAAGTCCTCTGACGACGTGACCCATCCATTGAACAATGGTTCTCATTTTGTTAATAATATTGTTTCCTTTATGATTTCATAAACATTAAGTAGTTAATAAACACAAAATGAAAACAATAAAAATATTTGGCAAACATGTTATAAAAATGTTTTAATAAATACTTTTATAATGTGAAGCACTTTGGGACAATTTCTTCTGTTCTTCTGGTTGTTCTTCTTTCCAGCCTTAGTCATTGTTTCTTTCTGTCTGTCTGTCTTTATCTATCTGTCTCGCTCTCTCCCCCCTTCCTTTCTTTTTTAAAGTAAGATATTTGCATAACTACCATGCCTTCACATGTTTTGTGTTTTTTCAATCATTTATATAGTATATAGTTTATGCTACTATTTACTCTAATGTGAGAAGGATGAATTCTTGATTCCATTTTTACTTTTGCAATATTTATTTGTCACTCTGAGCTGTAGGTTTAGGATTAGATATATTCTATTTAATGTTCTACTTCTTATGGAGGAAAGAGGTTGAGGACAATTGGAGGAACGTTCAATGTCTGACAAAGGAATTCTGCTCAGCTCTCTCACAGTATCTTTTGCTGAGATATCTCTGGGTAAGATGTGTATCCATTCCTGATGGACTGAACTAAGGGAACAGATAAAATGGGCTTCTGATCTTATTCAGAACTGAGTGCGTAGACTTTTAAGCAATGCTTTCATATGAAGACATCAGTCTTACTTTTCAATTTCCATGTTTCATCTTGATCTCCCCAGAAATCATTTCCCTTTCTCCTCTTCTCACAATAGAGAAAAGATAATGCTACCTCCTCGAATTGCTTCTCTTCAAAGTTGGGCATTTTAGTGAAGATGTCTAAAATTGTATTTCAGTACTGTTTGTGAAGAGGTTAGAATGAAAGCTATTCTAAGTCTCACCATAAGTTACTCTTTTATTCCTAAACTGTCATGCTCTGAAGTCTTGCCTGAAATATGTCTATTTCAATGAATTGTGTCAGTAAAGTAAAATTTTTTTGAATTTTGTTTCTGCAGTTCAGTTCCTTTTCACTATTGTTATCTTGATGTTCAAAAATTTCTTAATTTCATAAGTTGTTATACTTCTATCAGTAATTTTTGGTTTAAATGTGTGTTTTTGATACTTAAATAAGTTATTTCAGTTTTATACTTGTAAACTAAAGAGCACATGACCCTATGAAAGCATATATATTCTTTATTTCAACCTTGTTACAGATTTAATTTAAAATATTATTAATGCTATTTAGTACTAAGAGCACTATGGGTATTCTTCCCATTTGTAGAGACCACTGGGGTCTCATCCTACTCTTATTTTTTTTCTTTTTTGAGTTGGAGTCTCACTCTGTCGCCCAGACTGGAATGCAGTGGCCGCTCCCGGCCACCGCAGCCTCGACCTGCTGGGTTCCAGCTATCCTTCCGCCTCAGCCTTCCAAGTAGCTGGAACTACAGGCACACACTACCACGTCTGGCTAATTTTTTATTTATTGTAGAGATGAGGTCTCGCCAAGTTGCCCAGGAGGGTCTCGAACCCGCGGGCTCAGGCAATCCACTCACCTCAGTCTCCCAAGGTGCAGGATTACAGGCTGAGCCACCCAGCCCGGCTTCATCCTACTCTTATTGGTGAGATAAGAACTGCCACAGAACTCAGATAGAAAGCACAATCATTTCCTAAGCTAAATTTAAATTCTCTGCAAGTGTTTTTTTATCTGCTTAGGAAAAAACTAAAATGAACATAAATTTTGTAATAATCTTAAATCCAACTTGTTAGTCAATATTTTGCTAAGAAGTTCAAATTTTAACTCTGTAAAGATTTTAGTACTACTCCAGTAAGTGACATCTTCGATTAAATTCATGACAGCTCAGCAAATACTGTTTGAGTTCCTGTTAACCTAGAGACCCTAGGGAAAAAAGAAAAATCAAGTTTTCTACAGTTATTCAAGAAAGTATCCTGTTGGGTGGACTGACAGGCCACCAGCTCCAATGGCATCCCCAGATAGAGATGCCTGTAAAATATCATTTGTATGAAATTATCTAGTTTCTGACATGACTAAGATATCTATATATTTAATAATAAACAATAGGAAAATTTTGAGGCATGGTCCATTCAAAATCTGAAAAAAAGGATGTATTCCTACTTTCTCATGTTTAACTTGAACAATAAATAAAAGTAATATATTCTGATCTTTATTTTTAATAGGTAATACCTATGGTAGAGTCTATTTTTAAGATTCTCAGACTGACAATCTTATTTCAAATGTGTTCACAGATCAACAACTACATGTCATATATATTGAGGAAAAAAATCTACTACAAGGAGGTTAGAAATTACATGAATAAGTCAGTGACTAGAGTTTGATTTGCCTTGTTTTCAGTCCTAAAGCTGTGATCTGAAAACTTGATTTTGTCAGCATTTGAACAGAAGTATCAGGGAGGATCTGAGTGTGCTTCTTCTAGCTTAGAGCCCTAGAGCCCATGGGAACACTGTACTCTACCACTGTGATAAGTAAGAAAGTGACCTTAAGCAAAAAGTATAAAATAAAAAGACTTAAATTGATCAACTTGATGTTTAGTGGCTTTAGATGTTTTCTGGAAGACACAATAATCCAACCATTGAATTTTGATTATCATCATATATTTTTGTGGCTTATTGTGAATGATTTGCTTAATCAAAATCTTATTGTATTACATAAGTCTTATCTGTTTTGACAATATATTTTCTCACTGTTGTAGAATAAAGGCATACAAATTATTGTTAACAAGATATGTCTTGTTGCAATCTTAACTGTCATGTTAATAAATCATAGTGTTTTTTTAAAAATTTTATCGAAAGAAACTTAAATACTTTGTAATGATTACTTTTGTGTAATTTTCATCTTAATTTTTTCAGCTGGAGATTTAGTCAAGAAGTAGGAATGTGACATAACTGAATAATTGCTCAATACCACATACAGACATGTAAAAACATTTGAAGAAAAGGTTCATATTCGGTTTCTATTCATAGAAGAAAGCAAGCTATTTTGCATGCGCATGCATCTGCTTTTAAATTTAGTTACAAGATTTCCTGAGTAAATAAAGCCTATGACCTCCTTTGATAAAAAGCATGCCTCATTTTTAGTTTTGAACTGTATCAAAGGTGTTCCCAATATCTATTTAGGAAAACCTATATCATAGGAGCCCAGTCAAATCCTGGGATCAAAACAGGCCATGAAATCCTCTACCCTCTATCCACAGATTATTGCTGCTTTTACCAGGCACGATGAGGGATGCATAAAGTCACCAATGTGCCACCTCAACCCCCTGCAGTTATGGCTGGTCAGCTTTTGGTTCAAAGACTCTTAAACACTTTTGACAAGGAATGACTTGGACCATCCAGCCCAGCTCCTCTCTTCCTCAAGTTTCAAAGGACAGCTCTCAACCCTTCAGTCATCCCATATAAGGAAATTTATCACATCACCCTCTAAAGGAGCCTAAGGTTTCACATCCAGTAACTGCTCAATTCGTTCTGAATAAATAAATTTAGAAGTCAATATCCAAGTTACTTTTCTCAGACCTCTCAAGTTTGCAGTTGGGCAATGAAATAATTTATAGTGATTTAACCATGGTTAAATACTTAGTGTCCTGATGTTATTATGAATGCAGATACTTGACACTTTTCAGAAACTCACCCTCTCTCCAAAAAACTCACTAAGTTTACTCTTTGTTTACTTATTGAGTTAATCATCAAGTCAGTCTGTAGTATTAAGAAATTTACATAATTTCTCCATTTTATGAATATAAAATATACAGTTAAAATGATGTTTTAAGCCATCAAGTCCTTAATGTAATAACTAATTTTCCAATATGGTCTGAGTCCTACATAAGTTCTGCGTCTATCTTTCTTCTGTAAAAATCAGTGAGTAGTTTGAACTAAATAGTCTCAGAGATTTCTTTCAGCACTTAAATGTAAAGCTTTGTTTGAAAACCTTTGCAGGTACATGACACTTCTCATTGGATTAGGATTCAAATAACAAATCTGACTCCCTGGAACTTTCATTTATCAGTCCAGGTTCTAACCTTTGTAACAATTCAGACTATCTTCTTCAAATAAAAAACAGCTTCCAAATTCCTCCTATGTGTTACCTTCTAAAGCAAAACTTACTAGGTAGGACTTATAAACGAACTTCACATACTATGGCTTGTTTTTGTGTTCTATGTGGTTTCCACTTGCCTTAAAATTGCATTGCAAATGACAAGATCACTGAGACTAGAACCTCCTTTGATCTGGATGTGGTGATCCCATTAAAACAGGCTATGTGCACATTAGCTGGTCCAGCATTTTGTTATTAAAAGCAGAGTTCACTTAGTGTGATGGTCTCCAACTGCATCCATGTTGCTGTGAAGGCCATGATTTTTTTGTTCTTTATTGTTGTGTAATGGTCCATTGTGTACATGTACCACATTTTCTTTATCCAGTCTGCTTTTGATGGGCAATGGGGTTGGTTCCATGTTTTTGCTATTGTGAATAGTGTGACAATAAGCGTGCATGTGCTGGTGTCTTTTTGGTAGAGCAATTTATGATCCTCTGGGTATATTCTCAGGAACTGAACACTGCATGTTCTTACTCATAAGCAGGCCCTGAACACTAGTCACATCAGCACAAGGGTGGGATCAGCAGTCACTGGGCACCACTAGGGGAGGGAGGAAGGGAGAAAGAAAAGAAGGGAGGGAGAGAGAGAGAGGAGGGAAGGGGGCATGTGACAACACAATGGGTACCTGGTCCACTATTTGGGGAGTGTGGGCCAGGTAGAAGCCCAAACTTTACCGGCCCACAGTCTACTTATGTAGCAAATCCTTACTCATAACCCACAACTCTAAAACAAACAAAGGTAGAGTTCACATACTAGCAGTATCAGCATTGCCTGGAGTTTGTTAGAAATGTAGAATTGGGGGCCCTACCACAGACCTGTTGAATTGACATCTGTATTTTAACAAGCCCCCTAATGACTCATATCTATACTAAAGTTTGAGAAGCAATGAACTAGTAGAGTTGTCCAAGTGTTGGTGTACCTTGAGCTTGTAATCACCACAACCACTAGTTATTTTACAAGTTAGAACTTTTAAACCTGATGCTGATGCAACTGACTTCTACAGAAGAAATGTATGAGTTTTATATTGTAGGGCTATCAATAAATATATGCTGTGCTACTAACCACCTTCCTATTGGAAACTCTCTTTTCTTGTTTCCCAGTACCCCCCATCCTAATTTTGGTTCTTTTATGATCTTGGCATTGCATTTTAGTCTCCTGTGGTGATTGCTGTCTACAAGCTCTTGTTTCTTTATGTGCTTTTCCTGTCTTCACGCCTGCACTTTCATGACTTCAACTGGCAGCCATCTACTGGCCATTTTGTGCTCTGTTCCTCCAGGTCCGCCCTTGTTTCTGAGTTCCAGCCCGTTTCAACTCGAATGTTCTCTATATACCACTGAAATGAAATTCCCTCTTTACCCATTCCCTTTTCTCATACCTGCTTCTCCTCTTGGTTCGTGAGTTCCTGGCAACGATTGCACCTCTAGTTATTAACTTGGGAAGCATGATGAATGCCTCCCTCTCCACCCCCATTGTCCATCCCATCAACCACCTAGCACTATCACATCTGTTGTTGCATCAGTTTTTCCTGTACCCTCTGCTTCAGCTTGGGCCACCATTGTCTTTCAAGCTTTATTACCAGTTTCTTAATTCCTATGTTTTTATCCATAATTACTCTCTCTGCTGTACCTCTGCCCTTTCTCCAGTACTCCTCTCCACCAAACACACATAGGACTATTTATTACTGTAAAGATGCACCTAAAACATAGCTCTCTCCCTTCCTCAAAAACATCCCGATGTCGCATCTTGCAATAAAGCTCTTACAGCCTTATCCTACTCAGGGTGCTGACACTTTACTAAAACTATTCTTCAGTTCTTTCTCCACAATGCATTATCTCAGCTCAAGGACTTCATGGGTGCCAATTATTCTGCCCTAAATGACGTTCCCCTCTTCTTTTATTGCAGAAACATATGCATCCTTCCAGATCTAGTTCAAATGTCATTTCCTCTGTAAGGGCTTCACAGTTTTTCAGTGCTCCTAGTAAGTGCACACTTCATAGATTGCCTTATGCAACAACTAGGTTGTACTGTTTTAAGGGACTTAGGAGCCAGCTCCCTGCTCTGGCATGAACTATGTGACCTTTGGCCATTTATTCATCTCTTTTGATTTCTCACATTGTTCATGTGTAAAGTCAGCAGATCTCTACTGAGAAATAGACAATGAAAGTAAGGTATTAAACAAAGTGGTTGGTACACAATAGTTATTAGTAAGAACTTTTGCCTATAGGCACCTGCAACTATTGTACTTGACTTCTTCCCTCAAGCAGAATGTGAACAACAACCTCAAGAAGAAACAGGTCTTACTCAACTTACAACTGCTTCAGTCTATAAGAGCAGACACTCAGGAAAGGTTTGTTAAATTGAGATCTTCCTCAAATATGAAGTTCTGCCTCAGTGACCATGTAGTAACCTGTATAAGACGACATGTTCTCAAGCCCTTTAAACAGCACTGCCCATCTATGGTATAATCCAGGAGTATGCTCCTTTTGATTGTCTTTTTTTTTTTTTTTTTTTACCCAACTACACACCTTCCATTTTTACTTTCTTTAACAGAGAATATTCTTGCATTTTCATGTCCCTGTGATCACTCCCATTGTACTCATTTTGGTTATAATCATAGAAAAGGGTTTTACAATTATTTCCTATTATAACCTACTTTTTACTTATTGACCACATTCTATGTATTTGTATACAGATATTTTAGTCTAAAAGATACTCTTACCTATGTTTCCTGGACACTTGTTCCACTGTGGTTCTTCCATAAGATATCTGTAATTTTGAAAGTATTCTGTTTAATCTCTTGCCATCTTTGGTTGCAAGTTAATTCAACCATGTTGCCAACACACCTGCCAGAGGTATATTTTGAGAGAGATTGCCAAAAAAGTATAAAGGTGAAGAAAAGACCTAATTTTGGTTTTAAAAAGTCCATAGAGAATTTCTCCATTGAGATAAATTGTCCCATACTGCATCTCACCAGACTTGCTTACACTTTATTCAGATTTAAAAATGCTACTGTTTTTTGAGAATTCCTGTGTCTAAGTATCATTTTATTATCTATTTCCATAAACACAAGTTGTTTAGATATGAATCTCTGCAATCAAAATGTAAATCAGTGGGAAAAGAGCATTTTGTTAGTTTCCTGAAAAAACCAGCACAGCTCTCAAGTAGAATGTTTCTCTTTTCTAAAATTTCACTACAAATGTCTGTTGATGTGTTTTAGTACCCAGAACAAGTGCTCTTAGATTAAGGCCATGGATGCACTTGAAATTATCTGTGAACTTCATGATGTTGTACGTTAACATTTTGTAAACACACATATGAATTTTTTTTCTAACCTTGTTAAAGGGCTTCTTGATCCAGAAAGAGTTATGAATCAGTGATGTAACAAATAAAGGAAGCTAGAAGACAATGCGGTAATGATTTTTAAAGTTCTCAATTTCTGAAGAATCATGGTAAGCATATGCCTGAATTTGTGATGAAAGTATACTGCACACTTGGTCTGTTCGAAGAGGCCACACAGCAGAAAGCAGTATGTTCTACTTAGAGATTATCTCTTTTATCAGCACTGCAGTTGTTAACTTGTATTATAGACCCAGTGAAAGCAGACCCTGCAAATAAGTGCCTGTGGGAATCGGGCTATCGGCCTCACTACATCTAATATTTAAAGTTCAAGGATGCTTCAGTGTACTGACCTACAACAAGATGAATTTAACTTCCTTGCAGAACTACAGGAAGATCCTCGTGGATTAAGTTGCCAGATGTATGTCAGTGATAATTACTAAGAAAGAAAACAGAACCTTCTTTGGTGAAATTATGGGAGAGATGACAGAGAGCGCAACAAAAACTTATTAACATTAACCTCTTGGTCGATTTTGGACTCACCTCCAACATTGCGACCATCTAATTTTCAGATCTTGAGGCCTTCCCCTCCTCAACTACATAGTCCCCGAAGAAAGCAAACCTTGACACATGCATAGAGAAAAACCACACGGCTCAGGCAACTTAGTCCTGATTCAGATGGGACAAAAGAGGAAGAGAATTCTTGCCTGAAACATGACTCCAATAGGTTTCTAATGTCTTAGTAAGTCATTCTGCTGGTATGCTATTTTGATACTTTTCCATTTAGAAATTGGTTTTATATTTGTTTCAAAAGTATATACATATTCTTCAAATCATTCAAAAATTAAATTTACATGTAATATTTTATTTTTTGATACATGAAGCATATGTGACAACAGTGAGAAGAGTCTCCTTTGATAAAGTCTATTACTAATTGCAAATTTCACAAGAATACATGGATTAGATTTACCTTAATAAAATATTTCCTAACTTGAACTCTTTCCCATTACCTCTTATAAATTGGTATTTTAATGTCAAGTATTTTCTCTCTGCTGTTTGCTATTAATGTTGTAGGAATAACATTTTTTCCATGTCATTAAAGTTGCATAATTTAGTTGAATGGTTTCAAAACATTCCAATGCATAAATATACAATAATTTATTTATATAGTCTCCTTCTGTTAAAATTATATTTATAACTTTTGTTATTAAGTGAACATCTTTGAACCAATGAATGATTGGATTTTCATGGTAAAATAGATGGTGGTTGGCTAATATTTAAATATTTGTTATGAATAAGTTATAGAAAAATGTATGTGTTTTTATTGGTCATGATAATGATACAAATAACTTTGAAGAGTGTCTCTTGTTTTACCTCTGTTGTTTTATCAGTGCAGACTAGCGTCTTCATGACAGAAATTCCTTTCCACAGCTTGAGTTGGGTAAAATATTAGGACAATTTCAAGGAGGCAATATGCATAGTTGTTTGATCTCTTTGAGGATCTCTATTGAACAAAAATTCCATCTATACTGGAAGTTATCTTTCTAGACTATATTCTTAATAAGTGCAAAGCCACAGTCTTATCTTGCATGTAGAATGTAAGTCTGGATAAGTGATTTTCTCTTTTTGTCTGTTAGAACATATTTTACGTATAGAGATCATTAAGTTGAAGTTTTATTTTGCTGTCTGTTTAGCTTGATAATTTTCATTATTATTTTCATAAAATCAGCGGAAGTAAATTTAGGCTATTTATACAGAATGTCTGGTGATGTGGGTCACACTTGTTGTAGTAAGATACTTGCTGTTAATGCAAAGTAAAATTACCTATAATTTGTCTATAGTCAATTGAAGATGCTTCTTCTCTTTATATATGTAAGGAATTATTTCTATATTTGTGTAGCTTTTATAACAATGGGTAGACCTAATTTAGCCAGCAATACTAAAGATCTACACTATAAACTTTAAAGGACTATTATAGTTTAACAGAGAAGAGTTGTAAAACCTCAAAGAGAATGAGGAAAATAATGACTTAAACCCAAGGAAAAACAGGCATTAACTGTGAAAAATTCCCTTCAAAATTCTTGGAAGTTTTATTAGGGAGACTGCCAAAAAACTGGAGTTATTATTTAGAGGGTAGGTAGGCCCCTTGTAGTAGTACAGGTTTCTCCTGCTAGGTAAGTGTTCTAGGAACCCATCAGCATCAGTGTACTGGCTAACATTGTTGTGAGATACTGCATTCAGCTACTGTGAAAAGTTCTGGAGATTCTTTCAACACCTTTGCCCATTTAATGATGAGTGATCTATGAGCACAACTGCCCACACTGTGTTGAGTGTTCAGCAGTTTTTGACCAAAAATGCCATCACCCCTATGCCCCATCCTTCCTATTCACCTGATCTTGCCCCAGCAACTATTTTGCCCAAATGAAAAAAGTCCTCAAGGGGAAATATCTTGCCCATGTGGAAGAAGTGAAACAAAACATGGCAGAAACACTAAAGGCAACAAAATTGTCATTTCAGACTGTTTTGAGCAGTGGAAAAGCATCTTGGTAGGTGTGTTGTATCAGACGGAGAATACTTTAAAGGTCACCAAAGTTTTGGGGGTTTTTTTGAGTTGGCGTCTCACTCTGTCGCCCAGGCTGGAGTGCAGTGGCCGCTCCCGGCCACCGCAGCCTCGACCTGCTGGGCTCCAGCGATCCTTCCTCCTCAGCCTTCCAAGTAGCCGGAACTACAGGCGTGCTACCACGCCCGGCTAATTTTTTGATTTATTGTAGAGATGAGGCTGAGGCTGGAGGATCGCTTGAGTTCAGGAGTTCTGGGCTGCTGTGCGCTATGCCGATCGGGTGTCCGCACTAAGTTCGGCATCAATACGGTGACCTCCCAGGAGCGGGGAACCACCAGGTTGCCTAAGGAGGAGTGAACCGGCTCAGGTCGGAAACGGAGCAGGTCATAACTCCCATGCTGCCCAAAGTTTAAACATGTAAGAATCTATACACAAATTTTTATAAGTGAATTCCATTTTTTGATGGGGGGCAGTCCTCCCTCATACATTCAAAAGCTGTGTTGCTAATGTCAAGGGAATCTCAGTACTTTGCATAAGAAGTAATGAAGAATCAAAACTGCTTTATAACTTTGTGGATTTGCTAATATGCCATTTATAGAATCTGACCACATACACAATCAAGCAAACACAAATGTACACACACACTAATATATAAGATCAGACGATTAAGTTCACAAACTCATCCTAGAGAAAGTGCTGCATACCTCATTGCTTAATATCACTATGGTCACCTTTAAAGTACTCCCCTTAGTAAGCTATGCACCAATGCCAACACCTAGTCTTCCCATCAAAGCAATTTTGTAACTCTTTTTCTAAAATGGCCATCAGAGCTGTTGCCCTATTACCTTGAAGTCTTGAATGTTATCAAAAATCTTCCTTTCAATGTTTTATTTATCTTCAGGTAAATAAAAAGTCATTGGGGGCCAGATAAGTGAGTAGGAAGTGTGTCTCAATACAGTTATTTGTTTTGTTTTGTTTTTGAGTTGGAGACTCACTCCAATGCCTGGACTGGAGTGCAGTGGCACACTCACGACCACCCTAGCATCAACCTGCTGGGCTCTGGCGATCCTTCAGCCTCAGCTTTCCAAGTAGCTGGAATTACAGGCAATGCTACCACGCCCGGTTAATTTTTGATTTATTTTAGAAATGAGGTCTCAGCAAGTTGCCTGGGCTGGTCTCAAACCCGTGGGCTCAGGCAATCCACTCGCCTTAGGCTCCCAAAGTGCTGAGATTACAAGTTGAACTTCTGAGCCTGGCCTAGTTATTTGTTTACTGGCTAAAAACTGCCTCACAGACAAGGCTGTGTGAACTGGTGTATTGCTATGAAGCAAGAGCTTCTTCGGGAGCATTTTTGCACGTATCTTTCTCAAGCCAAGATTTTCAGTTAAGATTTTCCTAACCATTTCTCTATTGATGTGTATTTGATCTATTATGCTTCTCACGGTCAGTTGATGATTTTGACACACAATTCAACAAATTTTTGCAATGTTTTTGTCAATTCTGTGTTACTGGCCATCCTGACGTCTCTCTTCATCAGTGATGCTTTCTGTCCCCTCAGAAATACATTTACTCCATTTGTACACTGTCATTTTTTCCATAGAATTATCCCCATAAACTTGGGCTAACAAGTCCCTAATTTCATTTCTTCTCTTGTCAAGTTTAACAAGAAATTTAATGTTTGGTCATTTCTCTAATTCAAGCTCTGACATTCTTACAACAGCACATGAAAACATGCAACAACTGTAAGAAATGCTGCTCAGCAAGACACCACCATAGTTCAACATGAACACAGCTGTCAGACATTGATATAATAAGGTTATGAAACCTCACCAAGTTTTTGGTACAGTACTGCCAATGTAAGCACATGGTGGCTAGTTTGTGAACTTAATTGTCAAATCATGTATACACAGTAGGCATACCAATGCGCATATATGTACACTGTATCAAAATATGCATAATGTGAAACTTAGAAAAAAGGGATTCAATATAGAAAATTTGTTTTTTCTCAAATATTGCTGAATCAGTTGACTCTTCCACAACACAGGTCTGAGCTGCATGGGTATACTCATACATGAATCTTTTTAAAATAAATGTATTGGAAAACTTTTTAGAGATGTGTAACAATTTGAAAAAACTCACAGACAAAACCCACAGCCTGGGAATCTTGAAAAATCAAGAAAAAATTAAGCTTGTCATAAATGTATAAAATATATGTAGATAGCAGTCTATTTTTTTATTCACTAACATAAAATTTAGACAAATCTATTATAAAAAGTCAACATTTATTACAACTTATGCACACGAATACAGACCAGATAGAGTACCATTCATAGTTTCGGGAAATATAAACAAACTTAAAGATGCAATATTAAGTTATAACTGCATAAACTTTACTGTAATATAGACTATACTATGGTTTTGATTTGTAGTCACCTCTCTTTGCTATTGTGTGAGCCCATGTGTTGCAAAAATCTGTTAAAATGCCACATGATGTTAATCATCTCTGTGTAAGCAATTGATCTCTCTGCTTTATTGCTTATCACAGTAAAAAGTGATTCTGGTAGTGCTTACATATTTTTCAATTTGTTTAGTGCAATACTGCAAACCTTGAAAAACACCATGGGACCTGTATAAAGTGCTACTAGTGATGCTGGAAGTGTTCCCAAGAAGCAGAGAAAAGTCACAATATTACAAACAAAAAAAATTAAATTACTGTACTATAGATTGAAGTCTGAGGTTGTGGTTGCCTGCCATTTCATGATAAAGGAATCTAGCTTAAGGACCATTGTGAGAAAAGAAAAGAAAATTCATAAAGCCATCACTGCAGCTGCACCAACTGACCCAAAACATGCCCCTTTAGCAAAATAGCTTTTTATCTTATGTTGAAATGTTGTTTTTATGTGGTTGCAGGGTTGCTATAAAAAAGGTATAACTATATACTCTACAATAATTCCAGAAAAAGCATAGTCATTATATGACAGGAATGAGAGGAAAGTATGGGATCTAAAGCTGGAAAATTTAATGCCAGCAAAGGATGGTTTGATAATTTTAGAAAGAAGGTTGACTTAAAAAAATTTCATGATAACAGAAGAGCACCTTCTACTAAACAAGAGGTAGCAGATATGTTTCCATTAAGAAAACTCTTGAGGAGAAAAAATATCTGCTTGAAAAGTTTTTAATATTTTTATCATATATATTTTTAATCAGTAAAAATTCTATGGGGGTCTAGTACTCCTAAGCCCTGTGTTGTTCAAGAGTCAAATGTGCATTTTGGAACTGTGCCTGACACTTAGTGGATGACCAATGAAAAGTTGTTGTTGACTGGTTAAAAAAATAATTGAGTAAAATATTTCAAATACTAATTTAAACTAAGAATATTATGATTGATAAAAAATCAAATACTCCAAGTAAACAAATTTAATACTCTGAAACATTCATGTTTAATGCTTCTTTGACTTAACCTTCTAGAATCTGTGTTTTATCTTATGTAATTCAATTTTGCCTTGAATCAAACACATGGATCATGTATTTAAGATGTTATTTGCATTCGGGATTTATTTATTTGACATTTTTCATGTTTCTGTCTTCCATTCTACCTAACATTCTTTCCTGTAGTATGTGTATATCATGCCTTAAATTGTGCAGGTACCTTCTAAGACTTAAAAAAGGCTATTTAAAACGTTTTGGATCCACTCGACGTTTTTGTTTTCTTTCAGTGCTACAGGGTGGAAAGGAACACTTTCTAATTAGGAACAACTAATACTCTTTCCATATATAACAGCTCATTATTGCACATTACCATGGGGAGCTAAATCACTAATATTATATTTCTAAGAGAATTTCCTTTTCCTTTTGAACCAAAATAAGAAGTGGAATTGCTTCTTTTCCCTAGACAAAAGTTTGAAAGCCAGAAAGAGCCTCTGTTAAATAGTTTTCGTCTCTGAAATCTGCATTTCATATATTAAGCTACCTTCTCAATGTACCTTTATGAATGAATTGAGCTCATTGTAACACTAACTTCTGCCTGATGGCTAATGATGTCCAAAAATTATTTTGTAGCATCTGTCTATACTTTATACCACTATCTCATGATATGACTGAGAACATGTTTCTTGTAGTAATTTCAGCATCTCAAGAAGATACTTCCTGTGATCATACTATTCAGAGGCATTTTGAAAGGAATGAAACATAAAGTTAATAGAGCTCTAGGATCAGAGGAATGTGGTCTAAATCCCAGAGACACCAGTTGTCAGCCATGGTACCTTGGGAAAGTGACTCAACTTCTGTAAGTCTCAGACTCCTCAACTAAAAAGAGATGGAATGATAACAATACCTACTTTACCAAATTGTTGTAAGAATTAAACAAAAAATTCAGCCCTTGGCTTAAGTGATCCTCCCACCTCAGCTTTCTGAATAACTGGGACTACAGGTTGACACCACCACACACAGTGAAAATCCTGTGTTTTAACTTGATCTTTCACTTTTCTATGATGCAACAGCCCGTGATTTAAATAAATCCATGCTTTTTTTTTTTAGCGCCTTCTATTGCAGTAATACGATATATTACTATTAGATTAAGAGGTTGTCTAAGAAAAAAAAATTTTTTTTTTTTTTAGTTGGAATCTCACTTGGTCGCCCAGACTGGAGAGCAGTGGCCGCTCCCGGCCACCGCAGCCTCGCCTGCTAGGCTCCGGCGATCCTTCCGCCTCAGCCTTCCGAGTAGCCGAAATTACAGGCATGTGCTACCACGCCCTGCTGATATTTTGATTTATTGTAGAAATGAGGTCTCACTGCCCAGGCGGGTCTCGAACCCGCGGGCTCAGGCAATCCACTCACCTCACCCTCCCAAAGACACGGGATTATAGGCTGAGCCACCGACCCCAGCTATCTAAGAAAATTTTTGAGTCTTCTTTCCAAGTTCTGGTCCCAGGGCCTGAAACAGAAAGTTGGAATTTTTTTTAATAGAAATCATACTGTGAGGTTTACTCATTAAATTATGCAAAATGTACCTTCCTAATTTATGTTCTTATTATAGTCAACACTTTAGCTAGATCTTTTGTTACATCTTTTTAATGTGTTCCATTATTGTAAATTGTTGAGTAGCTATACCAGAAGTCTGGGGCAATAATACATTATGTAATATGGATATAAAATATATGTTGTTCCAAGGTCATTTAATTAAAAGTTTTCCCATTTATGAATGAGTGGCAGGACGTTGGATTGGTCTGTCCTGCATGCTCTGAATATCTTTCCTCCTTAACCCTTTCTACTACATGTCAGCAGTGCTCCCCTAAGCATGTTGGCAACAAAACTGCCACTACATATTTGCCAAGTACCCTCAGCCTTCCATGAAAACCACTGACCCATGTAATCCTCACAACCACCTGGTAAGCTCAGCTTCTTACTCCCAGTTTGTAGATGAGATAATTGAGGAAGAGAGAAAGTTAAGAATGGAACTATCATGATTGACTGGCAAAGCTGAACTCTACCTAACACAGACATCTGAACATCTAGGCCAGTTTTTTCTTTTCACAATTTAGGTTAATACTTATGATTTTAAAATCTCACTTATTCTTTCTCATTTTTAGATGCTTATGAAGTAACTCTGTGACCTTGTACTTTCTATCTCCTTCTTGAAAATACTTAATTCACATTACCTACTCCAGATTATTTGAGTGGTAGAGAAGTTGGTTCTTGATTGTCAGCTCCAAGAACTGGAGTTTGTTTGAATTTTTTTTTTTTTTTTTAATTTTAAGGATGTGGGGAACAATTCAGTGTTAGGTATACAAATGTTCGTTATGCAGGTACCCTTGTTGATGAGGTATGCCCCTCTTCCTCTGGCAACTTGCCTCAACTGCCAATCCCATTCCCCTCCCCTGGCAGTTTCCCACTACTGCCAATTCCTTTCTTATAGTATTATGATAACTGTTCAAGGTTCACTTATAAGTAAGAACATATGGTACTCTTTCTTTATTTCTGACATATCACTGAGTATGATAGAGTCTAAATCCATCCAAGTTGCTAGGAAGTCCATGTTTGTCCTTCTCTATGACTGCATAATATTTCATTGTGTATATGTACCACAATTTTTTAGTCAGTCTAGCTTCCATGGGCAGCGTGGCTGGTTCTGTGTTTTTGCTATAGTGAATAGAACTGCAATAAACATGCACGTACAGGTATCTTTTTGGTAGAATGACTTGAGTTCCTCTGGGTATGATCCCAAAGGAGGATTGCTGGGTCATATGGAAGGTCAATTTCTAGTTTTTTCAGAAATCACCACACTGTCTTCCAAAGAGGTGCCACTAGTTTGCATTCCCAGTGTAGAAGCGTTCCTCGAAAATCTGCTGCATTGTGTTTGAAGATAAATGACCTAGTGACTGCCTTGCCACCTAAAAGAAAGCTAGGCCTCCAAGACATTGGGTGGTTGTATTCATTATCTATTACTGTATAACAAATAATTCCAAAAATTAGAAGCTCACAATCATGAACATTTGTTATTTCAAAAAGTTTCTAGGGGTCAGAAACTAGAATTGGGTTGGGTAGGTGGTTCTGACTCAGGGTCTCTTGTAAGGTTTCATTGAAGCCGCCAGCTAGGGTTGCTTCATCTGAAGGCTTCACTGGGTGAAAGGATTCATATCTAAGCTCATTCACATGCTGTTGGCAGATTTTCTTTGTTTTTCGCTGACTGTTGGCCACAGTTTCTTAGTGTGTAAAACTTTCCTGATCTCGATATGATAGCTGACTTTCCCAGAGGAAACAATCATAGGAAGAGAGAGAGAGAAAGAGAGACACAGAGAAAGAGAGAGACCCATTTTTGTCTTTTATGATCTACCTCCCAAGTCACAAACCAATCCGTCTGTCTTATTATGTTTGTTACAATGGTGTCATCAACTCCAGCCTGTAATCAGAGGAGAGGAATTAAGTTTTACCTATTGAAGAAAGGAATAGCAAAAATTGTGGACAAATTTTTTTTTTTTTTTTGAGTTGGAGTCTCACTCTGTCACCCGGACTGGAGTGCAGTGGCTGCTCCCGGCCACCGCAGCCTCGACCTGCTGGGCTCCGGCGATCCTTCCACCTCAGCCTTCCAAGTAGCCGGAATTCCAGGCATGCGCTACCATGCCCGGCTGATGTTTTGATTTATTGTAGAGATGAGGTCTCGCTGCCCAGGCGGGTCTCAAACCCATGGGCTCAGGCAATCCACTCACCTCAGCCTCCCAAAGGCACGGGATTACATGCTGAGCCACTGATCCTGGCTGGACATAATTTTTAAATCACCGTAGTAGTCACTTTAGTTCTGAAATCTTTTCTGTTATTTTGTTTCAGTAGAAAAAACTAGTTCCACTCTAGCTGCCTCATCTGGTTCCCCTCAGATGCCTTTCACCAGTTTTGTGCACTCATCCTCCAGCATCTTCTTGCTGCCAATGGCTGGCATTTGCCATATTTAGGGGCTTGTTCTTGGTCACTGAAGTGCCCCATACATACAGAAAGCTAGAATACCAGGCAAAATCTCTCCACACCCCAAACACACACACACACACACACACACACACATACACACACACACATACACACACACACACACACACACACACACACACTCAACATTCTACAGTCAGTGGTTGACTGGTATACAAGTTTTGAAAAGCCCAGCTCCTTTGCCCTGGGGTAAAATAGACTTTAAGATGTACTTTTCTTACTTTTCTTTGAGATCAGGCTAAATCTTGGGCTTTTTCTGAAATTATCCCTTGGCTTGGCTTTTTCCGTTTTCCCATTCTACTTCCTTCACTCCTGGACTCATTTCTCCTGAGAGACTTCTTCATAAATTATTTGTACCAAATCCTCGATTCAGGTCTACTTTTGACTCACACATGTAATTTTTTTTTTTTTGTCTAAAGCTTTGCAAAAATTTCCAACCTATTTATCTCAAACATGGACCTACATAGCTTTCCCTATGCCTCTCTATTTTCACAAGCTTTATACTCCATTACAAATCATCAATGCTTTATTTATTGCTCTATTTCTTGCTTTAATTATCAACACTCAAAAATCCTGATGAGGCAAGTTTCTTTACAAAAGCAGGCCAAGTCAGTTTCCAGGAAACAGATGGTGAGACAGAAATTCATACAAAAGTGGTTTATTGGCATTTATTCTCGGGATCAACACCTCTGGAAGAGAGAAGGAATTGGGATTGGGCAGAAAGAGAAATTATGCTTTGACGCGGCTACAGGAAAAGCCATAGCCAAACTGTCTGGGAGCTCTAATGCTGAAATTACTTCCCAGTTATCCTGTGTTGAAACCAGGGGACTAAGTCTTTACCGCCCTAAATTATACAGTCATTCTATGACAGAGAGGGTTTGCAGTCATGGAAAGGGCTACTCTCTTCTGTTAAGAACAATCAAAGGGAACGGACTCACAAGCTCACAGTCACGAAAACTCCCAGAAGCTTTGATACCTCAGTTCTGAGAGGGTGGATCTGGGTACCACAACATTCACTAACACAGATTCAGATTAGTTACCCTTCTGAAGTCCACCCTGCGTGGGGTGGATTCATGGTCTGCTGACCACTCAGCAATCTGCTTATGCATTGCAGTCTTTGAGGAGGGCATGTGGACACGACTAAACTCTTAGAAGGGACTCTGGGGAAAGAAAGAAATTACAGACAATAAAATTAGCCATAGGTCTGACGGAAATTCAGAAAATAGTTTTGAAAATGAAAATTATTTTTGTAATATACTTTAGAAGTCATTACATGCACATAAGAAAGTTAACCTTATCCGAAGTTCTGCAAATTTTGGAGGAGAAAGTAGTCATCAGAATGATGTGCGGAGTTAGTTTTATACACTAATCATACTATAATAGCACACTTGAGTTAAATCCACATAAGTCAAACCATGCTTTACTGTTTTGAGATGAAAAGGATCTTTACTTTTAAATAGTTCTTTTGTTTCTTGCCCCTTTAAAACACACTAATGCATATGTTTGCTCCTTTGAAAATGTAAGGCTAAATGTTTATTTAAAGTACACTATAATTCCTTTTGCCATCATTTTAAGATGGCACTTAAAGAAGTAAGTGCAGCATTCCTTCTAATAGAAAAGCCATGAACAAGACTCATTGTATAAATATTTTGTTCTATGGTACTAGCATTAACGTATCACAGCTATAAAAACAACACTCAATCATAGTGCCAGAGTTTGGACACTATCTTAAATATGGTAGCTGAGGTTTAAACTATTGTCAACACAAAAAGATCCTCTTGAGTGATGGCTGGGAAGGCATCATTCCAATGCACTTGCCTTCATTCTCTTTACTCAGGAGGAAAAGAAGAGTAACAAGTATATGAACACATCTACATGCATATCCAAGGTGGTCTACGTGTACATTGAGTTGCCAGGGCTACATGTATTCTCAGATCTTACAGAGAGGCACTATGTCAATAGGGGGCTTTACCTGCAAACCACAGAATCCTCTCTGACTAGCTTAAGTAGAAAGGAAATGAATGAAAGGACATTAGGTCATTCACTGACCCTCTGCAAGGGCAAAAGATTTATGTTCTATTCTTCTCTGTGTATTCTCATCACTGTCATTTTTTTCCCTCTGTAGTTAACCAGTGGTAAGTGCTCCCAATTTTAAAAAAAAGTGTCTTTGACTATATGATATTTATTTTTAATTGAATTTGTGATATTAGAGAGACAGTTGCATGCAAAATCCAAGGGAAAAAGTTTTCAAAAGACTCCCCTTTGGTCATGGGATTCATTCATTTATTCATGCAGCATATTTTTTTCAGATGAATAGTGTCCTGGTAATTGCTGCCTTAAACATATTTTGTAGCTATCAAATTGTTATATGCTCTAGCAAATCAATTTCAACCAATATTTCCAGCATATTGTATTTCTTGTTACATATTCTGTTTTCTACTATATTGTTTTAATTTTTTTATAAAACTAGAGAAAATTAATAAAGAAGAAAAATAAAGATAAAATTATATCTAATTCAATCATGAATCATTGTCAATTACTCCCTTTTATACTTCTTTTTCTTCTTCCCTTTCTCCCTCCCTTCCTTCTTTCTTTTCTCCTTTTCTTACTAAGTCAGTCGGATCTTCAATAAATATTTATTAATCACCAACTGTTTACCAGGTTGCGTGCTCTGTGCTAAGAATCATACAAACAAATAACCATTACCCCAGTAATAAAAGGGCTCATATTTTATTGGCAGAGAGATCTCTTGGGAATGTAGCATTTTACTATAATTATTTGTTATAGAGGACATTTGCTATTTATTCCCCAGAATCAGTCTCTCTTGTCTTGCCTTCTGGTAAGAGTACCCTGGATTTATTTTCAGGAACATGTCTTCCTTATCTAAGTCTTCAGGTTTGGTTGGAAGTGACACCAATAACAGGTCCAAGGATGGATCCGACTGGTTTGACTTCCCTAGCAACAGTGACAGGCATATAACCAAATTAAAAACTAAAGTGATGCAGGGAGAAAGAGGGCTTAGTGATGAACGATGGTGACATTTCTTAAAAACTGAATCAAACCAAACGTTGCCTGAAGCCAGAACTCTCCAGGACTTTTTTCTTCCCTCTTTTTCTCGTTTTCTCTGTCACTATGTCAGGCAACATTAGAGATCATCGCTTCTCCATTAACAGACTATAACAGAAAAATGAAGGCTGGCACAGTGGCTCAAACCTTAAGTCCCAACACTTTTTGAAGTCCAGCGGAGAGGATTGCCTGAACTCAGGGGGTTCAAGACCAGCCTGGGCAACTTGGTGAGACCTTGTCTCTACAATAAATCAAAAAATTAGCCGAGTGTGGTAGCATGCACCTGTAACTCCAGTTACTTGGAAGGCTGAGGTGGAAGGATTGTCGGAGCCCGTCAGGTTGAATCTGCGGTGGCTGTGAGCATGCCACTGCACTCCAACCTGGGCAACAGAGTGAGGCTACAACTCAAAAAAAAAAAAAAAAAAAGGAAAAAGAAAAATGAAAGTAGCAAAGGAAGAGAAAGGACCCATGTACCCTTCACCTTGTTTCCTTCTATGGCTATATCTTACATAATTATAGTTTGATATTAAACAAGAAAACTGGCATTGGCACAATGTGTATGTATAGTTCTACGCCATTTCATTGCATGTGGAAATTTATGTAACCAATATTGTTGATCAAGATTGAGAAATATTCCATCTTTCCCTGGTCACTCTCATGATACTTGCTTACTGTAACATCTACCACCATCCCTCCACCATCCCCAAACCTGGGCAATAGTTATTCTGTTTTCCATCTTTGTAATTTTGACATTTGGGAGATTTATAGTGTTTTTGAACATATCTCTTTGTATAAATTTTGTGGTTGTTCCAAGTTTTTTGTTTTTGGTTATTATACATACATATCTTATCAAGTGCATTGATGACATTTTACCAGTTCAAGTGAAAGGTAGAAACTATACCTGCCTTTATGTTCCTTTACCATCCACCATTTATAATATAATTGTATCAAATATTTCTCCTACATACATGGGGAACCACATTAGATAGTTTTATAAATTTTGTTTCTATAATTAAACACAATTTAGAAATTTCAAGAGAATAAAAATCTGTGGCATTTACCACATATTTTTGCCTTTCTGTGGTTCTTTCTTTCTTTCTTCATGTCATTCTAAGATTCCTTCTTTCATCATTTTATTTTATTCTTTAGGGACTCTTTTAGTATAGACCTACGGGTGATGGTTTTAGTTTGAGATTTTAGTTTTCTTTCATCTAAGAATGTCTTGATTTCTCCTACATTTCTGAAAGATATTTTCACTGGTTATAGAATCTTATCTGGACACGTTTTTTCTTTCTTTCAAGCACTCGAAAAATGTGTCGTTTTGTTCTGATGTCCATGCTTTTACAAGAGATGCTGTCATTCAAATCATTTTTGCCCTATAGGTAATATGTCATTTCTCTGCTTTTAAGATACTTTTTCAGTCTTTAATTTTCAGAAGTTTTTCTATGTGTCTTGATGGTGCTTTCTTAACATTTATCTTATTTGATGTTTGCTCAACTTTTTAAATCTGTGGTTTATGCCTTTTGACTGATTTGAGAAGTTTTCAGCCATTGTTTATTTGAATGCTTTTCAGCCCTAAACTCTTTCTCTTTTACCTCTGGAACTCAGATGACATAAATGTTAGGCTTTTTAAAATATTACGTCTCTGTTCTTTTTCTTTTTTTCTTTATTGAGTCAGAGTCTCACTCTGCTGCCCAGGCTGGAGTGCAGTGACATGCTGCTCATGGTCACCACAGTCTCGACCTGCTTGCCTCAGGCGATTCTTCCACCTCAGGTTTCCAAGTAGCTGGAACTACAGGCAAGCGCCACCACACCTGGTTAATTTTTGGATTTATTGTAGAGATGAGGTCTCGCCAAGTTGCCCAGACTGGTCTTGATCCCATGGGCTCAGACAGTACTCTCACCTCAGCCTCCCAAAGTGCTGGGATTATAGACACGAGCCACCACGCCTGGCCTCTGTTCATTTTTTAAATTTGTGTTTTCTTTGTTTAGTTTATCTCTGTTTCTCAGATCAGTTAATTTCTTCTGGTATATTAAGGGTTTTTGTTTTAGATTTTTAAATTTTTCAATCTAAAATTTCAGGGGTCTTTTCTTTTTAAATTTCTTTGTTGAAACTCTCTATGTGCTTATTTATTTCAAGTACATTTGCAATTGCTTGTGGAATTTCTTTTTTTTAAATAATGACTGCGTCAGATCTTTGTTAGATAATTCTAATATCTGTGTTATCTCTGTGTTGGTATCTGTTGATTCTTTTCTCATTCAAGTCAAGATCTTCCTGATTCTTGGCACAATTAGTGGTTTTTAAATTGAAATCTGGACATTTTTGACATCATGGTATGAGGCCCTGGATCTTATTTTTAATCATGTGTCTTAGTGGGCCTCTCCTGACACCTCATTGACATGGGAAGAGAGCAATTACTTCATCACTACCAGGTGAAAGTGGAAGTCCAGGTTTTCCATCTGACCTCCACTGAAACAGAGACTCTGTGCTACTGTTGGGTGGAGTTCACCTTTTCCAACAGACCTCCACCGATGCCATCTTGGCTGGGAGGGTGCCTCAATACTGTTCCCTATGTGGACTCCCATGAAACTATGGATGTCTGTCTCATTACTGCTGGATTGTGGTGAAAGTCATGGTTTTCCATTGGACTTCCATAAGCCACCCTAGTGACAATGAAAAGGTGTGCCTCATTACTGCTGGGTGGTGGTGGACATCCAGGCACTACACTTGGTTTTCTCTGATACCACTCAAGGGGGATGGGTATCTTGTGGGGGAAGGGTATCTTGTGAAGGAAGTCCAAGTTCTCTACTTGTAATTTGCTGACAGGGCTGGAGGTGGACCATAGTTTTTTTAACACTATATTTGACTGGAGTAGAATGGTTAAGGTCTAACAGTTACCTGTCTTCTAAGATGCTCCATTTATCTTATTTTAGCCAGAGAGGGAAGGTTTTTCTTAGGACTTTTTTTTGGTCTAACCCTATTGGTATTTCTAGGTCAAAAAGAAAATCCAGTTCACTCATACTGTGTCATTCTTTAGACTCCATGGTCCTTATCCAATTTCCCTTCTTCTCTTCACCTATCAGAGTAGTCTTACAATTGTTTTATTTAGTACATCTAGGGTTTTTACCTGTACTCAATAAAAGCAATAAGAAAAATACATCTACTCCATTTTTTCAGAAGTACAATACTAGAATATTTAAAAAATAATAGCAATTTATTTTAATTATTTAATCATGATTATTTTAATATTTTTTCTCATTGTATGCCAATTACTACCAGAGTTTGAATAGTTACCAAATGTATCTGTTACAATTTGCAGAATTTGATATAGATCATTCAGTCCAAGGAAGCAATGGTTCTATTGCTTCATTTTAATGTATTTGACTGAAAAATATATGATGGTTCCTTTTGGCACATCTGTGTGTGTGTGGCAATGTATGACTCATCTCTGTTTGTGGTAATGTGTGACTCTATTTCAGTTCCCTAACACTCTCCTAATAGTAATTTACAAAGAGTCTTAACTTCATTTTATCCCACAGAGAGCTGGCAGTTTAGAAAATAACTACTGATTCTTTATCTAGAGCCCCATTAAGAATCCTGTCCTTTGGTGCAGTTTAATTCATGCCGAGAAGTGATGTTCTTAGACCTATTGCAATTCTTTGAATGCATGGATATCTTTTTATTATTCTCCATTTATAGATTGCTCTCATTTAGTATCCTGATTCTTTCTAAATTAGTCTCACAGAAACATATAAAAAAAAGTATTTTAAAAATTAAGGTCTAATCATACCAAGAATAAGTTAGCACTGATATGACTTGTGTGATGTTAGCACATGTATGATGAGGGTTGTGAAATGGAGAATGATTTAAGGAACTAACGAAAAGACTTGCAATAGTGCTAACCTGTCTTTGGATAAACTGGATCCGTGCCTCATTTTCAGGCCATTGTTACTATTTGTGTTGGCTCCTTCGAACCAATTTTTACGTTTGTGTTTTGTTTTACTTTTTACTACCAGGGTAAAATACTCTTTGAGGTAATCTGAGCCTTTTAATTTTCTAGCAATCTGTATCTCTTTCCTTTTATTAATATTACGATAAACTGTTTACCAGACACTAAGCTCCCAGAAGAGCTCTTGATAAAGTGCACACATGGAAAAGAGAGAAAAGCACCATATTTGGTGAGGGTGATGAAGGTGGAATTTGTGTCCTAAAAACTGTTTTAATAAGAAACTTATTTTATCTATTACAGGATTGCCTTAAAATATGATTTCAAATTCCTTAGCAAATTAGGATAAAATTCTAACTAAATAGGCCGGGCTCAGTGGCTCAGTCTGCAATCCTGCGCTTTGGGAGGCCGAGGTGAGTGAATTGTCTGAGCCGTGGGTTCAAGACCCGCCTGGGCAACTTGGCAAGACCTCATCTCTACAATAAATCAAAAATTAGCCGGGCGTGGTAGCGCATGCCTGTAATTGCGGCTACTGGGAAGGCTGAGGAGGAAGGATTGCCAGAGCCCAGCAGGTCAAGGCTGCAGTGGCCGGGAGCAGCCACTGCACTCCAGTCTGGGTGACAGAGTGAGACTCCAACTCAAAAAAAAAAAATCTAACTAAATAGTACCTATCACTTATTTAGTAAATACAATGATGGCCTTTGATAGGCAAAGCACTGTGTGGCGTGGGGATAGAAACAACCACCACCACAACAACAAAAGACCTCTACTTCCCACATTTTTCTCAAGAATATGCTAAATCTTGTTGAAGCCAAACTGAGTGTGAGATGAGGGTGTCAGAGGCACTGGAAAGTCATCGAGGCAGGTGAGTGATGCTGAAGATGTGCTAAAGCAGTTCTGGGTCCAATTCTAGACCAGAAGAAGTAAAGGATAGTACTGATTAATGGAAATCCAGAATGAAGCAGGTTTCAAGAGAGATGTTTTGTGGAGAGGTGGAAGGATAGGAAAAACAACTTGGAGTCAGATTTCCTACATTGATGGTTTTGGAAATTAGGTGAAGAAGTTTCTACATTACCCTGAGACCAAGTGAACTCTTGACAAATTCAGATCAAAGGCAAATATATGATCCAAGTGCTATTTTAGGAAGTTACATTCTGCAGAGTTCTTATCTTATATATTATGAAAATGCAAGACTGGAGGGAGAAGCACCCCTTAATAACTAATATGGGAAAATCAATTTTGAGTCCATCAAATCTAGTGATAATAATAAAAATAAAAGGAAAAAAATGACAATGAAAGAAACGCCAAAGATCTGTGCTGCTGATGATGTGCATGTGAACAGTAGGAACAAAGGAGTGGCCAGGGTGCAGGAATAGTCAAGGACCCTTAACCTTATCTGTGGTTATTGCCAAAAACCTATTTGTAAAGAGTTTGACTTGTTTGAAGAAAAGATAGAGATAACAATTTTAGAATATTTATTTAAAGAATTGTTAATGGATTGGGTTTGGTGGCTCAGCCTGTAATTCCAGCACTTTGGGAGGCCCAGGCGAGTGAATTGCCTGAAGGTTTGAGACCAGTCTGGGCAACTTTGTGAGACCTCATCTCTACAGTAAATCAAAAATTAGCTGGGCGTGATAGAGCATGCCTGTAGTTCCAGCGACTTGGAAGGATGAGGCGTAAGGATCGCGGGAGCCTTAGCAGGTCAATGCTGGGGTGGCCGTGAACGTACCACTGCACCCTAGCCTGGGTGATGGAGTGACTCCAACTCAAAAACAAAACAAAACAAAGAATTGAGGTGGTTGTAGGAGACAGTAGTGGTCGGTGAATATGTTCACCTGTCAGATAGAGGGGTCCAGACAAAGCTGAGGAGGGAGTTATTCAATAGCATTAACTGAAAATACTGACTAGATAGTTTGACGTGAGGAGGAGAAAATTAAGAAATGCAGGATGACTCTCCTGGTGCAGTGGAATGGAGAATGGATAAGATGGAGATCTCCATTGACAGGTAACACGTGAACTTCTTTGCCTCTGAATTAAGAAAAAAAATGATGAATGTGGAGAAGTATCTGACGAGACAGTTGTGTAACAGTGTCACAGATTGGGGAGTTGAATTCATTTTCTTCCCTACTAGTTCTGTGACTTCAAGCAAAGTATTTCCCTGTCAAATTTCAGAGGTTTCCTTATCTATAGTACCTATCTGGCTTGGTTTATAATAAGGAAACAATAAGTCATATAAGACATTAGCACAGTATCTGGCATATTAACACAATAAGTGATACTGTTGTTTTGGAAATTTCATTTTGGGGTGGAGATGTACTCATACAATTCTGTTCTTGAAATACTGTATAGATAATTGTTTTTCTTTGCTTTCAGGGTTCCTCTGAGAAAGTGAATTCACCCAGACAACATTTGTAGTTTAATAAAGACTTTCAAGTCTAGAGAAGATAAAGGGGAAGTAAAAAAGAAGGCTTTTCTGCTCCTCAAATGACATCACAGAGATGAGCACTTATTATGCCTCTCTTTTTGTAAACTGATGCCACTCTGTACCACGTTTGTAATAGGATTTGTGAATTTTTTTCTAATTAGTCTCAGCTAGTTAAAAACATATTTAATAATATGTTTAGCTTTAAATCACTTTGAAATCCTTTAAAGTGACATAGTGCTTGTCAGTAGGATTTCATTACAGCATGGGAATAAACTCCTGAAATGCGGGGACATGGAGCAGAGCACCTGTCACACTCTTTGTCATCGATAGTTTGCATTTCTGGAGGAGTTTGCTCTCAGAAGCCTAAACTTAGGGAATGCAACTAGTTATGGTGGTAGAGGTCTCTGGAAGATTCGCCCTTTCAAAAACAGAAGATTAAATTAAAGAATAATTGCTAAATTTGGTTGGTGCACCCCAAGTTCTAAATTAGTATGAAATCAACCTTAAAGATTATTGATGACAAACAATTATTTCCCTAAATTGGTGAGTATGTTTTGAACCTAATTCTTTTATAGTATTAACTCACTGATGTAACATAAACATACCTTTTAATTTATAATCTTCTACTAATTTATAGTCTTCATGCTAAGATGAAAAATACTTGAGAAAATTTGTTTTTTTTTTTCCTGTGGAACTTCAAAATGTTTTCCTAATATGTAAAAATCAAAGTTTCTGACTAAATTTAAAACATATTATTAGGTGAAAAGTTGATTCTCTTTGGACCTAATAACTTGTAGAACTTTAGTTATTTATTCATTTATGTCACTAATTACAGCATGAATACTGAAGATAGTTATTTAAAAATCTTAGTGAAGATAGTAAAGATTCAATTGCATATCAAAACAGAATTTTTTTTTTTTTTTTTTTGAGTTGGAGTCTCACTCAGTAGCCCAGACTGAGTGCAGTGGCCTCTCCCGGCCACCGCAGCCTCGCCTGCTGGGCTCCGGCGATCCTTCCGCCTTAGCCTTCCGAGTAGCCGGAATTACAGGCATGCGCTACCACGCCCGGTTGATTTTTTGATTTTTATTGTAGAGATGAGGTCTCGCTGTCCAGGCGGGTCTCGAACCCTCAGGCTCAGGCAATCCACTCACCTCAGCCTCCCAAAGGCGTGTGATTACAGGCTGAGCCACCGAGCCTGGCTCAAAACAGAATTTTTTAAAAATCAACTTGTATATCTTTACAGTTCATTTGTTTTGTGGCAGTTGAATTCAGGAACTAGAAAATTCTGAAAATTATTGTGTTGCATAAAACAAATTTATTTGCTTCCCTGCATCTTAAGGTAGTGTTTGACAATTACAGCAAGTGACTACAGAAAAGAATTGCCACCAAGCAGCATGCAATGATGGTGTGTGTGATGAATGAGCTCACGTGCATGGATAGACTCCTAGTCATCACTGCCTCCATGATTCTGCAAATGAAGCAGGTTTAAATTCAAACATGGAGCATATCTTACTCCTCAGTGATAACAGATCGGTTGCCGTCAAAGACAAGATTGGCTTTGGGCCTGTCTTATTTCTCTTCAGATACACCAGATTCCAACTGTATTTCTAAGTGATTTATTCATTTGGCACCCTCTTCTTTCTTAAATAAATTGTTTTAAATAATACTTTAATACAAAGGTTTTGCTTCCAAGAATCAGTCTAGCTAATTCTTTTTAATAAAGAAGTGTCAATATTTTTGCAGACAATTTTAGGTTTGACTCTGGAAAACTAAATAATCCTTCTGATCTGCTGTTTCTTAAAATTCCACACCTATGACTCTCTCTAATGATTACATGATTTTAAATAAATGAGCTTGATTTCCCATTAAACCAGTTCCTTCTCTGTAAATGTAAATGTTTAGAAAATGACATTACTATTTTTTTTCCATTCAGGGTAATGTTATCAGCAAATTATTTTGTTTCTAGATATTTTGCATGGAAAGAATATTGTAGGTCTGGTTTTCTGGAGTGCACACTCTGAGATAGAGATTAGTATGCAAAAAGTTTACTGGAGAATGTTCTGGGGTTTAACACTGATTGAGGAAAGAAAGAAAGCACATTTGGGCAGAAGGAGATGGCAAGATGTGATGTAGATTCAACGAAGACCTTGGTAAACTCTGTGGGGAACTCTACGTGGGATGGCACTTCAGAGTAGCTCTAAGTCGGGATGATTTAGGTGCCAGCCTGATATTCTCCTGCACTGAGTCTACTTCAGCAGAGGACAATTTCTGGAGTGGGCTGATAGCTAAGGTCTTGAACCTGGCAACACTCTTAGAAGTTTAGAGGAATAGGTCCTTCACACCTGGGATAAGGAGCAAGATTATTATTGTATCCGGTATAAAGCATTCATACCATCAAAAAAGGATCCCAGATTCTGCAATCATCTTAGGAAAATGAACTTAGTAAAGTACTGGAAAAAAAGTATAAATTGTTGAAACAGTGGAAATCGCTTGAATTATTATAATTTGTGTGGTTATCGACATTCTACCACTCAAAGATTTTTATAGTCTTAGTTGCATTCTCTACTCACTTTGTATTTTTTTTTTTAAACAAAAACAGTTTTGGAAGCAAAATTATATAGAGACAAATCAGAGGAATTTTGGAGTTGATTGACTATGTTCAAATTTAGTATCTCAACTTACTAACTATCCCATCTTGAGAATATCATCTTAGAGCTGCTTGGTACTTTTACAAGTGAGAACAATCATGGGGTGAACATTAAGTGAGATGGCATTTTCAATATACCCCACCTTGACATCTTTTATTTTGAGGTAGCTAGTGTTTGTTTCTTTTCTTCCAAGCATTGCAAATAAATGATTAAGTATTGATATAAACATTAAGAAGTTTGTATTTTCTTATTATTTTGGACATTACTTCTATTTTTGACAATATAATTCTTTTTTAAAGATATGGTGTATTTAAGAAGAAATTGGAGTCTGCATGTAGGGAGCTCAATTAATGCTACCAGGTGGACTGTTGACTTTTCCACACTAATATTCTAAGTAGTTAGTTAGACTGTTGTCTAACCCTTGGCAGCAAAAGAATATGACTGGCTAGTTTATCAATTATTTTTTATTGTTATTACCTTTTTTTTTTTTTGAGTTGGAGTCTCACTCTGTCACCCAGACTGGAGTGCAGTGGCCACTCTCGGCCACCACAGCCTCGACTTGCTGGGCTCCGGCAATCCTTCCGCCTCAGCCTTCCCAGTAGCCGGAATTACAGGCGCGCGCTACCATGCCCAACTAATTTTTTGATTGTATTGTAGAGATGAGGTCTCGCCTGCCCAGGCAGGTCTCGAACCCATGGGCTTGGGCAATCCCCTCACCTCAGTCTCCCAAAGGTGCATGATTACCGGCTGAGTCACCGAGCCCGGCTGTTATTGTCTTTTTACCTATATGTGAATTCACAAAGATTTCATGAAACTAAAATGAATTTATTTCAAAATTATTTATCAAATTAAAAGCCTTCTCAGAAGAAAAATTATTTATACTCTATTTTTAATTGTGCCCATCCTCCATAGCAAGAGGAGATAGAATTAACTGATAGGACCACCCCAGTTGAGATTGAAAGGAGGAGTGGTTTATCTTTGGATATCAGAACTCTCATCCTCTTTTCTTCTTTTATAACTCTTCATTTGATTACATCTTGCTGGTCCATTGGCTAGAAAATATGATCTTTCTGTCCTTTATTTTCCAAAATGCACCTTTCTTCTTCCAAATTCTTTTTCCTCATTATGCTTTTGAACTTGTGTCTAACCATACCATTGAATGAAAATGTGAAGAACCTTTACCCAACTTAAAGGATTAATATTCTTTTTTGTGGGGGAGGATCTGTGCATACTTATTCAGCAGCTCTTCATGGAAATTTGGGAAGGGAGAATCACATTGGCAGAGAGAGACAATTGTAAAATATCTTATGTAAAACACTGGGAAGTTTAGATTTTTCCTATGTGTAATGGAGACCAATAAAATAATTTTGATCAGGGAAATGATTACATTTCCCTCAAAGATAATTACAAATATAGTCATAATAGATTTGTTTTGTTCAAACTTTTGATATCTAAAGCATTAACTAGGAAAAAAAGATTATCTGATCCTAAATATTATTGTTAGTGAATTCCTACTCTGTAAATGACATGGATATAATCACACTGACATTTCCTTCATCCTAGAACACACCATCGGAAGTTTGCTAAAAATGTTTTCTTTAGTTTAATACATACTGAAGACAGACTATGTGACCTTAGGAGTCTACCTAAGATGCCAACAGTTTACTCTCAGCTAAAAATGACATGACTATTTTACTTAAAAAAAAAATCAGTTTTCTTTCATGTAACTTAGTTTCTCTCAATTTTTAACTAGGACTGTATTTTCAATGCATTGCTGGCCAATTCCATATGCATGTGATTCTCTTATCCCCCTGTCAGTATGATGGGTGCCTGCTCATTTCTCTGTCCTTTAGCTTCACTGCTTATTAGTTTCTCCTGCTGCATTTTACTTCCTATCAAGCACAGAGCCCTTCACTGTCTACTTGAAAATGAATCTCAAATATTTGCCTTTGCCTTTTTCCCTATATTCATTGTTATTATACTGGTTCAGGCCCTCATCATTTTAATTCTGAACTGTTGAAATAGACCTTTGACTTTGATTCTCTCTCTCTAATTTCTCATCTCTCCAATGCACTCATCACACTGCTGTCATCATTATCTTTCTCACATACAGCTTTGGTCATGTCATTCTACTAGAGAGCCTTCTGTTTTCTTACGGGATCAAATCCAAACCTGTTAGCATGCAAAGTCAGTCACAATCTGCCCACATTCCTTCTTCAACAAGGTCTCAAAAAGGGAACTCTGATTCATGCAGGAGTAGATTTTCTAGTAAAAATAAAACTTTTGAAAATCTGAATGAAGAAGGAAAGGTTAAAACTGCCATGTGGTAATGTGTTTTTTTAAATTCTTGGGCAGAAGGAAGAAATTGATTATTTGAGTGTTGGTACAAACTAGTGCTGGATGCAGGAGTCCCTCAATAGATTGAATTTAGGACCCAGGGAGCAGACATCTAAAAAAATTCAGTGGAGCATATAACAAAGCAACTGCTTGAAATGGCTGATGGCAAAGCTGTGGCAGGGACATACTTTGGGAGGCAACAGTGATACTCATGTGAATTAGAAAAGGAAGATGGGCATAACCCTCCAGTGACCAGAACTCTAGAAAAAGACAATATCTGTTTTAGAGACACACTTACACATAGTCTGTCCACCAAAAAAAGTGAGCAGACATTTTCACAAATTGAAAATAACTAAATTACAAGGTTTGCTGCAATCCAGAAGTCAGGCCTACCATGTGTGAGAAAAATACCCTTAGCATCTTACTTTCCTTGTGTCCCATGACACACTCTTCATCACTCACAAAGACCACCGGCCCCTCCTGAGCCCTAGCTCATAGCTGTCTACAAGCAACTCTGAGCTCTTGTACAATGGTTTCTACCTCATGAAATTCCCATTTTTTCAAAATTCTAAAAGTCTGTGTTGAGTACCAATTAAATCAATTTCTGTGTTATTTTTGGTTGACAACAGTAGGCATAAGTAATTCTGTAGGGGAAGAGGGTCAGATACTAACCTCCACACCCTGCCTTTAGTTAACAAAATCACAAACTAAATTTGGTCTCTCAAATATACTTCGAAAACACATTTATCAGTAAGCAGTCATAAAACAGCAAATAAGACTTGTTTTCTAGGTTCATTGTTATTATACTGGTTCAGGTAGCTGGTACTTCCAATACCACCTTGAAAAAAGATTCACTCAGGGCCAACGAGGGAATGCCCCAGCATCCATCTTCTGTTCTATATAGAGTAGCTTCTGGCCTACAAAAATCTATCCAACCAGATAAATAGCAAGGAGTAAGTTCTGGGTAGCAGAGGAGTCAGCTTTGACTCACGCAAGAGTGAATGTGAAATCCATTTAGGTATCCACATAATCTAGCTGTGAGATCATGATTCTCACTTCCACATGATGATAAACTTCTGTTTTCCCCAACACAAACACTTTTCTGACACTATTTTACTCAGGAGAATGTGTAATATTAATTGAGATGTGGATAATGGAACACTAGTAGCAATAATCTCTGTGTGTCCTTTCCAGCACAATGTTGACTGACCACTCCTGACTGTGGGTGCTTACTTATAGTAGCTAAATCGTCCTGTATTTACATGATTCTGTGAGAATGTACTTTAAAATTAATCAAACTTATTAGACAATCTGGATCATAGCATGTTGTAGAAAAAGCATATCCTTGGAGTGACCCTTTACTGGCTAGACACCTGGGGAAAAATACTTCTTTTGAAGACAATCCTATGAATTCCCTGACCACCAAAAATCATTGAAAATCAGACAGACCTGGATTAAATCTTAGCTCTACTACTTAGTTCTTGCATAACCTTGAGCCAATTATTTAATTTTACTGATCCCCTCTTTTCTCATTTATAAAGTAGGCTACAGAGTCAAGCATGTAAGGTATTCTATAAACATAACATCCAGTAATGTGGTAGAGTTGGCTCAGACCAGATTATAAGAGTCTCATGGTGCCTGAGCATGGTGGTTTATGCCTGTAATTCCTGTACTTTGGGAAGTGGAGGCAAGACATTGCCTGAGCCCAGAGATTTGAGACCAGCTTGGACAACTTGGTGAGACCTTGTTCCCACAATAAGTCAAAAAATTAGCCAAACCTGGTGGTGTGTACCTGTAGTTTCAGCTACTTGGAAGGTTGAGGCAGAAGGATCACCTGAGTCTAGTAGGTCAAAGCTGTGGTAGCTGTGATCATGCTACTGCAATGCAGCCTGGTAAAAGAGTGAGATTCTGACTCAGAAAAAAAAAAGCTAATGGTAAATATTTAAGAATTTTGTAAGACAGTTGTTAGTACAGCCATTGAAAAACATAATATTATATACACTTGCAATTAAATAAATTATATTAAAAAATAGAGGAAAGAATCACTCAAAACATATCACAATCTGAATACTTTGCATTTTATTATTTTCCATGTTCTTATGTCTTTTATATCCATGGTACAACATTGTACAAGTGTACATCTCTCCACACCTCTGCTGTTACTGACATCAAGTAGCCTGAAATCAGACATGGTGGCAATACTTACACGGTGGGAATCAGCATGCACTATAAATTAAGATTTGATTTATAATCCTGTTGATTGTCTCTAATCTAAAGAAAGTGATGAAGAAAATATCAATAAAGCATATTAAACTTAAAAATATGTCATGTTTGTGCTTTTTACATAGTGAATGACACACATGCACACACACACACACACACACACACACACACATACAAAATCTAGTGTTCAAAATTTCTATTCAATTCTGTGAAGAAATTTCTCACAACTTTGACAAACAATTGAAGTTCCAACGTACGACATGGTTGTTATCACTATCATTAATTTAAATGACAATATATATCAACTAACATTCATATTGCAACTATACTCATTTATTAATTGCAAACACAAGATGTCTACAGTCATAAGAGTTTAGCAAAAATCAGGGAATGCATTCTGTCAAATTTGTCATCTATATGGAAATTACAATATATTTTATTTATTTGTAATATCATATGCTACACATGTTTAAATCATTGAACTTTAGAACAAAATCATATATATGTATATATATATACATATGTGTGTGTATGTGTGTGTATAGTTTTTGACAGCTGTTACTGAAAATTTACTGTGAAGGATAGGATTAAGATGGCTGGCATGAGGCAGCTAGAGTAAGTATCTCCTACAGAGTAAACCAAAAGAAAATTTCCTCAGCATCCAGAGAAGAATGGGACTGACAGCACTCCCCACAATTCTCCATAGTAGTGATAATAACCACTTAGTGCAAAGAAGAAGAAAAAATATCCATCAACCTGGGCTGGAACTGGCCAGATTCTGGACTACACCACCGTAGTCCACCACAGCCTCTAGATGGAATTCAGGAGTTCTGTGTTCCTGCTGCAAACTTGGGAAATCCACAGAGCCTTGTACTTGGCCTAGGCTGGCTGGACATTTTCTTGGAGCAACACTCACCAAGCAGAAACCGTCTACAGCCATCGTCACAGTTGACTTTCTCTCATAAGCTCCACTTTCTGGCCAGAGATCAACATTACAGCCTACACATTGCATTTAATACCTCAGCTCTGGTGAAGGCCTGATCCAAAACCCCAAATAACTTACTTTTCCAAGCCACTCTGGCCATTCAAACCATTGTGATCCAGTGCAGGAATACAGCACAAAACTTCCACAGCTGGCAATTGGTAAATTCACCACATCAAGACTATCTACAGCCAAGGGAACCCTATAGTGCCTATGTCTGCCCCAATCAACCTCAAATAAGAAGAAATAGTCTATCCAAATGTGAAGGAACAAGAAAAATAATTATGACAACATGAAGAAACAGGTTTCCAACATCCCCCCAAAACCACACCAACTCTTTAGCAGTGAACCCTAAACAAAATGAAATTTCTGAAATTCTAGAAATAGACGTAAAAAGATTGATTATAAAATTGACCAGTGAACTTCAGGAAGAAATTGAAAACCAACATAAAGAAATGTAAAAAACTATTCAGGATATGAATGAAAAATTTTTCACCTTCAAAAAAAAGCTAAAATTCTGGAAATGAAAGAATCATTTAGGGAAGTACAAAATGCAGTGGAAAGTTTTAACAGACAAGAACAAGAGAAGAAAGAATATCAGACTTTGAAGAGAAGGCTTTTGAATTAACCCAACCAGACAACAAAATAGAAAAAAGAATCAAGAGAACAGAACAAAATCTCCAAGCAATGTACAATTATGTAGAACATCCAAACCTAAAAATCAGGTGTTTCTGAGGAAGAAGAGAAAGTAACAGGTTTAGAAGACCTATTTGAGGAATAATGGAGGAAAACATCACTGGTCTTGCCAGAGATCTAAACATCACTGGTCTTGCCGGATACGAGAAGCCAAAAGAACACCCAGAAGATTCATTGCAAAAAGATCATTCCCCAAGGCATATAATCACCCTGTTATGCAAAGTTAATGTAAAGAAAAGAATTTTAAGAGAGGTGAGACAAAAGCATCAAATAATTTACAAAGTAATCCTATCAGACAAACAGCAGACTTCTCAGAAGAAACCCTAGAAGCCAGAAAGGATTTTGGTCTCATCTTCAATCTCTTCAAACAATAATTGTCAACAAAGGATGTTGTATTCCACAAAACTGAGATTCACAAATGAAGGAGAATTGAAGTCTTTTGCAGACAACAAACCACTGAGAGAATTTGTCAACACTAGACCAGTTCTACACAAAATACTTAAAGGAGTTCTAAATATGAAACAAAAGTTTGAAATACACAAGTAGAAAAATGCTGGCTACTATGAAGTTCACAGGGGTTATGGAACACCAACAAAATAGAGAATAAATAAATAAATGAAACAAGATTACAACCAGCGTGATGGAAAGAATAAGACCTTACATACCATTATTAACTCTGAATGTAAATGGTCTTAAATTTCCCACTAAAAAGATACAGACCGGCGGAATAGATAAAAAGCACACAACCCAACTATCTACTGCCTTCAAGTGACCCACTTAACTCATAAAGACTCCTATATCTATTCATCTTCCTATGTTTTAAATGCCTAGAATGTAAAAGAAAAAAATGTTATATATCTTAATCTAAGTATCATTCAGAACATCTAGCAGAAAGCACTATATGATAAGACTCTCAGGAAATATTTATTTTTAAAAATTGAATATTTTGTCAAGTTTACTTTCTACAACACTAAAAATCTAATTTTTATTTTCTTCTTTTTTCAGACTAGAAAATTTACCTATTGTCCATTATTAGATTCGTTGGCAATAAGAACAGATTTGAACTAAAAAAATTGAATTTTCTATCACCAGATCAGTGACATGTACCACCTCAGCAAAGCTTTTAGAATCTATTCTTTTCTTAAGGAAACCAAATTTTTCTTTTTTTTCCACAAAGATAATCTGAGCAAACAAGAGAAATGTGTGCCAAGATAAAACTATCATATACTGATCAACTTTTTATTGATCTGGGATTCTTCATCTAGCAATAGTTATTATTAATAGACAATAGCTAGATGAAGAATTCCAGAATTATTATTATTATTAGTTATTATTGTTAATAATAATATAAATACTGTGCTAATAATTAGCATTATTAATATTATCAATACTATATGAAAATGCAATTAGTATTTATCATTGTATTCTATTATTAATAACATTACTATTAATACTTTTATGTCCTTACTATGTTATGAGTGCTTTTCATGCGTTATTTGTCTAATCTTCATCACATTTTTATGAGACAGGTATTATTATTTTTTTAAGATGAGAAAACCAATTAGATCTTACAGCTATTGAATGGTAGAGTTAGTATTTGAACTCAAGAAATCTAGCTGGAAAACTAAATTTCCCAAAGCAGTTTTGGTTTACCAGAAAGAGATCATCTTTTGCAAGAAAACAATTCTAAAAGATGAAAAATCTGAAGGAATCAGAGCATATGGTTTAGCCATAAACCATATGTAGAAATAATTCACGATAATATAAGAGGAGAAAACATTTTACTGATAGGGGAGGAAAGGAGAAAAAGAGAAAAGCCAACCATTCTGGTGTTAGCTATTGTTGTGGTCCCTGAATAAATGATGCTACACTGGTCAACTGTAACCAGGTTGGTATGGGAGGAGGCATATTTTCCAGATAGATTTAAGGGGAGCCCAAGACCAGAGAGGATCCATGTCTCACTCCTGGCCCACAGTTTAGAGAGAATCAAACCTCCTAAAATATCCTCTACTGGAGAATTCACAGCTGTGAGTAACATGGCAGCCTGGCTGGTTTAAGGCAGAGGTCTCCTGGGAGAGCTCCATGAGAGTCTAGGGTCTGTATGGTCATAAAAGAGCAACTCATTGGTTTCCCATAATATAGAAAGAGGTGAGGGGATCGAAAAAGTGACCTTCCAGGCGTGATGAAGTCATGCTAGGATCAGACTTGCTCCAGGTACTAAAACAGATATTCAAAGGCCAGACACAAGACACGAGAGACTCACAGGGGCAATTTGATATGTAACAACTTTCTATTTAAATTCAGAGTTTACTGATATTTAGCTTGGAACTATAGAGTAATTTCTAATTTCACTGAGTTTACCTGAGAGATGATTAAATAAAGTTTTATGTATTAGAAATAATAGACATTTAGAGAGAATATTAAATTGAATTATAAAAGTAGATTTTATGATTCTTTCAAATTAATGTCAGAAACTGTGAAATTTGAACTGGTAGTACGCTCTTTTCAGATAGTGTATATATCTAGGAAGTAACAACTGTGAAAATATAAAAGATAATATCATAGTGGAAATGTATTCATTGAATATATGTGCAAATATATCCTTACGCATGTATATATGCACACATGCCCACCGTGCATCCACTCCATCTTTGATTGTTTGACTAATTATTTATTATTGGTTTGTTTATTATAGAGTGCTATACTTTGCTGGAAAATATTGCTAACTTTTCGAAGATGTCACTATAGCCAAGAGTGCCAAACCTGACCCTGCTTCATACTATTTGTATGACTTTGGATGACTGACTTAATCTCTCAGATATGCAGTTTCCTTATTACTAATTCCTCACCATCAAAGTAGGATTTCTACAAACATACAAGAATGTATGTGCCATTGTAAGTCCTTGGAAATGTTACCTGTGGCTGTTCTGTGTGGCTTTTGTTTTACTAAATGTTATGCTCAACTGTTTTTCCTCGTCTTCATTTTGATCACCCAGGATATGCAGTTGTCGACACTGGGCTTGACCCCTGCCCCCTTCAGGCTCCTCTGGATTTTACAATATCACAAACATGAAGAGAAGTTTGAACTCTTCCTAGGAGCAGTTCTTTAGAGAGTGTCACAATCTACGAGATCTCATTCCAATCTCGCCACTCTCTTATCTATCTTATTTTTTAGGCTTTTTTTTTTTTTTATGAGAAAGTGATCTTTGAGAACAGTAGAAGAGCAATTATAATATCAATAAGGATTCCCAGGAGACCACATTTTTAAAAGAAAAAAATGAGCTTCAAGAAAGAAAGTGATGGAATGCCTTCAGCCATGAAAATGCATGTCTCTGGTGTGTGTGTGTTCATTTTTGTTGATGTCATAGATGGTATTGTGTTTTCTGTCTTTCATCATGTTCTCCAATTTCGGTATCACAGCTTGTGGTTTCTAATGAATGATTTTGCTGCTAATGCTTTGAAGTCATGAGTCCATTTTCTAATCTTTTTTTTTCTTTTAGAAATGACTTTTACCTTTTGTATAAATTCTTCACAAATTTGTTAGTATTTAGTGCATATTCACTTTTAAGAAGTGAACAATCAATACTTGGATAACTGTTTCTGTTTATCAGCATGTCACCTCTTGATGTCTCTGGTCTTAGGAATGACTTTAATAGAGAGGCCAGCAAAACACATGTGTTATAAATGATGCTTTTAATAAAACAAACAGCCATAGATCTTCTATGGCTCACTAATATTACCAGCTAAAATAAGAGAAATGAGTAGTTTTAACTTCTCACCCTGGGATTCTACAGTTACTGAATTATCAGAAGAATACTGATTAAAATTTAAATATAAATTGAAGCCAAACTATGAAATAAATTTAAAAAGTCAATCTGGCTTTAAGTACCCTGAAGCTGACAAACAGAGATTTAGTTTTCATTCTTTTATTTGATAAGGGTTCAGAATAGTTATGAAAGTGTTATTGCACATTTTTGTTATGAAACTTGCAAAACAACTACAAATTTGATGTGAAGAATACATGCATTGAATTTAGTGGTTCCTTACTCGTTTTCATTATTGGGAAACTGAAAGTTCATTCAAGGATTACATATATTCTGAAATATTCTAGAGAAGTAAATTTTTAGGAAAGGTGGCACAAAGTATATTTTTTAAAAAACGAAAGATAGACTATTACACATTGATTTATCCACAGTTTAAAAATTGCTTTACTTTTTTCTTCTGAGAGTTTAAAGTTATTCACCACTTAGAGGGAATAGAAGACTGAAATGTAATTCAGATTGTAGATTTAGTAGTGCTTATCCTAATATTTTTTCTTTAATATTTGATTTCCTGTTTTTTTCAGTGAATTGTTGTTTTCAAAAAATATTTTCCAGAAAATAGGACGCTGTTTTTCTTACTCTCTATTTAGAAGTAAGTACTCCTTACTTGGGTTAACATTTAAAGAAATTCTGAAAATATAAGAAAATAGTGAGATAGTTTCTTAGGAAGTCTGACACATCTTTCAAAACATGGTATTGTGTAATGAAATAATTTTCTTTCTTGTCAAAATGTCAACATCACATTTTTTTAGTAAAAAACTTGAAATTTCATCTTTCATAGGGAATAATGCACCCATTTTGTGAGACACATTTGATATGAGATGGACTTTGGGGCCACAGTGTCTTCATGTATAAGACGAAGTTGATTAAATCATCCATCTAATTCTAGTGTTTTTAATTTTCATAAGAACTCTCTTGGAAAATGAGGAAATGAGATTCTAGAAGAAAATATTTATCAAAGATGCTTCTAGTGATTTTTGTTAAACCATATTCCCACCAGACTAATTATCGAATGATTATAAAGTAACTCAGTAGCAGGAGCCCTTTAGCTTGTTGCTACCTGATTAATTTCAGGCATTGCATTCCACATTGAAACTTCAGAACTCAGTAACCTTCACCATACAATCTACTATGGTGCTGGCAGTATGTACTTGAAACTTGGGAAAACACCAGGGATTATACCCCACCTGGAATAGTCTAGTAGTAGTTGCTGGGGTAAAAAAGATGACCTAAACAACTTTGAAGTTTCTAATTTCCATGATGCCCTAAGTGCACACTGCCCAAGTAAAATGCCAAATTTTACTTCATTCACTACCTGTGGTGCTTGATATCATTATTATTCTTTATATATGTGTATTCATTTCAGGAATATCTCAGCTCTTTAAAAGAAAAATCTCATTTCTTACCTTAATGCAAATTCCTTCCTGTCAGGTTTTGTTAACTCTCCAATCCAGTGGAAGAAATTGATTCTCCATAAAATTCTATAGCCGTTTCAGCAACAGAAAACATGCTTGTTTTTCAAGTAGTGGAGATGGTCAAACAGTGTGACTGCATGCTCTCAGTTGCTGAGCAATAATTTTTTTTTTCCCAACTGGTTTTATTATGCTTTTAACTAGAAGTTTTAATGTGATCGGGGTTTCTTGGATAAAAACTACAGAAAATACCTCCAGATACTTAGATGTGATCTTTTTGGCATCCTTTTATCAGCCTGAAGTTTAGTAGACATATCCTACCCCAGTGTTTCTCAATTAATGAAAGAGAAGAGAAAGAAATGGGCAATTACACTAGAGTTTATTTTGGGTAACTGAATAAATATTTTTGGTTGTGGCCAAAAAAGATATTGCTAGCATTTAATGGAAAAGGTCTAGAGAGTCTGCATGTTCTGACATACACAGATGGTCCTGACCACAAATAAATGCTCTCAATCACATTATTGATTATTATTAGTGTTAGTATTCTGTTTGGAAAGCCCCTTGAGACATTCATATTGATGAAAAATCAGTTTTTGATTATATGACTCTAGACCCATACATTATGTACACTCACATATATAAGTACAAAGTATTTTTGCAAGGCTTAAAATATACTGAATATTCTAAGACTGCATGTAACATGGAAATAGAAGGATGAATTAACTTAAAAAAATATTACTAGGAGTTGTTCACTATTTTGGAAAGCCACATGGTAATATCATTGGTGAGACTGAATCACCAACTGGATATATGTCCACATAAATCTACAATTGTAATGTTGCATTAATTCTTATTTCAAAATGTCAAGAAGAGCCAACGTATTTATTTAGTATTGTCTTGCTTTCCTTAAATTCAAACTACCCTGAATAAGCATATAAATACTTTTGACTACTTCAATATAGTCTCTTTGTGCCAAGAATTTGCATATAGAATAATGAATTATTTTATTATAAAATATTTTATTTTCCACTTAGAACATTTACTGATTTGAAAATAAAATATATAAGATAAAATTATTAATTTATTTAAATATACTAAAAGTTAATTAATTACACAATATATGCCATAAAAAAGGATACTCATTCTGATAGGATTTGAGAACCAATATCTTAAAACTTTTTAAACTTATGCAAAAGTTTTTAGTTCAGAAATAATGGAGTAAAATAATGATAATCTTCTAAATGAGACTTTGTATTCTCAATTTTTTTTTTTTTTTTTTTTTTGAGTTGGAGTCTCACTCTGTCGCCCAGACTGTCGCCCGGCCTCCGCAGCCTCGACCTGCTGGGCTCCGGCGATCCTTCCACCTCAGCCTTCCAAGTAGCTAGAACTACAGGCATGCGCTACCACGCCCAGCTGATTTTTTGATTTATTGTAGAGATGAGGTCTCGCTGCCCAGGCGGGTCTCGAACCCACGGGCTCAGGTAATCCACTCACCTCAGCCTCCCAAAGGCAAGGGATTACAGGCTGAGCCACCGAGCCCGGCTCTCAACTTTTTTTAAAGAAAAAGAAATATATATTAGGTAGTTATAGAGTCATTTGAACTAATATCGGTTGAAATAGTATGGTGTTAGAAACTAGATGCATACTTTGAAAGGCTTAGAGATGCTACCTCAGGAAATAAACAAGTTTCCCTAAGGTTACACTATCAGTAAGCTGAGAGGTGTTCTGTTACTCTACCTGACTAGTTTCCTAGTACCAAGATTTTTTCATAAAGTTGGATATTGAGTGGGTGAGTGTAGTATTCACTTCTCAGATTATTCACTCTGTATAAAAATTTCAAACCATTTACATCTTAGTCTCCTTATTATTAAATGTTGCTAACCATGCATCTCCAAAGTTATAAGTTTGAAGTAATCTTCAAAGATCCTTTACAGCTTAAAATCTAATGCATTATTTCCCTTTAAACCATAACACAAATTTGAGTTAAAAAAAGAAAAAAAAAAAAAAAGCAGAAGCAGGAAGCTAAAATCATAAACATTGGATTCTAGTTCTGACTGCCTACTTTTATTATTAACAATGATAATTATTATAAATATAATTGCTATCTTTGGCAATTCACACCTCATGTCTCAAGTTTTTAACAGGTACCCTTTTCAGCTTTCTTACAGGTTATTGTTAGAAGCAAATTACATAATAATGCAAAAACACATTGGAAGTATATCAATATGTCAAAAGTTTACTTAATTTCAGAACAGTTATACAGGTATGTTATGTAGTTTTATAAAAGTTACATAAGTATGTCAAAGGTTTTTTTAAATTTCAGAACAGGGAAGAATAAGTTCTTTGATTTTTTAGTAATGGGTCTACAGGTTGGAATGCTTTCAATAATTCTCTTTTATCTTTACCTAAAATATATTCTATAAAGTGCCCAAGCAGAGAGTACAGTTCACCTTCGAATGAGAGTTAAAGTAAGATAAACAAAATAAAATTTAAAAAAATGTAGTCAAGTTTATCTAATAATAAAGTATCATCTATGGAATTTTAAGAGAGAGAGATGACCCAATAATTTTATAGGTCGATCCACTCTTATTTACATGTTAAGGCAACAGAAAGACAATCGTACTCCCGTTAGTTAAAATTTATTGTCCGAGGAGTCTTCTGTGCAGCGTTCCAGTCACCCAAGGAAAAAACAGAATTTTGATTAAAAAGGGTTGATGGTACCCAGGAATGGGCCCATGAGTGCATGGATTCGCAGAGTACAGAGGCAATTTTCCTGATGGTCTGGTTCAAGGCCAGAATGACTTTCCAAAGAAACGTCTATTCTACATCCAGTCTTGCACAAATGAATACATTTCAGACCAGCCTACAGATGTCTTTTACAGTCTTTCCCTACTCAAAAAAGATGAGATTTTGAAATAAATGAATGAAATATTAAAAAAAAGGGTTGATGGTGAGTACTCAAAACAACTAAAATTAAAGAGATAAGATCACAGATGAAAATAATTAAAATTATAATAGGACACAAAAGATATAAAGGTTTCTTTTAAAAGGTTTGGCTTTACAATAGATTGTGTCATACTCTAGGAATCTATTTGTATTCGATAGGAAACAAAAAGAAGCTCATCTTATTTTGTAAGAATAATTTGAAAATACTTTAATGTAGTTAGTTATGAGATATAAATAAAATCACACTATCAAATTTTTCAATAATAACATTTAATAAAATGTTATCCTAAAGACTGGAAAGAAAATAAACAATAAAGCATTGAATAGAATGCAGGCACAAAATAATTAGTGGCAAACATAAATTTTAAGTTTCACTACTACAATTGAAAGGATGCAAATTATACACTTAAAATTATGTAAGGTAAGAGAAGCAATGAGTAATACTTGTGTTGTAAGGGAAAAAAAAGAATGGAAATTATACCATAAAATTAAAGTGTTTAAAGTAAAAATGACCAAACAAGATAAAAATCAATACATAATTGACAGGGATCAATTGACAATAATGACATTGAACATGAAAACAATTTGAAGTCAGCCTTGCTAATCCTCCTATTTCAAGGTCAGAGCCTTAATAAAGTTTTTGCAGAACTGAGTCTTGGGATGGATACATGGGGAGATGCAGTTGAGAACCTTGCATTTCCAGATTCGCATGAACCCTCTGGACCTACAGGAGTGGCTGGTATTCACTTATTAGAAGATAGTGCCCACCCACCTTACTCAAAGACCAGGTAGAAGACATATAAGGCAAGTACCTTGCTCTTCCCACCTGACAAACAGGAAAAAAATAAGGAACACATTTTAGCATAGCTGAGCTGTGTAACTCCAGGTCCTGCTTGGAATGATGAACCACACACCAAAGGACCTGCAGGATCTGGTTGATAGGTACCTATTGGCTTTGAGAGAACATGCATGAAATTGGATTCTAAGAGTATTTTTTTTTTTTTTGAGTTGGAGTCTCACTCTGTCATCCAGACTGGAGTGCAGTGGCTGCTCCCGGCCACCGCAGCCTCGACCTGCTGGACTCCGGCGATCCTTCCGCCTCAGCCTTCCAAGTAGCCGGAATTACAGGCATGCACTACCACGCTTGGCTGATTTTTTGATTTATTGTAGAGATGAGGTCTCGTCAAGTTGCCCAGGCGGGTCTTGAACCCATGGGCTCAGGCAATCCACTCACCTCAGCCTCCCAAAGGCGTGGGATTACAGGCTGAGCCACCGAGCCCGGCTGATTATAAGAGTTTGAAGTGAAGGTGAAAAGCACATAACGTCGGAGAGAGCAGAGAATACACTATATAGGATTCAACATCTTGCAAGGATTTGAGGAGAATGGCTCACATGTTGCTAGGATGATCCTTGAAAACCTGGATATGAATGCTGGCTCTTACTAAGTGATGTTGAAATGGCAGTGCTGATATGCAGAGACTGGATAGCATGTACTATGTAAGGCCAGGACACCTCCCAGACAACTCTGTTCTATGGGAGAGCCCAGAGTTTGTTCCATTTACTAAAGGGATAAAAAGATATACTGAGAGAGGGTGGTCCATTTACTTCTATCAAGTCAATGCTATGTGACATAGATTTTGTTATGGATACATGCTACTTATGGGACCATATTTCAGGGATTTTGATTACTACTCCTCTGAAATCTATTACCAATGTCTTAAACAATAATTTTATTATATTTATGGAGAGAGGTGAACTTGTATCTGCCTCAGATGTCTGTGGTCTCAGAAGGGAAGATATAAGGACTGAAAATATCTTAAAGTTTTGGAGCTTGAATTATATGAAACCTCAGCCACTCACATGTTTGGTGTCAGAGCAGGAATGACTTGAATTCAGAATTCTGGGCACTTACACATGGACTTTCCATGTGGCTTAGCTTCTTACAATATGGCAACTTCAGAGTAGTCAGTTTTCTTCCATGGTTGTCCAAGGTTCCAAGCATAAGGGGTTCAGTGATCAAGCTTGATGCTATATAATCTTTTTTTAAACCTAGGTTTAGAAGTCATATTTGAGAATGCATACTTTTGCTGCATTTTATTAGTTACTAGTAAGTCTCAAGGGTGCTAATATTCATAGCTGTAATATCTTGATGGGAGAAGAGTCAAGGTCAGATTTTAGAGGAACACATGGAATGACAGATATTGTCTTTACTTTCTAACAATTAAAACTTTCACAGAGTGACATCATCATCATTGAGAAATTCAGTGGTGTCTGTCTTTATCTGGGCCACGACTGATGTTAGGATATGCTGTCACAGAATTGGGCTCCCTTCCAGTCAGCTGATAATAGGATTTCAAAATAATCAAGACCAGGTGTGTGCTACTATTACATTCAGTGGCAAGATTGGTGTAACAGCCAAGGGAGTCCAACCTTCAGAGAAGTATAGAGACAGTGTTCCTGTAAGCCTGCATGAAGGGGGTCAACGAGTAGTCCATTTAATTTATACAATCAAAAGAAATCAGGGACAAATAAGAGAGAGACCAAGAGAGGCTGCCCCAATAAAAAGTCATGATTTTTTTCTCTGGTTTCTGTACCTGAGCCAATATTTAGACCCGGAATCCATAAATTTAAGGACAAGCCAGATTTCTATGAAGAAGGACTTTGCAACTCATTAGCTAGTGTATTCAGTAGTAATTCCTCAGTTCTTTCGTAAAGTGATTTATGAAAATTGACTCACATAGCTGTGTATTGGGAAGAGGGAAGTACCCAGAGTTTTGGAGTCTTATTGGAAAAAGAATCCAAATTAATACTGGTGCTCAGAGATCCAAAGTGCCAACATGGCTCTCCCATTAGAATGGGGGCATATCGTAGCTACAGAATAAAGGAATCGTGGTTCAGGTCCTTTCACAGTGAGACCACTATGTTCACAAACCTACCATGTGGTCATTTCTTCAGTGTATTATGGAATGAGCATATTTTGTAGCTGACAGAATCCTCAATTGATTTACTTGGGAAAGAGCTATTACAGTGGGGAAGGCCTCTGAAAAAAATTTGAATTGTCTTATAGAGGATGGACACCTTGTAGCACACTAAGATTTGGTTCCTCCAGATCAGTCAACTAAAGTTTTTTTCTGAAAGTTTTGAGCAGGTTGCATCATGATTTTCAGAAAAAAAGTGTCTCAAGTTGTGGTAAACAGATGACTGGTTCTTCTCTATGACAACTCACCTGCCCACACTGTGATGAGTGTTCAGCAGGTTTTTAACCAAAACGGCATGACCCCGTGCCCCACCTTCCCTATTCACTTTATCTTGCCTCATAGGGAAATGTTTTGTCAATGTGGAAGAAGTGAAACAATAAATGGTAGAACTAAAAGACATCAAAATCAACACATTCAAAAACTATTCTGAGCAATGGAAAAAGCATCTTGATAGCTGTGTTGCATCGAACGGAGAGTACTTTGAAGATGACTGAAGTTGAAACATGTAAGAATAAATACACAATTTTTTATAAATAAGTTCCGAATTTTGGGGGGGTTTCCCCCCTCATAAATCATTCAGAAAACAGCAACTAAAATGTTATAGGTCCTTTGTAGAGATATAACCATGAAACATCAAGCAATCAGTCTCAGGTGGCCTGAGTTGGGTACAGATCTGCTGCCCTTCAAGTCATAGGATCATCCAATGTAAGAAGAAAGTCATTCCTTAAATCCCAGGCACAAGCAAGACCAGATGGCACAAGCAAGCCATACAGGAGGTGGTGTAACCTTCTTTATTATCTCTTCTACCACCTCTCACCTCTGGCTTCATGTAGGGGTTGGGGAAACTTATAAACATCTGATAATAAGGAAAAAAAAAACAGCTTGGTCCATAAATAGGTTTTCTCATTATATCAGTGAGACCTGAACATAAGCTGCTGCCCATTACAATCCCATTCAGGACCGGCCCTGGGGCGGGGAGGGGGGCAGTGAGGGAAATCTACCCACTGCAAAGAGTTCTGGGGAGGGTATACTTAGTCATCTACTTTATGTGAGTAAAAAAAAGAAATGAAATACAGGAACGTTTGAGGGCTGATGTAAATCAAACAGGGACTTGGAAAGAAAAAAAATGAAGGAAAGGTCTGGGTTGAATAGGTTTGGGGAAATGGCATGAACATGGATCTATAGAGATAGGTATGCAGTAAGGTCTTATCTCGATACTGTACTCGTATTGGTACAGATGTAAATACCCACTAGAAAACACGCATCACTGAAGAGACTTTAAAGAAACAGGTAGACAGAGTCACTTGGCAGGTAGACCTCAGATAGTTTCTGTCATTGGCTGACCCAGTGCTGGCATATCAAATATTTGGAGCAGTATGAAAGTGAAAATGGAGCCTATAAACAGGCCTGATAGTATAGGCAGCCATTCTCTAAGTATGATGCAGCCATTGCCCCTGTTGAGTATGTAGCTTGCTAGAAATAAGGACCAAGACTGAGCCTTATTCAGTGTTACCTGAGATCAACCAACCACTTGGTGCAAGTGACTTACCCTCCTACCCTGACAGAGAGGCAAGTCATATTGAATGTGGCTGACACTTATTCTAAGTATGGGTTTGCCTTTTGCACACAGGACCTTGGCCAACACATTGTTAGGACTTGTAGACTCTTTGATTCACCAACACAAGACCCCAAATAAGATTGTATTATACCAAGTGTATTGGTTTGCTATTGGTTTATACTAGTCTGCCATGACAAAATACCACTGACTGGGTAGTTTAAAAGATAGAAATTTATTTTCTCACAGTTTTGGAGCCTGGAAGTTAAAAATCAAGATGTTGGCAGATTTGCTTTTTTCTGAGATCTCTCTCCTTGGCTTGCAGATGGCTTCCTTCTTGCTGTGTCTTCACAGCAAGTCTTTATGTATGCATTTCACTGATGTCTCTTTTTAGTTATAATCTCTTCCTCTTGTAAGGACATCATTTAGATGGCTTAGAATCCACCCTAACGATCTCATTTAACGTAATCACCTCTTTAAATACCCTATATCTATATAAGGTCATATTTTGAGGTAATAGAGGTTAGGGCTTCAACTTTTGAATGTTAGTGGGGTAGTACAATTCAGCTTGCAACACCATGAAATTTACTTTAAAGCGAAGAAAGTCCAGCAATGGACACATGAACCAATAACATGCTACACACTGATAATCTACCTGCCTGGTAGAGAAATGGAATAGTCTAGTGAAAACACACCTAAGTCACCAGTTTGACATGATATTCTGAAAGGATTAACATTATATCATCCTATGCTCCTGAAAGGTAGAATCCTTGGGTCCAGGAAGCAATAGTGGGAGTACTAACAGCACCATTCCTTCTAGTGGTCTGTTTTGTGTTCTCCATTTTCCAACCTGAGGCTCTGTGGGTATAGAGATCCTTGTTCCCAAAAGGGGAAGACTTCTTCCAGGAGGCACAGTAAGAGCGCATTGAACTTTAAGCAAAATATGTTGCCAGATCACTTCAGCCTCCTCATGCCAAAAGATCAGCAGTCAAGGAAATGAATTATTGTGTTGGTGGTGACAATTTAATTTGATTACAAGAGAAATTGGGACTGCTGTAGTATAACAGAGTATAGGAGAATATGTTTGGTGTCAGGTGATCCACTGAGAAATCCTTTGGTGTTTCATCCCCATTTTGATAATAAATGGACAAAATAGTAACAGTCAATTTCCTGAGTAGGGGCTACCAATCACTAGGAATGAGATCTGGCCCATTCTTCCATTCAAGATTGTCCAAATTTCCAATGAAGCATGAGGAAAATGACAGAATAGAGGGATGATGAGCAAAAGTTATGACCTTGAGACCAACCACAGTATTACCACCAATTCTTTTTTCTAGGTTCCTCAGGAAGCTCTTTCCACGTTGGCCAAGCTTACTCTACCTTGCTTCAAGAAAAACTGAGTGATACAAGGGATGAACTGTAGGGATTATGATGATCCATTCATTATTCAGGAGGAACGCACTCATTGGTATATACACAGCTGATTTCTCACAACTGATACCTCTGAAATGTTCCTCAGGTTCAAAAGAACTACCTCACGCCAAGTTTCATTCTCTCTCTTGAGATATCCCACTGCCAATGACTAGCTGACAGGCTGATGTGGGCATACAAAGCTTGGCCCCCTTGCCTCAACTGGGGACAAGTTAGAAGAACCATTAAAAATTATTTAGCGCTCCTGGTAAAATTGTCAGATGTCTCAGTTAACACTGTTGGATGACTTAGTTTTTCCCTCTGCCCAATCAGCCTTTCTTCAGTTTTTTATAGGCATTTCTCTGAGACCTTTTCCCAATAAACTTTCAGCATGCTCTTCTTCATCTCAGAGTCTGCTTCCATGGAACCCAGTCTATAGCAGATGGAGATAACATTCAGGTTGTTTATGAAGAGTAAGACAATGTAACTTGGAGAAGGTTTTCAGGAAGAAATTGAGACTACATATTTTGAATTATGGAAAGAGAGTCCTTTCTTTAAATCCTGACCTATTCTTTAAAAAGTTATGGATAGTTAGGCTAACATATAATCTGTGTTATGCTAAAGAAAATTACTGTAATTTAAAAAATAGATTCTATGTTAATAATCTCAGAAAGGACTTTGTCTACTTTCTAAGTTCCTACTGCCCATAAAGATTGGTAATCCTACATTATTTAGCATATAAGGTTATGTGCTATCATTTTTACTGCTTAAATCATTTTTCACAATCAGTCACATCACGATGAGAATAGATATATTAGCTTATGCTTCTCTAATTTATCCCACAGAATAATACTGAGGATGAACTTGGCACATCACTGATTACTTCAGTGATGGATTATTGGCTCGATTTACATAAAATTAAAACATGAATGTTCTCTCCTCTTTAGACTTTTCTTTTTCTTATTTAACCCAAACTTTTTGACTCTTTTTGGGACACAAATTCACATTAATTTAACTTCTCCAAAATGCAAAACACAATTCATGCATTCTTTTAACAACCTAAACAAAATATCATCATCAAACACATATCTGTGGCTTAAATTTCTGACTCAGAATTTTAGTAAATTCTTTCTTGTAATATCATATGTGTCACAAAGTGATGTAGTGCTGTAATGATAATTACGTGCTGTAAACGTGCTTTTGCGTTGGGATCCTGAGCTAGTGTGTGAGGCCCATATCCTTTCTGCTACTCACATAACATCTATAGTTCCTGTTTTGTCTGACTGAGTCTACTTAATGTCTTACTGCTCTTTTATAGAATTTTATGGTGAAAGGGAAGTCTTGGTTTTAAATTCAGAGTATGCCCTGCTCAAATTGAAATAAAAGGCAGTCTTTTACATGGATCAACATTTTCTGTGTCTCAAAGCACCAGGATGCTTGACATTCAATTTTCACGACACCATAAATTAAAGCATTACCGAAGAAAATGCAAGTTTTGCTTGTTTTCTAAAAAAAATAAGTATAACCTAAACATGTATTTCTTCCCCATACTTTTTACACACATACACACACATTCAAGGTATACCATATTAGTCAATACTTTACACAATTGCTATGGTACCACAATTTTTAAAATTTTAAAACATTTTTTATTTTAAATTTTAGATTCAGAGTTTGTTACATGGGTCTATTGCTTGGGGTTTGGGTTTCTATTGAACCTGTCAACTAGGTAGTGAGCATGGTACCCAATAGGTAGTTTCAATCCTTTCCCTGTCCCTCTCCACTTTCTCCTTTAAAAGTCCTCATTCTCTGTTGTTCCCACTTGCAAGTAAGAACTTGCAATATTTGGTTTTCTGCTTTTGTATTAATATTTTAAAAGACAGTAATTTTATAGGCTATCTTTAGGATATGAGGACAAAATGAACTAAAAAAAAAAACAAACCTTAAACTGTTTTCAATGATAATATTGTTGATAATATCTGTGCTATGACTCTGAGACACTAGTGTGTCTCATGAAATGGGAAATTATGTTGGTGTTATTTGAAGCTGGTGCTACCAAAGTTTGATATCCTCAGAATCACTTGGGATAGCTTAGAAAATACATTCCTCATGTCCTGGACATTCTGATTTAGTAAGATCGATGTAAAGTGAGAGCATTATGAATTTCTCTCAGAAAACAGTGATTTTAAGTTACACCAACCTTGGGCCCAATTGAAATAAGAAAAGAGTTAAGTGATATAAGCTAGTTATTAATATTTCACACATAATTTATATACCAAGAATTTAATATCTGCTTCTGATAATGTAAATTGTGCTATCTTTCTATATTTTAAAAATTTAATTTGGTGATAAAGTCCATGTTCTGAGAAGATCTATATTAGAATATTGTTCACTTTTGTCAGAATGAAATGTTCCTATGAGTAATTTGGTATAACATTTGTGGTTTCCCAGACTCTATCTGATAAAAGTTTTTTTTACAATAGTGAAAACATCAGCAACACCCAATTTTGTGATCCAGTACATTCTCAAATGAGTTTCTCTCATAATGGAGGTCAACTTTAAATCAGTTACTCAAAGATACACCCTCACATTCTTACTAGCATTCTGAATTCAATAATTTCTTCCTTTTAAAAAACTTTTAAGACAAATTTAAAAGTTTGATTATCATTCTCTACTATTGAACTGAAGAATCTAAATGAACTCACTTTACTTCTCCATATCATAACCTTATCATTCATGAGATAAGTGAAGATCCAGAGGGACCCTTACTTAACTGTCCATCTAAATTTTGTAGTTTGAGAAAACACAGGACATCCTTACACTAAGAGCAAAATTTAAAAGAAAAGAAAGAAAACTATAAAAATAAAAAGCTAAGTTTACAAGGGGATGTGAGTGTGGGAAAGGGAAATCAACTGTGATTTAACTTTGGGTGCTCAAATTTTCAAGTTATTTGGTATCTGAATCTCTCATATCTAGTGACCCATCACCTCCCTGAGAACAGAAAAAAATTGAAATGAAAAATATATTTTGATTTTGTATTGGTCAAGTTTATTCAGAGAATCAGAACACACACATATGCACACACATGTGCACAAGGCACACACACACACATGATCATGCCTCACCTAATAATAGGGGTACATTCTGATAAATATGTCATTAAGTGATTTCATCTTTGTGTGAACATCATATGATGCCCTTACACAAGCCTAGATGGTATAGCCTACTACACAACTAGGCTATATGGGATGGTCTACTGCTCCTAGGCTACAAAATATTACTGTATTGAATACTGTAGGCAACTGTAATATAATGGCATTTGTGTATCTAAACATGCAAATATAAAAAGGTACAGTAAAAACATAGTATTATAATCCTATATTAGTATAGGATTATATTATAGTATTATAATCCTATATTATTAGTCATATATATGGTCTGTGGTTGAAATATTGTTATGTGGTGCTTTACTGTGTATATATATATATAATGGGGTCTGAAGGTTGGAGAACCTAGGATTCTGAGGTACAAGGTCAGAAGAAAAGTGCCACAGCACTGGAAAAGAGAAAGAGAGAAAATTCACCTTTTCTCATCTTATTTTTTTTTTTAAGACCCTCAGCTGATTAGATAACACTGGCTCATATGGGTGAGGCTAAATTTTCTTTACTCAGTCTTCTGGTTCAAATGCCAATTTCTTCCAGAAACACCCTTACAGACATATCCAGAATTAATGCTTTATCAAATATTTGGATATTCCTTAACCCAATGAAGTTGACACCTACAATTTACCAATATAGCTTCCTATTCTCTAAAATTTATATAATGGATTGTTTGGAAAAAAATAAAAATCCAGATAAAAGTGTTATTAAGAAAATAATATTTTTATTTGTCATTTTTTTCAAATTTATTGCAGAAAAGGACTATTCTTTGGGCTAAAGAGATAATATTTTTACCATTACTTGATGTTTCTCTTTAAATTAAGTATGTAGGGGGCAACTTGCTTAAGAATAGGGTAGAAGATAGCAGATATATAGAATGAACAAGTCTAAAGATCAAATGTACCCCATGAGGACTATGGTAATGAAATTGTACTGTGTATGAGATTCATGCTAAATGAGTAGATTCTAGTTGCTCTTGTCCCCAAAACAAACAAACAAAAGTGGTGACTATGTGAGTTGATGGATAGTTTTTTAAAACCTTTGTAACGTTTCCTCCATCTATATGTATCCTATAACATCATTTTGAAAACCCTGAAATATACACAAGAAAATTTATTTTAAAAGTATAAACTGGTCTGGAGAGTGTCTCAAGTCTGTAATCCCAGCACTTTGGGAGGCTGAGGTGAGTGGATTGACAGAGCACAAGGGTTGAATAATAGCCTGGGCAACTTGGTGAGACTTCATCTCTACAATAAATAAAAAAATTAGCAGGGTGTGGTAGCACTGGCCTGTAGTTCCAGCTACTTGGAAGGCTGAGGTGGAAGGATTGCCTGAGCCCAGCAGGATGACGCTGGGTTGACAGTGAGCGTGCCACTACACTCCAGCCTGGGCAATGGAGTGAGACTCCAACTCCAAAAAACAAACTAGAAATAAAATGTACCCTTATTTTTTCACCTACAAAAATCTAGCATCTAAACTAAAATCATGTTCAGAAAGGTATTTTTTTGTTTTGTTCTTTTGCTTTTTTGTTTTGCTTGTTTGCTTATTTGTTTTGAGTCAGGGTCTCACTCTGTTACCCTGGCTAGAGTTCAGTGGTACAATCAAGGATCACTGAAGCCTCAGTCTTGTGGGATCAAGTAATCTTCCCACTTCATCTTTCCAAGTCACTGGGACTATAGGTGTGTGTCACCATGCCTGGCTAATTTTCTGATTTTTGTAGAGATGAGATCTCATTATGTTGCCTAGATTGGTCTCGTTCTCTTGGGTTCAAGCAAGTCTCTCACCTTGGCCCTCCAAAGTGTTGGGATTACAGGAATGTAATTATATAATAAGTATAATTTTATAATAAATGATATTATCCAGAAGATTTCACTTTCTTTTTCAGTAGTATATTGAAACATTACATTGAGGACATTTTCTGTGGGTTGTCTACAATGAGATTTTCCTGGTTTTTCCTTATCAGATAAATGATAATTTTTAGTGCATATTGTCAAAGAAAATGTAAGAACCTCAACAAGTTTAGGGACATTTTCATTCTCAATTATATAACCATTCATAAAATTTGAGTACAATTTTTTAAATAGAAAAAAAATTATTGTGCTAAGGCATAATTATGTCAGTGAAAGTATGAGCATGAATCAGGTTTAGAATTGAGGAAGAAAATTAAGGAGACAGCATTTTACCCTTTCTTTGTGATTCAATGCTAATTATCTGCAACCATAGAAATGAAGACAACTTGCCTTCTAGCCAAATGTTTTGCATTTTCTACCTTACATAATTCTTCTGGAATAAATGTATATCTATCTCGATTTCATTTTATTTCTCTTGTAATAAGACCTGAGATCTTTCCTTATGCCTTGACATATATGGCTCTTAAATACATGTGCACATTTTTTGTGGTACCTAAACAAACAAAATATCAAAATATTTTATTGGTGCAGTTGATTTCTGTTTTTTTAATATTGATTTTTGATAGGAAACTTAATTCTACAAGGACTGCTAATACGATTTTACCACAAAGCATATTTGACCATTACAATGTCTAAAATTGCTCATTGAAAATCAACCCTGGGTTTGTCTTCAGATGTGAAATGCACATTTAATATAACCCAACCCAGCAAAAGTTGGTGACTTGTTAGGTTGCAATAGAAACCAGTGTCTTTGGTTGGGAAGAAAAGAAGGAATTATGCTTTTGTACTGGTGCACGTTATCACTGTCCCCCTTTGGGCTTCCTCGGTTATTCACTGACACTGGAAAAGTCTGGAAAAACTCTGCCCATAAAAAATAGTTTAAGCAGAATATGAAATTTTCTTGTCAGACTTGTTAAGTTAGTTACCAAAATTCTAAACCCCAAATTCGTAGAATACTGCTTATTCTACAAATTTAATGCTGTATATTATCTTAAAATTTAATGTCAGAATTTTTATTAAAATAAACCTCAGTATATATTTTCGCTATAAGAAATATTTAACACATATAATAGATGTTCAGAAATGTAATAACAGTTGTCCCTGGGTTGGAGGGCAGCACATTTTAAACATAATACTTTGGTTGAATCAGAAAATAAGAGGATGCATTAAGGATTTAGAAATGACAAAGTTCAAATTGTTGGCCCATGGAACTAATAGATATTGAACATTTTTTAAAGTCAAACCTCAGTACTATCTGCTCTGAGGGATTCAAAATTGTTATGATGTGATCTCTAAGCAAAACACAAAGCAAAAGTAAACCCAAGATCAAAACAAGCAAAGAATCAAACAAAACACCAACCATGGTCTAGGAATATCGTTAAAGGCATAATGTATTAAATGTCCCCAATCGTATGAAAGTAGTACTACTGTGGGACAAAAGTTAGGGTTTCTTCTTTGGTGATCAGTTATAGTTATTTTCTAGTTTGAAGTCTTAAACAATGTGAAGGATCTAAAAAGCTCAGAAAAGGAGTTTTATTCCTAACTTAGTGTATGGAATTGGAAAACTGGTGGTGTTTGTGTCAAGGAATAGTAGCAAATAAAGCTAGAAAGGGAGGTTGGGGCTAGACCGTTGTGCCTCTTGAATGTCATGGGTGATTGGGTCTCTATCTGCTCTAAGGAAGTGGAACACTGTTAGCTCTCATGTTGCTTTAGATGTTATGTCAGGGAAGGTTCAGGGCATAATTGGATATATGAAAATTGAAATGAGCTCCTACCTCCAAATACTTCTGTCAAGGAAAAAAAGGTGAAGACATAGATAATTGTCTAAAAGTCATGAGAAGTACAGGGCTCAATGTTGCCTTGGAAAGAATGAGGATGCCAGATGGCAATGACTTCTCTTTGTTTCCCTAAACTCTATTCACAGTGTTCTTCTCACACTCTTTAGGTCTTAAACAAATTTCACCTTCTTTTTAGTTAAAAACAAACAAACCTCAACCCTAGTATTCCTACATTATCACGTGGCTCGTGTAAATAATTTTCACTTTCACCTACTCAACATGAGATGTGAAATGGCAGGTGCATGCCAGAGATCAGGTGAAAAATAAATTTGATGAAAATCATCTAGTGGATAATTCATTAGTAATGACTTAAAGAATGCAGCTAATCAGGTCAACTGATTTATAAAACAGTATGAAAAACCAGCAGAGCGATGGTCCAAGATTAGAAAGGAAATTAGAAAGCTTTCTCCTATCACAGTGCTTCTCAAACTTCAGTGAGTATAATGGGCATAGAAAGCACAGGGGGACCTTGTTAAAAATAGAGATTCAGCGGGTCTAGGGTGAGGCCTAAGATTCTTCTTGTCTAAGAAGCTTCCAGGTGATGCAGCAGATGCTGCTGGTTCATGAACCATGCTTTGAGTATCAAGGCCACCCAAAGGCTTATGACTCTGACAAGAGAGGGAAGGATGTATAGTCTCCTAATAGCATTACTGGACGTGGATACAAATCAGGACCTTTATGGTTTCTTCCGGCTTTCTCACAGGCCAGGCATGAAGTCAATTTTAAGATATTTCTTTTGTGTTTTGAGGGTAATAGTACTATTAAATGAATGTTTGTGAACAGTGGAATGGCATAAAAATCCTTCACGGTATGACATGTGGCCTGGAGGAAGGAATGAACGAAGGCAAGGAAGATACAGATTAAATGCTACTCATAGGATTTAGGTTGAGGTCATAAGAACCTGAGCAGATGGGTGGCAGGAGGAACGTAAAGGATAAGCCTGGTCAGGTTTGGCTTTGAAGATGGAAGACTGTGGAGGAGGAGTAACAATTAGAGCGTAAAAGAGAATTTAATAGAAAGTGCAATTCAAAACCAGAAGACACCAGTCTAGGGACAATTCCTTATAGTATTCCATGAAGACATTCAATAATTTTCTCTTTTACAGCCCTGTCTCTATCCCTTCATTTTATCAAGTGGGGATAGACATAGTGTTCTTGGGGCCAAGTTCACCTTTTTCTCTACACTTTCCTGCTTCATCAATTCTGAACAATAATCAACAATAAATCATGACTACCGGGGCAGAGACAAAAGGCCAGAAATATGAAGATTGGGACTTACTAACAACAGGCAATTTCCTTCATGAAAGAGAAGTAAGAAAATCGTTTTTGTCATTGTTCTAATGGAAGCTGATGGTCATGGTTTTTAAGCAACTACCTTAAGTACACTACCTAGAAACTTCAGAAACTTGGAAGTATAATAAATGGAAAATATAGGGCAGATACACCCTCTGATTTCAGTTGGAAAATTAAGGGAAATTTAATACCCTTATAGTGTTAGCATTGTATTTACAGCTGCCACTGCTGCCCACGTGAACTCCTGCTCCCCATGGGTGCAGATCAAAGGTGTAGTTAGGGTGTGACAGAGAAGGGGACCACACTATAATAATTTTACAGATTTAGCAGAATGCTTCAAATGAATGTGCATGTGATATAAGTCGCAGGTGTTCATAAACACAATGCAGGGTTCAAGCTGTTTTTGGCTTGAAGCTGGGCTGCTCTGCTTTCTACTTTCTCCTGAAATTATGCCCAAGTTGACCATTCATCACTATGGGTGAATTCTTTCAGGAGTGACACATCAGGTCTACGCATGCGTGTAATGCGTATGTACATACATGTGTGTGGTACATTTAACTCACTGTGTCCATTTTAGTAATAAAGAACTATTTCCAATAGACATTTTATCTATAGAAGTTTTTAGGCTTTCAAAATACATCTTCTCTTTTACTTTTGTTTATATGTGATTCAAAACTGTGCAATGAACATGTAACACATATATGCGTATACATACACTCATGCACATGTAGTGTCTGAAAAGCTCGAGGTAGTACACTTTTGAAATTTTGCTTACTCTTACGTCTTTTAGGAAAGATTTTTAAAGGGAGTTAAGACATTAATGCCTGTATTTTTAATTTTTTTAAATTTTTAAAATTTTTTTTTTTTTTTTGAGTTGGAGTCTCACTCTGTCGCCCAGACTGGAGTGCAGTGACCACTCCCGGCCACCGCAGCCTTGCCTGCTGGGCTCCGGCGATCCTTCCGCCTCAGCCTTCTGAGTAGCCCGAATTACAGGCATGCGCTACCATGCCCGGCTGATGTTTTGATTTATTGTAGAGATGACGTCTTGCTGCCCAGGTGGGTCTCGAACCCGCGGGCTCAGGCAATCCACTGACCTCAGCCTCCCAAAGGCGAGGGATTACAGGCTGAGCCACTGAGCCCGGCTAATGCCTGTATTTTTCCCAGGTGGAATTTATTATTATTATTATTATTCCATTCACGGGAGTCTTGTAATGAGACCTCTTCTCTGAATTGCCTTAAGGCATATCAAGAGGGTAAGGGTTTTTAAAATTTAGTTCAATTCATTTTTTCATCTTTATTGCGGTACAATTAACAAATAAAATTATACATATTGCAGATATACAATTTGATGTTTTGATATATACAGAGAGATCCCCAAACTCCAGAATTTATTTATTAAAAAATGTGTACTCATTCTTACATGTTTAAACTTCAATCACCTTAAAAGTACTCTCTGTTTGATGCAATGTACCTATCAAGATGTTTTTTCCATGCTCAAAACAGTTTTTGAAATCATCAATTTGATGCCTTTTAGTGCTTCTGCTTTTTTTTGTTGTTGTTGTTATCACCTCTTCACATCAACAAAATATTTCCCTTTGAGGAATTTTTCCTCTGGGGAAACAAAAAAAAAAATGTTGCTCAGGGTGAGGCCAGGTGACTAGGAAGAGTGGGGCACGGTTATCATGCTGTTTTTGGTCAAAAACTGCTGAACACTAGTGCAGTGTTGGCAGGCGCATTGAACTGCCACATGTTGTTCATGTAAATCACCCATCATGAGATGGCCAAATGAGTTGAAAGAATCTCCAAAATTAAAGATAAATATAACTTACTGAAGCCAAATGCAGCCTCTCACAACAATTCTAGCTGATACATTCATGCCAATGGTTTTCTAGAGTACTTACCTGGTAAGGGAAGCCTGTACTACAAGGGGCCTACCCTCCAAAAATAATTCCATCTTTTGGGGGGGGTCCCTTCCCATATACACATTGTGAAATATTCATCTCAATCATATTTATTTAATATATTCATTACTTCACATTTACCATTTTTCCTCTTTTCTTTCTTTCTTTTAAGATCTACTCTTTTAGCAAGTTTCATTTTTTTCCTATTTTAATTTTAATTTTAAAATTGTGGGGTACAGTTCAGGGCTAGGTGTACAAATATTCATCGTGCAAGTACTCTTACTGATGAGGTATGCCCCAGGCAGATATCGACTACTGTCCCCAGGCAGATATCGACTACTGTCAATCCCACCTCACCCCCATCCCCCTGCCCAGTTTCCTGCTCACTTTCAATCCTTTTCTTATAGAAATACGGTAGTAGTTCAAGGTCCACTTACGAATGAGAACATGTGACACTCAGCTCTTTGTTTCTGTGAGAAATCACTCAGTATTATACACTCTAATTCCATCCAGGTTGCTGAGAAGCTCATGATTTTGTTTTTCTTTATGGCTGCATAATATTCCATTATGTATATGTACCACATTTTTTTATCCAGTCTTCTTTTGACGGGCAGCACTGTTGGTTCTATGTTCTTGCTATTGTGAACAATGCTGCGATAAAAATAAAAGTTCTAAAAATTGACCTTCCATATGACCCTGCAATTTCCCTACTGGGAATATACCCAGAAGAACTCAGGTCACTCTATGAAAAAGATACCTGCACACATATGTTTATCACAGCATTGTTCACAATAGCAAATTTCAAGTTCTAGAGATTTACTGTACAGCATGATGACTGTAGTTAACAATACTGTAGTGAATAATTAAAATTTGTGCTTTTTAAAAAATCAGCATGGAGCCGGGCTCGGTGGCTCAGCCTGTAATCCCACACCTTTGGGAGGCTGAGGTGAGTGGATTGCCTGAGCCTGCAGGTTCGAGGCCTGCCTGGGCAGCGAGACCTCATCTCTACAATAAATCAAAACATCAGCTGGGCGTGGTAGCGCATGCCTGTAATTCCGGCTACTCGGAAGGCTGAGGCGGAAGGATCGTCGGAGCCCAGCAGGTCGAGGCTGAGTTGGCCGGGAGCGGCCACTGCAGTCTGGGTGACAGAGTGAGACTCCAACTCAAAAAAAAAAAAAAAAAAAAAAAACCCAGCATGGAACACTGCTAATTTTTTAAAAGCAAAATGAACACTTTTCTCCCTAGCCCTTGATATAGTCTTCAAATGTGCTCCTCCTACAAAACACCTAGAATATTTTCAATGGTATAAGTTAGTGTAGTTTATTACAATTTTTTTATGTTTTGTATTTTGATTAAAGGTTTCTGGCTTGCTAATGTGACAAAAGAAGCAATAATTATATTAGCTTGCTTCTATAATGAACTAACACACAAAGGACTGAATTCTTCTAATGTAATAAAGCTAAAACCATTTTTTAATTTCAGAACTGATAGAGTATGTGGCATTTTTATTTACTTATTTTTATTGACATACAATAGTTGTACATATATTTGAAGCGCATGTGACATCTGACACAATGTGTAATAATCAAATCAGGTAATTGGAATATTAGTCCCCTCAAACATTTATCTTTTCCCTGAGTTGGGACATTACAAATCTTCTAGCTATTTTGACATATACAATAAATTACTATTAACCATAATTTTTCAACTATTTTGAACACTAGAACTTATTCCTTCTATCCAAATGTATTTTTGATCCCTTGACCAGTTTCTCTTCATCCTCCCTCTTTTTCCTTCTCATCCTCTGATATCCACTGTTTTACTCTCTACTTCCAAGAGATCTACTTTTTAATTCCCACAGATGAGTGAGAGCATGGGATACTTGTCTTTCTGTGCTTATTTTACTTAACATAATGACTTCTAGTTCCATTCATGTCATTGCAAACAACATAATTTTATTTTTTATGGCTTAATAATATTTCCTTGCGTGTATATGCCATGTTTAATAAAATTCATTTATTTATTGATGAACACTTAGGTTGATTCCATTTCTTGACTGTTGTGAATGGTACTGCAATATACATAGGAGTGCAGATATCTTTTGATATGCATATTTACTTGCTTTTGGAAATATACCCAGCAGTGGAATTGCTGAATCATACGGTAGTTCTATTTTTAGTTTTGTGAGAAAGTTCAATACTACTTTCTGTATTTACTTTAATTTATTTTCCCACCAACAGTCTCAATTTTTTTAAAAGAGTACATAGCAGTGGCAAACTGCCAGGAGAGGGTGGGAGCAGGATTAGCAGTAGTGGAAAACTGCCAGGGGAGGGGGGCACACCTCATCAACAAGGGTGCCTGGATAATGAACATTTGTATCTCTAACCATGAATTATACCCCACATATTTAAAATAAAAAATATTTATAAAATGAGTACATAGCTTTTATATGTTTAAATCAAATCATTCCTACTCCACATTTTTTTCACTTCATTAAGCTAGTTTAAAAAGAACTAAAATAAGGCTTATCCATTGATTTCTGGATTAAGTATTTCAAAATCTTGAGAATTAAGAAGGTGAAATGTGCAGCATTGTTCACAATAGCAAAAACATGGAACCAATTGTGCTGCCCATTGAAAGAGGACTAGATAAAAAAAAGTGGTACGTATACATGATGGAGTATTATGCAGCCATAAACAAGGACAAAATTATGAACTTCACAGCAACGTGGATTGACTTAGAGTCTATAATATTGAGTGATCTATCACGAAACAAAGAACTGAGTATCACATGTTCTCACTCATAATTCAACCTTGAACAATTATTGTAATACTATAAGCAAAGGAGTGTCAGTAGTGGGAAATTGCTTGGGGGGGGCAGGATTGGCAGTAATGGGATTCTACTGGGGAAGGGGGGACTCACATCACCAACAAGAGTAACTGCTTAATGAACATTTGTGTATGTAACCCTGAATTGTACCCCACATCTTTAAAATAGAAAATTTTAAAAACAGAGGGTGAAATGTTCATCCACTTTTTTCTAATTATATCTTTTTTAAAAAGAAACCTACCTGATAAAAAGTTTAAAATAATATGAATTTAGCATTATTTGTAGTCTTTATTGTAGTTGAAAAAAATCAATGATAATATCTCTATAAATTATCAAGTAATCATAACAACAAAAAAAAGAGATTGGAATTACATGATATCTTCTAGATAGCCACAATTTCTTTGATATTAATTCTAAGGAAATCTTTCAATTTTAAGAAAACTAGGGCTTCTTTAAAAGCAAAATTTGATTTACTTTTACAATAATCTTGAAAAAAGGGCATCTTAAAATTTTTACTTTCTTTAATCAAATACACTTAGAATTTTAGAAGCTCAAAGTATAAAGCAATGACATTTTATTCTCTACATTTTGACATAAATGTGTTTCGGGATTTTAAAAGTTTTAATTGAGTAAACCATAATACTCTCCAGTAAATGTTGACCTCAAATCACTCTTAACAAATTCTATTAAAATAAGGATTCTATTTTACAGATATTTTACCTTCAGTGTTTTTTTGCTGCCCGACTAGATATGAACTTTTTATTGGAATATTCAAGGTCTTTCCTCTTCATAGGCCCACCTGATCCTGTTTCTGTCTCCTTTCTGGATAGCAACCAGGGAGTCACTTCATCGTCTTCCTATGCTCAAAACCCTCCAAATCCTCTTTATCTTAGAAAGAACTAAAGTTGTTAAGTTACTTTTTAAAATATACTTTTTGTCCAAATTGGCCATTTGAAATAATGTTTTTCACATGTATAAGGAAAAAAGAACAACAAGAATAGTTAAAGATTGTGTTTTGGGACAGTGTAAGTCTGTTCTACAGAGTTACAAGAATAGCTTGACTATCTGAAACTGATTTTTTCAACTGCCTGAAATAACTGGATCAAAAGCAGGTGACCCCAATGTGTGAAGACACAGTTTTCTTCTTAGTAATTAAATATTTTTAAACCTGGAAATATTTAGAAATAGGTACAGAGAAATAGCAAAGCAAGACTCTAATATTTATATTTTTGTACTAAGTTTAACAATAATCTGTGTATTTTAGATATTATTAATGTTTGTGATGCATACTGGGGTGTCATTTATTTAATTAAAATATGTAATTAAGCAGTTTATTTAGGTTTGTGACTCTAAGTTAAAATTAAGTTTATAAGTAATATTAAATCATTTAAGAGAGCTTAAGAATTACCATATTTATAAATTCAGTTATTAGATCTACGATACTTTCTTAGGTTTACAGAACTTAATTTTTGGAATCTTTGTAATTTTCATAAATTAAATAGTAATTTAAAATGCAAAACAATTTTTTGCATATCTTTTTCTGTATAAAAGAGTTAGCCTCCAAAACACCTAAAAAGCTCATGTTGATAGTTTAAAGGGTAATGTGAATAATTCAGCTAAGGGATAATGATAAATGGGAAGCCCGCAGGGATGGGGAAATGGTGTAGAGTTATTAAAGGGAGAATTGTCAGTGGCCTGAAATGAGAATAATTTGATTCTAATTCAAATAATATTCTCTGAGTACTTATTCAATATTTAGTGGCATTGGAAAAAAGCCACTTTTTAATTTTAAAACATCATATGCATGAACATAATCCCTTTAGTAATCCATTTTCATTGAGCAGGTGGAATCAGTGTTTTATACATATACATATTTGATACATTTTTATATGTATTTTTGATTCAAGCATTTTCTATTTCTTTGTGTGTACACTTCAGATTTGTGTGCTAATTTTTAGACAACTTTTTGGGAAGGATATTAAAGGGTTTAAAGTTTAGATTGTACATTTACATCAGGAGTTTCTTGTCCATGACACAATGTGTTATTGGCTTCCTGAGTTCCACCTGACAACCACTGCAGTTGCATCCGAATGTTGGCATATTAACTTCCTCTCCTGGTTGTTGTCTGCTCAGGAGGAGTAAGAGAAATTTACACTCCTGGCCACAGGAATGATTAACTGTGGGGGCATTATTTAACTCCTGACTCTTTAAAAGAGCCTTGGAGAAAATTTATCAAGTTGTTCGACATAGACTCGACAATAAGGGAGTCCAAGAATTCTCATAACTTTCCAGATTGTGTACTGTGAGGAGTGATGATGCTCCTAAAAGAGACAGGAAATGCCAGGGAATGTAGACTATAATTAGTTTATTTGGTGTGATTGATTTTGAAATTTCAACTAGCAAGTGGATGGAAATGTAGGACTGACGCTCAGGACAAAGCTAGGGGAAAAGGGGAAGATTTAAAAGTTATTTTTCTGGTGATGATACAGAAGCCATGACATTAAGAAAGAGTATGCAGAGAAGAACTCCTTAGTAACATTTTTGCACGGTGGACGGCAGGCTGAAAGACAGTGGGAGTGGACACAGGGGACCTGGAATCACACTTCTCATAGAACCTGCTGATTGAAATAGTGCCTCACACTGTGTGTGTGTGTGTGTGTGTGTGTGTGTGTGTGTGTGTGTGTGTGTGTGTGTGATGAATGTGTGTGATGAATATGTATTTATAATGCATGATTACACATGAAAATCTAGATTTCCACATGGTCCTGAAGAATTTTTTAGGGCTGAGTAGCAACTCTCTCTTGGGGTGGACTGTACATTTCCTGCTGGACATCAGTCCACACACTCAGACTATCTATGTTTATGCAGTTACACTCCACAGCTTCAGGGCTGTCTCCATCCACCTTTATGTTTTTAAGTTTGCAATCTATTGCCCATTGAGTCAAATAGAGAAAAGGATCATGATTATTAGGGGTGTTACATTTTAGGGAGAACTGTTTCTCATAGATTTATTTTTTGCAAGCATTGACTTTACTTTGAATGTGTTGTAAGTTGAATTGCATCCCCCCCACTCCACAAATTCACACATTGAAGGATAATCCCTAGTACCTCAGAATGTGATGCTACTTGAAAATAGGGTTATTATAGATGCAGTTAGTAAACGTGAGGTTATAGTAGAGTAGGGTGGGCCCTTGATCCAATATGTCTGTGCACTTGTTAAAAGGGGAAACGTGAGCACAGGCATGCATACGGGAGAGTGCTATGTAAAGATGAAGGCAGAGACTTACAAGTCAAGGAATGACAAAGGTAACCAGCCAGCCACCAGAAGCTAGAAGGGTATGAAGCAAATTCTTCCTCCTAGCCCTCAGGAGAAACCAATCCTATGTATGAGATTTTTAGTCTCTGGATTAGTGAAGCCACAAATTTCTGCTGCTCATGGTATCAAGTTTTGGCAGTTCATTAACGTAGCCCTAGCAAACTAATATAGACGGAAAGAATATTCTTCCTAAAAACAATTTAAGACAACTTTTGTTAATTATAAGGAGCACAGGAACCCTTAATTTCCCCAGGGCCCGTGAATTATAAAACTTTAAAAAGAAAGCATGCCTAAGATAACATCTGGCACATTTAGAAAAAGGTATCCATTTAGTTAACTGTGTGAACATATCTCTGAGCTTAGAGACAGACAAGTCTAGGTTTGAATTCTGCTCCTCATAGGATTGCTGTCGATTTAGGGGCTTGTTACTGAATTTCTTTTAGTCTAGAATCATTTCTAAATAGGAATCATTGTATCTATCTCATAGCAGTACTTTAAGGGATATGTGTGATAAAACACATAAAGGAACTAGCATAGCACCAACACAGGATATGCACTTCGTGAACTGTAGCTGATTATCAGCTATTACTAACTTCTCTGACTGCTTTATTTTAAGAATCACATTTCAGAACTTCAAAGTTATGCCAAAACCCTTAGGACCGTAATGACTCAGATTTTGCTTTTCTAGGGTCACCACTGAGTTCTTAAACTAAAAAAACACACTTCTCAAAAAGCTTGGCTTGCTGGTGTGTAAATGTGAGTATAAGGAAAAACTTAGACTAAACCAACTTAATTGCAGTTGAATACTCTGAAAAAAGTTAATGTACCATTAAAAGGTGCTTGTTTTAAAACGCGTATAGAGGTCAAGTCCACAGAGTCTTTTGTACATTGCGGTTGCTAATAACACTTTACAGGTGTCTTATCACAGCTAACCTCATAACTGGTTTATGAGTTTATTTCTGCTCCTGAAATGTGAACTCCTTGAAGGCAGAGAACTTGTTTATCTTTTTCTCTCTCTAGCCTCAACACCCAGCAGCATAACTGATGGCTTGTGAAATAGAAGAGAGCAACTCTCAGTAAACAAAAGAAAGAAGCAATACTACATAAAAGATAGTGTTATTATTGTGGTTCCCCAGTCTAATAAAATTAAAATTATACTGCATATAGTGTTGGTTATGGCAAAGGTATAGGAAATATTTTCTTTAGTTCTGACTTTATTTCTCACTCTAATGACACTATCTACATTTTCTTAAGATTAAAATAAAAATGTTGAATGAAGTGATTAAAGATTATAGTCATCTGGGTTATTTTCCAGACATTTTCTATAATTGCTATAGTTAAGTTTTTGACATGCTCGACTACAGTTTTGCCTAGTTCAGGATAATATTCTGACTCTAAAGCCTGCTGTAGATATTTATGCAGGTATTTAAGTTAAACATTAGCATTTAACATATACTTTTACTATCTCTGATCCACTTTAAATTCATTTTTAATACACTTTAAAGGGAAATTGTCCTGAAAAGAGATGTGTGTAAAACAAAAAATGGATGAATACACTGGAAATAAGATATCTCGAAACAAAATGTTGTCTGTTGCTTGGGGTAGACTGCATTAGCTATTATTTTCTTTTACATGTTATTCCCTAAAGTATAAACCAGGAATTACAAAGCCCTACCTAGCATATAAGAACCAGTACCAGAAAATATTTTAGCCCAAAATTCACAGGAAACATGTGCATTTTATGATCTGATAAATGTGAAAATGTATACATACATATGCACACACATATACATATATACATGCTATGGTAAAATAACTCAAAGCATTTTTTTTTTTTTTTTTTTGAGTTGGAGTCTCACTCTGTTACCCAGACTGGAGTGCAGTGGCCGCTTCCGGCCACCGCAGCCTCGACCTGCTGGGCTCCGGCGATCCTTCTGCCTCAGCCTTCCGAGTAGCCGGAACTACAGGCGTGCGCTACCACGCCCAGCTGATTTTTTTTTTTTTTTTTTGATTTATTGTAGAGATGAGGTCTCGCTGCCCAGGCGGGTCTCGAACCCGCAGCAACTCAGGCAATCCACTCACCTCAGCCTCCCAAAGGCGCGGGATTACAGGCTGAGCCACCGAGCCCGGTCACTCAAAGCATTTTTATTATTTAAAGTGATTTTTCTTATTTTATTATTTTCTTTATTTCAGAAGCTTTAGAGGGTACAAATAGTTTAGGTTGCATGGTTGGCTTGTATAGTGGTGAAGAAATCTGAGTTTTAAGTGAACACATCAACCCAACCTGTGCACACTGTACCTGATAGGTGATTTTTCACCTTGACATCTCTTTCCCTGCTCCCCCTTCTGAGTCTCTGATGTCCACTATATCAGTCCCTATGTTTTTGTAGATCCTTAGTTTAACTTTCACTTATAAATGAGAAGATGTAGTGCTTGGTTTTCTGTTCTGGAGATAGTTCACTTAGGATTCCATCCAAGGTGCTTCAAAAGACATTATTTCATTATATTTGATAGCTGAGTAGTATACCATGGTGTGTATATGCCACATTTTAATTATGCACTGATCAGTTGATGGGCATTTAGGTTGATTCTACATCTTTGCCATTGTGAATTGTGCTGTGATGAACATGCAGGTTCCGGTGTCTTTTTTAGCTAACAACCTCTGTTCCTTTGGGTGGATATCTAGTAGGGAGATTGCTTGATCAAATGGTAGACCTACTTTTAGTTGTTTGAGAAATCTCCACATCTATTTCCAAAGATGTTTTACTAATTTACACTCCTACCAACAGTGTTTAAGCTTTCCCTTTTCTCTGCAACCGTGTCAGCATCTATTATTTTTTGATTTTTAAAATAATGGCCATTCTGACTGGTGTAACGTGGTATCTCACTGTGATTTTAATTCGTATTCCCCTAATGATTAGAGATGTTGAGCATTGTTTCATATGTTTGTTGGCTACTTGTATATATATGTTTGAGAGATGTCTGTTCATGTCATTTGCCTACTTGTTTTGTTTTTTTAAATTTATTTCAGAGATGTGGGGTACAATTCAGGGTTAGGTATACAAATGTTCATTATGCAGATACACTTGTTGATGTGATGTAGAAACTCCTGGCAGTTTCCCACTACTGCCAATCCCCTTCTTATAGTATTAAGATAATTGTTCAAGGTCTGCTTATGAGTGAGAGTATGTGGTACTCAGTTCTTTCTGTGATAGATCAATCAGCATTATAGATTCTAAGTTCATCCAAGTTGCTGCAAAGTTCATAATTTTGTCCTTCTTTATGGCTGTATAATATTCCATCATGTATATGTACCACAATTTTTTAAAATCTAGTCATCTTTCAATGGGCAGCATGGTTAGTTCTATGTTTTTGCTATTGTGAATAATGCTGTGATAAACATGTATGCTCAGTATCTTTTTCAAAGAGTGATTTGAGTTCCTCCAGAAATATTCCCAGTAGGAGGATTGCGAGGTTGCCTGGAGGGTCGATTTTTAGATCTTTTAGGAATGGCCATATTCTTTTCCACAGAGGTTGTACTAGGTTATGCTCCCACCACCACAGTGCAGAAGTATTTCCTTTTCCCTGCATCCTCCACAGCATATATATATGTGTGTGTGTATATATATATATATATATATATTTTTTTTTTTTTTGAGTTATTGATGATGGCCATCCTGACTGCAGTTAGGTGGTATCTCAGTGTGGTTTTAGGTGGTATCTCAGTGTGGTTTTAATTTTCATTTCTTTGATGACTATTGAGGCTGATCATTTTTTCATGAGTCTGTTGGCTGCTTCTATGTCTTCTTTTGAGAACTGTCTATATTTTTTGATCACTTTGTAATGGGGCTGTTTTTTGTTTGTTTGTTTTTCAACGCATTTGAATTCCTTGTAGATCTTAAATGTTAGGCCTTTGTCAGATACACAGTTGGCAAATATTTTTTTCCCAGTCTGTGGGCTGTCTCCTTGCTCTCTTGATTGTCTATTTGGCTTTGCAGACATTTTTCAGCTTGATGAGGTCCCATTTATCTATCTTATCTCTTATGGCATGGGCATTTGGGGTTTTGATCAGGAATTGGTTGTTATTTCCAATGTCCATAAGGGTGTCCCCTGCATTTTCTAAGGTTCTTATAGTTTAAGGTTTTAGGTTTAAGTCATTGACCCATTTAGAGTTGATTTTTGTGTATCACCATTCAGTAAATGATGCCGGGAAAACTGGCTGACCACATGCAGGTCTTGTTTTAACCTGCATGTGGTCAGTCAGTTATCCCAGCATCATTTACTGAATAGGTTCTCCTCTCCCAATGGTTGTTGTTGGAGACTTTGTAGCAAATGAGTTGGTTGATAAATTGAGGTTTTGGTTCTGGAATCTCTATCCTATCCACTTGGTCTGTATGCCTGTTCTTGGACGAATACCGGGTTGTTTTGCTTATTGTAGCTTTATAATAAAGTTTAAAGTCTGGGAGTGTGATACCTCCTGCTTTGTTTTTGTTTGTTTATTTGTTTGGCTATTCATGGTCGTTTATGTTTCCCTACAAATTCCTGTATTGTTTCCAGGCCTGAGAAGATTGCTGCTGGTAATTTAATGGGTATTGCATTAAATCTGTAGATTGCCTTGGGTGGAATGGACATCTTAACAATGTTGATTATTCCAATTCATGAGCATGGGGTATTTTTCCATTTGTTTGTGTCATCTTTGATTTATTTGAGCAGTGTTTTATAGTTTTCATTGTAAAGGTCTTTCACTTCTCTGGTTAGGAAGATGCTGAGTTATTTATTTATTTAGTTGTTGTTGCTATTGTGAATGGAATTTTGCTTTTTATTTGGGTTTCTGTTTGTTTATTGTTAGTGTATAGCAATGTGACTCTCTTTTGCACATTTATTTTGTACCCCGAGACTGCCAAAGTCTTTTATCTGTGCAAGGAGGTTTTGACAGATTCTCTTTGGTTTTCAAGGTATGGAATCATGTTGTCTACAAAGATGGATAACTTAACTTCCTCTTTTCCTATTTGGATATCCCTGACTTCCTTCTCTTGTCTGATTGTTCTAGCTAGGACTTTCAATACTAAGTTGAAAAGGAAGGATAAGAATAGGCATCTTCTCTTACTCCAGTTTTCAGGGAACTGTTTCTCATTTCTTTCTGTTTAATAGTATGTTGGCTGTGGGTTTCTCATAAATGGCTCTTTCTATTTTGAGTAAGTTCCACCTATGCCTAGATGTTTGAGAATTTTTATAAAGAAGTGGTGCTGGATTGTATCAAAAGCTTTTTCCATATCTAATGATATAATCATATGGTTTTTTTTTTCTATCTGTTGATGTATTTAATTATGTTTTTGGTCTTGCTGATGCTGAAACAGCCCTGTGTTCTGGTGATGAAGCCTACTTGTTCATGGTGGATGATTTTTGAAATGTGTTGTTTGATCTTATTTGCTAGAATTATGTTGAGAATTTTAGCATGTATGTTCATCAAGGATATTGGCCTGTAGTTCTCTTTCTTTGTTGGATCTTTACCTGGTTTGGGTATCAATGTGATGTTAGCTTCATAAAATAATTTGAGAGGAGTTCTATCTTTCTTGAGTGCCTGGAATACTTTCAGTAGGATTGGAATCAGCTCTTCCTTGTATATTTTGTAGAATTCTGCTGGAAAGCCATCTAGCCCGGGCTTTTTTTTTTTTTTGTAGGAAGTTTTCTTATGACATAGTCAATTGCCTGGGTTGTTATTGGTCTATTTAGGGTCTCCATTTCTTCTTGATTCAACCTGTAGAGATTGTGTGATTTCAAAATGTCCTTCATTTCACTTAGGTTTGCGAGTTTGTTTCAATACAAGCGTACATAGTAATCCCTGATAATCTTTTGTATTTCTTTGGGATAAGTTGTGACTTGATCTTTTGCAGCTCTGATTGAGTTTATTTGAGCTTTTTCTCTCTTTTTCTTGATCAGTCTAGCTAGGGGGTATATCAATCTTGTTTATCCTTTCAAATGACCAGTTTTTTGTTTCATTGATTTTTTTTGTATTATATTTTTGTCTTCTATTTCCCAAACTTTGGCTTTTATTTTGGTGATCTCGGTTCTTCTCCTGAAGTTGGGATTTTGGTGGTCTTGTTTTTTCAGCTTCCTTAGGTGATTTGTTAGACTGTTAACTTGTGATCTTTTCATTTTATTCATGTGTGTTCATAGAGATATGAATTCCCCTCTTAGGACTGATTTCATGGCATCCCAGAGATTTTGGTGATATGTTTCTTCGTTTTAACTTGTTTCCAGGAATTTTTAAATTTCTCTTTTAATTTCTGTGTTGACCATGGAGTTGTTCAGCATCAAGCTGTTTAGTGTCCATGTCTTTGTGGATTTGGGGAGAACTTTGTTGGTGCTGATATTTATTTTTATTCCACAGTGGTCCGAAAAGGTGCATGACAGTATTTCAAACTTATGAAATTTGTTTATGCTTGATTTATGGCCGATGATGTGGTCAATCATAGAGTGTGTTCCATGTGGTGATGTGTAGAATGTATATTCTGTGGTTTTGGGGTGGAGTAGTCTGTAGATATCAATTAAGTCCATTTGATCAAGTATCACATTGAAGTTTCATAACTGCTTGTTGATTTTTTGTCATGATGATCTGTCTAGGATTGTTAGTGGGTATTTAAATCCCTAGCAATGATAGTGTTAGAGTCAATATCTTTTTTTTTAGTTCACTTAGAAGCTGCTTTATGAAAGTTGGTGCTCCTTTGTTGGGGGCAGATCTGTTTAGAATGAATATTTATTGTTGATGGACTGAAACTTTTATCATTTTTAGTGGCCTTCTGTATCCTTTTTAATTTTTGATAAAAATTAAAGGGTATTTTGTCTGATATTTAGATCACATCTCTTGTTTTCTTTTGTGTTCCATTTGTCTGAAAATTTGTTTTGCAACCTCTTACCTTGTGTTTGTAAGTGTCCTTTCTAGTGAGATTAGTCTCTTGGAGATAACATATTGTTGCATCATGATGTTTTATACAATTTGCCATTCTATATCTTTTCAGTGGTGCATTTAGTCCATCCACATTTGGGTTAATTATTGAGATTTGAGAGTTTATCCCTGCCATGAGGGTCTTGTAGAGCTTGTTGCTGCTGCTGCTGTTTGTTTGTGTGTTTATTTGTATGTTGTCTTTCTTTTGATTTTTGGATTGATTTATGTATGCTTTCAATCTTGTTCCTACATTCTGGAGAAGGGTGTGGTCATTCTTTTTTTTTTTTCTTTCTGTATTAAATACTTTTAAAAGTGTTTCCTATAGAGAAACACTTAGGCATTGAATGTCTGGGAAAGATTTTAACTCTTCATCGCTGATAAAACTTAGCTTAGCTGGGTAGGTAATTCTTGGTTGAAATTGTTTATCTTTGAGAACTTTGAAGATTGGACTCTAATCTCCCCTATCCTGAACTGTTTCTGTAAATAAGTTTGTTGTTATTCTAATTGGCCTTCCCCAGTAGACAGTCTGACCTTTCTCTCTTGCTGCCTTTAAGATTTTTTCTCTTCTACCTACATTTTGTGATCGAATATTATGAGTCTAGGGGTCGGTCATCTCATTTGTTGTCTTTCAGGGATTCTCTGAATCTCTTGTGTTTGAATGGTCACATCTCTGATGAGATGAGGGAAGTTTTCTTGAATAGTTTCATAGCCTGCTTGCTCTATGGTAGCCTCTGTCTCTCTATTTGCCTCAGAAATTCCAATTAATCTTATGCTTGGCCTCTTGATATAATCACTCATCTCTTAGAGGTTTTGTTCTCGCTTTTAAACCTTTTGGGTTCGTTCCATATTTTGGTCCTTAAGCTCTGAGATTATTTCTTCTGCTTGGATAATTCTGCTTTCTGTGCTTATCAGTTTGTTATTTATTTCATCCACCTTATTCTTTATTGCTGTTATCTTAGTTATTAACTCCTTCATTCTTTCCTCTTTTCAAACCTCATTTCTATTTATTCTCTCATTAATATCTTGATATTTGGGTTTGTGGTTTGAGACCAGTCATTCTGGAGGCTTTTCCTTGTTGAGTTCTGAAGTCTGTATTTTCAGCTGTTGGCCTCTCAGGGGTCTGTATGAGACCCATATTCTTCCTTTGATTTTTCTTCATTTGTGTAGATTTTCCTCCCTTCTTTTTTTACCTCTTCTTTAATTCTGCTGTTCAGTGATGAGGAGGATAGCTTTTAAAATCTCTTTGCTCAATCTCCTATTCTTCCTTATGCAGATTCTCTGGCTTTGTTAAATTTTGAAGCTGGACTGAAGGTGGGGAGCTGTGCTTTTTGCAATTTGGGGATTTAATTAAGGGAGAGTTGTGATTCAGAAGCTATCTGCAGATCCCAGTATCCACTGACAGATGTGTGGACCCCCTGGAACCCACTTCCCACTGCCTTACAGTCTGTCCATGCAGTGGGGTTGTATGTTTGCCCTGAAAGCAAAATGAGATAAAAAATAGGAAAAGAATGGAAAAAGGTAGGAGGGAGACAAAAGGAAGGTGGAGAAAGAGAAGAAGAAGGGAAAGATAGACAGGCATACCAACTAATTAATACACAGAGAAACAAACGAAGATGGGGAAAAAATCATACAGTAATACAAACAAATTAAAAAAACCTGCTAATGCACTTGCCCTCAAAAATACCCATACACACACAGAAAATCTAAAAGAAAATTTTTTAATAACTGAAACAAAACACATGCGAAAATGTAAACAAAAGCAATGAAAGAGAGAAGGAAAAAACTAAAACAAAAAACAAACATAGAAAAAAAATTGCACTCTGTGGCCTGTTTTATAATTCCATGTCCCTTTCAGCTTCTGCCACTGAACTAATGAGCAACTCCAGTCTCCAGCCTGTCCCCTCCGCTCTCAATGCAGGTTGATAGGGTTGCTCACAGCATAGGTCAGATGCCTCATGGACAATTGTAGGAGGAGGGTGAATCAGAATCTAGACTCACCTGACTCTTTTGCTCCTGCCATTGCTGTCAAGTCTCCCACTCAGATCTGACTTGTATGTGCCTGTTCCAACATGGAGGTGGAACAACTTTCTCACTGGGTTGGATGAGGGGATAGCCTCTAGGTCTGAGGTTGGAGGCTGGACAGAGCTGGGTGGGGTAATGCAGGTCTCTGTTTGGTCCTGGAACAGAGAAAATGATTCCTGTCAGCATCTCCTCACTGGCGGTGGGGTTCCATTCCAGATTTTGATGTCCTGCCTTCTCCACATCCTGGTGCTCATGCCTGGTCTGCTGCCACAGGTGATGGCATGGGCCAGTGCCAGGTGGTGAGGAGCAGCTGTTCTCTGCTGCCTCCTCTCAATAGAGCCCTGAGAATGGCAGATGATCCTGTGAACTGGGGGCTCCAATCTCAGGACTGTGGTGGGTTGCAGTCACCTCTGGAGTATAGCCCCAGGTGTATGAACCAGTCTCCCCTCAGACGGACTTTCACTCAATCACCGGCACACACCCACTCACACAGAGTCTTGTGAACATTTGCTTTTGTGGAGACTATTACACTCTGACCTGTTCCATCTCCATTTTGCCTCTCCCTTTTGCTTACTTGTTATTGGAACTATTTGCTTTTTCTTTGCTGATTTGTATGAGTTCTTTGTAGATTCTGGATATTTGTTCTTTGTTAAATGTATCATTTGTGAATATCTTCTCCCATTCTGTAGGTTGCCTGTTTGCTCTGTTAATTATTTCTTTTGCTGTGCAGAAGCTTTGTTGTTTAAGTTTCATTTATTTTTCACTTTCATTGCACTTCCATTTGAGATTTTCATCACAAATTATTTGCCTAGACTGATGTCCAGAAGAGTTTTTTCTAGGTTTTCTTCAAGGATGTTTTGGTTTCAGGCCTGAAAACTAAGTCTTTTTTACATATGAATTAGTTTTTGTATATGGAGAGAGATAGGAATCACGTTTCATTTTTCTGAATGTAGCTATCCACTTTTCCCAGCACCATTTGCTGAACAGAGTGTCATTTCCCCAGGGCATGTTTTTGTCTGCTTTGCAAATATCAGTTGGTTGTTGGTATTTGGGTTTATTTTTGTATACTCTATTATGTTTCATTGGTCTGTATCAGTACCATGTACCAGTAACAGTACCATGATGTACTGGTTACTACAACCCTTGTAGAATTTGAAATTTGAAGTCAGGTAATGTGATACCTCCAGCTTTGTTCTTTTTGCTTAGGATCACTTTGGCTGTTCTGACTCTTTTTTTTGATTCCATATAAATTTTAGGATTGTTTTTTCTATTTCTATAAAAAATAACATTGGTAGTTTAAGAGGGATTGAATCTGTAGATGACTTTGGGTAGTACATTATTTTAACAGCATTGATTCTTCCACTCCATGAACATGGGGTGTTCCTCCATTTGTGTCCTCTACCACTTCTTTCATCAGAGTTTTGTAATTCTCCTTGTAGAGATCTTCTATTCCTTGGTAAATATATTCCTAGATATTTTAGCTTTTTGGCTGCTATTGTAAATGAAATTAAGTTCTTGGTTTGAGTCTCAGCTTAGTTGATATTGGTGTATAGCAGTGCTACTGACTTGTGTGTTGATTTTGAATCCTAATCAACACATCTAATTCATTTCTCAAGTGGTGATACAATATACCTAATTCATTTATCAAGTCCAGGAGTCTTTTGGAGAAGTTTTTAGGATTCTCTAGATATAAGATTATATTGTTGGCATTCAGGGATAATTGGATATTTTCTTTTCCTATTTGGATACCCTTACTTCTTTTTTTTTCCTCCCTGATTGCTCTGGTTAGAACTCCCAATACTATGCTGAATACTATTAGTGAAAGTGGGCATTCTTGCCTTGTTCCAGTTTTAAGGGGGAATGTGTTCAACTTTTCCGCTTTTAGGATATTGACTATGGATTTGCAAAATACGGTTTGTTTTGTTTTGTGGAATATTACCTCTATGATTATTTTGCTGAAGGCTTTTACCATGAAGGCATACCATAATTATCAGATGCCTTTTCTGCATCTATTGAATTGAACATATTATTTTTGTTTTTAATTCTGTTTATGTGGTAGATCATATTTATTTACTTGCATATATTGAGCCACCTTGTGTCCCTGGGATCAAACTCACTTGGTTGTAGTAGATTATTGTTATTTTGTAATGTGCTGTTGAAGCTTGTTTGCTAATATTTTGTTAAGGATTGTCGCATCTATTTTCATAAGGGATGTTGTTCTGTGGTTTTCTTTTTTTGCTGTCTTTTCCTCGTTTTGGTGTCAGAGTAATACTGGCCTTGTAGAATGAGTTAGTGAGAATCATCTCCCCTTCAATCTTATGGAATTGCTTCAGTAAAATTGATACCAGTTCTTCGAACATTTCATAGAATTCAGCTGTGAGTTCATCAGATCCTAGACTTTCATAGTTGCTATTGGGAGACTTCTAATTACTGTTTCAACTGGCTACTCATTACTGGTATGTCAGGTTTCTATTTCTTCCTGATTTAAGGTTGTATGTTTCCAAGAATTTATCCATCACCTTTCGGTTATCTAGTTTGTTTACATAGAGGTGTTCATAATAGTCTTAGATGAACTTTTAAATTTTGATTATATCAGTTGTAATGTCTCCATTTTCATTTCCGATTGAGCTAATGTGAATCTCCTCTCCTTATTTCTTAATTAATCTAGCTAGTGGTCTATTAATTTTATCTTTTCAAAGAACTAACTTTGTTTCATTGATCCTTCATAATTTTTAAAAATTTCAATTAGTTTTCCTCTGATTTTTGTTGTTTCTTACTTTCTGTAATCTTTGAGTTTGATTTGTTCATGTTATTCTAGTTCCCTGAAATGAGATGATAGGTTGGCAATATGTGATCTTTCATTTTTATTAACATAAACCTTAAGCACTAAAAATTTTCCTCTGAGCACAGCTTTGGCTGTATTCCAGAAGTTTTAATAAGCTGTTTCACTGTTGCCAGTGAAATTTTTATCTTGGTTTCATTGTTTACCCAAAGATCATTCAGGAGCAGATTTTTTAGCTTCCATGTTTTTGTTTAGTTTTGCAAGTTCTTCTTAGAGCTAATTTCTAGTTTTATTCCACTGTGGTCTGAGAAAATGCTTGATATGATTTTGATGTTTTTGAATTTATTGAGAATTGGTTTGTGACCTATCATATGGTCTATCTTAGAGAATGTTCCATGTACTGATGAGAAAAAAAAAATGTTTATTCTCTAGTCGGGGGGTGGAATGTTTTGTAGATGTCTGTTCCATTTGTCCTAGACTCTGTTTTAATGCCAATGTTTCTTTGTTGTCTTTCTGCCTTGATGATCTGTCTATTGCTATCAGTGGAGTGTTGAAATCTCCTATTATTATTGTATTGCTGTCTTTATCTTTTTGTGGGTGTAGCAGAAATTGTTTTATAAGACTGGGGACTCTGGTGTTTGGTGCATATATATTTTAAATTATTGTGTATTCTCTTTGGATTGATTTCTTGATCATTATATAATAAGCATCTTTGTGTTTTTTACTGTTGTTAATTTAACGTCTGTTTTATCCAATAGGAGAATGCCTACTCTTGCTCCTTTTTCATTTCCATTTGCATGGGATATTTTTCTCACCCCTTTACCTTGAGTCTAAAGGATTCTGTGTGTTAAATGGGTCTCTTGAAGGCAAAATATATTAGGATTGTATTTTTAAAAATTGAAGCCATTTACAATCAGAGTTAATAATGATATGTGAGTTATTATTTCATTTATCATACTGGTTGTTATCTGTTTGCTTAATTAATTAGTCAATTAATTTTCTGTTGTGTTGGTGTTCCATAGAGTGTATGGACAACATTATGATTTCCAGCATGTTTTCACTTGTGTATTTTTACCTTTTGCTTCAGATTTAGAACTCCTTTGAATATTTCTTATAGAGTGGTCTACTGATGACAAATTCTTTCAGCATGGGCTTGTCTGAGAAAGACTTCATGTCCCCTTCATTTATGAAACTTCATTTTTTGGGATACAAAATTCTTGGTTGACTGTTATTCTGTTTAAGGAGATTGAAGATGGGGCAACAAACTCTTCTAGCTTGTAAGGTTTCTACTGAGAGTTCTGCTATTTGTCTGATAGGTTTAACTTTGTAAGTTATTTGATGCTTTTTGTCTCATTGCTCTTAAAATTCATTCCTTCACATTAACTTTGCATAGTCAGATGATTAATGCCTTGTGGATGACCATTTTGCAATTAATCTTTTGTGGGTTTTGGAGTTTCCTTTTTCTTTTTTTTTTTTTTGAGTTGGAGTTTCACTCTGTTACCCAGATTGGAGGGCAGTGGCCGCTCCTGCCCACCGCAGCCTTGACCTGCTGGGCGATCCTTCCACCTCAGCCTTCCAAGTAGCTGGAATTACAGGCATGCACTACCACACCCGGCTGATTTTTTTGATTTATTGTAGAGATGGGTCTCGAACCCGCGGGCTCAGGCAATCCACTCACCTCAGCCTCCCAAAGGCATGGGATTACAGGCTGAGCCACCGAGCCTGGCTGCGTTTTGGAGTTTCTTATGTCTGAAAGCTTAAATCTGGCAAAGCCAGGGAAGTTTTTCTCTATTATCCCTTCAAATATGGTTTCCAAACCTGTTGATTTCTCTTCTTCCTCAGGAACACCTATGATTCTTAGGTTTGGATATTTTACCTACTCCTACATTTCTTGGAAATTTTGTTCCATTCTCATGATCTTTTTTTCTTTATTGTTGCCTGATGAGTTAATTCAAAAGTCTTGTCTTCAAGTTCTGAGATACTTTTTTTTTCTGTTTGTTCTACTGTTAAAACTTTCCATTGCATTTTGTAGTTTCCTAAATGATTTCTGTATTATCATAATTTCAGCTCAGTTTTTAAAAGATGTTTGTCTCTTTGAAGAATTTCTACTCTTGTTCTTAATAATTTTTAAAAATTTCTTTTTGTTGGTTTTAAATTTTCTCCTCTAGCTCATTGAGAAATTTTTGTAATCAACTCTTTATTTTTATGTTTTTTACAACAGATACCTGATTTTAATTTTGTGCTTTTTATAAAACATGCTCAAGAGGAAAAGAACATAATTCAGTAGAGTTTATATTTACTTCCATTTTGTGGTTTCAGAATCAGCTTTTATACAATAATTGTCAACAGGATGCCTAGAATGCCATGAGATAGGGCCTTATGGAGTGTTTTGTACAGCAAAAATATTACAAGACATATGCAGGGAATAGTAAATAGTCCAAGTCACTTAGAGCATAGTGCAGGAGAGTGATGAATGGTAAGACAGGAAAGGCAAGTTGGACCTGTATAATCAACTCTTTAAATTCTATGCCTGGAAGTTCAAATACTACATTTGGTTAGAGTCCATTGGTGAAGAGTTAGTATGGTCTTTTGGGAGTATTGGAGAATTCTGTTTTTTTTTTCATATCTTTAATATTACTTTTCTAGTTTATTCTCATTTGGATAGATTATTTCTTATTTGAGGTTGAGAGGGGGCTGACATAGGTGCTGTAGGGTCCTCTTTGTTTTTTACAGCCATGGTGTGGTGAGTTGCTCACTTGCTGTAGCAGTGAGCTGTAGCAGTCCTGTGATGGGTACCTGCACTGGTTCCTGGTGTTCTAAGTGCCTGGAGTGGCTTAGAAAGTGGTGTTACTTGGGGTCTGGAATCAGACTTCCAAAAGCTGAGCTATTATATGAAATGTGATGGGCTGTGCTGTTGACCTTTAGCCAGGAGGTGGTGCTTGTGGGAGAGAGCTGGGGACAACGTCTGGGGGGTTTCTCCCTGGCAACTGTTGCTTCACAGAACTGCCCTGCCTAGTCTAGGCAGAAGGTGAGCTCTGGGGATTATCCAAATTCTCTTTTTTCAGTCTTCAATACAGGGGAATACAGGGGAAAGGAGTTCAAGTACTCCACAAAGTGTGCACTTTTGACTACCCCAGTGGCGAAAGAGGGAGTCCCAGGTCTCTCTGGTGTAATGCTGTTATGCAGGGCAATTACTGCAGATTTTATACAGGGAGTTAGAGGTTGCTATGGTGGTGCGTTTCACCCCACTCCCCATCTTAGCTTCAGGCAGTTTGCTTTCTGGATGTCAAAGTGCAGTTGATCTCAAAACCTCAGGTGTTCTCATGGCAGCCTGCTCCAGCTAGAAACTTTCTGCTGCTATGGAGTTTGCACCTGGGGTCCATCTCCTCCCAGCCCAGCTAGAAACAGCCACCTGCAAGGGTTGAGTTCCTGGGATATGGTTGCTGGAGCTGATCAAGACTCTCTTGTTTCCTGCACCACTTCACATAGGCTTTGGCAAAGCGAGGCTGTGGATAAAGCAGTTTCCTGTGAGGATTGGTATCTAACAAGGCTCAGGAGGCCCTCCATGGCCATGGCAGGAGCACAGAACTTCTAAATTCCCCTCTCACCTTCTCTACTGTGTCTGGAGCCTGCTGGTGGTCTATGGTGATCCATGTAAGAGTCTGGCTAGTTCCAGCCCAGGTTGATGGATTTTTCTCTTCTTTGAATGATGTAGTTATTACTGCTTTTTTTTGATGAGTCATGAGGTGTGCTGCTTGTCCTGTTCCTCTCGGGGTGCTTAGGAAAATCTCTCTTGGTTTACTCAGTAGGAGAAACACTCTGGGTGTCTCACATCAGCCATCTTAATTTATTCTTTATTTTTAATTTTTAAAAGACGTTTTAGAATGCTATGAAGAGCAATCCATATTTTGTCTTAAGCTATCTCAGCTTTTAACATTCTAAATATGCTTTCTGCTTGTAATAATGCATATTTTTAGCAATTTTTGTTTGGATATTTTATGGAGAATGAAACAACCTCAATTTAGTCCTAAAGAACAGCTGGCAACATTGCAAAAGTACCTAATCCATGTAGCATTTATTTATAAGCAAATAAATGAATAAGTATACAAAGCTATCTTAATTTTATAACTGTGATGTTTCTGGTTGACTAAAGAACAGGTGGTGTGAGTGAGAGAAAGAGAGAGACAGAGAGAGAGAGAGGGAAAGAGAGAAAATGAATGAATGAATAGATTTTTGGGGGCTAAGTTAAAATCAACTTCAATTAGAGATTTCTTTGACTCTAACTTCACCCGAGCATCAGTTGGATGAGGCAATCTTCCATGAGCCCTGAGCATTCTTCTACATCGTTGCTGGGTATGCCAAGAATTCAAGACTCTGACCACTGTTAACCCAAACCGTTACTTGGAATTGTGTTTGTTCATCAGCCTTGCTTTTAGCTTACAAAATAATAATAATAATAATACATGAAAATTAAAAATAAAAAAGTTCAGTTATTGTCAGTTGTGATATAAACCCACAGTATGCTTGGCATCTATCTTCATCACCTCTGTGAAGCTTGGTGGATATGGGGAATCAAGCCAGATTTGATATCTGTGCTGCTTGCTTGTGTCTGATCCAGGAGTCTTGTATCTTTGGCTAGTATCCATGAATCATCAACAGGATAACTTACTAGGACAAAATCTCAGACTCAATCGTATCTCATAACTCAAATTGGTAATTGTATGTAGTAAAAAGGGCAGCAAAAAGAGGGACATAGAAAATGATTTTGTATTAAGAATATTATTTTTGAGAATCTAAAATGCATCCAAAATATTGCTAATTTTTTTTAATCCACCATTTTTTAATGTAAACCTTCAGTGGAATTGAAATTAGTTATGCCGGGCTCGATGGCTCAGCCTGCAATCCCAGCGCTTTGGGAGGCTGAGGTGAGTGGATTGCCTGAGCCCGCGGGTTCGAGACCCACCTGGGCAACTTGGCGAGACCTCATCTCTACAATAAGTCAAAAATTAGCCAGGCGTGGTAGCGCGCGCCTGTAGTTCCAGCTACTTGGAAGGCTGAGGCAGAAGGATCGCTGGAGCCCAGCAGGTTGAGGTTGCAGTGGCCGGCAGCGGCCACTGCACTCCAGTCTGGGCGACAGAGTGAGACTCCAAATCAAAAAACAAACAAAGGAATTCGTTACAACCCACATTAAACATAATTAGATGTAACAAAAACAAATCTCTTATACTAAGGTATTGTTAAATGCTAGTCTCAACTGAGTGAAAACATTCTGAACTACTTTGACAGCAGTTTAGAAGAAAGAACACATTTGGAAAGTCTTTTAAATGAATTAAATAGTAGGATATTTTGGGCTATCCAATATCAAAATTATAAAAATGATACTTTATGATTTGATCGTTCTGAGAACTATACATGTGAAGTTTGAGCTGTTTCCTTATTAACTAATGTGTGGAAAAACAAAACATCTACAATATAATTTTAACAATCCAGTTATTTTTGTATGGACAGTGTGGAGACAGCAAGTTTAGGTTGAAAGCATTTGCTGCAGGTACTCAGCATGGAACCTGAACTATCTCCAAGAACTGCAGTGAAAATGTGTTTATATTTGGAGATAGGGGATTCTGATTCCTTTAGGGCCTCTTAAATTAGGTGCATAATGATATGTTCATGTTTGAATTTAAAAAGAAAAGCTGTCAGCACTGCTTAACATCTGGCAAAGCAATCTTGTAGTTTAGAACAAAGATCACTGTACATTGATGTCTGTCCCCAAGATTATGCCACCAAGAATGCATGATATTTTATGAATAGGAAAAGAAAATAGGCTTTACACAAAAAGGAACATATAGACCCTATATAGGTAAAATTATACTTTAATAAGAACAATGAAAAAATCACCTCTTTTTGGTCCCTTAGTTTTAAATTTTGAATCTCTTATTCTTCATGATATCTATGACTGAGAACTTCTGACTTCATTTTGCAAAAGTGCCTAATTGTGCTCATTGCATACATTAATAATTAGCTAGTTGTTTATTTTTCTTTATACATTTTCTGTTTATTTTTATCTTCTTCCCATGTGGCTGGATGTATGCTGCTTATTGTTAAATTAACTTTTTTTTTTAAACATGTGGCTTTGGGGTACTACTTATTATTATTTTTAACCCATGTATTTTCAAAGAATAAATTCAGGGGCTATCTTGTTTTATTGTGCATGTTGGTTGGAATAAATAGGGAAGTAGTGAAAAGAGAAGTAAATGTTTCTTTGTTAAAATGTACTGATGACAACATCTTCGGGATGTAACCCCTTGCTTGTTATGAGGAAAGGATCTTTGGCTTATATACATTTTTATGGAATTTTTTTTGACATTTCATTCATTAAACAAACCCACATGTCAAGACTAAACTGCTGCACATTCATTCTTCCTAGTGTGAGTTAAGTCTATCTTTAATGAATTAAATAATTTTTATTTTTAAAATTCATTTAACTGGTTTTACAAGTTTGTAGAACTGATTCTTTTCATTAAAAACAAAAACAAAATCGCATCATGCTAAATATTGGAACATGTGAGTTGCTCCCCTTTTCTTCTGAGAAAACTATTGCGGTATAAGAAAGAAGATCAATACGTAAAATAATCACTACCTGATCCAGTTTTCCAGGTGAAAGGGTTGCTTTCGGACACATAAGTCCTAAAAGTGTTGCCACCCATCAGCAATTATTTACAAATAAAATATTTGGCTTCTACTCTTTAAATAAAAAATTAATGATTCTAAAAATTAAATAAAAGCACTTGAATCCTTCCATCACCATGCCCTTCCACATGGGACTCCCTGTTGACCTTGGAAGAAGGCCATCCCTCTTGACTTTACCTCTATCTTCTCAGTGAGGCCCTCCCTGAGTTCCTCAGCTAAAATCACAACACTTCCCATCTTCCTTCCTGCTTGATCTTTTCCGTTAGCACTCACCACAATCAGACATTATATATGTTACATACACCTGTTTATTGTCTGTCTCATTCCTGAGATAATAATCCCTGTAGGAGAGTTTGCCAGTTTTGTTCCACACTATCTCCCAGATGTTTTTCAGGGTGCCTGGCACACAGTAAGTGAGTGCTCAAAAAATATTGCATGAATGAATGAGTCCACGCTACCCTGTAATATTGTCAATCATTTGGGACAAAACGACAACCCTGTGATTTTTTTTTAAAGCAAAAATTCTAATTTAAAATATCACAACCGAGATTTATTTACTTATTGATTTGTTAAGTTTAAAGATGTGGTACTGTAGTGCCAGTTATTTTATGTTATTTTTTTCCCTCCAATCTCAGGAAACCTTGTGTGCTCTCATTTCCTTTAAACGATTATGTAGCTGAGGGCATTATTACACAGCTGCAGTGACTGCCAGAAGACTGAGAAAGATATGAATGGGAAGGTCATTCAGAGACGCTACCTGTGCCCTTGATTCCTGCTGCAGAGGTTACACCTTTAAAAGGGCCTTCTTAGAATCAATCATTGCTCAGGAAAATCAATGAAACTGCTGCTACATTACTTAAAATGTATATTTCTTTGCACATGGAAACTCTTTTAAAAAATAGAAGAATTGATTTCTGCCTTTTCTCACCAAAGTATTGCTAAAAATAAACACATATTTCTTATCTTCCATTACATAAATCTTTCCATGCAAAAATTCCATCAACTTAAACATAGATAATAACCTTTTTCTTGCTAAGTTTTACAAAAAGCAAAGCAATGAACCAACCAATTATATAATCCACACCATAAACCGACACAAAGATGCATCATTTGAAATCCACTTGAAATCATGGATTTTCTACCAGGTCTTGCTCTGCCATGTCTACAAAGGGTCATGGGATCAGCTCCATCCATTCTGGAGAGAATTGCCCTGGGGATGATAAAGAGGCACTTAAAGAGGGTATGTGAAAGCATTTCTAATTATTTCTCCTGAATATGTAAACCTGATGATGCATATATTAAATCTTATCACCTCACACAATTTTATAGGTAAGGCAATTGATCAAAGCTAGAACACTTAAAATTATGGTATAAAAAATATCTTTTTCTGAAAACCTGTCATGGCAGTTTTCATATTTTTGCTTGCCAAAATGTCTGAAGTACATTCAGAAATACCAAGTGATTGTTTTATCCCACTTTCCATTACATTCAGCAGTATAGGAATGCATTTTTACAAAGGTAGCAAATTCCTTGTACCACATGATGTTACACTAATGTGCTTATTGTCTTTTGTAAGCATTACCAATGATTGGACGTCAATTCGTAGCCATTCTGTATCCTCTGGAGCTTGTTGTACCTGCATGCCACATTGACACTGGCATCTTCAGCTTGATACTTGATATACATATCTATATGTGCACATTGTTAACGTCCATGCTGCTGGCTACGGTATACACACACAACTTTCTTTCTAGGGGAAATAGGGACATTAGATGAAATTTTATACTTTCTACTACTAAAATGTGAAAGCAATGCAACACAATATGTTTCCCATCTTTTGCCTGCTTGGTCACAAACCTTGCAGCCAAATTTATTGCTTGAGTATGGTAATCTACTCAGCTCTGATGTCTTAGAACAGTTATTCCAATTTTCTTCAGAAAACGGTTATATTTATTTTTAGGTGATTTATATCATGCTGTAGTTTAGTTTGTAGTCTGCCTCAAATTCTTTCTGAATATGAAATAATCAAATGTGAACAATAAAAGTGATTTTGTATTGCCATTATGAATAAACATGTACCTACCTTTAATTCCAACAGTGTTTGAATAGTAGACAGAATGTCCTGAATGCATTTCTTCTAGAAATATATTTTCATTAAGCTTCCTTCTTTTCGTAGCTTAAACATTCAGAATGTCTTTTCACCTTTGAGCTCTTCATTAGAGAATTTTTGATCTTCAGGGTTGACCTAATGGTTTATAACATGTGAATGATTTCATGTTTCCATTGGTCCTTTTTTTCTTGTAAATTCACTTATATAAGAAAACTAACAATATGACATATATGTAGAACCATCTACTGCATGATAAATCAGCATAAACCTGCATCTTCACTGAATTTAATAATATTCTTATTTTACCATGTCAACCTACAACTCTGGTTTGACACGTTATGAAATTATCAGTATGAGGCTTTTATTTTTGTTCCCAGCCAAAATGGATTTCTTTGTAAACTCCGTGATTTCCAAGGAATCTATGAATTTTGAAGCTGCTGAGCACCATCAGCCGTTCCCTACTTTAAGGATTAGTGGGAAAATATTTGGGGTTTTCTAGCCCTGACTGAAGGCTGGGTGAAATCAATTATTTAAGCACTATAAAGCAAGGCTTCAGTCTCAGACATCGATTACAAAGCAGACTCACTTTAACACCCAGAACAACCATCTGGATCTTGTTGACTCCTTTACCATGGCAAAAGGGTGAATGAAATATAATTCCTGTCTGCTGATGCCATGGAGATTCCTTCAATCTAAGAGCAGCTGGAGCTCCCATTTACACACACACACACACACACACACACACACACACACACACACGCACACGCACACGCACACGCACACGCTTCTGTTTAGTTGTACAGATGTTAAGTATAAAGAATTTCTACAGTTTTTATTAAAGTAATAAGAAAAGCAATTGAACTTTTTTCCCTACTGTATCGGTAGTGGTCTTCTGGATCTCAAATATTCAATTTGTACAAAGTAATAAATGTCGGTACTTTAAATAGGAAAATATTATGCTTCTCACTGTGTTATAAAAATAGTCAGATGCTATGGAAAAATTTATTGAAGGCTTGATTTGACTTTTATAGAAAGTCTGATTTTTAAATGCTTATAAGAGATGTGCTTTCCTATGTTTTGCAATTGTACTACCCAGTGTTTTACATTGTGATTGTGTGAATTGTTTCATATTAGTAGAAGTCAGGTTGTGGAAAACTTCTGAAACAAAGAAAGGCAGAACATGCTTTTTAATGGTATTGGAGAAAATGGGAGGTGGGTAAGGAAGAAAACTTAGAGGAAGAGGGAAGTTTTCATAAACAATCGTGTTTGAATCTCTTATGCGGAAGATTAGTGCAAGCTTAGTGGCTTTGAAATCTAATAAGCACATAAAGCTCCCCTCAAAGCAGTTGCAGCTTTCGTGCCAGTTTTTCCTGTATAGATCAACCTGAAGTAATATATCAAGATCAAGGTACATTTCAAAGAGAAATTCTTTAAAAACAAATCATGGTCACTGCTGATTAATCATTCAAAATCCTAAATCTTGTGTGGTGAGTTAACAGTGACCAGGCATAGTTACTGAACTGAAAAGATATTGGGTTTTTCCCCCCCTCCCTCTGTACAGTAGGTAGTGATGAAATCAACATGAGGTTTTAAAATCAGTGCAGTCCCAATGGAGCATCTTCTGATGTCTATGATTTAGACTATAACACTCAACTTCAAACTTCTATTCACTCATCCCTAAACGAATTTCATAAAACTATGAATTTCTTTGCATATTTAGTTGATCATTTTAAAGGTGTATCATAAATTTAAATATTGCAACTTAAAAAAATTCCAGCATACTGTAAATTATTACAACTAAGTGAAACTGTTATTTTATGTTTGACATGTATCTTACAGGATTTAAATGCTATAGCAACTTGATATGCACCATCATCTATTTTTTAAAAATATGAAATATATTGATGTTTCATTGTCCTCTATTGGTTACTCTACCATATTTCTAAGCAGTTAGAAAACATGTACATATATGCATAATTAAGTGTAATAAATTTGGATTTCCATGATTAAAATCTCCAATAAAAGTTATTTTCGGAGTTAAGTTTTCATTAGAGTTAAAATGACATATATCTTTGATGAAAACTGCTCAAACATATTAAAATTCTGAAAACTAAGTGGATATAAGAGTAAAAATCTTGAGATTAGCCAGGCTCGGTGGCTCAGCCTGTAATCCCGTGCCTTTGGGAGGCTAAGGTGAGTGGATTGCCTGAGCCAGCGGTCGAGACACGCCTGGGCAGCAAGACCTCATCTCTACAAAAAATCAAAAAATCAGCCAGGCGTGGTAGCGCATGCCTGTAATTTCGGCTACTCGGAAGGCTGAGGAGGAAGGATCGCCGGAGCCCAGCAGGTCAAGTCTGCAGTGGGCGGGAGCGGCCACTGCACTCCAGTCTGGGCGACAGAGTGAGACTCCAACTCAAAAAAAAAAAAAAAAAAATCTTGAGATTATATCTCAGTGAGATGGATAAGGTTTAAAAAAATTAATTTATGTATCTAAATATGACTTGTTGCTATATTTAGAAATGTTCAAATGTACTTATATTCCTTTTTTTCCTTTGAGTGTACAGGCTCAGAAACTTTGTCACAAGCAGGTAGGAATAGAAGCTTTATTATTAAAATTTGGCATAATTATTTTTATAATGTAATGGCATTTATTGTTTTCCAGTTTTATAAACCTCATCTAGATAACACAATGGATAAACGTATTGACAATAGAAATATGTAAAGGTCAAGTTAAGAATTTTTACCTTGCTGGGCTTGGTGACTCAGCCTGTAATCCCGTGCCTTTGGGAGGCTGAGGTGAGTGGATTGCCTGAGCCCGCGGGTTCGAGACCCGCCTGGGCAGAGAGACCTCATCTCTACAATAAATCAAAAAATCAGCCGGGCGTGGTAGCGCATGCCTGTAATTCTGGCTACTTGGAAGGCTGAGGCGGAAGGATCACCGGAGCCCAGCAGGTCGAGGCTGCGGTGGCCGGGAGCAGCCACTGTACTCCAGTCTGGGCGACAGAGTGAGACTCCAACTCAAAAAAAAGAATTTTTACCTTGCCAACATAAAGGTAAAATTGCATTAGAGAGTATGTGGGGACAGAAGAGAAGAGAGATTGAGCTGAATAGGAAAATTAATTCTTTGAACCAATTATCCCAAATTATATAGATCATTAAAAATAATTTGGTAATATGTTACTATCAGTTAGGTCTTTCAATTTTGGTCAAAGGAAACAGTTGGAAACTACCTGACTTATAAAAAAAAATGTACCAATCATTATTAATTTTCTTTCTCAAAACCAACATTAATGGTTTTATACCTCTTTTTGGCTTCTCAGACTTTCCAACCTGGATTAGTGTACTATATTAGCTTTGTGATGGACATAGAACTATCTTGAAAGAATGATGGAAAATAAGATCTTGTACTTCAACCAAAATTAGCATTCTCAGGAGCATGGAAGAACATGGAATTTGAACATCTGAAAGTTTGTCTTTGCATAGACTAAGTGTATGCATAGCAAGATTTGAAGACAGCTTATTTAGAGCATTTTAACTTGTCATGAGGATTTCTTTTCTTTAAATTTAGGTTAGGTAATTCTGTGATCATAATCAGAGTTTTGAGAGTTTTTATTTCTGGTATCAGTAAACATAGCCTCTTCTCAAGGAGGTAAGAGGTAGTGGCAAAGTCTATGTCTAAAACCTTTGACTTTCATGGTAGCATTATGTAAGAAATCTTGAAAAATAAATTTAATTTTTAGAGGAGTATTTATTCAGAGATTTATGTATTATTCCAAGTATAAATAGAGGATAAACTAGGAAATATTTACATTTAAATTCACCAATAGATTGGTATAAATTCTGTATGTTAAAAACCCAAGTAAATGAATCCACTTATTTTTCTGTGCTCTTTATTTTGACAATATGTTCTTTCAATATTCATGTTTCTTGATTAAGTAACCTTGTAAACCTTTATTCCCATCCAAAATTTATCTGTGTCTTTCAGTTTTGGTTGCTAAACATTTTCCATCTCTTTGAAGGTTTTGTTGCACATTATTAAAAACTCCTAAGCATACTTATAATGAGAAGCATGTTATTTTCTTTACAATGCTTGACTGTAATGTTTAATGTTTTGTTTGTGTGTGTGTGTGTGTGTGTGTGTATGTGTGTGTGTGTGTGTGTGTGTGGTATGTTTTGGTTGCCAAGTCATATGCAAACACTTTCTTCTAGAAAACTGCAACAACAGCTAATTTTTTTTTACAATGCTGTAATCAAAATCAATGATCTTATATTATTAAAATCAATGAACACATAACATGCCCATGCATATGATTATCTTTATACATAAATCATCCTAATATCTCTATCAGAAAAATATTATTCTCTATGCTAAGAATGAAGAAATTGAGATTTAGAGCAGTTGTGTATCGTGCTTCTAGATTATGCTTCTAGATGATGATTGAGGTAAGATTCAAATTCAGTTTTTGAAATGTTTACCTTCAAGAATGTGCTCTTAACTATGAAGTTGGAATTTAAAAAAAATTTTAATTTTAAAGATGTGGGCTACAATTCAGGGTTAGGTATACAAATGTTCCTTGTGCAGGTACCCTTGTTGATAAGGTGTGCCTCCTGCTCCCCTGGCAGCTTCCCACTGCTGCCAATCCTTTCTTATAGTATTGTGATAATTATCCAAGGCTTGCCCCATGCTTTATCAATATCATTGGGACTTTATTTGTTGACTGATTGACTCACACAGTAAGAATGGCATTCCCAGTATGTCTAAAACCATATATTCACTAAAATAAAAATTATATATTTATGAGCTATATATTCTGATAGACTCATAACTGAAATGAAGTAATCTTGTCTTGTTTCTTTGTTCCTGTGTCTTCACTTCATTAACTGATTAATGGACAAATCTTCTTAAAATTATGACCTTCATTTTCTGTTTCTCCCTCAAGAATCAATTCCTACCCCTGAGTTCATGCTGGGTTAAAAAAGACTCTACTGTTTTTAGATATTTGTTCTTTTTACTTTTATTGACCAAATAGTATCTGCTTCTAGCTACTCATTGCTATATTTTCTGTATCATTGTAATATCCACGTTGTTTTACTATTAATATTCCTTTACTTTGGCTTGCTATGTATTCCTAGTATTGCATGGTCCATCTTCTCAGCTTCTCATTAGCACTCATAGTTTTCTGCAGCTTCTTAGTATCTATTTTACCCATTCACCATATATTATTTTGGTATGTTGTCATCATTTAGGTAACATCTTAGAATTTTAGAAAAAAATAGGAAGTAGGAGAAATGCCCCAAAGTTTTCAATATAGAAATTGCAGACTCCTTAACTACGTGTCCCGAAAGAGGTAATAAAAAGATTACAGTAATTCAAAGGCAGGTGGTGCCTGTAATTTAACTTTAAAATACCTTAGTATAGATAGTGTCGTATTATACTTTTCTTAGTTAGGTTAAATTAGAACTCAGATGCTAAATTTCAACTTCTAAAGTGAATGTAAACTCCAGATGTGGTCAGCTATCATTCTGAGGAGAAACCCCAAGCTACAGTTACTACACATGTGCTGATCTCTCTCTTGAGCACACATTAGGCTTTTCTAATCACAGTAACAGTCATAAACGGTTTTCATTTTTGTGAGTTAGATTCATTTTCTAATGACCAAGGTAAATGTTAAAATAAGCTGTATTGGTAATATTAAAGGTATTCAAAATATGCGAATGCACTTAAGTGTTTCTAAGACATGCTTACTCTTTTGAGAACATAAGTATCTAACAAATCCTTATAGGCTTCATCTTTAAACAGAATGGCCTAGCTCAGTGGTTTGTAAACTTTTGGGCCTCAAAACCAATTATGCTATTAAAATTTATTAAAACACCCCCAAAACATTTATAATGAAATTAAAAATATGGAACAAATGAAGTATTGTTAAGGCAATATTTAAATAGTGATAAGAAACTACTCGCTAAACGTGAACATTTATAAAAATAATTTTATTCTTAAAAACAAAAAGTGGGAAGAGTGGCATTGTTTTATGTTTTTGAAAAATCTCTTTAGTGTCTGAATTAATAAAAGGCAGCTGGATTCTCCTATATTTCTGCTTTAAATCTGTTGATATATGTTGTTTTGGTTGAAGCATATGAAGAAAATTTGACCTCATACCTCTTCTGACTTATATGACTGGAAGAACATGTAGTTTAATATCCTTTGTGGATAATTTGGATTTTTTTGATACTATATATATTTTAAAAAGCTGTATTTCATTGAAGTTTCACTACAACGTGGAATCTGAAACTATATTCATGAACATTTTGTATTTTGTTCCTTTAAAGCCCATTGGTCCATCTTACACTTTGTGTGGATCTTGTATCCATGCATGATTTTGTAACATCATGCACTGGTCACTAGGAAATATGGGTTCATTGACTTATTCATATCTTCCAAATGTTAAAACACTTCATTATACAACATGAATAAAATCATAGTCCTCAGTGCTGCTGCCAGTCTTATCGGAAAATTTAAAATATTGGGATACTGATAATGTGGTGAAGAAGACCAGGTTTTCAAAATCCTAAAATTTGCTTGAAATCTCAAATTTTATCTCTGACACCAAATACTGTCGGTTGCTGTCTTTGAAGTAACAGGCTCATTTGATTCATTTTTGAGTATATGCCTGTCAAATACTTGAGATTGAATAACCATATTTTGTGGTTCGACTCTTCTTTCAAGTAAATACATAATAAAATTTTATGATAATAATATCTAGCTCAGTTCCAGATTAATTACACAAGGGTTTTCCTTGAGACAACTATTATACTTCAGTATGTAGGATGTGTTTTATACAAACTTTCCATTTTTCATTCAGAATATTAAAATACATGTACTCAAGAGCCTAGATTTAATAAAATTAGTACATTTTATTGCTTTCTCAAGGACACTTTTATGTGATATTTCCTCTCCCCACCTTGTCACAGGAATACAATGACAGTGAAGAACATAAGACTTGCAGTACAGTTCGGGATTGTCTTGATTTGGGCTAAGGCTTCAACAGTGGTTCTCACCACTGCTTTTGTATCATCACTATACATGTTAACACACTGGCTGGGTGCAGTGGCTCACCTTGTAATCCCAGCACTTTGGGAGGACAAGGAAAGTGGTTAGCTTGACCCCACAGGTTCGAGATAAGCCTGGGCTACAGGGTGAGATCCCGTCTCTACAATAAATTAAAAAAAATTAACTGGGAGTGGTAACAGGCACTTGTAGTTCTGGCTACTTGGAAGGCTGAGGTGGAAGGATCGCTGGAGCCCAGCAGGTCGATGCTGGGCTGGCCGTGAGCATTACACTGCACTCTAGCCTGGGCGACGGAGTGAGACTCCAACTCAAAAAAAAAAAAAAAAAGCACACTGAAAGAAAGCAAATAACAACTTAGTATTATTAAAGAACAGTTTTGACTTCGTGAATTTCCAAGAAATCCTCATGGGTCACGTTCTAAGAATTCCCATTCCAGCTAAAATTTTTAAGCATCATTGTGGGCTGGGCTTGGTGACTCAGCCTGTAATCCCAGCACTTTGGGAGACTGAGGACAGTGGACTGCCTGATTCCGCGGGTTCGAGACCAGCCTGGGCAAATTGGCGACACTTCATCCCTACAATAAATAAAAAATTAACTGGGTGTGGTATCGTTCGCCTGTAGTTATGGCTACTTGGAAGGCTGGAGCAGAAGCATGGTCAGAGCCCAGCAGGTCGATGTTAGGGTGACTGTGAGCGTGCCACTACACTCCAGCCTGGGTGACGGAGTGAGACACCAACACAAAAAAATAAAAATAAAAACTAAACATCATTGTGTCCAATCAGAGAAATTTTACCATTTGCTGGCATAAAGGTTAATACAATCTTGCTTCTGGACTGTTGCTGTAGTTAAAGTGCAGCTTTTCTGTCTGGTGGTGGCTGAACCTCTAAGAAGATGGAGACTTGGACTTCATTGAGCCTACAGAACAGGAAAGCTTCCTGCTCATTTGCTTAAAAGTGCTGGCAACTGCAATTGCTAACAGCCTAAGGGTTTTTCCTGACAAATCTGAATAAAGTCAGTTTACAACATTTGAGAAATGAGAAAATGCTAATGAAAAAGAAAGTGTTTGCCATCTGAGTTTTCCTACTTAAAAGGTATAGATCTCAGTTTCTCATTAACTACAGAACATACTAGGGTTGCCCAGAGAAAGAAAAGAACTATTACACAAAGAAAGTGCTTATTTGAATACTTGTCACATCATGAGCCCTTCCTGATGCTTGCTACTACTTTTTTTTTTTTTTTTGAGTTGGAGTCTCACTCCACGCTCAGGCTGGAGTGCAGTGGCACACTCATAGCCATGTCAGCGTAGACCTGCTGGACTCTGGCGATCCTTCCACCTCAGCCTTCCAAGTAGCCGGAACTACAGACACATGCTACCACACCCAGGTATTTTTTATTTTATTGTAGAGATGAGGTCTCACCAAGTTGCCCGGGCTGGTCTTGAACCCTCATACTCAGACAATGCACTTGCCTTGGACTCCCAAAATGCTGGGATTACAGGCTGAGCCACCAAGCCTGACCTTGCTACTCTTATCACTATTGCCATCATCACCAGTTTTAGAGGCAGCTTGGAGAATGAATTGACTGGTACATGGTTTTTTTGAATGTTGTGAGAGACACATAGGGAAAGGCATAAGAAGTACTTGAGGAAGCAGAAAATAAATCAGGGTGGAATATAGGAATACCCAAAAGGGGGTAATAGGTAAAGATGGAGAAATTGGCTAAAGAGAACTTTGTAAGTTAGAATTTAATTTTGCAGGTGTAAATAATTTGGAGGCCAATAAAGGCTTTTGAATGATACCATTGGACTCTGCCTTATTAGATCAACCTGGTAGCAGGACGCATATTGGATTTCATAGCAGTAACTGGAGATATGGATACAGCACCTGGGCCCATGGAATGTATCTTGCCATTTTGACACAATTGTCTATCAGATTTTAATTTTAAAAACATACCATAAGTCAAAGTTTTGAAGGAATAAGCCTCAAACTAACTAAGGAGTGTTTTGACCAAAAAATGAATGATGTGGTTGAACATACTTTGAGTCAGAGTTAGTTTTGAGCCAAAAATAAATGGAAGGCAAATGTTGACAATTTGTTTATCATGTTTGGTGCCTACATAAGCTTTTTTGGATTTCATTTATTATACAGAAAGAGCTATCCTCCTTGGTAACAAAACTATGTATTATGCTTGATAGATATAAGAGTTGGGAAGGACTTATTTTGTATCATGGTTTCCACATAGTTATCTGACATCTAAAACAAAAGGTTGGGCTACATAAAGGGAGAATGATAAATTTTCTTTTCTTTTTTCCTTTTGCTTGTAGAAATTTAGTTACTAGTTGCTAACTTCTGATTGTCTGAATCCTGAGAATACAGGAATAGTAAAATGTCAATGCATTGTTATGGAGATGTAGTAGAATCAAGATATAAAAATAGCCAAGAGGTCTTGGTAACATTTTCTGAGTGAAAAGAGAAAGGAAAACGAAAGAATAACCCCCAAAGGCATTAATTCACCATGATGATCCCCAGGGTTTCTCTTTCTAGATAATGTCTCTCAGTGAGGAAGAGTAGGAGAAAGGATCAAGTGACACATTCATTCATTTTCTAGCTATGGCAGTATAGACCACAAAATTATGTCTACCTATTTGTCTTTCTCTAACATTTGTAATCAAATATAAATTTGCATTTGTTATATGTGGCTGAAAATACTACTATTTTCCAGTTCAAATATGGCTAACGTGATCAGAGTAGTCATGGAGTAGAAAAAGTACACAAAATGTGACTAATTAGGTTTTGTTTTCTAATGTGGAGCAAGAATGTACTTCCCAGGGGGCTCCATGTGTTGGCACCACCCAGCTGTTTGACGACTTTGCTTGATGAAAGCAAAAACCGAGGGAAAACAAGAAAAAACAGGTGGTATGTCAACAGCAAAGTTTCAGTGTGACGTCTGCAGGTTGCTCTGTGGACACATGATCAGACCAATTTACTTCAAAAGAGCCCTCATTGGGATGCAAAATCTTCTAAAGCTAAATGAGAGCTGAAAGAAGGGTTAAAAGAACCTTAAAAACAAAAACAAAACAGAGGGAAAGAAGGCACATCATACCATCCAAAAACTTTAGAAATAATTTCTGTGTTCAAATATATGTATTTTATATTTGTCTATTCATGCAATATACATGTTATTATTATTTTGGTATAGTAAAATTGTAGAATACTACACATTTATTCACTCTGTACACTAAATACACACCTACCCACCCCCAAAATACCTTTGAGATCTTCTATTGTCTTTTATTGTCATCTCAAAGGAAACCAGTAGAGTGTGCTCATAACTCAATATTCTGCTTGTAACAGCCCACCCTGACCTTGTAACACTTTTACTAAAGGTAAACAAAAATAGTGTACATTGTAAGAGGCAAAATGCCTGATCTGCACATTGCTCTTGCAGCCGGTTTCATGGCTTATTAAAATGACATGTTATGATATACTTCACTTGCTTTGTTTGCTGAAATGTGGATCAATGTCTTCTCCAACGAAATGAAATGAAATGAAATGAAATGAAATGAAATGAAATGTTGATCAATATCTTCTCCTAGTAAGCAATTCCCAAATCTAGGTCCCAATTACCAAAGCTTTTTGTTTTGTCTCCTGAATCTCACTTTTGGACAGCTGGCATTCTTCTGAGCTGGATTTAGAAATTTTTTTAATAAATAAATACTTATAATGAATGATGAGAAAATAAGTTTTGCTGCTAAATCATGTCTACATTTCATCCCCTACTACCTAAATGAACAATGTAGAAGTCATTCAATAACCTATTTCATTGCTTTTAACAGACCTCATTTCTCTTGCTGGAAAGTGAAAAAACATAGTTTGACAAAACTTGACTCAGAGTAGCATTAAGGGACAAAAATTAAGCTGAATACAAACAGTTCTTTCCAAGATAAAAATAGACGGCAGAATATCATGTTGGCTTTCTCTTTTGACTTTCAATATAATTTGTTGATGTAGAACACACTTTGTGGTCTTCATTGACTATACATGTGAAAAATTGGCTTAAAGATGCTGACAAAATGAATGGTATGAATTCACCTGTTTCTGAACACTGTTTAGTTAATGACTATGTAAACTACGACTGTTTAATTGAAACGGAAACAAGTAAAAATGGCTGAACTTAAAAATTTCAAACTACTTCCTAATTTGGGTTGGCCAATAGTATATTTAGTCACATGGCTATGCAAAACTCAAAGTGAATTAGTCTACATTTAGGGCAGGACATACCTGAATATTCCAAGACATCCTAGGGTTCTCATTGATGTGAATCTTGATTTAGAACATTAATATGCTTTTTTTTTTTTTTTTTTTAGCAGTATGAAAACAAAAGAATGCAAAACATAGGTTAAATCTGGTGGGATTGGCAGGAGTGGGGAAACTACCAGGGAAGGGGGGGGCACACCTCATCAACAAGGGTACCTTCATAATGAACATTTGTATACCTGGCACTGAGTTATACCCCACATCTTTAAAATATTTTTTTTAAAAAAGATCTTTATTATAAACAAATGTACTACAGTGTAAAAAATGCAGTAGTGATATTCCATGTGTGCTCTTTCTTTACCTCCTTACTTGCATTACAGTGGGGGACATGTGACCAATTCTGGCCAATGGACCGTTAGCAGAAATTACTTGGGTCAGTTATGGCTGGGGCAGTTCAGTTCCAGTGTGCCTCTTGCAGTGTACCCAATCTTAAAGGTTATGTGTTCTAGATGACTGAATATTAGGTATATTAGGGCCATTCAACTCATACCAGACTTTACAGAGTAAGAAATAAACCCTGTGTGTTAAGCTTTGAGATTTTTGTCTGTATGTAGCAAGCATTAATAATGCCGATTAAAATATAAGGTTACTGGTTTTAAAATAAATATATAAAATACTTTAAAGAGATTTTTTATAAATAAGTTTAATTTAACTTCTACTTTTTTTTGTTTTTGTTTTTTTTTTGAGTCGGAGTCTCACTCTGTCACCCAGATTGGAGTGCAGTGGCCGCTCCCTGCCACCGCAGCCTCGACCTGCTGGACTCCGGCGATCCTTCTGCCTCAGCCTTCCAAGTAGCTGGAACTACAGGCATGCGCTACCACGACCGGCTGATTTTTGATTTATTATAGAGATGAGGTCTTGCCAAGTTGCCCAGGCGGGTCTTGAATCCGCAGGCTCAGGCAATCCACTCACCTCAGCCTCTCAAAGGCGCGGGATTACAGGCTGAGCCACAGAGCCCGGCTCTTATTTGGTTTTTAATAGATAATACATAAATAGAATTCAGAATTTAAAAGAGCAATAACATATGAAATGAAAAATCTCTCTTTATGAACCCTGATCACCCATTTTACCTCTCTGGGGATAGCCAATGTTAATAGTTTCTCATAAATATTTCCATAGATATTCCACTTACATATAAAAAACTTCATATATTGTATTATTTTTGTACACAAATGAAGGCATACTATACATTATTCTTTATTTTTAGGAATTTTTTGTACATTAGTGGAATTTACCTTTTGTCTGTAATACATATTGCAAATGATTATTCTCACTTTGTCATTTATCTTTAGACCAATACTTTTCAAATAAAAAATTATTCATTTTAGTTGAAATTATGTGTTGAACTTGGATTGTCTCTCTGAGATGACGTTTTAAAATTCTCATTTGCTTTCTTCTATAACTTTATTGTTTCATTTTCCTACATTTAAAGTAAGAAACCTGAGGTGAGTTTGGAAGTATGGGTCCAATTTTAATCTTCTTCTGACAGCTACCCAGTTGTCTCAATTCTATTAAATACTTTCCTCACTGACTTGAAATGCAACTTTCATTACATCTACTTTCTCCTATGTTCTTCGATTCATTTCTAGACTCGCTATTCTACTACCTTGATGTGACTATTTGTGTGTCAGTATCCTTCTTCTGTTCGTGCTAATATGACTTCTGCACTCATTACTTCAGTAAAATGTTTCTTGATCAAAGATGAAAGACATCACTGATGTTTAACAAACTGTGGAGGTCCTGGCAGGTGAGGAAAATGGAATGAGATCTATAAAAGATGTAGGAGGTGGTATGGAAAAGGGGCGTCAAGCCGGGCTCGGTGGCTCAGCCTGTAATCCCGCGCCTTTGGGAGGCTGAGGTGAGTGGATTGCCTGAGCCCGCGGGTTCGAGACCCGCCTGGGCAGCGAGACCTCATCTCTACAATAAATCAAAAAATCAGCCGGGCGTGGTAGCACATGCCTGTAGTTCCAGCTACTTGGAAGGCTGAGGTGGAAGGATTGCCGGAGCCCACCAGGTTGAGGCTGTGGTGGCTGGGAGCAGCCACTGCACTCCAGTCTGGGCGACAGAGTGAGACTCCAACTCAAAAATAAATAAAGAAATAAAGAAAGAAAGAAAAGGGGCGTCCTCTCAGAGTCACTCAAAGAAATACCATTGTTTCCTCATAATTTTTAGAAATCAGATTTAGAAGTTTTTTTTTTTTTAGGAAATTGCACTAAAGAGCTAACTATAAAATTTTAGGTTTTTACAAATGAGGTTATTTAGAATCAGCTGTAAGTACAGATAGTAATCTTTTTCTTGTAAACAAGACACTCATCATTTGTCTCTTACCTTGAAATTTGACCTTGTTTTTGTCTGTTAACTTTAACTGAAATTTGACAGAGGATATTATTAGTGAAAAAATGTTCACAGAATTTCTTCTTCACTCAACCTACCATAGAGAATATTATAATCATTGTTCCTGTTTTGCTTCTGTTGAGTCTATCAGTTGCCTGTTGCCATAATAATGCCATACACCAAACCACTTCAAATCTCAGGAACTCAAACAATGGTCAGATATTTAAGCTAGCTAGGTGGGGCTATCTTCTGATCTTAAGTGAGTTTACATACAAATTTGGTGTATACTGGTCTGCTAACTAGGGCAGCAGCCATTTCAAAGATGTATCTCCCACCTCCAGCAGGCTAGTCTGGACATATTCTTATGGTGATGTCCAAACACAAGATTGAGAACAAAGCCAGATGGGCAAGTGCTTTCTAACCTGCTGCCTATGTCCCACTTTCCAAAATTTGGTGGCTAAAGCAAATCACATGGCTTAGCCCGGAGTGCGTAGATCTAGAGAGGAGTGAAAAACTGAGGTCGTTAATACAATCAATGATTACATTGAGAAATGACAATGCATCATAGAAAGAGATGTTAGTTAATAATTATTCAATTATAATTGATAGTGGATGTCAAAATGATATAGGACTGGGAAAGAGGAAGAATGAAAGCCCCATGGACTGGGAGTCGAGGAAGGTTTTTTTTCTTTTGGGGAGGTCGAGAGCATGAATTAGAAAGAAACCTGTGAAGAAAGAGGAACAGAAACAAAGGGTACTTTAATGAGTGCTTCTAAAGACTTTTTATTTGCAGCCACTTTAATGTCATCCAAGGGGTCAGAGAATGAAATTCCTCTTTAATCGCTTTTGGCTCTAGCTGTAATTTGTACGTGTCACAACTCTGTGACTAAACTGCATTGATCTCGAGATTCCTAAGTGTTTGTTGCAGACACTGCGGCTTGCATGTCTCTTCCTTCCCTCCCCACACCCACAGTCATATTTCCCTTTTCCATTGTTAACAGATGCATTACTTTGTTCTCTAACTACAGTGTCATCTGGGAAGCCAAATGCCTCTCCAAGGTTGTTGGCTGTTAAATATTGTCTTGAAGCTGCAAGCCCATCCTTCTATACTTTGTGATACTAGAACTGGGGTTCTGTAAGTCATTTTCTTTGCCATCCTGACTTCCTGTGAGGTTCTGCCAATAGAGGGCACTAAAGGGAGTCTGGAGGAAGAGGGGATGTGTGCCTTCCTGCTCACTCATTCTAATAATGGTTCTTCCTCTCAGCATTTGGTTTGAGTAACAGTAGTTAGTACCAGCAGTTTTTTCTATAGTCCAAGAACTAGCTTCATTATGCCATCTCACAGATATCAGCCTTCCTAGAAGTCTGAGTCCCAGCTCTATAGAATGCTGTTCCTCTGAGCTCTTGAGGCACTTGCACCAGCAGTAAACTTCTGTGTTGGGCTTGAGCCATTATCTGACCTAAAGCAATTTAATTAACCTCAAGGAGCCTTAGGTTCTAAAATTGTTACCACTTCTAATTTATTACCAATATATTTGTCTTTGTAATGCTCACCCCCACACACAAGGCTTAGTGAAAAGTGGTGTTTAATTAGGATCCGTTTCCTTTATATATATTATTCCAGATAATTGTTCTAATAGACTTCTTAGATTAACAAAATTATCAGGTAGTTAATAAGAGGAACTCTTTAATAGAAGGTAAATATAAAAGTAAGATGCCAATCAAAGTGGACAAACAGATTTGTCTTTAGGGGAGATAGTTTGCCTATGCGAATGTATATTTGAGAACTAAAGAGAATGCTTGTAATAGAACACAAATTTTCGGAACGCCAAAGTTGCTTACTCTTATACTACAAATAAACCTCTTCTATTTCTGAATTCAAAAGTTTCCAAGAGTTTAATTTTAACTTTGTAACTTTTCAGATTTGCATTTCCCTAGTTAACTGTAATTTTTTCTTGTTGATTGTCTTTCTCTTGTATAACCCTGTGAGAAAATGTACTTATAATCACAAGTATTTACAGTAGTGTCTTGATGGTATATGATACCATTTAAGTGGCTACTGCTGAATATGGTATTTATATTAAACCAGGAATTGTTTTCCTAATGCTTATGAGTAGCTCCTTTCCTTAGAAATTAACATAAATTTCTGGTGAACAAAAGAGTTCATGGAAATGGAAAAAGCAAAAGGCATATTTACTGGCCGTTCTAGAATGGCACAGGGATGTTGAGGGAAAGGAATGTGACTTTGCCTTTCCTTTGAATTATTAATGATTCTGTGTTGTCTGTGTGCCTAGAGACTTTAATAGCAGACACATTTTTATAAGCAAAATAGCATGCCTTATATTGGCAATGCTATCAAGCATCTCATGGGCTGTATTTTTCATTAGAGAGTTTCCATAGAGATTTTATTTAAAAATCAGGACTAAATTGTCCATTAGTTTTTAAACATTGAAAAGTATTTGAAAAATATAAAGTAAAATAATCGTAATATAAACAACAGGTTTAAGACTAGAAAAGTTTTGCTTACTAGTAACCTAGTATTTTTTTTCTTTGTGTTTTGCTAAAGCAATTTCTTAAATAAAATATTGAATCTCAATAAAAGGTATAATTAAAATTCTAGAATTTACCTATAGTTTGCTAAGTATAGCAAGATGTGTAAAGTTGATATAAAATGCCCCAAATGCAAAAAATGATGTTGAATGATTAATAATCATATATAATTTATAATCTTTAACTTTAGGAGATATAATAAAGTCTTTGAAGCACTTACATTTAACAATCACAAAGAACTCTAGAAAATAATGAATATATTATAATACGCTTGTTTTTTTTTCTTTTTCTCAGAGAATCTACTGCTTCTTCACTCTTCTCCATATCAGTTAATGGCTCAGTCACTCCATTTCTTTGCCTTGATCTTAGAGTCATCCTTGTTGACATTGTACACATTCAGTGCAATTTGAACTTTTAAATAAAATACTCCCAAATATATCACACATTTGATTACTTTTTGCTGTTTTCCCATTTATTACCCCATATACCACTTGGGGTTCATCTGATACTTCCTCAAAATGAGCTTCAGGTTATGAATTTTGGGAAGGGCTATCACAGAAGTGATTTGGTGTCTTTCTAGATAAAATATTAGGTGGTATATGATATTTTTGGTTTCATTTGTCCTATTACTGAAGATGTTATCTTTGATCATTTGATTAAAAGTGGTTTCCTCAGGTTTCTCCTTTGTAAATTTACTACATTCTCACTTGTTTTTAATACCTATATGGTAGAAATGTGCTTTGAGATTGTATAAATATTCAGTTTGTCGTTAAATTTTCATTTACTGGTTTTAGTGCCTATTGACATTTATTGGTTGAATGAGTATTACTATGATTATTAGCAAATTGTGATTTTCTAATTTCATCATTCCTTCTACATTTCTTAGTTGACATTCTTGAGGGAAAACTTTCTTATTTTACCTACTTAAAATTTAATTATTAATTATTTAATAGATCGACTAATTAATAAGGTATGGGCATAATAATTTTTATTTTATTCAGCGATTATGAACTTTGATATTGAAATGATATGAGGATATAGAGGAACAGAAGGTTACATATCCTTCTTTTGGTTTATTAATAATGCCAGTAGTTTTTGTATTTGAAAATTTAATAGCAGATACATTTTTTATGAGCTCAATGACTGATACATTTCTAACAATAAACTACAGGATAAAGAATTTCAAAAGACAATTGGAATCCATAAGAACTGAATAGAAATTCTGAAACTAAAAACTGCAACAGCTGACATAAAGATTTCAATGAATTGATTTAAAAGCAGATTAGTAAAATAAAGTGAGAAGAACCAGTTAATTAGAAAACAGGTCCATAGGAAATATTCAATATGAAGAATAATGGAAAGTAAAGATTTAAAGACTAGGTTTTACAAAAGTTGTAATCACAGATGAAGCTTCAGAAAATGTTTGACATTATAGACAGCAATAAGAATGTATGATCAATACAAAAAGGAAAATATATAAACTGAAGGCCAAATAGAAGAACGATTCAGAAAAAGCACGAGAAAAATATGAGACATGGTGAAAAGTTTACAAACCTACATACCAAAGTATGCATATCCTTCTCTCTCTATGTAACTGGAGTACAAAAAGAAGAGAAAGGCAGTATTTACAGAAATCTTTAACTTTTGGTAAAGACACCAACCTACCGATTCAAGATGCTCTTCTAAACCCAGAGTAAGTACAAAGAAAATCAGGCCTAGACCTATCATACTAGTGAAACTGCAAAATAAGGAGAACCTTTTGAAAATAGAGAAAAAGACAACAATATCACTTCAAAGGAGCAACAATAAAATTGAAATCTTACTTTTCAACCAAATGTTAAAATCCAGAAGACAAATTTTATTTAAGGGAAAACCCCTCAAAAACAGAATTTATTTATTAAAAATTTATGTATTTATTCTTACATATTTAAACTTCAGTCACCCTCAAAGTACTCTTCCTTTGATGCAATACACCTATTGAGGTGCTTTTTTCCACTGCTCCGTTTTTGAACTTGTCAATTTGGATGCCTTTTAGTGCTTCTGCCATTTTATGTTTTACATATTCCACATCATCAAAATGTTTCCCTTTGAGGAATTTTTTCATCTGGGAAAACAAAAAAATGTCACTCAGGGTGGAATCGCTTGACTAGGAAGGGTGGAGTACATGGTCGGTGCTGTTTAAGGTCAAAAACTGCTGTACGCTCAGCACGGTATTGGCTGATGCACTCATAAAACAACAAACATGAAATGGGCAACATGTCAAAATAATCTTAAAAAAAATTCACTGAAGCAAAAAGCAGTTTCTCACAGCAATGCTCGTTGGTACACTGATGCCAATGAGCTCCTAGAACACTTACCTAGCAGGTAAAGCCTGTACTGCAAGGAGCCGACCCTCCAAAAAATAATTCTGATTTTTTTTTTTGGTCTCCCCTCGTATTTAATTTGCTGAAATGAGAAAAACACTACTCTAGAATTTTACTTCTAGCAAAAATATTCTTTAAAGTTAAAAGCAATTTCTAATTCATACCATATATACAGTGGAATATTATTCAACCATAAAAAGAATAAGTTCCTGTCATTTCAACAACACAAATGAAACTGGAGGATGCTATGTTAAATGATTTAAGTCAGGCACAGAAAGACAAATATGCCTATTCTCACTAATAAATGGGAGCTATTAAAAAATTGAACTCATGGAGATAGAGAATAGAATGATGGTTACAAGAGGTTGGGTAGGGTAGTTGGGTGGGGGGAAGAGTGGTTAGTCAATAAATATAAAAATAAGCCGGGCTCAGTGGCTCAGTCTGTAATGCCGTGATTTGGGAGGCTGAGGTGAGTGGATTGCCTGAGCCCGTGGGTTTGAGACCCGCCTGGGCAACTTGACGAGACCTCATCTCTACAATAAATCAAAAAAATTAGCCGGGTGTGGTAGCGCACGCCTGTAGTTCCAGCTACTTGGAAGGCTGAGGCGGAAGGATCGCTGGAGCCCAGCAGGTCGAGGCTGCGTGGCGGGGAGTGTCCACTGCACTCCAATCTGGGCGACAGAGTGAGACTCCAACTCAACAACAACAACAGCAGCAACAACAAAAAATATATCTATATATATAGTTTTATAGCGAATAAGACATAAATAAGTCAACCCAGTGTTTGGTAGCACAATGGGGCAACTATAATTAACAATAATTTATCATATATTTCAAAGTCAATAAAAGTAGAATTGGAATATTCTTTTTTTTTTTTGAATTGGAGTCTCACTCTGTTGCCCAGACTGGAGTGCAGTGGCCACACCCGACCACCACAGCCTCGACCTGCTGGGCTCCGGTGATCCTTCCACTCAGCCTTCCAAGTAGCCGGAATTACAGGCATACGCTACCACGCCCGGCTGATTTTTTGATTTATTGTAGAGATGAGGTCTTTCCGCCCAGGCGGGTCTCGAACCCGCGGACTCAGGCAATCCACTCACCTCAGCCTCCCAAAGGCGCAGGATTACAGGCTGAGCCACCAAGCCTGGCTTGGAATATTCTTAATACAAAGAAATTATAAAGGCTTGAAGTGAAGGCACCGCAATTACCTTGATTTTATGCAAGTATACACATTGTATACTTGTGTAAAAATATCACATGTACCCATAAATATGTACAAGTATTATGTATTCATAATTATTAAACATATTTTTTAAAAGTTAAGGAATAAAAACTGCTAAATTTTTAAACAATACTAGGAGGTCTTCCTCCATTCTATTGGCTTATGTACATACCCACCTTAGAAAGAGGCAAAATTTATATATTTTCAGTGATCTGATACTTTTTTGCTAGTGGATATTCACTAAGGAAATGCAGAAGTAATTTTTCAGGCTGCAGATGAAAGCCAGTATGAATTGCAAGAAAGAGTAGAGAAAATGGTAAAATAAGGGAATAACTATAAATTGATATTGTCTTTAGAAAATAAGTACTAATGTCATGTGGCAATTAATACCTGCAAGATTAAAACACAAGGCAAAAGTAGCACAAATTAGAGAGAGGGCTCTTGTATAAAAAGTGTTAAAGAGTCTGTTATGAACTAAATTGTGTTCCTACTCTGCCAACTTATATGTTGAAACGCTAAATCCCAATAAATTTGGAGATGGGGCCTTTAATTATAAGACCTTCAAAGGAGGTCATAAGAGTGAAGTATTAGTCCCCCCCAGTGGTGTTCTTATAAGAAGGGGAAGCAACGCCAGAGTGCTCTTTCTGCACGCACAGAGGAAAGGTCATGTGAGGATGCACTAAGGACTTGTCCACCTGCAATTGAAGGAGAGAAATATCAACCCTGCTGGCACCTTAATCTTGACTTCTAGTTTCCAGAACTGTGAGAAAATGCATTTTTGTTATTTAAGCCACCCTGTTCATGGCATTATTTTATGACAGCCCTAGCAGACTACAGAGCTCTTGCATTATCTGGGAATGGATAAAATTACTAATTAAAATAGATTAATGATTAATTAATAGATTAATGATATACTTTATGATATCCAGGCTGACTAAAATAAATACATAGATAAACAAGAATGCAATGATATTAAGTTAATATAGGGTAAAAATTAATATTAAAAACATGGCTATTCTTAAAGAGCACAATCAAAAAGAAAGATCCAATCATAGATGGAACAATTTGAAAGACATAGAAGTATTGCATTTAATCTTAAATGTATCCATATTTACATTAAAAGTAAACAATTTCAATACATTATTTAAAGACAATAATTGTCAGATAGGATTTTTAAAAAAAATATATATATCACATCTACAACAACATAGGAAGTTGAAACTAATATGATAGAGTAAGATATGTCATGGAAATGCTAACAAAGTACAGTTAGAAATCGCTTTTGTAATGGCTTTGTGGGAAACACATAGTCTTTGTTGCATGTTATTTTGTTGCTGTTGTGGTCACTGTGCATGCCTTAAAAAAATTCTTAGATCATAGACTGTACAATATCTGGCTGTGCATGACTATACCAGTCCATGTAGTTGGATTGAAAGTTTGCGCCCTCCACTGCCAAATCCATGTGTTGATATCTAATTTTCAATATGATGATATTTGTAGGTAAGTTTTTTGGGAGATGATTAGGTGATGAGGATGGAGCCTTTGTAAGAAGGATTTGTGGTCTTGTCAGAAGAGGCCAGAGCACTAGTTCACTCTCTTGCTTCCAATTAGGAGTAGAGCAATAAATGGTAGTCTGAAACTCAATAGTTGGCCCTCATCAAACCTGACCATGCTGGCACCCCAATCTTGAACTTTCCAGTCTTCAGAACTGTGAGGGAAAAACAATGCTGCTGTTGATAAGCTACAAAGTGAATGGTACTTTGTTATAGCAGCATGGACTAAGACATCATGCTTTCTAATTTCGGATTTCTAGGGTAATTGGTATAGCTATGCTATTATAAAAACAGTACAGACCCTAAGACAAAAAGTATTACAAATATAAAGGGTACCATTCTATGAAAAATAAAGAGTTAATTTGACAAAGAGAAATAGTAATCTTAAGACTTCATATAGCTGCTAAGTTTACCTCAAAATGTATAAAGCAAAATATAACTGAACTAAAATGAAAAAAAGAAAAATCTGCAACATAGACAAATCGTCTTAGACACTATTAGAGCAAAAGAAAAAATCACTAGAGATTTAGAAGACATAACAGAATGACGATCATACTTGATCTAAAAAAATTTATAAAAGATTCATTCCAATAACTGTATAATACGTATTTTATAACAGTGTATGGAACATTATAAAAATTGTCAAAAACTGTGAAAGGTCTAATAGTTTACTTTTTTGTTAGTTGACATTTTTAATTGGGATAATTGTAAATTCACATGCAGTTGTAAAAACAATACAGAGTGTTCTATTTTACACTTTGCACAGTTCTCCTATTGGTAATGTTTTGCAAAACTATAGTAGAATGTCACAACTAAAATATTCAAATTTGTATCATTTACCAATCTTCATTTCCCATTTTTGTCCTCAATTGTTTATGTTTATTTTGCTTTACGCCACTTATTCAGATGTGTGGGTTTGTGTACTTACCACTATAACCAAGTTACTGAATAAATCCATCACTCCAAAGATACCTCATGTTGCCCCTTTATAACCACATCCACCTCACTTTTCCTGTCCCTAGCCTTCTGTCACCATTAATCTCCCCTCTGTTTCTAAAATTGTGTCATTGCAACAATGTTATATAAAAGGAATTGTACAGTATAACCTTCGTGATTGGATTTTTCCATTCAGAATACTCCCCTATAGATTCATTTGAATTACTTCCTGTATCAATAGTCCATTCTTTTTTCATATATTATTTTGTAATTAAAGTTTTGATTAATTTTTAAATTGTGATTAACCATACATTATATTAAACTTACCCTCTTGGCAAATTTTTAAATGCGTAGTGCATATTGTTTACTATAGGCATGCTGTTGCATAGCAGGTCTCTAGAACTTTTTCATCTTATGTAACTGAAACTCTGTACCCATTGAAAAACAACTTCTTATTTCTCCACCCAACCCCTGAAAACCAACATTTCACTTCCTGCTTCTATGAATTTGACTATGATGGACACCCCATATAAGTTAAATCATGCAGTCCTTCAGTAACTGGCTTATTTCACTTAGCTTAATATCCTCAAGATTCATGTTGTTACATATGACTAGATTTTCTTCTTTTGGATGACTAAATATATCCCATTGTATGTACATCCCCTACTTTCTTTATCCATTCATTAATCAATGAGTACTAAAGTTGTTCCCACCTCTTAGCTATTGAAATAGGGCTGTGATGAACATGAAAACAAAATGCCTGAATTCTGGAGACAGACTCCCTTTTTTTCTTTTTCTCCGGAGGAAGATATCCCCCTGCTCTGTGGACCTCCATCTGCTGTACTTTCAGGCTTCTGGATAGCAGGAAACCACCTAGCTCTCTTGTGTTCCCAGTGTTTTCTAGGAGTCAAGAATGAGTTGGTCCCCAGCAGGGCTCTGAGACAAAGAAGACAGAAAGCAGGCCCTTAGGCAGCCCCAGGACAAGTCTGAATTTTGAATGTGTGTTTCACTCTTCTCCTTCCATCCCAGGCAGAAACCGGAAACTGAGAATTTTCTTCTGATCATGACATGCTGAACCAGGGGTAGACACTATGGTTCAAGAGTGCCATGAATTTTTTTGCTGTCTTTTGTGTGACTGGTTTCATGTTTCCCTGGGGTATAGGTGTCTCTTAACTGTTTTTTTGATTTCTCAAAAAGGGAATTGATCTGTGTATTGTTTTTAGGTAGTTACTCTATGGTAAAAAGCAAGATCTGACACTTCCTTCTTGCCATCTTTCTGACATCAACCCCAATTTGATCATACTTTTAACCTAAAAAGTTAGTCTGCCACGCTTTTATGGTGGATGGCAGAAGCCTTAGATCTTGAAGCAGAGACAATGAACTTTATTGCCATATAAAGCAATCTGCATAAGCATTTGTTCTCCAAGTAGCAGTTCCTGTAGGACATCTCAAAGAGAGCTGGGAAAAAGGTCTATGCTGTTAATTTTTTTACAAAAGATGTTGGATGAGTTTGGCAAACGGAAGTATTTTATACTAGAAAGTGAGCACACCTGCTGTTCCAGAGGGAGAGAGTCTTCCAAGTCTTCGAGAAAAGTTTCCTTTTGTTTAGGAGGGAGACACTGTCTCTATCTTCTAAAGCTGTTTGTTCTACAAAGATCCTTTAAAAGTATAGTCCAGAATAAAAAAGATTCACTGCCTCTGCTTTATGATGCGAAGAAGTACGCCAGGTCCATGGAGAACTATCTCCCAATTAGATTAGCCAAAATAGCAATCATAACACAACAGAAAAGTATGAAAATATTCAGAGGATATTCTCTGGCTACCAAAGAAATAATGCAGAACTCAGTGACTAAAGTACAAAGGGATACTCTTCAAAATGCTTGAAAATTAAAATGTACTTTTCTAAATTACACACAGATATAATTTCAAAGAGGAAATTACAATGTTAGTTAAAATAGCTTATTTTTATTTAGTTAAAATATTAAAACTTTCAGAATTCAAATGAAGAAGAGCTTAGATGGGAAATTACAGTATTAAATGCACATATCAATAAAGAAGGCATGCAAACAAATAATTTTGTAAGCTTTATTCTCCAGATCCAACAGAAACCATGGCAAACTAAAGCCAGAAATCCTAAGAGCAAAGAAATGATAAGGAACAGAAACCAATAAAAAAAGTAATCAAATAGTCAAAGCCAACAAACAAAATTTTCATTATTTGAAAAGATTAATAAAATTGAAAAACTCCCCCATGATGCAAATCATGAAAAAAGACAGCAAACAAACATAAATTGCCAATATGAAGAATGCAAAGACACCGTCACGATAGATTCACAGACTTTAAAATGTAATAAACAGATGGCATTAGGTTTAAATGAGCAAATCTTGAAAAACACAACTTCAAAAAGTAGACGTAAAACAGAACAGAAAATCTCAATGCTCTTCTATCTATTAAAGAAATTGTATCACATTTAAGACCATTGTATAATATAATGCAATACTACACAGCCATGAAAGAGAACGAACTTCTGTTATGTGTAATCACAGGGATGAATCTCAGACACATAATGATGAGAAAAAAAGTCTAAATCATAAGAACACAAAATGCATGACATCATTCATAAAAAAATTTAGAAATAGACAAAACTAATCTCTGGAGATATAGCTCAATATGGTGGTTACTTTTGTGAATGTGGAAGTGATTATATGGTGGCATAAGAAAGGTGTCCAGGGATCAGGCAACGTTCTATACTTTGGTCTCTGTCCTGGGTATGTGTGTGATAACTCTGTAAAAAATCATCAAATTATAACTTTACGATTTTTTCCTGTATATATGGTATGTTTCAATAAACTTTAAAGTCAAAATACAAACTACCAAAAAACTGTAGAGATACACAGAAACAAAGATCCGAGTATCACATGTTCTCACTCATATAGTGGATCTTGAACATCCAATGTAATACTACAAGAAAATGACTGATTGTAGTGGGAAACCATGGGGAGGAGGAGGGAGATGGGATTAACGGTAGTAAATATCTGTGTGGGGACGGGAAACACCTTTTATCAACAAGGGTGCCTGAACGAAACGTATTTGTATACCTAACCCTTAACTGTACCCCACAATATCATAATGAAAAATATTGATCATAAAAAAAGAGAATCCTACCCAGCAATAAAAAGGATGCAATTATTGCTCTACTCTTCAACGCACGCGCGCGCACACACACACACACACACACACACACACACACACACACACAAATTGTAGAGATAAAATGACCTGATTTCTTGAGGTTAATGTCCAAGATTGTCAAAACATTGTTCTGCCTTCCTCGCTTTGTATTTTGCACATCAAAACTGAATACGGATTTGGAGGAAGATTATAAAATAGATAATTTGAAACAGTGCTGTGAGATTGGATTGTCAGTGAAGAATTTAAAAATCCAAGTTTATTTTTAGTATTTAGACTGTCTAAATTCACAAACTGGCTTCAAGGAAGAAAAAAAAAAGTGAGGGATTATGCGGAGTCTCAGCAGGGAGTGTTTATTTAGACACTTAGTGCTGTAGGATGCTTGAAATGGAAAAACATAGGCAGATACAATTAATAGATTCTCCACTATAGAAATGGAACCATATTTTGGACTGCTTTTGGACAGCTTTATGTGTGAATGTGAGAACATACTCTTAAGAAAGGCTGTGATTTTTCCCATATAACTTCACGAGAATTTTTCTACAGGCTAGGGATTTGTGATAAAAATAGAGATGTGCTGGTTTCCCTTTGTGGAATTTTCTAATAAAATTCCTTGAAAATCATTATTTAATGGAATAACACTGGTATGTTCTTATCTGATTTTGAGTGATAAGTAAAACACGTCTGCCTGTGTGGGACAAGGGTGAAGAGCATGTTCTTTCACTACTACTGTCCCTGTCCTAATTGCATGGGTCTTGTGTATAATTGAGGTACATGCATTTATGTGCGTGACAAATTAATAGAGATTCCTGCATGTGGCCAGCTGCTTTCTGATGAACCACCCAACCACTCCTCTGACTTTTCCAAATAATCCATTAGGTTTGAAAGAGCTCATTCATAATGGCAGACTATAGATTACTTCAGAAGTGTGCATTTTCATAAGGAAATATAATCTACTCATAAGCCCCAGAGTTAAAATTTAACTTTAGAGATTTGTGGTATTAGGATTAAATACCTTATTCCTAGGATTTTATCCTGATATTTTTCACTTTATTCTCTATATGAAATGTTTAGGAGCAATGATTCTTAAGTTGGTATTTGTAGGTCTCTAGAGAATCAGAGCAAATTCCAGAAATACCACATAAGCCAGAGCTATGGAAACCTCAAGAACTGTGTGGTGACATCAAGATACATTATCAAAACCTCTCACCATTACATTAGTTAGTTTTTTTCCTCATGGTCAACCATTTTTGCTAATGCATATTTTTGGGACTGAAACATATCATTTTCTTTTTTTTTGTTTTTATATCACTATCTGCTCTAAAGGTTGTGTGTCAGAATATCAAAATATGTGTGTGTGTGTGTGTACACACATGCATGCATACTTATATTTCTCCTTAGTTTTACTTTGTAAAGGGGGTGAGGATAAAATGAGAGTATAAGATAGTAAGATTAATGAATAATTGGAAAATTTGCTAGAGAATGTGGTATATAAAATTTAATAACTATTTTGCTAGAGTAGTCATTCTTAGTAAATATATCTTATAGAAATTCAAAATGTCATGGTTTATGCAAATGGATAAAATCTTAATTATTATTTCTGAACTAAACATGACATTCAGAGGAACGTATTTCAGTGGAAATTCAGTTTTACAATGGTCATATTTTCTTTCATTCTTGTGTAATTCTAATGAAAATAACCTGTATTTAAATTACAAATGACAAACACTCAAATTATAAATTAGCCATTTAAATGAAAAAAATTAAAAAGTGAAATAATTACTAGAGGGTAATTTCTGAAGTTGAATTTAGGGATCAGTTTTCCAAAACATTTGCTTTGAGGAGAGAAGTTATTGTTTCCAGTAGAAAGTCGTTTAAATTTTTTTTCTCAGATTCATTAGTGCTTTCTGTAGGAGACCAAATTGAGGGTGAATGGTTAAACAAAAAAAGAAGAAAAATACAGTGGAAACATACATTTTGTCTTTTCTTTTCTTTTTTTGCTACTACAAAAATAATTGGATAGTTCTTAGTATTTCTCCACACACAATTGAAACGGATATCCATTTTCAAAATAATATTCTTTTAGAATCTCTGTGATTTGTTTGATTTTAGAATCCTTGTATTACCTAAGAAATCTCCACTTCCCCCCAAAAAGCTATTTAAAAAATGGTAAGTCATCCTCAGGTTTATTATTTGTTCCAGAACAGGGCTGTGAACCAATTAAAAGTTTAAAGAGCTATCAAATCTGCAATATCCCAGACACCTCAGATGTGACCTGCGGAAAGTAATTTCTTCAAGGAGAAATAATTCGAAAAATATTTCATATGCTACTGGATGGCTTTCATTGGTTTAACATGTAAATTTCCATAGACTTTTTGGAACACAGAGATGGTAATTTTTTCCTCTTTTCTTTTCTTTTTTTTATGTGAAAGCAAGAGGGCTTTGTTTGCCAGGTGAATATTTCAGAACGCTTGAAGCTCTGATAGAAAACAGCTTTAGATTTGGATATAAACGGTATGTGTGAAAAGTTATGATGCAATCAGACAGGTTTTCTGTGACAGCATTGATTTATACATAATGTTAGAGATGCTTATACAATCTGTTGTTAACAATTGATTCTGTGGTTGTCAACTCATCATTTTTTAAGGAGAAGGGATAACATATGAAGACTTTTCTGACTGTAAGCAATAAATACTGCTGAATAACACCGGCAATGAGATTTTTATTTTAATGAATATTGTTTACAAAGAAAGATATAGAATTGCAGCAATGCTTAAACTCTGAGTAGCTCAAAAAACCAAATCTTACAGACTCACTCTTACCACCGTATTTACAATTACAACTAATCTCACCGTCCACTTTTTAAAAAAATTTTTTTATCAATATTTTTTATTATGATATTGTGGGATACAGTTAAGGGTTAGGTATACAAATACGTTTCATTCAGGCACCCTGTTGATAAGAGGTGTTTCCCTGTCCCCAGATAGATATTTGCTACCATTAATCCCATCTCCCTCCCCCCCCATAGTTTCCCAGTACCGTCAGTCATTTTCTTATAGTATTACATTGGATGTTGAAGGTCCATTACATGAGTGAGAACATGTGATACTCGGGTCTTTGTTTCTGTGAGAGGTCACTCAGTATTATAGACTCTAGTTCCATCCAGGTTGCTCTTAAGCATCCTTTCTCTTTTTTTTTTCTCTTGGTGCTATTCACCTTCTAACACTCTCGATGATAGTGTAGTTAATTTCCTATGTTAATTGTGACCTTCGTCCACTAGAAAAGGCAAGGATCTTTTTCTGTTGTGTTTACTGATGTATTTCATACTTAGAATGGAGTCCACAACATAGTTGATGGTAAGTAAGCAAGTATTTGTTAAAATTAAAGCAATTTTTATATTTGTGTTGAGATAGATTAAACATAACAGATAACATTTATTGAACTGTTCCTGTGCGTCTTAACCAGACATATGTTAAGCTTTTTCTTTAGTTCCATTTTCTCATTGAATCCTCTCAAAGAACTTCATTCTGGAGACATTGCGCTAAAGATGGGAAGACTGGGGTTAGTGAGGTTAAGTCAAGATCAAATGGCTGGTGACAAGTAGAATCAGGAATTGAGCTCAAGTTTGTCCAACTTCAGAGATTCTGCTCTTCTCATAAATTGTACTTCTTTAGGTCAGATTTCATTATTTCCAGTGCTTAAAATCAAACGAGTACATGTCAATCCTAATTGGACTTCAAGAACTTCCAAATCATAATGAACAATTTTAGCAGCAATTGACAAATTTTTCTATGGAAAAGTGGCATTCCATCGTAATTAAATTATATCATTGGCTTTTGTTTGCTAGTTTTCAGAGTATGGAATTTTGGCAATTCTTCTTGGTGAGCACACACAAAACCGAAAAGTTGTCACCAGCTGTTTTGTCTTGGCTGGGACTGACTCTTCCAAAGACAAAGCTCCAGATAAATGTAGGCCTCTAATTGAGACAATTTTTTTTTCTCTCTGGGTATAAGTCTGCTTGTGTGGATGACCTGGAACTCTCTAAATAATTGACTGAGTGGCATATTTTTACTTTCACAATTATGTTGACTAAATAGTAAAGAAAGTCAAAGATTAAAGAATCAGATTTTCTTAGGATCCAAGAAAAGCTCTGAGTGCAAATGTTCGCTCATTTTATGTTATGGGCAGTGTAGCATTAAAGGCAAGTAAAAATTAGAGAGAAGAATTACTAGTTTCAATATTGATTCACCTGCTAATTGCTGTTGGCTCTAGATTTTGCCAATCTTTATACTGAAAAGTGAGGCACACTTTTCAATTATTTGTTGACTAGTTATTAATATGGTTAGCGTTGAGATCATCAGCCAAGTAACTGACACTATAAAACAGAGAATCCAGAATCATCTGGTTTTAGATCTTGATCTTGAGCAACTTAGAGACATTTACTTCCTTCTATGATATGATCTCAGCTTTTTTATTTTTAACAATCTAATTTATTTAATGGGAAATAAGTCTAGCACAATGATGTGTTTAAAAGACTGGCTGATGCATAATTACAAAACTATTAATATATTCTAATAAAGCATTATTTGGTGCCATAAGCTGTGGCATGGTATGTAGAATAGAATGCTTTGTTCTTTTTGGAGAAAATAAATGCATACATTTATTATATCAATGACAATATGTTAAATAAGCAGGAGGCCATGAGCTTGAGACTGCGTACCTTGAGTTTCTACCTAACAGATTGCAATCTAACTTAAGATCTAAACAAACTGAAACTTAACTGATAGTATATTTTTTATAACAAATAACTGGTTGCAGTCAATCACAAACAACTGAACTTTAGCCAGTCAGAGGCAACCAACTGATCAGATCATGCCCAAATAAGGCAGATACCTCATTATACCATGCCCAAGTAAGGCAAATGCTTAACTGCAGCAATCAGGAGATTTCTGTTTTGCTTCTCTGTTACACCTATTAAAGATTGCTGCTCATACTGCTGGGTGGAACACTCTGAGCTGCTCTTTTCTTGGTGCTGTCCAATTTTGGAATAATTCTTTGTTCACATAAATTGTTATATTTAATCTTCTTAAAATTTTTCTATAACCAATATAACAACATTTTTTTTACAGAAATATTTTGGATATACCATAGTTTTTGTGAATGACTAATAGCTCTCTTCTCTTATCAAATGGTAATTTTAAAAACCTTTAATAATGTGGCTAGCAATAATAATAATAATAATAATAATAATAATAATGTGACTAGCAATTAGGATAAAATTAGCTCCTGCTTATGGAAGGGATATGTAACATTTACTTTCAAGAAAGGCAGTAATTGGCATTATGTTACATCTTAATTATTTCATTATGTAACATTTGAATAAACATTAACAATGGGAGAATATTCATGTAGACTTTGCAGTAGTCTGCTTCCATGGTATAATACTACCTCACCAGTCAAGTTTTACCTTTAATTTCTGGTTTTTTCTTTTTATGTGCATGTGTGTGTGTGTACTCTGAAATAGACAGATCTTTGATTGTTTCTCAAATATTGAAAAAAATTACTTTAATGTGATTTATTTTTCACTTATAATTATTGATAGTTAAAAAGCCAAGTTTTCTATAACAATGTCAGCCTTATTCATGCTTAGATTTGCGTTTCTGAGTAGGAAAGATGCATGTTTTTAGGTAGGATATAGGAAATGACCTTAAATCCTTAGAATGTCCAGGGAATTTTTCACTACTAATAAATGTTAAATAATGGTCAAAAGCCTTGGTCTAAACTGTGCAACGCTTGTGTAATTATGGTTTTTGTGACTCTTTTCCAGGATTTCTTATATCCACATCATTCTGTGGCTAAAACACAGCCAAGAATGTTCCAAAATGTTTTGAATATGCTCTGGATACACAATGAGATGCCTATAAAATGCTCTCTGTCACACCTTAAGTAAAGCAAATTCAGAATTTTAGTACATTGGTGATGGGTTTAGGGTAGTAAAAATGACAAAGACTTGGGACTTGGTAAGAGTTGGGTTTATATTCTAATTTAGCTACTTACTAGCAGTGTGACTGTGAGCAAGTAACTGACATTCTCCAAGCCTCATTTTCTTTACATATAAGAATGGGGATTATAGCACTTATTGTCTTATGTTGTAAAAGTGAAATGAAATGCTATCTTCATTTATTCATTCAATGCTGTTTATTGAGTACACTACCTTGTACTCAGTGATGTCCAAGGTTTTTGTGATGAATGTAGTGGTAAACTTGCTCTTGTGGAGCTTCCAGTTTAGTTTATTAAAGTACCTACTAGAGAAAATTATATTTCTTGGGTAACATTAAATGTTAGAGATGGATAGTACTTTATATCATCAGAGGGACAGTTTTGTGCATATCTGCATGCACAATTCTGCTATAAGATAGCTTCTCTCAGGTTGCAAACAAAACAGACGCAATAGGAAAAGTGAAACTCTGTAGATACATAGGAGAACCACAACCACTCATCTGTTCCCCACGGTTCAAGAAGACAACAACAAAGCACTAGGTCTGAATCTGGTATTTTTCATGTCATGGAAACGTGTCAACTACATACTAAAGGATATGATTGTTAAGAGATTGAGGAAATTAGGAGTGAAAACTGTAGTTAAATGTAGGTTGTTGATAATATTTAGAGTAATCCTCCTCTCCTCCCTCCCTCAAATAAGTTTTTGAGATGTTCCTTATGGATTAATGTTTACTCAGATACTTGTATTTATATAGTTATTTTAAAAGGTTGAAATTACTTGCAAAATGTCCCTGTCCCCTGCAGACCTCATTGACAAGGAACTTTACTCTTTGTTCTGGTTCAGTTCATGGTTATTATGGTAGCCTGCAGTTAGTTGAAATAATAATTTTGACTAAATCTGATGAACACATTTACTTATAAGACCTATTACACTCAAATCATAACCAGATGGTATTTCAAAATCTGACCAACTTGATACATTGGCAGCAGGAGTGGAGTAAAATATATCTGAATCCTGGAGCCATCACAAACGATTTAGAGTGTCACCCTCACTAAAAAAGAGAGATGCCAAATGATATGAAACTCCAAAGAGAAATTTCAGAAAAAGGGTGAGATATGAAAGTTTTGGAAGTACAGGAACGCAGATGCTTGCTTGGCTATTTTCCATAAAACAATACCAAAAAAAGCCACAAAACCAAAGTATGAGTTTGAGAGACTTAGGTGTTGGAAACCACTCCCTCACACCTCAGGAGTTTGAGAAGAAAAGTCCATAGATTATTTCTTGCAAATTTGATAAAAGAGTATATTTCTGAGAGACTGAAAGAAAAGAAAGAATTCAAGGATAAGCCCATAAATGAATACAATATTGAACTACATTCTTTGGCTTTTTCTTCTTTCTTTAACTATGATGCTTGAACTAATGGTGATGATCCTAATTGAAAGCACAGCTGAGGCCACAAGCAAGGAAGGTACATATAAAATATTATTATTATTCACTGAGGTTTTGCTTGCTGTTATATATTACTACCCTTCTACACACACTTATGCCTGTATGTGGATTAGCATGTAGAAGAATCAAGAAATTTTCATGCTAAAATAGACCCCAGTGATCACCACTTTCAAAGCCTTATTTCATGGTAGAGAAGGAGTGGTCTACAAAGTGAGTTAATTTGCTCACGGTCACCCAGCAGAAAGTAGCAGAATAGGATTGTGAATTTCTTGACATGCCCTCCTGTGTTCTACTTGCAAAATTTTTACTTCCCATTGTTTATCCTGAAGTTCATCTTCTGGAAAATTCAAACATCTGCAATTTATGTTTTCTTAGAAAAGCATACATTTTGTTAAGAAGTTCAAAAGGAATTAGCACAGAATTTTATATCTTTTAAATTTTTAACATCCATTGTTAATAATCTCACTTCAAATTTTTTGTATACTTCCCATTATTTTTAAAATTTTATTGACCCTTAAGTTTTACATTTTATTTTAGAATCAGCTTTTTAAATCTATTTTCCCATCCTCAACTTCATTTTCTCATTCTTTATTCTTACCGCTTTATTTTGTCTACTGTAGTTTTTTTCTTTGAATGTCTATTTCATATATTTTTATCTTTTATTGTATGATTAAGAAAGCATTTAAAGTCAATCTGCAATTGATTACAACTTTGAACACCTCTCATATGTTTTATTTTATTTTATTTGTATGTAAAGATGTGGGGTACAATTCAGGGTTAGGTATACAAATACTTATTATGCAGGTACCCTTGTTGATGAGATGTACCTCACCTTCCCCTGGCAGCTCCCCTCGACTGCCATTCCCAACTCCTCTCCTGGCAGATTCCACTACTGCTGATCCCTCTTTTATAGTATTATGATAATTGTTCAAGTTCCGCTTATGAGTAAGAAGATATAGTACTCTGTTTCTGTGATAGATCACTGAGTATTTTCGACTCTAAATCTATCCAAGTTACTGTGAAGTCCATGTCTGTCCTCCTTTATGGCTGCATAATATTCCATTGTGTATATGTACCACAATTTTTATCCAGTACAGCTTCGATGGGCAGCGTGGTTGGTTCCATGTTTTTGCTATTGTGAATAGAGCTGCAACAAACATGCATATGTAGGTATCTTTTTGATATGATGACTTGAGTTCCTCCAGGTATATTCCCAATAGGGGGACTGCTGTGTCATATGGAAGGTCAATTTCTAGTTCTTTCAATAATCGCCACACTGTCTTCTAAAGATGTTGCACTAGTTTGCATTCCCACCAGCAGTGTGGAAGCATTCCTTTTTCTCCGTATCCTTGCCAGCATCTGTTGTTGTTAGTTTTATTAATAATGGCCATTCTTACTGGGGTTAAGTGGTATCTCAATGTGGTTTTGATTTGCATTTCTCACATCTCATATGTTTTAATAAACATGTTTTCATTGTTACTTTCTAAATAACCTGTATTTGGTGTTTTGTTGCTTTGACTCAATCATTCCCAACAGTGAATCTAAGAGAAACAAAAGCAGTTAATGGTAAAAAATGTGGGTTATATATGTATATATGCTTTAAATAATTTTTCAAGATGTTGTTTATGGACTTATATTTATTCAGATACTTGTACTTATATAGACATCTTAAAAAGCTGAAATTAGTTACAAAATGTGTTTTTATGTGTATCTTTTAATGTTATATTTACTTTATATCTTACATTATGAATTGCTGTGTTTAAAGCTCAATCATATTTCAAAATAAAGTAACCCACTTTAATCAAAATACTACATTTTACCTTGTAACTCTATTAATTTCATAATAACTTTATCCTCTTCTCCCTTCTCAGTAGTATTTTATGAAAAATTATATGATTTACTACCATTTTATTTTTTAATACTTTATTGTCCTTTTGAATTCCACAGCCTACTGACCAATAATTAAAAGTTCAAAATTTTGCTTGTATAGTTTTCCCAAAACACTTAAAACCTATGTATTTGTAATTTTCCAATCCAAACTTTCTTTTAGATTCCATTTATTCCCACAAAGACAAAGTATTTCTAGCCCCCAAAACTCCTACATATGATCTTTTATTTATCTTTTTAATGCTAAGATTTTCAATTTCTTTTATTATAGAGGTTAAAACCTGGTTAGCAATGGCTTAGATCCTTCCAGCTCTTTTTCCAATAGTTGATTGCCTGTATAGATTTAAAAATTGAATTTAAATTCAATTTAAAAATTGAAATATTATAAATAAATATATAGTTTTTTGGCTTCACTTGAAAGTTGTTGAACTGGTCCATACTGCAAGGTAATGAGGAGAGGGAATGCGTAGCTTCTACCCTCCTTGGATTGTATATTGTCATGTGTCGCTTAACTGTAAGTATACATTCTGAGAAATGTGTCTTTAGGCAATTCTGTCATTGGGCAAAAATCATAGAGTGTACATACACTTGCCAAGATAGTCTAGTCTTACACAGCTAGGCTGCATGGTATACCCTATTGTGCCTAAGCTACAAACCTAGACAGAATCTGACTGGACTGAATGCTGTAGATAACTGTAACATAAGATTAAGTATTTGTGTACTTAAACACATATAAACATGGAAAGGGTACAGTGAAAATATGGTATCACAATCTTAACCACCATGGTATACATGAACTGTCATTGACCGGAACATTGTTATGCTGCACATAACCTTATATGCTCTCTAGATCAAATGTTTCCACACCACTATTCATTAAGGCGAGGCCTCTTCACCCATTTGTCATTAATCTAGAGGTTTCCACCTTGATTATTATTACGATATAGCATATCATACATGTTGTTTAAAGAAAGAGTTTAGTTTAAATTTATTCATGTCATTGAACTATGCTTAACATTTACTGTCAGTCTTTTTATGTTGATCTACATGTTTTAAAATTATGTTTGATTAATTTCTAGCTGTTATACTTTTTCTTGTTTTTTTTTTTTTTTGAGTTGGAGTCTCACTCGGTCGTCCAGACTGGAGTGCAGTGGCCACTCCTGGCCACCGCAGCCTCGACCTGCTGGGCTCCGGCGATCCTTCTGCCTCAGCCTTCCAAGTAGCCGGAATTACAGGCATGCGCTACCACACCCTGCTGATTTTTTAATTTATTGTAGAGATGAGGTCTCACTGCCCAGGCGGGTCTCGAATCCGCAGGCTCAGGCAATCCACTCACCTCAGCCTCCCAAAGGTGCGGGATTACAGGCTGAGCCACCGAGCCCGGTTTATACTTTTTCTATTAATGTTTTCAAGCTACATATGTTAGTATTGTGTCTACAGAGCTCTTGCATTTTTCAAATATCTTTCTTGTGGGCTGTACTCATGAGGACAACTGGATAGGATAGGTAATTTGTTTTTTTTTTTTTTTTAACCTCAAAACTCTATGAATTTATCTTTTGATTTTGGCTTTTAACATTTGAAAGAAATAAGAGCTGTCTGATTTTTTATTAAATTAAACACATTTTGGTGCTTTTAGTATGCTCTCTTTATCATTCTAACTCCATTTTTTTCTGGACATACTAAGATATGAGTCATAGTAATTTTTATGCTCAAAGATTTCTGAGTTTTTCTGATCTATAGGTTGGTAATTTCTTTAGCATAGGAACATTTTCTTGCTTCTGGTTTAGACATTGTGACTTTTTTCACAGCAACTTTTATTTCTAATTGTATTCTTAGTCTCTGTCTTTCAAAATTATTAATTCTTTATTTCGGTTTTCCTCTCCTTACACAACTTTTTCGTCTGCATTTTTTAAGGAAATGTATTTAGTTTGCTTTCCAAATTAGGATTTTATTTTTATTCCTTGTCAATTTTACTTTCTATCATTTCTAATATGTGTTTCATTACTGTTATTACATGATATTTCCTCTTTTAACTCATCTTCTTTTTTCCCCTTTATTTTCTCTAGCCTGGTAAAGCTGGTTTAATTAGTAAACAAAAATACTGCACCCAATATATGTACTCATATATGATTTGACAAGTTTGGACATATCTATACACTTGTGTAACTAACACCACAATCAAAGTAATAAACATATTCATCACCTTCAACAGTTTTCTAGTGTCCTCTTTTTTGTGTGTGTGGTAAAAACCCTTAACATGAGATCTTCCCTGTCAACAAATTTTTAAGTGGGAGATACCTTATTGCTAATGATAGGCACTAAGTTGCAGATCAGATCTCTGGAACCTACTTATTTGTAGAACCGTAGCTTTCTTCCTCTTTACAACATTTTCCTATAATCCCCTCCCCTATCCTGTGGTAATCACATTTCTGTTGTCTACTTCTATATAGTTGAGTATTTTGGACGTCATATATAAGAGAAATCAAGAAGGATATGTCCTTCTATGACTGTTATTACACTTAGCAAAATGTCTTTCAGGTCCATCCATGTTGTTAAAGATGGTAGAATGTTTTTATTTTTTTTTTAAAAGCTGAATAATATTTCACTGTATGGGCATTTGGGCTGTTTCCATATCTTGGCTACTGTGAATAATGCTGCAATGAGCATGGGAGTATAGATCTCTTTAAGATCTTGATTTAAATTTTTTGGATATATATACCCAAAAGTGACATTGCTGGATCATATGGTAGTTCTAATTTTAATTTTTTGAGGTGCTTATGTACGATTTTCCCTAGTGATTGTACCACTTTAGATTCCCACCAACTGTGTACAAGGTCCCCTTTGCTCCACACCCTCACTAAGTCTTGTTATTTGTGTGTCTCTCTGTGTGTGTATGTGTGTGAGTTTGATCACGACCATTATAATAGGTGCAAAGTAACATCTCACTGTGGTTTTGATTTGCATTTGCCTGATGATTAGCGATGTTGAGCATCTTTTCATATTCTTGGCCATTTGTATGTCTTCATTGGAAAATATTTAAGGGTTTTTTTCCATTTTTAATAGGGTGATTTGACATTTTCCTTTCAAATTGCAGGAGTTTTTCATATATTTTGAATATTAATGCTTAACTAGATAAATGAATTCCAAGTACGGTCTGCCATTCTTGAGGTTGCCTTTTCACTTTGTTGTTGACTTCCTCTCTGTGCAGAAGTTTTTTTTAGTTAAATGCAGTCCCATTTATTCAATTTTATCTTTTTGTCTGTGTTTTTGATATCACATCCAAAATGCAAGAAGTCACCACCAAGACCAATGTCAAGAAGTTTTTTCCCTTATAATATCTTCTAGAAGTTTTACAGTTTCAGATCTTATATTTAATTTTTTAAAACATGTTAAGTTAGTTTTTGTGTATGGCATGGGAGTTCAATTGTATTCTTTTGAATGTAAATATCCAGTTTTCCCAACACCAATTATTGAAGAAACCATCCTTTCCCCCTGTGTATTCTTACCGCCCTTGTAAATAGTTAGTTCATTTTATATGTATGGGTTTGTTTCTTGACTCTGTATTGTGTTCCATTGGTGTACATGTTTGTTTTAGCCAGCACCATACTGTTAGATTACTGTAGCTTTAAAATATGTTTATAAATATGAAAGTTTGATGCCTCTAGTTAACCTACTTCACTTTTAATAATTTGGGGATCTTTTTAAAAAATCAGATGTTTTAAGACATTAGTCTTTTAAAGTCTTTTGCACCTGTTTCACATGGATCTTTTCTTAGTCTATTTTGTGTTTTTCTGAAAGGGCTCTACTTTTCTGAACTATCCTTCAGGCTACTCAGTGGTTTGCTAAGGTGCATAGTCTTTAGTATGACGTTTTCTCTTTCTTGCTCTACAGTATTTTTCAAGACACTTTCACTTTCTTTTTTCTTACTCTTATTTGAAAGAGTAGAGATCTCTCCAGATCTGATGTTTCTTACAAACAGGTCAAGTACCTGTCTTTGTTTCACTGATGTCCTATAGATTTTTTTTCTAGTACTGTCATTGGGCTGTCCAGCACTATTGTGTAAAACTTATAGTCTAATTCTCAAAGTATATAAATATTAGATTTCAAAGCAATGAAATATATAACAATTGTAATAATTATTTTTTGACTTATTAAGATTTTTCTTGTCATCTACAAATCTTAACTTAGAGGAGTATGTTTTCCGGAATGCTATAAAGCACTGATATCTCTCTTTTTCTGACCTATTTAACTCTTTTCTTGCTTGTTTTTTTAAGCTTCTATCTCTAAAAGGATGAAGAAGGTATTTATAAATGCATCTGTGTGTGTATGCATGTGTGTGTGTGTGTGTGTGTGTGTGTGTGTGTGCTTGTGTGTGCATGTGTGTGTGTGTTGAGGTGTTGATAGACAGCAGGATTAGATTTGGGTTAAGTAAGAAAGGCATACTGGATTAATCAAATGTGCCATCTATTAAACAGTGGGGTACCTACTTTGTTTTCTTGTTGGTGTGTATCTTATGGAGCTGATGCAATGGGCAAAACTTGAAAGAAAGTTAAAAGGTGTTCCATCTTTCTCTAAGTCTGTAAGTTCTTAAAACTTGGACCATCAACTGTGTTTCTCAGTCTAATCCAATCTGCCTTGTGGTACATGAAATCTCTCTGAATTGAAGTTCCTTGTGTTCATTGTGGGTTCTGTATTTTTCTTGGCTTTTATAGGCAGCTCGTTGGGAAGTTGGGCGAAGCTGCTTTAGGGATGGCTAGCTTGGTATATATAATTTTTTTGTGTGAATTTTGTTTTATTTTAAAATAACACTTTGAACTAGCTTGACAATGTTTTAATCACCTCAAACAATACCTGTGGGGCCAAATGGAAGGAAGTAGGAATATGGTCACAAGTAGGCACAGTGGTAGTAGTGAAAATTTTGACAATACAGCAAGCTAAATAATTATGAATAGCGGCAGAAAACACAAAAACCCATGGAAAACTATTTCTAAGTATCTAAATAGATTTCATTAATAATAATTTAAATTATATTAAGCATTCTTTAAAATGTAATGATGTGAATAATACTTTCATTATAATATGGTAAACTTATTTAAAAATTCTTGATATTTAATGGGGGTTAGCTTTTTTATAAAAAATATTCCCCATTCATAAGCAGACCTTGAACAATTATCATAATACTATAAGAAAGGGATTAGTAGTAGTGAGAATGTGTGGGGAAGGGATGGGATTGGCAGCTGAGGGAAATTGCCAGAAGAGGGAGAGGCACACCTCACCAACAAGGGTAGCTTCATATTGAACATTTTTATACATAACACTAAATTGTACCCTACGTCTTTAAAATAAAGGAAAAAAAGAAAACATTTTCCTCAAAGCATGGTATTACTCAATATTTTTACCCTATTAAATATTATCGTGTATATGGATGCATGCATTCATTATCCATCCATGCACATGTATCTACACATACTTGTCTTTTACTATTTATTGTTACACTTTAGTTTAGAAGCAAATACAACGAGCAATTAAGACCCAAATGTAGTTAAAAATATGACACCACTATCCCTAATAAAATGGGAGAACATATAATATACTCTTTATTTGGCATTTTCCCCCCCAAATGAACAGTATGCACAAACTTTGTGGGAGGGAGCGATATTTCCAGATAACCTGAAATCTTTGCTCAAAAAAGTTTAACAAGTTCCCTTGAGGCTACATGAAGATGCTTTGGTAGTTGCCTGTGATTTCCAGTCACTCACTTTTGTGCTTCGTTGATACTATGTCCCATTGACTCTTTAAAAGTTATAGTCTGACTCCTTTCAATCTGCTTAACAATAGCTGCCAAGGCATTTTGCTTTCATCTACACTCCGCACATAGTCAAACTTTTTCATGGACAATGCAGGGCTTAGCACTACCACAGCATTTTTTTTTAAACCTAGGCACTTGAACAATGCTGTAGACAGTGGAATAAGTGAAGGGCAGCATAACCTTGGAAAACTTCACACAGTTTTGAATTGATGTGCTATAAAGATCCAGGTCATATACAGTCACTCAAGGGATTGAGTCTTAGGTCTTATGTGGCATGAAGAGATTTTCTATTGAGTGCAATGGATAACCATTATGGGAAGAATACCCTTTTGCATTTGGAAGCATCCGTGTGTGTGTGTGTGTGTGTGTGTGTGTGTGTGTGTGTGTGTGTGTGTGTGTGTGAGAGTGTGTGTTACTTAATTTCATAATATGCATATATGTGAATGTTTGAAATGGGAGAGCATGGGAGAGTGAGACAGAGACAGAGAAAAGCTGAGAGAGATGTATGTCTGGATGGACTGGGGATATTTTAACTACTCTGACAAAAAAAGATTAGTTTTGAAATAATAAATGAATAATTTATTGAGTAGAATTTGCAAAGTACTGAGAAGTTTTAGCATTTGATATCGATTCAAGTTGCCAATATAATATTTATTCTGTTGAAAAATTTTTAGCTATGTCATCTCATAACAAATTTTTCATACTACATGCTAGTATTATGTAATGGTAGCACATCATTCCTAGCTTCATTCTAGAATGCTGCAGCTTTAAATTGTTTTAACTACCCATAGCACTCTGTAGCCCAAGTTCAACACATGTATACATTATGTATGTATACATTATTGATGAGATAGTATTTACTTAAAATCAAAATCTTTGATTTTAAGCAGTTTCACATCAGATTTCATAGTCATTTGGAAAAAAATTGGCAAGCTTTTACCTGATGTCAAATATCTGAAAGCTCTGATTCCTTGTTAGAAAAACACTGTCTTTAGTGAAGAGGTAAGTTTCCAAATAAAAAAAATACAATGCAAATGATATCAAATTCAAGAAAGCCTTGCGAGTATTTTGTGTGAGGCAATTCCAAGATTGTGTCTAATTTATAACAAAGTAAGTAAAGGTGGTCTTTAATCAGAAGTATTAGTTGAGATTGAAAAATTATATTTTGGGAAAAATATGCAGCCTCCATATTTCTTTTCCTTTTTACTTGATTTTCTTCAATAACAATGAGTTTCGACATTTGCTTAGAATAATTTTGTTTATAACAATGCTTTGGAAAGGAACTAGAAACCAACCTCTCCATAGATTTACCTGAATGGATGGCAGTGGAGATGAGAAGTGTGTGTATATTTTGGTTCTTTGATTGATGATTCACTTCTCAAGTGTCTTTTGGAAAAGGATGAATGCAGCAAACCTTGGAAATCAGATCATCTTGGAGATAAAATAAAAAAACTAAAAAGCGTGAGCCATTCTAAAGGGGATTCTAGAAGTCTCCTTTAGTCAAAAAATTTTTTATTCAACATCCCAGTTCACTATCAGCAATTCCATCATTAGGAAATAATGTTAGTATTACACTTTCTTAGGAACAAAAACATCTCCAATATGGTAAACAGTCATTCAATCAGCATGGGAACTTAGTAACATGGTTTTATCTTTTCCTGTTGTGAACTTCCACCTTACCCAGATGATAGACTATCCCTCAAAGCCTACTTCTCTGCCATAGGAGTGCTGAGTAATCCCTGGTTCCATCTCACTAGACATGGTGATTGTGCAACTTGACCATATAATCTATGCAGAGTCAATAAAGAAACTTGGGGCTGAGGTAATAATATGTATACTAAGTGAGAAAGAGCTCTCTCCTGAGATTGTAGATACTGAATACTTTACAAAGCAAAAATTCATCAGACCCATTTGTGTTATTCATAGACGAACCTGGCTAAAAATAAATGATTCAAATAAGAAACAGAGGAATGAAAGATTCCTAATGACACGATTCTAGATCCAGTTGTTCCGGTTGTGCATAAAGGCTATATAACAACTTTGATTTCCCAACTAAAGCAGGCAATACATTCTCTTTTTTGTGTGTGTGGAAGATAAAGACAAACTAATTGATCAGGGCATTTTCCACTTAAAAAGAAAACAGTGTTTTTTACTAATATGGATTTTTTATCCTAAATATCTAGCTAAATTCTAGCTCAGATCTAAAGAGTATCGACAATTAGAAGTATAGTAAGATTTGGAGAGAGATGTTATTTTGTAGCATACATTATTGTCAGGGGGATACTTTGGAGAGGTCTTTGAATTGGGAACCTTGATGTAATTCAGGGAGAATATGAAGACACTCATTGGATTTGAGGTACTAAGATGGAGAAGACATGTGCAGAAAGAGTGAGAGGAATGAAATTCAAACTTTGCTATTATCAAAGTGTTGCTAGTCAGAGCTTCAGAGAAATCCTATATTTTCTGCTTTCACTGCATTTTAGATACTTATGAAAAAATAAATAATGAGCCCTGATAGCGTGTGCATTTAGAGTTCTAAACTTTGCATTTTGGCGATAGAAAATCAGAAATTAAAAGAATCTTGGCTGTAACATTGCACTCCATAATTTTTGTTGTTTTAACTTCTCTTTCAAATTTAACCAATTTTGGCAAAGCAATTGGGCAAATTTTATTGGCTTTCCTGTCAATCAAATGGAAACTTTATTATTGTAGTCAAGCCTTCCTGATAGTTTTCTTACTTCTGAATATATATTTGAATGGTAAAATTCTTTAATAGAAGATATTGTGTGTACTTTCTGCATAGTTCAGATATAACCAAACTTCAGCAATAAAGGAATTTAATGTTACGCTCATATAAATTGTCACTTTTACCGTATAATGAATATTCTAAAGTCAATTATAAGTTGATAGAATCTGCTAAGGAAAAACTACTTAGTTTCTTTCAAACTAATTTGTTACAAAACTAAAAGTTAATTTGTCCTGTGATTATAATAAATTCCAATAAAATGTTGTAGCTGTGAAAAATTTTCCCTTTTTTTTTTTTTTTGAGTTGGAATCTCACTCTGTTGCCCAGACTGGAGTGCAGTGGCTGCTCCCGGCCACCACAGCCTCGACCTGCTGGGCTCCGGCGATCCTTCTGCCTCAGCCTTCCAAGTAGCCGGAACTACAGGCGTGCGCTACCACACCCGGCTGATTTTTTGATTTATTGTAGAGATGAGGTCTCGCTGCCCAGGCGGGTCTCGAACCCGCGGGCTCAGGCAATCCGCTCACCTCAGCCTCCCAAAGGCTCGGGATTACAGGTTGAGCCACCGAGCCCGGCAAATTTTCCCTTTTTACTATGTTCTATGTATGGTGTCTCTAATTGGCTAGATGCTGAGCAGAATTATTACTTCTTAAAGCGCTGACAAATGGTCAGGGCTGAGATTTCCTAGGGAGTATTAACATTTGTGGGAAAACTAACTGTGAGGGAGTGGAAGATAATTAAACGCGTGCTAATAGCAACAGACTTGAATTTCAGAGGGCCACCTGGATATCTTGTTCTCAGTCACTTTCTCTCATGTTTCATTTTCCTCATTCAAACAGGTCAACAGTCATTACAATTTTTTGTAACATCTGAGAAAAATAATTGCATTAATTAATTCCTAAGATTTTAAAATCCACATATTTTATTGTTAGCATTCAAAACATTTACTTTAACCATTTTTTCTTTTATTTTCTTGATGTTAAAAAAAAGTTGAAACAGTCTGGGAATCATTAAGTGCCAAATGCTTTCATCAGGTTCATAAACAATGGAAGATTCCTTAGTAAATGCAGTTACTTCTTAGGAAGTTTCAACAAAACACATTTTCACTCATTTAAAGCTGGGAGGAATAAATCTTGAGGTTCTTTTAAAAAGACACACTTTTGAATCTAGAAAGCTGACATAGTGCTGGATTTCACAGAAGAAGATCACAAAAGCTATCCTACAGGCCCAGTCAATTCTGAAGGTTCTTGGAAGATTTGACATGTCTCTCAGTACCTCAGCAATTCCTCTTTGTCCCACTATTTATCTCTTGACCTAGCAACTTGGATAAAATATGAGAACAGAAAATAAGCTTTCAAGAAACTACCTTGTTTTAATTTTAAAAAAAGTAAAGTCAAGTTATTAGTTAAGAGAAGGGCCAAATTGTTATATCGTTTCTCATGTCTTAAACTTTAGACTTATTTTTCTTCCCGGCAAATATATTTCCACCATATATTTATATTTGTGTCTCATTCTATAATGTGATAATTACTTGGGCTTTAATATGCAAACTAATAAATACTCTTTAAAAATTTACCTGATAAGTATGACTTAATATTGACATGATTAGGCAATAGCTGTAAAATTAGTAAGTAAATACCATTAAACAAGTTATTACCAGTATATATACTGACATGACTGACAGCAGGGAAATGTACCCTAATATGAACTCTCCTTAAAATTCCTTTCCAATTACTTGAAAAAGGAATCTCTACTGAATCTTTGCTGGTAGCTTCTATTCAAATATGATGACCTGAAGCACAGATGGAAGGCCAGTAGTTTCAAGAGTATTATAGTCCAAAGATCACCAATCTCACAATAATATGGGAGGAAACATTCAGATCTCTTGTCATCATTTCAAGTCATTCGATTTGATATGCCTAGTAATGGATGCCAGAAATCTGCATTTAACAGGTTTCCCATGTCTTTCTAATCATTTTTAAAGTTTAAACTCTGCTATTTGTTGGGGTAAAGTTGTTAGGTTTGGTTGGAACTTTCCATGTCTTCAAGTTGAAGAAAAAGTGGATCAGAGAGCAGCTGACCTTACAGAGACACAGTTCAGTTACTTGTTCAGTCATGTCCTTGAGTAGTGGTTCTGGATGTCTTTTGTGGTGGCAAGGTTAAGCTATGAGGTACTCTCCCAGAAAAGAACACTAGTGGCTATGCCCATTGTCACTTCTCAGAAGTGTTTTTGAACCCTCTTTCCTCCAGGAATAAGATGGTGGCAGGTATAGCACATCGAGCTGATATACATAGTCAGCAAGACCAGGCTGCAGAGAAACTAGGCGTCTAGGAACATAACTGTCCGGGATTATTCCTCAAATAGTCCTACCAGAATCACAAACATGATACATTTAAATTAAATCTATATGATTGAGATTATATATTACGGTCCTGAGCTGCAGTAAAAAAAATTCTCAGACATCAGTGGAGGACAAAAAGAAGTTTATCATTCAGTATATCACCACCAGACAAGACACTTGAAACAAAAATCCTAAATGACAGGGCATTGAACTAATACTTAGATTTCATTCCACCTGTAACTATTTGTAAAAATGTCTAATCTTTTTGAAGCAAAGAATTGGTGTTGAGGGCAATGCAAGTTAAAGTCAATTAATTAAAAACACGAATGAAGATATTTCACCAAATATATGTGGAAATGCATTTGGGATGGGTGGGGGTAGGGTGAGACAGAGTGGTGAGACAGAGGTGTCAGGGAAATTTGTGCTTACAGAAGGAGTCTGGATTGGCAAAAAGTGTCCCAACTTGTAAGATATGTTCCTTTCAAGAATTTGCTGCAATTTGAAACTCTATATTGAAAAATCCTTCGTGCTTGAGAATTCATTGCAGTTAATTTGGTTTTACTATTATTAATTTTTTAATGTTATGCATCTACTTCATAGGTTGATGATATCATTCTTGGCAATAGAGGGGTTTGATGCTACATTTCTAATGTGTCAACTGCAGGTGAAGTGCTTGCCAAATATTTAATAATGGGTTATAAAGTCATTTATATTGAAGATTATTACTATCACAACCTAAGAAAGAAATATTCAATGAAATACAAATGGTGTCCTAACACAATGCCAGACTTAAATGAGAGAATTTGTTGACAAGAAAATGAGAATATTAAAAGCCAAGGATAGGTGGAAATAATGTCCACACAGTAGCTGAAACATATTTTATAATATCAGTAAGAAGACTTTTTCACTAAATGGAATTTTTAATTGAACCTGACTCTTGAGTTCATTGTATTAAGATAATAAAATAAGCCCGCCCTTCCTTCCTCCCTTCCTTCCTTCCTTCCTCCTTATCCCAGTTCCTTCCTTTCTTCCCAAATCTTAATTTTCATGTATATGACTCTTTTTTTATGATTCCAAATGTGCTTGGTGATATTAAGCATACAATAAGAGTAGGGTGACATGCCTCCTACGTGCTAAATTACCTATATGATTACAGTCTAGCAACAAAATTTCTTCAGGCTTGAGCAAATTTACCCATAAGAGGAGAAAGATTTGAATGATTCTGTTTCTGAGTTAGCAGATTGCAAAACTGAAAGGGCAGAGAACTTCTTGCAGGAAAGCTTCAGTCTGTTGGAAGAGATAAACCTGAAAATACATGTAGCTCATGTGTCTCTTAAGACTATCTTACATTTCATAAATGAAATTAAATGAATTCAAGTGCCTGATACTGCATTCCATGGGTATCAGACATTTGTGGAGGACATTCCATGGGAAGTCTACTGCCACTCATATTTTTGAAAATTTCTGGGAAGTATATGTCAACTTGGTCAATTTTGGTTTCATGTTTCTATTTTTTGGTGTCTGAGTTTCTATTCTTACTAAAAACTTGATGTAACTTAAACCTAATCTCCTGTGTCTATTATTTTTTGTCTTCCCAAGGTTAATGTGGAACTCAGATCCTTTCATTACAGACAGACAGGAAAACTTAAAGGTGGTTTGGTGACAGTATTTTTGCTTAGGATTGAATTCTGGCTGTGATACTACCTGCATAAATTGGATAAGTAGTTCAACCTGTAAAATAGTGTTAACCATTGTTCTGATTTACAGTGCTTTGTGAAAAGTAAATGTGTTCACTTAGACAAATATTAAAATAAAGTGTTATATTGTAAATATTTAATATATTGCTATACTGTTTGCTATCATTTTTAACTGCCACTTACACTGATACTTGTGCACATTGCACAACCTCTGGAGGTCTGAGAGTGTTGGGAAGAGTCTATTTCTATTGCATTGCAGTGACATAAACCATTGACTATCAGATATCACTGTTTGCTAAGAGCACATCTGTTGACATTGTTTTCACCACACCACAGAAGTAAGTTGTAATACACAGCAATAGATACAATATTACAAGGCTAAGAAAACCCGTGATTTACTCTGCCTTGTGAAAGGCAGCAGTGGAAGGCTTCAGGAGGAGGTGATGGCTGACACGTGAATATGAGTTTGTCAAGTCAAGATATAGAGGGCATTACAAGTGAGATAAAGAAACACACAAATGTTCTAATTTGGCATTTACTGCATAATTTCATAAAGTTTGTATTTATTTGGACTCCAATACCCAAGATGCAGTACTTTAGAAAATGGGGTTAAAAAATTGATAAAATTGTTACAATGATAAACATTGAAAGGATGCAATGTGTTTATAAGGACAGATGTCAGGGACTCTGGGAGTGTATACCAAGAAGTCCTAACCTGGTCTGAAGTCAAGTTTCCCTGAGCATGTCACATTGAGGCTGATACTCACAGCCAATCCTTTAGTGCTTCCAGTTAGTTCTACTTTCAAAATGCCCAGAATCCTGCATTATCTTATTATCACCACTATAAGCACTCTGTCCCAAGATACCATTATTTTTCATACAGGCTACTGCAAAGCCTTCCTGACTTCCCTCCCTTCCTCCTCCTCCTTTCTTATAATCTAGTCTCAACACAGCCGCCTGGATGATTCCAATTTTTGAGACCATCTTTTCTTTTCATTTTGTATTAAATGTCAGCAAGACATTTTTGAAATGCTTTAAATTATTGTACTCTCTTTCCTTAGCTGTGAGAGCGTTTCCTTGATTTTTTTTTTAAGCAACTCAAGCAGTTTCCTCTTGGCTGGTAGCCCCTATGGCAGGGTGATGAGTGTCTCTCATCTGGTTTGGGGAACGTATGCAAAGGTCTGCCTGGGATTCATGGAAATTGGGCTGGCCACTGCCATCCACAATATGGAATGGAAAGTTCACTTTTGAAAAATGCAAGTCGTCAAATTTCTTTTTATTTAAACATGGGAAAAATAAAAGCAGAAAATAAAATACATTTCCCCAAATGAGAACTCTGCAGAAATGATTGAAGTAGGAGAAAATAAATGTGCAAATTTGTTTACAGACGCCTGGGAGTGTTGCTGGAAGAATGTTGAAAACTTTTGAGATGCATTATATTATTTCTTTTAAAAATGCTTACTGGTTTTCTGACTTAAGATTAAATCATTTCTACATGAAGCAACAAATTCACTTTGACTTGGAGTTACTTACAGTCCAGCCAAGAAGAGTTGGAGAGAAAAAAAAAAAGAACATTAAGTCCTAATTTGTATATTTGTCCATGAGGCCTGCTGGAGCCTTCCTACGGTGGCTGCTGTGGCTGTGGTTACTGGGAAGGTGTTAGTGGAAGAGGATATGGCTGGAAGAACAAAGCCAAAGCCATTTGTCATTTGACTCTAGGGAGGGGTTTGGACTTTTGTTCAATGTTCCTTAACTCAGGGATGTGGCAAACCTGATCTTCCTTCTGTCAGATTTGCTGTGGCAAGAGATAAAAAATTACACATGGGACATACTGCCAGAATAATGTCAGGTCACCAATTTCGGGCCTCATAGATTGAGTTTACAGTTGTGAAATTCATATATCTGGTGATTAGAGCCTGCTCAGAGTTTTGAGGGCATAGTTCTGGGGAAGTCAAACAGGGCTGGGGATGAGCTCTAAGAGTGGCAGGGAATATAGCATTATAAAGCAGGGAAACAAATTAGGCTCTGGACACAGGGTTGAGGAGGAGTCATATAAACTGTAACATTATAGGAGTGTGGAGAAACTAATCTCTTTGAGAAAATGGACGGCCCTGAATGTGAATGTCGTGATCAAATCTTTGTTTTGTTTATTTTTCTTTCACAAGCCATTCAAGTACAGGTAATTCAGACAGAACAAAGAGATATAAAAACAAATGTCTCATAAACTTGTTCCACTCTTTACAAGTAATAATGTCATATTTCTTTTCTTACATAACAAGGGTTTAAAAAATACCTTCTAAAGCTTCTTAATATATAGAGACTTAAGCGTTGTATATAAAGTTTTAAAATAGCCAAGAGAAAAATAGTTAAAGCATGATATTAGTTGCAAAGAGGAGTTGGCTCAAAGAGACTAGTGTCTGATTATTTCATTTCATAGCACCAAGCCGGTAGATCAAATTTGGGGTTTAGAATCTAAAATTTAGAGGTAAAATTTAACTATATGGTTGGATAGAAATGAAGCTGAAAAACTGTAGTTAAAAATGCTTGTAGAAGTTACATTTAGAAATCAAAGTTGAAAATAGACTGGGGAAAGGAGAAAGAAACCTAAAACAGGGAGTTCGTTTTAAGGCAATGTCAGTAAGGTATTACTCTAGATGACCTAGGTGGTACTGGTTCAACTGATATCATCACATCTGGACTTATCTTCTGAGATATAAGGAAAACAGTCAGCATTTTTAGTCCCCACTAAGGCACTGTCATAGACCAGGATCTCTTCATTTTCAGATCATTATCTACAACGGTGCAATAGGATCAAAAAGTGGAGGCAGATAAGAGTGAAATCATGGAGGTAAAATTTTAGGGAGGTATTGGAACTGGAAAAGCACAGCATTGACATAATCCATCACACTAATGATGTGACTTATGATTTAAGGAGAATATAAGTGGAGAAAAGAAAACCAAACTTTGAGCCCTATTTGAAATATGAAGAAGTGATCATATCTCTCCTGCAAGAGGATTGCCTGAACCCAGGTGTTCGAGACCAGTCTGAGCAACATGGCAAGACTTCATCTCTACCATAAAGAAAAGAATTAGAGGGCGTGGTGGCACATGCCTGTGGTTCCAGCTACTTGGAAGGCTGAAGTGGAAGGATCACCTGAGCCCAGAAGTTCGAAGCTGCGGTGGCCGTGAGTGTGCCACTGTATTCCAGCCTGGGTGACGGAGTGAGACTCCAACTCAAAAACAAAAAACAAAAAAACAAAAAGAAGTGACCTAGTGACCTATAGTCAAAAGGATGTAGGAAAGTGGTGAAGAATTCAATGCTAGCATCACAATATTAAGGACAGTCACTGGGGACTAAATAAATTGCTAATGGTTTCCCTTATATATCAGATGGAAGACAGTTACAGAAGGCGATGCTAACATCTGAAATTTATGTGAATTAAAAAAAGAAAGAAAGAAAAAGGAAGTTATGGAAAAACCAGTATTGCCTGGGCCACCTAGAGTAATGAAGAAGAAAATGCTTTATAAACGATGATTCTTTCTTGAAATCCTAGTTTAGGAGTGAAGAGAGAGGCTGATTAGGTGCTTGGAAATGGGAACCAGGGATAAGGTAAGGTTAAATAGGACTGGATTAAACTGGAGTGAAGGCAGAACACAGAACACAGGACACATGCAGTATATAAAAATTAGGAAATAGATTGATCTGTAATCCAAGCATAATCTTAATGTTTTCATCCTTTAAAAAAATGTTTTAGCCGGGCTTGGTGGCTCAGCCTGTAATCCCGTGCCTTTGGGAGGCTGAGGTGAGTGGATTGCCTGAGCCCGCGGGTTCGAGACCCGCCTGGGCAGCGAGACCTCATCTCTACAATAAATCAAAAAATTAGCCGGGTGTGGTAGCACGCGCCTGTAATTCCGGCTACTTGGAAGGCTGAGGCGGAAGGATCCCCGGAGCCCAGCAGGTCAAGGCTGCGGTGGCCGGGAGTGGCCACTGCACTCCAGTCTGGGCGACAGAGTGAGACTGCAACTCAAAAAAATAAATATATATTTATTTTGCACATACGTATACACACATTTAAATTGCTCATGAAATATTTATTTAGTAATTTGTTGAATTTTAATTTCTTAATAATACCGTCAATATTGGGGGAGAGAGAGAAACTGCATGCAAGTATGACTATAACCACTCTAAGACATAGATTTTGTGAATTTTGGACAAGCAAACAAGCATTTATTACTAGTATACTCATACCACGTTTCTCTGAATTCTATAAATTAATGAATATAAAATACTTAGAAGATTTTCATCGAGTTCAGCTACATTTTCTTTCCTCAGTGGGGTTCTAATCTTTCTAAGTCTGAAGCTTATAGCTTCAGCTCCATTTGATTTATATGAGCAAGGAGAAAAATCTTAAGGGTATTTTTTTATAACTAGAGAAGCATATTTCTTCTATTTTCACATAACTCACAAATAGCTAGACAGATCTTGCTTAAGCCTTCAAAAGAAATTCCATTTTAGACTAGACACTAATGTGGAAACTTTGAGGCTAAATGACTTAACTTTTTAAAGCCTTATAACTAGGAGACATAGGGAGAGAAAGAATGGGAAGACAGGAGTGGGAGAAAAGGTAAACAGAGACTGAGAGAAGTAATTTATAAATTAATTGGAATTTTTTCTGCATCATTTCTCTAAAGCATATATGCCCATATTTTTGAATTTACTTTATTGTTCTATATAATACTTATCTTAAATTTGTATGATGTATGTTTTAAATTTTTATTGAATAATTATTTTCAGTTTTGGAAAGAATACAGGTTAATATTTTCTCTGGAGTGTACAATTTAAATGCAGCTTTTTATTATATTATGAAGAAAAGCAGAAGATACAGTATGAATGTTAGTTCAACACTAAACATTTATAAAACATGGGAGAAAAGCAAAGACCTATTTCACCAGACGCAATTTCTTCTGCATGGAGAACTCCCATGGACTTCAAAGGGTTTGTTACACAAAAACCAGACTCACAATATGAGGGAGGGAACAAAAATCTGCCAACAATTGCCAGTTGCAGAGTCTGAGCCAATTTTTATAAACTTAGAAGTTGTTCTTTTTGATTTTTATCAGTGAAAAATGTCTGGAATGGCTGGAGTCACTTCCAAAGTTTTTCATTTCTTCTTATTTGTACAGACTAAAAGAAGTTGGAAAATCTTTGAATTTTCTATAAATATGTTCCCTTTGTAATGTATAGACTTAAATGTTAATATTCATATTTTCTTTACAGACAACTAACATATTTTTATTTCTATATATTAGAATAACAATGCTTTAGGCTTGGAAAAACTTTGGCAATTATAGTGTGGAGTTAATTTCTTTTATAGGAAAATAGCTTTGAGATGCATTTTTACTTGAGTTTCCACACTGTGTGCCTTCTCTTGTGTGCCTAGAGTGTGATGATTTTCCTGACTGTAGTCTGCTTTCCATGGGTGAAATAGGAAAGTCTTCAAATATCCTACAAACTGCTTTTCTTGATTTTTCAGCCGGTTACTTCACCACAGTAGGAAAAGAAAGGTGAGCTCGGGCTTCAGGCCATAGAAAACATTTTTAGCCTTGGTGAAAACTGTCACCAAAGAAGGACGGTTCACCCAAACAGGTTTTCTGTTTTGTTCTTTTGAACATAAATACCTATAAAGGAAACAAAAGGAACCTAAATGATCAATTCAATCATTTCTGAATAAACAACAATAAATATCATCATTGCCAAGTGATTGTCTTATCATTTATTATTAAATTTCTTTTCAGAGTACCTTTAAAAATAACACAGTTAAATGTGAGTCTGCTTTTGTAAAGTGACGCTGCATGGGTGCTGGCAAGTGTGTGTGGTGTGTGTAAGGTCTAGGATGCCTTAAAGGTGAATGGGTGGTGGTGGATTTTACAGAAGCAATTGACCTCTTATCCCAGTAAACCTAGAAGTTAGCATTATGCAAAGCCAGCTGGTAGATGTGGGAAAGGAGATATTTGTCTCTAGCATCTTGGGTGGGTTTTTTTAATGATGGAAAAGCAATTCTCTGAAATGTAACAATGAATTTATTCATTAGCTTAGTCCACACATTGAACACACAACCAGCTTACTTCATTTTCGTCCCTTGAATTCAGGATTTCTTTTTCTAATCTGCATATAATGCAAAATGGTTTTGGTTTCTAGTAGACACAACTTTGGTAGAATGTTGCTGCCCCTTCTATTATAACTTGACAGCTGCAATAAACACACACATCTGCCATATCGATGTCAAGTGGTACACACTCATCTATCATAACAGCTGTTGTTGGGGGATCATTTCAAGGATCCAAGAGATGCATGGAATATAAATGTTCATTGCATAGAGTATATAAAGCTGGGTTTATCAGCTTTGACACTAATTTCTTACCAAACACTGTGTAGTTTTTTTCCCTTGGTACTTCAGTGAGGCTCAATATGCAATTGCAAAGTGAAAAACAAAAGGAAACTATTCTTTATATAATAGTCCAGATATTTAAGAATACTTAAGTTTTGCTGGGATGGCAAATTAGTGCCAGGAAAAAAAAATCTTCTTGAAAGAACAGCTTTTGTATATGGTTCCTACTTAAAATACAAGAAAGGACTCAAGAAAAAAACCTAGAATTTATTTATAAAAGTTGTGTATTTCTTCTTACATGTTTACACTCTGGTCACCTTCAAAGTACTCTCCATTTGATGAAATACATTTATAGAGATGCTTTTTTCCACTGCTCAAAATAGTCTATGAACTCATCAATTTTAATGCCTTTTAGTGCTTTTGCCATTTGTATTTTACTTCTTTCATATTGGCAAAACATTTCCCTTTGAGGACTTTTTTATCCAGGGAAACAAACAAACAAACAAAAAGCCACTCTGGACATGATCTGGCAAATAGGGAGGATGGGGCATGGGGATCATATCATTTTTGGTTGAAAACTACTGAACACTCAGAGAAGTGTGGGCAGGTATGCTCGTAAATCAACCATCATAAAATGGGCAAATGGTTGAAAGAATCTCAAAAAAAAAAAAAAAAAAGTTCACTGAAGCCAAATGCAGCCTCTCACAACAACATTAGCTAGTACACTGATGCCAGTGGGTTCCTTGAACACTTAACTAGCAGGGGAAGCCTGTACTATAAGGAGCCACCTCTCCAAAAAATAATTTCACTTTTTGGAGGTACTCCCTCATACATCACAATCTAAACTTAAAATATACAGATAAAATGATAATACATATAATGTTATATATTACATGTAATATGTAAGATATATAAAATAGTATATTGAGTACTCTGAATGTACTCTAGTGTCATATAAGAAGTCTAACATTGCTTTAATATTATTTGTAAAGTCTATCTATATCCATGTATCTCTATCTATATCTCTTTCTGTATGGTAGACCACATGCCACTTTTAAAGACTGTAAGGCACATTTAACCATGTTATTTTAACACAAGGTTACTCTAGAAATATTAGGTATTTTGTGTGCTATATGTGTTTATTCAAAGTTTTATTTCTGCAAAAAAAATTTTTTTAAGTTTTATTACTTTTAAACAAAGTATACAGAAAGTTTGAGGATTTTATATTAAAATGCAAATGTATAAACACACACACTCGTAGAGTTTTTAAGTATATTTGTTCAATGTGATTAGAAGTAAAGAAAGTATCTTAAGTGAAAGAAAGTTATTGGTTAGGTGGAAGATGAAGAAATTTGGGGGAGGGAAGTTATCAATCAGGGAAGGATTATTGGAGGTAAATATATGACTTGACACTGTATTATTTTTTTTCATCACTGACAATTCTTTGTCTAACATCATCACAGTCAACCATTAATTTATGAAAAAATCTTCCATGAATAGAAATCCCAACACTTAAACATTTTTGCAGCCTGCATTTTAGTCACTTGTAGGGAGGAGAGGACGTTTATGTCAGGATGATGCGGGGCTAGATTTTTTTTATGCCAATTATAAAAGAATAAATCACATAAATCTATATGAAAGTCCTATTTGTGGAGCTTTTGCTTAAGAACACACACATTAATAAAAGCCATGCTATTCAAAGCTACCTCTCATTTCCACTCTCCATCCTCATTCCCTTCAGTGATCTTATGCAATTTCCTGCCTTAGCATTCTATCTGCATGCTGATTACGCAAATGTGTATCTCCAGCACAGACTCTCCCTTAAACTCCAGATGACTTCATTCAACTGCCATGAAATATTTTCCCTTGGTCATGTAAATGTAGATAATCAAACTGCTGATTTATTCACTTATCCATGGTCTTACCTATCTAAAAAATAAATACATAGTTAGGCAAATAATAAATAAAACTGTTTTTTTTTAAGTTCTGACGTTATCTAATAGGCGTCATATTACTTTAATGCTATTTGTAAAATCTCATTGAGGACGACATTTATTTAAGCGTTTGTTATTAGAACAAGAAGAACTATATATCTTTTCCATCGTCTTTTTCACAATTGAACAGATGTGGTCCTTTTTTTTATGTCCTGGTGACAATATTGCTCTTAATTCAATCAACACTGTTCATCTTGGCAAAGAAAAGCTTTCAGTGCAGATGGAACATGACCTCTAAAAAATGTCTCTCTCTCCTCTGCAGGCAAAACAAAGTGTTTAAAATACTGAGAAGAGTCAATATATTTCTACATAACCTTGGCTTAGTTTTCTATTAATATAAGGTCATTTGTGATTATTTTATTAAACGTATTATTTTTAATTAGGATTATAAAAAACCTTCATATAAAAAAACAAGAGAAAAGCAAACAGAATATTACAAGAGCCAAGATAACAGCATTTTATAGCCAAGATTATATGGATTTTTTTTTCTTATTTCTTGCCATGGGAAATTTCTGAGAAAAATCCAGGAATAAAAGAACTCTGAGGTGTGAGGTCATAATAACCTGATGTAGTGCAGAAGGTAAGCAGTTCAACAGAAAGACAGTTTTTTGAAGATACACATTCTGTTTTTCAGATGAAAGAGATACTATCCTCGGCAGATACCTTCATACGCATACTGTGGGATGTTTTGGATTTTGTTACAGACTGATGAGCCATTGTTGGGCAAGTCACCCATGACTTAATTCCCATTACAACTGACAGTTAAGAGATTTAGTATACATATGTAATGATTTGCCACATATGTCTAGAATTAAATGTCCTAGGTTTCTCTAGTGTTTCATGTAGGATCTGTTGTTTGGCTTGGTATTTGATTGTAAAAGTGACAGAGTTAAGAGATTTTATGAACAAATAAACACAATCTTAATGACTTCCAGTATGGGAAGACTTAGTCTCAAGAAGTGATGGATAAATGTGTGAATGAATGCTTGTCTAGAATTAGGAGACCTGAATTCCTGGGCTCTACTCCATCACACATTAGAACGACATGCCTGGGTGAACTCTCTCTGAACCCATGATGGTCTCAGTTTCAAAATGAGGAGAGTAATTATTGTCTTGCTGAAGTGCAGGTTGTTGAAGTGCAGTTACTAAACCAGTTGATAAAATGCTAAAGACAGTTTTTACATTTTTTCATGGATAACATGAGTGTTCGCCTCAGACAGTACAGGAGCAAGATCAAGGAAAAAAACCAAGACTACAAGTTAAATCATACATTCAAGACATTACTGATAAAATTGGACACGTGTAAAAGGCAAACCAAGCATTAAATATTTATATTGCTGGAAGTTGACAAGTCTGGACAATTTAGCATGTTAAAAGCCAGTCAAGAACAGTTAGTTTTAATGTTTAAAGAGAGAATGTGTTCTGTTGAAGAGAGAATGTGTTCTGCATCTTAGGATGAGCTTCCTAAAAGCAGACCCTGAGATGAGATTTCATGTACAATTTAGCTGTTAGGAAGAGTTCCCTGAAAAATGTACTTTGGGGAAGCGGGAAGCAAGGGAAAGAGGCCAAGTAAAGATGCATTATCAAAATAAAACCCCAAAAGGACAAATTTTGCTCAATCTTAGAGGGGAAATCTTGAGTTTAGTTCACTCCTAGAACTTAATGGGGAAACAGTGTAAAAGAGAAAAGTTGTCCACGTGCGTCATGAATTCGGCCCGAGAAGACACACCAATGTATAAATCTGATAAATTGAATTCAGTTCATATTTGTAGAATGGCTCTAGAGATGAATGGATGTTTCTGAGTATTCATTCATACAGTCATTCATACATTCTATGACTTATGCATAGTCATCTACTATGTGCCACACTCTGAGTGAGGCACTAATAAGTACATTCAAAGTAATTACCATGCAACAGGAAAGACAGACAGACTAAGAGGAGAATTTACAATAAATATTGGCACCCCCAGTCTTTACCAAGTGCCTGTTACATATCAATAGAGGCAAGACAGTAGAACATTCACCACAGTGTGACCCTGGACAAATGACCCAACACTCTGCCTCAGAGTTCTTATCCGTGCCATGGAGATAATGACTCTACCTGATTGTTCAGATGACTAAATGAGATAATACATTTTTAAAAAACTCAGAAGACTGTCAAATTTTATATTTATTTATACCAAACATTTAATTCATATCATGAATTTCCATTTTTCTGATTCTGCTTTCACCACAAAAAAAAACAAAAAAAACCCCAATATATTTTGACTTTCATTTTGATCTGCATGAAGGAAGAAAAGTAAGGGTGAAAGGATATGAATGGCTTAGTCTTCTGGCAGTTCTAGTTCACGTTGTAAATTGAACTCGGCTTTATAAATGTATAGTAAATTAACAAAAAAAATGCTGTTCAACGTCTTCACAGGAATTTAAAAGGCAGAGTGGATTCTGGTGGCTGGAGGACACTTTTTTGTTCGCACAAAATCTTCTTCACTGTAAAGGATTCTCCTATTCTTGAAGTGGTAAACAAAAGGAATGAACAATTGAAAATCAACAAGAGGAGAGCTCTAATTTATTTAAGAAATGATGGAAGTCAGAATACTTGAGGCAGATGGTCTAAAGGGATGGTGCTTTAATCACCTTTATATTCCTGTGCCAGAGTACCGGTATAGCTTAAGATACACCTGATTCTGGACAGATGAGATTGATAGCAATTTACTTGTTTTGTATACTCAGCCCAGGGAGAAGGGCATAGCATGCCATGCAGGCCCACATGGGGGTTGTACTCAGGAACTGAGTAACAGACCATACGTCGAGGGAGGCAGACTTAGTAGTACTGTAGTATCAAGAGGTTGGGCTATCTCTTGGTTCCTGTGGGAGGATGTGATTATCTTACTTGTAGGGAACTGAAACCTGCTACTCAAGGATAAGCAGGAATTGCACCTGGTCATTTTGAGAATGAGAGTTGTCTGTGTGGGGGACCTTATCTGTACAGCTGGGGGAGGGACTTGTGATCAGGACTTGCAAAGTCCTCTGGATTTCAATAGATGTCAAGGCAGCACACAATTGAACCTTAGTTTTAAGCCTTTTATCACAGATGGCCTGAAAGGAGGCATGAGAGGGAAGAGAAGGGTCCTTGGCCAGTCATAGTAGAGAGAAATTTTGGGGAAATTGCATGCTTGCCTAGGAGGTTTTACACAAATGATTGTAGGTATGCAGAGTAAAACCTCCTCCTCCATCTCTCCTCTAAAATATCCAGTAACATCTACTTCAATAATGCAGGATTTGGTGCACGTAGGTCCTTAAGGTAAAAGTAAAGAAGTGCTGAATGTAGCTCTAAATTTGTCATAGGGTTAGCACAGAGATTGCCTCTGGGGACGGTAGTCATGAGTCATGTTGATCAGTATTTTATGAGCTTGGTTTTCTGAGTCTATTATCTGCTTTCCAATTTTGTCAGCACCCTAAAGCACAGATCCTGGCCTGCAGTCATTTACCAAACAAATGCCAACTAGTGGGCCTTCTTAGTTGATATCTTCTAACAGGCTGTGTCCTTTTTGTGTCTCACAAATGATCAATCTAAGTTAAGTTTGCTAATACTGTAGTATAGCTGCCTTCCTTCTCTGGTAGCTTTTCCAGGTTTATGGTTATTTATTTTTGTATAACATCTACAGATTACACAGCAGGAAATACATCTTTTGAAAAAGAAATTATCTGATTTTTTCATTAAATATTTTCACAGAATTTACTTTGAGCAAAGTCTTATCCTTGAACAGATTTTTATCTTTCGAATATTTGTCTTCAACCCTGTATTAAAATAACATGATTAACATGTCCAGAAAAGGCATCTGTGATTGCATTGAAGTAAACCAAAAAGAAAATCAAAGATAGAATATAATTTTTGTTTTTATTCTTTTTAAAAATATTCAGAGATAGATGAGAGAGAGGGAGGAGGGAAGAGGGAGAGAGAGAGAGAGAGAGAGAGAGAGAGAGAATAGAACTAAGGTGAGACTAATGCAATTCACATAATCATTTACAAAATTCTTTTGAGAAGTTTGCAGGTATTTCTAGCTATAGGTAATGCCTACAAAACATATGAACTGTGTACAGAGGATTAGGAAGAGATGGAAAAAGGAGTAGAAGTAAACATTCTAAAGGGCAGATATTATAGGAAGTTCAGAGCAAGGCCTCAGAAAAAAATGTGTGTTTCTTGGCTGTCACTTTTACATTCCCTTTCCTTTTCTGACAAATGTAAAAGAGGCTTTTTCAAGTTTATTTGACTAATCAACTTCTTTTTTAATCTCTCACAAACTCAATATGTGGCAAACTCTGTTATATAGCAAACTCATAGTTTAATTCAAAATCCTATTCATTTTAGCCTTGATCAACTTTGACCTTTCTTCCAATTCTTGTTTGAGGATGTGGTGGATGGACATTTGTTGTTTTGAGGTCTTAACCTCACCTCCATCTTTTTAGGGCAACAGGACTGCCTTTGCCTTGAATGAACAAACCCTCACTATTTTCATCCCATATGCTGCACCCTCCCCTGCATTCCAGGAATGGAACATGTAACCTAGAAACATTCAGCATAGCCAATCCCACTAGCCATAGTTACTAGTTAAGGAATGAGCTGATGACCCAAATGACACCTTCACAGCCAGTGAGATCTAGTTCATGAACTTTGGTTTGAGCTAGTTGGGAAATGAAATGTTTCTGCTATATTGAGTCTTCTTGTCTGGCTGTAAACCTCCAACATCTCTGGGCTGCCACAGGGACTCTGATGATAGAACCAACTCAGAGGAAAGAGAGCAGGAAAGAGGGCCTTGGGATATAGCCTGAGACCTTTGAATAATATGAGTCAGTAAATAATTTTACATGATTTCTCTTGATTTTCTTATAGTTTTAAGTTTGGTATGGGGATTTCTAATCATGTTAGGAGTCATTTACTTTTGTATAAATCTTCATGAATCTCTGCTTTACTTGCATTACTCTACTTTGTAAAGTATACCATACAGGTAAACAAACACCTTTTTTGTTTTCTTTTTCTTTTTTTAACCAATAGTACATTCTAACATTAAGTGACTGGGAGGAATGAATTAAAGTAGACAGTCTGAGATTCTCTCATTCCCTTTAATGAGTTGCAGAAACTTTCCAGGGGAAAGAAAAGAGGAAGGTGACCCTTTCATGTCTGTCTCTTTGCTAACCACTGAGTAACAAACTAATGTTATTTGCTAGTAAGAAATATCTCAGCTATTAACTGTCTTTAGTAAGATGTCCCTAGCTAGGAATTGACCTGAAAAACAGAACCCAAGATTCACTACTCAGGCATGGCTTCCTGGGTAACTTCATGAAAGCTATGCCACTCATCCAGGTTATTTAGTATTTTAAATGTTCTGTCTGATGAGGTACCCCATGACCTCACTTGGCAAACTCAATAATCTGAACCAGAAATTAAGGCGCTGTCACTGGTGTCCCAGATAGTTGCTTTACCTGAACATTTTCCTTGCCTGCATCCTTGACGTTATTTAATAAAGCTGGCTGGAAAATCTCTAATTCACGTGAGTCTGATTTGACAATTAACTTCTGCAGAATAGCTCAGTGACCTAAGTGGATAAAGAGAGGTTTGACTGTATCACGAAAGATACCAGGGAGTTTGTGAGAATCTCTCTTGGAGTCTTGTATCAGTGTCGCAGTGGCCGCTCCCGGCCACCGCAGCCTCGACCCGCTGGGCTCCGGCGATCCTTCCACCTCAGCCTTCCGAGTAACTGGAATTACACGCATGCGCTACCATGCCCGGCTGATTTTTTGATTTATTGTAGAGATGAGGTCTCGCTGCCCAGGCGGGTCTCGAACCCGCGGGCTCAGGCAATTCACTCACCTCAGCCTCCCAAAGGCGCGGGATAACAGGCTGAGCCACCGAGCCCGGCTAAATGTGTTTCTTAAAGAGTCAGGCAGATGACTGCATATGGCTTCTGTATCTGTCTTTTGAATATGCAGTGTAATAGAAAAGTTTGTTAAAATGGGATTCTTGTGGCCTCACCAGCATAATCATCATGACAAGAATTATCATATTCCAACATGATACTCTGGATCATCAAATAAATATTTCAAAAAAAGGGAAGAAAATGGATTTTGAGCCTCTTGCACTGATTTTTGGAGTATAACAGTTGGAGTTGAAAAGGCCAAGAATGTTGGAAATTAAGTCTTTTTTTTGAGAATATGAATCTTTGGGGTGATACAAATTCCCATGGGAAAGGAAGAATGTCTGCTTCATCTCAAGCCTAGTGTTAATACCTTCACAAAGACAAGTAAGAGTTTAGAAATCAACTGAACAGTAACATTCTTCCTAATTAAACAAACTGCTTCCCAATCCATTCTCCTCCCACTCCTTCCATCAACAATAGACAACATCAGAAGCCACAGACAAACTAGGGTGGGGCGGTAGGGGAGAAACTAGTAAAAACAAAAACAAAAAAATTCACCAGGCCAAGTGTGGTGGCTCACACCTGCAATCCTAGCACTTTGGGAGGCTGAGGCAGGAGGATTGCTTGAATACAGAAGTTTGAGACCAGCTTAGGCAACATACCAAGACTTTGTCTCTACAAAAAAATAAAAATAAAAACTTAATTAGGCATGGTGGCACACGCCTATAGTCCCAGCTACTCAGGTTGTTGAGGGTGCAGTGAGCCATGATCATGCCACTGCACTGTAGCTTGGGCAAGAGAGTGAGACCTTGGCAAAAAAAAAAAAAAAAAAGAAAGAAAGAAAGAAAAGAAAGGGAATGGGGGGGGGGGAGAGAGAGAGAGAGAGAGAAAGAGAGAGAGAGAGAAAGCCCACCAAGCAGGCAGCTATTTACAATTCTGGAAAAGGAAGTGTTTTTTTGTTTTTGGTTTTTTTCACTTAAACATCTTTAATAACTGTTTAGCATTATCTCAATTCCAAGTCACCTTTCAAGGGGAGTTTTTTGTGTCAGTTTGGGAATTCCAAGGAAAGATTTGACAGCTAACTTAAATACATGGGTCACACATTTCAAGATTCTTTGGTTCAGAAAGCACCAGGTACTAATGGGAATGACAGTTAATCAGAATTTAAAAGCATTTTATTTTTGAATCAAGATTTGCAAAAATTGAGACTTAGTTTTCTTCTTTGGGGACTCCATTCAACATTAACTTCTGTCCTTCCTCAGATATTGTTTCTAATTACTAAAATTAGCAATATGTTTGCCACTAATAAAAATATTTGTAGAAATATTTTAAAGTGTTCATTTTATGTTTATTACTAGAGATAGTAAATACTCCCTTACCTCATAAAAAGTGACTGAAATAATGACAATATTGATAACAATAATTTTTTGCTTGAAAGTCGTTTATCACCTGAATTCATTAGATACTATCTACATTAAATTAAATCCTCGATTTTTTTTAATTGCATGAATCCTAATATATTAATTAGTGAAAAGAATTAGCTCTGTAGCAGTGACTGTAAGTGACTGGATAACTTTTTAATTTTATGAGGGTGAGTGGATAATTATGAAGATTGCTTATGTTTTCATCCATGGGTCAGGGAAGAGCCAGCACTTAGAGTGAATATGAATAATTAGTGGGGGTGGGTAGTAGGTAAGGTAGGATTGGGCATAAGAATAAGATAGTTTTCTGACCTTAGTTATGTTTTTCTTCATAAAGAAAAGTAAGAGTCTTACTTAATATCACCAACAGATACTTTTTATTTTTCTCGTTCTATACATTTTGACACTATTGTTGCTATAAAAGACAAAAATGAAATGTAAATGTACAAGTTGGGGTAAGGCAGGTATGTGTATTTGAATAACTGTTTCTACTGGGAGGATTTAAGATCATATCCCCTTTGCAGGGAGATTTATGTCCAAAGACTGATAGACACAGCCATAAACACCTGGGTCTCTTGCCCCAGGCAGAATTCTGGAAGGTCATCTTAGCCTTAGAACTCCACATAAAGTTGGCTGAGGCCTGTGTTGAGACTGTATCATAGCCACCATTTTCCTCTACTTACTCTTCCATTTACCTTTCCTTTCCTTTCATTGGTGATGATTGAGGACATTTGCTCATAAATCTTCTCCAGGCAAACCAATCTCAGAGCTGGTCTCTTAGAGAATCCAGGCTGTCACAAGAACCATGATGTCTGCATCATGTTCTAGAAGTTAACAAATAAGCATAGAATCGTGTAGTACTATTTGACTTTTAGGTCTGTTGGATAAAAATTTGGGATGACTAATTATTAAGAATTACATTTATTTTCTTAAATGTGTTCAAATATAATTATTTTAAGTTACTATAAGAAACACATTTTTATTATGTTGGTATAAGTTATTTTATGTGGATGTTTTCAGAGGAAATTTAATACTGTATCATGTGAAATAAAATAATTTTTACTTTTATTGCCTTAAAAGAAACATAATAAAATATAAATCTAATTAAAAATTTTAAAGTTTACAGTTTATTAGTTCACCATCTACCAATTTACGCTAATTCAAGTCCCTTGAATTCAGCTTTTCATTTTGGAAGAAACATTTTTCGGTGATGACAATACTTGGATAGATTATCTTTTAAGGATACAAAACTGATATATATCCTCACTTACTTTCAAGATAAAATAAGACATTTCTTGTCCATGAATTTATTTATTTTTGAGTGAATGTATTTCTGTTAATTTAAACCATTTGATTTCAGCTTTTATGAAGATAAAAAATTTCAAAGTGACAGTATTTTACATAAATGTTTACAATTGCAAAGATATTTTATAAGGACCTGTGAATTGAGAGTTAAGTAATTTATTACTAATTTATTTATTTTTATTTTCCAGACTTGTGGAAAGGAGGTGGGTAGAGAATGGAAAAAAGAAAAAGAGTAAAGCTCTGGACTAATCTTGAAGAATAAGGACATTTTAAAATTTTTCCTTCTGTGTCCAGATCTCACAATTAAAAAAAATATGTATATATGTTTTGACATTGACTTAAAGAAAAATAATTTAAATAAATGAGTCACAATGTTTATGAAAAGCAACGCTTTATTTCTAAACCAATTACTTTAATTACATGATAATTTGTAACGAGTAAGAAATGACATAAATATTAGAGTAAAATCTAGATACACTGAATTCACACACTCCCATGACCCCCTGCTCCCTGCCAAAACAGCAGAGTAGATAAGAGTTTCCCTAACAAAGGCAGAGGGAATAGTTTTCAGAATAGTTTTCATGATGAGTTTTATTGATCTCTGGAACAGTAGCTCCCTCTAAACAGAGAACCATAACAGAATTAAGGAAAGACATTTCTATTCCAGAGACCAGACATTTGGCGGGCAGCCATTGTAAGTATAAAACATGAACCTGACCAAGTACTTTATTTCTTATTGGATTCTTGACGATTTCTGACTTTCATCATTTAATGAGTCATGACTGACAGTGCTTGAGCTCATCTGCAGTAATTGATTCTGAGAGAAGTTTCCCCAGGAATCCCTGCAGCTTTTCTTTTGAACACATTAAGAGGGAACATTCTTTTATTCCCAGATGCTGCTAAGGCAGAGACAGAGAACCCCAGACTGGAGGGCTTTGATTTCTTCTTGTACATCTAAGGGCACAAATTGGTTCCAGGTCAGGGTAATATGACGAAAAGTCTGAATTGGGTGTCTCTGATCATTCTAGAATTGCACTGGAATACACACTTGTATTCCTGAGGCAGGAATGAGAAGCAGAATGGCATATGTAAAGGACACAGGACTTGAACTCAGCAGTCTTGGGTCTGGTCCTTGCCTAAATGGTACTTACATTCCTCAGGCACAGTTTCTCTTTTGGCAAATGAGAGCTAGAATATAAATCTGTGTTGCCAGGTCAGTGGACATTTCAAGGATAGTTTAATTTTTATGTGAAATCATCCAATTTTAAATGCTCTATTAAATTTTATTTTTTTAATTGTATAGGGTTTCAAAATGATATTGGACAAGACTTTTTTTTTTTTTAAAGATAGAACAAGTACTACTCCACTTTTTATCTTTGCAGGTCTTCTCTGTTCAACTTCTCAAAAAAAAGTTATCCATTTTCAATCCGTCTTTTCCTCTATTTTTCAGTTCTCACACCATACACTTCAATCTATCTTCTGATCCACCACCTCATAAAAGTGATCTCTATAACAACCCACATGACTCTATGTCACTAATGACAATGGATATCTTTCTGTTCATATCTTACTGACATCTAAGTAGCATCGCAAAATCTCGGGTAAACTGTCCTTCTGGAAATTATTTTCTTTGCCTTCATTGGCACAGAATCCTGCTTTCCGTGACCTCTCTGGATAGTCCATTTCAATAGTCTTTCAGAAAGGTTTCCTTCTCTTTTCTCTATTCTTTAAAAATTATATATTTCAAGTATAACCCTAGCCCTTTTCTTTGATTCACTCTACAGTCTCTTTTATAGGTCAATCTTACCCATGCTAATGGCTTCAGGTATCCCTTATACAACAAATAAATCCCAACTGTGAACCTCTAGCCCAAATCTATTAGAATTAACTGCCTTCTAAACACCTTAATTTTAGACAATTCAAACTCAACATGCCTAAAATTTACTTCATGTTCTTTTCCTTAAAACTTAGCCCTCCTTCAGAATTTCATATCTATTGTTATTCATATCTATCCAGTTGTGCGAATTAGAATCCCAGAAGTGAACAGCCATTGTTGTTTCTCTCCTTGTACCTGGAATTTCTAATCCATATGCCTATAGATTTCTTCAGTCTTCTACTTTTTTTTCCATTTGCATTGCTTTCACTCTGGTCTAGGCAATGACCTTCACTCTTAAATCACGCCCACTCTTTTCTTTTCAGTACATTCAACAGACATTATTTTGTTAAACAAAGATCTGATTATGTTTCTTTCTTTCTGAAAACCTTTCATGGATTGCTAACTTCTTTGGGAAAAAAAAATATTTTCAATTTTTTTAGTTCTAATGTCTGTATGATTTGACCTCTCTTCTAACTAGCTGTGTCATGAATTGGTTTTTACTGAGCATGCTATCCTCTGACTTTTTTTCAGTTCCTAGAATTTACCAGGGTTCTTTCTACCTCAGGTCTTTGACCCCAACTTCATAATCTTTTCTTGAAACCCTTTCACATCCTCACTCATTTTTACTCATCTTATAGATATTAGCTCAAACATTATCTTTACTATAAGGACATTTCTGACCCTGCAGACTTCGTAAGATTCACCCTGATCTGTACTTTTGTAGCATAGAATATTTCACTTTTATGGCATTTACTGCAGTGTACAATCTTATCTGTGTTAGAGAATAGTTACTGTGGTTTTTCCACCAGTCTATAAGCTACACAAGTAATGGTACCATATTTTTTGTTTAGCATTATATTTCATGTGTCTAGCATAGTTCTATATATTTAGAAAAGGTTCAGTAATAAGTAATTGAGCTAAAGGATGATTTTGAATAAGTTTTTCTTTCAGATTTTAATATATTACATATATTTAGAAATTACAAGAGTATGTTTTGTGATGCATAATAATAACAGCATTCTCTTTCTGACCAATTGAATCTAAACTTTCACCTATTATTTCACTTTTCCAAGGAAATTTCTGTATTGCTGACTCCCAACAATGGGGGGAGATACATATAAGTATGCTTTTCTCTCTTGACTTCTGAACTATTGTTTACACTCCTTGCAACCTTCTTTTTTTGAGTCTCTTTCTTTACTTGAGGACTTTGATGTCTATTCTCTCCTAACTTTTCTTAAAACTCTTTCCCCCCACTAATCTTTAATGGTGTTTGTTCATCCACATTTTAAAATATGGGACTGCTAATAATTCACTGTCATTTGTCATCTTGTTTTTCTATTACACAACATCCTGACAATTTCATCTATAGTCCTGTGTCTGCTTACCATTTACACACTATGGATCTGTTGTGTGGTGGTAAATAGCTTGGGCTCAGTGAACAAAGAATTTAATTCACGTTGTGGCGATGCCATTTCTTCGCTGTATGCTCATGCGTATGTCACTTCACTTCCTTGAAACTTGGTTATTTTATTTGCCTTCCAATTCCAACTGAGTATCTTAATCTGTTTCTCAAGGTAGAAACCAGTCTAATATTGTAACAACTTATCTAATATTATTTTTTATAATTGGAGGTGTACCAGAGACCCGACTCTGTCAGCCTGACTACTTGTCAAGGTCAGGATTTGGAAACTAGTAACACAATCAGTAGCACCTGGTATTGGTGGGGTTAGGGACATCCAGCTTCAGATGCTGCAAGGGCAGAAGTTCTAGCAGTAGCATCCATGATTTGACTTCACGGAGGAATGTTTGGCTCCTTGGATATTAGCATGCAGTGGTGGCAATAGAGCTGTCTCAAGGGGAACAGTGTCTTTAGTGAATTGGGAACTTTGGGCCTTGGGGTTTGCTATGCAGATTCCAAGACTCCCTGGGACGGCAACAGGTCAACTATCAGCCTTTAATATATTCCTTTTATGTTAAAATAAATAATGTGGTTTTGCCAGAGGAAGCTGTCATTCTTCCCTGCCTCATGAAACTGTTTCATGAATCTAGAATGCCCATGCCAGGAGGTTGCTTCCTTGGAAAGGTAAAGAGGATTCTCCTGATGACACCATACCATGATGTCTTCAGATCTACAGCTTGAATTAGTACACTGGGGTGGGTGTGGAAATATTTGTATAATGAAACCAAGGACAAGACTTACAAACATAAGGATTGCATGACTTTACTAATGTATTTGTATAAGAACTCAGAATTGATGTGTGGGAATAGATTTTGTGGTTATTAGATTGAAAACTGAAAAGCATAATCTCAGACTAAATTGAAGTTACTGATAAAGGGACACAAATCAGTATCCAAGAGTTGTTTCAATTGCTTACATTGTTCATTGATTGAAATCTGCACTTAGTGGTGGCCAAAGTTAAAATGTTTTGGCATGCCCCAAATACCCGGTATAATCTAGACCAGGACTCAGCAAATTATGCTCTGGGAACCAAATCTGGTTACTTGCCTGTTTTTAAATTTTGTTTTATTTTTATTTATTATGATTTATAAGCTAAAACTGGTTTTTATATTTTTAGATGGTAACCATTTAAGTGGTGCTACAATTATCCACATAATACCTTGGGTTCTGTCTCTTATCTTATACTGTTGACTATCTTGCCATTAAAGAAAAAGTTTACTGATAACTGATCTAGGCTCTAAAGGAAGGAATCCTAAATTCATGAAGGTAGAAGTTGACTTTGTCATATACTACCTAATTACTTCCTGCTAAATTTGTCTCTCAAAAAGCTTACTTTCAGCTACTATTCATGTGGTTCTATCCAACAGGTGCAGGAGGAGTATGTTCAGAACACTAGTACTGTGAGACTGTTTTTTCCAGTGATAAAAAGTGGTAAAATATAATAAGCCAGACATTAAAGAGATTTGCAAAAGTGAAAAAAAAAAAAAAAAAAAGATCGCCTAAAGGTAAAACCTCTGGATTTGGATCTCTGAGAAATAAAAGCTTGGGTTACCTCAATGGGTAAAGAACCCTGACCAACTGAGCAGCTGTCTGAAGGTAAAAGAAGCATTGTTTAGATGGAGAAGGAGAGATGGTATAAATTCTAAATGTACCCATGTGATGACTTGTAGTAGTTACACATGTTTTCCTCTTTCATGTGTCATGTATACATTTGAGTATTCTAGTAAATCTCTCTCTTTGTTCTTTTTCTCTTTTATAGAGGGTATTTTCATGGTGGGAAACTTTATATCCTGTCTCATAGTTAAAGAAAATTCAGCAACAAGAGAGACTCATGACAGAACTAGAAGAGTAATGATCTTGGTTTTAATGATCTTGGAGTAGTAATCATGCAGAAAGCCTGGACTTGGAACTATTATTTGCTATACAGATGAAATGTTACTATGTCTTCCTCTTAGGACAGAGTACAAAAGTTCATTGGTGGAGCAATGCTTGAATTATATTAAGATATATTTGTTCTTGCTGTTTACACGTTTAAGTAAGAAAGCAGGCTGTAAATATGAAGGAATAGACTGTAATGAACATTTACAATTTCTCTTTTGCTGCCTTCCACCTTTAAACACTCTTTCAAGCATTTCTTACTTTATAAGCTCACTCTTTCGTAAGATAAATAAAGTCCAAAATCCATTCCTCCAATACCCTGCTTCATTCCCGGAGGGTAGGCATATTACCTGACTGCAGATCATGCAGACCTGAAGGAGACTTTAATTTGGAAACTAGTGATGCAAATAAAGAGGAGACATATGGGATCAATCATGATGAGGGAGACAGCAGTTACACAGTGTCTCCATAAGTTGAAGTGGTTCTGCCAAGAGGATCCAGTGCTCGGTACCTAAAGTGAGTTAGGAAATTTTCTATGACTGGGCCCTGTGGTGGAGGCCGTGGTATATCCAGTAAAAGGTTTCTGAGGGTAATTTGAACTTTGTTTCTGGCTGCATGCACTCTACATCTCATCATCTGGCCCTACTGGGGAGTCTACAAACTGTTTCAATATCATTTTACGTAATGGGATCTTTCCTTGTTAAAGTAGCTAAAGTCTGTTATGCTTTTTTTGTTTTCTCATTCAAGAACCTTGACTGACACACTCTTCTATAACGTCACAATACTTAGCTTTGTAACCAACCAATCCCAAAACTTTGTGTCTTCAGAAAATGATAATTTCTTAGCTAACCGTTCTGTGAATGTGGCTGTAGTTACCCAACTGATCAACGGAAAATTGGTTAGTCTCTAATGGCCTTACCTCAAGGGTGATTGGTGCCGACTGTCAGTAAGTGTGAGGTGGCGACTCAGACAGGTGCTTCCATCAGGCTGTCTTAAACTTATTCCTATAGAAAAAAATGCAAGAACTTTGAAACCTCTATATGTGTCACATTTGATAATGCCTCATTGGACAAGACAAATTACATGACTGAGACCAGATTTAATAAGTAAAGAAATAGAATTCACTGCTTGCTTCATTGCAAATGGACATGCAAACAGGGAGGGAAATATTTGTAACCTGTTTTGCCGTCCCCTTACCAACATAGAATTAGGATTGTTTGTTTCATTTAACTCTCTTTGAAGCTTCTACACCTTTGAACACGCTATTTTTCTCTTCTAGGTTTCTACAGGTTGAGTACCCCGAGTCTGAAAATTCGAAATATTAAATGTTTCAAAATCTGAAACTTCTCTAGTGCTCATAGGGTGCCACAGTGGAAAATTCCCCACATGATCTCATGATGGGTGGTCATGAAAATACAAGGAAAAAAATCTTGTTTAATTCAGAAAAGTATTTTAAAATATTGTATAAAATTATCCTCAAGCTACATGTGGAAGAAGTATATGAAACAGAAATAAATTTAGTATCTAGATTTGGGTCCCCTACCCAAGATACTTCATTATGGATATGCAAATATTCAAAAATATGAAATTCAAAATATTTCTGGTCGAGGCATTTCAGATAAGGAAGACTCAACTTACATTTCTCCTTAGTCTTTCTGGGTTAATCTCCATGGAATTTTATTGTGAGTTCAAGATTCAATTTCTTCTGGCAATTTTGAGTTGTTCTTTAATCTCAGTTCCTACAAAATGTTGTGAATCTATCATTTATAGTACTTGCTACAGTGTACTTTATCATTAGAGGCCCACTGGACAACTTCTCAGAGGATGGGGAGTTCCCAGGGTCCAGCACTGGGAAATCGCCACTAGATAAACTGCTACTGACTGGGGTTTGCATCCATATTGTGGTGGTGTACTTTCTTCTGGGGCTTGTTAGCAACAACCTTTGTCCTGGCAGAATCTCTTTGTAGCAGTTGAGGGATTTTCACGTTTCTGGGAAGTCTTTATCTGTAGAAGCTATTACAGCTATGTGAGGTCTAGGCCTTTATTGTGTTATTCACAATGTTAATCCAGATTCTGAGCTGTAGTCAAACCCATGAGTTAGAGATTTTGACTCCAGCATATTTCTGTAGAATGTTCTGACCACCATAATCCCTCCTGTTCCTTCATCTTTATTTCAAGTTTTAAAACAGTTTATTAGTGAGAAGAAGAGAACAGTAAGATTCAAGGCAGAAAGACCTGCCATTGGCAAGTTTCTCAAAAAAGAACCCCCTCCTTCTTTGTAATAAACCAAAATACTATAAAAGGCAGTCCTCTTGGCATACGTACACTTCTCTGGATTATTTGCACAGTCATGGCTGAAATTTAATCTGTTTTTTGCCTAGATGGATTTCGATGTTTGGTGTTTTCCTCTTAGTTCTAGAAAAGTGGGAAAAAGTCATCCATTTCATCCAGTTTATTTCTACTAATAAGCAGAACAGTATTTTCATAAGCTATATATTTACTGTTTAACCTCTCAATGAACTTGTTGAAGGTGGGGAAATACAATTCTTTCCAAAGAATTAGACTAAAAATAAGATTGCATATATTCTGGCAGCTTTCTTACCCCAAACAAAGATGAGAAAACTTTTAGAACTCAGAGGGCTATTTAGGGATTTTCCCATTATCCCAGACTGGCCAAAATATTTTATTCTTTTCCTTTTCCCTTCCCCCAACTTTCCTCCAAATCTAAGCCAAATCAGATAGTCATGGGGAGGGAAGATCTCCTTTCCTTGCTCTCTTTACAGTAGGATAATGGAAAATGCTCTGTTGGTCAGATTTGAGCTCCTGGCAGCTGCTGTGTTGGCAACAATTAGGGAAGATTTTGAACTAAGTGTCTGGCTGCTGAAAGTTTTTGGATTTGGGGTTTGATGTTATCAACAAAAATTCATCTGGTCAGATGCAGAAACGTATTGCTTAATCTAGCAGGAATGCGAGCAGGTTGTCCTTCACAGTGCATTTCAGAGTGCTCTGTCTTTTTTTGTGGTGAAGTCTACAGCAGTTGCTCTGTGTAATTTGAGATGGGTATGTCTGGGGATACTCCACCGTTTCAGTTTAGTCTGTTTCAACTCTTAGGCAGATTCTGAAGAGATTTCTTGAATGAATGAAACAGTGGTTGAATTTTCGGATTTTTTCCTGCAAAGTTTGAATTGTTATACCAATCTTAAACTAATTATTTTCCAAGTTAAAATTTCAGATTTTTGATGCAGGTATCATTTTTTATACACATACACACATAAAATGACTTTAATATGAAGATCTGTTTATTTTCTTCAGGGAAAGTGTTTTTATTGCTTGAAAAAATGTTATTTTTGATAATAAATTATTTTTTTGATTTAAATTAACCACTGTCTTTATGTCTGTTCTTTTATTTAATTGTTGACATATACATAGTACAGATGTCATCAATTTGATGCATAGTCTTTAATTTTTTAAATATAAAGATTTTTAAAAATATAAAGCAGTAAGTGACCTGGACAAATTTCTCTTCTAAAACACAGAAACACAACTTAATTTTAGAATCCTTGTTAAGGAGGAAATATGGGTAAACATATCTGTAGGGTCAAGAGAACATGAGTAATTTTTCCTATATCTTGTCTAGATGCTATCTTTGCTAGTTCAGGTTGCTACAACAGAATATACTATAAACCAGATGGCTTAAACAATAAATATTTATTTCTCACAGTTTTGGAGGCTGGGAAACTCAAGATCAAGATGCCAGCATGTTTGGTGCCAAGTGAGGGCTTGCTTTGTGCTTCATAGATAGCCATTTTGCTGTGTCCTCAGATAGCAGAAAAGCAAGACTGCTCTTTTGGTTTCTTTTATAAGGTTACTAATTCTGTTCATGAAGACTCCACCCTTATGATCTAATCACTTCCCAGAGGCTTCACCTCCTAGTACCAAAACATAGGGGGCTTAGAATTTCAAGTAAAAAATTTTTGTGGGCGTACAAATATTCAGTCCATAAGAGATGACTTTGTACATAAGATGTGATTGGTAGGACAGTCAGACAACTGAGTAGTGTGTTAAAACAAAAGTCTACCAAAGAAAAGGCATGTATGTATCTCTTTAATTTTCTGAACACAGACTGTGTATATACTTTGTTACTTATTTTACTTAATTTATCATTAATGTCATATCACTGAGATAATCAGTTCTTTATAATTTCTATGAGCATGTTTTTTTGTTGGACAGAATTAGCCTTCTTGAGTTTGGATATGGTCCCCTTTAGAGGTTAGGGCATAGATTAGCTAATATCTTGAAGATTTTTGAGCCATTTAATTGTGGCTTGAGAATTGAAATAGGCCAATTTTTAAAATTCTGCAAGAAAACTTTTTTCTCTTTATGTTTAACTCTACATTATTTTTTAAACAATCTAGTATTTGATAGTGTTATTTGGGTGATTTTTAAAACATCCTGATGTTAATTTCTTAAACTACCTGATCACAGTCTTCTGGCAATTTTTTTCTTGAAGTCAACAAGTAACTTTTATATAACTAAAGATATCTTTAGCTTGGTTCTTGCTGATACCGATAGCCAAATGGAGCATAGTGGAGTGACCTAAGGATTCATTTCAGCTGAAACAATTATTTCTGTTTCCTATGCAACCAAAGAGTTAAAGCTTAGAAAAATTAGACCAATACTATTCCTTGGACACTCTAGTGCTGCTATAGTAATATGGAAGAAGACTACAAAAATAAGCTAGTGGTTGTTCAAAATATTTAGAACTATCAAATATCTGGGAGGTTTCCAGAAGTTGAAAGTCTGAAATGGGAGGTTTTCTTATATAGTACACTCTTGAAGAAGAAATTGTATGAGTGGAAAAGTGGCTACAGAAATGCTTGATTGAGGCTCTTAATTCTAACTGCATTCTACAATTTGATATGCCCAAATTTTAACCTACGTTTTCCCTATTTTAAAGCAAAATGTTCCTCTAAAATTCATTACTGCTGTCAGTAGATTGCAAATTTCTGCGGGTTAAAGTCTTAGTGCTGACTTTGATTTTTAAAAATCTTCTTTGCCTTATATTCAATATAATGATTACCCTTTTTTGAAACCTTTTTTAAATTAATGCTGATTCTTGATAATGCTTGTTTCAAAATAATCTTAGACCCTTACTTTTCTTCCTGTTGCCACCCAGCTCTTATTGAGTCATGCATCAGCATCTTTTTATTAATTAATTTTGCTGTCTTTATTCTAAGCTTCTTTATGATCATTATTTTTGGATATGTTCTCAGGTTTAATCTTCATAAGACATTTTTTTATTAGATTACTCTGCTGGAATGTAGGAGTAATGTTTGACTATTTCCCCACCCTTTACCTTCCTTGATAAATCCAGTTATTTGCTAAGTTCCATCAGTTGTAATTTATTCATGAACACTTTCTACCAAGTCATCAGGTTTGATATTTTAGTTAACATTTATTGTATGTCATTATGTTTTTTTTTTTTTTTTTTTTTTTGAGTTGGAGTCTCACTCTGTCGCCCAGACTGGAGGGCAGTGGCCGCTCCCGGCCACCGCAGCCTCGACATGCTGGGCTCTGGCGATCCTTCCGCCTCAGCCTTCCGAGTAGCTGGAATTACAGGCGCGCGCTACCACGCCCGGCTGATTTTTTGATTTATTGTAGAGAAGAGGTCTCGCTGCCCAGGTGGGTCTTGAACCCGCGGGCTCAGGCAATCCACTCACCTCAGCCTCCCAAAGCGCGGGATTACAGGCTGAGCCACCGAGTCCGGCTTTGTATGTCATTATGTGATGCATAAAGTAGTTATGCAAAGGAGATAGAGGTTAGAACTTATCTCTTTGGGTGTTCCTTTCACTGTTGTCTTATAAAGACTAGGAGCTCTACTAAAATAAATTCTTAATTTCTATCCTAGCTTTTTCACCTCAGTGCTTTTGCTTTTTTTGTTGCTTTTGGTGGTGTTCACCTGGAATGAGCTTGCTTCTATTACCCCAGCTCTATTTTATTTTTTAATGTCTATAAAATTTCCATTATAGAGAGTCTCCTAATCATCTTTAAAGCTCTCTTTTTTCTGAAGTCCCACTAACTTTATGTTTATAATAATCACATCTTATCTTTTATTGTAAATATTTGTGATTTTTACCTTCCCTATATTCTCCTAGTCCTTAAGTTTTCTATATATTTTAATCTGTTCTTTCAAAGTGGTTAGCATAACACTTTAAATATCATAGATATAAAATATACTTGAATTTCTGAATTAAAATTTCACAATGCCTCTCCACTGCCAATAGTTATTATCTGTAATCTTATCTGAAGTTACTTCTTCAACTTTTTATTCTTTCTCAAGAGAGATAATTTGCTACAATTAGTAAACTATCTGCTGTTCCCTGGGTTCTCCACTCTTGCTTCTGCTTGAAGATTTGCTTATAACATACGTAAAGTGCTAGCATCCTATGTTCTCTCTGGAGGGATTTAATAAGTGGTGGTTAAGAGTAGGATTTTTGTCATTAAGGTATGTAAATTCAGTCTCAGACTTGCTACTTGGGAACTGAGCAACAATCATATAACTTCCCCAAACCTTAATATTTTCTTTGTTAAGAAAGAAAATTAAGATTATCCACATTATAAAGGAAAACAATTTAGCACAGTAGTTGGCATAGAAAAATAAATAAATGTGAACTATCCTCCCGATTCTTTTCTTCCTCTTTATCTTTTCATTTTAATGAGAAAAAAGATTTTCAAAAATAGTGTTTAGTACTATGTCTCAAGCACTATTTTTTTACTATGCCTATACACATTAATAAGTCATAGTGCCAGGCTTCATTCCCACCCTCCACTTTTTAAAATTTTATTTTTTTAATTGACACATAATAATTGCACATATTTACAGGGTACAATGGTGTGATGTATCTTCCTTCCTTCCTTCCTTCCTTCCTTCCTTCCTTCCTTCCTTCCTTCCTTCCTTCCTTCCTTTCTTTCTTTTTTGAGTTGTAGTCTCACTCCATCGCCCAGGCTGGAGTGCAATGTCATGCTCCCGGCCACTGCAGTTTTGACCTGCTGGGTTCAGGCGACACTTCCACCTCGGCCTTCAAAGTAGCTGGAACTATAGGAGCATACTACCATGCCCAGCTAATTTTTTGATTTAATGTAGAGACGAGGTCTCACCATGTTGCCCACGCTGGTCTTGAACTGGCAGACTCAGGCAATCTTCTTGCCTCGGCTTCCCAAAATTCTGGGATTACAGGCTTGAGCCACTGTGCCCTGCCATGATGTTTCAATACATGATAACATTGTGTAATGATCAAATCAGGGTAATTATCATATCTATCTCCTCAAATATTTACAATTCCTTTGTGGCAAGAGCATTCCAAATCCTCTTTCTGTTTTTTTTGAAATATACAATATTGTTAGCTATAGTCACCCTATTATGCAATAAAATGGAAGAATTTCCTTTTTAACTGTAACTTTGTATCTCTCTAACAACCTTTCCTCATACTTGTACTCAAACAGCCTCTGGTAACATTCTTCTACTCTCTATTTCTATGAGATCAACCATAAATTGAGTGAGATCATGTGGTATCTATCTTCTCGTGCTTGGCTAATTTCACCTAACACAGTGTCCTCTGGATTCATCAATGTCATTGCCAGTGGCAGGGTTTCATTCTTTTTATGGCTAAATAGTATTCCATTGAGTATTTATATGCCACATTTTCTTTGTGCATTTATTCATTGATGGACACTTAGATTGATTCCATACTATGGTTATTGTAAATAGTGTTGCAACAAACATGGGAGTGTAAATATCTCCTTGACCTGCAAATTTTCTTTCTTTTGCTTATACATCCACTAGTGGGGCTGCTGGATCACATAGTATTTCTGTTTTTAAGAACTTACAGCCTTAGTGAATGACAGGTACCCAAACCATTTGTAAGGATGGGCTTGAGTGTACAAATGTTTATAGTGGGGAATGTGTGTGTAAAACATAGGACATTGAGTTTCTATTTTCTTTGTTTTTGGAGATAAACATTTGTGTATGAGCTGAAAACAATAGAACTCATTTTGGTTAGAAGCACTGAGGAATGTATAGGTGAGTTAAAATAGCCTCTTGCAGAGAGAAATGTGATATAACTAGTAACTAGAAAGATTCACAGGCCAATGTTGAGGCCATAGAAGAGTTGGGAATTTTTATACCAATTCATATATGGAATATTGTTGAAAGGAATATAAAGGGCGTGAATGAAGTGGCCTAAACTATGAGAGATGAGTAAGGAAAGATTACCAGAAGGGTGTTGTATATTTCATGAACAATTCTAGTGGTTTACTACAGATCTATTGGAAACATTGATATGCCAGACAAGAAATAATAGATTTAGTTCAACAAACATAACTTGAGTCATTGCTGTGTTCTAGACGTTGTGCATAACCACAGTATGACACATGCTATGATTATGTGTGGCTGTGATGATGTGGTTCATCAGAGAAGGAAAGTCTTAGTGCAGTCTAAGGGCTCAAGGAAGGCATCCTGGAAGAAAGGGGGTTGAGCTGACTGTCCAACATTACTGCAGTTAGACAGAAGAGTTTAGTACTTTAGTGCCAGTGCCTCCTGGTAATGGTGATGTGCTAGGCACTGCTTTCACAGCAGGTTTTTAAAATGAAGTGGAGATTGCTGCTGGTAAGGAGGACTGTGTGGCTCAATGGGTGACAGGTTGACCCCATGGTGCTAAAGTTCTTTGGTTGTGGTGAAATTTATTTTGTAAGTCAGGTAACTGAGTCCACTATAGTAAAGCAACTTAGAATTTGAGAAGGAAGAATAATGAATAATACAATATGACCAAATGGCATAAGCCTCAAAGGAGAGGTTGTTTGTGTTTGAGGGACTGTGGTAAATATTCATTGGTGTTATAGGATAGAATACAGTGTCCCAGTTTAGCCTTAGGGAACTACCTCTAACCCTAAACTCAGGCTTTATGCTTCCAGTGGAGTTTGCTCCAGGTTAGATTATGAGCGTGGATGTGTGACTCAGGTCCAACTAATCTTTCACTGATGCGACCCCTCCTCAAAATTGTTGCTTTCACCAAACATTTTGGGACTTCATTATATTGAACTTTTTACTGCTTAGGCAAGTCTTATTCTTTACTTCCTTATTCCTAAAAAGAGTGCTTGCAACAAAGGAAGCAATCAGTAAGTGTGGAAGACAAAAATGAAGGCTACCGAGAAGACAAGAAAATGGAATTAACTAGAAATTAGGTTAGAGGAGTGCCAGAGTGAAAAGGGTTGTTTAAGTTCTAGGAGTGTGTACAGAACTTCAAGTAGCAAACAGGCACAGATAGGCACTTCTGGCAAAGTTATCATTCTTGGATCAATTTCAAGACTTGCTTCATAGAGTATTCAATTTCTGAGGTGACATATGATAATTTTATATTTATAAAGAATTTTGTCAGATATACTTGACTCTGAAATCTGTTAATAGAGAATTGTAAAATGATCTTTCATAGAGATATGTGGGTTTTACTAGATAACTATCAGGGTTAATTGGATATTCTTATCCAAGACAGCAAAAAATAAACTAGATGTTCTCTTGAGACCATTAGCAATTATAGGATTTTATTATGAATAAATTTTGAAAAAAGGATTTATAATTCATATTACTGTCTCTATGCTATCCAAAGAGTATTTACCATCCTCCTTCTATTTTTCTGATGTAAACCATTAAATAACTGGATGACCTTCCTTTTTAAAAGAGTAGCAGGTTGTTCTCTAAAATATGCTATTTCTCATAATTCCTTTTGAAAGTACAAACTAATTTACCTCACTTCTTTGACCACTGAAGTATTCCTGATAACATTTTAATGACCAATGCATGCACTTTATTTTTCAAAGGATGCCTTTGATTCATTTTTCTTTCCCATTTGAACTTTGTAGACATCTAGTTTATGAAATCATCTCTCACTAATGAAAGGGGGGTTTTTAGTTTATTTTAACCTCAGTTCAGTAGATCTGAACCACTCTAAGCAGATCTTAGTATTTCACTTTCTCTCCAACTCAGATAAACTCCAAATGTCTTAAAGAACAATGTAGAGTTTACTAAACATTTCATGGGGAGGAAAAGAGGTTTACGTTTCACACTGCCTAGTAGACCTCCTTCCCTCAAGTCACCTTTAAGCATTCCTAACTCTCTCCCATAGTTCATTTCCCAATGAGGGGTACTTCACCCCAGAGTCCTCCTAATGAGTTTCTTCTATCATTTCAGTCATAACACAACATGCCAGTGTTCAAATCTCCTCAACTTTAAGTAAAAGGTAGTCAAACAAAGCCTTCTAAGCCTTCTTAATTTTCAAATATGCTATTGAAGACCTTCATCCATTCCAAAATTTATCTCAGTAGATAATTATTTTGTGTGCTATTTTGTATTATTAGTTATCCATTACTACACAACAAATTATACCAAAACTTAGTGGCTTGAAACATGTATTAGTTCACAGCATCTGTGAGTCAAGAATCTGACTGCAGATTAAGCAGGCACTTGTACTCAGGGTTAATGCTGAAACAGATGTTAATATGACCACCCTCAACTCAGGGCTCCAGTGGGAAAGGTCCCACTTCCATACTTGCTCATGTGCTTACTGACAGGATTCAATCTTCCATGAGCTGGACTGATGGTCTCTTTTCCTCATTGGGTGTTGGCCAGAGGTGTCTCTTAGTTCTTTTCTAAGTAAGCCACTCTGTGTGGCAGTTTACGGAAAGGCAGTTTGTTTCGTTAGAACAAGCAAACAAGAAGAGGCAGAGAGTGTACAAGTAAGACAGAAGTCAGACTTTTATAATCTAATCCAAAAGTGATACTTCATTACTTTCACTGTATTCTATTTCATATAAGCCAGTAATTAGGTCCAGCCCACACACACAAATGGAAGGAATGACAAATGAGTATGTCTGCTAACAGGCAGAGGTCAGTGGGGCCATTTTGGAACATTCCAGTCCCAGAAATCATCCTCTAGATATCTTGGTAACATGTAGCTGTTAATAATTAGTTTATAACATTCATGTACTTAGTAATGTGTGTTTAATTGCCATCATTCTTTAGTCATTATGTCTCATTCTGAAACATCCAAGAGAGAAATAATAATAATAAAATAGTTAGCTCACTTTGTACAGTTTTTATCAAAATTTTGTCAGTTGCATTAAAGAAAGATGATGCAGGCCAGGCTCGGTGGTTCAGCCTATAATTCCGTGCTTTGGGAGGCTGAGGTGAGTGGATTGCCTGAGCCCACGGGTTCGAGACCCGCCTGGGAAACTTGGCAAGACCTCATCTCTACAATAAAACAAGCAAACAAAAAATTAGCTGGGCATGGTAGCGCATGCCTGTAGTTCCAGCTGCTTGGAAGGCTGAGGCGGAAGGATCGCCGGAACCCAGCAAGTTGAGGCTGCGGTGACTGGAAGTGTGCCACTGCACTCCAGTCAGGGCAACAGAGTGAGACTCCAACTCAAAAAAAAAAAAAAAAAAAAAAAGAAAGATGATGCTTTCCTCTCCTGTCACTATAAATACTAGCATTGAAAAATACATCTTGGAATAACAGATGCTTACATACTAAATCAAAGTAAAGTCCTTCTAAATGGGAATTAATATCCTGGGGGATGGTGTATTGGTTAATTTCCTTAGTTCCAAACAATAGAATTCATTCTAATAATCTAAGCAGACAAAAATGTTTCATTAGAGGTTATTGTAAGGATGACCAGAGAGACTTCAACGATATACACATAATTCAACACTTAATCAAAATATAGAAGTTTCCTTAATGAAAATACTACTGCTACATCTATGGACATTTTGTTTGGACACCAGAAACTCTGAACTTGCAGACCTTGAAGAGCTGAATATCTTCAAAAACACTTGTTGGTAGTTTGACATGGTGGCACGTGCCTGTAGTTGCAGCTACTTGGAAGGATGAGGTGAAGGATCGCCTGAGCCCAGCAGGTAGAGGCTGTGGTGGCTGGGAGCATGCCACTGCCCTCCAGCCTGGGAGAAAGAGTGAGACTCCAACTCAAAAAATAAAAACAACAACAACAAAAACACTTGTTGGAAGATCGATATCCCTATATACTTGTTTCATTTTTGAGTTAATTTATCATCTGAGTAATTCTGACTGGTAGAATCTAGGTATTATGCTGCAAAGGAGTCTGAGGATGCATGTTTTCTGTTTTTTTTTTTTTAAATCCCCGGGAAAATATTCAATGCAAAATATCCAGTATAGAAAAAAATTATATTTCAAAGATGTTAGACAACCTTGAATAAGAAATGTATTTCCTATCAAGTGAAACAGGAAGTGGTACAATTTTTTCACATCTGCCTCTCACCATGGTAGCACATGAGCGTGTGTAAATATCATTACTTTGGTGTTCTGCAATCTTAAGGAGGGTTTTCTTCCCTGGTGCCAGGCTTACACCCACCCTTTGGGCCTAAGGTAACTTCATTCCATAAACTCCATCCTGGTTCCTTTATTCTCCAAAGGTAGCTGTCCTTATTTATATATTTTTGGCTTGAAATCTGATGAGTGTTTCTCTGAGAAGCAGTTCTACTAAATTGAGATAAAACAAGAGTACAGCATATTTGGAAAGAGTAAAAGTGACCTTGCTCTCTGAGAAACCTTCATATATAAATAATATTTAAAGTAGCCAAGGTGCTTCCAGAAATCACATAAGTAAATTTTTAAAAAATGTGTGTGAAGTTCCATGAAACATTTCTACCTTAGCTACGAATAAAAGATAAATAAAATTCAGAATCTAGTATATTCCTTTTAGTTTCCTAGATTTAGAATCCAGTTCTTGTTTCATGGATAAGATGATGGGTTACTTGGGAGCAGCAGATACAAAGGTACTCTCTCCCATAACTCAGCTACTGTAGGGGAAAATAACTGAGGCACCTCTATAGACTTTCAAGCACTGCATCACAGATCAAATACAAGTTTCTTACCACATTTTCTTTTCCCTTCCCTTTGCAGAGGTAGGTGAGGGCCTGTTAAACATCATTCAGTATATTCAGTATGTCTTGAGCTCTATGAAATTTCCACTGGGATGCTAAATTCTTCATCCAAGCACATTTTTTTTTAGGTTTTTTGGGTCTTTCTTTCACTTTCATGATGAGCTAGGGAAAAGTCTGCTAATCATCTCTCACAGCCCCTAAATTTTCCGAAGTAGTATACCAAATATATCATTTTCTAAGCAGACACTTTTCTAAGAATGGAATGATTTAACCATAGAATAATTGTATTACATGAAAGATTTTACTATGTTCTTAATACAAGAAAAATGGCTCTGCCATGACTACAGAGTCCAAATATGGATAGGAATTCTGGGAAGAGAAACAGTAATTCACTGAGATATCACATTATCAGGGGTTCTCTTTCCAATAGAATTTTCCAAGGTGGACTTAGCTGAATCTTCTATGACTCATAAAAGAGCAATAGAAGCAATTACAGATGAGGGCAAGCAGTTCAGGCACAGAGATTGAAGAGTAAAAAGATAAACTGTAGAGAGAATGTAAGGAGCAGAAGAAATCATTTATCATTGCAGGCAGACTCTGCCCTACAACATTAACTATTTTGTCTGCAGCTGATCTCACTGTTTCCTCTGCACATTTTCAACTCCATTCAGGATTTCTCTTTTTGAATTTCCAACACAATTGATCCTTAAGAGAGTTCTGGATCTCTCCTGGAAGAAAAGTAAATGAGACCTGCTTTTGTGTGACTCAGTTTGATTTGTTGGAATGGTGGAAGAATCACCAAAGAAAAATGTTTCTGAAGTGAGAGGTATTTCAAATACTGTAGAAGACAGTTGGGTAAATTATCTTGGCACAGTGGCACGTTTCTGACACATTTCAATCAACCCCAGAGACTGACTTGTTCCAAAAGATGGGTACAAATAGCAATATTTCCATGGAATGGGTCAGAGAATAATGTGGTCAGGAGTCATTTAGTTAGGAAACCAGAAGAAATGCTTGATTCTAAGACATTTACTCACTGGGAAGAATATTTTGGGTGGTGATGTTGGTGTGGGCATTATTTTCTATGAACTAGTTTGGTCAACTGGTACTTTGATAGTGAATATTGATGATATGACCCCATATCTTTTGTTATATATATATATATATATATTTAGTTCTAGTTCGTGCATATATTTATTAATAGGGAGAAAAATCTGTTTGAGTTGAAAAACTGAAATGTCTGCTTTTGTGAGGAGTATGAACATATAAATTTAAATATCCCATTCTACCACATTATTAGTAGCAGTATTTTGAGGCCCATGCACAGTCCAGGGTGGGGTAGTTTGGCTGCAGTAGTATTCATGTTTACGTTTTTGTAATGTAGTGTTACAACTTAGTTCTTAAGTGTTGTACTACAATTGTTGCAGCTTTTCATTATTTAACCCAACTGAGGAAAGACAAACTCAGAAGAGATAAATGAGCACAATTGGGATATGGCCTCATTTTTCTGGAAGGCGCTCCTTGTGAATATCTTTAAGTTATGACAGGACAAGGAAAGGTAAAATAGTAAATGTTTAAATATGTGAAGTTTTAAGGGAAAACTGTATGTTGATGAAATATCTTTGACATATTTAAATGCAGATAATGAAGTGATGAAATAAGGCTGTATTTGATAGTTGCAGAACAGACTTATTAATGTTGAACCTGTCGCCTGTGGACAATCTTCAACATATGGGGGTGGGGTGGGGAGAATCGAACCAACTGGTTCTACTGTCAATAGTGAACAAAGTCAATTTGCTCTGGTTGCTTCTGCCAATGTGAGCTTCATCAGCCCTCTTTTTAAAATTATTTATTTAAGCCGGGCTCAGTGGCTCAGCCCGTAATCCCGTGCTTTGGGAGGCTGAGGTGAGTGGATTGCCTGAGCCCGGGGGTTTGAGACCTACCTGGGCAACTTGGAGAGACCTCATTTCTACAATAAATAAAAAAATCAGCCAGACATGGTAGCATGTGCCTGTAATTCCGGCTACTCAGAAGGCTGAGGCGGAAGGATCACCGGAGCCCAGCAGGTCGAGGCTGCAGTTGCCGGGAAGCAGCCACTGCACTCCAGTCTGGGCCACAGAGTGAGACTCCAACTAAAAAAAAAATATATATATATATATATTTATTTATTTTTCCTTTCTTTGCTTTCTTTCTGTTTTTGGCTGAATGCTGCTTGTGGCCAAACTTCAAAGGAAGTTGTTACTACACATTTAACATCTGTAAACATCTGTATTTTCCAGTTGGGGGAGACTGTGTAGCTGCTAATAGCTCCTGATTTCTGGCTACCCAGTTAAATAGAGCCGAAACAACTTTTCCTACTGCAGTTAGGTAGTTTCTTTTCCTGTCACAAATTGAGGCAGGAAGTGCTGGAGCCCATGGAAAATTGGGGAAAAAACCAAAACAAACAAAATGATGCCTCTGAATTTTGAAAACATTGCAAATATTTAGTTTACGTCAACTTTTGGTTATTGGGCAGTCTATTTACATGGACCTAAGTTTCTTAAAAACATTTCCCTGAACATAAAAAGTTGAAAGTCTTCAGTCTCTTTAACTTATAACTTTATTAATAGTAGATCAAATAAAGTTATGTGTGCATAATTTTTATGAGAAATTTTGATTGAAAATGCAGGATAATAATTTAAATGTGAACAAACAGTTTGGAGAAATAACCATTGCATCCATGAGATGCAATATACTAACAGGCACCAATATTTTGACATTTGGACATTTATGACCTTTCTTACTAAGCCTGCATGTTTCTTTTGTTGTTTTATTTTGTTTTGTCTTAACTGGGCATTACATGGTAGGCATTCAGAAGAAAGACCAATACATTTATTCCAGTGGTCTACTTCTGCCTGATGTTCTGGGTTGAATAGATCTATTGCTTCATTTTCAGATGATGATTCTTGAACCCTATATTTATTAGTAAAACTGAAAAGAAAGTGGAAAATCTTAGACACAATTGCAAATGCAACCGGAAACATCATGGATATAAGTTTCACATATCACATTTATTTTCAACTTGGGTAACTTCCTAAGTATAATATGAGTAATATATTATGTTTCCTGTTCTATTTTGTTTCTATTTCCTGTTCTTTCTAAGAATAAAAGTTTTTCCTTTGTAAATTTACTATAATTTGTCTGATCGGGAAATTATCTGTTCATATGTAAGGCTTAGATTTTTCTTGGTCAAATTATCTTTAAAACACTAGACAAAACAACATGACAGAATGGCTTGAAGCAAAGGGTAAATATTCTGCTAAAAAAATGGCTCTAAGCAGACTCCTAAGTGGAGAGGGACACAGAGAGGTCAAGGGAAGCACAAGAGCTACTTGAAACAAGGAGTGATCCTTTGAGGGTGGCTCGGGCACTTGTTGAGACTCCAGACATACTGCAATCAGAAAACCAACATTAGCCCAGACAGGATGTATGAGTCAAGGATATCTCAAGGAGATGGAAAACGTGGCATCCAGGCATTTCCAGTTGCTGGCCTCCACTTGTGGTCCACGCTGCTGGTTGGTACATACTGGAAAGGAAACCCAAACACTTTAAATTGAGTACCAGAGCTAGCAACTCTCATGTGACTTTCTGAAAAAATGGAGAACCAAAATATTAGAATCATTAAAAGTCTTAAGTCTGCTGGGTCAGAGCACAGGAGAGGAATTCTTGGCACAAATGAACAGAAAAACAGGGACTCTGCTTTATAAGGATCTGAGGCAAGACTTTCAAGCAAAATTCCTGTGACCTCAAAACTTGTGCTACTCAGACAGCTGTATTGAATTCCATTCCATGCCAAAGTAGTACCTTAAGCCAGCTTATCTGGTTTTGGCTTTGAAGTGGCAATAAAAACCAGGAAGCCTCCTGACCTGGGTCGTTTCTAAAAAGAGTTGTTTTCATTTAGCTTTTCCCATTTTAAGAGCAGTTATGCTTATAGGTAGGCATGTTAGAGCGTGGTAAAGAGGATATTTGCTAAAAAGGGAAATGTGAAAAGTTGTCCAGGAATCTTCCAAATTTATTGTAGATTTGGGCTTCAAGCAATCACAGTATGAACATTGGACACAATGGTCTAAAGCAAACACCATTTGCCATGAGATGCAATGTACTAACAGGCTAAGAGAAACTTCATTGGTGTATTCTTTAGTGACTTGTTCCATCCAAATGACATTTGGGGTTAGAAACTCCATTCACGTGGAAAGAGAGTGAACAGTGCATGCAAAGTCCCATTTCACAAGCAGAGGTCTTTCAACATTTTGGCTGGTAGCTTTTCTATTTGGGTATGTTCTACTCCAACTGGGTCTTCTGGGAAACCTAAAGCATCATACCTATGGTTGAAGTTTCAAGGAAAGGCGCCATTTCTGAGATGACCCAAATTCTCCCTTGGAAAGAGTTATTCAACAATAGTAGTTTTTGGAAAATGTAATAACCATCACTTGTCCTTATAGGGAACAATATTCCACCTTGTATATTTTATAGAGTTTTTTTTTTTTAGTTCGTTTTATTTTTGTTAAAAGTATCTTGGCCAGTCTATTACACATTATAAATAATGGGTAAAAGAATAAGCAATATTAACACCATGTTTGTTTTTAGTTTTTTTATTAGCTTTATGAAAAAGAATCACAAAGAGATGAAATTAATTAAAATAAGTTATTTTTATTTAACTGAAAAAATCAATGCCTAATTATTTTCAAGGGCATTCTTTTATGTGGTCTGCTTTACCTGGACAAGTAGGCCCTATGTGAATGCAAAACAGACCTGTCCCATCATTTGTCCTTTTATTTAGGATTCTTTTAGAAAATAATCTGATAAAATATGCTTTGCTGCTAAAGTCAAATTCTTCTTTAAAATGGGAATCTTAGAATTCTTTAACTGAAGGCAAGATTAGATTTGGAGCATTTCCAGTGCACTGCCAGTTGATAGGATGTATTTTATTGGATAACAGGACTCTTTAATGTGCCTCAACTCACTTGACAAAGTCAATCCTGTTCTCTAAGAGAGGAGCCTATTGTTTTTGGTTACTTGCCTCCCTAATCATAAACAACATAAAACTGGTTATAATTTGTCACTTTAAATTTTGCATTAACCTCATCAGAAATTGCTAATGTTCCCCTTTCCTCACTTCTTCCTAGTCCTCATATTGATAGACAAAATAATATAAGCATTTCCTACAAAAAAATACTTTCAGTGTTCTTCTAACTTGCTTATTTCCCATAAAATCACACCAAAAGGACATTGAAATAATCAGTATATCTGACTGTTGGATTTCTATTAGGCTGGTTCCAGAGTCTTTTAGGTTCTGGGGTGAGAATCATACACTCTGTGGCTTTAAGCACAGATCTTCCTGTTGACAGACAGATGCCGTGGCTTGAATGCTGACTACTCTGTATGTATTTAGAAGAACTCTGCTAATTGAAATAAGATAGTCAGTGCCAATAGAATCAGTGACAGACTCCTGTAGAAATCATTCAACTGAAAATTTAAAAAATAAATAAATAAATAACCCTCCTACTCAGAAGTTATTTACTACAATAAGAATCAAGTTGCCAAAGATTTTATCTTCTGGGCTACTAATTTTTGAATGGCATTTTGATTCTTCCTCTCAGTGTCATTGAGCAGAGAGGAGTGTTTTGTTCCATGTAAGTACTAGATTTATTTTTGAAGCGAATTAAAATTCATTGCAGAAGGGAGTACTGTGGGAGTTAGGAGTGTAATATTTTGGCAAAGAGCACATGAGAAACTTTCTCCATGGGTATTTCTGGTCCCACTGGAGATAAACACCAGGAATGTGGTGCCTCAATCTATTCTCACAAGACTTGCTCCTTGAAATTAACATACCCACATGGTTTAGATATGTCTGCTCACAGCTTGGCCCTTGTGAATGCTTCTCCAAGTCCTAAGAATCATCTTCAAATTTTTGTGGGTCTCCATCTCCATCTGGGCCAATGTTTGTGCAGTCTAATTCTTGTTTGCTCACTAAGAAGAGGAGACAATGAGTTTGTTAAAGGAAAGTCAATGAAAAACACATCTTGCTTTATGTATTCTTTTAAAAACCAAGGTAAAAATGTCAACATGCAACAGATAGAACTTTCATTGACTTGATTGTACTCTTTTACTCTTTACCTTTTTTTTCTCTTGGATTACATATAATCCTTTTTGAGAAGGAGTTACCACTTGTAGACTCTAAATCTTGCTTTATCGTGAGTTTTCTCTCCCTTGTCTTTTGCTTCATTGATTTTGTAGGAGACTTCTCTGATCTGTCTAGTAGTAGTGCTTGAAACATCAGTCACATGCTTGATTGTCTGGATGATACCATGAAGCTCTGCAATGACAAGAGCAGACTTTTTTTTTTTTGAGTTTGAGTCTCACTCTGTCGCCCAGACTGGAGTGCAGTGGCACGCTCCCGGCCACCACAGCTTCGACATGCTGGACTCAGGCGATTCTCCTGCCTCAGCTTTCCAAGTAGCTAGAACTCCAGGTGTGCTCTACTGTGCCCAGCTGATTTTTTATTTATTGTAGAGATGAGGTCTCGCCAACTGGGCGGGTCTCGAACCCTCAGGCTCAGGCAATCCACTCGCCTCGGCCTCCCAAAGTGCTGGAATTACAGGCTGAGCCACTGAGCCCAGCCAGCAGATATTTCAATAAAAAATATTCAATTCAGAATTTTACTCAAAGACATATTGAGTTCAGACAATGGGACAAGGCTTAGCTTCAGAGTTACTTCTTAGCAAATCAATCATGTTAGGTTGATCTGATGTGAAGGTGGAGGAGACACATGTTTATTGAGCAAGAGTCATTTGTCAGGCACAATGCTAGCTGCCAAAAATAGGAAGGGCTCACATCTATTGCAAGTACAATGTAAGAGGTCATCATGTTCTAAGCACATTGACCTCACTACAAACCAGATAAAATTTTGCTATTGTTTTTTCCTATCTTACAGATGAGGAGAGACAGAGGAGGAATAAAAACATTTTTCCCAGGTCACACAATTATAAGTAGTAGAGGTGAGATTTAAATCCAACACTCTGGACCCAGAATTTATGCTGTGGTATGAAGGGTGTGTGTTTGTGTGTGTGTGTTTGTGTGTGTGTGTGTGTGTGTGTGTGTGTGTGTGTGTATGCGTGTGTCTTCTCCAAACATGTTTACAAGTAATTGTTTGAAAGAGAATATTTATTTCTGTCCCTATTCAGCAATTTTCTGCTATTGACTGTATTCGTAATCTTCTGGTATGTAAAAAATTATACCGAAACTTACTGGTTAAAGAAAATGAACGTTTATCATCTGATAGTTTTTGTGAATTAGAAATTGGAGCACACCTAGCTAGGTTTCCTGCCTTAAAGTTTTTAACAATGCTGCAGTTAAAGTGTTGGCAGGGGCTTCAGTTTTATCTGAAGGCATCACAGGGGGAAGATCCCCTTTTAAGTTTATTTATGTTGTTGGAAAGTTTCAGTTCCCCACAGGTGGTTGTGCTGAGGCCCGCAGTCCCTTGCTGGTTATGGCCAGGCATTCTTTCAGTCCTTGCCATGAGGGTCTCCCCATAGGCAACTCACCACATGCTAGCTGGCAGAAAGTATGAATTATTAGATCATATTTGAAATGGTTGTTGTAGAATAGACCTGTTGTACTAAAACAGGTTCTTAATTTTGTGACTTTTTCTCCTTTGAACACAATCTTTATAATTTAAAGACTCATACAATCTACTACTTAGAATGTCAGAAAGTGGTGTTCGGTGGCTACGCATATGTCTAGAAAGCCTTTTATTAGTCGTTGAGTAGTGTAGACCACACAATAGGTATAAAATCCATCCTTGTTAACTAATTGAATCTCCCAATCTAATCCAGCTGAGCCCAATGTATTTTAGAGAATAAGTGAGTTACAATCTGTACGAATAAAGACCATGTCTTTATTTGTTTACATAGGCATGTAGGTTAAATACAAAATGAAAAGGAAAAATCTGAAGTTCTGACTCTCAAATATTCAAGCATGCTAATGTGTTTTCTCCTCATTCATCCTATACTCTGGATAGATTTTTTTTAAGTGTGTGTATGTGTGTGTATTTTAATATAGCATAGCATTAAAAATAATTTTCCAGAGAACATAAGTGACAAATATTATTTGATGTATAAAGTAATAGTATCCTCAAAAAACATTGCTGGCCACAGCTGTTTACAATGCTTTGGGAACTCGGGGTGGGAGAATTGCTTGAGGCCAGGAGTTCAGGATCAGTCTAAGCAACATAGTGAGAACTTGTCTTTACAAAAATAAATAAATAAATAAATAAAATTAACCAGGACAGGTTGTGTGCACCTGTAGTCCCAGTTACTGGAGGCCAAGGTGGGAGGATTGCTTGAGCCCCAGAGACTGAGGCTACAGTGAGCTGATTGTGCCACTGCACTTTCAGCCTGAGTGACAAAGTAATACCCTGTCACCCACACCCTCACCAAAAAAAGAAAGAAAAGAAAATATTTTTCTTCTTTAATTTATTGAGAATTTCTATGGGTGAAGAGTTGTGTTTAACTCTATGAGAGATTCAGAAATAAATCTGATTCTGGTTTCATAGGAATAATCATAGCATTGTAATCAGAAAAACACAATGTAATGTATTTTTATTTCTGTAGGCTTCAGTTTTCTCATCTCTATAATAAAGGTAATATTAATACTTATTCAAAGGTTTATAAAAGGTAAACATATAGAACCATACTTTACATAGTAAAGTTTTGATAAATACAACTGTTCATCTTTTGTCCCCACACAAATCTCTACGTGTCATCATAGGGTTTAGTGGGGAGAGAAGACTCAGGTAATTGAAGCACAAGGTAGAGAGTAGCAAATGCCATATAAAAATAGATGAATTGCTACAGGGATTTAGTCAAAATATCTTTTCTGGAATATACTTAAGAGATGATGGACTGAGCATATTACACAGATTCTGGCTCCCCCAATTGACTTCTAGAAAATGCATTGTTTGTGTAAAGTTCAATTAAAATTACATTTAAAATAATTGAGATAATTAGAAGGATTGAATATTTTTTTCTGTGGTTTTTGCAAGTTAAAGTTTCTTCCCATTCTATGGTAAAGAGTAGTCATATTACTGGTTACTCTGACTCTGCTTTGAATGACTTAATAAAGTTTCACTTCTAGCCCCCAAACAAGGTTAAGAATTTTAACTTTTAAAAAATGGGAAATAAAACAAAGCAAAAGTAAATGCAAAACAAATACAAACAAAACTATAATATAGAAATACATTTGGGCAATTTCTAAAGTCAATTGAATTAGAATTAAAAATGTTAATCTTTGAAGACACAAGTTAGAGATTGGGAGAGAATATTTGTAAATCATTCATCTGATAAGGAACTAATGTCCACAATACATAAGGAATTCAACCCAACAGTGAGCAAACAAATGATCCAATATAAAATAAAGACAAAATTCTCATTATTGCTTATCATAAGGGAGATGCAAATTAAAACCACAATGAGATATCACCTCATACTTGTTAAAATAACCATTATCAAAAAGACAAACAATAACAAACAAGTGTTGGCTAAAGTATAGAGAAAAAGGAACTTTGTAAGCTATTGGTGGGAATTTACATTAATTTATATTAATGCAGCCATGATGAAAAACATTATGGGGATTCCTCAGAAACCAAAAACTAGACCTACTCTGTGATCTAGTTAATCCCACTTCTGAATGTATGTCCCAAGTATTGACATTAATATGCTGAATAGAGACTGATACTTGCATGTTCACTGCAACATTATTAACAATAAGCTAAGATGTGGAAACAACCTAGTTGTCCATCATAAGATGAATGGATAAAGAAAATGTGATTGTTCTTTTTTCAGCCTTATAAAATGAAGTAATACTGTCATTTGCAGCAACACAGATGGACCTGGAGGACAGTATGCAAAGTCAAATAAACCAGAAACAGAAAGACAGATATAGCATGATCTCATTTAGATGTGGAATAAAAAACAGTTGAACTCATGGAAGTAGGAGAATGATGGTTACCAGGGACTTGGGGAGGTAGGAGTGGATGGAGAAAGAGGAGGTATTGATCAAAGGATATGAAGTTTCAGTTAGGAAGTAAAAGCTTCCATGTTCTATTGCACAGAATAGTGACTATAATAATAAATTGTATAATTTTGAAAAAAATGACCTTTGAAATGCAACCTATAATCTCCTGTCATTTACAATTTTATCATAAATTTAAACACATGTGCAGAATGAGAAATAAAACACATTTTTTATTTTAATAACGTAAATGTATTCTTCAGAATAAATAGAAGACAAAATGTAAAAGACTCTTGACTGATATATTTTTTATTATAGAGATGAGGGGTACAATTCAGGGTTAGGTATACAAATGTTGATTATGCAGGTACCCCTGTTGATGAGGTATGCTCCTCCCTCCCCTAGATACCTGGAGGAACTCAAATAATTCTACAAAAATGATAACTGCACACGTATGTTTGTTGCAGCTCTATTCACAATAGCAAAACATGGAACCAACCATGTTGCCCATTGAAGTTGGACTGGATGAAAAAAAATTGTTTTAAAGATATAGGGTACAATTCAGGATTAGGTTAACAAATGTTCATTATGCAGGTACCCTTGTTGATGAAGTGTGCTCCCCTCTCCCTTGGCAGTTTCCCACTACCGCCAATTCCTTTTTTATAATACTGTGAAAATTGTTCAAACTCTGCTTATGAGTGAGAGCATGTGATACTCAGTTCTTTGTTTATGTGATAGATCATTCAGTATTATAGATTCTAAGTCCATCCACTTTGTTGCAAAGTTCATAATTTTGACCTTCTTTATGGCTGTGTAATATTTCATCATGTATATATATCACATTTTTTGTATCCAGAAATCTTTTATGGGCAGCACAGTTGGTTCTGTGTTTTTACTGTTGCAATTAATGTTGCAATAAACATGTGTGTGCAAATATCTTTTTCATAGAGTGATTTGAGTTCCTTGGATATATTCCCAGAAGGGAGATTGTGGAGTCATATGGAAGGTCAATTCTTAGATCTTTTAGTAATCGACACTTCGTATTCCATAGAGTTTACACTCCCAGCAACAGTATAGGAGCGTTCCTTTTTCTCAGCATCCTCTGTTGTTTTTTGAGTTATTGATGATAGCCATCCTGACTAGAGTTAGGTGGTATCTCAGTGTGGTTTTAAATTACTTTTATTGATGCCTAGTGAGGCTGATCATTTTTTTTCCATGTATCTGTTGGCTGTTCATGTGTCTTCTTTTGAGAACTGTCTATTCATATATTTTGCCCACTTTGCAATGGGGCTGTTTTTGCTTTTGTTTTCTTTTTGGCACGTTTGAGTTCCTTGTAGGTCCTGCATGTTAGGTCTTTGTCAGTTATGCAGTTGGCAAATATTTTTCCCAGTCCATGGGCTGTCTCCTTCCTCTCTTGATGGTTTCTTTGGCTTTGCAGAAGCTTGTCAGTTTAATGAGGTCCCACTTGTCTATCTTATCTCTTATGGCATGGGTACTTGGGGTTTTAATCAGGAATTGGCTGCCAGTTCCAATTTCCATGAAGGTTCTCCTGTATTTTCTAAGGTTCATGTAGTTTAAGGTTTTATATATAGGTCTTGGATCTATTTAGGTTGGATTTTTTGTGTATGGTGATAGGTTGGGGTCTTGTTTTAATCTTCTGCACGTGGTCAGTCAGTTTTCCTAGCACCATTTACTAAATAGGTTCTCATCTCCCCAGTGGTTGAAGGTGGAGGTTTTGTCAAAGATGAGTTGGTTGAGAAATTGAGGTTTTGCTTTCGGAATTTCTATCCTGCTTCATTGGTCTATATGACTGTTCTTGTCCCAGTACCAGGTTGTTTTGATAATTATAGCCTTATGATAAAGTTTAATGTCTGAGAGTGTGATACCTCCCATTTTGTTTGTTTGCTGAGGATTGTTTTGGCTATTTGTGGTCGTTTATGTTTCCATATGAATTCCAGTATTGTTGTTTTCAGGTCTGAGAAGAATGTTGCTGATAACTTAATGGGTATTGTATTAAATCTGTAGATTGCCTTGGTTAGGAGGGACATCTTAATGTTGATTCTTCCAATCATGACCATGAAATATTTTTCCATTTGTTTGTGTCATGTTTGATTTCTTTAAGCAGTGTTTTGTAGTTTTCGTTGTAAGGTCTTTCACTTCTCTGGTTAGAAAGATGTCAAGGTATTTCACTTTTTTGTGTGACTATTTGTGAATGGGATTTTGCTTTTTATTTGGGTTTCTCTTTGATTATTTTTGGTGTATAGAAATCTGACTGTCTTTTGCACATTTATTTTATACCCTGAGACTGCCAAAATCCTTTATTAGTGACAAAGGTTTTTGACAGATTCTCTTGAGTTTTCAGGGTATAGAATCATGTTGGCTGCAAAGAGGGATAACTTAACTTCCTGTTTTCCTATTTGAATACCCTGATTTTCTTCTCTTGTCTGATTGCTCTAGCTAGGACTTTCAATACTCTGTTGAACAGGAGGGGTGACAGTGGGTATCCTTGTCTTATTCTGGTTTTCAGGGAAAATGGTTCCAATTTTTGTCTGTTTAGCAGTATGTCGACTTTGGGTTTCTTGTAGATGGCTCTTGCTATTTTGAGGTATGTTCTATCTATGCTTATATGCTAGAGGATTTTTATCAAGAAGTGATGCTGGATTTTATTGAAAGCTTTTTCCATGTCTAATGATATAATCATGTGGTTTTTATTTTTACATTTATTGATGTATTTAATTATGTTTATGGTTTTGTGGATGATGAACCAGGCCCTGCATCCTGAGAGTAAAGTCTATTTTGTCATGGTAGATGATTTTTGAGATGTGTTGTTGGATCTGATTTGTTAGGATCTTGTTGAGAATTTTAGCATCTATGTTCATCTTTACCTGGTAAGGTATCAATGTGATGTTAGCTTCATAAAATGATTTAGGGAGAGTTCCATCTTTCTCGTTTGCCTGGAATACTTTCAATAGGATTGCTATCAGCTCCTCCTTGTATGTTTTGTAAATTCTGCTAGAAAGCCATCTGGTCCATGGCTTTTTTTTTTTTTTTTTTTTTGTAGGTAGTATTCTCATGACTAGTTGTTCTTCTGGGTTGTTATTGGTCTATTTAGGGGCTCAATTTCTTCTTGTTTCAAACTTGGGAGGTTGTATGATGTCAGAAAGTCCTCCATTTCATTTAGAGTTTCAAGTTTGTTTTCATACAAGTGTACATAGTAATTTCTGATTATCTTTTGTATTTCCTCTGGATCAGTTGACTTGATCTTTTGCATTTCTGATTGTGTTTATTCGGTCTTTTTTTCTTGGTCAGTCTAGCTAGGCTTCCAGCAATCTTGTTTATTTTTGCAAAGCACCATCTTTTTGTTTCATTGAATTTTTTTTTTTTTTTGAGTTGGAGTCTCACTCTGTTGCCCAGACTGGAGTGCAGTGGCCGCTTCTGGCCACCGCAGCCTCGACCTGCTGGGCTCCAGCGATCCTTCCGCCTCAGCCTTCCAAGTAGCCGGAATTACAGGCTTGTGCTACCACGCCCGGCTGATTTTTTGATTTATTGTAGAGATCAGGTCTCGCTGCCCAGGTGGGTCTTGAACCCGTGGGCTCAGGCAATCCACTCACCTCAGCCTCCCAAAGGTGCGGGATTACAGGCTGAGCCACCGAGCCCGGCTGTTTCATTGATTTTTAGTATTATATTTTTATCTTCTATGTCCTGTATTTGGGCTTTTATTTTTATGATCTGTATTCTTTTGCTGAAGTTAGGGTTTTGGTGGTCTTGCTTTGCCAGCTTTCTTAGGTGATTTGTTAGGCTGTTAACGTGTGATTTTTCCTTTTTTCTTTTTTTTAAATATATGTTTGTAGAGGTATGAATTTCCCTCTTTGTACTGCTTTCATGGCATTCCAGAGATTTTGATAAAATATTTCTTCATGTCCATTTGTTTCCAGGAATCTTTTAATTTCTGTTTTGATTTCTGTGTTGACACAAGAATGGCTCAATATCATGCTGCTTAGTGTCCATGTCTTTGTGGGTTTTGGGGGAACTTGGTTGGTATGATATTTATTTTTATTTCACTGTGTTTTGACAAGGTCATGGAAGTATTTCAATTTTATGAAATTTGTTTTTGCTTGATTTAGGACTGAGGATGTGGTCATTCCTGGAGTACATTCCATGTGGTGATGAGTAGAATGTATATTCCGTGGTTTTTGGGTGAAGTGTTCTGTATGTATCTATTAAGTCCATTTGGTCAAGCATCACATTGAAATTCCAGATCTTCTTGTTGGTTTTTTTGTCTTGATGATCTGTCTAGGTTGTTAGTAGGGTAAGTCCCCAGCAATGATAGTGTTAGTGTCAATATCTTTTTTTAGTTTACCTAAAAGCTGCTTTATGAAAGCTGGTGCTCCTATGTTGGGTGCATATGTTTAGGATGGATATTTCTTGTTGATGGATTGAACATTTTACCATTATGTAGTGACCGCCCGTATCTTTTTAAACTTTTGATAGCTTAAAGGGTATTTTTTCTGACATTCAGATTGCAATTCCTGCTGTCTTTTATGTTCTTTTCATCTGAAGATTTGTTTTCCATCCTCTTACTTTGAGTCTATGAGTGTCTTTACTGGTGAGATGAGTTTCCTGGAGACAGTGTATTGTTGCATCATGATATTTTATCCAATTTGCCATTCTATGCCTTTTCAGTGATGCATTTAGTCCGTTCACTTTTAGGCTAATTATTGAGATGTGAGAATTTATCCCTGTCATGAGGTTCTTATAGAGTTTGTTGTTGATGCTGCTGTTTGTTTATGTGTTTATGTGTTTGTTTATGTTGTCTTTCTTTTGATTTTTGTGTTTATTTATGTGTGTTTTCAATCTTTTTCCTGCATCTTGGGAAGGGTATGGTCATTCTTTTTTTCATTCTTCTGTTATTTATACTCTCTTAGGTGTTTCTTGTAGAGCTGCTCTGGAGGTGGCATAAATTCTTAGGGATTGACTGTTTGGGTAGGATTTTCATTTTCATCGCTGATGAAACTTAGCTTAGCTAGGTAGGTAATTCTTGGTTGAAATTATTTATCTTTGAGAATTTTGAAGATTGAATGCCAGTCTGCTGCTATTCTAATTGGTCTTCTCCATTAGGTAGTCTGATCTTTCTCTCCTGCTGCCTTTAGGATTTTTTCTTTTATACTTTGTGTGAACAAATTACTATATATGTAGGAGTTGGTCTTCTCATTTGCAGGGGTTCTCTGAATCTTTTGTATTTGAATAGGTACATCTTTGATGAGATGAGGGAGGTTTTCTTAGACAATTTCATGGAATATTTGTTCCAGGGTGGTCTCTGTCTATCTGCCTCAAGGATTCCAATTAATCTTAGGTTTGGCTTATTGATATAATTGCTCATTTCTTGGAGGCTTTGTTCTGTCTTTTTAAGCATCTTTTCTATGTTTTTAACAGTTTGGGTTATTTCTAATAATTTTTCTTCTGCTTGGTTAATTCTGCTTTCCATGCTTATCAGTTGGCTATTCATTTCAATCACTGTATTCTTCATTGCTATTATCTCAGTTATCAACTCCTTCATCTTTTCCTCTTGTCCCTCTTCATTTTTATTTATTATTTATATTAATATCTTGATATCTGGGTTTGTGGTTTGAGGCCAGTCATTCTAGGGGCTCTTCATTGTTTGAGTTCCAAAGTCTGTATTCTCAGTTGTCTTTTCCAGGAGTCTGTATGAGACCCATATTCTTTATTTGGCTTTTCTTCATTTGTTAAGATTTTCCTCCCCCTTTATTTACCTCTTCTTCAATTCTGTTGTTCAGTAAAGGGAGGATAGTTTTACTTCTGTTTGCTCAATCCCTTTTCTTTCTTATGTAGATCCCAGGCATTGTTCAATTTTGAAGCTGAACTGGAAGTTGGGGGCTGTACTTTTCAGTTTTGAGATTGGATTAAGGAGGGAACTGTGATTCAGAAGTCATCTGCAGATCCCTGTATCCACTGATAAGTGTGTAGTCCCTCTGGAACCCACTTCCCACACCTTACAATCTGTCCATGCAGTGGGGTGTATGTTTGCTCCCGAGAAGAAAATGAGATTAAAAAAGGAAAAGAATGGAAAAAAGGAAGGACAAAAGGTAGGTAAAGAGAGAAAAGAAGAAGGGGGGAAAACAGGGGCACCAACTAATGAATAAACAGAGAGACAAACAAAGGCAGAAAACAAAAACAAAAACATACAATCATACAAACAAACAAAATCTCCCTGTTGACTCACCCTTAAAAATACCCATACACAAGCATAAAATCTAAAAAAAATTAAAATGACAAAAACAAAGCAAGTATGAAAATATAAACAAAAACAGAAAGAAAGAGAGAAGAAAAAAATAACAAAAGCAGCAACAACAAACTCACTCTGTGGCCATTTCTATAACTGTAAGTTCCTTTCCCAAGCACTACTGCCATTTTTTGTTGCTGTTGCATTAGGGAGTGGCTTTGATCTCCAGTCTATCTCATCCACTCTCTGTGTAGGCTGATAGGGTTGCCCTCAGCATGGGTCAGACATCCCACAGACTACTGTGGGAGGAGGATGGATCAGATCTGGACTCGCCCAATTCCTCTGCTGCTGCTGCTGCTGTAAAGTCTCCCATTCAGATCAGACATATTTGTGCCCGGTCCAGCATGGCGGAGAGACCTCTGACCTCCAAGTCTGATGGTTGAGCCTAGTGGGGTGTGGGGTAGCCTCTGAGTGTCAGATTGGAGGCAGGATGGAGCTGAGTGGGGCAGTAGCGGTCTCTGCTCTGTTCTGGGAGAGAGAAGACGGCACCAGTTGGCATCTCCTTACCAGCAGGGTTCCATTCCAGATTTCCACACCCTGCCTTCTCCACTGTTCCTGCTGTTAGTGCCCAGCCTGCTGCCACAGGTGATGGCATGGGCCAGGTGCCAGGTGGTGAGGACCAACTGTTCTCTGCTGCCTCTCAAGAGAGCCTTGAGAATAGCAGATGATCCTGTGTGCTGGGGGTTCCAATCTCAGAGTGCTGGTGGGTTGCAGTTACCTCTGGAGAAGAGCCGGGGTGCATGAACCTGAGTCTCCAGTCAGACAGACTTTTACTTACCCACTGGCACACACTCACTTACACAGAAAGTCTTTATGACACTTGCTTTTGCAGAGACTCATGCTCTAACTAGTTCTGTTGCCATCTTGCCTCTCTCTTGACTGATTTTTTTTAAAGCAATTACTATGTATAGTTGTGATATAAGTAGAGGATAACTGAAAGAGTCTTTTTGTTTTTAAAATTGATGTGACAGCTTTCATATTTGTCTCTTTTCTTTGTAGCTACCATGTCTTGGAAATAGAAAAGCTATTTTTTTTGAGCTGATTGTCAGTAGAAAAGTTTACTTGCAATATATAACATTGTGCTCATGGTTCTTTATACATAGTGGATGGTGGTATGATCAATACGTTCTGTTTTGTTATTGAGAGGGTGTCAATGATGAGGTGTAATTTGAAATTGAGAACCAATGCAGTCTGACACTTAAGAAAGATGGCTATGCACTTAGGGTGATGATGATAACAATAATAATAACCAAGTTAGAGTACTTACTATATATGCTAGGCACTTTTTCAATTGCTTTAGATGTAATTTAATTCCTGCATTACCCCTAGGAAGTAGTTACTATCATTTTTTTCTCATTTTACATATGAGGAAACTGAATCATATAAAATTTTACAATTTGTCTTTAAGCCATAGATTTGGTAAGTAGCATACCTGATTCTATAGTCTAAGCAGTAAACCTGTAATAAACTCTTGACATCTACTTTATTTTGCCTCTCTGGTAAGGGTTCTAGGTATTAGATTTTGTGAGAAACAGATCTCACTAAAACTTCTGTTGGCCTTGGTGTTGTATTTCTAATATTTCTTATTGTTTCCAGCACTAAATATCTCTGCGATTTAGTATATTTTAGCACACTAGGATAGTGGCATTCAAAGTGCCATTTGAATTTGTCATGTAGGTGACCATGTATAAAAATTACAATGTAATAATCCCTAACATTTACATACTTTCCATCTAACTGGGGCAGGAGAGAGCTTAAATTATTGGTAGGATCTTTCCATTCTTGAAACAAGAAATATGATTCTCTGCTCTTATGAAAACTAGGTGATACTGAAAGTCTTCCTTCCTTTTGGACCCAACTCAAATATTCCTTATGGCTTTATAATATGCAGCCAATACAGTTGTCTTCTTGAGCCTACTTGTCATGATTTCAAAATGTAATACAGTGTTTGTGAGTTGCTCTTTTTATATAAGCTACTTTTCATATCTGTATGAAGAGTAGCTTATACAAAAAGAGTACCTCTCTCTCTTCTTTCTCCTCTCTCCTCCCCCGTTCTCTCTCCAAGTAGACGAGCTATGCCTTTAAACACTTAGAAAAGCATTTTGTTCTGTTTTTCTTTGTTCACAATTTTTAATTGCATATGCTACCTGAAAAGGCTAAAGGAAAATACGAGTACATCAGTAATTATGTAACATATGAATGAAATAAAACTCCAAGATGAAGTTTATTGACTGGATTTTTAAAAAAAACAAAACTATATGCTGCCTGACTATATGCTGCGCATGTGCAAATGCACACACACACACACACACACACACACACACACACGCTGCTTTCATACCTAAAACTGAAAGTAAAAGATTAAAAAACAGATGCCATAGTATTTTTTAAAAAGGCAGATGCCTTAGCTGTACTAATATTAGACTCGTTAGAGTTTAGTGTAAGAAGTATTCAAAGGCATAAAGAGGGACACATCATAAAATCAAAAACGTTCATTGAAACGGAAGTTATCAGGATCTTAAATTTGTATGTATCATCTAAAATGATTCATAAGGAAAAAATAAAACTATTGCTATTGTAAATAACATGATTATGTGCGTAGACAATCCAAAACAATCTACATATAAACCATTAGAATAAATAAATGAACTCAGCAAAGATCAGTGGATATACTGTCAACATACATGAAACAATTTCATGTGTGTATGCACATGTGTGTGTGTACACGTGCAAGCAACAAACAGGAATTTTTAAGAAATACCTTTTGCAAGATTTTCTTCTTTGTATGACTTTGCATTGTCTTGTGTACATACAAATCAAGAAAAAAAGGAAGAAAGAAAGGAAGAAAGAAAGAAAAAAAGAAAGAAAGAAAGAAAGAAAGAGAGAGAGAGAGAAAGAAAAGGTAACAAGTATGGGTGAAGTTGTAGAGAAAAGAGAAAGAAAGAGAGAAAGAAAAGGTAACAAGTATGGGTGAAGTTGTAGAGAAAAGAGAACTCTTTTCTCTACAACTTCACCCATACTTGTTACTTTTCTCTTTCTTTCTTTCTTTCTTTCTTTTTCTTTCTTTCTTTCTTTCTTTCTTTCTTTCTCTCTCTCTTTCTTTCTCTCTCTCTCTCTCTCTCTCTCTCTCTCTCTTTCTTTCTTTCTTTCTTTCTTGATAATAGCCATCTGAACAGGCATGTGGTGATATCTCATTGTAGTTTGTTTTCACTGATGATCAGTGATGATGAGCACATTTTCATATGTCTGTTGGCTATTTGTGTAACTTTTTTGAGATATGTTTATTCAGATTCTTTGCACATTTTAAAATCAGGTAATTCGTTTTTGACAAAGAGTTGTAGAATTTTATTTTATATATTTTGGATATTATCCTCTTAGCAGATACATAGTTTGCAAATATTTTCTCTCATACCACACTTTGGGATTTTTTTGTTGACTGTTTCCTTTACTTTGTGGAAGCTTTGTAACTTGATGCAGTCCTAAGTTTTAATTTTTGTTTTATTTCTTGTGCTTTTGCTATCGCATATTAAAATTATTTACCAAGACTAACATCAAGAAGCTTTTTACCTGTTTTCTTCTAGGAGTTTTACAGTTTCAGGTCTTGTATTCTGTACTGTATTGGAGAGATAGTCTGCTTATTAAATCTGAATTTTAAAGACGTAAACTAATTATTTAAGTTTCATTTAGACAATGGAATGTAAACCCTAGAATACTTTGTTTAAATTGGTCACCCTGAACACATAAGCAAATCATAACTTGGCAATTATATCTTAACAAACATATTTGGGTTTTACATATTATTCTTGTCAATGTACTGGACAAGGAACTGAGGATAGAACATTAGCTCTTAATGAGATAGGGTATAAAAAGTAAAGACAAATATTGACTAACATTACTGTTAATTAGTTTACTAAAATTGTTATAAGTGCTATATAAGACATGTATGCAATTCTAAGATAAAGTACAACAAAATGAGAATATGCAGAGTGGGGTTAATAACTTGACTGATTTATAGTAAGCTCTCAACAAATGTCAACTTATATATTTAGTACCTAGGTCTTAAGGTAATTTTCCTAGACAATGGAGTTACAAATATTCAAAGTCATTTCACATTGTTGCTATTTTACTTTAATAACCTGACTGATCTACTTACTGCAGTGCAGTCAATGATATGAAAAGACCAGATAATAGCCGGGCTTGGTGGCTCAGCCTGTAATCCCACGCCTTTGGGAGGCTGAGATGAGTGGATTGCCTGAGCCCGCGGGTTCGAGACCCACCTGGGCAGCAAGACCTCATCTCTACAATAAATCAAAAAAATCAGCCGGGCGTGGTAGCGCATGCCTGTAATTCCGGCTACCTGGAAGGCTGAGCCGGAAGGATCGCCGGATCCCAGCAGATCGAGGCTGCGGTGGCCGGGAGCGGCCACTGCACTCCAGTCTGGGCGACCGAGTGAGACTCCAACTCAAAAAAAAAAAAAAAAAAAAAAGAAAGGAAGAAAAGACCAGATACCAGATTTGTGAGTGAAATTTGAAGTATTTGTAAAATGATTGATAGTTAGTGATTGGGGGCTTTAATCAGAAGATAAAGAAAAAAAATTTGTGGCAAAAAGGGGCATATTTACTCAGAGTGATTGGAGAAATAGGCAGAGAGAGCACCTTTTAGAGAGCATCTTTTAGAGTCTGCTAATGATTTTTTATTTTATAGTAAGAAAAATGGGATGCATCAGTAAAAATCATTCTCCACAACAGTATCAAGGACAAAAACTATACAATCATTTCAATCTATGATGAAATAGCATTTGATAAAATTCAACATCCCATCATAATTAAAAAAAAACTCTCAACAAATAGCCCTATTAAAAAGTGGGCAAGTATATGAATAGACACTTCTCAAAAGAAGACATACCAGCAGCCAACAGATACATGAAAAATTGCTCAGCCTCACTAATCAAAAAAGAAATGTAAATTAAAACCACACTAAGATACCACTTAACTCCAGTCTGAATGGCCATCACCAATAATGCAAAAAACAGCAGGTGTTAGAGAGGATGTGTGGAAAAGAAAACACTTCTTCACTGTTGGTGGACATGTAAATTAGTACAACCTCTATGGAAAACAGTTCAGTGACTTCTAAAAGATCTAAATATTGACCTTCCATTTGACCCAGCAATCCCCCTACCCAGAGGAACTCAAATCATTTTATAAAATAGATACCTGCACACACATGTTTATTGCAGCATTATTCATAATAACAAAAACATGGGACCAACTGAGCTGTCCATCGAAAGTGGACTGGATTAAAAAAAGTGATACATATACATGATGAAATATTATGCAGCCATAAAGAAGGACAGAATTTTGGACTTTGCAGCAATTTGGATGGATTTAAGACTATCATACTCAGTGATCTATCACAGAAACAAAAAACTGAGAACCACATGTTCTCACTTATAAGCAGAAGCTGAACACTTATCATGACGCTATAAAAAAGGATTTGGCAGTAGTGACAAGCTACCAGGGGACAGAAGGAAGGGGGACACATAACATCAACAAGGTACCTGATCTCAAGCCACATGAAACAGTGTGCAGAGGGCAACCCAGACTTTACCTGTACAATGACTATTTACCTAATTCTGTATTGGACCTACATCTTTAAAACAAACAAACAAACAAACAAACAAAAAAACCCTCAAAACATTGGATATAAAGGAAACATACTTCAATACTATCAAAAGGTTTTAAGCCAAGGAGTATAAAGATCATGTTTTATGCTTTTGAAAAATCTCTTGGTTGAAAGCTGGAGAAAATTTTGGAAGAAAAAAGAGTAGAACAAGGAACAAGTTGTGAGGCAAGAGTTTGAGGTAGTCTATTAATGAAGTAGTTAAGATATTTAGAGTGAGATTTTGTAATCAGTTCTGTTATCTGTTAATTGTGTGACTTTTAACAAATTGTTTACCTTTTCTCAGTCTGCTTTCCTATATGTGTAAAGGAGACAGACATTCCGTATCATAATAGCTATCTGATAGTGTTGGTGTAATTATTCAGAAAGGCAACATGTATGAAGCACTTACATAGTGCCTGGCAAGTGTTCGATATCATCATTAATGTGATATCAGTGGAAATGAAGAAAGTGGGCTGCACACAGACAAAATCGAAAGGATTTTATGACTGACTAATTTTACAGTTGAGAAAAAGGGCAATGAAGATGACTCCCAGGTTTCAGATTTGCCAAACTAGGTGAGACAGAGAAGGGCTAGAATCAGAGAAACAATGGAAACGATTGGACATTTTGAATTTGAGGAGCCTTTGTGTCCTCCATTTGGAAGTGTCTACTAAGTGATATATAGATTCATCTCTAAGGAAGACCCTTGACTGGAGATAAAAGCTTGTAGAGTATGAGATGTGAAGATGGGGCTATTGCTCTCCCTTCTCCAGTCTCTCCAGTCATAGCCACTTTCTACAGTTCACTGTAGTGTAAGCACAAGTTTATTATAAATAACCAGAACTATAAGACTATTGCAAAAGAATTTTATTTCATCTGAATTCTTAAAAATTAATATCACATAAATTTGATACCTCTCCTTGTTCATATAGATGTTCAAAATTTTCTCAAGAAGTTAAAGATAAATAAACATAACTAACTAATGTTATGGAAAGAACTGGAAAAATTATTCAAAAATTAACTTGCAAAACGCCAGAAGGAAATTTCTTCTTCTTTTGAAAAATTATTTATTGTTTTTACAGAAATTGGTAGGAATGTATATTTGCATGCCTACTTTGGAAAACAAACTGGTATCATGCAAAGCTGAAAAGGCACCTGCTCAATAGCCCAGCAACTCCACTAGTAGGTATATCCATAGGGAAACTCTTCTCGGTGTGAGTTGAAGACACGTACAAGAATGTTTAAAACAGCATTGTTTATAGAATCCCCAAACTGAAACAATTTAAATATCTATCAATGAGAGATTATTGTTATTATTTTCATATCATTTTATCAGCAAAAGTAAATCTCAAAGACAAAGTAGAGTGAATAAAGCAAGGTGAAGAGGAATACATTTGATATGACACCCCATATATATAGAACTTGAAAATATATTATGTAAAGATGCATATATAGTTTAAAAATAATAATCAAAAGCAAAGACTCATAAATAAAAAAATCAATAGTGTTTACTTTAGTACAGAAGAAAGAGAACTTTAATTGTTGAGGGGCAGAAAAAGGTTTCACAGGCATTGGAAATGGTCCATTTCCTATGTTGATGGTGGGTCCATAGGGGTTTATTTTATTGTTTATCACTCCTTGTCTAAATTATAAAATTGTTTCGCAATTTGTCTCTACTCCTATAGCTATTAAATCAACGTACCATAAATATTCATTTTTCATCTGAAGAACTTGCTTTGAGAAGACAAATAATGGGTTCATGATGTATCATTAAGTGATAAGGTGTTATAACCCCAAAGATCACAATACATTTGCTATCTACCATGCCCACTTTTTTCTCTGAAATTAAAACAAAGGTAGAGATGTAAATATTTAGAATCTTAAAAATTAAAATAACTGAAAGATGAAGAAAATTTCTAGCATATTTACAAGGAAATTTAGGATTAAAATGAGGTTTAGAGTTCCTTTGGGCAATGGAAGTCCAAGAGAAGTCATAAATCTTTCTCAGGGACAAATAGCTCACTAGTGGCACAAAAAGAACTCAACTTCAAATATCTAGAATACCAGTCTAGAACCCTTTACTACACAACAATATATTATTTTAATTATATTCTTGTCTTTGTTTTTCTTCCCTATTTCATGGTTTTGTCTGCTCTAGAGGAGGAGGAAATTTGAAAGATATAAAGAGCATGAACAATTTTTTTCTTCAGAGATTTCTAAAGCAAAGTGAAATTATAGATTAACCTGATCACACTAACAGGCCTTAAATATCCTGTTTATCCCAAGTTTTAATACAATGGGGCTTTCATAATTTTTAAGTGGTATGTGGAAATTGTGAAGAGTGATGCCAGCTTGCTACGGAGGAATGTTTTTTCTTAGACAGATAAGGATCAGGTTAGTATTAGTGGTGCCAGAAATAAGATAAAATTTCACTTCAGAACTTGGGCTGTGTTGATCTACCTATCTTCATTTCATGTAGTCATTTATAGCAGTCAGGGTCAGTGAACTGATCTGTTGCAATTACTTTTCTGCCATCTTAAAAACATGATCTTTCCTAAGTGGTGCACATGACATTCAGCAGCACCGTCATGAACTGGTCACATTAATGGCAACACAAGTGTACTAGCTTCACACAATGCGGTATATTTTTCAAAGGAAATAAGGCAATTATAAGTCTTCTTTTATAAAGTCAGGTATTTTCAGTAAATGGTATTTGACCTAAGGTGAAACTGCTATATTTAGTTAGAATATGAAAACTCTTCATTTTTTTCCTTTGCCCTACTTATATTTATTTTTCACAGAGTTCATGGCAGAAATGCTGTATTCTAAGCAGCAAAATAGCACTTTTCTTTTGACCTCCTAATTTTCTCACTATTCATTTTTAATAATAAGTAATCCAAATGATAAAAAGTACCATATTTGGTATTTGACCAGCACTGACATTTATTTTGAAAAAAAATTCAGTTTATGTATATGCATAAATTTTAGTGTTTATTTTGTTAAAACGTTTCCAAAGAAGAAATTTTTCTTAGGGCAAAATTTCTTGCCAACATCCTTTAGATTATGTAAGTCCAATTTTTCCAAATTCAAAATGCAAAACTGGATTTTCAGATAAAGGCTTTCATAGTTAGTCAGTATTCTGTCCATGTAATTAGATAGAAGTTCTTGGATTGCATGCTATTCAACAATCTCACTAAACAGATCTGAAACCTGACGCCTCAGGCAGGTATGAACTCCTGGAAGACTTTGGCACAGACAGACCACACCTGTTCCAGCTTCTAGTAAAATAAATAACCGTTGTAGAAAGAACTGACTATTAACAGTAAGAGAGTATCCCTCAGTGCATTTTCTGCTATTCAAAGTGAAAATCAAAACACCAGCTCCTTTCTGCCTGCCTTCACTCACAGGGGAGTTCTTCATTTTTATGAAAGCTATTTCTTAGATATGACATTTAACTATACCCACTCTAACATAACTTATTGTCTTATTTATATTTACTAAAAACATTTAAAATACATCAATACTATTCAAACCACTTAGATATCCTGAGATCAAATGCCTTGTAAAGTACTATATGTAAAGTACTATATAGTCATTTGAGATTAAGACTTAACTAATATAAATATCTCACTCAACTGTTCAGAGTTCATGACGACAAATGGAAGAATGAAAAGACAGAATGAGAAATAGACAGGTATTTTTTAACTTTAGTACTCCCCCTTATTGCATTTCACAGTGATCACTAGTGGGGTTATACAGCTTGTTTTCTCTCTGACATTTCTTTATGGGAGGTGATGGTAGAGGCCAGAAATAATTCATGAGCCATAGGACAGTTAATTTCACTCAAACATTTCTCAGGTTATAACATTAAACAGAATCATTCTTAAAATAAACCACATTTTCCATTCCAAGGAGCAATTTCACTTAAAGGAGGAAAAGGAGGAGAAGGAATAGAAGTAGGAGGAGGAGGAGGAGGAGAAGGAGGAGGGGGAGAAGGAGAAAAAGACCAAATCTTTAGCATAGACCATCTATCACAGTAACTATTCCTCAAATACACTGAAGTTAAAAAAGGCATATTATAAAATGAAATTGCAAAAAAATTGCAGCTCTTTCATTATGTTCCTTATTGAGCATCTACATGATGGCTATGTAAATCATTCTTTTTAATATGTCTGCTATTATAGCTTATGTATTTAAACAATCTATGTCAATATAATTCCACTACATCACAAAACTATAACTACTAAATCACACAAAATAAATGTCAAATACTAACACTATCAATAGGAAATACCCAGAAGATAAATATAGTATGTGTTAATTACGGATATCCCAATTACCCTGATTTGACCATTATGTATAAATGAGGTTGTGAGCTTGCCACTGTGCACTTACATTGGCAGCACTTTGCAAATAACTTGGTAAGGTTTCATAAGTTTGGTATATCAGTGTCTCACAGCTGTGTTCGTGTTGACAAGTGACAGTGTCTTGTTGAGTGGCGTTCATTATTGTTGTTGCATGTTTTTGTATGCCATCGTGAGAATGTTGGAACTTAAATTACAGCAACAAACAAACATTAAATTTCTTGTTAAACTTGGCAAGAGTGGAAGTGAAATCAGGGACTTGTTAGTCCATGTTTATGAAGATAACACCATGAACAAATCGGCAGTGTATAAAAGGATTACATGTTTTTCTGAGGGGACAGAATGTATCACTGATGAAGAGAGGTCAGGACAGCCAGTAATGAGCAGAACTGACAGAAACATTGCAGAAATTTGTCAAACTTCTGTGTCAAAACCCTTGGCTGACTGTGAGAAGCATAGCAGACCAAATAAACATCAATAGAGAAACACTCAGGAAAATCTTAACTGAAAACCTTGGCATGAGAAAGATGTGGGCAAAAAAGTGTTCCAAAATTGCTTTGATGGGTGGACTAGGTGCTGACATCAGGTCATAACATGCCAAGGGGAGTACTTCAGAGGTGACTGTAGAAATATTCAGCAGTGAGGTATGCAGCACTTTTTCTAGGATGAGTTTGCAAACTAAATTGTCAGACATATTATACAGGATTCAAAATATCACACATACCCTAAAAATATGTACTGTTAAATATCAATAAGAATGAATTAAATTGAAAATGATAAAAAATGTATTAGTACCTATAGACAATGATTAACAGTCGTAAGTGAAACACAATGTATGAACAAGGTAGGCTAATTTTAAAATGCTTCCTCATCTTTAAATTTGCTCTTTAGCCTTACCACCCTTTACTCTTATTAGGTAAGCTGTCCAATTTCACTAAGAAGGAAAAACAATGGTCAACATTATCTATTTTCCTATTTCATTATTTCTTACGTCTTAACTATAGTAAACTTATAAACATTACTACAGGTTTCTAAACATTTTAGTTGAGTTTTTTAAACATTATAGTTGGCTATGAGAACAAGAGAAATTTCTTAAGGTTCATTGGATAAGAGAATGTCCTTGCCCCATTGATGTCTCCCTATCATTCCTATTGCAAGTGCTCAGTCACAGGAACTTTATTGTTGGCACAGTTTTCTTATTATAAAACCAATTGGCTCACTCCCAAACATGCAGCTCTTTATATAGTATGTTTGAGAGGTCGAATGAAAGTTAGGGTGTCAATATACTTATTGGCAAAATGACAACAACCTATTACCTTTGTTGTAGCACTTTCATTTTCTATAAGGAATTCAGTGTGATTGTGTTTGTTTTTGAAATTTGTTTTATGAGATCCATTCAAAGAAAAAAATAATTGGGTACAATTTAAAATGATCAAAGCTCCCCAAAAGCACTGGATCTTTTTATTGTTTCACCAGCGTTAAGTGAAAACACCGACTTAGTACTAGGAGTAACTCTACTGAGTAACCCAGATTATTGGCCCCATTTGAACCACAGTCACTTTTGTAATACTTCCTGGCAGCCTGAGTTTTTAGGGAGATAATTGAAGACATGAATTTGCTCCTGCCTGTATTTTCCTAAATGGCATTCTAAAACCTTCTTCTTTTAAAAGTTAAATAATTAGGCATTATACTAGCCAGTGGCCGGAATATGGCAGTGAGTGAGAGAGTCCCAGTCCTGACCTCAGTTTATACTGACTACCGGGGAAAATAAAAAATGTAACGATTAAACTGTTACTGTTTGGGGAGTGACAGCACAGAGTATTCTAAGAAGACAAATGGGAGTGGTTGTAGCTGACTGAGTCTAAATGTGTTGGAAAAGTCTACTAAAAGAATTATTTTTAAAAACTTAGAATCTGAATGGAGACTGTTAATGAGAAAGTAGCTAAGCAAATACGAAAAGGAATTATAGGACAAGAGTATTGTAGGCGAAGAAGAGACAGTGTGGGAAACTCACGGTAGAGAGAGACTACTAAGTCTCAGGAGAACAATGCAAGATGAGTTTAGTGAGATACTAGAGTAGGAAGACTTTGTAAGTTATGTTAAAGGTAGCAGAAAGCCACTGAAGACTTTAAAAGGAAGTGATCCCTGTATGTTTTACTAAGCTAATGCTGGTTGCTGTGTAGACCAAATAGTTGAATGAACAAAATGTTTCATAATTTACTTTGGCCATGAAGAAATTTTGAGTAACTATTTCCAGTTAATTTAATATATTTATTTTTTTATAAATTATATATCTGTACTTTGTTGGTCTATATCTCAAGACATTGTGTGCAATTGGGGTAAAGTTTATGATTAATAATAATATCATTTCAAATTTTTATCCAGTTTCTTATCACATTTTATCAGATCATTATTGTTTTCATCTGGTAGCATAACCAAGAAAAAGCCAGGTCTAGAATGTTTTGTTCTGATAGTTCCTTACTGTTTACTAATAATACAAAGAGGGACCCCCAAAATTTCAGAATTTATTTAATAAATAGTCTGTATTTATTCATACATGTTTAAACTTCAGTCACCTTTCACCCATTTGCAACTAAAAAAAAGAAAATCATCTTCAAAGTACTCTCTGCTTCAATACACCTATCAAGATGCATTTTTCCACTGGTCAAAACAGTTTTTGACTCCTTTTAGGGTTTCTGTCTCTCTCTCTCTCTTTTTTTTTTTTGTTTCACCTCTTCCACATTGGCAAAATGTTTCCCATTAAGGACTTGTTTCACATGGAAAACAAAAATAAAGACATTCAGAGGCAAGAATGGGTGAATATGAAGGGTGGGACATGGAGATCATGCTGGGTTTTGGTCAATAACTGCTGAACATTCAGCATGGTGTGGTTGGGTGTGTTGCCATGGTGGGAGAACCAGTCACTTTTTTGCCACAAGTTCAGATGTTTCTTCTGCAAATCATGAGGCATCCTTCAAAAACTTCCAGATAAACGTTGATTGAGCTGAAAGAACAAATTCTGAATGTACTCCAAGAGGCCTGGCCTCCAAAAGATAATCCTGTTTTGTTTTGTTTTGTTTTGATGGGGGGGAGGATGGGATTACTCCTTTTTTTTCTTTTATTTTTTTTTAGTTTGACTTCATCTCAAAGTTTTATTTTAAGAATATTTTAAAACCCAATTTTATATTTTTTGAAGACTAAAACTGAGTAACATAAATTGTAAATCCACTTAACCAGGCATAGGTCAATTGCAAAACAATGCAGCATACCAAAAGTGAATGGACAAGTGTGGATGCCATTATTAACTGCTTTTTGATGTGGAATTGCCAGATTAGCCTCAGGAAATCTTTCGTACTTTATGTCACATTCAAATAAATAACTTGGGGACTGATTATAATGACATATATTAATTCCAGATGTTAAATATAGTAAGCCTTTTTTATATGTTTTAGATAAAATGAATATAAATAAAAGCTAAAATAATTTCTTTTTGAGGTGCAATAAATCATTTTGGGTCCCTGAGATTAAATAGTCTCCACATTGAAGATGATATTTGTGAGGGCTGAATGCAGGAGAGCAGCGTCCAAAGTAGGGATTCAAATAGAAAGCTGCTGTCTAATTACAAGAAGGTGAGATGATTAGTACCTGAGAGATGACACAGTGAATGAAGAGAAGTGGAGAGGTTTACAAGGCAAAACAGGCAGGAAACATTTGATATCTTACTAGATAATGAAACCTTGGAGAAGTCCCAGATTCAATGTCTTCCTCTTCTTGATTCAAATTCTTTTTCATAGGTAGTCATAACATACACTTTTCATGCTATCCCTGAGCCAACTGTAACAGACCCACTAAAGGTGACTTTAATGTTGATTTCTGAGTGCAACTTTAGTTTTATTGATAAGGAAACATTGAAGATACTGTACAGGTAGCTGAATTTTAAACAAACATCCCAGATGAAACTGATAAACATAGAGTTTAAGGGTCATTGGTCTAGAGAGAACTTGGAGTAAACTTATTGCCCGGAGTCCATGTGGACTTATAGAATATTGTGGAGCTACCCATCTAGTATATGCCTTCTAGAATAAGAGCTGTTTGATTAAGTTATCAATGATTTATTTTGCTTAAATGTTATTTTGCTTTGCTGTCCTCCTCCTATAAAATCTAGAGAACTTGGAAAAGATTTGTCTTATATAGCCTTTAAAAATCCAAGTAACATTCAAGAAGAGGCAGTCTTAGGTGTTAGCTATTATTGATGTTATAATTTGAAAATGTTAGTTATGGTGCAATATTTTGTGTATATAAGATTATCCTGCTCACCATCTATAGATGTGTCATTAATAAAACTTAAATATTAACAGAATTTGTTTTATACAGTGTGTTCAGTGCAGCGACAATGTGGTAAATTACAATTGAAACACTAATTATTCAAGTATATTTACATACTTTCTTTCCTGGTAAAGGATATTTCATTTTGGTCATCCTTCCTTTGGTTTGAGATCTCTAAATTACCTCAGTGGTAAGATATGCCCTATATTTAAAAATACAATAAAATAAAAATCAGAGTAAAAACTGTCTTTTCCTGGCACATTTGAACTTTATAGAGACAGGCTTCAGTAATAAAATTTATTTGTACTTTTATTTATTTGTACTTTTATTATTTATTTGTACCTTTCCACAGCTCAATATTTAAAGAGTTTATGAGAAAAAATTCTGTGTATAATGGGGTGGATTTCTGAAGAAGGTAAAAAGAGTTTAGTCATACTGTATTTGAAAATGTTGAGACCAGTTCACTTTCACTTGATTTTCCTTGGAGAACAGTTTGACTGTTTGGGAATTAGTCATAAACAATTTAGTTGTGAGTTCTCAAAACACAAGCTCACTGGAGGTCCTTGGAAGATTCAGGGTGAAATCGCCAAAGCCCTATAGATCAATTTTGCTCAGAGAATAGTATCTGAAAATATTAGAAAAATTTCATCAAGAAAGCCTCTCAACTTGTTCTTGCTGAGATTAAATTAGTCACAGTAAAAGCACACACTTTTTTCTTTTGGATAAAAAGTCCTGGGCTTGATTACTTTCATCACTATTTACTACTTATACAATTATATTCAATTCCTGTGCCTCAGTATCACAATTCCAAAGATGGTCATTATAATGATTATATTTTTGTTATTTTTTGTTATTGCCATTATCAAGTCTGACTCTACAAAAGAGTTGTCAAATCTTGTACAAACGGACCAGGAAGGAGAAAGGTAATAAAGGAGAGAAGGGGCAGGGGAAGTGTATTTCTCCTTCCGGAAAGTTCCCTTCAGAAAAAAGAAAGAAATTAGAAAAACAAAAACCAAAACAAAAACCTGTGTTGCTGCCTGCCCACGAGGCAACTCTAAAAGAACAAAGTCTTCTGTCTCCAGAGTAAAGAGGGAGAAAGAGATAGAAAAAGATAAGGAATTAAAATTGGAACATCATATAAGACACACTGAGTTAGTCTAGGGTATTTTGAGGCAAGTTATCCAGGTAGAGCAGTCAGTCAAATTGTGGCAATGACTAATTTACAAGACGTGTTATTCCTGGGATGTTAAGTTCAGGTCCATTTCCACACAATGTTAGTGTATCATCTTCTGCTTCTGCTCATGATAGTTCTTTGTCAAGTTTATTTGTTGTCAGTTCTTCTCCTTCCAAATCTATCTATATATTTACAAATTATTCCTTACATGCATCCAATTTTGGGGGGAAAAAAGGATCATTTCTCTTCAATAATCCTTTCACCTCCTTTCTTATATCTTCAATGATCTCTTCTTGATAGGTATATCCTACCCAGCCTATAGCTATACTTTCGTCTATTTCTTAACAATAAAAATGTATCTTCTATTTGTCTTTTCAAACTAATACCTCATATGTTTCCTTTGCTTCTCAAACTGTACAATCAGTATGACAATGTTTCTAGAACTTATCGTTCATGCTTCTGGCTCCACTTCTCACTTCTCTTCTTTCCTAGAGCCACTGATTCTGGCTGTCCCAACCCAGTCTAGTAACACCACCTCCTGCGTGTCTAATTATCCTCTTCTTCCCTTGAATTTTGGGTTAATGCAGTGGATTAATCACTTGTTCCTCTTCCTTGTTTGCTTTTCTCTCCCTGTTTCTCTCCCTGGCTTCTCTGTTTTTATAGATTGCTCTTTCTCAGAGTCCCATGAACTGTCCTCAAAGCATTATTTTATACCACTGCTCTAGTACTCTCTTCTTTATTTTAAAGCTTCAAAGAATGTTCACAATCAGGACTTTTAAGCTTATGTCCACGAGTCCTTCTCCATATTCTTCTTCCTCTACCACTGCAGCTAAATTATGCCACCTTATAATCTTACACCATCCTAAGAATACCACAAGATTTCATCTTTATCTCCTCTGCCTGTAATTATGTTTTCCCCTTGCTTGACTTTCCTTGTCTTTCTTCTTGCCTTTGGTCAAGGTACTCTTAATTACACTTTAAAGAACACTTCTGGGGCATTTAGTAACAGGGCTTTTTCTCTGCCATTAAAGAAAGAATGTGACATCTGAGTTCTCTGTGCTTCTACATCCTCTTTTTTTGTTGGTAGTATACCACTCATACCGTATTATAACTTATTATATTGGTGTATTTTTCTGTGTTGAAATTTTAGTTTCTTGATAATAAGGACTGTGTTTTAATCATTTTCCCCCTAGAAACTAGACTAATGCCTAATATATGGTGGTTTTCTAAAAAAAATACATTTGCCTGTATACTGTATGTGTGTTGGAAATAAAAAACAAATTAATTTGTGTGCATATTATGGTTCTAGACACAGGGTAAATTGTGTGAATATTTTCACCAAATTATCTTGTCTTTTAACTTTACATTTTTTTAATATGCAGAAATTTATAATTTGAAGTCCAAATTATCAGTTTTTATTGTCAGCATTTTTCTGTGTTCTGTTTAAAAAACATTGTCAAAACTAAGAAAATGAAGATAGTTTCCTAGGTTTTCTTCCAGGACCTTCATGGCTGTATTATTTCTTGGCATATCATCTATCTCAAATTAATATTTTGTGTATGCAATAAGGAGCCACAGATATATTTTAACACTATATAAGTATCAATCTTTTCTAGTACTATTTGTCGAAGAAGATTTTTCTCCCATTGAATTACTTTGGTGCCATTGTTGAGACTCAGTTGACCATGTAAGTGTGTATCTGAACTTTAAAATTTCTGGTGCCCATTTATTTTGGATAGATTTAATTCAATCAACAAATATTTACTGTGCAGTAACCATGAATTAACAACATCTCATTTGTATTAGCTTTAAAAATCCAAATTTGAGGAAAAAAATGCGATTTGCTTAAGGAAAGATGAATACAGTTCAAGAATGCAGAGATTATACTTAAATTTCTGTATTTCAAAGTCCATTAAATTACAAATTTTCTTAGCTCATTAGACTTCTTATCTGGTACTTTAATAAAAAGTGTCTAGATACGATAATCACTTATACTTTCATGAGTATCTTGCCTTTTATTGCAGTACAACAAAAGTTATAGATACGTCATGCTTCTTTAAAAGTAGTATGCGGTCTGGATGTGGTAGCTCAAGCCTATAATCCCAGCACTTTGGGAGGCTGAGGCAAGAAGATTGCCTGAGCTCAGGGGGTTCAAGACCAACCTGGGCAATTTGGTGAGACCTCTTCACTATAATAAATCAAAAAATTAGCTGGGCATGGTAGCAAATGCCTATAGTTCCGGTTACTTGGAAGATTGAGGTGGAAGGATCACCTGAGTCCAGCAGACCAAAGCTGCAGTGGCCATGAGTGTGCTGCTGCACTCCAGCCTGGGCAACAGAGTGAGATTCCAACTCAAAAAAAAAGTATGCATACATTCATATACATATACATTGCTTACATTGTTCTTACTACTCACTTATATCCTCATTACTGGAGTTATTAAAATTATTATCTTAATTCAATATTTAAACAAAAATGCACAAATCGTAAGCATATAGCCTGATGAAATATCATAAAACAAATACACCCACATAACTTGCATTTAGAAATAGAACATTACCAGCATCACAAAGACTACTCTCATGACCCTTCTTAAACCACTAGCATCTTTCTGTTCCTCATGATAACTCATACTCATAGGGTAGTTTTGAAATTTCCATAATTTAAATCTTATAGGGTGGAAATCATGAAGACATGCTGCTTAAGCACAATTTCCAGGAAGGACTCCCTGCCATCTGCAAGGAATGTGGTTACCTACCAGCCTCTAGTTATGAGTTTCTGCATCTGTCTCAGCTTTAAGCCAAAGCCACACTATTTTTAGCAATACCAAGTCAATGACTAAGTCAGGTGGCAGTAGCTTAAGGACATGCTCTTCTTGGAGTACCCATCAGGCAATTACTGAACAAGCTCAGTGTACAAGGGTCCAGCCATTTCTAGCCAAAGTAGAATTGCCCAAATTGCCAGTCTGCCCCAGAGATCCCCATTGGACTGGTTAAAATTTTGTCAAATTTACATCATCCTCTGAGGATTCCATTTGCTCAGTCTTGCTTCCATTTTCCTTTTTCAGCTATTACTCCCAATTATCCATTTGCTGATACACAAAATCTGCTTTTGTTCAATATTATATTACTGATATTTATATTCTTGATGGTTGACATTTGGGTTGTTTCCATTGTGTACTACTATGAATAAAAGAGGCTATGAATATATATGCAAAACTTTGGGGGGGCATGTATTTTCAGTTGAGTGAGAATTGTTGGGTGAAGTAGACCTCCATACAACATATGAGAGTTCCAGTTGCTTCATATCCTTACCACTATTTTATGTTGTCAAGCTTTTAAATTTCATTTCTAGAGGGTATAAAGATACCTCGTGGTGTTCTTAATTTGATTTTCCCTATTGGCCAATTATGCTCAACATCTTTAAATATATTTATTTTTCATTTAAAAAAATCTTATTTTCATGTATTTTGCCTATTGTTATTATATTTTCTTTAGAGTCGGAAAAAAAGTTATATATTCTGGGCACATGTCCTTTGTCAAACCTATTGTACTGTGAGTATTTTTACCAATTTATCTTGCCTTTTAACTCTCTAATTTTTTAATTTGCAGAAGTTTATATTTTGATGAAGTCCAAATTATCAATTTGTGTTGCCTGTATTTTATGTGTTCTGTCTAATAATCTGTCAAAATATAAGATAATAAAGTTAGTCTCCTGGATTTCTTCCAGGGCCTTTATGACTGTAAGTATTACTTTTAGGCGTATCATCTGTCTCAAATCAATATTTTGTGTGTGAAATAAGGAGCTAAATATATTTTTAAACTTGACATAAATATCAATATTCTCAATCAATACTACTTGCTGAAGAAGTTTTTTCCCCCATTGGGTTACTTTGATGCCATTGTTGAGACTCAATTGATCATACAAATGTAGTTGTGTTTCTGAACTTTTTTCTGTTTTTTCCATTTTATTTTGATCAATTTTACATCTTTTAAAAAAAGTTTACATCTTTACACTGTTATTACACTATCTTGATTTCTATAGGAGTATAGTAAGTATTAAATCATATCAGATAAACTTCCAAATGTGTTTGTTTTCGTAATTGTTTTTGCTTATTTAGATCTCATTATTTTTTACACATAAATTTTATGTCAGTTAGTCAATTTCTACAAAATAGCCATCTTTAAATCTAAGTACATTTGGGGAGAATTGATATTTTAAAACTATAGTGTCTTCTATGCAGTCTGTATTTATCTAGATCTTTAGTAATTTCTCTCAGAAAAGTTTTGTAGATTGTAAATATCAAATGTCCTTCTTAAAATTTATTCCTAAGTGTTTAATGATTGATGATACTATTGTAAACATATATTTGAAATTTTAATTTCCAATTATTTGTTGCTAGGTACAAGCAAAATATGTTTATTTTCCTAATATAGGCCTTCTATTCTGCAATCTTATTAAATGCACTTATATTAATTTTTGGGGGGAGGATATTCCTTAGTGTATTGCATATAGACAATCATGGAATCTGTGAATAAAGTCTGTTTTACTTATTCTTTTCAAATTTGTATGCCTCTTATTTCTCTTACTTGCTGTTTTTTTTTTTTTACTGGCTAAGACCTCCAATATAATCTTGAATAGAAATGGTAAAAGCAGATACCCTTACCATTTTTCTAGTCTTGGGCAGAAAGTGCTCAAAATTTCACCAATAAGTATAATGTTAGCTGTGTATTTTTGTCATATGCTTTATCAGATCAAAAAAGTTGTTTTTATTACTAGAGTTATGAGAGTTTTCACATAAAGTTTGTTTTGTCAAATGCATTTTTTTGCATCTATTGCAATGATGATTATATGATATTCTTGAAAATTCTGTCAATGTTTTGAAGGACCAGGTTTGACTTTTCAAATGTTGAACCAATCTTGCATTCTTAGGATACTTGTGTGTGTGTGTATGTGTACATATGTATATGTCAGATATGACATATATGTCAGTATCTGATATATGTGCATACATATACACAAAAACCCACACACAAGTATTTCTTGATTCTGTTAGTTGACATTTTTATAAGAATTTTTCTTAGTATACAGTTTTGCCATGACAAAATACCATAAACCAGGTAGTTCAAACAACATAAATTAGTTTTCCCATATTTAAGGTGGCCGAGAGTCTGAGATCAAAGTGCCAGCATAGTTGGGTTCTGGTGAGGAATCTCTTCCTCACCTGCATATGGCAACCTTTTCACTGTGTGCTCACATGAACTTTCCTTGGTTCAAGCATGTGCAGAGAGAGCAAGCACTATGGTCTCTTCTTCAAATGGCTCTAGTCCAATCATGGGTGCCCCACCTTCATGACCTCATCCAATCCTGGTTACTTCTAAAAAACCCCATTTACAAAAGTCATCACACTAGGGATTAAGTCTTCAACATATAAATTCTAGGACAATACAAACATTAAGTTCATAACAGCATTTGTATCTATCAATAAAAGTAGAGTATAATTTTCTTGTCATTTATTGTTCACATCAGACTTTCACATAACAGTTCTAGTGAGCAACACCTTCAATTATTAAATAATGTTCTCTATATTTTCCTCTGGAAATGATTGTGTGGAATCATGTGATTTCTTCTACTAAGTTTATTAGAATTTATTGGCATTATTTCTTCCTTAAATATTTGCTAAAATTTACCAGTGAAGTTATCTGGATTTGGAATTATTTATGTAAAATGATTAAATTTTGAATTATATTTCTTTAAAGAACTGATAAGATCTATTTTTATGATATCAATTTTTTTAAATTTGCATCTTTAAGGAACTTACAATTTTTATTTTAAAATTTCAAATACATAGACAGATTTTTGTCATAATATTATTTTACCTTTTTCAATCTTGATATTGGTTATTTTGAAAATATTTTAAATCTCAAATTTCCAAAAGTATATACATTTTTTAGTCTCTTCAAAGGACCTATTTTTACTTTTGTTAACCCTCTTCATTGTATGTTTGATTTATTGAATTGCTTTCTGCTATTGCATTTATAATATTTAGATGTTTATGTTTGTAGCATACAGTTAAGTCTTTACATTTCCTCTATGGCTGTTTTTTTTAAATTTATTTTTTATTATAGAGTTTTGGGGTACAAATGAGGATTAACTACATAAGGAGGCTGCATGTGTGAAGTTGGGGCTCCTAACTGGTTCTTATTCCCCCTTTGTGTTATGTACCACATTTTCTTTATCCAGTCCACTTCTGATGGGCAGCAGTGTTGGCTCCATGTTTTTGCTATAATGAATACTATAGCAATAAACATGCTTGTGGAGATGTCTTTTTGGTAGAGCAATTTATGTTCCTCCAGGTATATTCCCAGGATAGGGATAGTTGGATTGTATAGAAGATCAATTATTAGTTCATATAGGAATTGCCACAGTGTTTTCAATAGTGATAGTGGTTGAACTAGCTTGCATTTTCATCAACAGGATAGAAGTGCTCCCTTTTTTCCACATTTGTGCCAGCATCTGTTGTTTTTTGACTTATTATTGATAATCCTTAATGGAGTTAGGTGGTATCTCAATGTGCTTAATGGAGTGGTCATCCTTAATGGAGTTAGGTGGTATCTCAATGTGGTTTTGATTTGCATTTCTCTGATGAACAGTGAGGTTGAGCATTTTTTCAAGTGTCTGTTAGCTGCTTGTATGTCATCTTTCGAGGACTGTCTGTTTATGTTCTTTGCTCACTTTTTAATGGATTTTTTTTCTTTCCTTTTGTCTGAGTTCTTTGTAGATCCTAAATGCTAGGCCTTTGTCAGATGCCTAATTTGGAAATATTTTTTCCATTCTGAGTGTTGTCTCTTTACTCTCTAGATGCTTTCTTTTGCTGTGCAAAAACTCTTCAGTTTGATGAGGTCCCACTTGTCCATCTTATCTTTTATGGGATTCATTTTTGGGTTCTTAGTAAAAAATTTGTTGTGCATAAGGGTGATGTGCATAAGGGTGTTTCCTATATTTTCTTCTAGAATTCTTATAGTTTGAGCTCTTACATTTAGGTATTTGATCCCTTTTGAGTTTATTTTTGTATATGGTATAGGAGGGGTTCAGTTTCATTCTTCTGCATGTAGTTAGCCAGTTTTCTCAACACCATGTTCTCCTTTTCCCAGTGATTGTTGTTGGTGGCTTTATCGACGATGAGTTCATTGAAAGATGGTGGTGTTTTTACTTCTGGAATCTCTGTTCTGTACCATTTGATTATGTGACAATTACTGTAATAGTATCATGCAGTTTTAATTACTGTAGCCTTATAATAAAGTTTAAAGTCTGGAAGTGTTATATCTCTTGCTTTGTTCCTTTTGCTGAGGATTATTTTGGCTATTCATGCTTTTTTGTTTTCATATGAAATTTCTATCATTTCCAGGTCTGAAAAAATTATGTTTGTAATTGGTATTACATTGAATCTGTAGATTGCCTTGGGTAGGGTGGACATCTTGACAATATTGATTCTTCCAATTCATTAGGATGGGATGTTTTTCCATTTATTTGTGTTATCCTCGATTTCTTTGAGCAGTGTTTTATAGATCTCATTGTAAAGGTCTTTCACTTTTTTGGTTAGGTGGATACCAAGGTATTTCTTTTTTTTTTTTTTTCTTTTGTGGTTATTACAAATGAGATTGTGCTTTTTATTAAAATTTCTGCCTGCTTGTTGTGGTGCATAGAAATGCAACTGTCTTTGGCACACTGATTTTGTGACCTAAGATTTACTGAATTCGATTATCAGTATGAGGAGGATTTTGACAGGCTACCTAGGGTTTTCTAGGTATAGAATCATATTATCCACAAAGAGGGATAGCTTAACTTCTTTTCCTATTTGGATACCCCTGATTTTCTTCTCTTGCCTGATTGCTCTGGCTATGACTTCCAGCACTACGCTGAATATGAGGGGTGAGAGTGAGCATCCTTGTCTTGTTCCAGTTCTTGGGGGAATGCTTCCAGCTTCTGCCTATTGAGCAAAATATTAGCTATGGGTGTATCATAGATGGTCTTTACTGTTTTGAGAAATGTTTCTTCTATGCCTAGGTGCTCAAGGATATTTATCAAGAAGGAATACTGGATTTTGTCAAGTACTTTTTTTTGCATCTAATGAGATAACCATGTGGTTCTTGGTTAGTGTGTTGAATTATGTTTATAGTCTTGTGAATATTGAACCAGTTCTGCACTCCAGGAATGAAGTCCACTTGGTCATGGTGGATGATTCTTAAGATGTGTTGTTGAATTTGATTTGCTAGAATATTGTTGAAAATTTTTGTGTCTACATTCATCAAGGAGATTGGCCAGTAATTCTCTTTCTTTGTTGAGTCTTTGTCAGGTTTGATATATTATTAGCTTCATAAAATGAGTGGGGAGAATTCCACTGCTCTCAATTGCTTGAAATAATTTTAAGAAGATTTTATCAGCTCCTCCTTATTTGTCTTACTGAATTCAGCTGGGAAATCATCTGGTCCAGGACTGCGCCCCCCCCCTCCAGGCTGGGAGGTTTCTTATGACTGTGTCAATTTCCTGGATTATTATTGGTCTGTTTAGATTTCCAATTTCTTCTTGTTTCAACCATGGAAAGTCTGTGATGTCAAAAATCCTCAATTTCCTTTCGATTTTCTAGCTTATTTGCATGCAGGTGTTTTAGTAATCTCTGATAATCTTTTGAATTTCTTCAGGGTCAGTTGTGACTTTACCTTTTTGTTTCTAATTGTGTTTACTTGGACTTTCTCTCTCTATATTGTAGTTATCTGGCCAGGGATCCATCAATCTTATTTATCCTTTTAAAGTTTTTTGTCTTGATCCTTTTCATGATATGTTTTTTCCTATACCTGCAACTGTGACTTTATCTTAGTTATCTGGATTTTTCTACTAAAATCAGCATTTAGATTATCTTGCCTTTCCATCTCCCTTAAATGTGATGTTAGGTGGTTTACTTGTGACCTCTCTGTTTTCTTGATGTGTGCATGTAATACTATGAACTTTCCTCTTACACTGCTTTCATGGCATCCCAGAGATTCTGATAAGATATGTCTTTGTTTGTCTAGTAATCTTCTTGTTTTGTCTTGATTTCTATGATGATCCAGAAGTCAAGTCAGTAGCATGCTGTTTAGTGTTTGTGTGATTTGGAAGGATCTTGTTAGCGACAATATTTATTGTTATTCCACTGTGATCTGAGAAGATGCATGGTATTATTTCAATCTATTGAAATTTGTTCACACTTGATTTGTGTCTAAGAATGTGATTGATCTTGGAATATGTTCCATGTGTTGATCAGTAGAATGTATACTCTAGATGTTGGGTGGTGTTCTATAGATGAACTATTAAATCCATTTGATTGAGCATTGAGTTAAAGATCCAGATATCCTTGTTGGATTTTTCTCTTGATGATCTGTCTAGTGCTATTAGTGGGGTATTTAGGTCTCCACCTGGATTGTTTGGGTGCTGATGTCCTCTCTTAATTTATTTAGTTGTTTCATATGCCTTGGTGCTACTGGATTGGGTGCATATATGTTTAAGATGGACATTTCTTATTAGTGGAGTGAGTCTTTTATCATTATGTGGTGTCCTATGTTCTTTTTTAACTTTTGATGGTGTAAAGACTGCTTTGTCTGATATTAGAATAGCCATTTATGCTCTTTTCTGTTTTCCATTTGCCTGAGAAATCATTTTCCTCCTCTGGAACTTGGAACCTGTGGGTGTCCTTTGCAGTGTGATGAATTTCCTGGAGGCAGCATAATGTTGGATCATGCTTCTTTATCCAGTTTACCTCTCTATGCATATTCAGTGGTATATTCAGTACATTCATATGCAAATTAATTACTGAAATGTGATTGTTTATTTCTGGTATATGAATCTTAGGGGGTAGATTTGGTTCTTTTTAACTTTTGTATTTATATTTGTGTGTATTTTCATTTTGGAGTGCTCTGTATGCTCTGTTAACTCTGTGCTTGCCTGTACTTTTGTGCTGATTATGACTGTTGTTCCCCCTCCCCACCCATATTCAATACCTTCTTAAGCATCTCCTGAAGGGCTGGTCTGAAGATATTATATTCTCTTGAGAGTGGAATGTCTGGTAAGAAATTTAATTCTCTATCACAGATGAAACTTAACTTCTTGGAGCAGGAAATACTTGACTGGAATTGCTTGTCTTTGGGAGAGTCCAGTCCCTTCTGGCTGGTAGTGTTTTTGCAGATATGTCTGGAACAATTGTGATGGGTTTTCCCCAGTATGCGGGGGACCAGCCCCTGCAAAGAGAATTAGAGGGTCCCTGGAAGGTGGGGCAGCATCGGCGATTATTCTGGAGAAATAAAAAGAAAGAGAAAGGGGGGAAAAGAACGAGGCTGGACTCTGTCTAGTGCAGAGGCTGTTTATTGGGACCAACTGTGAGTCTTTTATCCCAAATTTTCACATGTTAAATCACAAGACTTTCACGTGAACAAAAGATCAGGTGGATGAGGCGCATCCCCCCCCACCAGGTGTTTCCTTAAGCATGAGGAAAGACAATCCCAATCAAATCACAAGACTTTCATGTGAACACAAGACCAGGTGGATGAGGCGCATCCTTCCACCCACCAGGTGTTTTCCCAAGCATGAGGAAGGACAATCCCAAAATTATCTCACTGTTCCTTATGCTTGGTTTATATTCTTCAAAAGCAATATAACAATTCCAAAATCCTAATAATCAATAACTTCTAAAACTTATGCATACCCAACACCTAATGACTGACTAAAATCCTAATACCTTTCTATTCTGTGCTAATTTTACCTGTACTATAAAAAACTCTTAATTATAGCTCAAACCAGTTCCTAAAGAATACGGCCCAGTCCAAAGATCACGCTGGACCATTTCCAGGAGCAATTGATTATGATCTCTTAACAAAATGGCTCTTCTAAAATCCTATGTATCTATCTTAATTTCTATAAAAGTTTCTAATTCCTAATCCTAGTATATAAAGCTGATCATCAACAATAAAGCTTCTAAAATAAAACCCAAATACAAACTGTAATTGTATTAAAGCCAAAACTGTAATTAGTAGAAAGTGGGAACATGATATTTCTAAAGTTAGCTATATTCTTATAAAACCTCAAAGTATCATGTTTGATCATGCTTGGACTAATATAATTCCCTGACGTAGCATGACCTATTCTAAAATACTTTCTATGAATAAAATAAATTCAGTTTCTATTATAAGTAGAAAAAACCTACACTAATTATAACTAAAGAACCGGTTTAAAAGAATGCAGCCCAGCCCAAAGTGGATGCTGGGCCTTTAGGAATGTAGCCCAGTCCAAAGTTCGTGCTGGGCTATTTCTGGTAACCCTAGATAATCATCTATACCATCTAAAGCTGGAAACAGCTCTCTAAATGTATATACTAATTCTACAAATATACTTTTAAATCTTATAAAGAAGCTTGTATCATGTATAAAAGGTTCCCAAATGTGACCTGAATTTGAATTATATCTAATACCTAAGCCAAAACCACAGTTTTATGGGAAACAGGAACAATGGGTTTCTAGAGTGAGCCATGCCTGTCATAGTCACAGAGCCTTCAGCTTAGATCAGCAGAGTTCCTTTAGGTACTTACACTGCATGGTAAAAGGAGGAGGAAAATGGGGTCTATGGCTCCCGAACACATCCTAGTGGTCTCAGGGTCCGCGGCCCTCCCTGATCCCTAATGCTCAGTGGGCCTCCATGACTGGCTCCCAACACCAGTAGGTGGTCTGGCTTTTCTCCCTTGCTGTCAGTGTGATTTTTCTTTTATGCTTATGTTGTACAAGTAGATTAATAGGTTTCTTGGGGATTGTCTTCTGATGTGATACCTTGCAAGGATTCTTGCATCTCTTATGCTTGAATGGTTGACCCTCAAGTGAGATGTTGAGAGTTTTCTTAGAAGAGTTCATTGAATGCTTGTTCCATGGTGTTCTCAGTTTCCTATTCTGCTTCAGGTATATCAATCAGGCATAGATTTGGCATCTTGACATAGTCCCACTTTTCTTGGAGGCTTTGCTCATTCTTTATAAGTCTTTTTAAAATGTTTCAACAGACAGGGTGAGTTTCATATTTTGGTCTTCAAGACCTAAGAGTCTTTCCTCTGCCTGAATGATCCTGCTCCCTATGCTTGCAACTATGTTTTAAATTTCCAGGATGAAGTTCTTTATTTCCATTATTTAAGAATGGGTTTTTCTGAAATTGGCCAACTCTGCTTTTACTTTCTGTACAACTTTGGTGAGTTTTGCTTTTAGTTTCTCGTAGTTCTCTTTATTCATTTTAGTCATCCAGTCTCTGATTTCTGTAACTGTCATCTTTGGCAGGTCATTCAGGGGACTTTCATTGTTTGGGCTCTGACAGCCACTTTTTTTGAGGCTGTCTCTTTAGACTATGAGAATTGTTTGTATTTTTCCATTGATTCTTCCTCATTTGTGACAAGCCTCTCTTCCCTCTCTCTATTTCCCCTTTGGTTTTGTTGCTTTGAAGCTAGTCAATCGCTCTCTGTTCTAGGGGCCTTTCTGTCACTCAGTATAGGTCTCTTGGTGAGAGACAGCAGGGCACTCACTCTTGCTCCATGCTCCACCCTGTGACCAGCCTCTTTGCTGCAGATTTTTCTATCCTGCTGTTAATCCTGTCAGGTTAGTTTTCAGACACTGTTGCAAGCACTCTGTGAAGAGTTGGTGGGGGGCTGAGCTACCCATTTGCATTCTGTGGTTTGCAGCCCTAAAACCTTTCCAAGAAAGAATTTGGATGTGTTTCTTGTCACTTTCTCTCTCCTTATTCAAGTTTACACTCAGCACTTGAAAGAAAACAAGTTCTCTGCCACAGGGGAATCTGCCCTGTGAGTATGTGGGACTTGCTTGTTATCCTTCCTGATGTGGGAGGGGGGTTGGTTGCCAGTTGGTCTTGGCAGGTACTAATTAAGTTCAATCAGCAGATGAGCTTCCTGTTCTAGGAGGCAGCCGAGCTCCACTAGCAGAAGGTGTGCTCTTGGTGGGTGTTCAAGCAAGGTTTGTTTTCCATTCTGCTTGGGTTCCAGGGGTCCACCCACTGCTGTGCCCTGACCAGGACTCCTCCCATGTGGGACCAATGATGCACACAGCTGAGTGGATGGGACCTGACCCCAAATATGTCCAGATCATCACCCCCTTGTGCTCACAGAACAGGGCTTCAGTTCGGTGTGAGACTGATGCATGGTAGAAAATGGGGTGCCCAGATTCCAGCATTTGCTATAGCTTTCTGGTCTCTATGTATTCGAAGAGACCTTTGCTGGGTGCAGGGTGTTTTCCCCCTCCAAAACTGTTCAGGTGTCTCCACTTATTGGTGGCTGGGTCCCTATTCTCTGCCTCATTGGGTGAGGGAGGCACTGGTCTGCTGCTCCATGGTGACCATCTTGAATGTCTTCTGTGACTAGCTTTAATTGTATCCTGTGACTTTTTGATATCTGATATAATTTATTAAGTTCAAATGCTTTTTAAATTTTTATCATTATTTCATCTCTGAGCTTTAAAATACACAAAAGTGTATTGCATAAAATTTCTATGCAATGGAAATTTTCTAGTTAACTTTTTTTTATTGATCTATGTAGCCAGAGAACATAGTCTTACAATTCTAGTTATTTATTTATTCATTAAGGCTTACTTTCTGATTTAGTGTGTGGTCATATTTAGTGAATGTTTTACATATATTTAAAAAGAGTATCCATTCTCTGTTGAATGTAGTGCTCTATTTGTGTCAATTAGTCGAATTTGCTTAATCATTTAAAATATATATTCTTGTCCTTACTTATTGTTTTTCTGCTTTGCTTTTTCTATCAACTATTGAAAAAAGCATGACAAATTCTTTTACTAAAATTTTAGATTTATCTTTTTCTTCTTTTAGTTTCATTATTTTTGTTTTATACATTTAAGGCTAACTGGAAAAAAATGGAAAATTATCTTCCTGATATATTGAAATGTTACCATTATGAAATAATTATTCCTCTATTAGTGTTTCTTATATTTTTTCTTTTTTTTTTTTTTTTTTTGAGTTGGACTCTCACTTTGTCGCCCAGACTGGAGTGCAGTGGCCGCTCCCGGCCACCGCAGCCTCGACCTGCTGGGCTCCGGTGATCCTTCCGCCTCAGCCTTCCAAGTAACTGGAACTACAGGCGCACGTTATCACACCCGGCTAATTCTTTTGATTTATTGTAGTGATGAAGTCTCGCCAAGTTGCCCAGGCGGGTCTTGAACACTCCGGCTCAGGCAATCCACTCACCTCAGCCTCCCAAAGCGTGGGATTACAGGCTGAGCCACCAAGCCTGGCAGTTTCTTATCTTAATGTATACTCTGTCTTATATTAGTGCACATACATCAGATTTCTTGTTTATTATTTGCATTGTAAATCTTTTTCTATTTTTACTCTCAAATTTCCTTTGTTCTTATGTTTAAAATACTATCCTCACATTTAGTAAGTTTATCTTACTAATAGCAAATAGTTAAATGTTCTGTGTGTTTTCCAGTGTTCAGATAATTGTTTTTTAATTGATATAATTAATCCATTACATTTAATTTACTTACTGTTATATTTAAGTACTATTCTTTGGATTAATCCTTTGCTTTTTATTTGCTTGCCTTGTTTTTTTTTGTTAGTTTTATTTAGATTTTTATTATTCATTTATTTATTTATAGGCTTCTCCTTTTACTTATCTGTTAGTACTTATTGCTTAAAAATTAGGACATGTATTTTGATTTATCATTAATCAATATAGATCAGTACTTCTACCACATATTGTAAAATTCAATGACCTTAGAACATTTAAATTTCAAAATTCCCATTCTATCTTATTGTGCTATTATCATTGCATAATTGAAATTCTATATGTATTTAAAATCTTGCAATGTAGTCACATTTTAAGTGCTTAATTACAGGTAGCTGCCATATTTGATAGTACAGATATATAAAAAAATTTCTATTATTACAGAAATCTCTGGTGAACAGAGATGATGTTTAAGTAAAATTATTGTGCCAGTCATTACAATAGAGTTTACATATATTATCTTATTAAATTTTGGAACATCTGTATGGAATAAAAACTATTTCTATTTTGCTGATTGAAAACTAAAGCTGAAAAAGGTATAGTAACTTATTTAAGGTTACCAGTCAAACATTTCAGACATGGAATTTGAAGCAAGTTCATCATTTATTAGACTCTCTGTGTTTGCCACTGGGCTATGCTGCTGAAATTCTTTTCTCTCTCTCTCTCTCTCTTTTTTTTCTGACTATATTTTCCTATTGATAGTAATGATTCATTTGCCAGCCTTTTTATTTTATTGATTTTTACTGTCTCCTCTTTAACCTAAATTTTATGAGCATTGCTCTGAAAATTCTAAGCTCAAGGACATAACTCTCTTTTAACCTTCATACTATTTTCAATACATTTCCATTTGACACCTTAAAATAAAATTTACTAACAACTTTGTTATCAATTGCTTCAATAATGCAGTATAACTAACTATCCCCAAACTCAATGAATTACTAAACGTAACTTTTATTTTTCTTGCTTATTGGTCTGTAGGTGAGCTGAGGTAACATTCTTTTAAATTTCAGGTAGGCAAGATTTGGATTGTATCCAGGTCTGCTTCATATGTCTCAATTTAGAGGCCATACTAAAAGGGCATTAGACCATGCTAAAAGAGCACATTCTTGTCATGTGACCATAGTAGTGCTATAGTGTACATGGAATCCTTATGACACCGGAGAAGGCCTTATCTGAAAACTTCATGGTCTCTTCTACCCACATTTTATTGCCAAAGCAAGTCAAGTCAAACCCCATATTCACCAGGCTGGGCATTATATCAACCCTCAGAAAAATGTTCTGAACAACAACAACAACAATGAAAATAATATAAATTTCAATTTCAATACATAAAGGAAAAAGAATTAAGAATGACACCATCTTCCATAGTTTCCCTTTTATTTATTTTATTCATTTTTTCCTCAAATTCTATTCATGGGTCCACCATTATCACAGGTTTTACATCAACTCAACATTTCAAAGGTATATTTTTGCTTGTTACCTATCCATTGCCTTCTTGGTATTTACTTTGAAATATTTCTCGTTTCCTTTCTATACCCACTCTTTCTACTACGGATGAGGCTGTTGTCACCTCATGCCTAGATTATCCTGATATTCCTTTTATCTGGTTTCTTAGCCCCTAGTCTCTGCAGTTCTCCTCTTCAAACACCACACAATTGTATTGTGAAATCAAAAGCCTTAAAGTACTAAACTGAAAGTCAGTCTTATAATCACATAGTTTTTTATTGCTTACTTAGTCTAGTTTATAACTCTTTGCTTGGCAATCAAGTAACATCATATCATACCCAACTTAATAGTTGTTACACATATATAGGCAACATATTTAGCTATTGAAAAATACTCCCTATTTTTAAAACTTCCTCACTTTTCTTCAGGCTGTTCACGCTATTTCTTTACTGGGTTTGTGTTCCCACCTACTTGATATCGTGAAGACTTAAAAAAGTTTGCTCCGTTGCTTTTTCTCTGAAATATACAACTCCTCTGAACTGACAAGAATTTTGTAGAACTTATGTACTTTTCGCCCATAGCCTAACATTGTAGATTTTTCTTAAAATTTTTATTTTCCTTAAAGAATGACATGCTCTTTTTACCAGAAATAACATTCTGCAATAATAATGGTTTCTGCATTATTTTCCACAGAGCATATATTAAGTGAATTACAAGATTAAAACTCTTTTTGTGGTTTTAGGACTTCTAGAATAAAAATCATACCTAACTTTATGTAAGGGGTAAAATTAAGTTGGGTGGTAGAATGAAGAGTCAATAAATGAGGGAGATACACCCAAGCACATTTTCACACATTCACCCACGTATACACACACTGAGAAACGGAAAAAAAAAAACAATGAATTGGGTCCAAGGCAGAATGTAGTTTGGTCTCAAGTCAGCAAACTGAAGAAATGAGTGCAATGGTGAGAACTGAAGCTAACTTGAAAAAGACAAGAAAGGATTGTAACAGAGTATGCTAATTCAATCAAAGTGAGAGGAAAAACAGAAAAAAGACATCGAATGTATCACTTTTTAAGATGAAGTAATGAGTTTTGAGGATCTTTTTCAAGCTAAAAATTTGTCCAGTGTCAAAGTGAATGAAGGATCACCAATTTGAGACTCAGAGATACAAAGGTCTCTAAAAGGGGAAGAATCATTTGTGATTTAAATATTCAAAGATTAACTTAAGAAACCACAGCCTATTCATTTTGGAATTGCACTTTCAGGAATTTTTAACTTTTCACACAAAAGTAGTTTATTTATTTTCAGATTAGCACATTAAGAAGAGTCTTAAGGTCGGTCCTCTCACCTTTCTTCTAAAAAAATCCCCTTTAGAGATCAAAGAAAGAATAACGCATTTCCTGCCTTTGATGAAAAACATGCTATTGCTTTGTCATCACATAGACAAAGAACATTAGATCAAGATGATTGGGAGCAAATCCTCCTGGACAGCTGTCATGTCAAACCTAATGTATTTTGGCTTTGATGATAGAAAGAGAGAGAAAGAAGAGAAGAGAAAAAGAAAATCAAGTAAAAATCGATCATTGCCACTAAAAAATTCTGTATATTTAGAGCTATCTTCTAGATAAATAGTGATTAATTATTACTCATAATAATAGTTTTTAATCTGATGGATAGAGAATAAAAATATTTTAAATCCTTGAAAAAAATCATGCACATGATTTTCTCCTTAAAAGAGAAACTGGATATTATGATAGGATCATGTTCTATGCAAATTTATATTATCCTTATACATCGTAGATAATCAATAAATCAATTATTTTTGATAAAATACTGTTCAACGCTGCAAAGTAACCATACAATGTAATAGCCAAGTAGTAATACAGCAATGTAGTATGTGGACCTCAGGTTTCAAACATCCTGTATTTTGGTTTCTTTAACAAAGCTGGGAAGAAAACCTATAAAGCTAGGAAGTTAACATATAAAACCTACTGAGATAATTGGGCTAGCCTGTAAGTAACCTTTGCCATTTAATGTAATTCTCTTCAAAGTTAAAAAAACAAAATGTAGGTTTGAGCTACAGAGACCAGAAAGGAAGTGCTGGAATATTGTGTTGGAAGTAGAGCAACTGCCTTTTCAGATTTGAAGGAAATCCACTTTATAATTTTCTACATGTAGGAAAATCACTAGTTTGTTGTTTTTTCATCTTTTTTTTTTCCTACAAGGAGATCAAATTAAAACAAATAAAATGCCACATAATTATTTTGCATTTTAGGAATATACATCCCATATCCTGAGGAAAAAAGCCTCCGGTGAAGATGTGAAGACTTAGGGTACAAAGAATTAGCAGGACAAGTATGATAAAGTGGAATCATTAGAGTAAGCTGATAATTAAAGGCTTCTGAGGACCACAGGGAAGAGAAAAGCAGGCTGGTAATGGATGCTTGGCCTCTCTGCAGCCACAGGGCACTGCATGGAAAGAAAGGGCTGGAATCAGAGCTGAAAGCCAGAGTCTGTTCCTAAGGAAACGTTCACATAAATAGCACTTGGAAGCTAGTTATAGGTACAAAACTAAATGCTTTCTTAAAATTAAGTTTAAGTTATGTGTAAAACCTTTTGATGTTTACTACAGAGTGTATGAGGACAAATAGATCTCTTAAAATATAGTCTCTAGTTTACATTAGTTTATACACTCGTTAACTGTTGGCATGCATCAAGAGAAAATTATGATATACTTGGAGACATTAACAAAAGAAGCTTAAAATACTTATGATATTAGCAAGATAACACTGTCTATTTTATTTGTTCAACAAATATTTACTGAGGGCATTTAATGTGCCAGAAAGTGTTCATCTCTAAGTACAGCACTGAATGAAAGTTAACTAAAAACAGTATGGCAATTTCTAAAAGAACTAGATATTGACCTACCATATGCTCCAGCAATCCCCCTACTGGGAATATACATAGAAGAACTCAAATCATTCTACAAAAAAGATTCCTGCACACACATGTTTATTGCAGCACTATTCACAATAGCAAAAACATGGAACCAACTGTGCTGCCCATCGAAACTGGACTGGATTTAAAAAATGTGGTACATATACACAAGGGAATATTATGCAGCCATAAAGAAGGACAAACATATGGACTTTGCAGCAACTTGGATGGATTTAGAGTCCATCATACTCAATGATCTATCACAGAAACAAAGAACAGAGCACCATATGTTCTCACTTGTAAGTGGCCCCTAAACATTTACCACAATACTATAAGAAACGGATTGGCTTTAGCAGGATACTGCTGGGTTTGGGATGGGGGCACAACATCAGTAAGGGTAACTGATCTCAAACCAGGCAAAGTAGGGACCAAGGGGAGGCCCAAGTTTTACCTGTATGATGACCACTTGTATACCTGATCCTGAATTGTACCCCACATCTTTAAAATTGAAAAAAAAAGAAAGTTGACTAAAACCTGTGCCCTCAGGTAGCTTGCTTTCTTTATGCTGAAGAGTAGGATATAAGCTTGCCTTGAAACTTTGGAGAAAAGAGAGATCATTTACCTAGAATGAGGTAAAGTTTTAGAAGAGAAAGGAGAAAGATGTAAGCAAGGAAGAAAAGCAATAGGTGACATAATGAAGAAGCACTGCAAGTTGGGAACAGGGTCAGGTAGGAAAGGGAAGCAGATTAGGAAGTGCTTGGGAGACCAAGCCAAGTGAGGAAAATGCTATGCACAATAAGTCATAGTGGAATTTGGGGATTAATTTCACAATTACAACAAGACTAGACTTAATGTCATTTAAAAAATCTCAGCCTTGCTTAGGTTGTAAAATTTGATGCTAATAGAAAGTGTAACTGAAAATAATATGATTCAAAAAATAATAAAACTCTTTCAATATGTGTTTGAAGACAACTAATCCTGCAGTAGCACATTAGGTGAATAGAAGAAAGAAAAGGAAGACTAACTAAAAAAAACCAAATTTGACTCTATGCCTGGGTGGTGATTTATGAAATGTATAAATATCAATGTGCTTCAAATATAGCTAGTTTGTATGGGAGACATTGAAGGCTACTAACAATCTCTTTGATAAGTGTTTAAGTTTGTCCAACACAAATTTGACCTCCAATTAATGTTAAATGATTATAAGATTAAGTTGAAATGTAAAACTCTCTCAGGTCAAAGGCAACATTTTGTATACTTTGGTCCTTAAATTTTATATTTAATCTTTTAGATAGTTGTCTAATAAAAATTATAAATATATATGAGGATGATATGCAAATAATTTTATTTAGGTTGCTGATACTTTCCATTTCCATGGTGCTATGTAATTCACATAATGTTTCTATTCACTCAGCAGTAACTGACTTACCGTGTGTCAGTCACTGTGCTAAGACACTGATTATACAAGACATACATACAGATTGATCCTGATCCACTCAAGAGACATAGATAAACACAAATACATAATTGAATTTGTGTATCATCAACTATTGTGGTAAGGGTGATAAAGGGAATGATAGTGTATTGCAAAAGACAATGATCAGAGAGACTTTCCCTGAAAGGAAAGAGTGAATGGAACCCAGCAAGACAGGGAATAGAGGTTAGTAGTGACAGGAAGAGATTTAGAGACCAAGGGAACAGTACTTGTGAGGCCCAGAGGCCCATTAGTTTTTTTCTAGCTGAAGGAAAACCAGTCTGGCTGTAACATGCTTAGTGAGAGAGGTCATTAAGGTGGAAGTTGAAGTGTGGGCTGGACCAGATCATGTAAGTTCTTTAGGCATAGTAAAGGATATGGGCTTTATTAGAAGCTACTAAAATGTTTTCAGTGCTAGAGTGATATACTATAAAAAGATTAGATTGGTGGATGAAAAGATTACATGTAGGGAGACCATTGAATAGGCTAATATGGTGCTAGCTTATTAAATATTTAACAAGACATTTTAGTAAAATTGCTGCAAACTGCTTATAAATAAACATTATGTTAATAATAGAATTATGCCTACCACATCACACTTTCAAATAACTTTGTGAACCTTAAAACATACAAAGGAAAACGGTCTCTTTAATTTTGGACATTTCAAGAATTTTAAAAATTTATCTTACTTTAATTCCTGAGGAATCTTTGTAGCAAGCAAAACATTTTTTGTGTCATCTTATTTCTGTAGTGTCAAAGCAAATACCCTCTACATACTTATCATGTTCTTAATTAAAGGTTAAAATGTTGGATTGCTGAATAAATTGATCTTCAATGTGCAAACAATGCCTAAGAGAGAATATACTCAGGTGTTAAATACATTAATTACAGTATTTGGTAAATTTCACATGTAAGAACAAGAGATGAAAGTTTAGGGGATTGTGGACTTGGGCTTTTGTATGTGCTTTCTGTATATTTTTCAGCATTTGTCTGGAAAATATAGCACACCTGGAAAAACTGGCAATTACTGTATTATATTAGTTAATGCAGGAAACCTCAATGTGCAGCCCAAGTCTATTTTGGGGATTGATATTACTTGGATAGTTTATATTCTCATTTTAAGCTAGAGGCTGCCCCTGACAGTGGTTATCAAACTTTATATTTGCTTGGCAATTGCCTCATAGAATTTTCAGAGTACCTGTATTATTTTGAACACGTTTAAGTTGACCTCTAAAATGTATTATTAGATTTTTAAAATACAAAAGATATGACTTTGAATGTAGTATTAATACTGAGATTTTAATATAAAACTGTGAAAGCTTTTCTTTTTTACAAACTGTTTACAATAGAATCTAAAAATCATAATGATTTGGTGTTCACCAAGAGCGACTTTAAAAATGCATGACATCTCTTCCTTAACAGCTGAACCATTTACGTTGGTACTTAGTTTCCTTAAAGTCATATTTACATTCTACTTCCCTAGATTTTGTATTAATATAACACACACACACACACACGCTTACATAAATTATTGAAAATCTTTTGTTGATCACCTATTGAGTTCTCTGCAACAAAATAATGTACATATTTTGAAATTTTAAAATTTTATTTTTTATGATAGGACACTATGTAAATTTGTTTCCATGACTGAATTAAATTATAATTATTAGTAATTCACAATATTTTGATTTTTAATAAAAATAAAAATTAATTATTGGAAATGCTAATATCTCTAAACGCAATTGATTGAAAAGGTTTTATTGTGTTGTGATTAAAGGAAGATGTGCTGACACTATTATCTAATTTTTCCTTTATTTGATGACCTGGAGACTTTTATAACTCTGATGGATGCAGCATAATGAGATGGCTAGAAAGTAAACACTGCTTTTTTTGTTATAAAGCAAAATAAAGGGCCATTATCTGCATTGAGTTGGAAAGCAGACATCAGTGCTCCAGTAGACTAGTTTTAGAACAGTCCACGAAGGGAAGTTGGGTGCTGTACAATGGACTCCTAAATCCCCCCTTTCTATAGAAAATCTCCTGATTGAATTAATCACCTAATCTTCATATTCCCTCTTTTTCTTGTGGTTGTTAGTCACAGAGAAATGTTTTTCAAAAACTGCAAGTCCTGTGATGCTATGGAGAAAGAATACACCTATTGTAAAATGTAATGATTTTCATTCCACATTTCTGGTTAATATTTTAGGGCTTAGGATGAATTAATGCTTTTCTTATGTGTGGCAGTAGAAATACATTTGTTTTAGTGAAAAACCTGAACATTTATTAAGTCATATATAATTTTGCATGCAGAATTATTGTGCTTTTCTATATTAATGCTAGAGTTTTTGATGTGGTATACAGCTGTGTAGCTGTGGCTATGGCTCTTTGATTCTCTGTATGATATTTTTATTATCCATCTATTTTACTGGCCTGCATTGCTCCTTAATCCTTCTATTTTCCCATTTCTATAGCAACATTAATAATGTCTACTCACCTTGCAGAAACACTAAGTCTCATTGATTTTTTTCTAAGTTCCTAAAACATTGTCAGTGTCTTAGAAACAGATTTTATTTAAATATGGTTTGTTTTCCTACTTTATCTTTTTCCAAACTTCAATCTGTCAGTATGCCTCTTGAATCTACACAGATTTCCAATATGTTAGTTGAAATAGTAGAGAAATATTGCACACTAACTATTGCTCAAAAGGGAAAACATGTAGAAAACCCAATGGCTTTTAAATATGTACCACTGTAGAAACAGCTAACAGTTATGAAAGTATTGTTGTTTAAAAGATAAAATACAGCAAAGTTAAATTCCAACTAACTTAGTATATAGTGGGCCTAACTTTAAAATCTTTTTTTCCTTTTTTATGGTTTTTACTTTATCTATTCCTCTCAATACTCTAATGTAAAATTCTATTAGTAGTAGATAGTAAGGTAGATAAAACATACTTGGCAATCATTCTTACTTTCCCTTGGGTTTATTATTCTGCTGGGCTAGAATGGAACAAATTTTATAAAATGCAACTAAATTTTATTTCTTTTAAAGGATGACTGTATTTACAAATTAGCATGTGGACATTCTTTCTTATGGTAGTTCTTTGAAATTTAGAGTTAACTCACACTTTAGAATATGTGTGCTTCATATTAGGTTTATATATAGGAAAAAACAACAATTTCCTGTAGAACTCTTACTAAAGGAGAAGAAAGACAACCACAAAGATAGTGTCAACCATAATTCTCTGCATTATTTTCAGCACAATGTGTCAACCTGTCATTTAAAAGGCAGTTAAATGTGGTCCTAGTGGTAATAGTCAATACTCTTTGACAACCAGTTTCCCTATAAATAAAAAAATTGAATCAAGTTGCCAACATTAAACCCAAAAAAGACAAAGATAGAGAAAAAGCCTAGTAACGAGCAGCTATTAAGACAATATAAAAATAAAGATTTTCTACTGAGGGATTTTCACTCATTAAAACCACCACACAGATAAATGTACAGATAAAAAGAATGAGATAAGTAGTAATAACAGATAACAAATTTATAGACTTTATTATGACGGTCAACAATGACTGTTTTTCAACATTTGTATCCCATCTTTTTAACTAATTGATGCATTTTTTTCTGTCTCCACTGAAAATAATAAACATTTATTACTAAGACAAAGGATTTCCACTTTTGCTGTATTTTTACTTCTGAGCACTGCCAGTGGCACCAGAAGCCTGCTGTAACCAATTCTAATATATTACATTTGGTACCAAGGCTTCTCATTTTCCCACAAGAAAAAAGTCACTAGCACTAATCACAGTCTAACATTGAGGTGCGCTATGAAGTCTTTGAGATGGAGATGAATGGATTACAAATATGGCTTGTCTGTGATAATCTTGGTAATGCCTGTTGAACAGGCATACTAATTAATAGAGCCTCTTTTCACCCTCAAAAATACCTTAATTTGGACTATAAATGATATAATCAATTTCTCATTGCTAGGAAAAATGTTACCTGGGTCGGGAATATTTAAATTGTTTAAAAAAAGTTTCACATGGTATAATATATGCACATTAGCTATAAAATAAAAATGCATACTAATTCTTTTCTAATCGGCTATCATGATCTATTCAAATAATTTGAATAATCAGTTTTGATTTACATGGATATGCATATAAACCCTAAATTGTTGTTTAGTTCAGATCATGAACAAGCCACTACGACTATGAAAAAACTGTTAAATGTAAAGTGAAAATTTTCCATTCTTTATATTCAAGAAAAGTCATCACCAAGAAATTCAATTTGTTAATATGTATGTGACAGCTTTTGAGACATACAAATTTATATTTCTTGTCTTCTAAACAGCACCAAGTTGAGAGATGATAAACATGTTTATCTATTAAAAGGAATTTGTATTATTTATATCTTTGATCTATAATTCCTGCTTTTTTTCTCCCAGAATATTATGCATTTTGTTGTAAACTTGAAACAGTATGGATTGAGTAGATGTTGTCTACCATTTTTTGTTCATTTGTGAAGCAGTGTTTGACACTGAAATGTTCATTAAATGTTACTTAAATGCAGGTTGAAGTAAAGTATTATAAACATCACATTCCCCTTTACCCCAGGGTATAATAAATCTATATCTATATCTATTTTATGTATGAGAAACTCTCAGAGACATTGAATTTTTATCTCTCCAGCATCACAGTTTGAATAAGCCCACAGGCTCTTGCTAGTGTCAGCCTGATTTAGAATCTTGGTTGTCTCACTTCCTAGAGATGTGGCCTTTGGCAAGTTATCCTTTCTAAGCCTTGGTATTCCTGTCTTTCACAGCAGAGTAGTTGAAAGGATTGTGTACTAAAATACATGTTAAAAGCTAAACATCGGGTCTGGCACATTGCAAATTTCCAACAGTGCCTGTCTTGTTATAAATCTTATATATTCTCTGATTTGATTCTAGTGACAGTATCTCACATTCCCACTAAGAAATAGCTGAGTTGTTTTTAGTGCTTGTTCCTCTTAATTCCCAAAAAGTGAGCTAGCATCAGGAACTTTACATAAGTAAAACTGCCATATTTAGCAATAAAAATAGAGACATCAAGTTAAATTTGAATTTCAGATAAGTGTGTTTTTGGTATAAATGTGATCTTTTTTTAAGGAAAAGACACCTTTTAGTAACCAAGATTTTGAAAGTTCAACAAATAATTCCCCAAAGATTCCAGTTAGGTTAAAACATTTGTTGTTGTTTTTGCCCTCATTGTTTTTGAAACCATATATTCTATTTCTATTCATTCCACAAGTGCTTTAGAAGTTTTACTCTGCATCTTTAAGTCTTCAGTTAGTATCTCAGCCTATCTCTTAAACAACCATTGGGACATCAAAATCTCTATGAAATTCAGTCTTATGTTTTATTTTTGCCCAATATTTTAGTTCTGCCATGGTTGACTACTCTATTAAACATTATTGGGGGGGTGTCTTTTATAATTGATGTTTGCTTAGATTTATCTTCATGTCTTTCAGGTTTTTTTTTTTGTTTTTTTTTTTAAATCACAGTTCCTCCTCGAATACAAAATTTTCTTTGGGATTATTTTTCTTCTTCCTTGAGAAAATCTTCTAGAAGTTTCTTTAGTGAGAAACTGTCAGTGGTAAACTCAGTTTTTCTTTGTTAGAAAAAGTCTTTATTTCAGGCTCACTCTTGATTTTATCTGACTAGTTTCTTCTAAAGGCTACTTCAATATGCCATAATATTCTTTATTCGTATTCACTATGAGAACTTGGTCTCATGATGAATCAGAATGGGAGAACTAAAATTGGGAAAGGGGAATTTAGTTGCTTATTTAGTCAAATACAGTATTATATAAAAATAAGTAATGTTTATATTTAACTATTAAGATATAATCACTGTAATAATAAATTTATTTAAATAAGCAATATATTTTAGAATAGAACAGTGCACTATAGCACTATAAAATAGAAAAAAATAAAGAAGAAATAAGAGTTATTATTACCATATGTTGGGGCCAAAGAAAAAAAGGTGTTTTTTTTTAATATTACTACAAAAGATCTAAATGTATGTAGGAGCAAGGAGCAAGACTTAAAGATGCCCTTCAAAAATGAAAAAAAAACCAAAGACTTTTCAGAATAAACAAAAGTTGAAGGAGCTCATCAACTCTAGACATGTTGTACAAGAAATGCTAAAAGAAGAGCCTTGAAGCTGAAACAAAAAGTGAGAAACAGCAACATGAAAGTAAAAAGCTTTTTGATAAAGATAAATATGTAGACAAATATGCAATACTATAATACTGTAATTGTAGTGTACAATCACTTTTAAATTTGGTAGTATAAATAAATATAACTATAAAATATGTTAAGGAACATACAATATAAAAAGATGTAATTTGTGACATCAATAAAGTGTGGAGGATAAAGTAAAAATGTAAAGTTTTTGTATGAAATTAAAGTTAATTGTTTTCCAATTAAAATGGGTTGTTATGAGTTTTTTTAAGTCCCATGATAACTGCAAAAAAAAAAAAAAATGGAAGATACACAAAAGAATATTGGAAAGGAATTAAAGCATATTACTAAAAAAATTCAATCAAACATAAAGAAAGATAGCAAGAGAAAAAGAGGAACAAAAGAACTACAAGACAAACAGAAAACAACTAACAAAATGACAAAAGAAAGGCATGTTCTACCAGCAAATTTAAATGGCTAGAGTTCACACTATCAAAAGATATACAGTGGCTGAATCAAGTTAAAAAAAAAAATTCCATTATATGCAGTTTACCAGTGACCCACCTTAGATTTAAAAAGAGATTGAAAGTGAAAAAATGGAGAAAGATGTTCCGTGCAAATGGTGACCAAATGAAACCAGGGAATGGAAGATACACAAAAGAATATCAGAAAAAATAGAGTTTAAGTTGGAAACTGCCAAAAGAAACAAAGAAAGGTATTATTTAAAGATAAAAGGATAAATTCAACCGGAAAATATAATTAGAAACACGTGCACACCCAACAGTAGAGCACCCAAATATATGGAGCAAATATTGACAGAACCGAAGGGAAAAATAGCAACACAATAATAGGAGAGTGTTTCAGTACCCCACTTTCAACAATGAATAAGTATCCAGATAGAATACCAGTAAGCAAACAAAGCACTTAAACAACACTTGAGACCAAATGGACCTAGCAAACATATACAGAACACTGCCTCCAACAGCAACAGAATATACATTCTTCTCAAGTATACAAAGAATATTCTTCAAAATAGAGCACATATTAGGACACAAAACAAGTCTTGTGAAATTTAAGAAGACTGAAATCATATCAGTGATTTTTCCTACGACAATGAAATAAAACAAGATCAATAGCAAAAGGCAAAGTGGAAATTCACAAATATGTGAAAGTTAAACAACAAATTCTTGAACAAACAATGGGTCAAAGAAGAAGTCAAAAGAGAAATATAAAAATATATTCAGAGTAATGAAAATGAATACACAACATATTGGGATCTAGCAAAAGGAATACTATCAAGGAAATTTATTATAATAAAAACTTATACTTAAAAAGAAGAAAGATAGGCCAGGCTCAGTTGCTCAGCCTGTAATCCCGTGCTTTGGGAGGCCGAGGTGAGTGAATTGCCTGAGCCCGTGGGTTCGAGACCTGCCTGCGCAACTTGGACCTCATCTCTACAAAAAAAAAAAAAAAAATTAGCTGGGCCTGGTAGCACGCGCCTGTAGTTCCAGCTGCTTGGAAGGCTGAGGCAGAAGGATTGACGGAGCCCAGCAAGTCCATGCTGAGATGACTGTGTGTGTGTCACTACATTCCAGCCTGGGTGATGGAGTGAGACTCCAACTTAAAAAAAAAAAAAAAAAGAGCCAGGTTCAGTGGCTCAGCCTGTAATCCAGCACTTTGGGATGCCGGATTGAGTGGATTGCCTGAGCCCGCGGGTTCGAGACCCACCTGGGCAATTTGGCGAGACCTAGTTCCAGCTACTTGGAAGGCTGAATGGAAGGATCGCCGGAGCCCAGCAGGTTGAGGCTGCGGTGCCCGGGAGCGGCCACTGCACTCCAGTCTGGGCGACTGAGTGAGACTCCAATTCAAAAAAAAGAAAAAAAAAAAGAAGAAAGATAAACAATAAAAAACTAACTTTATACTTCAAAGAACTAGGAAAAGTAGAACAAACTAAACTCAAAGTTAACAGAGGAAAGGAAATAATAAAGATTACGGCAAGAATAAATAGAGAATAGAAAAATAGCTGAAATACTCTCTGAAACTAAGAGTTGGCTTTCTTAGAAGATCAACAAAATTTAAAAAACTGTTCACTAGATTTTTTTAAAAAGATAGAACCTTCAAATAAATAAAATCAGAAATGAAAGAGACATTGCATCTAATGCCTCACACACACACACACACACACAAAGGTTTGTAAGAGATTGAGATTACTATGAATTATTATAGGCCAACAAATTTGATAACATAGAAAAATGAAAAAAATTCTAGAAACATACAACCTACCAATATTGAATCATGAAGAAATAGAAAATCTGAACAGACTTATAGCTCATAAGAAGATTGAACCAAAAGTTTCCCAAAATCAATAACAAAAATCCAGGAAAACATGACTGACTTCACTGGAGAATTCTACCACACATTTAAAGAAGAATTAACACCAACTCTTCTCAAATTCTTACAAAAAGTTGAAGAAGAAGGGATACTTCCAAACTAGTATTATGAGGACAAATTACCCCGGCATCAAATCAAGACAAACACATTACAAGGAAAAAAAAAAAAAAAAAAAGCTATAAGCCAATATCCCTGATGAGTATAGATGCAAAACCCCAAAACCTTTCAACAAAATAGTAGCAAACTGGAAAGGCTCTAAGATGACTGACAGATATTTTACATATGCCTCCTCCACAAATAATCGAAATAGTGCGTGGGTAATCACATCTTGAATAGATCATTCAAAAGAAAATACTGTAATTCAATAAAGGTGTGACAGAAAACACCTAAAGCAAGAGAGGAGAGGGAAGAGAGGCTGCCTGCTTGACTGAGATCATCTGTGAGCCAGGAGAGACACAATATGAAGAAAGGGGAAGTGAAAGATACCCAGTGATCCACAGTCCCACCACAGACTCCTGCAATCCTAGCTACTGGAAAACCCCTTGACCCTTGCCTGCCCCGAAACTAACATAGAAAGCTGCGCGGAGACATGCTGTGTCTCACACAGTCCCTGCACACAATCCCTGAGTTCTAAGCAGCTAATATAAGACACCACTTTGAAAGCCCAGCACTCAACAGACTGCACTGTTCCCAGTGGCTCAACATTGCCTGCGTCTCCACAATCCTGGTTCCCCCCTAATGTCCTCTGCCTACAGCTACACCTTGGTTGGCTGGGACAGTGGGACAAAACTGCAGGCTGTCATCTGCAACCCTATAATTCTGTGTGCCCTAGGCTATGCTACCAGGGCTGAAGCAAGACAAAGCACAGGCTGTTACTACTGGGGCTGAAGAGTGAGCCAAGCACAGGCTGCTGCCACTACGGTTAAAACGCAAGTGAAATAAACATTCCTCGTTCATTTATGTATAGCTGCTACTACCGAAAGAGACTCTGCCATCCCTAGTGGCAGGACTGCAGGACAACCACGGCAGCCCCCAATCCAACCATTCAGCTGGGAGTCTGGGGATCACCCCACCTCTCCCTACTACAGCCAGGGCACTGCACCCTCCATTAAGGGACTGAGGACAAATTAAGTGGCCTGGCTTTGCTTTTTCCCCATCCCAGTGCCAGAGCACATAGTCCAGGAGTCTGGGGATACCCCAAACCTGTCAATTACCATTGGCATGTGAGTACTTCTCTGGCATCCTGAAGTTAAGTTACTATCACCATAGATGTCGCTCACTTTCATATGCAACATGTGAACCTGGTGACTGACCTGCCCAGCTCATTGCAGAAGCCACCACCACCAGTGCTCACTTCTCAATCAGAGGGTATTCCACCACTGCTACTGCCATGCCTTCTGCTCAGGGGCCCAAGAACTCATCCACCCACCTGGGCTACCACTGCCACTACTGGCATTTGAACAAACCAACTGGAGGCTCAAAATTGACCTGCCTGAACCCACTGACACTGGTGCCTGTCACCCTGGAGCCCAAGAATAGGCATGCTCAGTCCACCACTGCCGCCTCTGAGGTTGAAAGACTGGCTCATCCGCCATTCCAATTCCCAGCAAAACATTACCACAGATACCACTGATTACTCTAAACCATTGAGAAAGTAACAAGACACCACTGACAGTTTATAGCTGAAGACATTATACAGGGCCTAACCCTACTGCGTGCACCCAGGGTTAAAGCTAAGTGCCATGCCCACCCAACACAATAGATAACTTTTCAAGAAAAAATCCTCTCTTATGAATGCAAATTCAAAAAATTAGAGAAAGGACTGTTATACAAGATGCACAGATATCATCCTAATGACACATGAAACATGAAAAAGCTAGGAAATATGACACCTGTAAAGGAAGGCAATATTTCTCCAACAACAGACCTCAATAAAAAATAAATGTACAAAATTCTGGAAAAAATTTTAAAATATTGACTTTAAAGAAGCTTGGTGGAATACCAGATAATACTGAAAAAAACGATATCAAAAAGTCTGAAAAACAATTCAGGACATGAATAAATAACTTACCAAAGCGATGATATCATGAAAAAGACTCAAACATAAACTGAAGCATTGATTAAATCAACTACAAAAGACATGTGGAAACTTAAACAATAGACTAGCTCAAGCAGAAGAAAGAATCCCGGAACTGGACTACAAGTCTTTTGAATAACCCAGACGACAAAAATACAGAAAATAGGTTAGAAAAAGAATGAGCAAACCTTTCGTGATACATAGAACACCATAAATTGTCCAAATATTTGAATTTTTGAAATTCCAGAAGGCGAAGAGAAAATTAAATGGTTAGAAAACCTAATAAAAAATAGACAAAAACTTCCTATGTCTAGCAAGAGATTTAGACACCCAGAATAAATAAGCACAGAGGTTTCCAAATAGATACAATTACAAAAAGGTCTTCTGCAAAGCACTTTATAGCCAAACTCACAGAAGTTAAAGAAAAAGAGAAAATTATAGTTCTGTACATTAGAAGATTGTTAAAACAACAAGAGAAGAAAGCCGGGCTCGGTGGCTCAGCCTGTAATCCCGCGCCTTTGGGAGGCTGAGGTGAGTGGATTGCCTGAGCCCGTGGGTTCGAGACCCGCCTGGGCAGCGAGACCTCATCTCTACAATAAATCAAAAAATCAGCCGGGCGTGGTAGTGCATGCCTGTAATTCCAGCTACTCGGAAGGCTGAGGCGGAAGGATCGCCGGAGCCCAGCAGGTCGAGGCTGCAGTGGCCGGGAGCGGCCATTGCACTCCAGTCTGGGCGACAGAGTGAGACTCCAACTCAAAAAAAAAAAAAAACAACAAGAGAAGAGTATCTAGTCAATTACACATATATAAAAAATCCCCATCAGAGTAACAGTGGATTCCCAGGAGAAACCTTAAAATTCCACGGGAGAAGGTGATGATATATGCACAGTACCAAAAGAAAAAAAAATGCTAGCAAAATATACTATATGCACAAAAACTATCTTTCATAAATAAAGAAGAAATATAGTCTTTCCCAGACAAGGAAAAGCTGAAGGTATTTATCATCATTAGATGAGCCCTATAAGAAATGCCTACACACAGAAGAAGAAGAATGATACCTACTGTCATAAAAACAAATGGAAACATAAACCCCACTGGTAGAGCAAACACTTAAGGAAAAAATCAAAGGTTACTATTACATAAAACCACTAAACCACAATGATAAGCAAAAAGAGAGAAAGGAACAGAGAATATACAAAACAACCAGAAATTAATTAATAGAATGACAGGAATAAGTCCCCATATATTATATTATATTATATTATATTATATTATATTATATTATATTATATTATATTATATTATATTATATTATATATTGAATTATATTAATTCATATAATTAATGTAAATGAATTAAACTTTCCACTTAAAATATATGGACTGGTTGAATGTATTTAAAAAATGAGCTGAGTATATACTGTCTACAAGAAACTCCACATTCATAAAGACACAGAATAAAGGTAAAGGGATAGAAAAATATCCATACAAATGAATTAAAATATGAACAGGATTAGTCAGGTAAAACAAACTTTAAGTCAAAAAGAGAAATAAGGTAAAAAGAACATCATTATATAATGATAGAGGGATCAATTCATCAAGAAGATATAAGCATTCTCAACATATGTGTGCCTAACACTGCAGTACCCAGATATATAAAGCAAATATTATTAGATTTAAAGAGTGAGATAGACTTCATTACAGGGAAGACAGTCTTGCTAGTTGGAGTGATAAAAGTCTTCGACTTCAAAATACAGTTTGGAGATTAGAAAACTGTTAACTGTGTTACAAACACAAAATAACTTTAATGAAAAAAAAAAGGAGTTTGAACATTGGTCTGGAATTTGTTTATAATATTAGGCCTTGGGTTTCTCTAGAGTTATTCTTAGAGCTGACCTAGCAACACATAAATGGGTTTTTCTTCTTGTAATCTTTTTTTTTTTTAAGATGTGGGTTACATTTCAGGGTTAGGTATACAAATGTTCATATAGCAAGTACACTTGTTGATGAGGTGTGCCCCCCCTACCTTGGCAGTTTCCCACCACTGCCTCCCCTGGCAGTTTCCTAGTATTGCCAATCCCTTTCTTCTAGTATTACAATAATTGTTTAAGATCTGCTTATCAGTGAGAACATATAGTATCCTGTTCTTTGTTCCTGTGATAGATCACTGAGCATGATAGACTCTAAATTCATACAAGTTGCTGCAAAGTTCATATGTTTGTCCTTCTTTATGGCTACATAATATTCCACTGTGTCTATGTACCACATTTTTAAAATCCAGGCTAGTTTCGATGGGCAACATAGTTGGTTCCACATTTTTGCTATTGTGAATAGTACTGCAATGAACGTGCGTGTGCAGGTATCTTTTGTGTAGAATGATTTGAGTTCCTCCAGGTATATTCCCAATAGGGGGGTTGCTGGGTCATAGGGAAGGTCAATTTCTAGTTCTTTCAGAAATGGCCACACTGTTTTCCAAAACAGTTGCACTAGTTTGCATTCCCACCAGCAGTGTAGAAGTGTTCCTTTTTCTCTGTATCCCAGTACTGTAGAAGTGTTCTTTTTTCTCTGCAGCCAGTATCTGTTGTTGTTTATTTTATTAATGATGGCCATTCTTACTGGAGTTAGGTGGTATCTCAATGTGGTTTTGATTTGCATTTCTCTGATGATTAGAGTGGCTGAGCACTTTTTCATGTGTCTGTTGGCTGCCCATATCTTTTCTTTGAAGAAGTGTCTATTCATGTATTTTGCCCACTTTTTAATGGGGCTGTTTGTTTTTTTCCTTTTGGCACATTTGAGTTCCTTGTAGATCCTGGATGCTAGTCCTTTGTCAGATATACAGTTGGCAAATATTTTCCCCCATTCTGTGGGCTGTCTCCCTGCTCTCTTGATGGTCCCTTTTGCTTTGCAGAAGTTTTTCAGTTTGATGAGGTCCCAATTGTCTATCTTATCTCTAATGGCATCCAAGAAGACACAAACAAATGGAAAAAGATTCCATGGATAGGAAAAATCAACATTGTTAAGATGTCCATCCTACCAAAGGCAATCTACAGATTCAACGCAATATCCATTAAATTACCAACATCATTCTTCTCAGACTTGGAAATGACAATACAGAAATTCATATGGAAACATAAACGACTATGAATAGTCAAAATAATACTTAGCAAAAGAAACAAAGGAGGAAGTATCACACTTCCAGACTTCAAACTTTACTATAAGGCTGCAAAAATCAAAACAGCCTGGTATTGGTGCAAGAACAGGCATATGACCAATGGAACAGGATAGATATTCTGGAAGCAAAACCTCAATTTCTCAACCGACTCATCTTTGACAAAGCCTCCAAAAACAATTAATGGTGAGAGGAGAAACTATTCAGTAAATGGTGCTGGAAAAACTGGCTGATCACATTCAGAAGATTGAAGTAGGACCCCTACCTATCTCCATACACAAAAGTCAACTCTAAAGGAATCAAAGACTAAACTTAAAACTTCAAACTATAAGAACCTTAGAAAATGTAGGAGATACCCTTATGGAAATTGGAACTGGCAACCAATTCCTGATCAAAACCCAAGTTCTCATGTCTTCTTGTAATCTTAAAGAAGGAAGTGGAGAAAAGGGGAGGTAGAATGGGGGTAAGAGCCTCTTTGAACAGAAAATTTAAAAAGAGAGGAGTAACTTCAGTAAACAATAATTACAATATAAAGATTACTTCTATTTTTTTAGTTTCATGACTGAGAATCTATGAGGTAATTGAAGGAAACAAAAAAATTATGCTACCAGGAAATTCTCAGCAATTTTTAAAAACAGCATTGGGTTGCAATATGATACTTGGTCTAAATTCTAACATTTTTCTCTACCAGCCATATGACCTTGGGAAAATTACTTAACTTTTCTAAACGTGTGTGTGTGTGTGTGTGTGTGTGTGTGTTTTATACGCAAAAGGGAATAATGGTAGCACTGACTAATTGGACTATTGTGGTAGTTCAACGCAATAACAAGAAAGTACAAAGTACAGTCTCAATAAATCTTAGTGCTTAAGATGATAGTGATAACATTAGTATCTTCCCAGATGCAGACTCAAACATAAAAATTGATATGATTTCTTGATGTTCTATCTCACAGCCTAATTAGTAATATGAGATTATTTGTGTATATACTCTATTTACAAGATTAGGTGCTGTTATTGCAATTTTGTAAAAGGTGGATCAAATTCTTATCCATCATGTTCCAGACACATTAAATCCAACATTTATGTATCAGTTAGTTACTAGTCTGTAATTTTTGGAGCAAGGTAGCTGTGAAAATGGACCTGTCCAATACTGATAGAAACCATTATGTCTTTTCTTCTTTGGGGTTTTTATCTAAACTTTGAAACTCTCCAAGGTCCTTTTTTAAATACAATCCATTGATCCATTTACTAGCCCATGGACAGAGTGGCATAAGACCAGAAGTTGGGTCAGTAATTTTTTCTTTTTTCTTTCAGTCTCATTCTGTTGCCCAAGCTAGAATGCAGTGGCAAGCTCATACCTACTGCATCCTGGACCTGCTGGGTTCAGGCAATCCTTCTGCCTCAGCCTTCCAAGTAGCTAGAATTACAGGCACACGTCACTGCTCCAGATAATGTTATTCATTTTTTGTAGAGAGGAGGTCATGTTAGTTTGCCCAGGCTTGTTTCAAACTCCTAGGCTCAGGTAATCCTCTTGCCTTGGCCTCCCGGAATGCTTGGATTACGGGTATGAGCCACTTGCCTGGTCAGCATCAGTCTTCTAAAATGGAAAAGATCCTCCCCATCCTCCTGCTCTGAGCCACTTCTATTCCTGGAAACAAATGCAAACAGAAAAATTACTGTGCTTCCTGTTTTACAAACAAAAACTCTGAATTCTTGGCACTTGTCTATCTGTCATTCTGCACTATTTCAGTATGTGTGTGTATCTTGCTCTCTACATAAATAAACCACTGTGATCTACTTTACTAAATTAAAAAATATGTAATGAGTGTCCACTTTGCATTAGATGCTACAGATAACATGGTTAGACATTATCTGGAGTTCCTGGCTATAAAGGGCTCACAATTGTGTAGGCTGGGAATATAGTCAAATATACTAATGTGAATATGCGAGGTTGTCGAAGCATGTAGGAGAGCCCAGTTGAAACAAGGGAATGAGAAAGGTAGTCATTATAATATTTGAGGAAATATTATCTGAGCTGATTTTGATGAATGACTCAGCATGACTCAGATGAGATGTGGTATGTGTTTTGCAGACATTGGAGTTTGTGGTAGGAAGAATTCCAGGCCAAGGGAATAGCATGCTTGGCATCTCAGAGCTGAGCAAACATGGCGTATTCAAGGCACCAAAACAAGTGGTTCAGCTGGAACAGAAAAAAGACAGGGGAAGAAAGGATAAGATAAAGAAATGATGCCGAAGAGGACAGACGTCAGATCATGAAGGACCTGGTGTGCCATGGAAAGGAATTTGGATTTTATCCTACAAACAGGGGAGATTGATCCTGCATGATTTTATGGACTGAAGTAAAATGATCTGACTTTTCTTTTACAATCTTCTGGTGGCAGAATAAAAAAATTAACAGCAGTGTGTCACACTAAGGCAGGAAATCATGTGAGGAGAAGACAGTGGTAATTCTTTTGGGTTAAAATAGTGTCCTGAATGAGGGTAGATGCTGTGGAGTAAGGAGAATAAGACAGCTGTGAGAATCAGAGAAAAAATTAGTCATATTTGGTAATTAGTTGGGTCTAGAGGATTGGGAAAGGAAGACCTTAAATACCAGCATTAGCTAAATTTAGCACAATGCTTTATAAGTAGGAATGTTCTTAGAATTCAGTCAATGCTTTTTTTATTCTGAAAAGTCTGTCAATACAGGCAGATAGAATTGCAAGTTCTAGTTTGTCCTGACATTTTTGCATTAATTCTGGTGCAGTCACCAAATGTTTATTGAGAACCCACTTGGTAGATAAAGTCAGAATGACTGAGATTTTTTTTTCTCTCAAAGTTAATAGCCTTCAAGAGACACTGACAAGTAAGTTGGCAATATAGCAGCATAAGCACTACAAAGAAGATATTCATGAATTTTTTGACAGGCACTTGCACAGGTAAGGAAGAGAGCCTCGACCCAGCTACCTCAAGCAATTGCCATTCACGATCAAGCACATTTCATGGAACTGGAATTGGAATTGTCTGTCTCCTGCATCTCCATCTCTCCACTGTGAGCTATGTGTAGTCTCAACTTGTTTTCAATTCTTTCTGTGCTTCTGGCCCACTCTCAATCTTCATGTAATCTGCTTTTCCTTATTTCTCAATTTTCTTCAAAACTTTGGCTTATGGTCCACCAAGGTCCTTCTGGCTCTTTTAAATAATGTGATATAACTCTTGAATCGGCTTTCCTAAACCCGTAGCCCATCTGTATTTTTTCTATTTAAACTTGTAAAAAAAAAAGTCTGATAGTCCCATCTAACATTTTACATCAAAGACCCTTGCAAATCCTGTTTTGGCTATCTTTGAGCCCTCTGCTCACCTCTGATCTTATTTTGTGACTGGCTTAAAAAGACATATATTGTGACCACATGGTGCACAATTTGACCATGAAGGACAGGGATCTGTGTACAGAAAATGTAGATGAAGATGTGTGTGTAGCAGGCTTTCTCAGGGTCGGCTTATTCAATATATAATTTGTTGGATTGGAGCAAAGCAGTGGGGCATCTGATAGAAAGTATATGTGTGGCATGGGTTGTGACAGTATGGAGGAAAAGAGACAGGAGGAAGGAAAATGTATCCCAGAGTAGATGATGCTTGAGTTGAAAAGAAAGAAGTAGATTGATAAAAAGAAAGGATACACCCGTAGTGATAATTTTAACCACAAAACCATGAAGGAGCAAGTAGTAGGACACTGTTAAGAAACAGCAAAGTCAAAATACCTAATTGTTCTTCATTTCAGTCAGTGCAGGACATTCAAACACTTGATTATCAGCGTTTCTCAAACAGGAATCTAATTCTCCAAAGAATGATTCAGTTGCTGTAATGGAACCACAGAGAAAGCAAATTATAACCTCCTTTGCTCTTTCCAAGTGAAGAGAAAATAAAGGAGATAGATCAGTTTCCCTTTTGTATTTGCTTTCCTGTTGTATGTTTGTTGATTTCCTCTGGGCTACAGACATATTCTCATTTTGATGGCACAATAGGAATTAAAGTAGCAAGCTGGTCTCATGATGCCTCTTACATAGACTACCCTATTTATTGAAAACAGTTTTACCAACCAGGTCACTCACTTGAGAAACATGAATGAAACCATGAGAACAACATAACTGCACTGTGTCAAGAGGAAGAAGAATATTTGTAAACATGGGATGGGGAAGAATGCTTTAATAGCATACATTGCCTTGGAACCTCCAGCCCTCTGACATAGTTGCTGACAGCAAGGCTACAAATGTAAGACAAACCACAGCAGCGTGTGGCTATAAGAAAGGAAGTAGTTCAAGTCCAAAAATGAGCTCCAATGAAAATAAAGGCACTCCAAGAAACATAAGTTTGAGAAGCACATTCACAGAAGTCATGGACCTTTTAAGCAATTTCTGTAAAAGACTCTCTTGGCCCAGCATAAGGGGCTTAGGAAGAAAACCCAGGGCCTGGCCCTATCTGACTTTTCAGAAAGTTTACACCATCAGAGGAGTAGATCTGTGGCATTACGGGTTTTCCCTATGAGGGCTGCTCATAGAACAAGTCCCAGAATAAATACCAAACTAAATGACAATAATCCTCGTTGACACGCAAAGTGTGCCAGCCTTACATCTGGCACTCAATAACAGAACATAAATTCTCATATCTGTGAAGGGGATTAATCTGTTTCCAGTTCATAAAGATTTTTTTTACTTGATATTTTGGCTCTCAGAAAAGAGTTTGCCTCAAGAACGTAGGCAACTAACTTCTGATAAAAAATTCTTTCCTAAATTAGAAAAGATGAAGACATTTTTATTCTAAACATAGTTTTATATAAAAATATTCTTATATAAGCCATTCAAATACAGACTTTCATTGACCCGCCCTTAGTCTTATCAGTAGCATAACATCATTTTGCATAAGGATAGATACAATTCTGGAAAGAAAAGGAGAGTTTGGTGGAGAAGATTCTCTTATCTAACACCCTCCTTGATAGTTTCATTTGAATGTTTAATAGCCTTCACAAACTTAACATTTCCAAAACTAAAAAATGTTCTATAAATTGGTTTCTTCTATAATTTTGCAAATTTATTCTTCCATTTTCTGAGGCCATATACCTTTGGGGTCAACCTTGACTTCTCTCTTTCTATTACAACTCATACATAACCCAATTCTTTTCAGCGATTTGTTTTCTTTTTCTTTTTGGAAGTGAAAGCAAAACCTAGCACTAACCACCCTGATCTAAGCCACTATTTTCCTCACCTGAGCTACTGAAACCTTCTTACTTGTTTCTCTGCTTCTACACATGCCCCTTATGGTCTTTTTGTCTCCCTGAAGACAGAGTCATTTTATAACACAAGTCACATCACATCAGTCTTTTACTCAAAATTGCTTAAGACATTCTATCACCCTCCAAGTAAAATCCAAGACCTTAATGTGGCGAATAGGATCCTGTATGACTCCACCATTGTTCCTTCCACCCAAACTTCTATGATTCCATCATCTGATACCCTTTCTTTGCTTGCTCTGCCCCATGTACATTCATCCTCCAGTTTTCTTCCTGCTTCTTGGACATGCTAAGCACACACTTCCCTCGAGTCTTTGATGTTCTTACTGTTGAAGCTCTTACTCTCAATATACATAGGCCTCATTCCTCCACCTCCTTAGATGCCTGCTCAAATGCTATCTCATCTAAGGCCTCCCCTGAACACCCTTAATGAAACTGTAATACCTACCCTTCCCTTTATATTTTTTTCCTTATTTTGCTCTATATTTTTTCATAGCATTTATTATCACTGTGTTTAACATATGTATTTTTTTGCTTGATTATTTTTCATCTACTCACTAGAATGTAAGCATCAGCATAGCAGGAACTTAATTGTATTTATTGCTATATCACATTCTTCAGTGAATACAAAGTACTTGGCACAGAGTGGATACTCATGTTTGTTGAATAAATGAATAAGTAAGTTATTGATTAAATAAATATATAAGAGGGAATTTCATACATACGGCAAAATATTACTAGAGCATTGTTTTTCTAGTTCAGTGCAACAGAGACATCTATAGGTATAAAGAAGATTAAGAAGGCAAGGCGAGTATTGGAGTAGTATAATGCTGACTGATATTTTCATTAGGAAATATGTAGGAGCCTAGGTGTACATTTCCATTAAGTCTAAGAAGCACATAGCCTAAAGCGCAACAGATAATCATTTACCTAATTGTTCAAGGTAAGTAAAAATTTGATTATGGAAGATTGAAGACAATGCTGTTTTATCTGAATAATTTTATAACTAACAGATGTTTACCAAGTATCAATCAAGTACATGCAAAGTGCAATCTGAAGCTACACATGAAAAAGACAAAATAATTTCTTGCCTTCAAGGGATTTCAGTGTGTTGAGGTGACAAAACATAAAGCACATAAAGAAATTGAGAAGAAACATATCTGAATGTCATAATGAAAATATCCTAATTTAAAAATTAAGCCAATAAGTTCTAATGAGTCATCAAGTAAAAATATTATCAGATATAGCCTATGCAGTATATTGAGTCCATCAAATCCAAATATACGTTGTAGAGCAGTGTGTGAGAATAAATAGAGAGTAGGAGAGGAAAACAGTGAATCCATTGATTCAATATGCCTCTAGTGACACTGTGGACCAGGCATTGTGTTAGGTACTGGGGCAAACTTAGGCAGTGGAGTTATACAAGGAAAAAATGAAATGAAAATGATTAGCTTTATTTAAGCTAGTGTGTATGAAATCTCCACTTCTCCACTTATAAATTATTCTGATTCAAGTTAATTTTGTTTGTAAATCTGATTTAAGCTACTGCTTTTAAAAATTTTTATTTTAAAGATGGGTACAATTTAGGGTTAGGTATACAAATGGTCATTGTACAGGTAAATGGGCCTCACTTTGGTCCCCACTTCACCCAGTTTGAGATTAAGTAACCTCATTGATGAAGTTTGTCCCCTCCAATTCCCCTGGCAGTTTCCTACTACAGACAATCCCTTTCTTATAATATTATGATAATTGTTCAGGGTCCATTTATGAGTGAGAACATGTGGTACTCAGTTATTTATTACTGTGATAGATCACTGAGCATTTTAAAGTCATATTTTAAACTTTTTGAGAAAAATCATGTTAGTAAGTTTATTTTGAAATTTTATATTAAATTAGACCTTTAGAAAACTTTTATTTTTAAGCTAGTATGGATGGAAATTCATATTTAAAAGTTTATTTTTATAAAAAGTTGTGCACTAACTTTTTTAAAGACAAATGTTGTTCTTTGAACTAGGCTAGTTGAATGGAAAAGCATTATTATTATAAGTTTTTGGAAATAAAACTACTCAATCTTGTAATTAAAAGCCTGCATTTCTGCCACATTTTATTTGATGAAACTCATGTTTATAGTTAATTTCAATTAAAATTTCAGTTATCCAGTTTTATCTTACGAGTACAATAGTGTTTAAGCTAGTTTGGTTGGAAATTCATTTTAATAAGCTCTGTTTATAAAAACTCATATTCAAGATAGTTTTAATTAATCTGCTATGCTGAGGTTTAGATTACATCTCATATTTAAAAGTCAGTTCTAACAAAAGTTTTAGAAATCTTTTTGTTTAGAACAATTGAAATATTCAATCCATTTGGATTACAATTTATGTTCACAGATTGCTTGTATTAAGATACATACATCCAAATGTGTTTAATGAAATATATTCTATTTCAAAGGTGAATCTGACATTAGTTAAATGAACAGATATAGAAGGTGAAGGACAATGATTTAACTTATGACTCTAAAGTAATTGCTGTTATTAAAATTTTAATTTTTAGTGTCATACATGATACACAGTGATGTGAAAACTTAGATTGGAGTGCTCCTTCTCTTTCATGGCATGGCAAACATTTAATTCTTTTTATACTTATTTTAAATTTTTTATTTTATTCACACATTTTATACTCCTGTTGATTTTTTAGTGTGGGTGTTTCCTAAGACTCAACCTTTATTTCTTTTCTGATCACTCTCTATTCTTTTTCTAGTAATTTCTGAAAATCATTTTGATGGTGTTGGGTACATCTCTTAGGTTGGTTCATAATCAACAGGTAAACATTTCCTTGATGTTCAGCTTCATATTTTTAACTCTTTGCTGAAAATCTCCATCAGAGCCTTGATGAATGACCCTGAGAATCCCTGAAATCAATGTATTAAATTCCTATCTCATTGTCCCTGAATGCTCTTCTTCTTTTGAATTACTTTACTCCATTACCACCACCTCAATCACCAGGGAGCCTCTGTAGTATGCCTCATATTTATTTTTTCTTTTACTTTCTCACTAAATTTCTGTAGGCCTTGACTTCAGTACTTGTGGGCAAGGCTCTACCTTGCTTTTTTCTATGTCTTTCCTGAATGTATTCCATCAAAACTATCTTACTTATTGTAGCCCAGAGTAATCTTTTTAAAGCATAACTCTGACCAGTTTATAATTTTTTTCATATGATTCTGCAGGACTGACAACCAATACACCAAATTGAACTCATTATCTTTCTCCAGCGAGTTCTTCCTCTGGTATTCTCTACTATATGTAAGTAATGTGTAAGGGACACATTTGTTTTGTTTCTTGCTGGATCCTCATCTACTAGAAAAATGTTGACCATTCAGTAAGCACTAAGTAAATGCTTCTTGAATGAATGAATAAATGAATAAGGCAATATTCCATTTCTAACTAAAATTACTAAGTTTTATATATTTTATTCCCCAGATATTTCTACTTTCTTCTTCTTGTGCCTTCTGTCACCAGTCTTCTCAGCACTCATTATTTCTTATCTGATATGTGTCAATTGCCTTCTATCTTATGGATGTTTATCTAATAAGTAGGTATAATCATGTCATTTATCTGTTTAGAACCCATCGATGGTTCCCTGAAATGAAATCCTGGATTTTTAGCCTAGCATCAAAACTCTTCATGATCCTACCCGTGCCTATTTTGCGGCATTATATTTTTTGCCACTGTCTGCCTTAACTTTATATTCTGCCTTATTACATTGTTTTTAGACTTACTAAACTCTTCCCTCTGTCCACCCTCTCTGCTAGAGTGAACAACTACCTCAATTCGTCTAGAACTGAAGGAGTGCCCAATACACCAAATTTTTAGTGCAAAATCTTGAAAATCTGGGGAAAACCAGGACTGCTCTCACATATTCTAGGCAGTTTCTAGCTTCTGTGCCTTTAGGCCATGAGTCACTTTTCCTGAAATTCTAATTCTTTGCCTCTTTGTCTATCTAAGTCTACTTGATCTTTTAAAATTACATCAGGCAGCACTTCTCCTTTAAGACTCCTTTTCTAACCCTGGACCAGAATGGTCAGGCGATGACCTCCTAAAGCACAGAAATTATCCTGTTTATCCATGAATTTCTAGAAACTCTTGAGGTGCTTGATTTGTATTAAGCAATTAATAAGTATGTATTAAAATGAGTAAATTATCTTCCAACAAAATAATCTCTAAAATCATAGTTTGACTTGCAAGGTTCTCCAGGAACAAGCACCACCCTTACCATTATTTCATTTCAATTAGAGTCAATGTAATTGCATTCAATTTAACCAAAATTTATTAAATGTCTAATACTTTCTATTATTTACTTTTAATTGAACCATTTTTCAAATGTGCCATTTTTTTTCTGTCTCTACTACGAGAACACCCACAAAATTTACTTGCCTGTGTCTCTACCTATTCAAATTCATTGCATCTGCCAAGGCTCAGAATAACTGCAACTCCTCCATGAAGATTGTTTTGAGTATCAGTCCAACGTGATTTCTTTATCTTTCTACTGTAATATCTCCTTGTTAGGGACAGTCATACATTCCTTGATGTCTCTTGAGCTGTGCTTTATTATTTGTAGTCTTTGACTTTTTTCCTTACTAAATGAGCACTGAGCCCTGTGTCTTCTTCATGATTGAATCCAATGCTTTGTACATTGATATAAGTGAATATTAATTGTTACTTTAAGATGATAAATTAAGAATGTAGCATGGTCTTTGAAATTAAAATGGGCAGTACAAATGTCTATGCCCACTGAACTGAAATTATTGTGCTACAGACCATCTGCTGAGAAGTAGGCAGATTCAAAAGCATTTTGCTTTTATTCTTCCAGAAAATTTCTGCTATGGGTCACTAAATGCAATGGCAGCAAGATTTCTTTTATTTTTTTCATAGTCTAATTTATACAGAAAAAAATCCTTTTTCATCGCTTAGCAGCTAAAAGTCAAATATGATTCCTTTGAATTTAAAGTTGTCTTAGCTTATTAAGATCCTGTACCCTCTTTTATAAACTGTTGCCATGGAAACAACATTTCAGACATTTTGTCTTTTCCTAAATGTCACATCTGCTATCATGCTATATATAACAACATCACATACACACACAAGAAAGATACAGACATCTTTACTGCTTGTGAAAATCAAGTAAATATTTTATAATATGAATACACTATCCTTAATACTAGGAGCTAGCATTTAGAAAATAATTGAAAAGTAGTAAGATAGTCTTGATTTTAAATATTTATTGGAGGTAACTTACAGTCTGGAAAACTGAATTATCTTTGTTTTACTGAAATGACATTTTCAAGTATTCAGCAAGTTGCCACAGTTCTGTTATTTTGAAGTGTCTTGTGAACTTACACTTGTCTTTTAGATTTACTCATATAAATAATTGCCTCTTCAAGTAATGTCAGCTCTGTTAAAGGCCTTCACTCTTCCTTAAATTCCTAGTTTAGCCTTTGTACTCTTCACCCACACAATGAGATGACAGAATACACCCTGTCACCCCCATTCTACCATATAATTATGTTCTTAATCCCTTTCATAAAGACATTGACTTAGCTGTTTATTTTTCTTTTAGACAAAGAGTATGTCATCATCACCAGGTAAAATGCATAGAAGAAAGAGCCCAAGATCAGATGTGAAGAATCCTGACTGATAGTGGTTGTGTTGAAATATGTTTTTACCATTCAGAGATATTAGCCAGGATTAATACCTGCAGGGCCTCTTCTTTAAAAATCTATTATGTGATCAATAGCACAGATTCATATTTTCAACCTGGTTCAGCAAATCTGTTTTTATTCAAAAAATCTTGCTTCTTACCTGGTGTCTGCCCTCTTCAGTTGGTTCCCACTGCAGGGTCATAAATATTTTAGAATAGTCTGTGTATGTAAATTAGTTCAGAATTAAGCATTCCCTCTATAAGTGCCATTCTGGGTAAACAGCATTAGCTTAATTATCAAATTCATTTACTTGGGTAACAAACAACATCTGAACACTTTCTGGGGGAAAGAACTCTGTGTTAGAAAAACATGATGCTAGACTTAAGAAGTTTGTGGCATAATAGAGTATGTAAAATGGAGCCAAGCAGCATAGTAAATCAAAACTTGATAAGCATCACAAAAATATTCAAAAAATTCTTGGGAATTCAGTGGCTCATTTCTGACTGAAAGATCATGGAATAGCGTGAACAAAGGCATTGAGGTAGGGTAATGTATAGCCTTGAGGCTTGAGTAGATACTGATGCCAATTACAGACATGAGGAGTCAGGAGGAATTTATCCTTAAGAGGATATCCTTTTAGATGTCCTTTTAGATATGCTAAGTTTGATTTGCTCATGAAACATTCAGGGAGATCTCTCCAGCCTGCAGTTATAAACTAAAGCTGGAACTCAAGAAAGAGATTAGGAAAATATATTAACTGGGATGGTAAACTGCACTGACACATAGTTGAAATGTTAGAGGCCACTAGATCATAAAATACGCTGGTATCAAGATTGATAAGAAGATAGTGTAATGGTTGTTAAGGAAATAGAAAACAACAAGCAAGCTTACAAAAAGATAGAGCATAAATTTGGGGAATACTTACAGTAAATAGGTGAAGAAATTAGAGTTGGAATGAAAACCATGAGTGTATAATATGATATAATTTGACAAGAACAGAACTTTCTAGAAAGGAAAGTATTGGTCAACCCCATCAGTTAAAGGACTAGAACTAAAAAGTGAATAATACATTTGTATATGTGGACACTTGGTGATGTTTTACCTATCAGATTTATTGAAGTGCAGGAAAAATGATTTTGTAGAGCTATAGTTTAGTGAAGGATCAAGTATAAATTATTTGAAAAAGAGTCAATGGAAAAAAAAATGTAATCGTTTGTGAGCAGCAGAAATGGGAAAATCATAGGCTTCAAGATTCCCAGGCTTCAAGACAAAACTATAAGATTATAACTTTATATTTTAAATTTCTGACTCCTCTTCTGGATGGAGTATGTGTATATTTGGTTTGTGACTCTTTTGTGATCTGTGCCATTCTAACATGATTATTCTTTTGTGAGGGTACAACTTTCATGATCTCATATAATGTTTTATTCTTGGAAGAGACAAAGTCTTCAAGTATGTCTAATATAATAAACTTTAATACGGCCTGAACTGGCTAGGAGGGTGACAGCATCCTCTCTGTACTTGACTGAATATGTATTACTTCTTTATAGCTAAGTATTTTGTTGATGGATATTTAGAAGAATAATGTGTCTTTTTGTTTGATACTCAACATTTGATTATAAGAATTCGAGATTTTTTTCAGTGAGAATCTAGCAAATATCTAAGCCCAGAGAGAGATTTTCTGTGTTAAGAAATCTATTCAAGGTAAGACAAAAATTAGATTCAGGGAAGGTGAGGGCAGAAAAAGGAAGGAAAACTTCCCATCATATTTGTTTCCCATTTTGCACATAAAGGATACAAGGTTTTAATCAAAATCAAGTAAAAATTTTTCCCAGGCCTCAGGCACCTGAGAAAATCATGAAACTCTTTAGAACTTTGGTGAAATATTTTTAAAAGTTTGGAAAATGGACTTATGAAGTCGGCTAGTACTCTCTGCAACCTGAAAGCAACTTCCTTTACTCTTTGAAGCTTCCATCAGGCCCACAGCCAGGTGTGACACAGACTTCATTCCTCTTGCTGAGTTGGGTTGGCTTTGTGTTTGTGCTTCAGGGCATGTTTCAAAACTGATAGATAGATCAAGTTCTTGGTTCAGCATGTCTTAAAAAAAAAATTCAGGCAATTTATAAATGAGTTATTTCAGCTCTGAGAAAGAAATATTTGTTGGATGATTACTAATGGAATGTTCTGATCTTCAATTCTCTACATGACATATTTCGTACAGTTCCTAAATTAAAGAAGAAAGAAAAACAAGCAATTAGCTAAATTTTTGCTTTGTTTTATTCATTCTGTCCAAGAAAATATTATTGGAGACCTTTAAAAATTTACTTTTGAAGAAATGACTTACAAAGTGTAATTAAAAATTCATGCTGTAAATACATTATATAAATTCTATGAATCCTCTGTGTGACTCGAAGGAAAGAAGAGCCATGATACAAAGCATTCTCTGCTTTTTACTTTCAATTGTAATAGAAAGAAGGTTTTAGGAAAATGTTTAAAGTTTAAGATGTGCATAAATTGAAAATCAAAGATGATAAAATGAGCTTTGACAAACTTTTAAAGTATATTTTGTTTGAAATATTTCTAAAATAGAAATAACTGATGCAGTTTTTTTCTTTAAAAGGAACGAAATGGAGTGAAAATACCTTAGATAATTTATGGTAAGAAGTAGGTTAAGTCAAAGGCTCAATACTACTGAATTTTACTAAAGTTCTTGAATTTTAGAAAACTGAAATAGCTTTAAAACTCCTTTTCTTTGCCCAAAATAGTTCCACGAGAACTAGAAATTAGTATGCTTTAATAGACTGATATGTTCTTTATTTTCAAATATATATCACTATAATATTATCATTTTATTTTTACATAGGAAAAAGATCTTAAATTTAGTAGGTTAATTCAATGAAACCTCAAGAACTATTTTTATAATAGATTATATACTTAAGTAAAATAATAGATATGGGGTCTCACTATGTTGCCCAGGCTGGTCTCAACTTCCTGGACTCAAGTGGTCCTCCTGCTTAAGCCTCCCAATGTGCTATGATTGCATACGTGAGCCACTACACCTGGCCCAGAGTCTACACTCTTAAAATGGTTTTGATTTGAAATTCTAGTCACTGTAATTGTTGTAGAGGCAGAGTGATAGCTCTTGAGTTATGGCTTTACAGGATTCTGTTGTGAATCATGTTCCAATCATATAAGCATGTACTGTGAGGCAGAATATTGCCAATACAGGATGAATTTTTCCAACGCAGTATTGTTAGGGAAAACCAAAACCTTTTTTAATATACAAAAGTTTAATAAGAGTATTTTCTAAAAACTCTAATCAGCAACTCTAACCTCTCACTTATTTCCATCAGTAGCTCATTATTAAAATTATCTAAAATTTTCAACACCATGAAGCTTCTAGAGCTTTTCAACTTAAGCATGATATTTTGATTCAAATCACTTGCAATTTAGTTGTGAATGTTAATTTAGGGACTGCATCTAAGATTAATTACAAAGTTTTAAGTTTTTAAATAAATTCCTGATCCCAAACAGCACAGGGTTTGTTGGTAGCAAGTCTAACTCAAGATGTACAAATGAAAACAAGTAAAAGCAGAAATAAGGTATTTTACTTTTGCATATTTTTAATTTTTGTTTATCTCTTGGTAATATTGAAAACTATCAGAGGTAGCAAATTTCCTGGTAAAATTTAACAAAGGAGTATTTTTTTTTCTTCTAAATTTTCTTATGGGACGCACATTTTCTGCCTTCTGGATATTTATACTTGTTTGTCGCATCTTTCATTTCATTTTGTTCATTAGATTCTTTGATGCTTGACTAATCTGCACATAATTCAAATTTACTGAGAAAGTTTATAGTTCATGTTTAACTAAGTACATCACAGTTTTATTACCTAAAGTTCCTGAATCTAAATTCCAAGTTTGAATATCATAATTTGAGTGAATAAAGTAAAATATTGGTAAATTTAATAAACATTCACTAAATAACTCCTGCATTCAGAGTTCTCTGTTTAATACCACAGGTGCAAATTGAAAAACAGTCACTCAAGGAGCTTATGATGTATGTATTTGGGGTATTGTAGCTGAAAACAAGTCAGAATAAGCTAACTGCTTATTATACAAGGTTTTTAAATGATTGAGAGGATTAGAAAAGACAAATCTGAAGGAGGTGAAATTTGAACTGGTGGTCTTTAGAGATAAGCAGAATTTTAAAATGACATGCAAGAGAAAGAAAGAGGTAGCAGGATTCCTGGGAGTGCATGAAGCATAAGTAATATCTCAAGAGGAAAATGATGGGGGCACTTGGGTAACTGAGCACAGCCAGATTATCAGGTAGTCACTGGAGAGCAATTGTCTATAAAACTGGCAACGGAGGTAAAGTCCACCTTGTAGAGGACTTTAATATTCAATTATATATTCTCAAAGAGGTAATTGAGTGTGGCTAAAGAGAGACCTAACAGCTTCCAAAAAAAAAAAAAAAGTGAATTCAGTGGATTAACGCAGAAAGGCCTGCAGGCAGAAAGGCAATTGATGAGGGTTTGCAGCAAGCATTGTAATTTAAGTGGTACTGAAAAACCTTGTGTACATAGATTCTATAGACTTACAACTGTATGAACATGGCCTTTAATGGAAAAGTCTTAAGTGATAAAGTTTTGTGCCTGAGTGAATGAACAAATAGAGGCAACTTTGAAAGAAAGAGGTTAGAAGGAGGAGTTAGCTCCAAAGAAAGTGCTGAATTTTCTTTGGTCATGTACAGTATGTGGTTGCATCAAAGGCATCCTAGAGACAATGAGAGCACTCTGCTGAAAGCACAGGCCTTGAGCTTAGAAAAGGACATTTGTAGGAAGCATGGATGAGGAGGTCATTTCCAGAGAAAAGGTTGCTCAAGACTATGAGAATAGAGGAGGAAGCTGAGAGATAAAGCATGGAGGAAAGATGTGCCTACTGAGAGAATGAATGTTGAAAAAGAGAAACAGGTTTCAATAGAGTTGAGGTGAAAGAAAGGGGCAATATAGAGCAAAAAGGAAATTTGCATAAACAAATCAAATGATCCTACCGTGGGGCCAGGAAAAGATAAAACAAGAATGAAAATAAATGGAAAAAACTCTTCATGACTTTGGAAATTAGGCTATGAGTATATTAGTAAAAGCAGTTTTACTAGAAAAATAGAGGAGAAGACAGAGAATAGGAAGGTAATAGAAAGAATGGGCAGAGTTAGCAGTGTGGTGCAGTAGTATGGAATGCCTCTCAAGTGATTTGACCAGGAAAAAATAGACTGAATGACAGTTTGAAAGAACAGCTGAGTTGTAGGATGGCATGAATCCATTTACTGGATGAATATACCTGAGCATGTAGGAAGACAATACATAATTCATAGATATGATCCTATACCTTGAAAATCCAAGAGAATCTTTCAAAAACCTGCTTGCACTGATAAAGGACTTTGGCAAAGTCTCAGGGTACAAAATAAACGTGCAAAAGACAGTTACATTCCTATACATCATCAACAAGCAGGCAGAGACCTAAATAAAAAACACAATCCCATTCACAATAGCCACCAAAAATATGAAATACCTCGGCATCTTCCTAACCCGAGAAGTGAAAAACCTTTACAATGAGAATTACAAAACACTGCTCAAAGAAATCCAAGAAGACACAAACAAATAGAAAAATATTCCATGCTCATGGATAGGAAGAATCAATATTGTTAAGATGTCCATTCTACCAAAGACAATCTACAGATTCAATGCAATACCTATCAAGTTACCAACATCATTCTTCTCAGACCTGCAAATGACAATACAGAAATTCATATGGAAACATAAACAACCACGAATAGCCAAAACATTCCTTAGCAAAAGAAACAAAGCAGGAGGTATCACACTTCCAGACTTCAAACTTTACTATAAGGCTATAGTAATCAAAACAGCCTGGTATTGATACAAGAACAGGCACATAGACCAATGAAACAGGATAGAGATTTCAGAAGCAAAGCCTCAGTTCCTCAACCAACTCATCTTTGACAAAGCCTCCAACAATACCACTGGGGAGAGAAGAACCTATTCAATAAATGGTGCTGGGAAAACTGACTGATCACATGCAGATCAAAACAGGACTCCTACCTATCATTATACACAAAAATTAACTCTAAATGAATCAAAGACCTAAACGTAAAACCTCAAACTATAAAAATCTTAGAAAGCTCAGGAGACACCCTTATGGAAATTGGACCTGGGAACCAATTCTTACTCAGAATCCTAAAGGCCAATACCTTAAGAAATCAGATGGACAAGTGGGACCTCATCAAATTAATGAGCTTCTGCAAAGCAAAAGAAACCATCAAGAGAACATGGAGTCAGCCCACAAAATGGGAAAAAAATATTTGCTAGCTGTATATCTGACAAAGGTCTAACATCTAGAATCTACAAGGAACTCAAATGTGCCAAAAGGAGAAAACAAACAGCCCCATTAAAAAGTGGGCAAAAATGTGCTCTTTGAGCCATGGCTGTTGCCATGCTTCCTGGCTTTGGCCCCCTCCCCCACCTTGGGGAGGTGAATCTTCTTTCTTCCTTCTCTTTCTCTCTCTAACTTACTTGTAAATAAACTTTTCTTTCTTAACCTTAAAAAAAAAAAAGTGGGCAAAAGACATGAATAGACACTTCTCAAAAGAAGACACATGGGCAGCAAACCGACACATGAAAAAGTGCTTGACCTCACTCAACACCAGAACAATGCAAATCAAAACCACATTGAGATACCACCTAACCCCAGTAAGAATGGCCATCATTAATAAAACAACAATAGATGCTGGCGAGGATATGGAGAAAAAGGAACATTTCTACATTGCTGGTGGGAATGCAAACTAGTGCAACCTCTTTGGAAGACAGTGTGACAGTATCTGAAAGAACTAGAAATTGACCTTCCATATGACCCAGCAATTCCCCTATTGGGAATATACCTGGAGGAACTCAAATTATTCTATGAAAAAGATACCTGCACATGTAAGTTTGTTGCAGCTGTATTCACAGTAGCAAAAACATGGAACCACCTGTGTTGTCCATCAAAGCTGGACTGGATAAAAAAAAATGTGGTACATATACCCACTGGAATATTATGCAGCCATAAAGAAGGACAAATATACAGACTTTGCAGCAACTTGGATGGATTTGGAGTCGGTCATACTCAGTGATTTATCACAGAAACAAAGAACTGTGTTCCATATGTTCCCACTCATAAGCTTGAACAATTATAATTCTATAGAAAGTGATTGGAAGCAATAGTCGGGGTGGGGGTTGGGATTGGGGGTTGAGGGAAACTGCTAGGGGAGGGAGGAGCATACCTCATCAACAAGAGTACCTGCCTGATTAATGTTTGTGTACCTAACCCTGCATTATATACACAGAGGATGCAAGAATAAAGTTATCTTCATTAAAAAAAAAAAGAAAAGAAAGGAAATGGAAAAAACTCTTCATGACTTTGGAAATTAGGCCACAAGTATATTAGTAAAAGCAGTTTTACTAGAAAAATAGATGGGAAGACAGAGAATAGAAAGATAAAAGAAAGAGAGGGCAGAGTTAGCAGTGTGGTACAGCAGTATTGAATGTAGATGCCTCTCAAGTGATTTGACCAGGAAAAAAATAGATCGAGTGACAGCTTGAAAGAACAGCTGAGTTGTAGGGTGGCATGAATCCATTTGTTGGATGAAGATACCTGAGTATGTAGGAAGACAATACATAATTCATAGAGTTAGAAGATGTGAGAAAAACATACTAATAACACATTTCTTAAAGATTGAGAGATATAGAGTACATGTAGATAAACTAAATATCAGAGCACCATTTTATTTAATAGAGAGAAAGTAAATATAAAGAGTGGTGTGTGTGTGTGTGTGTGTGTGTGTGTGTGTGTGGTGTGTGTGAAATGAGTATTTTTTTTCTTTTTCAGTTGATGGTCTTATGTAGGATACCTCAATTTCAGTAATATGGGACATAAGGTTCTGCCCAGATTTGTTTTTGTTGGGTTCTGGATAAGACTCAGAATTTGTTGACAAAGTTTTCAAAAGAGATGTAAGACCCATCAATCTAAGACTACACAGAAGACCTATGTTTGTTTTTGACTTTCATTGTCATTATTTTGTTCTTCATTAGTCTTATAAGCTTGTGACTGGGCCACACATAGAAATATATATATATTTTTAAGTGAATGTCATTAGGGAAAAAAATTATTATTTACTGATAAAATTTCTGATTTTTTTTTCTTCAGTTAATTTTGGTCAGACATTTAAATATTTTTCACTTCAGTTTGCTTTATACATTTGCCCTTCATACACTTGCTGTGTGAGAATGGATAGAGTCACATATTAGCAACATTATTCATTTAATTATATGATCTATGCATATCTATATATCATATATCCTTATAAAATATCAAAGATTGTCAATTTATATTATATATACTACATCTAAATTAATTTTTATTTCAAAATCAGATCATGGCTATGATAAAAATGATCATCATAATTTATCAGGTAATTGTAAGAAAATGCTATTAGATACATTGAGTCAAAGGATTTTACTAAGAAAGTTTAGAATGTAGAAATCTGAAATTATACACACACATAATGTCTTCTTAATGAAAAGAAATACTCAATGAGACCTGAAGATAATTTTTTTCCCCTTTCAGTTACAAATGCTTTGATACTCTTACACATTTCAAAGACAACATTTACACTTTAAAACATATACTCATTGAGTCATAATTTAAATAAATAGCATAAATAGTTTTTGTTAATATTTACAAATGCCCAGTTCTTTGCCTGTTCTTAACTCATAGTAATCTACATTCACCAATCTTCTTTAAATCTAAGTGGAACGTTGTGATTAAGTTTTGGCCCATGTAACATATGGAAAAGTGACATACTTTTGTGTTTCCATGCACAGCCATAAAATATACTATATACTCTTTTATGCCTTTTCTCTTGTTGACTGGACTGAAAGCAAAGAGCTCTAAGATGTTGGAGGTGGGAGAACAGAAGGATACCAAATCTCTGACACCGTTTGGAAGAGAGCCACCTACAAAAGACCCTGGATGAAGCTCATTGACTTTGAATTTTGTTCTAAAAACAAATAAACATTTGACATGCTACCTCACTGCAACTTCTGAGTTGTTTATTATAGCAGCTAGCATTACTTATCCTGATTCATACAGAATGTCTCAGTAAACTAATTCAGTTTCTTACTGAAAAACAAGTTTGTATTTTGTTGTTCAGTTTTACTAAAATCAACATTTTTAATGACATTCCCATAAAATTAGCCTGAAAATTAAGGAAAAACAAAGTTAAACATGTTTCTTTATTGTAAGGCTTCTTGGAATCTAATGTTTTTGTAATTTTTCAAGAAGAAAATATATCAACATTCCTAAGCATGTTTGCCCATGGAACACTTTGCTATAGAGACACCTCTATTTTTTATTTTTTATTTTTTATTTTTGAATTGGAGTCTCACTCTGTCGCCCAGACTGGAGTGCAGTGGCCGCTCCCAGCCACTGCAGCCTCAACCTGCTTGGATCCGGCGATCCTTCCACCTCAGCCTTCCAAGTAGCCGGAATTACAGGCATGCGCTACCACGCCCAGCTGATTTTTTGATTTATTGTAGAGATGAGGTCTCACTGCCCAGGCGGGTCTCAAACCCGCGGGCTCAGGCAATCCACTCACCTCAGCCTCCCAAAGGCGCGGGATTACAGGCTGAGCCACCGAGCCCGGCTAGAGATACCTTTATTAATATCTATCAGAACAAGATTCCCCAAAAGGCAATTTGCTTTAAGAAAATGGTGCTAGGTTGGGCTCAGTGGCTCAGCCTGTAATCCCAGCACTTTGGGAGCCTGAGGCAAGTGGATTACCTGAGCCCGTGGATTTGAGACCCACCTAGGCAACTTGGCAAGACCGCGTCTATACAATACATCAAAAATTAGCTGCGTGTGATAGCATACCTGGAGTTCCAGCTACTTGGAAGGCTGACTTGGAGGGATCCCTGGAACCCAGCAGGTTGAGGCTGCGGTGGCTGGGGGCGAGCTACTGCACTCCAGTCTGGGTGACAGAGTGAGACTTCAACTAAAAAAAAAAAAAAGAAAAGAAAAGAAAGAAAATGGTGATAAAATAATTTTACTATGCAAGTTTATCAAAAGGTTTACTATTTTTAAGGCAGCAAAATAGTTAATTATATTAAATACACTTTTATGACATTATTTTAAAAATAATTGTATTGGAATATTTTTCTTATGTTTCAAATGATATACAATACTCCAATATGAAAAGATTCCTCTAAATAAATTGTATTCAATGCAGACAGATGATAAAATTTAAATACTAAGCAATAGTAAGACCCAGAAAAGCAATTACTAATCCTAGGGTGAAATGAATAACCAGTCAGAACTTACAACATCTATGCAAAAGCCATCTTTATATGTTGCTTGTATTATTCAAAACATTTTCAGGATTGTTTTAAATGATTTTATTTCTCAGTGATTAATTAGAGAGGAAATAGACATAAGATAAGATAATAACATTTTCTATTTTTAATTCTGTGATTTTCTTGAACTTTCCTTTGGACAGCAAGACAACACCATTTCTATACTCACCCCTATGTCTCTGAATGTGCACACTGCTGCATTCTGACACTTGAGTAAGAGAAAAAAGAATCACTTAGTCAATTAAGAAAGACAATTTTCTCCATTCCAGTTATAGGCCATATGAAATTCTAATGGAAACAGCTGATAAATATATAAACTCATTTTGATATCTTCTTATTTTTGACTGTCTCTCATTTAGAGAAGAAAAAAAAAGCACTACACCTTGTAATCTTCCATTAATGGGATAATTCCACAGTTGAAAATTAAGGGAAAAAATATTTTTTTTATTTTAAAAATAGCATTCTTTCCTTTTCCTTTTCCAATGATATGTTTCTTCTTTGTATCTTACAGACTTTTTTTTTTTTGACTCTTTCTTTTTATTTCAATTGTTTTTGGGGGCTACAAATAGTTTTGGTCTGGACTTTAAGTGTACCCTCCCTACTATGCACATTGTACACAATAGGTGATTTGTTTGTCCTTATACCCCTTTCCCCTGCTTCTGAGTCTCCAGTGCCTATCATACCATTGACTTGTGTGTGTTGAACCATCCTTGCATTCCTGGGATAAACTCCATTTGGTCATGGTGTATTATTTGTTTTATGTGCTGTTGAATTTGTTTTCCTAAAATATTTTTAAGGATTTTTGTGTCTATGTTTATAAGGGATATTGTAGTTTTCTTTTTTTGTTGTGTCTTTTCCTGGCTTTGGTATCAGAGTACCTGTGTAGAGGTACTCTGTGAAGGTTGCCTGTTTGCTGTGTTATTTCTTTTGCTGTGCAGAAGCTTTTTAGCTTTTTAGGTTAATTAAGTCCCACTTGTTTATTTTTGTTTTTGTTGCATTTGTTATTGGGGCTTTAGTTATAAATTCCTCGCATAGGTCAATGTCCAGAAGATTTTTCCTAGTATTTTTTCCCTAGGATTTTAATGGCTTCAGGTCTGAAATGTAAGTCTTTAATTCATCTTGAGTTAATTTTTGGATATAAAGAGAGATAAGAACCAAGTTTCATTTTCTGCATCCAATTTACCCAGCCCCACTGTTGTGTCAATTCAACAAATATGCTTTTTATTTGCTTTGTCAAAGATCAGTTGGTTGTAGGTATTTGAGTTAATTTCTAGATTTTCTATTGTGTTCCATTGATTTATGTGTCTGTGCTTGTATCCATATCATGCTGTTTTGGTTAATACAACCTTGTAGTATATTTGAAGTCAGGTAATGTGATCCCTCCAGGTTGGTGCTTTTTGCTTAAGATTGTTTTGGCTATTCTGACTCTTTTTTTGGTTCCATATGAATTTTAGGATTTTTTTTCCTAATACTGTGAAAAATGACGTTGGTAGTTTGTTAAGGATTGCACTAAATTTGTAGATTGTTTTTGGTAGTATGGTCATTTTAACAATGTTAATTCTTCCAATCCATGAGCGTGGGATGTATCTCCAATTGTTTGTATCCTCTAAAATTTCTTTCATCAGAGTTTTCCAGTTCTACTTGTACAGATCTTTTACCTCCTCAGTTAAATATATTTCTAAGCATTGTAGTTTATGGGGACTGTTATAAATGGAATTTAGTTCTTGATTTGATTTTCAGCTTGGTTGTTATTGGTGTATATTATTGCTACTGATTTGTGTGTGTTGATTTTGTATCCTGAAACTTTTTTTTTTTTTTTTTGAGTTGGAGTCTCACTCAGTCGCCCAGACTGGAGTGCAGTGGCCGCTTCCGGCCACCACAACCTCGACCTGCTGGGATCCGGCGATCCTTCCGCCTCAGCCTTCCAAGTAGCTGGAATTACAGGCATGCGCTACCACGCCCAGCTGATTTTTTGATTTATTGTAGAGATGAGGTCTCGCTGCCCAGGCGGGTCTCGAACCCGCGGGCTCAGGCAATCCACTCACCTCAGCCTCCCAAAGGCGCGGGATTACAGGCTGAGCCACCGAGCCCGGCTAACTTTTTTTTTTTTTTTACTGAGTATTATAGACTCTAAATCCATCCATGTATCCTGAAACTTTACCAAATTCATTTATCAAGTCCAGGAGTCTTTTGGAGGAGTCTTTAGGTTTCTTTAGGTATCATATCATAGGTGTACAGAAATAGTTTGATGTTTTTCTTTTCCATCTTTTTTTTTTTTTCATCCTGATTGCTTTGGCTAGCACTTCCAGTACTATCCTGAATAGGAGTTGTAAAAGTATCCATTCTTGCTTTGTTCCATTTCTGAGCAGGAATGTTCAACTTTTCTCCATTTAGGATGACGTTGGACTGTGAGTGTATTGTATACAGTTTTTTATTATTTTGAGGAACGCTCTCTCTATGCCTATTTTTTGAGGATTTTTATCATGAAGGAATGCTGAATTTTATCAAATGCTTTTTTTGCATCTATTAAAATGCTCAAATAATTTTTAGTTTTATTTCTATTTAAGTAGTGGATCATGAATTGACTTGTGTATGTTGAACCATTATTGCATTCCTGGGATAAAACCCATTTGGTCATGGTGTATTATTTGTTTTATGTGCTGTTGAATTTGTTTTCCTAAAATATTTTTAAGGATTTTTGTGTCTATGTTTATAAGGGATATTGTAGTTTTCTTTTTATTTATTTATTTATTTTGTTGCTGTGTCTTTTCCTGGCTTTGGTATCAGAGTAATACTGGTTTCATAGACTGAGTCAGGGAGGATTTCTTCCTCTCCAATCTTGTGAAATAGCTTCAGTAAAATTGAGGTCTGGTAGAATTTACCTATGAGTGCACCAGGTACTAGACATTTTTTTGTTGTTGTTGTTGGAAGACTTTGATTCAAGATTGTTTTCAGGAATTAATCCATTTCCTCTAAATTGTCTAGTTTGTTTGCATAGAGGTGTTTATAATAGTCTTGGATGATATTTTGAATTTCTACCATATCAGTTGTAATGTCTCCATTTTTACTTCTGATTGAGCTAATTTGTATCTTCTCTCTTTACTTCTTAATTAATCTAGCTAGCAGTCTACTCATTTTTTTTTTGAGTTGGAGTCTCACTCTGTTGCCCAGACTGGAGTGCAGTGGCCGCTCCCGGCCACCGCAGCCTCGCCCACTGGGCTCCGGCGATCCTTCCGCCTCAGCCTTCCAAGTAGCCGGAATTACAGGCATGAGCTACCATGCCAAGCTGATTTTTTTTTTTTATTGTAGAGATGAGGTCTCACTGTCCAGGCGGGTCTCAAACCCACGGGCTCAGGCAATCCACTCACCTCAGCCTCCCAAAGGCGCGAGATTACAGGCTGAGCCACCGAGCCCGGCTGATCATTTGTATTTCAATTTCATTTAGTTCTGCTCTGATCACCATTATTTCTTTTATTCTGCTAGTGTTGGCTTTGGCTGAGGTAGGCACTGTAGGGTTTCCTTGGTTATGTATAGCCTTGGTGTGATGAATTTCTCAATAGCTAGATGTGGCAGCCCTGTTCTGGGTACCTGAACTCTCTCTCTCTCAGTATCCTGAGTGACTCGTGTGACTTGGAAAGTTGTGTAAGCTGGGGATGGAATCAGGTCTATCCCAAAGCTGAGGCACCGTGTCTGATGTGGTGGGTTGTGATGTCCACCTATGGCCAGGAGGTGGTGACTGTGGGCGAAAGCCAGCTGCCACCACGCCCGTGAGGTTTCTCCTTAGCATGTGCTGCTCCAATGAAGTGCCCAGCTATCCTAGGTGGAGTGTGGGTCTTTGAGGATCACCCAAGTTCTCTATCTGTTTTGAGTCATTGAGAGGAGTGAAGGGGGTGGGGAAAGGAACTTGAGCACTCCACAGGAATGCACTTGGCTACCCCAGTGGGGATTAGGAGGGAGTTCCAGGCCACTGGAGTAACACTTTTGTGCAGGGCAGGCACAGAAGAGTGTAAGGTTGCTGTGGCAATGAGTCCTGAATTCTTATCTTAGCCTCAGGCAATTTGCCTTCCAAGTGTCAGGATGCAGCTGGCCTCATGGCCGCAGGTGTTCTCAAGGCATCCTGTCCTACCCATGAACTATCTGCAACTGTGGAGTTTGTTTTTGAGGCCTATGCCCTCCCAAGCCAGGTATAAAGCAACTACCTTTCCCAAAAGAGTCGAGTTGCTGGGAAATGATGACTGGCACTGCTCAAGACTTTCTTTTGTCCTGCACAACTCCATTTGGGCTTTGGTGGAACACAGTTATGGGTAAGACAGTTTCCCCTGAAGGACTAAAGCCCTGCAAGGCTCAGGGGGCTCTCCAAGTTCACAACAGGAGCACAGAATTGCTGAATTCCCCTCACTCACCTTCCTCATTGCATCTGAAGGCTGCTGGTGGACCGTGGTGGTGCAGGTGAAAGTCTCAGTAGCTTTTTTAAGGGTGTTTCTTTTTCAACTCCAATATTTTAGGAATCTATGAGTATAAACTAATTTATAATTTAAGTTGATAATCATGAAAGTAAGTATGCCCCAAACTTTGTAGTACTTTGCAGTGAGGTAAAGGGAGAAAGATATGCTGAAGGTGAGAGAAAGAAAAAAATTTAAGAAAACAGACCCGTAACTAACTAATATAGTATCATATAATAATGTTAACATTAATTGAAAATGCAAAAATCTTAAAATTACAAGAATAAATATTTCAGGTATACTAGTAGACATTGCAAAGAACACTAATGAAGAATCTGCCTACAGGACAAGGTCAGCCCAAAGTTTTATTGTAATCAGTGTTGCTGTTTGTAGCTTTGCTTGATTGGGTCTCAATGATCAGACTGACATTTTTTATCATTTACACATTACAAATCAAAAATTTATAATTTTCTGCATAGCTTCTTTTTAAAAAGTCACATTTAATTTTAAATATTAAAATAAAACAGACAATTCAAAAACATGGTTTAATATCCTTAATCAATCACATGGCTACTATTAACCATTGTTAATTACCAACGTTAGTATCCAAATACTTTGTTTCTTATGCTTCATCGTAAATACACATTTTTTTCTGAAACCTGATTAGACATTGTTCTAGAAAGATAACAAGTGAAAGATGGGTAATAATGATAAAGTTTCAGTCATAATTAACAAAGGAATTAAGTGGTACTCAGTCTAGAAATTAATTATCTTAAAAGTATCAAAAACTTCCATGATTAAGAGAGTTGATGACTTCAATTTCACCTATAAAGTCAGACAATTTTAGGGTATGTAGAAATTTTGAGAATCAAATCTCGATCCAGGAATTAACGCTCTCTGTAATGTTTCCACAAGTGGTCAGAGAGACTCCTTCAATATCTGAAAATTTCCTCCAAAGTGAGAATACCACTTTCTGCTAAAGTAAACTATTTCATTGGGGAATAGCTACATTTGTTAGAAAATTCTTTCTTTTGTTGAGCCTAAATTGTGCCTTACTTTTACACCATGTAGTGATTCCAAGTCTGACTTCAGAAACAACTGGGGAGGAATCTAATTAATATTTTCTATAACAGTTGTTAATATGTTTGAAGATAACCGTATGGTGTATTGAAGTCTTCTAGTCTCCAAGTTAAAGTACTCCTTCCTTTGGAAATATTTATCTTATAATATATATTCCCTGTTATCTTATGACATCAACCATGGTCTCGTGTATGCTTACTTGCCTGAAAAATACTTTTCAAATGGAAATTTCTGGAACTTGATGCAACATTTCAAGTGTGTTTTGGCCAGTCAATGTTTTGTTTGGTGCTTCTCTACATACCACTACAGACATAGCACTGTCTTCCTTGGAAGATACATTAAATGAAGGAACACTGAACTTCCAATCATCTTAAACCTGTACTATTAAGCCATGCATCTTTTTTCTAATATGTATGAAATTGCATTGTTAACTTGGAATGCTAAAATATTTTTAGTATTAAATTCCAATTTCATAGATTTAGCCCTGTGTACCTGACCATTGAATCTTTCTATCCACTTCTGACAACTAATAAAAGGATGAATGGACCTTGGACTTTGGGCCAAATCCAGTTCACTGCTTCTTCTGTGAGTAGAGTTACATTATTATAACACATTTGTTTATGCACTATCTACAGTGTTATTTGTGCTTTAACAGCAGAGTTAAGTACCTATGAAAAAGACTGTATGACCCACAAAGCATAAAATATCTATTATCTTGTAATGTATATAAAAAAAGTTTTCCTAACTGGAATAGCATATTAGTTGCTTATTCCTGTTTCCTGCAGATTTATTCCTCATGAAGACTGGATTACAGATTAGACAGATTAGAATTATTAGAGGCAAGAATCAAATTGGACATTAATGAATAATGTATTTTTTGCATTAATTCATTTCATCTAATGTGATTCCAAATAACTGAACTGTCATCTAGCCCATGTTTCTTGGTACCATGAAGAAATACCTTGCTGAAATTAAGATATACTCTCTCTGCTACACTCCCAGACATGACAGTTCAGAAACTCTAAAACTAGAAATGGTTTAACTGAAATGACATCTTAGTGAACATATGTCTGCTCTTAGAACTCACTATTTTCCTTTCTTAGTGCTTGATCAACCCATTTTATTTTTTTCCCTCAGAAAAAGTATTTCTCAGAAAAATAGTTTTTGTAGAACCTAAAATAAAGAGTCCCAAAGTCAAATAATTTGATGAAACACTGCATTCTACATTCTATATACCTTCTTTGGAGTTACAATATGCATTAGCATATTAAAAGGTCAGAGAAATTCTGAGTCATTATACCTCTTTAAGTGAATTCAATACACTCCATCCCCACATTATTTAACTCTAGCACCTGCCTTTCTTGTTATCAAGAAACTTTGGCCGGGCTCGGTGGCTCAGCCTATAATCCTGTGCCTTTGGGAGGCTGAGATGAGTGGATTGCCTGAGCCTGTGGGTTCGCGACCCGCCTGGGCAGCGAGACCTCATCTCTACAATAAATCAAAAAATCAGCCGGGCGTGGTAGTACATGCCTGTAATTCTGGCTACTTGGAAGGCTGAGGCAGAAGGATCACTGGAGCCCATCAGGTCGAGGCTACGGTGACTGGGAGCGGCCACTGCACTCCAGTCTGGGTGACAGAGGGAGACTCCAACTCAAAAAAAAAAGAAACTTTGTTGGAAGAAACATAGGAAAAAATTGTAAATTCCTCTGAGGAAGAATGTTAATAGATGTTGAAAAATTATGTTTTGTGGGTTTTAGAATCATGTGGAAAATCAGCATGACTAGTTTCAATTGCACAAATATCTCAAAATTTAAAAAAAATGTATAGTTCCATTTTAAGAATGACTGTTGGTTTTGTTCTGTGTTGCTTTAATGTTCTAGGCTGAATTGACATTTGTAATACTGATATAAGTACAGTTAATTATTATGGAAATAGTAATAGACATAAACAAAAAGAGTCAAACTTTAAAAATATGAACCTTTCCATGAGAGTTAGAGTTATTTCTGACTTGTTTGTATACTTGTAACTCGCTATTTTGCAGACAGAGTGCACTCTGTAAATCTATTAAATGACTGAATGAATTAGTAAATAAGTAAAGGAATAAATGTTATATTATTATAACACTACCCATTTTTAATATAATAGACATTTCCACATTATTGATAAGGTAGAAAATTTTCACTATTTCACTATTCTTTACCAAGAATATGAATGAAAACCAATAATCGCCAAATTTTTAAAAAATAAAAGAAATTCAAGGCTTACTCATGCTTTTTTTTTTTTAAAGTCCCATTTGATACAATCAAAGCAGTCAGGTTCAGAATTTCTACATTCTTGGCATTTAGGGACAGAGCTTGAGGATCAATAACCACCAAGCTGTATAATATTTTTAAGGCTTAAATTTAAAATATATATAAAGTTGGAGCATAAATTCAGAAACAAATGTTCAAATGTCTTGGATAAGGACCTGCATATTTTTCTCTAAAGCTGCCTTGGGAAATATAATTTTAGAAATTTATTTTTAGTTAAACATTTGATTACACTATTTTTAAACGCATATTTAAACATACTGTTTAAAAATATCAATCAACCATTATTCCTTTCAGAAAACCATTGTAATAGAAAAATCCATCAAATTTTTCTCCTAAGGAATATACTGATATTTTAGTTCTTTATGAAGTGGCAGTAGCTTTTCAAACCACCTATGCATCATGTCAAGTGTCCTATTCATATTTCAGTGGAAATGCATTTGCTTATTTACTTGAACCTGAATTTTTTGGTGGGGGAAATATACATGGTTGGGGGGTTCTGTTTGTTTTTGTTTTAGAAATTGTGCTAGAGATTGCTGTAAGAAGGCTATCCCTTATGGATAGTGACACCTGATACTTCATTGGTTCTTAAGGCTAATTTGACTAACTTCTTGGTTAAATCAAAATATATGCTATTTATATCACATAATTATTTTATGATAACTTTTTCTTTAAAAAAAAAAAAAACCTTGTTGGCTACCAGATATCACCATTTTTCTAAGAATTAGTAAGTAACTTATTTTGCTCTTTTTTCTTTTTCTTTTTTTTTTTTGAGTTGGAGTCTCACTCTGTCGCCCAGACTGGAGTGCAGTGGCCGCTCCCAGCCACCGCAGCCTTGACCTGCTGGGCTCCGGCGATCCTTCCGCCTCAGCCTTCCAAGTAGCTGGAACTACAGGAGTGCGTTACCGCGCCCGGCTAATTTTTTGATTTATTGTAGAGATGAGGTCTCGCCAAGTTGCCCTGGCAGGTCTCGAACCCGCTGGCTCAGGCAATCCACTCAGCTCAGGCTCCCAAGGCGTGGGATTACAGGCTGAGCCTGGCATGTTCTTTTTTCTTACATGGCATGCTCTTTTTTCTTACATAGTAGTTTTTTTTTCTTCACCTTAAGTTTTATTTTAAACTCAGTTTTCAGATAGACAAATTTTTAGTCAATTGGCTATAATATTATTAGCAGTTTGTATGATGGCTTCACCATTAGATTATAATCTCTTTCTTCTCAAGCTCCATAGTTTATTTTTATTTATATCAGTATTTTCCATGGTATCTTGCAAATGCTATTTTTTCAAAAATATTTCAATGATTAGGGAATGACTCATATAAAATCTCTTAAGATGGAACCTAGCATGTGATAGACATTCAATAAATACTTAATGGGGAAAAAAATACCACCCCAGGCTCTGGACAAATCACTGATTACTCCCTCGGAAGCTCTGAGGGTTTGTCAGCCATGGTTGTGCATGCACATCCAGAGTGCTGGGCTCAGAAGTAAGAGTGCTAGAATCTGACTGCATGACTCTCTTTTTATTTGTGGTTTGAGCTTTGGAAAACTATCAAACCTATCTAGCCTACATATGCTAATCTATAAAATAACCCTCATGGAGGTTCTATCAAGATTAAATGGTCACAAAGCCCAGCATGCAATAATGATTTTTTAAAAAGTTATTATTATTTTTTATCATTCAAACTAATAGTTTTTAATTACATTTATATTCTATGAAGATAGAACATTCAAATATTATTTATGTTCACATTTTGAGGGAACATTATGATTCCTCAAAGTCCTAGCTGTCTGTGAACACAGCCTATTGTTTTATTGATTTTGCCTCTGAAAGTTCCTAGATCCACCATTAGAAGCTCTAGTGGGAAGTTTCTGTATTGCTTCTTTATTGTTTTCAGTTATCAAGTTTTTGACGTTGTTCCTGTTTAATCTACTTCTCAGATCTTAAAACAGACTTTCACATTGCTACATCCCAGAATAAGCATTAATCAGTATTTTGCTATACTCTTTTATAAATCTTGCTTGCATCACTTTACCATAATATCCTTAGCCCCGTCCTCTCCCAGGATAACAGTTATCCTTAGTTTGTATTCTTGCCTTCTGATTTCTCTTATTACATAAGAAATGAATAGCCTTGTTTTGATTTTGATTCTTTAAGTTACATGAATGAGTCATACTGTATACACCTTCTTTGTGCTTGCTGTTTCTCCCCTCCCCCATCATATGTCTTAGAAGTTTCCCCTGGCTTCATAGCTATGACTATACTACTGATACCTATGTGGATAGTGTAGCTATGACCATTGGTGTCAATACCCATATAACTATCATGTCATGCTCACAGCCAGTATTACACCATATAGCTGTTTTGTAATGTTTCATCTTATTAACAAGTTATACTTTCTATAAAAATGATTTTTATTTATTCTTAATTATTTTGTAAAAATAATTTTGCAAAGAATACTATAATAACATAATTGCCCTGGTCTACACGTATGAGAGATTGTGTAGGTCCAAAGTCTTAAATACATATTCAAATAGACTATCTAGGCCATATAATATTCCTGTTGTTAACTTTACAAGATGATTGCCTTTCTGTTTATTACCTAGATTACCATGGTCTAGGTTACTTTACTAGGTTTCAACTTGCATGAAGCCAAGACTAAGTTCTCAATAATTTTTGTATCTTCTATAACACAATATATGGCACAGAATAGGCTCAATTTTCATCGGTTTTCCTTTTTTAACTTCTTGGGTGTTGATGGGTAGAATTCAGAGGGTGCACGTGTTACATGGGAAAAATTATATCTGCACTTTTTCTAATTTCTAAATGAAATTGATTATTTATTAGATTATAAATACAGGCTAGAAATTCTTCCAAGCTGTATTAGTATTAACTGTGATTTTGGTTACCAACAGAAGTCACAGATAATGTTATATCACATAATTTCTGTTGCCATTGTCTCCAAATATCTCTTATATTTACTACTACTTTAAAATTATGGCAATTATTACAGCTGCCCCTATATCTTATTATTTATGTTATTTAATGTCTTAATAAAGAAGTACACATATTAGAACATTACCACTTAAAATATATTTTGATAACTGTATTTCATACTTGAATACTTTTGTAATCCTCTGCATTTTAATGCATTATCCTGATAAGAAGATCATAGGATTCACCAGAGGTTTATGGAACAAGAAAGGTTAAGAACTTCATTAAATGTTAGTTCTTAATTCTTCCCTTTGCTTTTTTACCCTCCCTGGCAGTCCTTACTTGAACCTCTTAATGTATTTAGGAATGTCTAGTCTACAGGGACAATTTGTTAATTGAAAATGAAGTAATGCCACTTTGTTGTTAGCCTGATGCTTAATGATCTGTTTTTACTTAAGTCCAGATCTCCTTAGGGATCACACTTCTAATTTGTAAGCAGCAAAGTCACATAATTCAAAGAACTACATTATGGCTCTCCAATATAAGTAGAAGTAGATGGAGAATAGGAAGGACATAGAAAAGGATATCATTCAGTATCCTCAGTAACAGCCCACTTAAGAAAACTGTCTCTCATTTTAATCTGTTTCTCCACTTAATGTCTTTAATTCCTCGTTAGCTTGATTATTTCAGGTGGATGTTATTATGTCCCTTAATTCTTTAATAAATAAAGCTATATGTATGCTTTGAATTGTAGTGATTCTATTTTTTTTTTTTTTTGAGTTGGAGTCTCACTCTGTTGCCCAGACTGGAGTGCAGTGGCTGCTCCTGGCCACTGCAGTCTCGACCTGCTGGGCTCCGGTGATCCTTCTGCCTCAGCCTTCCAAGTAGCTTGAAATTACAGGCCCGCGCTACCACGCCCGGCTAATTTTTTGATTTATTGTAGAGATGAGGTCTCGCCAAGTTGCCCAGGTGGGTCTCAAACCCACTGGCTCAGGCAATCCACTAACAGCCTCCCAAAGCATGGAATTACAGGCTGAGTCACCTAGCCCAGCCTGTGATTCTAGTTAAAGGATATATTTATCTCCCATTTGCTGCAGGAGATATTTGGCCTTCTCATATAGGTCACTATAAATTCACTGTTGATGGTTAAGGCAACCAAGATTCTGTATCAGATAGTTTTAACAGGAGACGGCATTTGGAAACCAGCTTATCTCTTGAGCAACTCCTAAAGTTTCAGTACTATACTATTGGAACTTTTGTCGAAGATTAAATTCTAATAATTCAATAAGACTGAATCTACAACCAGGACCATATGTGCTTAGACTAGAAACTTGCAGGAAGTCAGTTTCATTAAGCCTTTCATTCTTGGCTCTTCATAGTCATGTAACCCCTCATTCATTTTCTTTGTTATACCATTTTCTCCAGTCTCTCTTTCATTGTTCCTTTCATTGATGGCATCTCTCCATTTGTGTTAATCAGATTCTTTAGAGAAACACAACTAATAGGAGAAGTTCCATGATCTGCAGTTGGTAATCTAGAGTCCCAGGAGACATGATGGCAGAATTCTAGTCTGAATACCCAAAGGCAGAAGATTGATTTCTCAGGTTAAGGACAATCAGGCAGACTGAATTTTCCCTCCCTGAGATTTTTTTTCTATTCAGACTTTCAGCAAATTGGTTGAGGACCACCCACATTAGGGAGTGCAACCCTCTCTAATCAATCTACTTATTCAAATGTTAATCTTATCCAAAAACATCCTCATAGGAACATCTAGAATAATGTTTACCAAGTATCTGAGTACCCCATGGTTCAGTCAAGTTGACACATAAAATTAACCATCACATCATTGATGGCCATTTTAAACAGGTTCTCTGTTAGTAAACTTTCCTACTTTAATATGTCTTCAGTTTCTTCAGAATATATCCAGTATCCTCTCTCCATTCATTCATTTTTTATTTCGATATCTGGATTTTTTTTTCTAATTCTAAGACCTTTCCCTTGAAGTTTACTTAAATCAAATATGTTTAATCTTCCGTATAACAGGAAAACTATGCTTGTCCATCTAACTCCCATTTGAGAATTCCAGACAATTGCCTTTCTATCTTTAAGACTCTTGTCAAGACATCTGATACTTCTATCCCATCTAGGTAGTTATCACTTATTGACTTCACTCTCCTCCCATTCATTTAGAATTTCAGTTTCTAGTATATATTCTCTTTATGTTTTTTAGAATCGCTCATATATTCTAAATGTCTTACATGTCTTTGTGTATGGTTCATCTAGTTGTAAATTTACTATGCATTTTTAGCTTAAAATTTTGCTCATAGTCAATCTTAATAACCCACTTTTCAAGTAGACCTTACACTTTGTTACAACTTTAACTGACTCACTTAAGAAGTTTTAACTCTAGTGAATCAATGTTTCACGATATTCTTGATGTTATTTCATATATCTCTCCATTATTCCTTGAGTACCTCTTCTTTGTCTTCTACTACTCTTTACTCTTCTGTTCTCCACTAACATTAGTAAGTTTCATTTTATGACTCTGATCCAGGTGATATAGTCTGGATCATTAATCAGGTTGTATCTTGCCAACATCTTCAATGCTTTCACCCTCTATTTTTCTAGAATACTTTCTCTAAAAACTCCTTAACTTGAATCATTCTAATCACTTGCAGTCTTTACCTCTATACAAGGGGCGACCCCCAAAAAACCAACATTTATTTATAAAAAATTGTGTATTTATTCTTACATGTTTAAACTTCAGTCACTTTCAAAGTATCCCTATATGATACAATATATCTATCAAGATGCTTTGTCCACTGCTCAAAACATCAATTTTGGTAACTTTTAGTACTTCTGCCATTTGTTGTTTCACTTCTTCCACATCAGCAAAACCTTTTCCTCTGAGTATTTTTTCATCTAGAGAAATAAACAAAAATATTCTTTCAAGGTGAGATCAGGTGAATAGGGAGGACAGGTATGGGGGGGGTCATGCCTTTTTTTGTCAAAAACTGAACACTCAGGACAATGTGGGCAGGTGTGCTTGTAAATCACCCATCATAAAATGGGCAAACACACTGAAAGAATCTTAAAAAAAAAATTCACAGAAGTCTTTCACAGCCTTTCGAAACAACACTAGCTGGTACACTAATGACAACAGATGTCTAGATCACTTACCAAGCAGGGGAAGCTTGTACTATAAGAAGCGAGGCCTACCTCTAAAAAATAATTCCATTTTTTTTTCTGGGTCTTTCCTTGTATGTGGATGTTACATGATATTTAAGAAAAAACAGGCCGGGCTCAGTGGCTCAGCCTGTAATCCCAGCGCTTTGGGAGACCGAGGTAAGTGGATTGCCTGAGCCTGTGAGTCCGAGACCTGTCCGGGCAACTTGGCAAGACCTCATCTCTACAATAAATCAAAAATTAGCCGAGCATGGTAGCGCATGCCTGTAGTTCCAGCTACTTGGAAGGCTGAGGAGGAAGAATCACTGGAGCTCAGCAGGTCGAGGCTACGGTGGCCAGGAGTGTGCCACTGCACTCCAGTCTGGGCGACAGAGTGAGACTCCGACTCAAAAAAAAAGAAAGAAAGGAAGGAAGGAAGGAAGGAAGGAAGGAAGGAAGGAAGGAAGGAAGGAAGAAAAAACATATTTCTAATGTGAACCAGTGTCTCTATATACATACAATCTTAATGGGCTAAAGAATAATATTCAGTCTCTAGTAAAGCATGAAAGGAATCCATGATATAGCCCCTGCTTGCCTGCCTTTCTAGCATATTTTCTAGTAAATCCTTTTTCATCCTTCCAAAAATTGTGAAGGGTCTGAGATTTTACTCTAATTACAAGCAAACAAGTTAGCTTTCCATAGTTTTACCTGGGGGCCTTGGATCATGCCAGATAGTATAGCAACTTGACTTTTAGTGGGAGTTTGGGGTCATGTTGTTTTTGCTAGACCTCCAGAGAATGAGGAGACTAAGGTCAACAACATGTAGTTACATGATGGTGCCTTGATAAGACTCTTAAGAGTAAGGCTCGTTTGAACTTCTGTGGTTGGCAATATTTAGCACATATTATTATACACAGGTGCTGGGAAGAGTAAACACTGTCTATGACTCCACTAGGAGAACAACAGGAAGCTCCATGTTTGGAACTCTCTTGGACTCTGTCCCATGCATCTCTTGTCTTGGCTGATTCTAATCCACATTTTATTTTTTCCCATATAAACCATAATGTAACAACATTCAGTGAACTCTGTGAGTACTTCTAGCAAATTATCAAAACGGAGTGTAGTCTGGGGGGCCTTAAACTTTACAGTGGCTTTGGAAGTGAGGATGGTTGTGTGGATTCTTTCTTAACTTGACAGTGAGATCAAGGACTTCATTAGAAATCAGGGGACTGTGAGCAGTATGCATTTCAAGTAGGCATCGGTTCCCCTTGTCCCCAGAGTCCCATGAGGACATCATGGAGGGGGTTCAGGTGGATACTACACATAGAGTGGGGTGGAAGCATAGGTGAGAGACCCTGAACTTGAGGAACAAAAATCTTTTATACTAGATAATAAGCATGCTTACCCAGGAGACACTCTTTTTTATCTTCCAGTGCTTTACATAAACCATTTTCTCTAGAAAGAATCACAATCTTTAACTTCCAATGGTATTTGTTAGAGAAGAATTCTTGAAAAGGTAGTTATTTTTTACAAGTAGAGTTAATGTCTCTTGCACATGGTGTGCAGAAACTGGAAAAACCCATGGAGATCTGTTTTCCAGAAATTCTATGTTTCAATCACTAAACTAGCTAGACTTGTTCCAAAGTACTTTCTGGATCACATATCTCTGTTTATATTTCCCTTTCGAGCTGAAATACATCGATCATTGTGAAGACTATTATTAACCTTTCAAGACTATTTTCTATGGCATCACACCCAAAAAATCCTTCCTAAACTCTCCTTTACACCTACCCCTCTATCACCAACTACCTTACCCCTCTGTGTTTCAAAGTACCCTCTTTAAATGTGTAGCACAAGACTGACATCATTCCATTGCCCTTGGCTTGTTTGACTTTTTCTCTCTACTAAAGCATGCAGGCACTACTTCGGATTTGTCCTTTTTTTACCCTTTATTGTTGTTCCTGCCACATAGGAGCTATTGAAAAAAATGTTTAAAATTAAAAAAAATCCACATTACGATGATAAGAAATTCTATTTTATTCAGAGTGCTTAAAGATTAGGACAGAGCACAAATTAAGTTGAATTTGACTTTTCCAACTACACTCATGCCATTGACTAGAAAAATAGAATTAGTAACTCAGGCTCCACATGGTGTTTATGAGGGTTCTTTCTATGGGGACCAAATTTTAAAAACAAAACAAATATATATACATATTCATATATATAATATGTTTCCATGACCACTTATTTCCTAGATTCTAGCCATTTCTCACTATCTTCACTTCTATGATCTGAGTTTATGTCATTATCTTCACCTATCTAAAAGCTTCTAGCTTTTGCTTCTAACTTTCCCATCTAGATTCTTATTACAGAAGCCAGAATGATCATTTAAACATATAAATAGATCATGTCCCTTCCCTGCTCAAAATCTTGCAATTATTTTCTCTTCTACCCATAGGGAAAATCAGATTCTGTACAATATCCTCCTTAGGGCTTTTGCACTGGCTGTTTCCTCAGCCTGAAATAGTCTTCTACCAGTTATTCCATGTGAACAGCTAACCTTCTTCAGCTCATTAATCAAAGGTCACCTGCTTAATGGATATCTGCTTAACGAAAGCTGTCTTAAACACATTATTTGGAATTAGAAACTCTGCCTATACCACAAACATTCTTATTCTTTTTAAATTTAATCCACTTTTACTTTCTCCCTAATATCTTAAAATTTTCTAAATTACTTTATAATTTACCTATTTGTTTACTGTTTATTACAGATCTTCTTCAGAATATAAGCTCGATGATGCTTTTGCCACTGATGATTATAATACACTTAGAACAGTGTTAGAATAGTGTTTATCACATAGTAGGTAGCCAGTAATTTGTGTGTGTGTGTGTGTGTGTGTGTGTGTGTGTGTGTGTGTGTGTGAATCAATGAATGACTTGAACAAACTTATGTAACTTTTACTTGCTCTGCTACTTTATATTGCTTCCAATTGAAAGAGGGGACAGTGAGGAATGGAGTGAGGAAATGATGAATAAAAATATATTGATTGGGAAGGCTGAATTTAAGGCATGTTTCTGGAATGGAAACTATAGGCATTCAGCATATTGACCCACATAATTCCCTCTGAGGACCACTTGATGGTGGTGTACATGAATATGGCATTAACTGTGTGTGCATGTGTGAGTTTTTCTATATTGTGTATGTGTATCTGTTTCTAGAATAGGAGAACTGATGCAAAAAAATGAACAACTTTTAGTCTCACTAATTATACAGTGAATTTAATGTTCTAATGTTACCAATGCTTCTATCACTAGTATATTAACATACATAATTTTCTATATATTTTCCTGTAAGGCAGGTAGGTCATCTATTTCCCACAATATTCAAATCTGTCAATTTTCTTTTCTTGAGAATCATATAGTCTGATTCTTATCTTTGCTCTGATAACTGCAGGAGAAACCAGAACAGGAATCTATCTCGATTGAGCAGCAGCAACACATAAAACAGGGTGTGGTTTCTCATGTACTAGATAATTGTGCCTTTGGGTATTACATAGCAGGAAACATGATTCCAAAAGCTTGATTTTGGGGTATGTGGTTTTCCATTGAAAATGCATTGGAAAGATGTAACTATGTAGTAGTTGAATATTGTTGAATCTTTAGAATTTCAATTTTAGTAGTTAATTAATTATTAATAAACATTGAGCCAGTGTATACATAATGTTATAATATGTTTTATAATAGTGAGATTCATGAATATTTTCTTGGCATGACTGATCCAATTAATTTTTTTCAGTTTTTTTCTCACTCTTTCTCCAAGCAAGAAATCATATTAAGTTTTAACTATTCTGGGAATTGTATAAAGTTCCCTTCTTTTATAAAATGCAACTATAATGTATGTTAATAATTACATTTTGTTTCCTCAATAGACGTTTTATCTATTTTACCATATCACACTAGGAGTTTATAATTAAACAAGTAATTAAATACATTGTTGCATTTTCTTCTCTTTCTATAGCTTTTCAATGTGTTTTTAAAAGCCAAGTAACCAAGTTTAATTGCACTGTATTAATATATTGAGTTAATATCTGTACGGAATGATGGTGAAAGATAATATTGTAGAAAGTACTTAAGCTAACACCAGACAGGGATAATGCTCAACAATGTTAGGAACAAGTTTGTGCATGAATATGATCTGCAAATGACTTGCTATTTAGAGCTAATGAATATTTCCTACTTTGAAAGTAAATTGCTGAATATGATTCCTGGCAATGTCTTCCTGGTGCTAGAACATTTCATGTTTGTCTTTTGAAAGATTGTTCATATCACCATATGCAAAAATTAATTCTAAATGGATCAAAGACATAAACATAAAACCTCAAACTACAAAAATCTTAGAAAATGCAGGAGACACCCTTATGGAAATGGGAACTGGCAACCAATTCTTGATGAAAACCCTAAGTGCCCATACCATAAGAAGTAAGGTAGACAAGTGCGACCTCATCAAACAGACAAGCTTCTGCAAAGCAAAAGAAATCATCAAAAGAGCAGGGAGACAGCCCACAGAATGGGAAAAAAATGTTTGCCAATTGTATATTTGACAAAAGCCTGACATCTAGGATCTACAAGGAACTCAAATGTGCTGAAAGGAAAAAAACAACAGCCCTGGTTAAAAAGTGGGCAAAAGACATGAATACACACTTCTCAATAGAAGATTTATAAGCAGCCAACAGACACATGAAAAAGTGCTCAGCCTCACTCATCATCAGAGAAATGCAAATCAAAACCACAATGAGATACCACCTAACCCCAGTAAGAATGTTCATCATTAATAAAACAAACAGCAGGCTAGGCCTGGGAGCATTAGCCTGCTGAGTCGCACCAGTGCTTATCAAACTGCTACTTCCTAAGATAGCCTCGGTGTCATGGCCTCTCTGTTTTCCTGCAATATTTTTGGTGCATGGGCAGGTAACAAGCATAAACTAATTTCACAAGATTGAAATTTTGCCATGCACCTTCTCAGACGACAGTGGAATAAAAATAAATATCAACGCCAACAAGGATACCCTCAAACCCATAAAGACATGGACACTAAACAGCATGATGCTAAATAACTCCTGGGTCAATGATGAAATCAAAAAAGAGGTTAAAAGATACCTGGAAACAAATGAAAATGAAGAAACATCTTACCAAAATCTCTGGGATTCCATGAAAGCTGTGGTAAGAGGGGGGAGTTCATATGTCTACAAACGCACATGAAGAAAATGGAAGGATCACAAATTAACAGCCTAACAAGTCACCCAAGGAATCTGGAAAAGCATGATCACCATAACCCTAACTTCAGCAGAAGAATCCAGATCACCAAAATAAAAACCCAAATCTGGGACATAGAAGACAAAAAGATAATACAAAAAATCAACCAAACCAAAAAGCTGGTTTTTGAAAGGATAAACAATATTGATGGTCCCCTAGTTATACTGACCAAGAAAAAAAGAGAAAAAGCCCAAATTAACACAATCAGAAACACAAAAAATGAAGTCACATCTGACCCTCAAGAAATACAAAAGATCATTAGAGACTACTATGTACACTTGTATGGAAACAAACTTGAAGACCTTAAGGAAATGGAGGACTTTCTGACATCATACAACCTGCCTAGGTTGAAGCAAGAAGAAATTGAGACCGTAAATAGACCAAAACAATCAGGAAAATTGGCTGATTATAAGAAAACTACCTACAAAAAAAAAAAAACAAAACACACTGGACCAGATGGCTTTCCGGCAGAATTCTATAAGACATATAAGGAGGAACTGATACCAATCTTACTGAAAGTATTTCAGGCATTAGAAAAGATGGAACTCTCCCCAAATCATTTTATGAAGCTAACATCACATTGATACCCAAGCCATGTAAAGACCCAACAAAGAAAGAGAACTACAGGCCAATATCTTTGATGAACATAGATGCTAAAATTCTCAACAAGATCCTAGCAAACCGGATTCAACAGCACATCTCAAAAATCATCCATCATGACCAAGTAGGCTTCATCCCCAGGATGCAAGGCTGGTTCAACATTCCTAAGACCACAAATGTAATTAAATACATCAATAGACATCAAAACAAATACCACATGATTATACCATTAGATGCATAAAAAAGCTTTTGATAAACTCCAGCACCCCTTCTTGATTAAAAACCCTCGAATATCTAGGTATATGTGGAACACACCTCAAAATAATAAAAGCCATCTACAAGAAACCCACAGCCAGCATACTCTTAAACATACAAAATTGGAACCATTTCCCCTGAAAACTGGAACAAGACAAGGAAGCCCACTCTCACTCTTCCTGTTCAATATAGTTTTGGAAGTCCTGGCTAGAGCAATCAGAAAAGAGAAGGCAATCCAGGATATCCAAATAGGAAAAAAGGAAGTCAAGTTATCTCTCTTTGCAGTCGACATGATTGTATACCTTGAAAACCCAAGAGAATCTGTCAAAAACCTCCTTGCACTGATAAAGGACTTTGGCAAAGTCTCGGGTACAAAATGTGCAAAAGACAATCACAGTTCTTTACACCAATAATAAACAAACAGAAACCCATATAAAAACACAATCCCATTCACAATAGTCACAAAAAAAATGAAATACCTTGGCATCTTCCTAACCAGAGACGTGAAGACCTTTATAATGAAAACTATAAAACACTGCTCAAAGAAATCAAAGATGACACAAACAAGTGGAAAGATATTCCATGCTTATGGTTTGGCAGAATCAACATTATTAAGATGTCCACCCTACCTAAGGCAATCTACAGATGTTAGAATTGTTTAACTACTGGGTTTAATGTGTGAATATATTTTTTAAGGAACATGATTTTTAATTTCAATTTTGCTTTTCTAAAAATAAATTATGCTTGTTTTAACTTCCAACCCCTTCCATCTCTTAAATAAATGAACAAAAAGAGAAAAATAAATAAATAAAAATAAAACAACAGATGCTGACAAAGATGCGAAGAAAAAGGAACGCTTTTACACTGCTGGTGGGAATGCAAACTAGAGCAACCTCTTTGGAAGACAGTGTGGCGATTTCTGAAAGAACTAGAAATTGATCTTCCATTTGACCCATCAATCCCCCTATGGGGAATATACCCAGAGGAACTCAAATCATTCTACAAAAAAAATACCTGTACATGCATGTTTGTTGCAGGTCTGTTCACAATAGTAAAAACGTGGAACCAACCATGATGCCCATTGAAGCTGGACTGAATTTTAAAAATGTAATATATGTGCTACTTATACACAATGGAATATTATGCAGCCATAAACAAATACAGACATTTGGACTTCGTAGCAACTTAGATGGATTTAGAGTCTATCATACTCAGTGATCTATCACAGAAACAAAGAACAGAGTACCATATGTTCTTACTCATAAGTGGACCTTGAACAATTATCATAATACTGTAAGAAGGGGATTGGTAGTAGTGGGAAATTCCCTGGGGAGATAGTTGGGATTGGCAGTTGAGGAAAACTGCCAGGGGTGGGAGGGGCACACCTCATCGACAAGGATACCTGCATAATGAACTTTTGTATACCTAACCCTGAACTGTGCCCCACATCTTTAAAATAAAATAAAAATATTATTCATAAAGACATTGGTACCTTTAAAACAAATTGAGTTCATCCTTACATGCTGGATTTGTTATTGCACATTAGAAAAAAGTAAACATTGAATTTCATACCTTTATAAAAATTAGCTACTTCAAGTTCTACTTTGTCAAATGTCTTTTTTATTTCTCTCTCCTTCCCCTCCTCTCTCCTTCTCTCCCTCCCTCCTTCCCTTATTCTCTACTGCCCTGCTTCTCTCCTCCTTTCCTTTTCCTCTCTCTCTTTTTCCCATTTTTTCTGGATGTAAAAGATTTTTTTAAAAAGTACCCTCATCTTGCTCTGTCCCGCCTATAATTTCTAAAAGAGGATAATATTTACATGCAGGTAAAAATTTCTGCTCCTCCAATAAAGTGGAGTGATGTGCTTCATAATATCAATTTGTGCTGTAGGCTATACCCACACTAACTCAAAATGATAAAGGAAATGAGTTAAATATAATGATAAATATTCTGTCATCTTACTGCTTTTCATTAGTTGCACAGGTAAACCTATTCATTTAGAAACGGGGGGTAGGAGTTAAATAGATTTCTAGGGGTTCAAAGGGAATCTCTCAATAGGTACCCTGAGAATTCATTTGTAAAGAGAGAATGAGGGATGCTTTTGTTATTATTCTCATTATTGTTATTTTCTTATAATGATCCAAGCACTCAAAATGTTTTAAGTTCCATAACAATTATTTTAAATTAATAATATAATTGATAGAGTGCTGGGTGACTGATAGTAAAAATAGTAAATATTGAGACATGTATATTGAAAATAAACTTCTAATTATTGCAAATTTTTAAGTATAGTACAAATATCCTTGTGATTTTATGTTTATATTCTCAATGATCATCACACCAGTCCAGTGAGGGCAAGTAATTTGTGCCAGATAAAAGAATAAGGCAATCACTCTCTCCTGAATCATATGTACAGGAGTCAGTAGATGTCATCTCTAGACACTAACATCTTTCACAATACTCTTCATTTCAAAGCTGTGTTCACTTCCAAAGCACTGCTGGTCCTTATAATTTATTATCTGCAGAAAACACCAAATATATAGAAGTTCATTGTCATGTAAGGTGATTCATTTCAATGTTGGGGATCTCTAATTTTTAGAATTATTTGTGAAGTTGAACTGAAAATACTCTTTGAAGGATTTACACATTTGAGTCCAATTTTGCTTACATAACAAATATTTAATTAAATTAATTAAATCCCCAATTAAATACTCCACTGCTCTTGCAACTAATGTCAGTGTAATATTCTTCATGGCTCTTACGATCTTTGCCTCAGGTTTGACTTTGCAACCAAGTAGATTTGAATTACTTAATGTTCTTCAACCAGAATTTCATCCTCCAGAAAAATGAGACAGTTGGTTAAATTTATGTTTTCAAATTTAAATTGTAGTGAAAAGTAATTATCAATGGTGGTAAGTGAGAGAACAGATGAAGAGACAATGGAGAAGGAAGTGGAGGAAGATCTGGGGGCAGGTGGTAATATTTTGACTTGTCTGGTCTTAGACTAGAAGGAGAATCACTTCTAGTTCTAAAATTGATTGTGTAAACTTTACCTTAAGCTCCTTTAAAACTATTTTTGTGCTTTATACGATATTGAGGGATTTATATTGAAAATAAACTTCTCATTATTTCAATGATAAAATAAGACATGCTAAGTTAGAGATGATTTCATTTGGCCTTAGAAGGGGCAAATATTGACACATGCACCTCTAATTTGAAACTTCTCTTAAATAAAAAGGAAAAACTTTTATTATCCAAAATTACTTACCTGGGCAAAGATGATTTGTACAAAAGGCTTATAATATTGTTAAATATTGGATAACTCATGCTGAAGAGATGACTTTAAATTTAATGACTATTCTTTATGAAATTATTTTTTATCACTTCATATCTCAGATAGACCTTTTTAACAAAATTAATGTGTCAAAGTTTTCTATGCTTGCTATACCTTGTTATGCATGACAGATTTCAAACTAAAGGAAATCCTCGGTTGAAATATCATCCCCTCTGAAACTTTGCCTAAATAGTGCTAGTTACTTCCTTTTTTGTGGGCCTAGTGTATTCAGTACCTACTTTTAAAATATTGTATGAACGTTTGTATTGGTATTTTGTTAGTCCTTTCCACTAGATAACCTGTAGGAACAAGAACCTGTTCCTTTTTGTAGTTTCATTCCTGGAATATTGGTAATACTGCCCACATGTTCCTCCTCTTTCCCCAAACCAGAGAAAGGAAATCTCTTGATAGATTTGCATTGCATTTCTGGGTATACTATATAGATTTGGCTGTGGTCATTAGAGGATGACACAATCCAATGTGCAAAAGGAAGTGTATCAGAGACTCTCTAAAAACAGTGGCTGTAACTCATCAAATGGAAATTTAAGATGATAATCCTGGTATGATAAGAAAACAAAGCATGGCAAAACTTTTAAACTCTAAAGCATAAGGGGTAGATGAAGTAACAGAACAATCTCAGTGGTACTTGAATGGAAGGACTAAAATGAATTGTCTAATTTAGCTAACTGCAATAAACAATTTTCAGTTTGTTATTTCTTATATATTTTATGTGTTTTTGATGCTCTGCTTATGAACTCTCTCACCATGTCTGGGGAATACCTCCCTGTGTTTGCCTTAGTGGTATGGGTCCCATCTCTATATATAAGCTGAAAATTCCAGATATTGAGCCCCCCTCTCCTGCAGCTAGACCGATTCTTGGTATTAACATGTTTCCACCTAGACAATTGAATCTAGAAGAAATGAACCTAGAGACAATGTAGAGGCAGCAGTATCAACTGCCAGTTTCCAAAGGCGGGAGTGGCATAGGGTTACCAACTATACCCTGTCACATGGCAACAAAGACATGTGTGCCAACCGTGGTGTCTGGGATGCAGTGGGTACTGCAAAATGTCTCACCTAGCAGACTTGGGTTTTAAAGGTTTCTTCTTACTCTTATAATGTACTTCTTAAAAATTCTTCCTAGGAATACAGTAAACTATCCAATTTCTTTTCCAAAAAAAATTTTTTTAAAATAGTAAGGGTCTGTTTTTATTGAACACTAGTAGGAATCCTAGCTGTCTTTATCAAATAAATTCCATATAAATCTCGATACTATTTTATTACCCCTAAAATAGCAGCACTTGCACTTATATATGTACGTGTGTACTATGTATTTATATATATATATATATATGCTATCTATATAGACATATACTAGTATCAATAAGATTATAATGAACCTTTTATATCAACAATCTGTGGCTATCAGCCAATTGATATGCAAATTTTAAATGGTACATTTTTAAAATTTTTATTTTAAGGATGTGGGGTACAATTCAGGATTAGATATGCAAATGGTCATTGTACAGGTAAAGTTTGAGCCTCACATTCGTCCCCACTTCACCTGGTTTGAGATCAGATACCCTTATTGACAAAGTATGTCCCCCATCCCACCCCTGATAGTTTCCTTCTACTGACAATCCCTTTTTCATAATATTGTAATTGTTCAGCATCCACTTATAAGTGAGAATATGTGGTACTCAGTTATTTGTTTCTGTGATAGATCACTGAGAATTATAGACTCTAAATCCATCCAAGTTGCTGCAAAGTTTTTAATTTTGTCCTTCTCTTTGGCTGCATAATATTCCAATGTGTATATGTACCACATTTTTTTTTATCCAGTCCACTTTTGATGGGCAGCACAGATGGTTCCATGTTTTTGCTATTGTGAATAATGCTGTAATAAACATGCATGTGCAGGTATCTTTTTTATAAAGTGATTTGAGTTTCTCTGGGTATATTCTCAGAAGAGGTATTGCTGTGTTATGTGGAAGGTCAATTTTTAGATCGTTTAGGAATCACCACACTGTTTTCTACAAATATTGTACTAGTTCACACTCCCACCAACAGCGTAGAAGTGTTGCCTTTTCCTGACATCCTGTCCAGCATCTGTGTTTTTTTTTAGCTATTGATGATGACCATCCTAACTGGAGTTAGGTGATATCTCAGTGTGGTTTTATTTGCATTTCTTTGATGATTAGTGAGGCTGAGCATTTTTTCTTGTATCTGTTGGCTGCTTGTGTGTCTTCTTTTGAGAAGTGTCTATTCATTACTTCTGCTCACTTTGTAATAGGGCTTTTTTTTCCAACATGTTTGAGTTCCTTGTATATCTGAGATGTTAGGCCTTTGTCAGTTATACAGTTGGCAAGTATCTTTTCCTATTCTGTGGGATCTATCCCTGCTCTCTTGATGGTTTCTTTTGCTTTGCAGAAACTTTCCAGTTTGATGAGGTCCCACTTATTTATCTTATCTCTTATGGCATGGGCATTTGGGATTTTGATCAGGAATTGGTTGCCAGTCCCAATTTCCAAAAGGATGTCGCTTGCATTTTCTAAGGTTCTTATAGTTTGAGGTTTTACATTTAGGTCTTGGTCCATTTGGAGTTGATTTTTGTGTATGATAATAGGTAGGGGTCTTGTTTTAATCTTCTGCATGTGTTCAGCCAGTTTTCCCAGCACCATTTTACTGAATAAGTTTTCCTCTCCCCAGTGGTTTATGGTGAGGGCTTTGCCAAAGATGAATTAGTTGAGAAATTGAGGTTTTGCTTCTGGAATCTCTATCCTGTTCCATTGGTCTATAAGCCTGTTCTTGTTCCAGTATCAGGCTGTTTTGATTGTAGCATTATAATAAAGCTTAAAGTCTGGAAGTGTGATACCTCCTTCCTTGTTTCTTTTGCTGAGAATTGCTTTGACTATTCATGGTTGTTTACATTTCCATATGAATTTCTGCATTGTTGTTTCTAGGTCTGAGAATAATGATGATGGAAATTTAATGAGTATTATGTTAAATTTGTAGATTGCCTTGGATAGGATGGACATCTTAACAATGCCGACTCTTCCAATCCATGAACAAGGAATATTTTTCCATTTGTTGGTGTCATCTTTGGTTTATTTGAACAATAATTTATAATTTTCATTGTAAAAGTCTTTCACTTCTCAGATTAGGAAGATGCTGAGGTATTTCATTTTTTAAAAAATCATCAATTTCTAAACTCTTATGACTCTACAAAATAATTTTTCTTAATTAAAATAAGTTAAGTTTCTCAATTTAAAGTCATGATATTTTAAGACAAAAAAGTATCTACAGAATTATAAGCTAGAATATTATATTTATTTGCTCATTGAAGATTTGTTTGCCTATACCTTAAGACACTGCCTGGATGGGGAGACCAAGACGAAGGACAAGGACTTCTAGTAGAATAGAATGGAGACAATTATTTTTTATAATTTCATAAGGCCATATAACAATACACATTGAATTGTTATGATATTCATATTCTTTATCCAGTGGTAATTCCACTACAAATTTGTACTAAAGAAATAACAGGAAAAATGTATGTGAAAATATTCAATGTAGCACCTATAATTTATAAAAATTAAAAGCAAATTCAGTGTCTAATTACAGGTGGTAAATACTAGGACTATTCAAAAAATATGTTCTTCCTCGTTCTTCCTCCTTTCCATACCTGTATAGAATAATGGCGTTTCCTTGTTCCCTCAAAGTTAGGTGGCCAACTAACTGAGGGTGGCAGTGATATCCATTTGCTGGCAGAAGCTTCAGAACTCTGTAAGTTTCCTTTCCCTGTGTCTTCTATAAGCGTAGGTCTTTACCTGAAATGTTCTGGAGCAGAGAGCCCTCTAAAACCCAACAGAGTGAGTAAGAAATGCACCTTTGTGGTTATAAACTGCTAACATGATGATGTTGTGGCTCATCCTGTAATCCCGCGCCTTGGGAGGCTGAGGTGAGTGAGTTGCCTAAACCCGTGGGTCCAAGACCCGCCTGGGCAACTTGGTGAGACCTCATCTCTACAATAAATCAAACAACTAGCCGGGCATGGTAGCGCACGCCTGTAATTCCAGCTACTTGGAAGGCTGAGGCGGAAGGATAGTCAGAGCCCCAGCAGGTCGAGGCTGCAGTGGCCGGGAGTGGCCACTGCACTCCAGTCTGGATGACAGGGTGAGACTCCAACTCAAAAAAAAAAAAAAAGTTACCGTATAATATAGTCTATTCTGAGTGAATAAATAGATTAAATAAATTATGACTTCTAATGATATAAGTAAACAAAGCAAAATATTGGCAAAAATATATGTGCTTATGAACATAAATGCAATAATTTGATAAAGTGAAAATAATTTTAATATGGCCGATGGGATATAAATTACATTTTTTCATCTCTTAATGTTCTGCATGGTAATTTAAGTTTGTAAGCTACCCAGTGTCCTTTCAAAATATTTCAAACATAAGTTTAAAGTTATTTAAATTGTCAAATAAATATTACCATTGAATAATTAATTAAAACATTAATTAAAATTTTCCTTATCTTTTAAAATTTGTACATCATTTTAAAATTTATACCTCAATAATTCTGTTTCTAACCTGAATCTATGCAGATCTCCACTACATTTTCAACAAGGACAGGTTATGGTTTATGAGTCAAACTGGCACTTCAGAAGGATTTACACAGAAGTCAAAAAAGAACACAGATTTTATTCATAGCAGCAGCATTTATAGAGTCCTTAATTTAGCCATGTGCGTTTAACATGCAGGAATGGCTTCACAGGAGGCCTGGTATGATGTGAACTGTTGCTATGCATTCTCCTTCTATTGATGAACACAGGATATTGGAATTTGAATTGTTAAATTCTTTTTCTAATATTAACTTTAACAGAATAAAGGCAAGTCCTTTCTACCATTGAATAAGCTACAGTTCTATATTTTCTTATTTTTCAACATAAAGTTAGTATATTAACATTTGAGTTGTGAGAATTGACCATTTTAATGCATGAACCAAAGTTACTTTATTAATGGAGTCGAACAGAAGTTTAGTTTAATGCATGGTACTTGGAAGTCCTGACATATGGTGCTTGGCAATGTTACAAAGTGACTCCCAAGCATGTGCTGATAGAGACAGTTGGCATTTCTGTTTTGCACAGAGCAAATGTCCCGCAGTACATCCTAAAACTTGCTTCAAGTTGGTTATGGTTTTCATTTTATTCTTCTTTCCAGTATAAATTGCTATTGGTTTATTTTTGTCATTATCAATCTAGATTTTGTAAACACTTTACTTAAGCTACTTAATCCATACTTTGATGCATGTTTGTATTAATGGACATTTTGGACTTTCAGGCATCTGCACATAAATACACAAATTAGTCCACTTTCAAATTTTCTTGTGCAATGACAGTTATCAATATTTCTAAACTGCAAAGTAATCAGAAAAGTTGACAATATGTGGGCAAGGGTAAAAAACAGGGATTGTTCATCTCTGATTATGAAACTATATTGATTCTTTAGAACTCTTTATTAAACTAATTCAATCAGCATTCAATTTCTCAGTAGAAAATAAGTGAGGACTTTAGACTTTGTGCTTATCTGATATTGAGCAATATATAAAAAATAGTAACAAAGCAATGATTCTTTGTTAAATTCCACAGGGAGATAAATCAAGTCGCTGATTGACATAGGCCACACTCTGAGTAGTCAGACGAATGGTGATGAAAAAAAGATGGCATTTTCACTTCATGCCCTGCACTGTGCTAACCTTTCAACTCAGCACCTTCAGAGGGTCCTGGGACTCTCAAGTTGGACCAAGATTTCTGTAATCATTACAGATACCATGGAATGGCATATGTTTTAAGGAAATATACACCTGGATATCAGATGTGTCCTTTCACCATCTTATTAAGACGTTTTTATGTACTAACACAAAAGCAAGAGTTAAGCACTATATGAGTTTTTGTCTTTAAACTATGCAAAACCTTAGACTAATTAAGCAAACTAATTAGTACCTCTTTTTCTACACTTTACTTAGAAACTGAGCATTTATTTCAATGTGCATATATTTATAGCTTGCTCCAGTGTTTTAAATATCATATGAACAAAGATGCATATATTTAATGATTTAGTAGCCTATGTGCCCTGAATATGAACCATGAACAGTGAGGTAATATAATTCATAGGATGCGACTTTAAAATAATTTTAATTTTTCTCACATCTACTCCTTTCTATGTGAGTTTCTCTCTTCCCTGTACTTAATGGTGAGGAGTTAGTTACATTTGTTTGTTTACTGTTAGATAATTCTTAGAAGACCTCCCATCACTAGTTCTCAAATCAAAGGACTTTTACTTCTTCAGTTACTTTGATTAAACTCCAAAATTCATTTAACATTTTATTCTTCACCTCCCTACCACAGTTCAGCCTGTAGTAGGTTCCTCTCTGAAATAGAAAATGTGGACGCAATTGATTTCTTCTTTCTTTGTTCTGTCAGCTCCTTCCCCCCACCTTGTAAGCTTCATCTTCAGTCTCTCCAAGTTTGGGGTCAGAGAGGAAAAAGCCTTATTAGACAGTTTTCTAGCTGATGATACTTTTGCTGGTTGTGGCACATTTTAAAAATAAACTTTCTCAAGGACACTTGGAAACTGCCCATCAATGAGGATCTCTCCTCTGTAATTTTCCGGGCACAAGTAAAAGCCTCTTCTTCAGCTGGGCCTTCCATTTTTCCTCTTGTTCTATGGACTCAATCATGTACCTTTTTGGTACAGTCTCTTCACCTCTCTAGGCCTTTGTGGCCCTCTGAGATGGCACCTAACTTCCCAGCTCTAGCTCCTATTCTGCTGGTATCATCACTTTCAATGAGTCTTTTATAATTTAGCTTTTTGAGTTTGGTATGACAGCTTTCCAGTATCTTCCCTAAATTTCGAGAGACACATATTAAGTTTTCTGAGTGACCTCATTGAAGTTGCCCTAGTGGACCACTTGCCCTTCCTATTCCTAATGGGGCAGGAGGTGGGGGACAGGACACACTAAGAATTTTCTGTATCAATATCTATGCTTCAATTTCTGGTTGAATCCTTAGACCTTGCTGTATAACTTGAAGATGCATGTTAGACAAAGTTTACAAGACTTGTCTGGCACCTCTATTCAGTCCTAATCGGTGGTCTAGCACCTTCTTTGTAATGCTGCAATGATTGATACTTATTTTCTTGGGTGCTCAGTTGGAAAAGAACACCCCCCATCCCATTTTAATCTTGTAAGGCAAAACTAAGAAATTAAAATTGACAATGGACTATATATATAGCTGGTCAAGGTGTAGTCTAACATTTGTAAGATTAGTGGTACCATATTGTTATATATGCAATATAAAATTGAAGTAAACTTGTAATATGTTATCACTGAAATGTGATATTATGTTTTTAATACTTAAATATCAATTACAGGAAATTCAGGAATTTCAACTTAGCCATTCTATGTTGGGGCAATTTTACTTGTTACTCTACATGCAGTATTTACTTAATGATGCCTATTGAGCATCTATCAGGTGAAAGGTACTTTGCCAGGCCCTGGCAACATGGAGGTGAAAACATACAGTTGATGGCCCCCCACCCATGATGCTGTTGTTTAAGTGAGGAGAGATGATAGTTAAATAATCACCAAGTAATATAAACACAGCATAACTCTGACAGAATACAGTTGGTACACAGGGATACAAATGGTACTTTGAACTAGTCAGGAAGTCTACCTGGAGGCAAGATCAGCAGGAAAAAAAATAGAAGTTACCTGAGAATAAAGTGGTGGGGAGATTTTTCTAGGCAGAGACACCAAACTGGTCACTCATGGATGGCAGAAGCAGAGGAATGAGTGTTATAGCCTGAAAGAAAGCCAGTGTCGCTGAACAGAGAAAAATGAGGAAATATTATATCATCTGAGGTCAGAGAAGAAAATTTAGCCAATATATTGCTGGGTTGTGTTGACTCTGTTAAATAAATTGACCTTTAATCTAGGAACAAAGTGATGAGATTGAATTCACCATTGTGGTAGGCAGAATGGTCTCTGAAAAAATATCCATGCCCTAAACCCAGAACCTGTGAATATGCTGCATCAGATAGCAAAAGAGGCTTTGCAGATGTAATTGAGGTTATGGGCATTAAAACAGAGAGATTATCTTGGATTTTATCTCTACTCCTGATGCAGCAAAAGGAAGGTCAGAGAGAATCCACATGAAAGAAGGAATTGACACATCATTGCTAGTTTTGAGAGGTAGGAGGATACTTGTAGGGATGAAGTGAAGCTTCTAGGAGCTAAAGGTGGCCCCTATTGAGAGTTAGCAAGGAAACAGGAACCCCAGTCCTTCAACCACAGAAACTGAATTAGGTCAACAACCTGAATGAGCTTGGAACCAGACTCTTCCCCAGAGCTGTACTTACACCTTCATTTTGGTCACGTGAGATCCAGAATAGAAGAACAAGCTGAGTCAAATTTTGCCCAGATTTATGACCCCCAGAAACAATAAAATAATAAATGAGTATTGTTTGAAGCTTCTAACTTTGAGGTAATGTGTTACTGGAGTAGTAGACAAAAAATACACACACAAAGAAAAATTCAAAGTGGGTGGTGTAAAGAGTGGACACAAGAAATCTCCATAGACCTTCTGGAAAGCCAATATTTTAAAAAGTATTGATGAATTATGGTGGTGACTTGGGCTAGAAAGCCAATGAGGTAATAAGGAGTGAAATTACTTGAAAGAAATGTTAGAAAATTAAATCTACAGAACATGGCAATTAACTAGCTATGTAAAGAATGTAAAGAAAGAAGAATTTTTGCAGGAATTCATATGGAAACACAAACGTCCAAGAATAGCCAGAACAATCCTCAGCAAAAAAAACAAAGCAGGTGGTATCACACTACCAGGCTTCAAACTTTACTATAAAGCTACAATCATCAAAACAGCTTGGTATTGGTATAGGAACAGGCATATAGATCAATGGAATAGAATTGAGATTCCAGAAGCAAAACTTCAATTTCTCAACCAACTCATCTTTGACAAAGCCTCCACCACCTACCACTGGGGAGAGGAGAACCTATTCAGTAAATGGTGCTGGGAAAACTGGCTGACCACATGCAGAAGATTGAAACAGGGCCCCTATCTATCCCCATGCACAAAGGTTAATTCCAAATGGATCAGAGACCTAAATGTAAAACCTCAAACCATAAGAACCTTTGAAAATGAAGGAAAAACCCTCACAGAAATTGGAACTGGCATCCAATTCCTAAACAAAACCCAAAACCCACAGCTCATAAGAGAGAAAATAGACAAGTGGGACCTTATTAAACTGACAAGCTTCTGCAAAGCCAAAGAAACCATCAAGAGAGCAGGGAGACAGCCTACAGACTTGGAAAAAGTATTTGCCAACTCCAGGTCCGACAAAGGCTTAACATCCTGGATCTACAAGGAACTCAAGCATGCAGAAGAGAAAAAAACAAACAACCCCATTATAAAATGGGCAAAAGATATGAACAGACACTTCACAAAGTAAAACATCCGAGCAGCCAACAAACACATGAAGAAATGTTCAACCTCACTAATCATCAGGGAGATGCAAATCAAAACCACACTGAGATACCACCTAACCCCAGTCACAATGGCAATTATCAACAACTCAAAAAATAACAGCTGCTGGAGAGGGTGTGGTGAAAAGGGACCACTTCTACACTGTTGGTGGGAGTGTAAACTAGTGCAACCTCTGTGGAAAGCAGTGTGGCAATTCTTAAAAGCTCTAAATACCAACCTCCCATTTGACCCCGCAATCCCCCTACTGGGAATATATCCTGAAGAACACAGATCACTCTATAAAAAAGATACCTGCACACGCATGTTTATCGCAGCATTGTTCACAATAGCAAGAACCTGGAAACAGCCATGCTGCCCATCAAAAGAGGACTGGATTAAAAAAATGTGGTACATATACACGATGGAATACTACACAGCCATAAAAAAGAACAAAATCATGAATTTTGCAGCAACCTGGATGGAACTAGAGTCTATAATACTGAGTGACCTCTCCAGAAACAAAGATCCGTGTATCACATGTTCTCACTCATATAATGGACCTTAAACATCCAATGCAATACTATACGAAAATGACTGACCGTACTGGGAAACTATGGTGGGGGGAGGGAGATGGGATTAACAATAGCAAATATCTGTCTGGGTACGGGGAAACATCCCATATCAACAGGGTGCCTGAATGAAACGCAATTGTATACCTAACCCTTAACTGTACCCCACAACTTCACAATAAATTAATAAATAAATAAATAAATAAATAATAAATTTTTTAAAAAAAGAATTTTAAGACTATATCAAAGTTATTAGACTGTACAACAAAATTGTTGGTGTTGCCATTCACCCAATCAGGGAGTTATAAAGGAATTCAAGTTTTTTGGGGTAGAAGAAATGGAGGGAGAAATTCTGAGTTTCATTTTGGATGTGCTGTGCTTGAAGACAAATAATAGAAGACCCCATGTGGTAGTTACAGATACTGTTCTGAAGAGGATGTGATCTAGATTTAACTTAATGAGATTCCTATTGTCATTTAAGAGGTGGATAGAGCATTAAGAAGAAAGTGGCCCTTAATCTGAGTATTGTGGAGAATGAAACTCAAAAGTTACAGAGCAATTGGAGGGCTTGAAAGAAAATAAGTACAGTATAGTTTTATAGAAGACAAGGTAGGCCAATGTAGCAAGAAGAAGGGAATGGATGACTGTTGATTGCTACTGAAATTGAGGGCAATAACTTTTGAAATATATCTCTTAAATTTATAAACACAGAGGTTTATCAAGAACTAGCTTGGTATATAATGAGGATAAAACCTAGACTAAATGGGTGAAAAGAGTGAAAGGTAAAGAACTAAAGAGACACTGTCATGAAACCTAACTAAGATCAGTAGAAAAAAGTTATTTTTCTCTGAGACATTTATTGTCATTTAGACTAGAGTAAGTTTTTTTTCACTGAAACAACATTTGTTGCTATTTGGACTAATGTCATTACTAACATTTGCACTAAATAGAGTAAGAATACACATTGTTACACTTACTCTTAGGGCCCTGTCTAATATTTTTAAATCTTATCTTTGTTCATAGACCCTAAATTTTTACTTTTTCAGACTTAAAATTTCCAATTCCAACACCTCCTTGGCTTTCTTTCATTAATATCCTGGTTATTCACTGTTGGACTCTCTCCAGCTTGTCAGTGGTCTGTTTAAATTGTATATCCCCAAACAGGAGTCAGTACTGTGGAGTCATTTTTGAACCATTCATTATGTGTTTCAGCAAGGTTTTCATCAAATTCATGGCAACAAATTTGGCTGTAGAAATAATGTTTTTAGATCTTGTAAAAAATAATTATTTGTGGATTTCTAAGTTTCAGTGGCATTCAAACTAAAATTTAACAAGTGTGGTAGTGATGGGGTGTTTGCTCAGGGTGTTATCACATGAAGAGTATACTTTCTTTGAGGAGGACCAGAATATTCCACTGGGCTCAAAGACTAGTGTGTTCCTTTGAGTCCAGCAACAGAGACAGCTGAGGGATATAAAACAGAACAGGATCCTCATCTCTCTCTCTCTCTCTCTCTCTCTCTCTCTCTCTCTCTCTCTGTGTGTCTCTCTCTCTCTCTAGATGTTCTGTTTGTAGTCTATTTTACATTAACTATTTTTTGCTACTCTTCTACACTGTTGAATCATTTTGACCTTACAGTCAACTAAATACCATAGACCTTCTTTTATTTTTCTTCAGTCTCTTTTTATTTGTATTTTTTAGTAAATGTTGCTTGTATGAAGGGTCATTTGAATCTTTAATTTTTATTGTTTGTTCCCCCTATTTTTTGGTATTTCTTTATGATTATTCTTATTGTTTGTTTGTTAATTTAACTCACCATTCAGCTGAGCCAAGTATGCTTGGCTCCTCTAAAATACCTAATGCATTTAGCAGCAGCATGTATAGCACACTCATCTATAGCATGCACATGCTATCTACATAGTTGATGTTGACTATGCCTTCTTAGAGAGTGACGAAAGCCTTAAACAGACAGGATAAGGTGAGGGGGATTCTGGCACACCTCTAGATAATCTCCTTCACATAAAATCTTAAATTAGAACAAAAAATATATAAAATAAAATATACTCATAATTGTACCTCTCTGGACACCATTAATGACACCTAATATTATATCTTTTCAAATGCATTCATTTTTATGAAAAGCATATGCCTCTATCCTACAACCCAGAGTCAAAATTGACATTTTAAATTCTTTCTGGAAACTATACCCCAAAGTCATCCAACATCCATCTTCTACCAAAGATTGGTTAAAAAGGGGGAATATTTTATTTCATTTTATTTTATTTTTTATTTTTTTGAGTTGGAGTCTCACTCTGTCACTCAGACTGGAGTGCGGTGACCATTCCCGGCCACCGCAGCCTCGACCTGCTGGGGCTCTGGCGATCCTTCCGCCTTAGCCTTCCGAGTAGCTGGAACTACAGGCACGCGCTACCACGCCCGGCTAATTTTTTGATTTATTGTAGGATGAGGTCTTGCCAAGTTGCCCGGGTGGGTCGCGAACCCGTGGGCTCAGGCAATCCACTCATCTTGACCTCCCAAAGCACTGGGATTACAGGCTGAGCCACCAAGCCCAGCCTTGGGGGGGGAATATTTTAAAGGACATGCAATGTATTCTTTTCTTGATTATTTTGACAATTAGTAGCTGCACAATTTAGTCTCATTTTATAGTTCTTCTATTGAATTTATTCCATTGAGTTACACTTTCGTTCATTGATGAGTACATACATTACTTTTATTTTTATTATTTTAAAAACATTTTATTTTAAAGATGTTTGGTACAACTAATGATTAGGTATACAAGTTGACATCGTAGCAGCAAAGTTTGGGCCTCCCTTTGGTCCCCATTTTGCCTGGTTTGAGATCAAGTACCCTTATTGATGTTGTGTGCCCCCCCCCCACTACCCCAGCAGTATTCAACTACTACTAATTCCTTTTTTACAGTATTATGGTAAATGTTCAGGGTCTGCTCATGAGAGAGAACATGTGGTACTCTGTTTTTTGTAATAGATCAGTGAGCATGATAGACTCTAAATCCATTCAAATTGCTATGAATTCCATATGTATGTCCTTCTTTAAGGCTTTGTAATATTCCATCATGTACATGTACCGCATTTTTTTTTTTTAATCCAGACCAGTTTCGACGGGCAGCCCAGTTGGTTCCATGTTTTTGCTATTATGAATAGTGCTGCAATAAACACACATGTGTAGGTATCATTTTTGTAGAATGATTTGAGTTTCTCTGGGTATATTCCCAGTAAGTGGATTGAGGGTCATATGGAAAGTCAATTTCTAGTTCTTTTAGAAAGCCCCGCAGAGGTTGAACTAGTTTGCATTCCCACCAACAGTGTATTCCCTTTGCTCTGCATCCTCACCATCATTTGTTTTATTAATGATGACCATTCTTACTGGGGTTAGGTGATATCTCAGTGTGGTTTTGATTTGCATTGCTCTGATTAATGAGTGAGGATGAACATTTTTTCATGTGTCTGTTGACTGCCCACATATCTTCTTTTGAGAGTGTCTATTCATGTCTTTTGCCCATTTTTAAATGGGGCTATTTTTTTTCCTCTTTTTGGAACATTTCAGTTCCTTGTATGTCCTAGATGTTAGGCCTTTGTCAGACATACAGTTAGAAATATTTTTTCCTTTTCTGTGAGCTGTTTCCAACTTTCTTGATGATTTCTTTTGCTTTGCAGAAGCTTTTCAGCTTAATGAGGCCCCACTTGTCTATCTTATGGCATGGACATTTGGGGGTTCGATCAGGAATTGATTGCCTGCTCCTACTTCTGTAAGGGTATCTCCTGTGTTTTCTAAGATTCTTATAGTTTGAGGTTTTATGTTTAGGTCTTTGATCCATTTAGAGTCGATGTTTGTGTATGGTGATAGGCAGAGGTCCTGTTTCAATCTTCTGCATGTGGACAGCCAGTTTTTCCACCATCATTTACTGAATAGGTTCTCCTCTTCCCAGTGGTTGTTGATGAAGGCTTTGTCGAAGATTAGTTGGTTGAAAAATTGAGGTCTTGCTTTTGGAATCTCTATTCTGTTCCATTGGTCTATATGCTTGTTCTTGTACCAATACCAGACTATTTTTATCATGGTAGCACTATAGTAAACTTTAAAGTCTGAAAGTATGATACTTCCCACTTTGTTTCTTTTGCTAAGGTTTTGGCTACTTGTGGTTGTTTATGTTTCTATATGAATTTCTGTATTGTCATTTCCAGGTCTGAAAAGAATGATATTGGTAATTTAATGGGTATTGCATTGAATCTGTAGATTCCCTTAGGTAGGGTGGACATCTTAACAATGTTGATTCTTCCTATTCATAAGCATGGAATATTTTTCCATTTGTTTGTGTATTCTTGGATTTCTTTGAGCAGTGTATTGTAGTTTTCATTGTAAAAGTCTTTCACTAACTTCCTAAATGGAATTTTGCTTTTTATTTGGTTCTCTGCCTGTTTGTTTTTGGTGTTTAGGAATGTAACTGTCTTTTGTACATTTATTTTATCCCCTGAGACTTTGCCAAAGTCCTTTATCAGTGCAAGGAGGTTTTTGAAAGATTTCTTGCATTTTTGAGGTATATGATCATATTGTCAGCAAAGAGGGATAACTAAGCTTCCTGTTTTCCTATTTGGATACCCCTAATTTTCTTCTCTTGTCTAATTGCTCTAGCTAGGACTTCCAAAACAATGTTGAATGGAGGGGTGACAGTGACCATCCTTGTCTTGTTCTTGTTTTCAGTGAAAATACTTTCAGTTTCTGCCCATTTTGCAATATGCTGGCTATAGGTTTCTCATTGTTGGTGCTTACTCTTTTAAGGTATGTTCCTTCTATGCCTAGATTTCTGAGGGTTTTTGTTGTTGTTGTTGTTGTTTTTCAAGAAAGAAAGCTAGATTTTATTAAAACCTTTTTCTATACCTAATAATATAACCATTTGATTCTCTTTTTTTTTACATGCATTGATGTATTTAATTACATTCATAGTCTTGCAGATGTTGAACCAGCCCTGCATGCTGGAGATGAAGCCTACATGGTCATGGTGGATGATTTTTGAGATGTGTTGTTGGATCTGATTTGCTGGAATCTTGTTGAGAATTTTTATAGCTATACTCATCAGGGATACTGACCTGGAGTTTTCTTTTCTTGTTGGATCTTTACCCGGTTTGGGCATCAGTGTGATGTTAGCTTCATAAAAGGATTTGGAGAGAATTCCATCTTTCTCAATTGCCTGGAATACTTTCAATAGGATTGGTATCAGCTCCTCCTAGTAAGTTTTGTAGAATTCCACTGGAAAGCCTTCTAGTCCAGGGAATTCTTTTGTAAGTAGTTTTCTTATAATGGACACAATTTTCTGGGTTGTTATCAGTCTATTTAGTGTGTCGATGTCTTCTTGTCTCAACCTTGTGAGGTTGTATGATGTCCATTTCATTTAGCTATCAAGTTTGTTTCCATACAGGTGTGCATATTAATTTCTGATAATTTTTTTTTATTTCTTCAGAGTCAGTTGTGATTTGATCTTTTGCATTTCTGATTGTGTTTATTTGGCCTTTTTCTCTCTTTCATTGTGGTCATTCTGGCTAGTGGTCCATCAATCTTGTTTATCCTTTCAAAGAACCAACTTTTTGTTCTGCTGATTTTTTTCCACTATATTTTTGTCTTCTGTGTCCTGTATTTGGGTTTTACTTTGGTGATCTGGATTCTTTGGCTAAAGTTAGCATTTTGGTGTTCTTGTCTTTCCAGCTCTCTTAGGTGAGTTGTTAGGCTATGAACTTGAGGTCTTTCCATTTTCTTTATATGTGTCATCCCAAAAGTTTTTCATGTCATCCCAAAAGTTTTGGTAAGATGTTTCTTTATTTTCATTTGTTTCCAGGAATCTTTTAGTTTAATTTCTGTTTTGATTTTTGTGTTGACCCAGGAGTCATTCAGCATCATGATGTTTAGTATTTATATCTTTTATGGATTTTGGGGGAATTTGTTGGTGTTGATATTTATTTTTATTTCACTGTGGTCTGAGAAGGTTCATGGCAGTATTTCAATCTTTTGAAATTTGCTTATGCTTGATTTATGGCCAAGGATTTGATCAATCTTGGAGGAATTCCAGGTGGTGATGAGTCGAATGTATATTCTGTGGTTTCTGCTTGAGGTGTTCTGTGGGAATCTATTAAGGCAATTTGGTCAAGTTTCAAGTTGATGTTCTGGATATCCTTGCTGATTTTTTGCCTTGATGATCCATCTAGGGTTGTTAGTGAGTTATTTAAGTCCCCAGCTATGCAGGTGTTAGAGTCAATATCCTTTTTTTTTTTTTGAGTTGGAGTCTCACTCTGTCGCCCAGACTGCAGTGCAGTGGCTGCTTCTGGCCACTGCAGCCTCGACCTGCTGGGCTCCGGCGATCCTTCCACCTCAGCCTTCCGAGTAGCCAGAATTACAGACACGCGCTACCACGCCCGGCTGATTTTTTGCTTTATTGTAGAGATGAGGTCTCGCTGCCCAGGCGGGTCTCGAACCCGTGGGCTCAGGCAATCCACTCACCTCAGCCTCCCAAAGGCGTGGGATTACAGGCTGAGCCACTGAGCCCGGCTAGAGTCAATATCTTTTTTTGTTTACTTAGTATTTGCTTTATAAACGCTGGTTTGCCTGTGTTGGGTGCATGTATATTTAGGACAAATATATTTGTTGATAGATTAAAACTTTTATCATTATGTAGTGTCCTTCCATATCTTTTTACATTTTTGATAGCTTAAAGGTTGTTTTATTTGATATTAAGATCATGTCTTCTTTTGTGATCCATTTGCATGGAAATACATTTCCCATCCTTTAACTTTGAGTCTGTGTGGCCCTTATGGTGAAATGACATCCCTGGATGCAGCAAATTATTGGCCATGGCTTTTTTATACAATTTGCCATTCTGTGTCTTTTCAGTGGAGCATTTAGTCTATTCGCATTCAGGCTAATTATTGAAATGTTATTGTTTATTCCTGTCATAAGGTTCTTATAAAGGTTTTTCTTGGTTATTTGCTTGTTTTCTTCTTTTGGGTAGATGTATGTTTGCATTTTCAAGTTTGCAGTCGCAATGTATTCTCTGTTGATTCTGTTGATTCTTCTGTTCTCTTGGGAAGTGCATGGTCATCCTTTTTTTTTTTTTTTTCTTCTGTGCTAAATACCTTTTTAACCATCTCTTGTGGAGCTGGCCTGGAAGTTGCATAATCTCTTAGGGATTGGATTCTCAGCTTGGCTGGATAGGAAATTCTTGGTTGAAATTGTTTATCTTTGAGGACTTTGAAGATTTGACGCTAGTCCCTTCTAGCTTGTAGTGTTTCTGCTGATAGGTCTGCTGTTATTCTGATTGGTTTTCCCTGGAAGGTAGTCTGACCTTTTTCTTTTGTCCCTAATTTATGTAGGCAAATTACTATGTGTCTAGAAGTTGACCTTCTCATTTCATGTCTTGCAGGGGTTCTCTGTATCTCTTGCGTTTAGATGATCACATCTCTGGTGAGATGGGGAAAATTTTCTTTGATAACCTCCTGGAATACTTGCTCCAAGGTGTTCTCCACTTCCTTTTCTTCTTCTTGGATACCAATCAGGTATAGGTTCGGCCTCTTGATATCATTACACAACTCTTGGGGATTTTGTTCTTGCTTCCTGAGCTTTTTTACAGATCAGGTTCATTCCATGTTTTGGTCTTCCAGTTCTCAGATTGTTTCTTCAGCTTGATTAATTCTACTTTCCATGAATGTCATCTTGTTATTGATTTCTTGGATGAGTTTTTTTATGGCCAAAATCTGTTACAAGTTCTTTCAATGTTATACCTTGTCTTGAGTCTTATTCACTCATCCCATTCATTCCCTAATCCCTGCTATATTCTGGGGCCAGTCATTGGTTACATCCATTGTTTAAACTCTGAGGTCTGATGTTTCAGGCATTTTCTCTTTGGTATACAGGTAATCTTTCACAAAGATTTTTTGACAAGTCTTTCTTTTCTTTTAATTTCCATTATCTATTGACAGTGGGGGAAACTTTCACTTCTGATGTTTGCTCAGCCCTCTATTTTTCCATGATCAAGACTCTGAATTTGTTCTATTTTGAAACAGGATTATTGGTGTGAAGCTTTGCTGTCTCTTGCAGTTTTGAGAGTTGAATAAGGTAGTGGATGGGGAGCTAGGATTCTAAAACTATTTGTAAATCACAATGTTCACTGATTGTGGTATGGATTCCCTAAGACCCACTCCCCATTACCACTCTCTATAATGATGCAATGGGTACATGTGTGTACCACCTGAGTCCAAAATACAGTAATAGTAATGAAGAGGACAAAGAAAAGTAGAAGAAATAAGATGGACAAAAGTTTAAAAAATAAAAAAAAAGGAGAAACCAAAACAATAAACAAGTAAACACACACACACACACACACACACACACACACACACACACAAGCAAAGACCAAAACAAACTGAAAAAAACAATGCAGAACAAAACAAAAATAATCAAATAAAAAACAATGAATCCAGACACACACACACACAAACACCCAACACAAAATGAAAGGAGAGAAAAGAAAAGAGAAAGAAAAAGGTATTCAAATTGAACCCTCACACATACATTCACACACACATTAAATTTATAAAAAAGAGAAGAACAAGCACACAAACACAAAACTGACAGAGAAACAATCTCTCATTCATGTACACACATAAACAGAAAACAAAAAGGGAAAGAAGAAACAAATTAAAAAATAGGTGGGTGAGAATGCAGATCAAGCCCGCATGTACACACAAAGGACCAACAAAATTAAAAAGAAAAGAAAAGAAAGAAAAGAAAAGAAAAGAAAAGAAAAGAAAAACAATCTGCCTTCTTGTGGCAGGTTCTCCAATTGTTCCTCTCAGCTGCTCACAGGCTTGCCGTTTCCTGCAGAGGTGAGGCCTCATTCACAATCTCCCCAGTCTCTGACCAAGGAAGGAGGAGTAGGTGATGGGGATGGGTTGGGTTTCAGTGTCCCCTCACCTTTCATATAGTCAGGAGGATCCCCTCCAGTGGGGAGGTGTGGGATTGTCTCTTCCCCAGGTACTGGTGGGAAGAGTGCACCCCAACCAGGCTTATCCTGGAGTAGAGTCCTCCTATCACCACCAATGTCTAGGCTCAGCCTGGGTTCATCCCTCTCAGTTGTTCCCCAGCCATGTGGTTCTGCCATTCAGAAAATTGCAGGGAAGGTGGGTGTTGGGTCAGCCCTACACTCACCACTGATCTCTTCAGGGGGCATTCCTTGTCTTTTTTGGGTCACACCTTTTGTCCCTTGGCTGAATCAGGGTAAGGGGTGGGGCACCTGAGACTGAACACTCATCCTGTCCCTCCAGAGTTTGTGCTTTCAGGGTATTCCCTGGCCATGCTCAACTCCTGAGTAGTTAATTCACCAGTGACAGAGATCTTGTTTGTCGCTCTGTGGTGAGCAAGCTAGAGCACTTTCCTGCCACATTCTCAAGATGGTGGCAGGGTCCCTCTTTTGTCTTCCACAGTGGGGTTCTGCCTCTGAGTGCCCTTGCTGTGTTCTCTCCTTGTCCCTTACTGCCTGTGTCCAGTCAGACACTGCAGTGGTGAGGCAGAACCTGGAGCCAGCAGTCATTCCTGGCAGCTTCTTCCCAGGAAAGGCTTGCTGATTAAAAAAAAAGAGATACTAAGCTTCTGCACTCCTGGAAGAGCTAGGGTTCAAGCAGAATAGTTGCAGCACCAGCCACTTCACCAGGAGAGCCCTGGCCACTTGCTCCCGAGTCCCAACTCAGTTATCCACTCACATGCCACTTACAGACATGTACACAAAATTTTCCATATACTCACTCACTCACACTGGGACTCACATAGTCTGACTGGCTCCGCTGCCATCTTCTTCCTCCATCTCTGTTTTATCCACATTTTACTTTTATAAACAATCTGTGTTACATTAATTTTAAGAAGATTTTTAAGGAAGACATCCACTACAATAACAATAAAGATAATTTTTATAAAAGTAAGTGAAAAAATTGTTTCACTTTTGTTTCTGTTTCACTTTTTGAAAAATATGAGATATGAATTTTATGATGAGTTGATTTTCTCTCTACTAGGCAAGATGCTCAGTGCCAGTTTAATAACAACATTTTGAGATTTTACAGTTATCCTTTGGCTTGTATTTCTATATGTTTACTTCTAGTAATATTTCTTTTACCTAGCTAAATTTCCATAGTCTTAGACATTATTTTTCTGTTTTATTATAACCTACTTTAAATATTTTATGTATAGCAGCAGGATAAGCCTAAACACAATAGTTTAATGAAAACATGCAATAGTATAGAACTGGTTATTTACTTAGTCCTGAATGATTATTGGTTGAGAAAGTCATACATTCTCATTGTCTCTGCTTTTTAATGAAAACTAAATTTGTCTGAACCCCTGCTCCACTAAGATTCATATAGTTTATCTTGTCAGTTCCTCATTACCTTTCAGGATTAAATATAATGCCTGATACATGGGAGATGATCTAGAAATGTTAGTTCTTATTTCTTTTTCGTACAGCAAATCTGTCCTGAACACACTGAATTATCTTTTCTGTTAGATTTTATTATTATAAGCATATTTTGAAATCTACAGTTTCACCTCTGCTTTTGTGACCCTTTGCTCCCATTTTTAAAAGATTAAAACGATATTGTTACTGGGCATGGTGGCTCATGCCTATAACCCCAACTTTTTGGGAGGCCAAGGTGGGAAGATTGCCTGAGCCCATGGGTTCAAGACCAGCGTGGGCAACTTGGCAAGACATCATCTCTACAATAAATCAAAAAATTAGCTGTAAATGGTAGCACATGCCTGTAGTTCCAGCTACTTGGAAGGCTGAGGCAGAAGGATGGCCTGAGCCCAGCAGGTTGAGGCTGCAATGGCCAGGAGCATGCCTCTGTCCTCCAGCCTGGGTGACATAGTAAGAAAGACTCCAACTCAAAAAAAATTGTTTAAGTATAGTAACATTGCATACAGTATTAAGAACTGTTACTAAATACTTTCTCTACATTTCTCCTAGGATTATAGCTGTTGACAAGGAAGGAAATCCTGGAATAGAAGAGAAAATAGATAACTAGTTAAAACTAACTAAAGATGTGTGATTCAAACCTCTGTGCAACTGAGGACCTGGAAACTACTTTCTAACTTGGGGAAGTTTAATTTAACTTCATTATAGAATCTTAAAAAGTTATAGCTCTAGAAATAATCCTCTAGGAAATACAAAATAAGGAGTCAGTACAGGGGAGGGAAAGAGGAACAAAAATGAAAACAAGAGGGTATGAGCACTACATACAGTGGTGTAGCCAACACAAAGTCCCTGACAGTTGTGGAGCCAAATGACTTTTGGAAGAAAAACATCTAAGTTTAAGTTTCAAGTAGTTTGTAAAGTTGCTGTCTAACTCACCCTCTCCCTTAAATTTTATTAAAGTCTTCTATTCATGCATAGGTTTTATGCATTTATGTATTTGTGAATCAAAGAAAAAAATTAAATTCTATATTTATGCTTTCTGAAATACAGAAAGGGATTGGTTTTCATAAGATCTAAGTAATCTAAATCATAGTAATATTTGAGACAGAAGTTCTGGTGTCACATGTCATCACCATACTGTAAGTCTTTAGGAGTAAAACTTTCTAAAAATCATGCACTGGGCATTTAATCTATTTTGTCAATAGTATCTTGATCTTTGAGATGAATTATGACCCCGTTGGCATTTGGCATGTACTAGGAAATTACTTTAGATATTCAAAAATAAGTGTATTCAGTCCAGGCACAGTGGCTCACTCCTGTAATCTCAGCACTTTGGGAGGCTGAGGCGACAGGATTGCCTGAGCTCTGGAGTTCGAGATCAGCCTGAGCAACATGTCAAGATATCGTCTCTACAATAAATCAAAAAGTTAGCTGGGAATGGTGGCATGTGCCTGTAGTCCCATCTACTTGGAAGGCTGAATCAGAATTGGAAGCATCACTTGAGCCTAGCAGGTCAAGGCTGCAGTAGCTGTGAGCATGCGGCTGCACTCCGGCCTGGGTGACAGATTGAGATTCCAACTCAGAAAAAAAAATGTATTCCAATAATCGACGTTCACCGCCCCCCCCAGAAAAACCAAAAACTTTGGGTATGCGAATTAGTTTCCTAACATTATGTTAAAACCCTTGGTGGTTCTAAATCTTCTTGCCCTAGTGGACCACAGAAAACAGTTTGGGACTGTATTAATGATTCACAAGCAGCAATTAGAGGATAATTAAGTGGTAACCTGTTGCTGTGGTTTGAATGCTTTTATCTCCTTCAAACCCCTTTATGCTGAAACTCAATCCCAAATGCAATAGAATTGGGAGATGTGGCCTTTGGGTGGTGATTGAGCCATGAAATCTCCTCTCTAAACAAACAAGATTCAGTGCACTTATAAAATAACTTGATGGAAGAGGTTTGCCCCTTTGTGTCCTTCTACCTTCTATCATGTGAAATACAGTGTTTCTTTCAGCACTCAAGGCTCAATCATGGAAGCTGTGACCAGATTTTCACCCAGCAGTGAATCTGTCAGTACCTTGATTTTGGACTTCTCAACTTCCAGAACTGTGAGAAGTACATATCTGTTCTTTATATGCTACCCAGTTTGTGGTGTTCTGTTATAGCTGCACAAAATGGACTAAGATAATTGTGCATGTGACAGAAAGTGCAAGGGAAGCCAGCTAGTAATTTTGTTTATAACATCTCTCACAAAATTTGACTTCATAATCTATCTTTTATATATGACATTTGACCCGTTTTAATTTGATGGCCAGAATGAGACACTTTATATATGAATATTTTTATAAGAGCATCTTCATTGTATAGTATTCTAGTAGAGGTTGAACTGGTAAAAAAGAGGTTGCAGAACCATGGAATATAGGAACATACTAAAATGCAGACACAAGTTGAATACGAGATGCTTTTTAAATAGGAAAATCTAGCTAATTTAGAGTCTTAAGAGGTAATTGTTTTTAGAATAATTGACAATAATCATTTTAGAATACCGTCATCCTATGAATTCTTTAACTCACAATCTCCAGCCTTGCGGTAATACTTGAGAAATGAAAGAAAATGTAAATGTATGGATGAAGAGGAAGACAATGTTTTTTTGAAATAGCTCTGACACAAAGAAACTAGTAGTATTGGAAGAGATGACCAGGAAAAACATAACTGGGTCTATGTAAGTCAGCCAGATCTATGGTTTTGGAATTAAAGCTCTGTGGAGTCATTTTTGAATCATTATTGTGGGTTCCAGCGAAGTTTTCATCAAATTAATGGCAACAAATTTGGCTCATGGATAGCTTTTTTAGAACTTGTAAAATATATATATATATGTTTATGGATTTCTAGATTTCAGTGGTATGCAAGAAATTAAAATTTAACTAGTATGGCAGTGATGGGGTAAGTTTGCTCAGGAAGACATCACATGAGAGTATACTCACTCTGGGGATGACCAGAATATTCCACGAGGCTCAAAGACCAGAGCAAAACTGTTTCCCTTTGAGTCTGGCAACAGAGGCAGCTGTATTTTTCTTTTTTTCCAATTATCACTTCTCTTCTTAATTTACCACACTCATTAGTATCATTTCTCTAATGCCTGTTTCTTTTTTCTTTTTGTTCTTTTCCCCACCAAGGATCCTAAATGTGTATTGAAAAACCGACGTATAAATAGTCTTAAAGTAGTTTTCTGAAAAAGAATACTATATCACTTCTTCACCCTTGTCCATTCTTTTCTTGACAGTATTTCTTAAAGTAGAAGAATGAGATTGAAAATAGCAGGTGGTAGAAATAAATGTTCGAAAAATGGTGTGAAATAAAGTCCCCTCATAATCAAAAATGCTAGCAATTGCTAATTGTCTTTTCATTGCCAAACACTCATAACAATAAAAGTGATAAAGTAAAGTAGAAATGTGCTATACAACCTCAAGAAATTTACATTCTACTTGAAATATTAATTTTAACACACTTATAAAACACATGTTAAAAATGAGGACAGGCACAGTGGCTCATGCTTGTAATCCCAGCACTTTGGGAGGAGGAGCCGAGAGGATTGCCTGAGTCCAGGAATTTGAGACCAGCCTGGGCAAATTGGCAAGACCTTGTCTTTATAATACATCAAAAAACTGGCCACGCGTGGTAGCATGTGCCTGTAGTTTCAGCTACTTGGAAGGCTGAGGCGAAAGGATTGTCTGAGCCCAGCAGGTCAAGGGTGTGGTAGTACTGAGCATGCCACTGCATTCCAGCCTAGGTGATAGTGTGAGGTTCCCAATTTAAAAAAAAGAAAATAAATGTTAGAAATGTTCACATTTATTTAGATTTCTTGATCTGTGTGCTTATGACAACGTTGGGGTTAATGTGGAAGTCTTTTTTTTCTTTTTTTCTTTTTTTTGAGTTGGAGTCTCACTCCGACTCCCAGGCTGGAGTGTAGTGGCACGCTCCCGGCCACTACAGCTTCGACCTGTTGGGCTCAGGTGATGCTTCTGCCTCAGTCTTCCAAGTAGCTGGAACTATAAGCACACGCCACTATGTCTGGCTAATTTTTAAATGTATTGTAGAGATGAGGTCTCACGGTTGCCCAGGCTGTTCTTGAACCTGTGGGCTCAGACAATCCTCTCACCTTGGCCTCCCAAAGTGCTGGGATTATAGGTGTAAGCCACCACACCCAGAGTCTTTTTATTTATTTATTTATTTATTTATTTATTTATTTATTTATTTATTTATTTATTTATTTTTGACAAAAGAAGACAGTCTCTAGCATTTTCAAGAAGAGTCCTCAGGGCAAATTATATGTTTATTGACTTGCTTCCTGTCATGACAAGGTTGGATCACGAGGAATTGCAACAGGCTGTGAGCAAAGTAGGACATGACTGTGCTGTAAAAAGCCTCAGTCTTTCTCTGTTTCCCAGATGCCAGTCAAGTAGGAAATGGTAAACACCATTTCCTGTAAATGGCTTTTGTTTGACAGGCAGAGCTGTATCACTAGAGAGAGAATAAAAAGTTAGATCTACTGGCACATCTCATTTTGTAGCTGTAAACAGGAAGCATACGTTGCATGTCATTATATACGTAATAAAATGCTTGGTGACTATGAGAAATGTGCATGCTAACGTTTTAGCCACATTCAAAAACATTGATTGACAGATTAGTGTGGCCAAAAATGCTACTGTTGAAATCCTGGATGTAGTGAGAATAAAGCAGAAAAAACAGCTAAGTCTTCTTTTCAGACATTTACAGCCAACCATCCTATCTTCTGATTGTTTCTAGCACATTCTGTGTATAGCACATTCTTACCACATTAAAAATGTTGAGTGAAGTTGTCAGATAACACATGGAGATATGTTGCATTAAACACTCATAATAATAAAACCACAGTCCCAGACTTAAAGATGTTTACCACTTAATAATGCATACCTTGCTTTTAAACTGTGCAGGTAAATAGCAGATGGGTAACAAGTCCTAGGTGGCATTTAAGAAGTGAAATCATGTATGGGTTACATCATCAAAGGGAGTTCCTTCCAAATGAGGCACATAAGGGGAAATGATTCAGAGCTGAAAGGCATTTCAAAGGAACTTCCCTTTCAGAGGAAAGCCAATTAGGAGTTCTGTGTGTCAAACTGTATGAAAGTAGAAAATGTTGCTCAAAGATGCTGTTTGATGACTGTCCCAGGGTACACGGTGGCTACAAAAAAAAACATAAAAGAGTAAATTCAATAGTGGTGAAGTTATAAGCTCATACTAAAAAGATATCTGCCTGCCAAAGCATACAATACTAACTGGTTCACAAAACTCTCCTGGGAAACACAGTTTATTTGTTAAAGATAAAAAGAAATATATATATACATAAGCAAATTATCTTCTCTAAGCTATGTATTGAATATAAACAAAGATCTTATAGAATAAATGCTTTTTTCATGTTAGCAATTGTTGCTCTTTTAATATATTTGATTGTGTCATAGAATCTTTTCAATATGTGAGTCAATTTTTTAAGCTTTGTTTTCATTCAAATGCCCAGAGGAAAAAAGCAAATATTGTACGTGATGGTGTTTTAAGAAGCATGCATCTTCCAACTTTGGGAGGAACAAACATTCTAAAATATTGCGTTCATGAGGAAGGCTGAAAGATAAAGCTATTTGATCTAGTCCATTTTCTGATAGCAGGTTTTTGTAAAATGAATGCCCCTCCTCTCTCTCTCTCTCTCTCTCTTTCTCTCTCTCTCTCTCTCTCTCTCTCTCTCTTTCTCCTCCTTTCATGACAACACACTGTAGATTTGAAACCTCTTTGAAAATAGGAACTGTTTTATGTAACTCTGCATTTCTCCCACCACCAATCGCAGTTTGCCAAATATAGTGACAAATAAGAATGGGTAATTCTCTTTCATTTTGATTTTACTATTATCAGGAATTAGAATATCTCTGCATTACTAATGTTATTTCTTGGACAAAATAAAATAACTTTTAAAAATCATCAGTTTCTGTAAAATGAGAAATATCTAGAAAGATATATCTTGAAAACTGTAAAGACACAGATAATATAATTTAATCCCACATTTTTCTCTTTGGTTTAGAAGAGTTTGAGAAATGTGTGGCTTCTTTTATAAATGAACAATAAATTGATAAATTAACTTCACATGTTTTATTGCATTATGTTTTGAGTGACTTAGCAAAGGTATGGTCAATTCAGCAAGAAGACAGTCCTGTGAATATTGGTGCTTGCTTTCACCTGGGCTGAGAATCACATAAGATTACACTTCTTCTAACCCAGTGAGAATCAGATAATGCAGAGCTTCTGCACTGAGTCAGAATTCTCCTGAAAAGCATTGGGAAAGCACTTGGTTGAAGAATTATTGTTTGTCTCTTCAGTAGTTGAGCCATGGAATCCTTGTACAAATTTGCTTCCAATTCAGAAATCAAACATTCATCTCAATAATAATGTTAAAGGCAGGACATAACGTATCCTTGTAGCCTTAAGAGATCAGATGTGTGTGACGGCGCCGCCTTATAATATTGCATAAGCTGGGCACGAATGGAAAAATAACTGTGTTCACAGGTCATTTAGATACTCATTCAGTGAAGATTGTTTTTTCCAACATTTGGGTGCCTCATCCAAGAAGGATTTGAGTTTATGTGTGAAGAAGATGAAATAAAGTACCATTTGGAATTAATGATGGGCAAGAGAGCCCCCAGAAACCAACAAAATCTATTTTTAAAATTTAATTTGAATGAACATGTTTGTATATCTTTCCTCTAAATATATGCAATTTGAATGGAATATTTTGATGAAAAGTTTACTTTTGATCTCTATTAATTGTTCTTAGAGTCACTTTGGTGATTTGCTGCCTCAATTCTGCAGATTTTTAATGAGAAATTGGACATGTTTTTTACTAACTGGGAGAACATCTTGATGACTATATTTAAATGATTGTTACTAAAGAGATACTTCCTAGTATCATTCACTTTAATGCTTTTTAGCATTTAGTATATTCAGCATTCAGTATTAGTATATTAGTATTCTCAGATTCCTGCCATTCTCCTTGCTGCACTGAATGTTATTATTCTATATTGCAGTGCCTTCATTGCCACTAGTCCAATCTTGCTAACATGTAACTTTAATCATGTTGTTCTTTTTTTTAACTTAAATTTTTGAAGTATGTCTCTCTTCTTAGAGTTTAAAGTTCCACATTTCTTAGGATATTACATCAAAGCCTTCCTCATCTGTCCATGGATAACTTTGCGTCTCATTTTCTGCCATTCTCTTAAGATGACATCTTCACAGCCTTTGTGAGCTACCTGCAATCCTCCAACACCCTATTAAGTATATTAAACAATAAAAGCCCATGTATTTGTTACAAACAAAAACATAAATAATCTGTGCTTTGTCATTGGCAGTTTCCCAATATAATGTACTGAAATGGTTTTATTTTCTGTGATTTGTGGAAATTTTAAAATATGTAACCACTAGCATTTGAATTGAGTGCTTACTATTTTCTGTACATTCATTAACTCAATTACACTTTATAGTAATTATAAAGTTGGTGATTTTAAAAATATACTCATTTTATAAAATTTAAAAGCTTCCATATTATTGATGAGAAAATCCTTAAGTGACTTTTCCAAGGATGCAGAGTAAGGGAGGAAATGACTAAACTGTAATTCAAAATCAGGCAATCTGATTTGATAAGCTACATTTTTTATATTTCAAAAGAAAACTGCAATATACACCTTAGGAACATTTTGCCTACAGAACTATATTTCTAAAAAATTTATATAATATAGCAAATGGTTATATAATAATACAATGAAACTTACCTTTTGAAGTTTATGACTATGTTAAATAAAGATTTACAAGTGAAATTTTGCTAATGAGATATCTTAACAGTTAAGCTATCTAATTTTATTTCAGTTCCTATCAAACAGATTCCAATAATAGACTTTCTAAATGATTTATTCACTCTTTTGGAACTCCTTTATCTCCAAAAAGATTAGAGATAAAAATAATACATTCAATGCATTGATAGTAAAGAGTAAAGGAATTTGGACTAGTCTAACTCAAGATAAGGCAAATCACTAGGGTGAACAAGGTGCTACTTAGAACGTCCTAGAAAGCAAAAAAATGGAGAGAAGCTCAGTGAGCTTGTAAACCAAGAGTCCCATACTCATGATTACCTTGGGTTCCATTAATGAGCTCATTCATCTTTATGCACCATTCATCTGCATGAATTTGGAGTTATGACCATAAAAACAAGGACATGAGTGCTGTACAGACTCCAACCTGGTGACATTTAATGTCTATAAAATGTGTCGCCTGCCAGACAGGGAAAATGGGAAAAGAATACTGAATACAGAATTCTTCCTCCATAAATCAGGTAGCACCTTTAGAAAACTATGAAAAAAATAATAAGTGTATAAAGGATCATGGGTGGCTTTTAGAGTAAGACAGAAAAACACTTGAATTAAGAGTCAAAGATTTGCAAGATTGAAGCATACAGCAAAGCCCTTAGTTACCACCTGCATATGCTTGCAGAACTATTTAGTAAAAGGAAAAATGAGACAATAAATGTAAAAAAGAAAAAGGTAGTGGTATTTCAAACCATCTAGAGATCATACAGTTCCTATTGTTGTAGATTATGAAAAACGGTTCTTCTATATGTTGATAAATGTGCCAAACTAAATCAAATCTCAAGTATTCAGCAAACATTTCTAGTAGATGAGCAACCTCAAGCATAATTATCTCCTTGGTGAATCTCTTAATATCATAGCAGTTCAGAAATATATATAAAGAAGAGAAGTGAATCAAACTTTAATAAAATTTTCTGTGTTAATTTTGGAATTTACTTGTGCATATATGTTATGCTACTTAATGTAATGAACTGTTTTAAAAACGTAGCATATTCGAGTTGCTAACTAATTTAAATTTAAAATATGTTATTGAGAATTTGAATATAGATGAGCTAGGATGTTAATAGATTAAATATACATTTACTAACTTTATAAAAAGCATTAAATATGCATAATAACCTTGATTATATACACATGCTTAATTTATTAGGTTAATAGAAATAGTTTAAATATTTAAGAGGTTTTGTTTGTTTTGGATTAGACTGTAACTGAAAAGCAAAGGAGTTGGAAATTGTTAATTAAAGGCCCTGTCAAAAGTGATTATTTTATTTGTTAGATTTGTAAAATTGTAAAAACTTTATAGTTGTATATTTAATGATTTAGACAGTTGTGTTTTTAATTAGTAGAGTATTCATTTTAAAAATTCCCAGTAACAGTAATGGTATCAGAATTACATGATTTTTGCATATATTATGGTACTTACAGTACTTGCTCTATGACTTCATTCATCAAAATAGGGAGGAGAAGAAAGAACAACAGTATGTGTACTATCAATTAGAATAACTTATAATCTTTCTAATATCAATTGATTTTGAAAAGAGCTATGTAATTTCATTAAGACAAAATTTTCAGGCAGATATTTATATCTGGAAAATTGTGCAATAGTTATAATGGCAAAATCCTCAATAGCAATTTATAGAATATAAAAACACAATTTTCATATGTCTTTTTCTGTGCTGGCCCTCAATAAAACATAAGGTTAAACTGTTAATTCTTAGCATCACATGAAGAATTAAACAACAGAATATATAGATTTCACTCCAGTGATTAACAGGTAATCTCAAAGAATAAAAAGTCAAAACTTCTGATATTTTCATTCCAGCTGGACTTTTGAAAGGAACTGGATGGTAAGTAATTGATATTGAAATCTCTAACTACTTGATTTTGTTGAAAAATTGAAGACGCAGAAATATATAAGGAGACCCCAAAATATCCAGAATTTATTTATTTTAAAAAATTGTATATTTAGTCTTATGTGTTTAACTTCAGTCACATTCAAAGTACTCTCCATTTGATGCAATGCACCTATCAAGACATTTTCTCCACTGTTCAAAATTGGTTTTGAACTTGTCAGTTTTTTAATTTAATTTAATTTAATTTTTGTGCTTCTGTCGTCTTTTGTTTAACCTCTTTCACATCGGCAAAATGATTCCCTTTGAGGACAGTTTTCATTCAGAGTAACAAGAAAAGAAGTCGCTTGGGGTGAGATCGAGTAAATAGGGAGGTGGGAATGGGGGTCATGCCGTTTTTTGGCTGAAAACTTCTGAACGCTCAATGCGGTGTGGGTAGGTGCACTCATAAATCACCCCTTATGAATTGGGCAAATGAATTGAGTCTCCAAAAAAAGCTCAATGAAGCCAAATACAACCTCTCACAGCAATGCTAGCCAGTACACTGATGCCAATGGGTTCCTAGAACACTTGCCTAGCAGGGAAGTCTGTACTACAAGGGGCTCTCCCTCCAAAAAAAAATTTTCATTTTGGGGGGTATCCCTTCATATTATTGCCTCATTTGAGTACTAGTCAATCTTTCATGAAATTGGAATAGGAACTTTTCTCTAAATAGGGTCATTCTTTTTATGTCTAAGTAGTTTATACATCTCTTTCTAATTACCAAATACTTGATCCTCCATTTTAAGACATTTAAAAATGTTTGGAATGACATAGAAATTTTTTAGAGGAAAAATATTCAGTTGTTTTCATGTTACAAAAGAACTTGAGTAAAATTTGTATAAAAGATTTCATTTTGAACAGATTTAGCCTGCCAAGAAAAGATAAGCTAAAAGTAACTCACCAGATAAATAAATTCATTAGCATGTTTAGGTATTTGGAATATTCTATCTAGAAAGATAGTCTTCCAAAATGTATAGTTTTTATTTTTGGCATAAACCATGTTTTTATAATTTTTTTCATACAAAAATTAAGCAACAGCTCCTGTAATTTCTTTAGGACCATCACAAGGATATGATATTAAAACTATGGCATCAACATAAAAGTACATGATCATCTTACTCATCTCCTGCAGTCACTTTCTTCCACAACACTTAGTGAAAACTTGTTATGATCCAGACTCAGATACAGTAGACACAGGACTAGGTAGACTCATGGAAAATTACTATTAAATCCCTTCATAAACACTGGAAGGAAAACAGATAAAGAAAACCAAACTTTATTTATCCTAGTTACTAGTGAATTGTCAAATGAAGAAAAAACATGAATACTCTTTCTCCTTTTTGTTAAATCCCCAGGAAAGAATATATTTAAATGTGGGAAACAATGAAAGAACAGAGGTTTTCAAAAACCCCATTTTACATATGGCATTCTGGAAGCAGACCACTTACCAAGCTGTCTCACATCAACTGAGGAGATGCTACATCAAAATAAATTCAGTGCAATTTTATTGTTAGTCAACAGAAGACTGAAGTTTTGCTTCCTATATGAAAGGGATAGAACTAGAATTCCTCTCATCTGTCTGTGAAGGGCAAGGGAATTTTAAGAGTTTGGCTAGTGTTTCTCATCAGAGGGAATCAATGAGGGAGGTCAACATTCTCTCAAAATTGGATCCTCAAAGATAGGAAATTCAACATAGACCAGTAACAGGGAAGTCATACTAAAGTCACAAACTCAAGGGGTGTCTATGGGAATAGAAATAACTGAAGTGGAGATATCACTGGGGAAGACCAGTAGATACTCTCTTTATTAGGAGACCACAGATTATAATTTATGGTGGACCATAAGTTACACCAGTGTTGTCACCAGCAGAGTCCTGCACATTCTTTGGGACAAGGTCAGTCATCCCTCAGTTCTACTGTCACTAGTCTGGGGAGCATTCTCAGATGCTTCTGACTGGTGGGTGCCAGCAGGATCCAAAGGCTGTGTGGAATGGACCCCAAAACTCTTCTCTGCAAGTGTAAGGTCCCTTTCATAAAACAATTGAAATATTACATATGAGGCCACCTCATGCCATCTTGAGAAACTGAGGATTTATCTGAACTCTCCAGAGTTGGAATTGCCTAAAGGGACAATTTCAGTGGTTGAATTGACCTTAGATTACCTGAGTAGACAAAATACTTGTTTATTTCTTCTGCATTTGTGAAGGAAGATCACATAAGTCTATAGAAATTTTCTGTTCTTCTGAATATGGTGTGAGTCAAATTTATACTGTTACTTTTAGGAAGATTGTCTGGCACCTTTAAGGATATCTATGAGCATATAACTGCATCCAAGGATGACTGGAAACCTGTAGTATAAATTACAGAGCCAAGTGCCTTGAATCCATGAGTGAAATCTAAAGTGAAATAAAGACTGACAGATACAAATATAAGAAAATCAACAGGGGAAGGAAAAAAGGAAGACTCATGGAAAATTGCCATTAAAGTCCCTTCATGGACACTGGCATTTTTATATAGGGGTGCCAAGATTCATCAGTGGCAACTGAAGCTACATGCACAGTGGCCAAGGATAGATTTGGACAGAATGCACTCTAGAGGAGTCTGACTCTAGAATCAAGCCAGTAATGCCTACCTAGCAAGCTAGTAACACATTGAGAAGTCTTGGGAAACTGGAACATGTAATCATATTGTTCTCATGAGAACTTTTCAAAGCATGTATCTGAGGCCAGAGACTGGTCAGTGATTTTAAGGATTGAAACAGGAATGAAGGAAAGGCCAGGGTGAAATCTCTTCTATAAGGCACCATATTAAGCTTCCGAAAATCCTTGAATTGGGTCATCAGCTGCTCTCTGAGGGTTACACCCACCCAATGTCTGCCTATGATGACATCTGAGCTTTCAGTGGAGATTGGGGCAGGCTGAGAGGAACTGAGTCTTGAGAAGGATCAAATCATAACTCAGTGAGTTGTGAGACTTCCCCCAGTATCCTGCGTTGTCTGCTAAACTGGTTTGGTAAAAAAGGGAAATGCATTTTGCACAAAGATATAGCTCTCAACTTCTTGAAAGGAGCTGGACTCTAGGTCACAGTAAATAGTCATTATTGGATCACACCAATTTACTAAAGGGAACATATAACTCTGGGACACATTTTAAAATACTATATATGAGTGGTGTTCATCATTTGCACTTATTGTAATTTACCTTTTCCTAATTAAAACGAGGCATCCATCTACCTCAGCGGGAATTTTCATTTTTACAGCAGGATTACAAAAATAAAGAATATGCTAATATTCATCATCACCAGAATCGTGTTAATGCAGAGAATATAAGCATATCTATTTTGAATATAATTTCAATATCAACTATACAATGCTTTAAGATCCATGTATGATGCCAAGAGGTCATGCATCCCAATTATTTAAAAATCTTTATTTGATTATTTTAAGAGAGAAGAGGAAGGAAAAAATCTATATCATAACCTGTATTACACCTCTTTGAACACGAATTTGCTTCAACAACAGCTCAATTCATAGCATTCTAATCCTAAAATAGTGCTATGATAAGGGTTCTGAATATGCATGGGAATTGATGCCTCCATCGGGATTACATTGCTGATTCTGGAGATAGCTATTGCCGGGATATAAATCAATGAAGATGGATTGAAAAATGTTTTGTAAACCTTAAATTTTAAGCATTTTCTCAATCCAGTAAATCAATGATTAACTATAGCCTAGTCATTTCTAATGTTGTTTTGCTCATCAAAGATAACAGTGGAACTATTATTACTCATTCAATGTATTTTTAAAAAGTAAGTTGGCAGGAGTATTTGAAGAAAATCATTGATCTGTCATTTGAAGAACTAAATAGATACATAGAAAGACAGAGGGAACTACATAGAGGTATTAGAAAACACATTTATTGCCTTCCAAATAGGATTTAAACAATTTGAGTGGCAGATCTTAGAACATTGCTATTTTAAAATTTCCTACTCTAAGTGTTATGACTGTATTTCAGAAAGGCAGTTTTTGAAGATGTCTAAAAAAAGATATAAAAATTTAGGAAAAAATTTTTGTTCATATACCACTGAAAATTATATCTTTTATATCTCTGTTACTTAAGGAGACCATGATTTTCAATATTGAATATTAAGTAGCCAATAAATGTTAATGAAGGATTTATAATAATATGAAAATCTTATAGCGTGAAGATAAAATAATCCCCACATTTATTGATAGTTATGTAGTGCTATCACAGTTGTGTAAAGCAGACAGACAAAAGAGAACTTTATAGAAAATTTTGAAATCTCACATAAACAATTAAATGACTACAGATATTCTTCAACTTACAATAGTGTTACTTCCTGATAAATCCACTGTAAATAAAGAATATTGTTAAGTCAAAATGTATTTAATACACCTATAAACCCATTATAAAGTTAAAAAATTGTTAGTCAAACCATTGTGAGTCAGGGACTGTCTTTAGAGTATTAAGGTGGCTTTATCTTGGAGGCATATAAATACCCTTGATTTGCTTCTTAGTGTTCTATTTTTAAAATTTCTGTAAATTAAAATTTTTATAATGATCAAATTACTTCAATTTTTGAGATTTGAAATGTCTGTTTTGAGAGGCAAGGATGTCAATTTCTTTCTTCCTGGTTTCCCGAGCAATACCTACAAGCTAAGGGTGTTATAGAACAGAAAAATTGGCATTTTTCTGCAATCTCCATCTTTCTCTCCACCTCTAGCATTGCTTGAGGTTTATACTAAATCTGTTGCTCTGTGTCTTCAGAAGGCCTCCAATTTTCTCTGATGTCACAACTACATCTCTCCCTTCACATCTGTCTATCCTTGGCAGTGGTGATTTATGCTACCAAATAAAAACTTCTTTCCTCCTATACATTAAAATCCTTTTACTTCAAGAGTCCTCTTCTAGTTGTCTTGGTTACAGTGTTTGCTTTTTGACACTATAATTAAACACATACATATACCATCATCTGAAGTGTATTATCATATTAAAACATTGTCAGTCAAAACCAATTTGGGGCAAGCCATTTGTCCTTCACTTTCTCTTTTGTTCTCCTTTTTGCTATTTAGAAAAACAGCGAGAGAATATATGCTTGCGTGAGTGTGTGTATGTATACAGGCATTGTGTGTGTGTTAGTTGAGCATAGATCATGTTGTTGGAAGGAGTTCTAGAACTGATGAAGCGTCTCTAACCTCCCTCCTGGCATTTGCCCCAGTAGCCTACCAACCTGCTGAGAGTTCATTGACCTAGGTTTTGGGTTAATAAAACAAAATTTTCCAAATTTAGTTTTTAAAATGCGTAACATAGAAAATAATTTTTCCAAGACTTGAAAGCATAGGATGAATGTATATGCTGAAAGAAAATAAAAAGGCAATATATTCTACACAGTGAGAACTTGAAGGATTTGCATCTTAATATTTCTATTTATATAATTGGATACAGGAGATACTTGTTATGAAGTGATAGAGGGATGAAGGGAGAAGACATAATTGGATCTTGATTATTAAGGGTTCCTGAGATGAGATTTCATCCAAGTTCTAAAGTGGGAAATGATAGTAAACCTCAGATGCAAGAGGTGGGAGGCTTGTGTCCCATTTTCTTTCTTAAACCCTGGTGTAAGCAGCCTCATAGACCTGCCATTCGATGGTGTAGAAACATCAAAGTATAAATGGCAGCATGGTGTGTCTGTTTATGAGGGGGCCTAATGAGAGTATTCTTTTTCCTATGTCTCTGAGTTTTCTTTGGTATTCACCCATCACCCCTAATTTTAGCAGTGGTCTGCATTGGAAGTGACTTGCAGACCCAAAGAAACTTGGTAGTCAATACTAATCAACTAAAGACCATGGCAGACTTCAGACAATAGCCGGAGCATCAAAGAAGATGGAAGAACAATGACCAAATGCCAGGTGGAGTTTTTCCACTTCTGTATGTGCCAGTGCTGAATTGTGATAGACAAGGTACCCTCCATGATTCTGCGATGGTATGTAAACTCATTCTCTTACGCCAGGAGGATATTTAGAATTCTCAGTACCCAGAACTGAGATGCGTTCCTGGAGAGAAATGATGAGATGGAAAAATTCATAAATGACTGGGTTTAAATCAGAAATGACTGGTAAGCTCTAACTTTATTTACATTTACTTGGGAGTGTTAACATGATTTATTTTACTATCAAGCAAAAATGGGACATCAAAGTTTTATACAATAATTTAACAAAATTTATCAAAATTTTAAACACCTACTATGAATCAGTGATTTCTTTTCTAGGCATTGGGGTATAGTGGTGGGAGACAAAAGTCACAGAACCTACACTCATAGATCTTTAATTCCATAATAGGAGAATACACAAATAAATAGAGAATGTGTTAAATGATGCTAAGTGCAATGAGCAATAATAAAACAGGATAAGGGTTAGATGGTAATGTGGTGCCATTTCAGACAGTCTAACTGAGGAAGAATTTTTGTAGAGTTACTATTTCAGTAGAGATCAGAAGGAAGTGATGGAAAACACATTGTGGGTGTTCAAGGAAAGAACATTTCAGATAAATGGAACAAGAAGCGAATAGGTCCAAACTGAGGGTTAGATACTTGTCTATTACTTGAAAATCATAAAACCAAATATAGAGTGAAGAAATTTTCTTGATAGCATTGCCTTTTTTAATATTTACTATTCACTATTTAAATTTTATTATATAATAAAAATAGGCAATTTTAAAGAGTTTGGTGCTTATCAAAAGAGCTTTGTTTAAACATGTACACATATATAGACAAACACAAACAAACAACTCATTAATTTGGTGTGGCAAAAAAACCAGAAAATATTGGGAAAATATTTAGAAGAATTCTGTACTCCCATTGCTTAGCAAATATCTTAAGTTGTTGTTCCAGTTTAAAAAAAAATACAACGAAAAATAGCTGATAAATCAGTCAGAGGACTTACACCCCCCCAAAAAAGATCCAGCACATCAACAAAAGACTGAATGAATGAACATTTATATTTTAACATAAAATACAATATAAAGCAAATTATATCTTTTACTATACCTTCATTCACAGATAAGTTTTTATTTTATTTATTTATTTATTTAATTTTTATTTTTTTGAGTGGAAGTCTCACTCTGTCGCCCAGACTGGAATGCAGTGGCCGCTCCCGGCCACTGCAGCCTCAACCTGCTCGGCTCCGTGGATCCTTCTGCCTCAGCCTTCCAAGTAGCTGGAACTACAGGCGCGCGCTAGCATGCCCAGCTAATTTGTTTTTTTATTTATTGTAGAGATGAGGTCTCGCCAAGTTGCCCAGGCGGGTCTCGAACTGGCAGGCTCAGGCAGTCCACTCACCTCAGCCTCCCAAAGGCGCGGGATTACAGGCTGAGCCACCAAGCCCGGTTTCACAGATAAGTTTTTAAAAGTTAACAAAATACTGGTCATATACATAAAGAGAACTTAAGTAGAAGAAGATGAGTTTTTACTATTTCTTATTAGTTTATACATGTATACCTAAATAAAGAGCACTACATGCTTTCTCCATACTAAGCCATTATGTTTGGATGCAGAATTCTTGTATGAGTTGATCCTAAAGGTGACAAAAAAAGTAACTGAAGATAAAGAATAGTGAAAAAACTGCTAGCACTACTTTCTTGTCATTTTGCATTGGATTTTTTTTTAACCTTTCAAAATGAAGTATTTCAAGTTTAAGACAAGGAGATGGCATTAAAACAAGAAAAACAAAGTAAATGATATCCTAAATTTGTGGAAGTGCTAGAATAATACTTTAAATTCCTGAATTCTTTCCGAGACTGTTTAGCTACTATGTGTTTATTAGTGGGAATAAGATGGACATGTATATATGAACAGCACATTGTTCAATCCTCAGATTTTTCTATTAAGTTTGCATCTAAGAGAAAAAAGAAGCTGTCATGCAAAAGGAAATGAGATGGGTATTCTCAATACTAATTATATATGAATGAAGAATTATTATACTAGTCAGACACTATCAAGTCTATACCTCTTAGCCAAAAACAACCTCATGGAACAGGGCCTGCTTATTCTGTCTAAAATGTTTATCAAATAACCAGATATTTCAGAAGTATATTTCAGAAATTTTTTAAGATCTTTTATTCAAAAACCTGCTTGAACTCATTTCATGCCCCTTTATGTTTTTTGTCATTAGCAAACTCTTAGAATAGTGGGCTCCTTTTCTAAATCCATAAATGCTATTGTCTATTTAGTCTTAAACACATTTACTTTGTGGTATATTTTGAGATTTATGCAAAAGGGCTCTAGTTATTCATGTGCATTTTTTTGTTTTATAGATTTTTGTCATTGCTTCTTAACCTTTACTTTCCAACTGTAAAATAAACTATTTTAAAATCTTTTTGTATGTCATGTCTCCTATCCCCCTTGCTTTTCATTTTCCTTTCTCAATCCTTTTCATAGTTTACTTTAGGTGGGTACGAATGAGTGTACATGTGCGTTTATGCTATAAAAAACACAATTATACATGGAGCACACTGGAATAATAAACAAATTGAGGACAGTTGGCCTGGAGAAATGTATACATCTAAGGTAAATCTGTAAGCAGACCTAAAGTAGATTGTATACAATATTACACAATACCACAGGGATATCGGGAACTATTTCTTACACAGCATAACCAAGCATCTCCAAGATGATACAGGCAAATTACCATTGCAAAGTATATAATATCCTACCAATAAGAAAAGATTTAGTAACTTAAATGCTATACATTACAATCACATGTGTCAGCTTAGGGCTACGGCTACACTACTCTCTCACTAAGTGAAATTTAGAACATAATTGAGAGTTAAGATACAAATATATATTTGCTAAAGTCACAGGCTTCAGAGCAAATTAATTTTGTCATCCTCACATTCCTTATGTGTATATTATGTATTCCACAAGGTTGTTATAAGAATTACACCATGTGTGTTATCATATTAGTTATTAAATAGAAAATCAATTAATATCAGTCAAAAATTAACTCACTAATCAAATAAATACCTTAGGATAGTCCTCCATATTTACCATAGAAACACATTATTGAGTGGAAAAATATTCATACCATATATACATTTTAAAAATCTAATAAAATACATTTAAATTAAATAAAAGACATTGTTAAGAAAATAGTTTTAAAAATTCAGACTTACAAAATAAATAATATCATAAGCATGATACTGTTTGGATCAAATACGGTATACTTGGTAACCTAATGTGTTATGTTTTAAAATATATCCAGCCTAACATTAAAGGCAAACTCAACAGCAGCTGGACCATTTTAAGTACTAATCTACCAGACCTTTTCAAATATATCTTCTGAAACTCCCTGTAATTATGGCTTTGTAACATGTCAATTTTCTGTTTTATTAAGGAACATAACATTATAGTTAAGTTACATATAATTTTTTCTCTGAAACTGTTTTTAAAACATGTTACTGTAAATGAATGCATAAAAGAAAAAAAAGTCCAACAATTTCCTGCGATAGAATATTCAAGTGTATTTTGTATGAGTATTCTTGTGTGCTTTTAAAAATAGATGGTTTTAATATTTCCCTCTTGTATTTCAAAAATTCTTGTGTATTTTCAAATTAATTAATCATATACAACATGCACCAATCTTTAGAAGAGTAATGTGAAGTTTTTTTTTTTTTTTTAATTTATGGAACGTATTCTAACAATGTCATCCAAATTTCAAAATACTTCAAAAATCCTTACTCTTTGAGAATGCTTAATAATAAAAACCAAAAATAAAAAGTACATCTTCAAAACAAAATTTATTGGTTTGTCAATTTCAGTTGATATATAATGGGAGAGCACAGAGCATTACAAGTTGTTTTTTGGTAGAAAATGCATTTTTATATGTTAATTACTATTAAGAAGGTGAAATATAGTAGTTAAAGTAATATGCGGAATTAAATGAATAATATGAAGTTCTTCCTATTCTGCTTTTATTTACATTGAATTAAGTATATTGATATTTAAGAAAACCTAAAAATATTTTGTGAATTCTCATTGTGTTAGGTTCCTATTGCTGCTGTAACAAATGACCACAGATTCAGTGACTTAAAACAACACACATTTATTATCTTAGTGTTCTGGAGATCAGAATTTTTTTTTTATTTTAAATGGCTCTCATGTTGACAGAGCTGCATTCTTTTGGGAGGCTCTGGGAGAATAATTTCCTCTCCTTCTCTAGCTACATTTCTTAATTCATGCCCTATTCTCCATCTTCAAATCTGACAATGTAGCATCTCCCAATTTCTTTCTCTTTCGCTCTGCCTTCACCATGTTGTTGCTTTCTCTGACTCCAACTCGTCTGCCTCTTTCTTAAAAGTACCACTGTGAGTATACCCCATCCAGGATAATTATTATCTGGCATAATCTCAAAACACTTTACTTAATCACATTTGCAAATTCCCTTCTGACATGCAAAGTAACACAGCTGACAGTTTCCAGGACCAGGAGATGAACATCTTTAGAGGGTCTTTATTCAGCCTACCACATTGGTGCTTGATTTTTCTGACATACCTAGATACATGAAGAAATATGGTCGTTGTCAAATAATATGTGTTTTAAAACTAAAAAAAAATGATTATAAATTAAACTAATTTTGTAGATTTATCAGGAACCTGCAAATGGGGGCTACCACTTTTTTATTCTTTTCTGGAAAACTCTGCATTCCATTGATGGAATTCCCTCCAGCTCCAAGCTACCCTGGGGAACTCATCTAAAGAAAATCAATCGGCCGGGCTCCATGGCTCAGTCTGTTATCCCAGCACTTTGATGAGGCCGAGGTGAGTGGATTGCCTGAGCCCACAGGTTCGAGACCCACCTGGGCAACTTGGTGAGCCCTCATCTCCACGATAAAAAAAAAAATTAGCCGAAAGTGGTAGCATGCGCCTGTTGTACCAGCTACTTGGAAGGCTGAGGTGGAAGGATCGCCGGAGCCCAGCAGGCGAGGCTGTGGTTGCTGAGAGTGGCCACTGCACTCCAGTCTGGGCGACAGAGTAAGAATCCAACTCAAGAAAAAAAGAAAAAAAAAGAAAATCAATAATTAGAATGTTAATAGCTTATAAATTAACTTAAACGAATTTTTGTCCAAGTTGATAAAATGTAGGATACTATTGTTCTTTGAATATATATATATATTTTTTTGAGTTGGAGTCTCACTCTTGTTGCCCAGGCTGGAGTACAGCGCCATGCTCATGGTCACTGCAGCCTCCATCTGCTGGACTTAGGCGATTCTTCTGCCTCAGCCTTCCAAGTAGCTGGAACTAAAGATGCATGCCACCACGTCTGGCTTGTTTGTGTGTGTGTGTGTGTGTGTGTGTGTGTTATTTATTGTAGAGATTAGGTCTCACCAAGTTGCCCAGGCTGGTCTTGAACCCGCAGGCTCAGGCAATCCTCTCACCTTTGCCTCCCAATCCCACCTTTGCTGGAATTACAGGTTGAGCCACTGTGCCCAGCCCAGTCATTCTTTGGAATTTGAATGGGCAAATATGGAGCAAAGTAGGCCGCTTGTAATGACTAGTGAGATTGAAACAGAGATAAGGTTGCCACAAAGAATATAGAACAGTTATCTAAATCTGAAGTTTAGATAAATAACAATTTCATTTGTATGTTGCAAATATTGCATAAGATATACTTATGCTAAAAAAATTGTGTTGTTTATCTGAAGTTCAAATTTAATTGACTGTCCTTTAATTTTATTTGCTAAATACATAAACCCTATAAAGATGATAATTAGACTAAGTGATTCTGAACTCCCTGAAGCTATCAGTAAATTGAAAATTTTGAGTAAGCAGAAATGTGAAGTGGAATATAGTTTAAGGGCAAGCAGAGGTCCTTAACTTGTTCTTATTAAATAAACAAGAAGATCATTTACAAAAAACCATGACAATAGCTTATAATTATTTAAAATAAAGTAAAACATTGCAGTAGCATTGCACAAACACAAATAGAAAATTCATTGCAAAGGTATAAAGATAGCTAATAAATATGTGAAAATATGTTCAACAGCTCCATAATTGAGGAAATGTCAAAATAATGAGGATTTTTTTTACCAAACTTTATAAATCAAGATAAAAAAATGATTGACAGTGCTCAAAGTTATCAAGAATGTGAAAAAATTGGGACTCCTTTTTTGTGTGTGAAAGTCTACATGGTATGATAATTTTGAGGGGAGTATGCAGTAATGCAAGTCTAAACATACACATGAGTAATTGAAATATAAGATCATAAGGCAAGAAATCTTCTTTCACCTTTCTTGGGGTAGTATAAAGAGGTTAAGGCCCCTGAGCCTACTGTTTTCATAGGATAGAGTCTCACCATCCATTAAAGAGATGAAATTAAAGATCTATTCCCACATGGAAGCGCTAGACAGGAGAGGAATTTCTTTCTCTGTGTCTCAAGTTCATCTTCTTCCAGTTTTTAATTTTTACTTCTTTAATCCAGTCCTCAATATCTAGCTCAAAATTTGTTTCCCTATAGCCAGTTTTGCTCACCAAAATTCCTTTTGCATCCTAAACTCAGAATAATCTTCCTTAAAGAGCAAATCTGATCTGGAAATATTTGTCTCTTTTCCCTTCCCCATCCTAGTTCAGCTTCCTCTTTTTCTTAGGATAAAGACCAAGATCAAATACCAAAATCTTTGATGTAGCTTACTGACGACTACTTCAGCCTTCTTGCACCATATTGTCCTCACATTCCGTACAATTGCGACCTGAACTTCCTCAATTACTGGAGTTCATGATGCTGTCTTCCTGACAGGGCTTCAGTCCTGAACTCTCTCTGTCCTCTATTTGATTGTAAAACTATTACTCATTGGCCATATCCTAGCTCTGATCTGGCTAGCTCAGGAAATGCTTCTCCAGTCATAGGTAAAATCTTCCCCAAAATGAGCATCTGTAGCCTTATGGTGCATTTCTCTGTCTTACCACTAACCACATTAGAACGCTATGTCTTACCTGTGCGGTTGTTTGATTCATGTCTTTCTCAACCACTAGAGATTAAGCCACATGAACGTAAGAATCATGTCTGGTTTTCTCTCTACTGTGGCATCATATCTCAAAAAAACTCACTGAATGAGTGAATAAAACACTGATCTGCTTTCTACACATGGTGATGGGTTGGGTAGAACTATAATTAGACATAAGGGAGATTCCATCTGAAGTTTATGATTCAGGCTTCAATCTCACACAATTACCAGTGATTAAAGAAAGAAGATTCAAGATGTCAAATTATTATTAACACTTATTAACTTCAATTATCACTATTTTAATGATCACAAGATTCTTTCTAAGTCATTTTCACCGTATTTCCCCATAATGGTTAAAGCTACACTTTTTCAGACGAGTTGCATCTAATAAGGGAGAAGACAAGGTGGGCTACTTTGAACCAAGTTTAAACAAATTTGGTTCAGACTATGGTTCCATAATCTGTGTTAACTTTAGGCTGAAAATAATTGCAAATTCAACATAAATTAGCTACGTCAACCATATGTGGATTTTCCTTGAATTATGAACAAGCACAACAAAATCTATTTGATGAAATAAGTGAAAACAAATTTTGAAGAGAAAAATGCTTTTGGAAGTAGAGCTAACAGTCAACTTTATTGCTTTTTTTAACTATCTCTGAATATAAGAGAGTAGTACCTATTTTATACTTAGGCTATTTTTTTCAAGTCACAAAATCTAATTCAATTCAGTAAAGTTGAGTTCACTCTAGAAATTTTAGTTTGGGGTCTTTGTACTTTTATTCAAAAGACAATGTAAATAGTACAAAATTAGATCTAGAAAAATATTGAATGATGTTGCTTGCTGAGTATAATACAGTATTAAAGTAGAATAAGAATTGAGAGCTTTCATTATTTATTCAATATACTGAAGGTGATATGATACTTTGTATCTGCTGCCAGAGTATTGCTTCAAGACAGGCTAATCTGTACTCCTAGAATGACGCCCTGTGGCTGGAAATATCAATAGCAGAATGCTCATTTGTCATTCTCATCTTTGTCTTTTTGGAAAAAAAAAGTCATGATAAAATACAATTTATATACAATATGCAGACAAAATCATTTTAATGTTTGAAATGGACTGACTAAGGTTAACTTGAATGAAGAAAAGTTTTTAATTATCCATAAGCTATGTCAATGTATATATTTATCACTTTTCTTAGGAAAACTTGATATGGTAAAATAGACTAGTAAGTACAAATTCAGTCTTTAGAGATTTGGTCGTTTGAAATATCTCCCCTGTTATAAACCAAAATAAAACATTTTGCTGCCATAGAGACGGGATATTGCATTTGTAATGTGTTCCCTCCCATCTGTCTATATAAATCTTACCAACCTTAAAGAATGGTCAACACCTACCTTCCTTGTACCTTCATTTATTGTAAATGCCTGTGAATTTCTGACCCTCTGAACAGTTATTGAATTACTTTCTATGCATCTTAGCTAGCAGTGTGTCACTGTGATGTCTAACAATATAATGCTTTTCTTGAAATCACTTAAATATTTCTTGTCATTTACATTTCCATCTGTTCATCTTACATATGAATATTGAGAATGAAAGCCATATTATTTGCTTTTTCTAATCTATGTAGGGCTCAGAACAACAGTAACTGAATAGCAGGTACTTTGTTAATTTGATCCACAATTATCCAGAAAGAAGAATTAAATAATTATAATCCAGTTGCTTACACATGTTCTCACATTTAACATTTGTAAGTTTAACATACAAACTGCTTTTGATTCTAAGTAATTTCCTTATAGCTTAAATTTATACTTAAATTTTTATATTATAACAGTAAAATTTTTATGTTATAAATGTATATAATGTAGTTTACCTGTGATTTATGCATTTAATAGATAAATAGTATAATCTGATAAAATATAACAATATAATTTCAATATAATGTAATATAGATAATATGGACACATTTTAACACATTAAATTGGAAAGGAGAAAATATATTCTTGTAAAAATAATTCCTTGGAAGGCTGAGGCGGAAGGATCGCCGGAGCCCAGCAGGTCGTGGCTGCGGTGGCCGGGAGCCGCCACTGCACTCCAGTCTGGGCGAAGGAGTGAGACTCCAACTCAAATAATAATAATAATAATAATAATTCTTTATCATCCCATTCTTTCTACCATTGCATTCCTTTCATTTGATATAAAAAATTCCATATTTGCCTTCATTCCTCATGGATTCTGAGTGTTTACCTTGGGTCAGGGTGAGGCAGCCTTTTACAGAAGTACATCTATATGACTTCCGCTGCCCTGCTGTGCCTGAATTTGCTACTGTCTTGGAAAAGCTTGGTGGGAAAGGGGGAAATATGGTGCGAGACTGGGAGGACCAGAGGGATCACACAGGTAAGAGAATTGAACGTCTTTGAAACTACCTATAAGCAAACTCCATCTTCCTAAGTATCTCAAGTTCCTTTTGCAATCAGACCAAGAACTTTACTCTTTCTTCTATAAAACAAATATTTTCAACCCAGTTGCTGGGTTTTATTATCCAGACTTGAACAATTTTGAAAAGTTATTCATATACTTGTTTTAAAATTAAACATATTTTTCTCTACACTTTAAATGCAAACTAAGCACCAGTCTAAAGGGCTTCCATAGCCTCACTGATTTCACTATTAGACAAATGTTTGATTTTTGCAACTGATATACCTTGTTCGCACGGATAAGGATTTTGAAAAAAAAAAATGAGCTGGGCTCTGTGGCTCAGCCTGTAATCCCGCGCCTTTGGGAGGCTGAGGTGAGTGGATTGCCTGAGCCCGCGGGTTCGACACCCGCCTGGGCAGCGAGACCTCATCTCTACAATAAATCAAAAAATCAGCTGGGCGTGGTAGCGCACGCCTGTAATTCCGGCTACTCAGAAGGCTGAGGCGGAAGAATCACCGGAGTCCAGCAGGTCGAGGCTGCGGTGGCCGGGAGCGGCCACTGCACTCCTGTCTGGGCGACAGAGTGAGACTCCAACTCAAAAAAATAAATAAATAAATAAATAAAACTACCAACAGTACAACAAAAAGCCATTGTAAAGAAAGAGAAGAATAAGAAAATAGCATATGTGAACTCTGTGGCTACCCTAATTAGTGCTTGTATTTTCACTAGCCATCTTGCTTTCCTCTAGTGGTTCACAAAAGTGAAAAACATAGTAAGATACTCCACTCTAAAACTATGAAATAAATTTAATCACGTTCAATGATTCACAGAATTCAGGGTTTCAATTTGTACGTTAAGTCCTCAGTGTCGCCTAAATTTATACAAATAACCTAATATCCAAAGTAGTCTCACGATCAATTTATAAAAATTTCTCAAATGAAATGCCTGACACCAGAAAGCATAATCTCCTGTGGTCTTAAGCTTAAGACTGAAGGCTGCCAAGAGATGAACAAAGGTAAGACTGGGAGTATCATATGACTGATCCCTGTGAAATAGAGGAGCCAGACCAAAGACAGCACCATTGGTTAGAAGAGAGATTTTATAAAAACATGCTCGTGTACACTGCTGACAGCCACTGGAGGTCCAATAGGTTTGGAATTTCAGTTGGAATGGCTAGAGTTTGTATTATCTGCTACTCCTGACTCATTTTATGAATCCCAGTTGTGGTTCAGTTTCTTTAATGGTGAAAGCCACACACCTGGTTGTAAAATAAGGTATGAAATATGTTTTCTAAACATGGGAAAGTAGTCTCATCAACCACTAGATTTAATTCTCTGCAACCTCATCATCTGTAATATATGATGACATCCAAGCTCAGCTGCCAGCCAATGATATTAATTATTGAGACTTGATTGGGTTAACTGCTTTTGCTTAAGGTTTCAGCATTCTCTAATGTCAGTTGTCTCTGTGATTCAGTGCTCTAAATACTTATTAGAAATGACAGCATGTGCTAAATATGACTCTAGAAAAAATCAAGGACATTTATTAGATGGGATTATCCTTTCTAGTTTATCTGCATACAGGATTTTATTAAATTTAAATTTGAAATATTTTCTCTTATTTGTTTCCAATATATACCTGTGCTTATGTAAAGACAATATAAATCCTTTTCTTGTATTTTTAAAACCATAATATTATCTGCTACAAGTTATTACCTAATGACTTCCTCTGCATTTTGATGGGTAGTTCAGAAATGGCAACATCATTATTATTAAAAAGTCACTATCATGATAATATTTTATTATAGTTTTTAGATGGCCTCACATGTGTCTTAAATGTTCATAAATGTATAGATCACTATATTCATTTTTTCTACCATCACTAGGCATCATAATGTTTATTTTTAGGAAAATAAATACAGGTTTGTAGTTTGTAATTAGTCAAATTGAGTTAAGTTCAGAAAATAGCAAAAATGAAATAAGAGTAAATGTTATAAGCTACTTAACAAGTTACTTTTGCAATTACTCCATTACAAAAAGAGACATATTTTTACATGTATTGAAGTAGTCTTTAAGTGTACATTTATATATGCCTTAAGTAACATATTAAAAAGTAAAAGTGTTTTGATTTCAGGACAGACTAATTTCATTTACAAATTGGCAGTCTTTTTTTAAAAAAATTAAGTACTATTAATTAAAGAAATGTTTTCAATTAAAACCAAATTTTCAAAATTAATCATAAGTAGGCCTGTTTCCAATGTCTCCAGACTTGTCTTCTAAATATTTTTCAACAATCTCAAAACGATAAAAAAATTGAATTTAATAACAAACAAGCAAATAAAACAAACCCAGAGGCCATAAAGATAAACTAGTCACACCATCATGAGCATGACACATGTTTTATGTCACAAAAAATGTTTGTATTTCCCAAAGATAACTAAAATAATATATTTGCTTCCTTTCAAAATAACATTACCTCATTTAAAAGCACTTAGGATATACAATTATTTTCCTAAGATGCTAAATTATTTTAATTGACTTCTATTCCTTTTCTCTATTGTTAAGTGAACATGCTTTGTGACATACTTGTCACATTGATGGGGAAAGGCAGGCTCTTTATATATTGTCCCATGTTTACTTCTTCACAGCAAGCTAGGACTCATTAACTCATAAACTCACTGGTGCTAAAGTCACATTTTTACGTATCTAACTGTTTCAAATAGAGGCCAATAAACAGTAAGTCAGTCATTTAGAGCCTGATGCTCTGTGTACCCTCCAAAGCTGCTCCCATCATTTGCTACCTATAGATCTGATAAACCCCAAAGCCATAAATGACTCCAAGCTGCTGCTACCCTTTAGAACTCTGACCCAGAGACCCTCCATTTCTCTCCTAAGCAACATCACCTGCACATGAAGCCTCATTTCTCATCTTCCCCTCATCCCCAGCAGCACATTGCTTTCTTCCCCTTCTGAATGGTGGCCTCTGGAGTTATCATGTTATAAGAGACTTCTCCCACACGCAAATCTGTCAAAAGTGTAGCCCAAATGAATGCCTCGTGTGCTAGTGCCACCTCATAATCATTGCTTTTTCCTTATCAGTTTTTTTTTTTAATCCTTTGAACTTACTACAATACTTTTAGGTAAAAAAGAAATAAACAATTAACATTACTGAATGTAAATGAAAAATCTCAGTCCCTATATAATATCAGTCTCTATTTGGTTGTTTACATTTCAATTATTTACTTATTTACTTTTTCTTCTCCTGACATGCCTGGGCAGAAATAAATTATTAGTTAAGTTCAATAAACTGAAACAATATACTAATGGGTTTTTCCTCCTTGAATCTTGGGTTTTTTTTTTTCTTTTGAGGAGAAGTGTTACTGTCTCCCAGGCTGGGGTGCAGTGGCATCTTCATGGCCATTGCAGTCTCAATCTGCTGAGCTCAGGTTATCCTTCTGCCTCAGCCTTCCAAGTAGCAGGAACCACAGGCGCATGCCACCAAGACTGGTTAATTGTTTTTTGATTTATTGTAGAGACGAGGACTTGTCAAATTGCCCAGGTTGGTCTCGAACCTCTGGAATCAGGCAATCCTCTCACCTCTGCCTCCCAAAGTGCTGGGATTACAGGCCTGACCCACCAGGCCAGGTGTATCTTTTTTATTTTTATTTTTTCCTAGTCAGTCTTTTCCTTATCGTTTTGAAGAGAAAGACAAACACGTTTTTTCTGCATAATTCTTCCTTATTGGCTCTTTTGTTATTTCTCAGGAAATATTATATACTTGAATATTAGGCAGAAGTAAAATAATTCAGAATTATTTTGTGTTCCTTACTAAGCTAAGTGCATTTCATATAGAATTTCAATTTTTATTACAAAAGGCAAGTTTAGCACTTTTTAAAACTGCAGTATTGAAAATAACACTTGCTATCTTAACCATTTATAAATGTACAGTACAATAAAGTTGGCCACATGAACAATGTTGAAAACAGCTACCTGGTGCTTTTAATCTGGCATGACTGAAATTCTGTACCCATTCTCCTTCCTCCCATGTCTTGGCAACCACAACTCAACTTTCTGTTTCTAAGAGTTTGCCTACTTGGGATACCCCTATACAGTATTCACTTAAATAGTGGAATGATGCAATATTTGTTTCTTAGTGACTGACTTATTTCACTTAGTATAATGTCCTTAAAGTTCATCAGTGTTGTAGCATTTGACAAAGTTTCCATTTTTAAGCTGAATAATATTTACTAAATGTATATATCACATTTTCTTTATCCATTCATCTGTCAATGGACATATAGACTGCTTCTACTCTTTGGTATTGTGAATAATGTTGTAATTAACATGATTGTGAAAATATCTCTTTGAGATCCTGGTTCATCTATTTTAGATATATGCCCACAAATGAAATTGCTTGCCTATATGGTAACTCTGTATATGTATTTTCGAGGAAACTTTATACTTGTTTTCTTAGAGGGTATACCATTTCACCTCCCATCCTCTCCAACTCTTGTTACTTTCTAGGTGTTTTTTCTTTTTGTTTTTGTTTTTTAATTTTTATTTTAAAGATGGGGGTATAATTCAGGGTTAGGTATTCAAATGGTTGTTGTCTTCAAGTAAAGTTTAGACCTCACTTTGGTCCCCACGTCATCTGGTTTAAGATCAGGTACCATTATTGATGAAATGTGCCCTGCCCCCCTTCCCCCCACCCCCAGCAGTTTCCCACTACTGTCAATTCCTTTCTTATAGTATTATGATAATTGATCAGGGTTCACTTATGAATGACAACATGTGGAACTCAATTCTTTGTTTCTGTGACGGATAACTATTACAGGCTCCAAGTCCATCCAAGTTGCCACAAAGTTCATAATTTTGTCCTTAATTATGGCTGTGTAATATTCCATCATGAATATGTATCAGATTTTTTTTTATCCAGTTCACTTTTGATGGGCAGCATGGTGGGTTCCATGTTTTTGCTATTGTGAATAATGCTACAATGGACATGTGTGTGCAGGTATCCTTTTCATAGAGTGATTTGAGTTCCTCTGGGTATTTTTGCAGAATAAGGATTGCTGAGTTGTATGAAAGGTCAATTCCTAGGTCTTTTAGAAATAGCCAAACTGTTTTCCACAGAAGTTATACTAGTTTATAATCCCACCAACAGTGTAGAAGTGTGCCCTTTCTCCGCATTCTCTCCAGCATCTGTTGTATTTGAATTATTGATGATGGCCATGCTGACTGGAGTTAGGTGGTATGTCAATGTGGTTTTAATTTGCATTTCTTTAATGATTAGTGAGGCTGAGCATTTTTTCATGTATCTGTTGGCTGCTCCTATGTCTTCTTTTGAGAAGCTTCTGTTCATAATTTTTGCCCACTTTGTAATAGGGCTATTTTTTTTTCTTTTTGGCATGTTTGAGTTCCTTACAGATCCTGGATGCTAGGCCTCTGGCAGATACACATTTGGCAAATAGTTTTTGAACAAAAGAATGTTTTTTGTTTTTTTAATAGTAGTCATCCCAGTTGGTGTGAGGCAATATCTCATTGTGGTTTTGACTTGCCCTTCCCTGATGAGTAACGATGCTGAGCATATTTTTATAATGTTTGCTTGGCATTTGTATATTTTCTTTTGAAAAATGTCCATTCAAGTATTTTGTCTCTCTCTCTCTCTTTATATATATATTAGATAAATATACACTAGATATATACAGTATATTAACTCATCAAATATATAATTTGCAAATATTTTTTTCTATTTTGTAAGTTGCCTTATCTCTTTGTTGGTTGTTTCTTTTTATGTACAGTAGTTTTTCAGTTTGATGTAGTACCACTTGACTATTTTTTATTTTGTTGCCTGTGCTATATTTAAGAAAGCATTTCCAAATCCAATGTCATAAAGTTTTTTATTTATGTTTCTTCTGAAGATTTATAGTCTCAGATCTTTAAGTATTTAATTCATTTTGAGTTAATTTTTGAATGTGGTGTAAGGTAAGGTTTCAACTTTCTTCTTTTGCATGTGGGTGTTCAGTTTTCCTAATGCCATTTGTTGAATGTAGTGTCCCAACTGTGCAACTATGACACTCTTGTTGAAGATCATTTGACTATATAAATTTAAATGGTTTTATTTCTGGCTCTTTCTTTTGTTCTATTGTGCTATATATTTGTTTTATGCCAGAACCATACTGTCTAATTTACTATGATGTTGTAATTTTTTTTTTTTTTAATTAGGAAATCTGAGGCCTTCGGCTCCTTTTTTTTTCTCTCAAGAATGTTTCGTTATTTGGGGACCTTTGAAATTCTATATCAATTTTAGAATTTTTTTTATTTCTAAAAAAGAAAATCTTAAGGATTTTTTTGTTAGGAATGGCAATGACTTTGTAAGATTGCTTTAGGTAGTATGGTCATTTTAATAATATATCTTCCAATCCATAAACTTTCTCTTTCTTGGTTAAGTTTATTCCTAAGTCTTTCATTCTTATTGATGCAATTGTAAATGGGATTGTTTCTTAATTGCTTTTTTTCTGGATTAGTCAGTGTTAGTCTATAGAAACACAAATGATTTTGTATGTTGATGCTGTATCCTGCAATTTTACTGAATTTGTTTATTTGTTCTAACAGGTTTTTTTTTTTTCTGGTGGAATCTGTTGTATTTGAATTTGATTGTTGTATTTGATTTTCTGCATATAGACATTTCATCTTCAGGCAGTAAGTTTACTTCTTTCTTTTCAAATTGGATGCCTTTAATATTTTTTTTTGCCTAATTGCTCTGGCTAGGATTTTTGTACAAGTTTGCAAAATTAGGAATAAATATTGTTCTATTATTACAAAATGATTATATTGCTCTCATCTTTTGGTAGATGTGGCTTTGAATTACTCTCTCTCTCTTTGAGGAATTCCTAATCATTAACTAATGATAAACAAATCTTAGACCTTTAGTACTAACAATAATAAATATTACTAGTTTACTGTTTTTAAAATTTTACGTCACAAGTCCTTACATAATTCCACTTTACTCAGTGACATATTTTTTCAAAATGAAGGTATTATTGCTATCTGTGTTCCTACAACTGCCTGAAAATAATTTCCCAAAAAGCAATCAGGCTTTTTCTTTCATTAAAAATGACAATAAAATGTAAAATATAAACTTTACTAATTTCTGTGAAAATTAAAAAGCTGTGAATTTCACTGCACTTGATCTTTGAAAAAATTTAATAAGCAAACTAGTTTTGAAGAAAAATTTTATTTCAGTCACATTTCAGTTTGACTATAAATATGAAGTACTTGCATCTGTCATCTAGTGATTAATCCTAGGATGACTTTGTTGAATGCTAAGTGACCTTACTAGAAGGTTTGACACAGATAAATATAGATTTTGTTGCTAGAAAATTTTTACTTTTTCATTATGTTTTGTGAGAACTGAATTAAACACAATAAAATTTCTTGCAGGTTTGTTTTATTTTTTTTCTCTCCATGTATACCTGTCTTCACTTAAAAATATTAGAATGTCTACTTTGTGCATAATCCCATACAAGCTAAATTAAATTATTCTGATTTATGATATTGGTGTGTCTCATTTTCCACCACTTACACAATGTTATTCTTGCAATTGATTGATACATTCAAATAAGATTGAAGGAACGTTTTGGATGAAGAGCACTGAACTAAGTACTAAGAAAAATAAATAAATAAATGTAAACTAAAGATCTTATAATTAAGTCAGGTAACAGACACATCAAACTTTCAGTAAAATAAATTGTAAATTTTATATAATAAAAGACCCTACAGTCTTCAATTTCTCTGACTGTCTTCGACTTCATACATTTTCTTTCAGATCTCTGAAATGTTGTTTATTATCAGTCAACATCAAACTCATTCCAACATCCATTGGACTGTTCAGATGAAACCTCTATTAGCAACTTTTATTTCTCTTTTCAAATTCAAGGTTGTAGGGAGTTACTACTCCACCTTAATGTTACCCACCAGAGTTCGAATCAAATGAATCTTATTATGTGTTTATCTTCCCTCAATATTAAATTATTTAATGAGAGGTTGTAAGATTTTCTTGTATATCTTCAACAAAACCTGACCATAGAAAGGGCTTAAGGCGATTAAGTGCCTAAGTGAAACAATAAGCCTTAGAATATGAGAGACTACAAAAAGTGAAAACAGTTAATTTCACTACTGTTTGGTGGGGTAGTGAGTAATCAGAAAAGTTTCCTGGAAGTGATGACATTAAGATTTTTACAGTAAAGAAGTAGAGGGAAAATAACCATTACATCATATAAATTAAGAATTTTCAAAATATTTATTTTAAAATAAACATTTTCTTATTTTAACTTCTCTCAAAAATTTTCTATGTGCTGATACATTTATATGCTATATTTTCCAAAGCCACTGTATAATTTGACTTAAAATGATTCTTTTATTTTTTCTTCCTCTTACTGTATGTTTTACAATGAACACAATGAAATAAAACTAACAGTTAATAACAAATGAATGTTGAAAATTGTACAAATTTATGGAAATTAAAAACATACTCTTGAACAATGAATGGGTCAATGAAGAAATTAAAAAAGAAATTTAGAAATGTATTGAGACAAAGGAAAATGTAATAAAATAACATAAAATCTGTAAGGTATAGCAAAATCATTTCTAAGAGGGAAGTTTATAGCAATGCATGCCTACATAAAAAAAGTAGAAATACTTCAAGTAAATAAGGTAATGATGTACCTCAATGACTTAGAAAAAGCAAGAAAAATCTAAAGCCAAAATTAGTAGAAGAAAAAAATGATAATTGTCAGAGCACAAACAAATAAAAGTGAGGCTAAAAGCAAATCACAAAATATTAACAAAATGAATAGTTACTTTTTGGAAAGATAAAGTCCACAAACCATTAGTTAGACCAAGAAAACAAAAAATAAAAAACAGAAAAGACGCAAAGAAACAAAATCAGAGACGAAAAAGGAGACATTAGAACAGATATGATAGACATATGAAAGATTATTAGAGACTATTATAAACAACAAATTGGAAAACCTAGAAGAAATAGAAAATGAACTATGAATAAATAGAAAACATTAACAGGCAAGAACAAGATTAAAGCAATAATAAAAAGTTTCCCATCAAAGGAAAGTTCAGGACCTGACAGCATCACTGCTGAATTTTACTTAATGTTTAAAGGGGAACTAATAAAAATTCTCCTCAAACTACTCTAAAAAAACTGAAGAGGAGCAAATACTTCAAAACTCATTCTATGAGGTCAGCATTACCCTGATCTCAAAAACAGATAAGGACATAGCAACAACAACAACAACACAAGTACAGGTCAATATCCCAGATAAATGTAGATGCAGAAGTCCTCAACAAAACACTAGCAAACCAAATTTAATAACACATTAAAAAAATCGTTCATCATGATCAAAGAGAATTCTTCCCAGGAATTCAAGAATGGCTAAATATATACAAATTAATAAATGTAATCTATTAAATTAACAGAAACAAGGACAAAAACCATACAATATATGATGAAAATTCATTTGGTAAAATTCAACCTTTTTTCATGACAAAAAATTCTCAACAAATGGTTATAGAAGGAAAATATCTTAAAGCAAAATAAGTCCACACATGACAAATTCACAGCTAACATCATACTGAATGGGGAAAAATTAAAAACCTTTTCCTGATTCTGGAACAAGACAAGGATGCCCACTTTAACAACTTTTATTCAACATAGTACTGGAAATTGTCGCCAGAGCAATCATGAAACAGAAAGAAATAAAGCACATCGAAACTGAAAAAGAAGAAGCCAAATTTATCCGTGTTCACAGATGACATGATCCTATGTTTAGGAAAACCTAGACTTCACCAAAAACTGGTTAGAAATTTTAAACAAATTCTGTAGAGTTCTGGGATACAAAAACAACATACAAAAATCCATAGCATACCTACAAACCAATAGAAAAGAATCTGAAAACTAAATCAACAAAGGAATATTATGTATGTTAGCTACAAAAAATCATCTAGGAATAAATTTAACTAAATAAGTGAAAGATTTCTACAGTGAGAATTATGAAACTGATTAAAGAAAATGAATAGGACACACAAAAAAGTAGAAAAATATCCCCTTCTTATAGACTGGAGTAATTTATATTTTTTAAATGTTCATAGTATCAAAAGCAATCTACAGATTCAATGTAATTCCTATTAAAATACTAATGAACTTCACAAAAAAAGAAAAAAAAATACAATATGGAACCATAAAAGACCTTGAATACTCAAAGTAATCCTGAGGGGGAAAAACGAAAAAAAAAGCTGGAGGCATCACATTACCAGACTTCAAAATATACCACAAAGCTATAATAACCAAAACAACATGGTAAAATGGTGTAAAACAGACACATAAACCAATGGAACAAAACAGAGAACCGAGAAATAAATCTATGCATTAACAACGAACTCATTTTCGACAAAGGCATCAGAACATGCATTGTGGAAAGGACAGTAAATAGTGCTGGGAAAACTAGATGTTCATATTCAGAATAATGAAACTAGACCCCTGTCTTACCAAATGCAAATGTCAAGTAAAAATTGATTAAAGGTCTAAATGTGAGAACGAAAACTATGAACTACTAGAAGAAAACATTGACGAATACTTCGGAACATTTGTCTGGGCAAATTTTTTTTTTCAGTAATATCTCAAAAGCATAGACAACAATAACAAAAATAGACAAATGGAATTGCATCATGCTTAACAGCCTCTGCAAAGCAAAGGGCACAATCAACCAAGTGAAGATACAACAACAAAAATAGGAAAAAAACATTTGCAAACTATTTACCTGACAAGGGATTAATAAGCAGAATATATGAGGAACTCAAACAACTCAGTAGCAAATCACACACACACACACACACACACACACACAAATTACAAATAGTTCTATTTAAAAAGTGGACAAATGATATGAAATGATCTGAATAGACATTTCACAAAAGGACATCACATGGCCAACAGGTATATAAAATAATGTTCAACATCATTAAACATCAGAGACATGCAAGTCAAAATTACTATGAGATATGATCTCACCCCAGGCAAAATGGCTATTATCAAAAAGATGAAAAATGCAAACGTTGAGGCTGATGCAGAGAAAGAGAAATGCTTGTTCACTCTTTTTGAGGATGGAAATTGGTACAGTCACTATGGAAACTAACATAAATAATATTCCTTTGTTGATTTTGTTTTCAGATTCTTTTTATGGGTTTGTAGATATGCTACAGATTTTGTATCCTGGAACTCTACAGAATTTGTTTTTAATTTCTAATCCTTTTTTGGTAGAGTCTAGGTTTTTCCTTAGTGGTTTATTGAGGTTCCTCAAAAAACTAAAAATAGATCTAACATATTATTTGGCAATATTCAAAAGAAAGGAAATCAGTATATCAAAGAGATATCTGCAGTTTTATATTTATTGTAGCATTATTCACAATAGCCAAGACATGGACTCTACTTAAATGTCTACTAATGGATGGATAAATAAAGAAAATGTGAACATATACATAATGGAATATTATTCATTCATAAAAAAAGAATAAAAATTTGTCACTTGCAGCAACAGGGATGGAACTGGAGGACATTATTTTAAGTGAAATAAACTATGCACAGAAAGACAAATATTAATTTGCATTGATATGAGAGCTAAAAAAAATGTTGATCTCATGAAGGTATAGAGTAGAATAATGGTTGCCAGAGACTGGAAGTGGTAGAGAGAAGGAGAATGAAGACTTAGTTAATGGGTACAAAAATACAGCTAGATAGAAGGAATATGTTTTAGTGTACAATAGCTAAGTCAGTTGACTATAAATTGTATATTTTAAAAATGATAGAAAAAAAATTTGGAGCATTCCCAACACAAGGAAATGATAAATATTTGAGGGAATTACCTTGATTTGATCATTGAACACTGTATACAAGTTTCAAAATATTATATATACCTCATAATTATGTACTATTATAATAAATAAAATAAAACTATTACAAGTCTAGAAGTTGATGTGTCATCTTTCCAGCCCCAACCCTTATTTTCAATCCATTAATGTGTTACCTGTCTTAGCTAAATCATTTACCCATAGCTTAAATCATCTGGATATCATCCTGTCTTCTCCTTCTTCAAACCATGCAATTTACTTTCACATCTCCTGACTATTTTGAAACAATCTGGGGGAATGTCATAGAACAGGGAGTGATTAGAGATCATCTAAAGAACTTGAAAGAATTCCTAGCCATTTAAAAAACATTACAGAAAGAAAACCCAACAAATGGCATGGTTTTTTCACAGACAAAAAATGGGCTCAAACCTGAGTCAGATATTAAAGACAAGGTTGAATACCAGAGACCTTGCCCAGTTCAGATCATACATACTTGTCATAGGGCACCATCCACCTAGCTCAGCAATTCTCCTTATCAGACTAGAATAGTGGCCCAGAAATCCTAAAGCAGGAAAAGGTATAATGTTCATTATTTACTTGTCTCATCATGGAATATCTTTTCTACCATCCCCTCTGAGGCATTCATGATTTGAAAATGTTCTGATTATTTTCCATCATGAGCAACTAGATTCTTCTGCTATGAATTTGAAATAACTAGTAGGGTTCTGAGGACTTAGTTGGCTACTTGAACTGCCAAGAATATTTTATCATCGACTTACATGCCCTCTTTAATCTCCTTTACAATTTCCCTCTGTCATTTTTGCCAATTATCACAAAAATATTTTTTCTCTATCACTTCATTCCTTTTCCCTCTTTCTGCCATTGCCTTTATTCTCTTCTTTCTTACTCTATATGGTTTTTATCAAGGTCCTCATTAAGAAGAAAAGACAGCATAATTAATAATCAAGAGTATTGATTGTCAATTATTTACTTTCATCATAAATGGAAACAGTATACTTTGAAATGAAATTTGAACATTCACATTAACTCACACACCGGTAGGCCTTGATAGCATAGTGGTTACCTCTTTGACTGGAGATAACCCACAAACAATGAAATCTTGCTTTACCAAAAAGTTCCAGCTTCGTGGTTAATTGTTCTTGGTCATCTTCATCTTATTACTGCCATATTCAAGCCTCTTGCTCTATTTTTCTTATTATCATTCATGAAAGACAACCTGATTCTACTTCAGAACAGGCTAGGTACTCTTTTCTTGTCATTGTTGCTTAATTTTCCCACCATCTTGAGGACACCAAGATGAGGACGTCTCCAAGCTCTTCACTTCCATCAAGTCCCTGACTCAATTATGTGCTTTTTTTTTTGCACTTGTGCTCATATGTTTACTGAAGTGTATTATAATGATCAATGTATGCACCTTTGATTCATAATTCCCTGTGAGAGACTTGAGGGGCAGGGTTGGTATCTTCCCAAAGTGCTGGCATTCTCAGCAAGTTGAATAGACCTCAATAGATAATGTTCATAATAGCTTGCAATCATACAGCACAGCCTTTGGGACACACTCCATTCTAGTGACTTTATATGTCTACATGTGCAATTCTCACAAAATAATTTTGAAATAGGTACCTGTTACCCAGTTTTGCAAATGACCCAGAAAAGTCATGTAACCTGCATAAGGTCATACAGCTTGAAAGCAGCAGAAATAGGATTTCAACCCTGGTGATCTGGTTCTGGAGCTTGAGATCTTAGCCTCCAAATCACATTGTCTTAGTAGAACTGAATAGTCCTGCTATTTTATTGAATCTTCCAGTGTTATCAGACTTGAGGATAACAACCTGAGATAATGATTGTTTTCAGTGATATAATAATATACATGAATTATGATGGGTTGATATATTTTTATGAAGGTATAGAAATCCAGCCACCTTTTAAAATATTGCTATTATAAAAAACTGTTGAATTTAACATAACTAATTTTTCTAATGGAACTTCTTTTATGCTGATTATGCCCAAAGTAGGAAACTAAAATGACATGGTGTGATAATATATGTAATAGAAATAGAAATAAATCCTCTAGTTAGAAAAATCTGTCATATAAGAATATGAGTCATATGGCAATAAAAGCACTGGACACTTATCAGTTAGAAATTCTATAGAAGAAATATTTTTTGCATAGTACTGAATATTTATTAATAATGACAAATGTAGTTTATTGAGTGTTTACCAAATGCTTACCATCTATTTTAGAGCACTTTATACACATACCATTTTCTCCATTTTACATTTAAGGTAACTGAGGCTCAGAGGAGTTTAAACTAAACACTTGCTCCAGATCACAGAACTAAATGTGATAACTATTTATTAAATGAATAAATACCTTAGATACTTGACAGACTAAAAAAACTGTAAAATATTTACCAACTCTTAGATTTCAATCTGTATTGATAATTATATTTTTGACAGAACATAATCTTTCAAATAGCTTTTTTATGTTTAGAAAAATATATTCTTGATATAAACCAAAACTCCTCAATTTAAAAGGTAGGATTTATTTTTTCATGTCTCGTTTAAGTTAGTGGCATATTCCCCTCTAATTTTGTTCATATGAGATTTGGATTTTGAAATGAACAATGCAAGGGGAAAAGATTTTGACAGCACTCCCTTTTTTTGTTGGCATGGAACAGCAGTCGTATATGAATTCTAGGGGTGATAGGTCAAGTTCCTGGTACAGACGTGGTAATGGTGCTGGCAGTTGCAATAAAGACAAGGTCTTGGCATTCAGTGGCAACAATGTCACTTCTGTCATCAGATCAGTTCTTGGCTGGGTTTAGGTGTTGTTCCTGGAAACTGAACTATAAGTCCGTCTTTGCATCCTTTCCCAAGACTCTGTGACTTACCTAATATATCCTGATAAATCATTATTCTCCTTAGAGTGATCAGAAAGTGTTGTTTGCAACTGAGAGTCTAACCCTAATCCTAACCCTAACCCCAACCCTAACCCTAATCTTATGCTCTTAAAACATATGCTCTTAAAACATGAACTCACTCCTTTTGAGCTAAAGATGATGTGTTAATATTTTTTGCATGCATGGAGATGAAAAAAAAAACTGATAAATGGATTGAATTTTTCTTTACTTTTTATATTCAACTCACTATTATTTAAATCATTGTTGAGAAGTAGCCCTCTCATCCCACTGATTATTTTAATTTTCCTTCCCTGGAAAAATTCGGATTTATATTCTCCATTTTGTAGATGCAGAAGAACATTCCTATGCAGGGATAAAGTAATGTCTGCTGGTACTTACTTTTACTTCCACATGCATTTCCAAATATAAATTTATTTCCATGTTTGGTTTTATGTAAATTATTAAATATTACTTCCAATTCTATAGAGAATAATTCACATAACTGGTTGGAACATTCCAAAAGAAAGACTCATGATAATGTTTCCATTGCAGAGTACAAAATCTATGAAACAAATGTACTTGCAGTTACCAAGTTGATGACATAACTGGATAGCAACCTATCTTTCTCCTACCCCCTTAAATATTCTTTGGCAACATCACCAATTGGGCCACTATACTAGGCTCTCTATTATGGAAGAAAGATACCAGAAACATAATAAAATGTATTCACGCATTAGGACCTATTGTCAGATACATGTCTATGATCTATTCTTAGGTGCAAAAACAAAGATTAGATTCAAAACTAAAATAATGATAATAATAGTAATTATGGCAAGCATATCCAGGAAATTCTTTCTCTATTTTGTTGGGTAGATTTTTTTATAATAACAGTAGGTCCTATGTGTTATTTTTCAGTTAGTTTTATGGAAAACTGAAATAATATTGCTTGGGGTAGAAAGAATAAGAAAGCAGAATGTCTTAGTCCATTTGTGCTACTGCAACAAAATACAGGGAGGAGTAATTTACAAGCAGTAGGGATTTATTTCTCATCTTTCTGGATGCTGGGAAGTCCAAGATCAAGGAATTGGCAGCAATGGTATCTGGTAAGGGCTCAGTCTCTGCTTCCAAGATGTCATATTGTCGCATTCTTTGATGGGAATGAGCACTACCTTCAAACTTGAGCACTTATATCAAGTGCTAATCCTACTAATCATGTCCAAAAAGGCCACACTTTTTAATACTGCTGCAATGGTAATTGAGTTGAAGAATTTTGGCGAGTACATTGTTATTCAAACTGTACCACATAGCAAATGAAGAAATAAACGATCACAGTTTATTTTGCTTTTGGGAAAGTAAGTAGTTTTAATTATTAAAAACTTACCTAATAAAATTTGACATTTACCACATTTTTATGCTCCATTTGACAGCACTAGAAATAGTAAGAAGGAATTTTTTGTATTGTCTAAGTCTACTGGAATATCAAAAATAACAATTTTATCTTGAGGGAGAAAACATTTTTTAAAAATTGTATCTATAAACAATTTTAGAGACAGATACTAAAAATAAGGCAGTAAGGTGACTATGATATCACCATTATATATTAAACATGGTAAATAGAATGAAATATTGAAAGATGTAGTTTTCGGCCTGGTAAAAAGTAAAAAGAAACACATTAGAAATTTATCATCACATAAATCTGAAATAATTATTCTGAAACAGGTCTCTCTTAAATGCCTTTTTCGGAAAAAAATTATTTTGCCATAATTTTTGGGAAATAGCACTGTAAGACACTCTGATGCTTGAATGAAAGGAGTAGAAGAAATCAACTTGTCCTCACATCTCTGAGATCCCGTATTAATGTCCTAAGGCTGAAGTAACAAAATTCCACAAATTGAGTGGTTTAAAACAACAGAAATGTATTTTGTCATGGTTCCAGATGCTCAAAGTCCAAAATGAAGGTGCCAGCAGGGTCATGTTCCCTCTGAGACTCTGGAAACTATTCTTCCTAGCCTCTTCCTAGCTTCTGGTGGTAGCCTTCAATCCTTGAGCTTTCTTACCTTGCAGCAGCATGACTTCAAGCTTTTCCTCTGCTGTCATTGACTTTCTCACTGTGTACCTTTTCTCCTTACATAGTGTTTCTTTTTACAAGGACACTAGTCATATTGAATTACAGAGATACCTTGTCTTAACTTGATAAATCTGCAAGTAACCTGTTTTCAAATAAAGTCACATTTACATGTACCAGGAGTTAGAACCTTAGCATATTTTTGAGGGGGCACAATTCAATCCATAAGAGATCCTTAAGACATCACAATATTACATCACAAAATAATCATTGACTTCTTACAATATTCGTGTATCCAAGTTAGAATCTGCTGAAATATTTAGTGATAATTCAACCTCATGCATATATTTATTTTATCAATGAATTCTACCTTGCAGTATAGATATTATAAAGCTATTATACTAGGTAGTATACTAAGTAGGAGAAGGTCAATGAATGCTAATAAACTTGAAAAGTTTTCACTAAAAGCAATATTGAATATATGTTTTAAGTGTTGTGTTGTAACTGTACTTTTAAAATTTGTGCAACCCAATAAGATAGTTATTACTGTCTTTTGAAGAATAATGAAATTAAGTGTCAAAATATTTAAGTGATCTGCTTAATGTTATATAGCTAGCAAACGTCTAACTGGGATCACAAGCTCCATCTACTTTTTGTCAAAGCTCATGCTAATTTTAGTACATCATGAGACCCCTTAAGAAAGTAAAAACTTAAAAAAAAATTGGGACACATAACACCATAAACTTTAGTTGTTAACCAATTTTTATGGAAAACTTCTCAGCAATGTTGCTATTTGATAGTAGATAAATCTTCTAAGTATCCTTTGAGTAGTTTCATACTGCATCAATAAACTCAGGCAGTTGAAACACAATTTCTGAAATATTTTATTTGTGTAATACTGAAAGTATATAATATGTTATAAGTCTCAAATATATTTACTTATCCAGAATTCTCCATTTCGTGCCTATATTACATGAGAAAGTATTCTGGTTTTTTATTTGAAGTAAGTTTCTGGGAACTATGTAAAAATATTACATCATATACCACATTCAGTAATCCCTCTAAGAATATTAGTAACTATCTATTCCCAAGTAGGTATGTACACATTCACATATACACACAAACATATATACAAGAAAAAAAATCCTTAATTGCAAAGTTACAATATAGTATTGATTTTCCTCTTTAATTTTATAAGACAAATTATCTAAGAGGCTTACAAAATATGTTTTCTACTTATTCAGTTGAATAATTAATTAATCTAAATATTATTGAAATATTATTGGATATATGACCATGTATATAGAACTTCATAAAGTCCTCCAGTATCTTCAGATTTGTCTACACTATTAATTCAATTTACAAATAAACATTTAAATTGTCTTTGAATTCTTAAATCCCAGTAGTGGTTTGTCACAAAAGTAGGCACTCAATAAATATTTGCTGAATTAATGAATGAACTAATCAATGAGAAGCAGAAATCTCCCAAAATGAGAAGCCATACATGCATACAATGTTTAAAAGACAAACAAAGGAAGGTAAAACACTCATATTTTGCTTTGGTTGTTATTTATTTCTTTTCATTAATTTCTGGCACTGAAGATATAGCAGTGAACAGCACAGATAAAACTTTTGATCTCATAGAGCTACATATAACTGGTAGAGTCAATCAATAAAAACAAACAAAAACACAACAACAAAGAAAGATATAAGACACTGAGGTATACAGTAAAGAATATAGACCAGGGTAAAACTAATAGAAAGTTACTTAGAAATGGAATAGGACACATTGAAAAGATGACCAATGAAGGTAGGTTGAAATTGACTGCTGAGTTGAAACCTGAGTGATGAGAGGGACTTTGCCATGTAAAAATTATGGTGGAGAATTATTCATGCAGAGAGGAGAGAATGTACATGGGGAGATAGGCCCCAGCTCTTAGGGAAGACTACTTTGGCTAAAGCAAGAGAGTTGAAGTATCAAGTATGATGAGATCAGTGTAGATAGAGTCTAGGTGCAATGGGAAGTGCTATAGATCCCCCTTAAATTCCTGTGTCAGTTCTTACATCCAATGTGATGGGATTTGGAGGTGGAGCTTTGGGGTGATTAAATTATGTGAGTGGAGCCCTCATAAATGGGATGACTATTTTTACAAAAGGGATCACAGAGAACTCTTGTGCCCCTCTAGCCATGTGATGACATACTGAAGTAAATAGCTATTTATAAACTGGGAAGCAGGCTCTCATGACACACCAAACTTGTAGGTAGCCATGTCTTGAACTTCTCAGCTTTGACAACTGTGGGAAATAAATTTCTGTGGCTTATAAGCTACCTAGTATTTTATTATAATAGGCAGAATGGACTAAGATAGGAAGTCAGTATAATATAATGTCAATTATTATTTGGAAATGATTGAATGATTTGAAATAATAGAATGGCATGTTCTGATTAAACTTTAAAAGGTTGTTTACCTTCTAATTGAAAAATAAACTATTGAGAACATTGGTGAAAACAAGGAGGGGTCCTGTCACAGTCCAATCAGGGATAATAGTGATATAAGTTAAAATAGGATTTACAATTGTTGTGAAGAAAAATAAAGTGATTAATGTTATATTTGGGAGATGAAGTTACCAAGAACTGATGTAAGATTGGATGTTGGAAGAAGTGAAGGAAAAAAATCATCAGCTGATTCTCTGATAGGGATCTTATTACCTCAGATATGTAACATAGCAGGAAGATCGAGCATTGAAATTTTCCAGAATCATAAATATTATTTTGGACATACTAAGTTTGAGATATCTGCTCATTATCCAAATGTAAAATAAATAATGATATTATTATTGTAATTATTGTCAAATAATAACAATCATATTGACTAACATTATTGACCCCTTATTACATGTCAGAAATTGTTCTGGGTTGTTTGCATAGATGAATTCTTTTGTTCACAATCATCCAGTGGAGTGGGTAGGATTCATTACCTCCATAATACAGACAAAGAAATAGGCAGAATGTCATATAACTCATTCAGGGTTACAGTTTTAGAAGATGTTAGTGATAGGATCAGCACTCAGTCAGTCAATCTAACACCAAAGACTTTGTTTCTATACTACAATGCTATTCTTCTCTGTTAAAAAAAAAAGAATGAAAAGTAAATTTAGCTATACGTGTGGAACTTAACGATAGTATAGAACATAGATCTGGAGTTATTAGAATATCCACAGAGCAAATAGATAAGGGAAGATGTTCCATGACTGAATTCAGAACACCAAATACATAGAGGTCAGTTAAAGTCCCAGCATGGGGGGAGGGGAGGAACTCAAGCTTCAAGCTTCTGTGATTGCAGGAGCTCAAGGAGTCAACTGTATTCAATTCTGTTGAGACATTGGGATGGACATTCATGAACAGTGACCAGTGGGGTTGGAAAAATGAATGTTGCTGGAAACTTTAACAAAGTAAGTTTTATTAATTAATTAATTATTTATTTTTATTTATTTATTCTTTTGAGTTGGAGTCTCACTCTGTCACCCATACTGGAGTGCAGTGGCCACTCCCGGCCACTGTGGCCTCTACCCGCTGGGCTCTGGCGATCCTTCCGCCTCAGCCTTCCGAGTAGCCGGAATTACAGGGACACGCTATCATGCCCGGCTGATTCTTTTTTTATTGTAGAGATGAGGCCTCGCCAAGTTGCCCAGGCGAGTCTCGAACCCTGTGGGCTCAGGCAATCCACTCACCTCAGCCTCCCAAAGCGCAGGATTACAGGCTGAGCCACCAAGCCCGGCTACAAAGGAAATATTAATCTGGGAACAAGAGCACAATTGCAGTGAGACCAGAGAAAAATGGGACATAAGAAGCTGGGACAAGCCGGGCTCCGTGGCTCAGCCTGTAATCCCGCGCCTTTGGGAGGTTGAGGTGAGTGGATTGCCTGAGCCCGCGGGTTCGAGACCTGCCTGGGCAGCGAGACCTCATCTCTACAGTAAATCAAAAAAATCAGCTGGGCGTGGTAGAGCATGCCTGTAATTCCGGCTATTCGGAAGGCTGAGGTGGAAGGATCACCAGACCCCAGCAGGTTGAGGCTGCGGTGGCCAGGAGCGGCCACTGCACTCCAGTCTGGGTGACAGAGTGAGACTCCAACTCAAAAAAAAAAAAAAAAAAAAAGAAGCTGGGACAGTGACTGCAGAAAACTTTTGAGAAGTTTGGAGTTTAGAGAAGTGGAGATGTGATAGCCTCTCCTTTTGCAGGGGATAATGGTCATGTATGAAGTCTCTAGGTCTGCTGGAAGAGATTAACACACAGTTTGTGGCTAAAAACAAGAGAAACGTATTTTTTCACAAATGAGAATACTGGAAGTCTCACATTAGGGTGTTGGCTATGCTCCCTGCAAAGTATCTGAAACAGAATCCTTTCTTGCCTCTTAACTTCTTAAGACTCCTTGGCTTGTGGTCACATAATTCCAATATCTGCCTTTATTTCTACATGGACTTCTCTTTTATATGTCTCTACAGCATGATAATTATAGTTATCATAGTATATTGTATATAGAAAATTTGCTAAAAGATTTATTTTATGGTGATCTTCCCACATGTATGAACACAAAGATAAATAATGAGGATTTGTTAGGGAAATAAATATGATTATGTGCTACAGCATGCACAATGCTTTGGAAAAAGAATGATAAGGTTGTATATAAACCATAAGGAACTCAAAGCCTGACTTGTGATAATAACCTGAGGAATCAAAGATACCCATCAATTCAATAAACAATTTAAGGGAAGAATCACCAAAATTTAAACATAGAAATAATGGTTTAAAATGTTTCATTTAAACAAGAAAGTCATTTAGAAAAGAATACAAAGTTTACTCAGAAAGAATATTTTCAATAAAGTCCAACTGTTAACAAAACTGGTTAACAGAAAATATACAACACAAGCACACATAAAAGACACACACACACACACACACACACACACACACACACACACAAACATGCACGCACACATAATGACCGAGGTTATTGATATTACAGTTGTTCTATTCTTGGTAAGAAAACAGCAATTTTCTCAAATGATTATCATATAAGCACTTACAGGGAATATTTAAGATTTCACTTGCTTTAGGGACTAAGGCCAAAGAGACCCTTTGTTTTATTCATATGTTTATTCATCGTATTTATGTGTATTTACATTTAGTGTTTGCTGTGATAAGTGTGATTATCTGAAATGAAAACATGACTTTGCTTCCATAGGTGTCAAACTAAATTCTGTATAGTAAAGGGGCTGTCAAAACTCTTCTGCATTTATTTTATTGTATTAGTTTTTTAAAAAAATATATTTGTAGCCGAACTCAGTAGGTCAGCCTGTAATCCCGCGCTTTGGGAGACTGAGGTGAGTGGATTGTCTGAGCCCACGGGTTCAAGACCCATCCAGGCAACTTGGCGAGACCTCACCTCTACAATAAATCAAAAACTAGCCAGGTGTGGTAGTGCACACCTGTAGTTCCAGCTACTTGGAAGGCTGAGGCGGAGGATCACCGGAGCCCAGCAGGTCGAGGCTGCAGTGGCCAGGAGCGGCCACTGTACTCCAGTCTGGGCAACAGAGTGAGACTCCAACTCAAAAAAAACCCAAAACAACAACAACAACAACAAAAATATTTGTTACCAGCATTTAAATATAAGATTTAAAAACAACAACAACAATAAATTATCAAATTATCAAAGTAGTTTGCTGTCAGAAATTACCACATACTGCATGGCTGAAAACAAAAGAATCTTATCTCCTCATACTTGGGAGATAATAAAAGTTACATACTCTTATGACCATAGGCTGATCCAGGCTGAGAATGAGTTGCTGTCTTTAACGAACTGTGTATATCCTCAGGTTGCCAGTCAATATCACTTTCCTAGTCTTAATCCTGTAGGCTTTCTGCTTGTTGCCTAGCAGTAATAAGTATTTAAATTTGCAACTCATCCTCCAACATTCTCACCTTGAATGACTTTAGATAACTATCATAAAGGAAGGAAGCCAGGAGAGAAAATTAGTTTGGAGCTGCTCATGCACTGCAAAGTCAAAGGAAAGAGGAAAGATGATTAAATTGTTTGGGGCATTTCTATTTGAGGTCACAATGTGTCAATACGAGGGCGAGAGATGACTGCTGAACTGGGTAATGGGTTTGGACTTGATATACCACACCTGACTTGATTTCAAGTAGCAGAAAAAATATAATACAATGGGAATGATTCAATTTTCTGAGAAAGCTGTATGGAGAAAGATGAAAAGTTCTCAGATTGAACCTTGGAAATTATCATACGAGATGTTGAAGGGGTGGTTGGCTGCATGTTATAGAAAGAAACAGGCAGAGAAGGAATGACTCAATTTTCTAGAAAAAGAAGGAACATACATCATGTCATTCACTTTTTTCATGTTGTTGAGAGTATTTAACTTTTAGGAAGTTCTTTCCCATATTTTAAATGATTTTCTACTTTAAAAAGTGAATCTGGTTTTGTCAGAATGACTGAGAAATATTCTGATCTCCTAAATGATGGATGACTTTTAAGTGTAAAATTTTGCAACTGTATTATTTGTTACTATACATTTTTTATACATATACACTAATAGTTTCAGTATTAATTCAGTAGAAATATGCTTAACAAATTATTATTTTTTGACAAAACACTGACATTTTCTTGTGTTTCTAGGAAAGTCCAGGCTATTATTTAATTTTTCAAGAAATCAGAAGCTTTTAACTAAATTATACAACCAGAGAATGATATATCTGGGTGAATTCATCTAACCTCACTTAAAATGAATTTTTAATTTTACAGACAGGACTTCCAACAAGATGGTGACAGGGCAGGTTGGTCCGGGAGACCCTCCATGAAAGTGACTGTCCATAAAGACTCTCACTCTTCCCTGGTGGCTGCGGCTCTCACTGCTGCCAGCCTGCTCTTCACACACTGCTTTGCTACCACTTCCGCTTCTACTGTTGCTGCCCCTACCTGGGGCGACCCTCGCCTGCCCCATGGAGCTCCTCCCATGAACTGTACTGCTGACGCAGTGGCTGCCACTGCTGCTGCTCCCTCCTGCTCTGGGCAGTCCTCGGCTCCCACCCCATGGAGCTCCAGGCTCCCCTGCCTGCTGCATTGCCCTTCCCAGCCCTGCCTGAGCCACCCAACCCTGCCTGAGCCACCCAGTGCTATACTGACCTGCATTTCCCAGCAGTCTTGCATTCCACCTTCCCCAGCTCTGCCCAAGGCTGCAGCAGAAAAAGAGATCAGCTGGAGCCCTGAGACACAGCAGAGACCTGCGTTGCACCTCCCGGCTCTGCCCAGCCTCCAACTTGGGATCTAAAGTAATAGCATCAAAATGGGAGAGACAGAAACCCCTCCCACATGCTAGATCAGACACAAGTCAGATCTGAGTGGCAGATTTGACAGGCAGCCCAGATCTGAGCCACCCTCCAGAGAGGCCTGGGGCAACGGACCCTAACTGTGAGTAATTCTACCATCCTGTGATGAGATTTAGAGATCAGTACTGAAAAGATATTGCACTTATAGGAAAAATCTCAGAGCATACTTGGTTGTCTTGTTTCAATTTTTTTATTTTTATTCTTTATTTGCTTTACTCATCTTCAGTTCTCTTTTCTCTCTCTTCTTACTGTTATTGATGACTTTTCATACTTGCTTTGTTTCTGTTAGTTTACTGATTTTTTTCCTGTAGACTTCATGTCTGTGTAGGGAAATAGTACACCAATAATGAGGTTGGTTAGCTTGTATGTCTGTATGATTGTATGTTTTAGGTTTTTTTTTCTCTTTGTTTTTTTTTTGAGTTGAAGTCTCACTCTGTTGCCCAGACTGTAGTGCAGTGGCCTCTCCCGGCCACCGCAGCCTTGACCTGCTGGGCTCTAGCGATCCTTCTGCCTCAGCCTTCCAAGTAGTTGGAGCTACAGGTGCGTGCTACCATGCCCAGCTAATTTTTTGATTTATTGTAGAGATGAGGTCTCGCCAAGTGCCCAGGCAGGTCTCGAACCCATGGGCTCAGGCAATCCACTCACCTCAGCCTCCCAAAGGTGCAGGATTACAGGCTGAGTCACTGAGCCCAGCTTTTTTTTTACTCGTATCTGTCTTTGTCTCTTTTCATTTGTTAGTAGGTACATTTTTCTGTTTTCTCACTCTCCACCTTCCTCTTCCCTCCACTCCCTGTTCCATTCTTTTCCTTTTTCTTACCTCATTTTGCTTTCAGGAAGCAAACCTATACCCCCACTGCATGGACAGATTGCAAGGCAGTGGGAAGTGGGTTCCAGAATGTCCATACACCTGTCAGTGGATACTGGGATCTGCAGATAGATTTTTGAATCATAGCTCCCCCCTCAATTAAATCTCAAAACTGCACAAAGTATAGCCCCTAATCTACAGTCCAGCTTCAGAATTGAACAAAGCCAGAGGATTCACATAAGGAAGAATAGGAGATTGAACAAACAGAAGTAAAAGCAACCCTGCCACCCCTGAACAACAGAATTAAAGAAGACAGGGAGGGTGTAGGAAAAAGTGGGGAGGAAAATCTACACAAAAGAAGAAAAACAAAAAGAAGAATATAGGTCTCACACAGACCCCTGGAAGGTCAGACACTGAGAAAACAGACTTCGGAGCACAAACAATGAAAGCCCCCAGAATGATTTGTTGCAAAATTACAAACCCAGACATCAAGATATTAATAGAGAGAATAGAAAGAATTGAGGAGAGACAAGAGGAAAATAGGAAAGAGTTGATAACTGAGATAACAGCAATAGAGAATACTGTGATTGAAATAAATAATAAACTAATAAGTATGGAAAGCAGAGTTTGCCAAGTAGAAGAAAGAATCTCAGAGCTTGGAGACCAAAATATAGAACTAATCCAAACTGTCAAAAACATAGAAAGTAAGCTTTAAAAAGACAGAACAAAACCTTCAAGAGATGGGTGATTACTTCAAGAGGCCAAACCTAAGAGTAATTGGACTTGCTGAGTCAGAAAGAGAGACAGAGACCACCCTGGAACAAACATTCCATGAAATTATTCAAGAAAATTTTCCCTCATCTCATCAGTGATGTGAAAATTCAAACACAAGAGAGTCAGAGAGCCCCTGAAAGACAACAAATGAGAAGACCAATTCCCAGACACATAATAATTCATCTAAACAAAGTAGGTATAAAAGGAAAAATCCTAAAGGCAGCAAGAGAAAAAGGTCAGTCTACCTACCAGGGAAGACCAATTAGAACAGCAGCAGAATTATCTACAGAAACACTTCAGGCTAAGAGAGCCTGGAACCCAATCTTCAAAGTTCTCAGAGAAAAACAATTTTAACTAAGAATAACCTAGCTAGCCAAGCTAAGCTTCATCACTGAGGGAGAATTAAACTATTTCCCAGACATCCAATCCCTAAGAACTTATGCTGCCTCCAGACCACCTCTACAAGAAACACTTAAGAAAGTATTAAACACAGAAGAAAATGAAAAAAGAATGACAATGTTTTCACAAGAGTACAGAAAAAAGATTGAAAATACACATGAATCAATCCAAAAACCAAAAGAAAGACAACAAACAAACAGGAACAACAACAACTCTATAAGAACCTCATGACAGGTATGAACTCTCACATTTCAATAATTAACCTGAATGTGAATGGACTAAACGCACCGCTGAAAAGATATAGAATAAAAAATGGATAAAATATCACCAGGCAACAATATATTGTCTCCAAGAGACTCATCTCACCAGAAAGGACACTCACAGGCTCAAAGTAAGAGGATGGGAAACAAAATTTCAGGCAAATGGACCATAAAAGAAAGCAGGGGTTGCGATCTTAATTCCTGAAAGAAATATCCTTTAAGCTATCAACAATTAAAAAGGATACAGAAGGTCACTATATAATGATAAAAGGTTTAATTTATCAACAAGAAATATCCATCCTAAACATATATGCACCCAACAGAGGAGCACCAACTTTCGTAAAGCAGCTTCTATCAAACTTAAAAAAGATATTGACCCTAACATCATAGCTGGGGGCTTTAATACCCCACTCAAATTCCTAGACAGATCATCAGGTAAAAAAATCAGCAAGGAGATTTGGATCCTCAATCTGATTCTTGATCAAATGGACTTAATTGATACCTATACACACTCCACCCAAGGACCACAGAATATACATTCTACTCATCACTGAATGGAATGTACTCTAAGATCATCCACATCCTTGGCCATAAATCAAGCATAAACAAATTTCCTAAGATTGAAATTTTGCCATGCACCTTCTCAGATCACAGTGGAATAAGAATAAATATCAACAACAACAAGGTGCCTCCCAAACCCACAAAGACATGGACACTAAACAGCATGATGCTCAGCTACTCCTTGGTCAACAAAGAAATCAAAACAGAGATTAAAAGATACCTGGAAACAACTGAAAATGAAGAAACATCTTACCAAAAATCTCTGGGATGCCTGAAAACAGTAGTAAGAGGGGAATTCATAGCTCTACAAATGCAAATGAAGAAAATGAAAAGATCACAAGTTAACAGCCTAACAAGTCACCTAAGGAAGCTGGAAAAGCAAGACCGTCAAAACCCTAACTTCAGCAGAAGAATCCAGAACACTAAAATAAAAGCCCAAATACAGGACATAGAAGACAAAAAGATAATGCCAAAAATCAACAAAACCATAAGCTGGTTCTTTGAAGGGATAAACAAGATTGATGGGCCCCTAGCTAGACTGACCAAGAAAAAGAGAGGAAATAGCCCAAACAAACACAATGAGAAACACAAAAGATGAAGTCACATCTAATGTTGAAGAAATACAAAAGATTATCAGAGACTATTATGTACACTTGTATGGAAACAAACTGGAAAACCTAAAGGAAATGGAGGACTTTCTGACATCACACAACCTCCTAGGTTGAAACAAGAAGAAATCAAGACCCTACATAGACCAATATCATTCCAAAAAATTGACTATGTCATAAGAAAACTACCTACAAAAAAAAAAGCCCTGGACCAGATGACTTTCCAGCATAATTCTAGAAAATAGCAAGGAGGAACTAATATCAATCCTATTGAAAGTATTACAGGTGATTGAGAAAGATGGAACTCTCCCCAAATCATATTATGAAGCTAACATCACATTGATACTCAAGCTAGGTAAAGACCCAATAAAGAAAGAGAACTACAGGCCAATATCTCTGATGAACATAGATACTAAAATTCTCAACAAGATCCTAACAAACAAGATTCAATAACACATCTCAAAAATCATCCATCACAATCAAGTAGGCTTCATCCCTGGGACACAAGGCCAGTACAACATTCATAAGACCATAAATGTAATTAAATACATCAAGAGATGTAAAAACAACATGATTATATCATTAGATACAGAAAAAACTTTTGATAAAATCTAGCACCCCTTCTTGATAAAAACTCTCGAACATGTAGTCATAAGCAGATCATACCTCAAAATAGTAAGAGCCATCTATGAGAGATAAGATAGACAAATGGGACCTTATTAAACTGACAAGCTTCTGCAAAGCCAAAGATACCATCAAGAGAGCAGGGAGACAGCCCACAGACTGGGAAAACATATTTGTCATTCCATGTCTGACACAGGCCTAACGTCAAGGATCTACAAGGAACTCAAACGTGCTGAAAAGAAAAAAAGCAAACAGCCCCATTACAAAGTGGGCAAAAGATATGAATAGATACTTCTCAAAAGAAGACATACAAGCAGCCAACAGATACATGAAAAAATGTTCAGTCTCACTAGCAATCAAGGAGATGCAAATTAAAACTACACTGAGCTACCACCCAACTCCAGTCAGAATGGTCATATTAATAACTCAAAAAATAACAGATGCTGGAGAGGATGTGGTGAAAAGAAAATAGTTCTACACTGTTGGTGGGAGTGTAAACTAGTACAGCCTCAGTGGAAACAGTGTGGCAATTCCTAAAAGTTCTAAAATTCGACCCTCCATATGACCCTGCAATCCTACTGGGATTATACCCGGAAGAACTCAAATCACTCTATAAAAAAGTTACCTGCACACGTATGTTTATCACAACATTGTTCACAATAGCAAGAACATGGAACCAACCGTGCTGCCCATCAAAAGAGGATTGGATAATAAAAACGTGGTACATATATATGATGGATTATTACACAGCCATAAAGAAGAACAAAATCATGACCTTCACAACAACCTGGATGAAATTAGAGTTTATAATACTGAGTGATCTTTCACAGAAACAAAGATCTGAGTATCACATGTTCTCACTCATAAGTGGACCTTGAACAACTACTGTAATACTTCAAGAAAAGGATTGACAGTAGCAGGAAACTACGGGGTTGGGGAGTAGAGAGGTGGGATTGATAGAGGTCGGTATCTGCCTGGGGAAGGGGATACTTCATCAACAAGGGTAACTGCACAATGAATATTTGTATGCCTAACCCTGAAGTGTATCCCAAAATTTTAAAAAAAGAAAAAAAATTTTACAGACAATCCAATAATTCATTCCCCATATTAAATAAATAAAACCTTACAAGTAAACATCAATGCCCCAATGATCACAGTCCTAATTCAGATCACTTCCTATTTCCCTAGAGGTAATCACAGATATTGTATATCCTTCTAGAACAATCTTTATCACTTACATATTTACTCATGTTGAGGTCAAACTACATGTTCTAAAACAGAACAATATCTAGGGAATGATTCAGAATGGCCACCTAGAAGCAGCTGACTGATGCCTCTCTAACAAAGCAAATCAAGGAAGAGATCTCCAACAGATAGAGAACCCAAGCACTTGGAGTAGATTGAGACAATCTGCAATGTAGCCACCGTTGCCATGGAACCCATTTCCTGCTGAGGTAAATGGTACCTGCAGAGATGGTGTGCTAGCTGGAGAGTGGTCCAGTCTGGCCTAACCCTCTCTGACCAGCTGTACTCTTTTATCCCCATCAATATCCCAGGGACTGAAGATCTTTGGAAGTTCCTATAACCCCACCCATCACCTGGGTCATCTGTGCACTTCCTTGGGGGGAAAAAGGCCAAGAAAAAAGCCCACAGCCACCATTATAGCTGACTGTCTCCTCCACGTTCCAGCTCCTGGCTGGAGGTCAACTGTCACAGCTCAACCCAACATGAGACACAATAATACAACCCATTAAAAGAAGATAAGCATAAAGCGCATGCCACCATGCCTCTCGCGGACCAGTCCATAATCCGAGCCATCAGAGAGCTCCTGCAGAGGGTCCTCCAGAGATGTCAAGGACCAACTTCCCTTAGAATTAAACTCCTGTGCCTTCACATCCTGGGATACCTTGCAGGAACCCTCTAGCACCAGCTAAATGGAGGCAGCCTTCTAGGGCAGCTAGACCCAAAAAACTAGCAGGACATACACGGTTCAAGTCCTCAAAGATTACCACCTCTGAGCAAAAGAGGGATGCGACACAACAGCAAAGGAACCTGTGGCATATAAATAAATAAGTCCCATAAAAGGCCATCCCAACCTTATCTAACTAAAAAAAAATGACAAAACCAAACAAAACTAAACAAAAGATAAGAGTTTGTCCTCTCAGATGAGGAAGAACCAGAAAAATCTACTGGTCATCCTCAAAACCTTATTAAAATGTCATCAACAAAAGGATATTCCAGCTCTCAAGCTGTGGAAGCCATCCAGAGAGTGCCCTGTCCCTGATGGCAGATATATAATTCAGGCTATGGGTGGCAAAAATAGTAAAGGAAATCTGTGAGAAGATGGAAGTATAGATCACCCAGGTAAAAAAAAAACAGTGCAGGAAAGAAAAGCTGAGCTGGCCAATATAAAAAAGTTCCTGTCTGATCTCCTGGAAATAAATAATTCTTTCCTGGAATTTAAAAAACACAATGACTATGCAACAAGGTATAGATAAGAATCTCAGAGCTTGAAAATCAGACTACTGAGCTAACCCAGTCTGTCAAAAATAAGAAGAAAATGCTCAAGAAGAATGAAATAGTTTTCATTATCTCAATTCAAATCTGCCCAATACTTGACCACATCAGTCCTATGAATTTAGATAAGTTTAGTTTTCTCCTCTCTGGGGCACTGAAATTTGAATTATAGCTATATGTGTTTAAACACTGCTTCCTCTGGGGTTCTCCAATAGTTAAATAATTTGCAGGCTAAGATTTCCAGGAATGTTAAACATCTATAAGCAATAGTCTCACTTCATGTGTGACTGATTGTTATATTTTATTTCTGATAGATAAATCTTTATATTATGACAGGAAAAATTTTCATTAGAAATTATGAATTTTAGCAGATCCGTGGGAGCTCATAATGAGAAATATGCCATTGCCAATATTGAAAAAAACTGGTTATTAGTGTGAAAAATTCTTGAATGATTTAAAGATGTATAATGCTCTGTGAGAATTATGATGATATGTGACTATTCAAGAGCTAAGACTTTTTCTAATATGCATACTTAGGCTAATAAAAAATAGTTATTTCTTAAATAAGATGAATTATTCAACAATGGTGCTATCATTAGTGAGAACACGTACTAAAAAGTTTTTTCTATACAAATATCTTCAAATTCAGTTTATTAATAATAAATAAGGAAATTGTTGTGATTAGTTATTTTATAGTATATTCTCCTTTATTCTATTATCTTTTTCTAGTTTTTTTCCTACTCATACGTACTTGATTTATTCAAAAATTTCAGCCTATATCACTTATCAGTTGCAGTTTAATGATATTTGACAATATCTAGAAATAAACTACCTTGGTGGTAGGGGTTGTATAGGCCCATTAAAATTAGAGAGGTCAATGTTAAACTCAACAGAAATAAACAATTGTTTTATGTCCCTGTAAAGGTTACCTTGCAATGTGCTATAGATTGAAAATATGTGGTTCCATGGAAATTAAATTATTAAATTAAATTAGAAAAATCTGTAGTAGACTGGGTTCTCCAGAAAAATAGAACAAATATGCATATGTGATATATATAATATATTATCTAGAGAGATATATATGAATATATGTGTATATGAATATATAGATATATAATATATAGATTATATATATAAAATATATATGTGTATATACTTATATAGATATGTAAAGAGAGAGAGAGAGATAGCAAGAAACTTTAAGAAATTAGCTCTAGGCTGGGCTCAGTGGCTCAGCCTGTAATCCCAGCACTTTGGGAGGTCGAGGCGAGCGGTTGCCTGAGCCCGCAGTTAGAGACTGCCCCGGTAACTTGGGGAGACTTCGTGTCTACAATAAAAAAATTAGCTGGGCATGGAAGCACACGCCTGTAGTTCCAGCTACTTGGAAGGCTGAGGTGGAAGGATCACCGGAGCCCAGCAGGTCGAGGCTGCAGTGGCCAGGAGCTGCCACTGCACTCCAGTCTGGACGACAGAGTGAGATTCCAACTCAAAAAAAAAAAAGAAAGAAAGAAAAAGAAATTAGCTCTAGAGATCTTGGGGGCTGGCAATGCAAAATTGGCACGCAGACTGGAATTTCAGGCAGTTTTTCAGTCTTGTAAATTCCTTCTTCAGTAAATCTCCATCTCTTTATTGTTTTATCCTCCCTCTTTCTCCCTACTTCTCTCTCTCACTCTTTTCCCCTTTCCTTCCTTTGTTCCTCCTCTCCTTTCCTCCTTTCTCTGTTTAGTCATTTATTTCTGTTTTCATTTCTTCATTCAATGTTCATTCATTCATTCATTCATTAAAAAATAAATTGGGGGTGAATCTTTACTGTACCTTATGATCCATATTCTCTAGTTACCAAATTCATACTTTTAAGTAACTGGAAAGAATCATGTTGGGAGTGATGGTTGAAAATACTCTGGCAGTTTGAAATTTAGATTCTTGCACTTGTATAAACTTGTAATTTTGGACTTACACTCAATCCACTGTTACCAACTAGTGGGAAAGAATTTCAAACAAGATAAGCTTAATACTAAAATATTAGTAAATAATGTTGCACTCATTTATGGTCATAAATTTTCCATTTGCAGAAAATTGGAATATATTTGTCATACATATTCCACAATTATACAAATAAAAAATATTTTTTTCTTGGGAAAAGAAAGTACCTAATATTACATCTGATTTACAAATGACTACACTAATGTGTAGTTTAAGGTAATTTAATCTACAAATTAAAATGCACATTTCAAGAATAAAAAATATAATGATTTGTTTCTCTTGGAAAATGATACAATTTATTCATCAGTTTGAGATTTATTAGTTACAAATTGTAAAATTGCAAATTAATCTAGTTTGGAGATTAATGTTTACAAATTAAATATTTTTAGATTTATAATTTCAATATATAATAAATGTGTGTCTTTAATAACATTAATGTCAAAAGTTGGGGATAAAGAATAAAACATGTTCGAAAGAAAGTTTTGCGTCAAAATTATAATGACACAACATGAAAATAAAAGTAAGATGTCAGTAGTGGGAAACTGTCAGGGGTGGGGGTGGGAGTGGCAGTTGAGGGAAACTGTTAGGGGAGGAAGGGGCACACCTCATCAACAAGGGTACCGGCATAATCACTGTTTTTATACCTAACCCTGAATTGTACCCCATGTCTTTATAATAAATAAAAAATAAAAAAAGTAAGATGTATGGCCAAACTACAAATAAAATGACGTGGCTGATGTATAATTATTTTGAATGAAGAAAGAACAAAAAAGCTCTGTATTGTATGCACCCTTTAGGAGAAACTCAATATTGGAAATTATATTGATTTACATTTTCTGCAATATTCCAGACTTTTTAAATTGCCTTCTCTTTGGATTGAAATGTTTTCATTGTTGATAGCTATAAAGTAGTTTGTATTGCCAAAAAGAGATTTATGAAAGATTTTTATGAAGTTCCCAAACATTTTAATCGTCAACATTATCAGACCAGCTATCAATTAAAAGACCTGCAGCCTATACGTATATATTAACTATGTTGAAGGCTGTAAAGGTTACTAAAAAAAATGTGAAAATTTTGCTTGTCAACATCTGGCCACATTTTCAAGTTAATGTTTAATAATCCATTGTAAAATCATATAGTACATCAATAAGAGTGTTTTTATCACTTCATTAAATCTAGAAGTGTATGTCTGGCAAGTTTGTTATATTTTAATTCCCAAATTCAACAGTGATAAATCAGCTTCCCTTGCTTGCCAGGAATGTGTAGTAATTTGGATACTGGTATTTTTTATGTTAATGAATGTAGAATACAATTCTTTTTTTTTTTTCCCTTTACACAACAATTTGTGCTAAAATTTTCAAACACAGAGTAAAGGTGATAGAACTTTACAGTGAATACCAGTATAACTACCGTGTAAATTATATCATTAATATTTTACTGTATTTGCTTTATCACATGTCTATTTATCCACCTCTGAATTCATCCATCAATTCCTCATTTGTTTTTCATTGCTATTTCATTTTGGGGTGTTTGTGTGTATGCATTTTAAAGCAATTACAGACATTTCTATACTTCCTTCTAAATGATTTAGCAAGAATATCATTAGTAGAGCTTAACATTCATGTACAGGTGTTTTTATGTCAAATTTGCATATATTAAAATACACAAATTATAAGTATACATTGTTGCGTAACCCAAACATCTATCAAATATACAGTGCCATCACTCTCAGGAAAGTCTCCTATTCTTTTCCCACCAAAATTCATCAAAGATAACTACTATTCTAATTTTATTAGAATACAATTCTGATACTGTTGGGCAATGTATAACAAATCTTGTGTCTCTAAGGCAACATTTTTCTAAACATGAAAATTTGATATTTTAGATACAAATAAAAATGAAAAAATTAATACACTACTTCTATAAGTATACTCTACTGCAAAAGCTGTACAGGGAAATGAATATTTATCCTTGTTTGTTGAAGTGTAAACACAAACATGGTAATCTTGAAATTAACTTTAAAAAAATGAAACATTTCAACCAAAAGAAGTCCAACTTACAAATAATCCATATAAAAAATATTGGACTTTATTGAATTTACTCTTTTTTGACTATTTTGGCTATATAGAAATGATGGAAAAGAGCTTTGGGGGGAAAAAGAAAAAGGTCCAACAAATTTATACACACACACACACACACACACACACACACACACACACACGCACACACATGCCCATGCAGAGCACACTTACCACTATTTTAGCAAAGCTTCTATGCCTAGAATGCATCTATGTAGAACTGAGCTGCCAGGCCAAAACAAAAAAACAATACAGATGCCATATTTTCTTATTCAAATATGATTTTTAGAAAGTCCATGTAAATTTCTGTACCTAATTGAAGTACATATAAAATAAAAAGTGATCTGGTTGCATATAGGTTCATATATTTTAATTGAAATACAGAATTCAAAAACTGAGTTCTTTGTGAACAGGGACACAGAAAGATCCCATATGAATATAAGACAAAAATAATATAATATGTCAAATCAGCTGCATTCTTATTTACTCTTTCAACATTTCAGTTTTTTTCCATATAATTTGGGATCATAGACACATCACAATGTGGATTATAGACTCATTGTACTAGGGGACTATAATGGGTGAGGGTTGGTATAATTGGTCAACTCCAGCATTAGAATATGTTTTAGTTTTTATATTTTTATTTTCAAATTTGCATCTGCTGTGGTACTGTCTTTATTGCCTATCCCAAGGTGAACTGCTCCCACAGCCTCACTCAGGTAATGCCACTGTCTAATTCTTTTAATTATTGTTATTAGCATCACTATTCTTTTTATGTTAATCAGGGTGATAGTTGAAGACTTTGGGGTATGGGGCTTAGAAACCCATAAAACACGTTTATTCTTGTGAAAGAAAGAGAATATATTCACAAATTAAGATGGGAAGGAAGTTAGATTGGCAAGAACCTGGTAATGGTCAGTTTAAAGAAAATGGTAGGGGAGCTGGAGAGAAAGAAAAGTTTTTTTTGTCTTTTGTTTTTTAAAGTTATGTTGTGTTTTTTGAAATCTTTCTTTGGCCTTGCTAGAAGAGCTTTAATAAAGGTCAAAATTACTGTTACATTATTTTGATTGCAGTTTTTAAAAATGTAACTTTAACCATAATAGATTTATTTTCCTGATGCACGTCAATATACTGAGACAACAGTGATTGTGAAATAGCTAATGAAATAAATAAAATAACTGCAATAGCTTGCTTGACATAAGTAACTCCATTTTATTAAAATCCTCCATCTTAACTGTCTGCCTGACCTAAAAATGATCCCCCTGCCCAGTGTGTACATGTGATTGTTGTGATGTTCCCATGACCACAGACCCACAGCCTTGTTCCCCTGAGCTGTTCATGCTGACCATTCTTGCTGACCATTTGAAAACTCCCTAACCACAAGTTCTGTGTAATTGTATGCCTTGTTAACTGAAATCCAAGAGATTGTTCCTTTTGTTTTAGTTCCTTGTACCCTCACCCACTGCTATGTAGCCCACTTGCGGATTTTTGCCTTTATAAGTTTCTTGCTGATTCCACTCAATGTCAAGAGCTTTCTTGATGTCAGCCTACTCTTGACCACATGCTATTAAAGGACTCAAAATCCAAACCCAGTATGCTGGCAATTCTTCTTTCTCATAGTTTGACTGTAACATTTGGAGGCCCCAGCGAGAAATTTTCTACCAGCACAAGCAGCCGCCTCACTCTGACTCTCCCCAACTGGGAGGAGAGGTTGTAGAGGAGGTGCCTCCTGAGATTCTCAGGCCCCATTATCTCTCATCTGGCTCTGAGGGAGTTGAATGACTGCTGGCAGCTACTGTCTCAAAAGAACCTGAGTCTGTCTTCCATCTCCTAGGAGGTAAGAATTTATTTTTGGTTTTCTGTTTGTTTTCTTATGACCGTGTTTTTTGTTTCTGTTTAAGGGAGTCAGCCTGACGAGGTCCCCCTTTGGACACTATTCATTAGACCACGATGTTGGCTGAATGGAGTCATTTTTCTCTGCCCTGAGGTTGTTCCAGGGATTCATAACTCCTCTGACTTGGTCCAGATGCTCTCTGTCTGTCATTATGTTTTAGTTATTTGTTTGTTGTTTGCTGTGGGTTCAAAGAATTTATGACCTGTCAGTCCTCTGCTTGATGAGCCTGCTCCTTAGACATTGTTCATTAAGCCAAAGATGTTGACTGACAGAGTTTTGGTTTAGTATCTGGTTTCTCCTTGGGTACCTGCTTTAACATCTAACTGCCTATGGTAATTCTATATCCCTGTCATCCTTGGTCTCTTTACCTGCTTTGCATTCTTGTTGTGCTCTTCGCCACAGGGCTTGCTTCTGTTGCACTTTTGGACTGGGCAGCAGGCCAGTAACTTCAATTAGCCTTTGCTTATCTTCTTGTGGTTGGAGGTCTAATCCTCATCAGGTGCTTCCTATAATTTACTGGTTTTGACAATATGGGGTCATGGGTTTCTACGTCCTCTGGTCCCCTGGATTGTATAATAAGGAATTTATCTGTCAGGTTTGCGGAGGACTATGGTGTCTGTCTCTCCAAAGTCAGGCTCCAGACTCTGTGAAAATGATTGGCCTGTGTTTAATGTTAAATAGCCCTCCACAGGGTCTCTGAATGTTCATGTTACTTAGTCTGTCTGGAAGGTCATTAAAGGGACCCCTGGTCATCCTAATCAGCTTCACTGTATAAACCAATGGTTAAATTTAGTCCAATCCCCCCATGGTTAAAAATATGTTCTCTTAAAACTCAGGACCCTTCCTGTAAACCACACTATATGGAGACAGAGCTTCTAACTTGAAAACAACAGGGTGCTATATACAAAGTCCCCTGGCTAACTCTTCAAGGAAAACTTGTTTTACCTGTTTCTCAAGGAATAAAGTCTTGCCAAAATCCAAACTATAGGTTTTAACCTCTCTGGTAAAATCAATCATGTGCACTCATTGTCCCACCTGGAATGATTGCCAGCAGCCTTTTAACCCTATATACTTCTGAAAAGTCAGAGTGCATTAGGGCTGAGTCTAAAAAGTCTATTCTAGCCTCAAATGCAGGGACATGGAAGAAAGCCAGGAAATGTTAAATGAGGTTTTCCCCCTTCTCTCCCAGACTGGGACCCCAACACTTTGGCAGGGTCTAGAACATTAAAAACTTATCACTGGACTCTATTATCTGGTTTGAAGGGAGCAGCCTGAAAACTTATTAATCTTTCCAAAACTACCAATATTATTCAGAATCCTGAAGAGTCACCGGGAGCATTTCTTGAATGTCTTCAGGAGACATTCTGTACCTATACCCCATTTGACTCCTCAACACCCAAGAATACTTGGACTATCAATTTGACTTTTGTGGCTCAGGCGGCTCCTGACATCCAGAGAAAGTTACAGAGGCTTAAAGGTTTCATAGGAATAAACATTTCTCAGCTGCTCAAGATAGCTCAGAAAGTTTTTAATAACCAATATGCTGAAAAATAGAAACAGGACGATAAGAATATGGATAGAACAATGAAACGGCAGACAAAAATATTAGTTGCTGCCATCCAGGCCTCCCAACCTGGCTCGAGGTCAGCATGAAAAACAAAAAAAGAAACTGAAAAAGGGCAAAAGGAAACAGGATGCATCCAGCTAGCCAAATATCAAAGTGTGTATTATAAAGAGCTGGGTCACTGGGTAAAAAAAAAAAAAAAAAAAAAGCCTCACTACTCAAAGATAGAGGACCCAAAGTCAGTTCTAGTCCTACCCTCTATTGGTGATCCTCCAGTCATGCCAACCTATTTTTGCTTTTGAGTGAACAGATCCTGACTCAGGTTCACCAGGCAGCTAACTTGAACCCAGTTACCAAAGGGTTCAAAGAACTCCCAAACCTTTTTTGAGGAAGCTTGGCAACAGGATTTGTCAGGGTTCTGTGCCCTACACCCTGAATGTACTTTACTCCAGTATGTAAATAATCTCTTGCTTATGGCTGCAGACTTGAATACTTATTTACAAGGTACTAAGGCTCTGTTATAGCTCCTCAAAGACTTGGGCTACCATGTGTCAGTGAAAAAGGCACAACTCTGCCCAGCTGAAGTTTCCTACCTGAAATACCAGCTAAAAAAGGGTAAACAAGCCCTAACCCGACCTGGAAAAAAGCCATTCTTCAAATTCCCAACCACAAAGAAATAGGTTTGGAAATTCCTCGGGGTGGCAGGGTATTGCCAGCTGTGGATCCCAGGATTTGCTGAAATTGCCAAGCCCTTGTACACAGCCACTGCAGGAAACCAGCCCCTAAAATGACTGCTACTAGGAAACAAGTGTTCCAGCAGTTAAAAATGGCTCTAACCTAAGCCCCAGCTCTAGCCCTCCCAGATGTTACCAAACCTTTCCACTTGTTCATTCATGAACAATGAGGAATTGCAAAAGGGGTTCTCACTCAGATCCTAGGACCCTGAAGAAGACTGGTAGCTGACTTGTCAAAAAGACTGGACCCAGTGGCTTCTGGCTGGCCCTCTTGTCTCTGGGCCATTGCAGCCACAGCCATACTAGTTAAAAAAGCAGATAAATTGGCTTTCAACTGGAACCTGGCTTTAACTGTTCCCCGTGCTGTTAAAACTCTGCTCTGAGGAGACTCTGGTCACTGGATGTCAAACAGTCGCATCACCCAATATCAAAGCCTCTTACTTGACCAATCTAGCCTAACTGTCTCTCCTTACTCAATGCCTCCATCCAGCCACCATGCTGCTCAATAATAATCCAGAAACACTAGTTCATGACTGTGCAGACATGTTGGACATCTCCCAGACTAGCCAACTTGATCTTCAGGATATTCCCTTAAGTCAGGCTGATGCTGACTTGTTCACGGATGGTAGCAGTCTAGCAATAGAGGGAGTCTGCAAGGCTGGTGCTGCTGTAACCATGGCTCATGATGTAATCTGGTCACAGGCATTGACTCAAGATACTTTGGCTCAAAACTGAGTTAATTGCTTTAACTCAGGCCCCACGCTGGGAAACAGGAAATCAGGTAACATTTTCACTGACAGTTGGTATGCTTTTGCTCTACTTCTTGTGTATTCTATAATCTACAAGGAATGAGGTCTTCTTACCGTAGCAGGTAAGACTATAAAAAAAAAAGTCCAGCTCCTTCTCTCCTAAAAGAGCCTACCTATACCCGAGAAAAGGAGGAACAGGCAGACCTAATGGGAGCTCATACAAACTCCATTGGATGGTGGATCAAGGACTCTAAAATAATTTTACCTGAAGCCCTCGGACATACCTTAGAACAACTACATTCTACTACTCACTTGGGAGGAACCAAAATGACTAAGCTGTTATACTGTTTTTATCATAATTAATGACTTAAAAAGCATAGCTACGATGTGCACTGCCTGTGCCCAAGTCAATGCAAAGCAAGGGCCCAGACCTCCAGATAGCATCAGGGCCTGAGTATTAAGTCCTGGAGAAAAGTAAGAAATAGATTTCACTGAAATAAAACCTCCCCATGTGGTATGTAGCTATCTACTGGTGTTTATTAATACTTTTTCTGAATGAATAGAAGCCTTTGCCACCAAAAAATAAAAATCACACTTATGGTTACAAGGTTTTTGTTAAATAAAATTATTCTTAGGTTTGGGCTCCCCCTCTCTATTGGCTCTAATAATAATTCTGCCTTTACCTCATCCATAGTGCAGCTGGTTAGTAAAGCACTAAACATTAAAAGGACATCATGCTTACTGATCACAGAACTCTGGACAGGTAAAACGCATAAACCAAACTCTAAAATCTATCTTAACCAAATTAATAATAGAAACTGGTGAAAAATGGGTAAGCCTTTTGCCTTTGGCTCTTCTTCAGACCTGATGCATACAAGGCTGGGTTTACCCTACATGAGATCATGTTTGGAAAACCACCTCCTCTGAACTTCAGTTGCAGTATCCCATCCTAGAAAAAAATAACTAATCAATCTCTGTTAAAGTATCTTCAGTCCTTCCAATAGGTTCAAGCCGATATCCACTCAAGTGTTTGTGCTGTTTTGCCCCCTCCATCTTCTACACCTCGTCATCTATTCCAGCCCAGAGATCTGTTTTCTGTCAAGAAATTCCAGAAAGAAGGACTAAGTCCTGCCTGGAAGGGATCCTTTATCGTCATCATCACCACCCCAACAGTACTCAAAGTCAATGGAATACTGGCCTGGATTCATCACACCTGAGTCAGTTTGTTATTTAATGCTTCTACTGCAGATTTTGTCTTTTATATGGCTTACTCTTTTCTAAATCTTAGATTTTTACATGTTACATAATAGTTTCAGACTACGTTGAATTCTTAAACTGAGAAAACAAATTAATTATTATTATTTTTTTTGAGTTGGAGTCTCACTCTGTCGCCCAGACTGGAGTGCAGTGGCCGCTCCCGGCCACCGCAGCCTCGACCTGCTCGGCTCTGGCGATCCTTCCGCCTCAGCCTTCCAAGTAGCTGGAACTACAGGCGCGCGCTTCCACACTCGGCAAATTTTTTTGATTTATTGTAGAGATGAGGCCTCGCCAAGTTGCCCAGGCAGGTCTCGAACCGGTGGGCTCAGGCAATCCACTCACCTCAGCCTCCCAAAGCGCGGGATTACAGGCTGAGCCACCGAGCCCAGCTCAAATTAATTTTTAAAAATTTTTTGTGACCATAGATATTATCCTAATGTCCCAAATAAAGTTATCCTTTAAAAACAAAGTATTTTTTTTCTGATTATTTTTCTATTTTCTTGCGTTCACAGTGAGAAGTGTATCCTTTTTTAAAATATTGAATGTTTAAATGGAGTCTGAACAAAATTCCTAATTGGCCAACCCAACATAAAGGTTCACTGAGGAAGTTTAAATTTGGCATAAATTATCTTGACTATTTAATGGTTTCGGAGGGATTTCTTGTGAGGAAGAGTCAGCCACATTTGTAGTTAACAATTTCTCCTCTTTGCTAAGGGGAATAATTAAAAATATTTTATATGAGAGTGATGACAGTCACAAAAGAGTTCTCATCTTTTACCTGAAAGTGGCCTTTATTGCAATGATGGATTGAAAGTAACTATTCCTTCTGAATTTTCTTTACTTGGTACAGTTGCTAGTACAGGAACACTTTCCAGTATTGCTGCCAAGATGTGCTGTTCCTTGCAAATGTTTCATACATACCAGCCTCCAGCACTTACTCTGGTCTTGTATTCTTCTGGAATCAATATAGGAGAATATTTGTTAATTTCAAGATTTATGTTTGATTTATTTATTATTAATCCACAGTATCACTACATATTTGTGAAACGTGATATGATTAATTTATTTGAAATCGACTCAAGTGTAATTGTTAACACCGAACAAACCATCTTAAATGATGTAATCATAAAGTTTAATTTTTGTCTTATATTATCTGTCCAAACTTTTCCTAATTTTCAATTTTTTCCCCTCATTGGATAAAATATAGATTAAGTCCTATGAGTTTTCTGGTCATCTTCAGGAAATAAAATTTTCCATAATCTTTGTGGTCTTTCCCAAAATCTCAGTTCAAGAATTAAAGTGTCAAAAGCTCCAAATTCATGTAAAGGTGAAGGCTTCACCTGATTTTCCATGAACATATCAAAATTCTTGAAGCACAGTTTCATTTGTTGTAACAACTTACTGAATATAAAGGGTATGTTAATTCAATGTTGCAGGGTTTTAGCATCACTGTCAACAACAATTATTTGCATACCCCTAAATAAATTGCCAAAAATCCATTATGTCATATTAAAACTCTTTAAATCATTTTATTTTGCTTATTTGGAGATAAAACTTCTTGAACAAATCAGATAATATGAGTTCTTAATCAATACTTATGCTAATATTGTCTTAAATTTCTTAGAAAAATTGTGTTAACTTTATTATGTACCGTCAGGGACAATTCTTATTTTCCTGTTGAGTCCTTGAATTTCTTACTCTTTTCCACAGTTCATCCTACTCTTCACTTCCTTCTTAACTTTTCATTCTTCGATTTAACTTCTCATGTCTGCGTTCAGTTCTTTCATTCTCTCCATAATTCTACTTTTTTAAAAAGAATTTTTTAAGGATAAAATAATGGAAAAGAAATGAAGCACTTGATTTATAATATAACAATAATTATAGATATATCTATGAATAAGCTATGCTCAATCTGTTTAATTATGCATTAGATATGTATATATTATTATGCATTTTTCTAATTAATATTTTATCTAATATTACACATTGCTCCTTTTTTTCTAATTCTTCCTATGAATTCTGCTCTTAGAAGTTAATCGCAATTACTTTAAAAAAATGACCTGGAAAACAATCCAGACATAAACATTCCTATGAAAAGGAAGATTTAGGACCTCATATAAAATTGGTACAGCTACAGGAATCTTCTCCCAGCTACAGAATCACTTCTTGCTTTATAGAGCTTAATTTTATTTACTTTACTCAAGACTTCAAGATTATTTTTAATATGATATACCTATTGAGAGCAATGCAATATTTAAACAGCCTTTATTTCCTGATCTTTTCCTCCCTTCCTTTTGAAGCTTCCCAGATGTATGCACGGCAAGCCCTCACATACTGTTACAGATGATAATATATTTTACGTTTGCAAGTTGTCCCTTTGACTGTTCCTCCATTCAGGTATTACAGAGTTCTCTGTTATGCTGTAACTTTGGCTACTGTAAATTTACATTAGTTCAAATCATGTCTTTTTTTAGACAAAGCACATGCACCTTGTCTTCAACTTTCAAGAAGGCTGTAACACAACACCATAGGAAGCTGGCAACTTTATGTGAAACACATGGCAAACCCCCAACATTCACCAATTAATGACCAGAATGCAAAGTAATTTAAAAAAGGAGGGCAATATGCTCTGCTGTCTGAAGGGAAACAAAGCAAAATAAATCAATGAGAATAAAATCATGAGAATTAAAGTTCAAAGGATAGTTTCTAAAAGCTTTAACTAATGATTGGTTAAAAAAAAAATTAATTCCATTTCCGTGAAAGTAACAGTTTCAGAAAACTCAGATCAAGAAATCTGAAAGCTGACTGTGGACTGTAGAAGAAGAGGTGGTGCAGCTGAGTGTACAGTATGTCACCAAAAAATTTACCCTTCCTTACCTTCCTCCGTAGCAATAATTAGGAGACATGATTTGGAGATAATATCTCAGAATCAAATCTGTTGTAACTGAAGGAACATGGTGGCAATTCAGTCAAAACCCAGAAGAGAAATTTTACAAAAGAGAAAACTAAGGTGTTTATTTTAATATGAAGACTATATTCATCTTAGAGTATCTTTTCATCCTACTTTCTTTGTGCTTAGTCTATACTATTTGTCTCTGGTATAAAAGTAGGACATACATTCTTTCTATTCTGCAACATTTTAACAGCCTACAGAGACAAGGTCTTACAGAGAACAAGAGTTTTTTTTTCCCAAAAAGTCAGCTTTCTTTCCAAACTGTTTATAATATAAGATTTTCCCAAATCTCCCAATAAAGGAAAAATTTAAAAGGTAAAAAATGTATAATTATCCAGTAAATAAAACTATAGATCTGTTTTTCAGCCTATTTTATGATACAATAATTTAGAACTTTTTACTTTTTTCCTGAATAAAAATATTATATAAATTTGGAAAAAAGACAAATCTGTATGCAGATTTTAAATATCATCCCTTTTACAAAAATACATTCTGATGTAGTTACTCCCATTTATACTTATTGCAATCACCTTTTATACACAGATTTATAACCAACTCCATCATTTTAGAGCACATTTATGCCTTTGAATGTTCAGCTTATTCTAATAACTACATATAGTTTTGCCAGATGCAGATATATCCTAGTGTATCTATGTATGTGTGTGTGTATCACTATCACCATCATTTAAGTCCAGGAATTTGTTATATCTTATATAAATAGTTTGCTTTAAGTATTTTTACATAAGTGTTTTCCAAATTTTTGTATTTTATTTTATTGTATTAGTTTTAGTTCTGGGGTATAAGTAAGGATTTACTACATAAGTAAGTTTGAGTTTAAAGCTGGCCCTCTCTCCCCTAGTAGTAAACTTGGTAACCAATATTCTGCCATGTACCCCTCTCCTCTCTCTCTCTCCCTCCCCTAGGAGTATCCGGAGCTGCTGATCCCACCCTTGTGCTTACATGGCCAGTGATCAGGGCCCACTAATGAGTGAAAATATGTGGTATTCAGTTCTTTGTTTCTGTGACAATTCATTTAGTATGATGGTCTCCAACTGCATCCCTGTAGCTGAGAAGGCCATAATTTTGTTCTTCTTTATGGCTGTGTAATATTCCATCATGTGTATGTACTACATTTTCTTTATCAAGTCGACTTTCAGTGGACATCTGGGTTGGTTCCATATTTTTGCTATTTTGAATAGTGCTTCAGTGAATGTACATATGCAGGTGTCTTTTTGATATAACTATTTATGTTCCTCTGGGTATACTGCCAGAAAATGTATTGCTGGATCATAAGGTAGCTAAATTTTTAGTTTTTTGAGAAACTGTTACACTGCTTCCCATAAAGGTTGGATTGGCATACATTCCCACAAACAGCATAGAAGCATTTTCTTTTCTCCACAGTCACATCAGCACCTGTTGTTTTTTGACTTTTTAATGATGACCATCCTTACCTTTGTTAGGTGATATCTCACTGTAGTTTTGATTTGTGTTTCTCTGATAATTAATGAGGCTGGGTCTTTTTTCATATGTTGGTTGACTGCTTGAATGTCTTCCTTTGAGAAGCATCTGTTCACGTAATTTTCTCATTTATTAAGGAGGTCGTTCCCCTCCTCCCTTGCCCCCCGTCAATTTGTTTGAGTTCCTTGTAAATGCTGGATGTTAGGTCTTTGTCAGATGCATAGCTCGCAAATATTTTTTCCATTCTGTGGATTGTCTCTTTACTCTCTCAGTGGTTTACTATACTGTGTGAAATCTTTGTAGTTTGATAAGATCCCACCTGCCAACCTTAGCTTTGGCTGCATTTGCTTTTAAGAACTTAGCCATGAATTCATTGCCTACTTCAATGTCCAGAAGGATGTCCCCTAAGTTTTTTTCTAAGATTCTAATAGTTGGAGGTTTCACATTCAAGATCTTGATCCATTTTTAGTTAATTTTTGTATATGGTGATGGGAGTCAGTTTCATTCTTTAGTTTCTGGTTGGCCAGTTTTCCCAGCACCATTTGCTAAATATGATTCCCTTTCCCTAATGTTTATTTTTGTTGGCTTTGTTGAAGATGAGTTGATTGAAGAACCATGGTTTTATTTCTGGATTCTCTGTCCTGTTCCATTGGTTTATGTGTCTCTATCTGTACCAGTACTGTGCTATCTTGGTTACAGTAGCCTTGCAATAACATTTAAAGTCTGGAAGTGTGATACCTCCATTTTTGTTCCTTTTGCTAAGGATTGCTTTAGCTATTTGAGATCTTTTTTGCCTCCATATTAATTTTTGTATTGTCTTTTTTGGGTCTTAAAAGTGATGCTGGCAATTTGATAAAGATTGCATTGAATCTGTAGATTACAATGCGTAGGACAAACATCTTCATGATATATATTATTCTTCCAATTCAAGAGCATGGAGAGTTTTTCCATTTTGTGTCATCCTTGGTTTCTTTGAGCAGTGTTTTGTAATTCTCATAAGGGTCTTACTTTTTTGGTTAGGTGGATGCCATGGTATTTAATTTTTGTGTGTGAATATTTTGAATGCAATTGTGTTTATTTGGTTATCAACTTGGTTGTTGCAGGTATTTAGAAATGCAATTCTTTTTGCACATTGACTTTGTATCTCAATTATTTACAGAAGTCATTTATCAGTGCGAGGAGGTTTTTGACTCTCTAGGGTTTTCTAGGTATAGAATCATATCTGCAAAGAGGAATAACTTAACTTTCTCTTTTCCTATTTGGATACTTAATTTCTTTCACCTGCCTGATTGTTCCAGCTAGGACTTCCAGTACTGTGTTAAATAGGAGGGATGAGAATGGGCATTCTTACCTTGTTCCAGTTCTCAGGGGAATGCTTCCAGTTTATGTCCCTTAAGGATGATGTTGGCTGCAGGTTTGTTATACATGATTCTTTTTATTTGGTGGAATAATAACTTTTTGTTCCTTTGATGCCTAGGTGTTCGAAGGTTTTTTATTAAAAAGGATGCTGGATTTTAATGAATGTTTTTTCTGTCTAATGAGATAATCATGTGTTTCTTGGTTTTAATCCTGTTTGTGTGATATTTATAGACTAACATATGTTGAACTAGTCTTACATCCTGGAAATGAAGCCCACTTGGTCAGGATGGATGATCCTTGTAATGTGTTGTTGGATATGATTTACTAGAACCTTGTGAGAATTTTTTCATTTATGTTCCTTAGGGAAACTGTCCTGTATTTCCCTTCCCTTATTGGGTCTTTGACAATTTTGGGTATCAAGATAAGAGGTTCATAGCCTGGTTCGAATCCTTCCAGTAGGATAATAAGAGGTTCAAATCCTTCCAGTAGGATTCGTGTCAGTTATCTCTTGCATGTCATGTAGAATTCAGTAGAGAAAACATCTGGCTTGGGTTTTTTGTTTTTATTTTCTTAGTGTGTACATACATGTGTGTGTATCACCACCACCACCATTTAAATCCAGGAATTTATTATGTTGTACAAATAGTAGGTTTTAAACATTTTTATATAAAGGTGTTTTTCTTTTTTAAATATTATTTTCTTAGGATAGCTTCCTAAAAGTGTCCAAAACATACTAACATTTTTAAAGGTTAATGTTTTTTTCCGTAAACCTTTTGCCAATTTTTAATCTCCCACTGGTGTGTGAGACTACCTGCCACACTTCAATTCTGCCAGCAATGAATTATACAGGATATCTTATTAGACAAGATCAGGCCAGAAAAGTCATTTGTTAATTTAAAAAAAACAGTTAACATGGGAATCATTTTAAAATATTCATACGTATTTTATAAATTTTACTTATCCTCCAAATATGAATCTATAAATTATTTTGTCTCCCTTTTGACTTAAATTAAGGACTGTTCTTTGATTTATGTGTTTGTTCTCAGCTTTCTTGCATATACCACACCCACATTGCAACACTATGATTCTCAGTTCTTGTTTTATAAGTGAAGACAGAATCAAGGATACTTGTAAAACAATCAGTGTGTGGAATCCTTCTGACCTTTAAAGAAAATTTTTATTTTCTCTTTTTATATGTCTTATCCAAATCTGATTTGACATAAATGCATAAATGTTTTTGGACAGTTTGTCATTATTCTTTTCAAAGTATAAAACTTAATTTTTATGGAAATGACAACTTTCTCTTTTAAATTTTTAGTTTATTTGCTTGGGAATTATTAGATTAAATATAAAAATGAGAAGTAAAACTGAAAATATTATAACTTGCTTTAGAAAAAAATAAATGAAAAGACTGACAGAGCAAAAACTACAGTATGCTGGAAACAATTCAATATTTTTTCTTTTTTTAATATATATTTTTTATTTTAAAGTTGTGGGGTACAGTTAAGTGTTAGGTATACAAATATGCATTGAACAGATATTGACTACCGTTAATCCACCTCCCTTCCCCGCCCTGCCCCCCCCATAGTTTTCCGCCACTGTCAATCCTTTTCTTACAGTATTTTTCATACACATTATTTCATTGTCATGTTCCTAACAAATTTTGGATAGTCATGTTGTTCCCAGTTTGCAGACACTAAATCTTAAATTCTGAGAGTTTAGATAACTTTTACCAAAGAAAAATACTAGAAAGTATCTAGTATTAAAACCTATGTGTGATTTTTTCTCAAGTATAGAAAATCCATATATGCTTTTCAGTATTGCAGCCATGCCAATATATTTAAATTCTTCTCAATGAATTCTGACTCACTTAATAAACTTTTCTCTAATGCTACAAACAGCATTGCAAAGAAGGTAATTTTTTTTTTTTTTTTTTTTTTTTTGAGTTGGAGTCTCACTCTGTCGCCCAGACTGGAGTGCAGTGGCCGCTTCCGGACACCGCAGCCTCAACGTGCTGGGCTCCGATGATCCTTCCGCCTCAGCCTTCCAATTAGCTGGAATTACAAGCATGCGCTACCATGCCCGGCTGATTTTTTGATTTATTGTAGAGATGAGGTCTCGCTGCCCAGGCGGGTCTCGAACCCGCGGGCTCAGGTAATCCACTCACCTCAACCTCCCAAAGGCGTGGGATGACAGGCTGAGCCACCGATCCCAGCTGGTAATTTTTTTAAAACAAAGAGTGCAAACTTTTTTCTTAAGTGTATTCCATAAAACATTTTTCAGATATAATTTCAAACACAAAATGTTATAAAATAAAATTGCACACCTATCTGTCCTTTAAACCAACTCATCTGTTATTTACATTTTATCCTATTGACCTTATTATTTGTGTTCTCTCTATTTCTATCAATATATACTTAAGATGCAATTTTTTTTTTTTTTTGTACCAAACAATACCTGATCTGATTGTGCCTGCTGCCCTTTACAGTTTCATAGGAAGGACATTCCATGTGTCACACACAATTTTTAAAACTATTTGAAGATAAGTGTAATATATCCTTTATGACCTTATACACACCTTTTGTGTGTTTAAGAATATGAATTTTCACTTACATAATCACAGTGCAGTAATCAACTTTATAAATTTATATTGATATAATAATACCTTTAAGCAACTTACTGTCCATATTCCAATTTTTTCAGCTTATCCAATATCTTTTTCATCGATTTTTGCCTTCCAGTGTGAGATCCAGTCTAATATCAGTAGACTCAGACACTAAATTCAGTTATTATGTCTCTTTTCATACCCTTTAACCTGGAACATTTCCATAATCTTTCTTTGTCTTTTGTGACATGGACATTTTAGAAGAATATAGTCTCCCTAAAATTTTCTGTTTAATTAATTAATCTTTTTAATGAAAGATCTCACTCTGTAGCCCAGGCTGGAGTACAGTGGTGTGATTATAACTCTCTGTAGCTTTGACCTCCTGCGCTCAAGTGAATCTCCCATCTTGGCCTCCTGAGTAGCTGGAGCTACAGGTACATGCCACTATGCCTGACTTACCTTTTGTTTTTAAATAAACTATTCATTATTTCATGCTTTCCAATGCTTTCTCATGATTAGACTGGGATTACTCATTCAGGATTTTATCTTTAAAGTATTATATAGTTGTTAATGTTGATTACCTAAAGTTGTTGCTTAATTTCTCCACTGTATATTTTTCTTCTCCCAGTTTCAAGTAATAAGCAGTCTTTGAGCTACATTGTAAGACAATGAAAATGTTCTCATTCAATTTTTTACCCATTTTTAGCATAAACTAATAATGTTTCTTTTATTCTATCTTACTATGATTGCCAAATGATGATTAGCCAATCCTAACACACATTCCACATTTACTATTTACACTTTACAATAGATGCCCATTCTCATTTATCTATCCATCAATCCATCTATCTGCCTACTTACCTATCTTTCTTGCCCTCCCTCATTTCATGTTTGCATGCCCCCTCAAGAAGTGCTTTTGTTAAAGAATAGTTTAGTAAATTTTGTGAAAATTTTAAGAGCTACCTCAACATTTTATGAATTATCATATAAAGGCATATAGCATGATGCATGCATAATAAATTATATGTATTATAAGCAAATAATGTGTATATACAGTTGTTGGGAGTATAAATTAGTACAACCTCTATGGAAATTTGTCATTTATCCTTTTATTCATATATTTTTATAGACATAAATATATAAAATTTCTGTATTTTCTGGTATTTAATTTGTCCCAAATTTGGCTAATAGTAGCAAACTAAATGTTGGCTTTTGTGTTCTTGTGATACATGTGTTTAAAAATTACTTTATAATTTGTGGACTAATGGACTACCCCAGCCTTATCTTGTGCCTACCCTAACCTAGCCCTAGCATGAACCATTTATCAAAAGAACCCTGGTTGATATCAGTGGAAAATGATATTAGAGACCAAATCCTGGGCACTAGGTGTACTTATTGATACTGGGCTGTCTTTGCTTCTTGACCCTTCAGCAGCCAGAGCTAGGAACTATAGTCATGTATATATACATGTATAGTATGCCTTCTACATCCTAACAAGGTCTGTTCTGAGAGTTCATTCATGATCCAATTTGTTCATTAAATCCAACAAAGTGAACCTAGGTACCCAACTAACACAATCAACTACATAGTAGTGTACTGTAATAGGTTTATAATACTTTTCACACAAATAATACATTAAAAAACAAAAATAAAGAAAACAGCCCCTTGTAGAGGATGGACACGTGACAGTGTATGCTAGACACATGAACTAACTTATATGATTAGAAGTGTGAATGTCTGTTCACATCTTTGTAAGTTTGCAACTTGAAAATTTGTATGTAGGGGACTTAGGGTATGCAAATATAAAACACTCATAATATATAAAATTACAATCTATTCATATATAATCATTTATATCCACATACATGTACATATTTTCAAAATCATGATTTTATACCACTACCTCCAATTTTAATCCATCTTCATAGTGTTCTTTCTTGCCCTCCCTCATTCCATATTTGTAAACCCTTTTAAGAATTGCTTTTGGTAATGAATTGCTTCATAGATTTTTTGAAAATTTTAAAAGCTACATCAATATATTATGAATTATTATATAAGGACATACAGTATGTTGCATGCATAATGAGTTATATGTATTATAAGCTAATGATGCTCATACACTGTGGGTGGGAGTGTATATTAGTACAACCTCTATGGAAACTGGTATGGAGATTTCTTAAAGAACTAAAAGAAGATCTACCATTTGATCCAGCAATCCTACTATTAGTTATCTATTCAAAAGAACCGAGACCATTATTAAAAAAAAAAAAAAGACATCTGCACTTGCATGTTCATTGCAGCACAATTCACAATTGCAAAGATGCGGAATCAACGTCAACTTAGTGGATAATGAAAATGTGGTATGTCTACACTATTGAATACTATTCAGCCATTCAAAATAATGAAATGATGTCTTTTTCAGCAACTTGGATGGAATTGGAGAACATGATCTTAAGTTCTCATAACATGATCTAACTGAGGAACAAAAAACCAAACACTGCACACTCTCACTTATAAGTGGGAGCTAAACTAAGGATCTGCAAGGCAGAGAGAATGATGTAATAGACACTGGAGACTCAGAAGGGGGAGGGGAGGAAGGGGTGGTGGGACAAAAAAAATCACGCACCAGGTACAATGTGCACAGGTAGGGGTGGTGAGTACACTTAAAGTTCAGATCAAAACTATTCATACCCCCTAAAGATATTGAAATAAAGAAAAAAAAGTGTAAAACTAATGTAAGAGAGAAAAAAGATTGTATAAAGCCACTCTGCAGGTAGATGATATGTTTATTAGCATCAATTAAAAAATATGTTCATGATATTAGCTATGTTGTCTGATATTTCCAAAAATACCATAATGTCTGCCTACCCGTGTCAGGCCATCAAGTAAAACACAATTCTGTGGCTCCTTGGTCCACTAACAAATATAAACAGTATGGTCTTCATAAAGTAGCTCTTGATCCTTTTGATGGATGGTTGATAATTTTAATACAAAACAATTTTTTGTAGGATAACAAGCCTGATTTCAATGTTTTCTGTAAGTTGTTGAGAGGTTGAATGGTTATAATAGTAGGTAGAACTAAATGCTGCTACAATAAGAGAGAAAAAGAAGTAACAACACATATAACTTGAGTCATTTTTATCTGAAAAAGAAAGAAGCCCAGATGTTGATAAGTGTGAAATATTTGATATTAAAAAGACATGTAAAATTTGTTATGGCATACATTATTTAGTGTAGTGTAAGCTATAAAAATGTTATAGTCTGGACTGCTTATATATTTATATTGTTCATGCATAATTATAGTTATTATATTCTAGTTTTCTGGCGTAGTTGAAAGTAAGTGCTAAATAATTTAATTTTTTAGCTATCTTTAAGTCCAGATGGATTAAATTTATCCTCAGTAAAACCTTTAAAAGAAGGTACAGTAAAACGAGAGACCAGCTGACTACAGGACAACATTATAAAAAAGCATCAAACCCTTTTTCATTATTATTATGCAAAGATAATATAAAATTATCCAACATAAATGGTTAAAAAAACTGAGAGTATTTGTATGTTGATGAAAGGAGACAGAAGGAAGCTACACCTTATGTTTTGTGTCTGTGTTTCAGAAGATGAATGTACATTACCTTAGTTCGTTTTATGTTGCTTATTAATAGAATAACCAATACAGGCTAACTTATAAAAAAAGGAATGTAATTATTACAGTTATGAGGCAGGAGAATTTTAGATTAAGGGGCTGTACTTGGTGAGGGTCTTCTTGCTGGTAAGAAACCTCTCCAGAGTCCTGAGCCAGTGCAGGACTTCACATGGTGAAGGGGCTCAGTGTGTTAACCCAGATCTTTCTTACTCTTCTTATAAAGCCACTACTCCCACTCCCATGACAACCTATTAAGTCATTAACCCATTAATCTATTAATTCATGAATATATTAATCCATTTATGAGGGCAGACCCTTACAACTCAATCACCTCCTAAATGACCCACTTTTCAATACTGCCACATTGAGAATTAAATTTCTACTTGAACTTTGGAGGGGACAAATATTAAAACCATAGCAGACATACAAGAAACATAATAGTGAAAGGGACTATAGACTTTCCTCAAAAAAGAATTTCTGAAATAAAATAAGTGAGAACATGATGAACTATAGGGCAATACTTAGTAGAATCTGGTTTGTAATCTTAATTTATTCACAGGAAGTAAGAATACAACAGCTCACTATGCCTCATTTGCCTTCCTTTCTCATCTCTCATCTTTTATAGGACCAACTCTACAGAAAATTGTGCTTCATGGCATTCTAGTATATAATCAAATATTTCAAATAAATTTACTTAAATTATTTTTTTTAGAATAAGAATAAAATAACGAGTCTGTTTTTTTCCAGTTCCTTAGTTACTTATTAAAACTCTTTATATAACATTGTGAAGACTATGCTATGAGCCAAGTTTTGTTTAAAAAAAGGCATGGTTCCTACCATCAAAGACTAGTGAGGAAGGTTAGCAAGTAAATGAATATTTAGAATACAGAGTATTCAGTGCTACAATATTGACTTACGTGTTCCTAATGGAGGACGCTGGAATGGCACCCAAGTCAGACTTGGGATATCAAGAATGCCATCTCAGATGATGTGAGGTCTAAGTCAGAGTTAAGTGAAGTGGAGCCATGGGCAGTGGAGATGACAAAGCATAACCCTAAAGGAAAGATGATAGCAGCCAACATAGAAATAACATGAGTTCCTCTAAAACCGATGTAAAAATTATTCTTTCATTTCAAACGGTCTAAGGCAGAGTTTTGTGACGTGGGGCATTCCAGTTGGACAGATATTTATCACCTTCCATATACATTGAAAGATGTGAATTAAGACTGGATACACTGGCTCGTACCTGTAATCCTGGCACTTTGGGAGGCCAAGATGGGAGAACTGCTTGAGCCCAAAAGTTTGAGACTAGTCTGGGCAATATAGCCAGACCTGATCTCTGCAAAAAATAAAATAGCCGGACATAGGGGCATGTACCTGTAATCCCAACTACTCGGAAGAGGCTGGATGATCACCTGACCCTAGGAAGTTGAGGCTGCAATGAGTTGTGATCATGATTGTACCACTGCCCTCCAGCTTGGGTAACAAAGTGACAAGAAAAAACAAAGATGTGAATTAAACTAATACTGACTCAATATAGATTCTAAATTTACTTATAAATGAGGACAAAACATTTTTCTTAATTTTCAAAATCTTCAAGTGTTGGTTATTTTATATTCCGTAAGAGAGTAAGAGAATTTATGAAAATATCTGCAGCTCTTGTCTCTGCTGCCCCTGAGCCAAGGAGGGAGCCCAGAAACTGGGCACTTTTGCTCATCCTTTAGCTGTGGACAGAGCAGCAGTAGATAGTCAGTGCACTTCATGTAATCACTGCCTCTGCTACTCCCTGCCAAACAGGACTTGTGAGCTTGAAGCCCACATTGCTGTGGTCCCATCCCCACCTGATCACTTCAGCAGGACACAGCATTCCTTTGACAGCTCAACTCCTGTTGGTTGCTGACAAGCCATTTCCAGTCACTTCTACCTCTGACTCTCTCCCTGCTACTCCCAGGCCAGGGAGGGACCAGGGATGTTTGGTACCTTTGTGTGACTCCAACAACAATATTTAGTACTACTTATATGGGAGGGAATTATAAATGTGCCATGTACCACACAACTGCCAATTTTCATTGCCCCACCTGAGGAGACCTGCCCATCCAATGGCAGGCCCACAGTGCAGACACACTGCTCCCACTTAAACATTCCTGCAGCTGTCTGGATCCCTTCTGAGAGCTCAACACCCATAGGTCTGTGATCTGTTCTCAGATTCCCATGACCTGGACATTTTGCCTGCTTCTGCCTGGGAGTTCTGCTGGTGACCCAGAGATAAGTCTACTCTCTCCATCACAGTCAGCAACTGAACTCTGGGTCCAATCCTGGTCCTGCCCCTTCAGGACCTGCATACATCATCCAGTGGACAACCTAGAGGCCTGAGACCTGGGGAACTACCTAGCTTCATCCATCACTACTGGCACCTGACCACTGCACCCTGGGCCTGAGGTCAAGTCAACCTAATGAGTCAACACCACCACAGCTAACACCCACCCACAGAGGCTGACAGGCAGAGCCCTATCACCTCCCACCTCTGCCACAAAGCAGTAGCATTACCGCATAGGATGACAGGCAAGCCATAAAACTGTCTGCATTGTGCCAAGCAAAAAGGTTCTGTCTTGAAACCACTCCCACAGGAAGTAGCAAAATAGGCAAATTCCATGGCTCTCAGCCACATTGGCACCATGTGGATCTGAATGGAGAGCCACGAGCTCCAAGATAGGAGAGTTATGGGAAAACAGATTGCATTCCTGACTATCTAGGATGTAGAGCTGATGCAACCCCTCTCACCCCCTGCAGACATTTCCGCGCATTTCACCAGAAGCTCTCCAGTTTTCCCATCAGGACTGATGCCTGCCCTTGTCATTGGGATATTCATGGGCAAGCTAGGGGTTCAATTCTGTCCAGCTGTGTCCTTCATGCCAAAGTCCACTAAATAGGAAGCTCAGGGCACTGGCCACTCTATTACCCGAAACAAAAAAAGAGTACCTCACAGTAGATAAAGAGTAGCTACCTGTTGCTTCTGCTGGCTCTTACCCATAAGTAACACCTACCAACCTGTAAGCCAAACTATCCAGCCCAGTATAAAGCCTGCCAACAGAAGTGCACAGGGCTGGTAGAAGCAAAGCCAAAAGACCTACCAACATAGTCTTCTGTCAAGTCTGGGGATGAGAGACTTCTCTAGTGTGGGGGAGGGAGTGGAGAGAAATAAAATTTAAGAAAGCAATAGAAGAAATGGCAACCTGGTCATATAAGAAGGAATCAATGTAAAATCTCTGGCACCATGAAAAATCTGAAGTTTTTACACCACCAAAGCATCACAGTAGCTCTCTTGTAATGGATACTAGTGAAAATGAAAACTCAGAAATGACAGCTAAAAAATTTCTGATTCTGGGGACGGGGAGACAGCTGAACGATGCACATTTGTATACCTAACCCTTAACTGTACCCCACAATTTTATAATAAAAAAATGTTTAAAATTAAAAAAAATTCTGATAAACTTTTAAATTTCTTTGGGGTCAGTTGTAGTTTCATTATTTAAATTTCTAATTGTGTTTATCTGGGCCTTTTCTCTCTTTTTCTTAGTCAATCTGATTAGGAGTTCATCAATTTTATTCATCCTTTCAAAGAACCAGCTTTTTGTTTTGTTGATTTTTTTCTATGATACTTTTGTCTTCTATGTCTTATTGTTGAGACTTTAATTTGATGTTCTGGATTCTTCTGCTGAAGTTAGGCCTTTGGTGGTGTTGCTTTTCCAATTCCCTTAAGTGTGATGTTAGGCTGTTTACTTGTGATCTTTCTGTTTTCTTAGTGTGTGTGTGTGTGTGTGTGTGTGTGTGTGTGTGTGTGTGTGTGTAGCCTAAATTTCCCTCTTATTAGTTATTTCATGGCATACCAGAGAATCTTAATTTCTGTCTCAATGTCTGTGTTGACCCAGGAGTCATTTGCTAATATATTATTCAGTGACCATGTCTCTCTATTTTGGGGGGGAGGATCTTGTTGGTAATGGTATTTATTTTTATTTCATTGTTGTCTGAGAAGATGCATGGTATTATTTCAATCTTTTGGAATTTGTTTATGTTTTATTTATGGACTATGAGACTCATAGAAGGAAACATAGGAGACACACTTATGCACTTAGGAGTAGGCAACCAATTCATGATCAAATCCACAAAAGTGATTGATATAAATGCTACAATAGACAAATGGGACAACATCAAACTGAAAAGCTTCTGCACAGAAAAAGAAACCATCAAGAGAGTGAGGAAACAACCCACAGGATGGGAAAAAAATTTGCTAAATATGTGTCTGACAAGGGCCTAACATCCAGGATCTACAAGAAAATCAAATGAGTCAAAAAGGAAAAAACAAATAACCCTATTAAAAAGTAGGCAAAAGTCATAAATAGACACTTCACAAAAGAAGACATATGAGTAGCCAACAGACACTTGAAAAAAATGCTTAGCCTCACTAATCATCAGAGAAATGTAAGTTAAAACAACATTGAGATACCACCTAACTTCAGTAAGAATGCTTATCATTAATAAATAAAAAAAATAACAGATGCTGGTGGTATGGGTGCTAAGAAAAAGGAATGCTTCTATACTGCTGGTGAAAGTGTAAATTAGCCCAACCTCCACAGAAAACAGTGTAGTGGTTAATAAAATAACTAGAAATTGACCTTCAACATGATCCAGGAATCCCCATTCTGGGAAGAACTTAAATCATTCTACAAAAAATATACCTGCCCATGCATGTTTATTGCCACACTACTCACAATAGCAAAAACATGAAACCAACCCCACTGCCCATAGAAAGTGGACCGGAGAGTGAAGATGCTATACATATATGTGATGGAGTATTACATAGCAATAAAGGACAAAATTATGGACTTCACAGCAAACTGGATGGATTTAGAGCCCATCATACTCAGTGATTTATCACAGAAGCAAAGAACTGAATACCACATGTTCTCACTCATAGGGAAGTCCTGAACATTTATTACAATGCAACAAGGAAGGGAACAACAGTTACTGGAATACTTCCAAGGGAGGAAGGGAGGGAGGGGGAAGGGCATGTGGCATCACAAAGGGTACCTGATCCTAAACCAGGGGAAGTGAGGACCAGTTGGAGGCCCAAACTTCATCTGCACATAGACTACTTATGTACCTAATCCTGACTTGTACTCCACATCTCAATAATAAAATAAAAAGGAAAAAAAAAAAAAAGAATAATAACCCCCCCCAAAAAAACAACACGGTTGTCAAGGAAGCTAATGAGATAGAAGAGAAGGTTGAAAATAAAAACAAAGAAACAATGAAAGCAATTCAAGAATTGAAGAAAGATAAAAATGTTGAAGAAATCAAATCTATGACTCACTGACTTTCCTGAGATAAAAGAAGAATAAGTAACCAACCTGAAAAACATGTTTAAGAGAATAATTCAGGAAAATTTTCTTTATCTCCATAGAGAAGTAGACATCCAGCTATAAGAAATTCAGAGGACACCTACGAGATACTACACAAGATAAGCATCAACAAAACATACAGTCAACAGACAATCTAAGGGCAATGCTAAAGAAAAAATATGTAAAAGTAACTAGAAAAAAAGGTCAAATCACCTACAAATGAAAACTAATCAGACTAACAGTAGACTTCTCAGTTAAAGCCTTAGAAGCCAGAAAAGATTGAGGCCCTATTTTTTGCTTCCTTAAAGAAAAGCCTGCTAGCCAAGAATTTCATAACCTGCCAAACTAATCTTCATGAACAAAGAAGAAATAAAGTATTTTCCAAACAGCAAACACTAAGGTAATTTGTTACCACTAGGGCTGCCCTATAAGAATTGCTCAAAGGAATTCTAAACATGGAATTAAAATGAAGATATTGGCCATCAGAAAAGATAAATAAGTACATAACTCAAAGAGTCTATAAAACAACTATACAACCAAAACCTCAAAACAACTAGCTAACAATATTATCACAGAAAAAAATAACCTTCACATATAAATATTAATCCCAAATATTAATGACTTTAATTCCCCTCTTAAAATATAAAGTATAGCAACTGGATAAAATATCAGGAACCAAACATGTCTGCAAGAGACCCACCTACTGACTAAAGACACATTCAGATTCAAAGCAAAAGGGTGGAAAAAGATGTACCATGCAAATATAAAACAAAACTGAGCAAAAGTAGCCACTCTCATAAAAGAGAAAACAGGCTTTAAATCAATTACTCTAAAATAAGACAAAAGGGGACATTATGTAATCTTAAAAGGTTCAATATAATAAGAAGATTTAAATATTATAACTTTACATGTACCCAACCCCAAAGATCCAGATTCATAAATCAAACATTACTAGACATAAGAAAATAGATCGATGACAATACAATAATAGTGAGGAACTTCAGTACCTCACTGACATTATTTGAAAGATCATCAAGGTAGAAAATCAACAATAAACTCTGGACTGAAACGGGACTATAGAATAAATGAATCGAACAGACATATATAGAATTTTCTACCCAATGACCACAGAATACACATTTTTCTTAGCTGAGTATGGAAAATTCTCCAAAATCAATCATATGCTTGGAAATAAAGCAAGTCTCAATACAGTCCAAAAAACTAAAGTCATTATCAAGTACATTTTTAAACCTCAGTGTAATAAAATTAACAATCAATACCAAGGGGAACTCTCAAAACTGCACAAGTACATGAATGACTTTTGGGTAAACAATGAAATTATGGCCAAAATAAAGAAAAATATTTGAAATGAATGAAAATAGAGACACAACATACTAAAACCTCTGGGATACAACAAAAGCATTGCCAAGAGGAAACTTTATAACATTAAATAACTACATCAGAAAAGCAGAAAGATTTCAAATTAACAACCTAACATTTTCCCACAAAGAACTAGAAAAACAATTTAAAAACCCAAAGATATCAGAAGAAAAGAAATAATAAAGATTATAGCATAGCTAAATGAATTTGAGGCCAAAAATATGATACAAGGAATCAGTGAAACCAAAGGTGGTTCTTTGAAAACATAAACAAAATCAACAGACCATTAGCTAGACTAATCAAGAAAAAAAGAGAGATGATTCAAATAAGCACACTAGAAATAATAGAGGTGACATGACAACTGATACCACAGAAATACACAAGTTCATCAGAGACCATTATGAACACTTCTGTGCATACAAACTACAAAAACTAGAGGAAATAGATAAATTGCTGGAAACATACAACCTCCTAGGATCACACTAGAAACACCTGAAAAGACCAATGATGAGTGAACAAATTGAATCGGTAATAAAAAAAACTTCTAACAAATAATACCTGGGACCATACATATTTACAATTGAATATTACCAGAAATACAAAGAAAAGCTGGTGCCAACATTACTAAAACTATTACAAAATAATTGAGGAGGAGGAATCCCTCCCTAACTCATTCTATGAGTTTCACCCTGTTACCAAAATCAAGCAAGAATACACCAAAAAAAAATGGAAACTACAGGCCAATACCCCTGATGAACAGAGATACAGACATCCTCCACAAAATACTAGGATAGCAAAACAAATCCAATAGCACATAAAAAAGATAATTTATCATGATCAAGTGGGCTTTATTCTGGAGATGCAATGATGGTTCAACATACATAAATGAATAAACACAATTCACCACCACATAAACAGAACTGAGAAAAAACACCATATGAAACATAGTACCCTAGGTCCTAGCCATAGCAGTGGAGTGAAAGAAATAAAACACACCCAAATTGGAAAGGAAGTCAAACTAGTTCTGTTTGTATGTACACCTGACTGTATACCTAGAATACCTGACTGACTAATTGGAATAAAGCAAGAAAATAAAAATGAAGAGAAAAATCTTAAACTGAATAACTCCTCTTGATTACAGAAGAGACAGTGATTGGCAATCATAGGAATGTTTACATTTGCTCACAAATTAAGAAATGAGAATAATAAAATCTAGGCACAGTGCTTTGGTTACTCCCATAAGGCTTTGGGCATGATTCCTGGGGGTACAAAAAGCAGAATCGTCTCTCTTGTAGCCAATTCTGACTATGGTCAACTCTACATCTGCGTTAAAAAAGGAGAAACAGTAGCACACAGGGAATCTTTTTCATCCTTCCCTGATCTACACTGTTTTGCTATAAAACTGCAATTTTGTATAACAGGGGAAGTAGATATCTTGCTCCTTGAATTTGGGCTTATCTATATGCTTTGTTTTATTAAGTAAGATTTTTGCAGGTATGCTAGAAAGGGACACTAGATGCATGCTTGTGGTCTGGCCTGTCCATTTGAAGAACTACCATCACCATGAAAAGAATGTGCTCCTGTTTGCCTGGTGGCTGAGAGAAAATAAAATATTCAGAGGGCAGAGCACCTGGTCAACAAGTGTGAGAAATACTGCAAAACCACACCAGCCAGCATAGTTTACAGTTGAGCTGTCTAGTTGATCTGCAAATTTGTGAAAAATAAATACTAATTTTTGCTTCTCACTGAGACTTTGTGATTATGAGCAATTGTTAGCTACTAGTTAAAGTAACATGTTTTTAAAATTATCATTTTTTTGAATGCTTAATATATGCTGTCACTGTTCTCAGGTCTACAAGGCAAAAAGTGAATAAAAGTGATGCATTTTTTTTCTCATTAAGCTTACAGAGCTGGGGAGACAGACAATAGAAAATTTTTTTAAATGACAAATATTATGTCATCTGGGTAAATGGAGCAGGAGTAAGGTTTAGGTGATTTGTGACAGATTAGGGCCTTTGTAGGGGCTCCTTCCACCTGAAACATTCTTCCCCTAAATGTCTCCTGGGAGTCTCCCAGAGTCCTTAGAATATTAGCTTAAATGTTACCTTTCTAATGAATTCTACCCACCCCACCCACAGCAATTTGTATCCTCTTTGTCTACTTCTGTTTTTTCAATAACCCTTGACACCTATAGCATACTAATATATATGTATATATAAAATATTATATGTAGTATGCTATATATTGTATATAACATGCCATAATACTAAGAATACTAGTATAGCTTAGTATACTATAGTATATATACACAAAAAACTCAGTATGCTATATGTACATATAACTAAATATATAGTTATGTATATAGCTATATATATATAACTCTAGCTAACTAAATAAATATAACTAACTAAAAATATATATATTTAGTTAGTTAGCCATGTCTGTCTTCCCCAATAGAATATGAGCTCCAGGAGAGCAGAGACTTCTGTCTGTTTTAGGTTACTGATACATCCATACCACCTAGTAGAGTGCTTACCATATATTATTAGTCGATCAATTAATATTTTGTTAAATAAATTAGTTACTTGGAAAGGGAAAGATAAAGTCTTCTATCTGATCTTCATCATCTTTGTACTCGGTACTGGACTGTCTCTACATCCTACTATTTTTAGAGTAGAAACTTACATGATAAATTACAGTCTAAGGAAGAGATTAAAATTACTTCGAGTAGACCTCTTGTCTCTAAATTATTTTGCACAGAGCAAAGAGTCTAACTGGAGGAAAAGAAAAATTTTAATAGCTTTAGGTTTGTATATTCTACAAGAAGTTTTGTCTTATTTATCTCATAAATGCAAAAAAAGCTAACATGTATAAAACTTCAATACTCCAAAATAAAATGCTATATGCAACAATAATATATATGTATACATACATATATACATTAAACCCCCTCTCCACCTATATTCCATTATGAAAGGCAAATAGAAGAGAGAAAAAAAATTATTACATTTGGAAGAAATCTGCTTATTATTCCTTTACATTTACATGATTTTGAAACGCGTTGAATTTTAAATTAAATATTGACAAATTAATGTCAAAAACTGCATGCATTATCCACAAACACAATCTTTAAATTATTTTGAGAGAATATTAATTACTGCCAGGAAAAATAAAACTTAATTTAAAAAAAAGTTTTCACTATGATTAGAAATTGTAGATATTAAAAGTAGTTAAAATCTGCTGGGCACAGTGGCTCACGCCTATAATCCCAGCACTTTGGGAGACCAAGGTGAGAGGATTGCCTGAGCCTATCGGTTTGAGACCAGCCTGGGCAACTTCGCGAGATCTCTTCTCTATAATAAATCAAAAAATTAGCGAGGTATGGTGGCGTGTGCCTGTAGTTCCAGCTACTTGGAAGGCTGAGGTGGAAGAATCACCTAAGCCCAGCAGGTCAAGGCTGCGGTGGCCATGAGCATGCCACTGCCCTCTAGCCTGGGTGACAGAGTGAGACTCCACCTCAAAACAACAACAACAACAAAAAAGTAGTTAAAATCTTCTAGGCTTTATTGCTTAAGACCATTTCATTTAAAAAATTCAGATCATATACTTTTAATTGTTATATTACTGACTAAGGTTACCTAATAGTGATAGAGATCTGAGAAAAGAAAAAACATAACTTTTAGTGTTATATGGAATGATGAGTAATTTTACTTTTCAACTACTGGGCCCCTGAGTACCGAGACATTTGGTGAAACATTATTCTGAATGTGCCCGTGAGAATGCTTCAGGGTAAGATTAGCATTTGAATTCGTAAACTGAGTAAAGCAGATTGCCCTGTCTAATGTGGGCAGGCTTCATTTTATCAATTGAAGACCTAAATGGAACCAAAAGAAAAAGAAAAAACAATAAGAGAAAATTCTTGTCTGATCGATCAAGCTAGGATATTGGTCTTTTACTGCCTTTGGACTCAAACTGAAACACCCACTTTTCTTTTGCCTCAAGCCTGCCAGTTTTTGTGCTGACCCTGAACTACCAGCTTTGCTGGTGCTTAGGCCTTTTGACTCAGACTAGAACTTGCACTATTGGCTCTCTTGGTTCTCAGGCCTTTGAGCTTGAACTGTAACTACACCACTGGCTTTTCTGGATCTCTAGCTTTCTCACTACAGGTTTCAGAACTTTTCAGCCTCTGTAACTGTGTGAGCCAATTCCTTATAGGTGAGCTCTCTCTCTTTCTCTGCCTCGTGCCCCATCAACACATACACACATACATTCTGTTGGTTCTGTTTCTCTGAAGGACTCTGGTACACATAAATTCCAAATTTTAATTTTATGAATTGTTTTTTCCCACTTGTGCATTACTTGTATCAAAACTCAAATACTGAATGAGTAATTACAGCATTATTTTCTCATCAAGATCATCTTTTAGCCGGGCTCGGTGGCTCAGCCTGTTATCCCGCGCCTTTGGGAGGCTGAGGTGAGTGGATTGCTTGAGCCCGCGGGTTCGAGACCCGCCTGGCAGCGAGACCTCATCTCTACAATAAATCAAAAAATCAGCCGGCGTGGTAGCGCATGCCTGTAATTCCGGCTACTTGGAAGGCTGAGGCAGAAGGATCGCCGGAACCCAGCAGGTAGAGGCGGCGGTGGCCGGGAGCGGCCACTGCACTCCAGTCTGGGCGACAGAGTGAGACTCCAACTCAAAAAAAAAAAAAAAATCAACTTTTATATATTTTCACTATTTCATTTAACCACAAAGAAAGAAAAGTGGTCATTAAACTAGTCCTTAATAATTTACAATGCTTTCTTTTAAAATTTTAAGAAGTGAAATATACCTAGCAAGGGCTTCTGAATCTGAAGCTCTAATCGTTTTCCCTCAAATAGCCTTGTAGCTACACTCTTTGTACAAAAAGACAGTCTAATATCTTATTTATTTTTGTGTACTCTGAGGTCTTTATCACCCTTTTTCCTGCTGTCTTGTTCCTGCCATCTTGATAAAATTATGAAAACATCTTAGTACTGAGCTGTAAGAGGACATCTGAATATTCTCCTGCAAGAAGTTCTGACGGCCTGGAAAAGGACATAGTGGGCAAAGGACCTAGGAAGCAAAAAAGATATGCGATGACAGAAACAGACACTGGAGTGATGAACCTTGAAGGTGGGAAGAAGGGGCCAAGAAACAGCTTGAGGAGGTGAAAAGTCAAAGGAAGTAGATTGTTCTCTGAAGCTTCCATAAAAAATGAACCCTGAAAACACCTGTGCTAATAGATTTGCATGCATCATCTCATTTGCTTACTCGATATTAAGTGGTAGAAATACAAAACACAAAACATATTTTGCTGATGAGGAATCTGAGACACAATCTTGCTCTAATCTATGCAGCTTGTCAGTGCAGTATTGGGAAGTCTGATTCTAGATTCCACACATTATTGCAGCTTTCTGGCACCATTAGCAGTATTAAATTCACATGTACAAATGGAAGAAGCTGAGGTTCAATGCAACTTGATTAATGTGCCCAGTGCTATCTAGCTATAAAGAGGAAGAGTTGAGATTGTAGCTAAGATGTTTCTATTCTAGAACACAGACTCTTTATCAGTACTCTATACAATCTCTCTGTTTAGGTGTTTTTTCTCTGGGAAGAGGAATCAGTAACAAAATTGATTTGTAATGTTAACACAAATTTTATATCTCCTAGCTTGATAAGATACTGTGTCCTGAATAAGAAAATGAGCAAATGTTTGAACCCTTTCCTCTCAGATACTGAAATAGGATGACATTTAAATATACATGAAAAAAGTATGTGAATATTTTAAATATTCTATTTTAGTTATTTACATGAACAAAATCAATCATACCTTCAAACTTAAGCTGTATTGACACAACTTCAGAATTTTTTTTACATGTATTTTAGCAAAACAAACAAACAAACAAACAAACAAAAAAACTATATGGTGGGGCTTGGGGAAGACTATCTTCCATGATTTATTTTTCTGAAAATATAAAACGATATAATAACTACATCTTGATAGATGTATTTGATAATATAATGACAGAATCATATAATTTCCTAATGGGTATATATATCAGTCAGGGAGTAAGGTAGAATATAAGTCTCAAGAACTTAACTAATGTGCCACTTTAAAAAAATTGTTGGTCATTGTAGGCAATGTTTCTAGTCAAGTGGTTCAGTGTCATTAGCCAACATTATAGTTCTGTGTTTAGGATATGAAATGTGATATGTGTGATATATTAGTCCATTTGCATTGTTACAAAGAAATACCGTAGGCTGGGTAATTTACAAAGCAAAGAGGTTTATTTGGCATATGGTTCTGCATGGCATGGGTATCTGTTGGGCTTCTGGAGAGACCTCAGAAAACTTACAATCATGACAGAAGAAAAGGAGAGAGCAGGCATGTCACATGCTGAGAGTGGAAGCAAGAAAGAGAGAATGAAGTACCAGATTCTTTTAAGCAACCAACTCCCATGTGAATTAATAGAGCAAGAACTTTCTCATTACTCTGAGAATGGCACCAAGTCACTCATGAGGGATCTGCCCTTCTGAAACAATCACCTCCCACTAGGTTCCATCTCCAACATCAGGGATCGTATTTCAACATGAGAGCTGGAAGGGGCAACAGTTCAAACTGTATCATGTGATGGAACTAGGCACCCTGTTTGAACATATGACTTTTTCCAGGAATTTTATTCAGCTTCAGTTACAAACGTGATTCAAAGGTTTATTGAGGATATAGCAAACCTTTGGCTGACATCTGCTTCTATTATTTTTAGTTAAAGTACATTATAGCTGCAACTAATTCATCTTTCTCTCTTTCCTTCTTTCATTCTTTTTCTTTCTTTCCTTCTTTCTCTCTTTTTATTTATTCTTTTCCTTTTTAATTTTTATTAAAATTTTATTAAAATAATACCACTATTATTACATAAAGAAAAAGACATTTTTTCTTCTCAGTCTTTATTTTGTTGTGTTTAATTGGGCCAATTGGTTCCTTGTGTCAATACAAGGGTAATTAGCATTTACCATTCTCTGAGAAACAAAATTACAGTTTTAAAAATATCCTGTTTGATGGTATTACCCTAATTCTTTAACTTTGAGTCTACTTTATCAGTTTTGCACTCCACCTTCTTATTATCAGATTTCTGCATGTATTTTTATACACTTCATGACTCCGACTGTTGACAGATTTATTACTGAGTGCCTAAGCCAGTTCTATAGCTAATTTTATTTGTTGTTCTAGCTTCCTATAATGACTCACAGTATTAAAAACTCTTCATAGCTCATAATTCTGCAAACTGAAAACATACCTGACATTTCATAGAGCCTATTAAACTGGAATAATGATTTTATTCTAAATTTCGACTTAACTGTTAGAAACGTCTATACATTAATTATACATAAGCATTTTAGTTGAATAAAGAGAGTCATTTTCTATTATTCTATCGACTTTGTAAACCAGGCCACTATTTTATTCTCACATTTAATTTTATATTTTGATAGAGCTTGAATTTCTGGATACCAATATTTTAATCATCTCACTTCATAATAACATACATAAGAAATTATTTTGTAAATTTTAAGAATATGAAGCAGCTGGAAAGTCCTGTAAAATCTCAGATGAATGATACAACAGGTTAATCTTGAATAATTTTTTCCAAGTATCCATCATAAAAACAGATATAAAAGCAGAAAATTTCCATAGCAACAATAGAAATATAAAGATAGAACGTCTCTGCCTCACTGATTCTTAGATCATCATAGTAACCTTATTATTCTTTAGGAACTATACATATGCCTTAGAAAATCAATTCTCATTTTTAAAAAACTGATAGATTTCTGTGCATTGAGTGGTTCCTTTTGCCAACACAAGTCATTCCAGACCCTTCATAGTGAACGATGACTATGAGAATTTTTTTACTTGTCAATCTCTCCCTAAGTGTTTCTCCATAACTTGTCTTTTAAAAAATTCACATCCACTGATCCTTTATATTAGCTCAACACAACACCACATGATTAGCTTCACAGAGGCTAAGTTTTATTTTTTAAATAAGATTCAGATTACATTTATGAGAAAAACTCTAAAGAAAACAGCAAGAATGGAGGAATATTTTCTTCATTTTCTTCACACACACATACATGAGATATATATGCATATATATATTTCTTAGTCTAACATAAGCATCTTATTTTATTTAATGGGGAAAATTTGAAATTTTTAAACGAAGATTAGGTACAAAGCAAGGATATTCATTTTCTTTACTATTTGGCATTGTAGTACAAGTATTAGCCAGAAAAATTAAATAAGAAAAATCAATTAGAGGCATAAAAATGAGAAAAGAAGGAATAAAACTGTATTTGTAGATAATAGGATAATATACTGCAAAACTCTGGAGAATCAATGATAAAACTAGCTCATGTTGTTAATACATTGAATGAGTTAGCAGAATATAAAATTAGCATACAAAAATCAATAGCCTACAAATACACAAATAATAAACAGTTAGAGGACATAATAACGAAGATAATCCCATTTAAGATTGCAACCAAGATTAACTATATGGAGATGAATTAAACAAGCAATGTGCATAAATTTAACAAGAGATTTATATGAGGAAATTTATTCTTAAAACTTTTAAAAGACACATGAATAGACAAACAAAATAGGTAAGATAAAAATCCAGAATTATACTCAAATATATGGAAATTTAATATATGGCAAAATGGCACCTCTATTCACTTAGGTATAGATTAATATATTAATAAATGTGGTGGGGCAACTGGGTAGCCATCTGGAAAAAGTTAAAATTTAATATATATCTCACACCAAACATAAGCTGCAAATAAGTTAATATATAATGTGTATAAAAAAATTAGCCATGGCTGTTTTAGAGGAAAACACCAGGAAATTTATCTTTGATCTCAGTGTGAGAAGACTTTATAATTGCAATTTTAAAATCAAAGGTAATTTTTGAACTATTCTTAAATTTGACAACATAAAACAAAAGCTTTCGTATGACAAAAATATCTAAAAAATATAACTACTAAGTCAGGCATGGTAGTACACACCTGTAATCCCAGCACTCTGGGAGGCCAAGTTGGGAGGATCACTGGCACCTAGGAATTTGAGGCCATCCTAGGCAACATAGTAAGACATTGTCTCAAAAAAAAAAAAAAATTAGCCAGGTGTGGTGGCATGTGCCTGTAATCCCAGCATTTTGGGAGGCCGAGGAAAGAGGATGCTTGAGCCCAGGAGTTTGAGACTAGCCTGAGCAACATAGTGAGAGAGACCCCATGTCTATATCATGTCTATAGTGTGTGTGTGTGTGTGTGTGTGTGTGTGTGTGTGTGTGTGTGTGTGAAACTACTGACTAACTTGTAGAGTTTATTTACAATACAGGTAGAGGGAAAATATCCCTTTAAAGTAAAGAGACAAATAATTTAAAATCTGATAGAAAAATAAGTAAAGGACATAACGGAAAATTCACAAAAAATAAAATTTATATTCTAATATATAAAAAATACTTGTTACTTATAATCAGATAAAAAAAGCTGATATATTATTTATCATCTATTCACTGTACAAAACATAATGCATATAAATTTTCATATATATCATAATATTTTATATATCTGTATATCAAACTCTTTAGTGAGGTGATGAAAAATATGAACTCTTATATATTACTAATGAAAATATAAATTGATAAAATCCCTCTAGAAAAATTTGGCAGCACTTAACAAAACTACAAATGTACTTACCTTTCAACCCAGAAATTCCTAGGAATGTACACTAAAGATATACTTTTAATTGTAAGAAAATATTTATGTACAATGTTATTAATTTTCAGCCCTATTAGCATTTAAAAAATATTAAAACAACCTAAATATTCACATATAGAAAAGTGAATGGATAAACTATGGCCCATCCACACAAAGAAATGCTATACAACTGTAAAAAATGTGTTTATAAACTGTTAATACATTTTAGGACATATTGGTAAGTTAAAAATAATACAAAAGAAACTTTACAGTTTGCTACTTTTCATAAAAGAAAGAGAGGGATACAGAAAAAGGCATTCCTGCCCACTTATACAAAATAGATACATGAATGATAAAGTGATTCATGTGTGACTTTATAAGAAGAGAGAGATCTCAGCTAAAGTGATTGTTTATCGACAGAGGAGGAGTGAGAAATGGTTGCAAAGGAAAGTGAAGAGGACGATATATGAAAAGGGAATGACATTCCTCTGAGTGTGTCTGTTCACAAGAAGCAGCGACATCTGATTCTTAAACACATAGCAATGTCCAATAGGCATGTTAACTGCACAAAAAGTAGGCAAGCTGGTATGTGGTAGGAACCCATATGAAACAGAAACTAACACATGAACTGAACTGAATTACAAATGAATAATCTAAACACACTGAAAGTAGAGGGAAAGAACTAACCCAGTAACTTAGAGAACACTGATCACTTACTATAAAGGTAAAATACAAAACAGAATTGCACAAAACTGCTCTAATGTAGTTAGTAGATATGTTTCTTACAAGGGTATGAGTTACCAATTCTGAAACTATGTAATATGCATATTAGAACTGCATATAACTAGAGGTGGGCTTCTCATTCCTGGAGAAATAAATTATAAGAGGAAGGGGAAACAATCAAACTGTCATGCTTAATTGAAATGAGAGTCAGGTTTTAATCATTCTACAGATAAGATATAAGACGTCTTGGTCTGTATACCATTGTTGTAACAGAATGTCAAAGCCTGGGTAACTTATAAAGAAAGAAACTTATTTAGCTCACTGTTCTGGAGGCCAGAAAGTTCTAGAGCATGATGTGGCATCTGGTGAGAGCCTTCTTGCTGTGTCCTTATGTGGGCAAGAGCATCACATGGTAAAAGAATAAGAGTGTGCCAGCTGAGATCTCTTTTTCTCTTCTTATAAAGTCACCAGTTCAACATTTCTGTACTGTTGGTGGGAACGTAAGTTAGTTCAACCTTTGTGGAAAGCAGTGTGGTGATTTCTCAAAGAACTAAAAATTGAGCTTTCATAAAATTCAGCAATCTCACTTCAGGGACTATGTCCAGAGGAATAGAAAAGACTCTAACAACAACAAAAAAAATACCTACACATGAATGTTACTTGCAGCACAATTCACAATAGCAAATGCGTGGAACCAACCTAGATGTCTATTGATAGTGACTGAATAAAGAAAATCCACCACATATACACAATGGAATATTACACAGTCATAAAGAAGAATAAAATCATGTCCTTTGCAGAAACATGGACACAGCTGGAATCTATCATACCTTCATACTATCACATAAACAAAGAACTAAATGCCACATATTTTCAGCCGTAAGTGGGTCCTGATCACTGGTCAAAGTGAACAAGAGTGGGAACAGCAGATGTTGGACACTGCTAGGGTAGGGAGGGAGAGAAGGGATGTGGGGCACATGGCAACACTCTGGGTATCAAGTTTACTATCACGGAGAAAGACGGTTCACCAGAAGTCCAAACTTCACCTGCACACAACTTACTTATGTAGTAAATTTTCACGTGTATGCCACCACTAAATAAAACAAAACAAAATAAAGTAAAATAAAAAAAAATAATCCACCAGTGCCATTATGGGAGCCCCACTCTGGTGATCTTTTCTAATTTTAATTAGTTTTCAGAGGTTCCACCTGCTAATGCTATGAACCCATGAATTTGGGGATAAAGTTTCCAACACATGAGATTTGGGGGACATATTCAAACCATAGCAGATCAATAAAGGAATTGAGATATCAGTACAGGCCTGGGTTAGCATGTATACATATATTTCATATAAATATACATTTATTTATATAAATAGTCATATATTTCAACTAAAAGGGACTATAAATAAGGATAGCCAGCAGCAATGAACACACCTAAAACCTGGATCTTAGAAGTACTTTATAAAGGATGGAGGCTTGTAAATGACTCAGAAGTCTTCTAGAATGAGCTCTAGTAGCCAAAGCTATAACAATCTGAGCAATATTAATGATGACCATATAGGATTTTAACAAATAATAAAATAAATATTTTAGTCAATTTTGAAGTAATCAAATGAATAATTACATAAATGATGATAAGAAATATTTCTTCCTTACAGAAAAATTCTGACAAAAAAATAGTGAAGAAAAGAGGAAAATAGAAAGTTGCCATTAAACAAACACCATGGTAAAAATTATGGCAAATAAGATTCATTGATGGATGCTAAAATCTGTGGTCTAAATTCTGAGGAGAATCAGGATGTTAAACATAGTCCCAAAAATATTTATCCAGAAGATTTTTTATATCAAAACAAATTAGTAACTTCATAGTGGGGAAACCCAGCAGACATAACTTTAACCAACTGAACAAAGTTAACACCACCAGAGCTGAGAAATACTTGACATTATGACACTGTGACATGATGCCCTGAGAGGCGGATGACATCATGTTTGTGGTGGTCTTGCCAAAAAAAAAAGTATAACTTTATTTTGATCATGAGGAAGTCTGAGGCAAATCTCATCTGAGGGACATTCTATAACATAACTCATCAGTATTATTTAAAATGTCGAAGTAATAAAATATCAGGGAATACTACTGAACTGTTACAGATTGGAGGAGACTAAGACCAATTAGAAACAAAGTGATACCTGAGATCTTGCATATAATCCTGGAACAGAAAAAGTACGCCAGGCTCGGTGGCTCAGCCTGTAATCCGTGCCTTTGGGAGACTGAGGTGAGTGGATTGCCTAAGCTCGCGGGTTCGAGACCCGCCTGGGCAGGCGAGACCTCATCTCTACAATAAATCAAAAACTAGCTGGGCTAGCGCGCGCCTGTAGTTCCGGCTACTCGGAAGGCAGAGGCGGAAGGATCGCCGGAGCCCAGCAGGCCGAGGCTGCGGTGGCCGGGAGTGGCCACTGCACTCCACTCTGGGCGACAGAGTGAGACTCCAACTCAAAAAAAAAAAAAAAAAGTACATTAGTGGGAAAACAAACAACAGGTGAAATTCAAACAAGGTAAAGTGTGTAGTTTAGTTAATATTAACGTGCCAGTGTTCATTTCCTAGTTTTATCATTGAATGATAGTAACACAAAATGCTTACCTGAGGAGATATTGGGTGAGAGTTTTTTGCAACTTTTCTGTATGTCTAAAATTAGCTTAATTTGAAAGCTTTAAAAAACTTCAAGCCGGGCTCGGTGGCTCAGCCTGTAATCCCGCTTCTTTTGGAGGCTGAGGTGAGTGGATTGCCTGAGCCCGCGGGTTCGAGATCCGCCTGGGCAACGAGACCTCATCTCTACAATAAATCAAAAAAAAAAAAAAAAAATCAGCCGGGCATGGTAGTGCATACCTGTAATTCCGGCTACTTGGAAGGCTGAGGCAGAAGGATCGCCGGAGCCCAGCAGGTCGAGGCTGCAGTCTGGGCGACAGAGTGAGACTCCAACTCAAAAAAAAAAACAAAACAAAAAAAAAAACAAAAAAAACCTCCAAAACATTATTAAATAAATTATTAATATAATTGTTTCTTGATATGACTTTATTTACAGTAATGGAGTTTGTGATAGTCCCATCTGTGTTCTCTTTATGAATGAGACCAATTGTTTCCAGGTCAATTAATAAGCTAAACTTTTCCTGAGCCCACAATTTTTCATCACAATTCACATAGATAATCTTTCTCTAGAGTTTTCATTTACGTTCCTGAAACTTGCCTGGCAGCTTTGTCTACAAGTTCCTTAGTATCATCCACATTATAAATGCTTGCTTTTCTATCAACTCTTTACACAAAAATGAAGAAAATGTTTGTTGTTGGTTGCTTTATTTTTTAATTTTTGTCATTCAACTCACTTTCCTATTTAAATTAACTAATGTTTAGTATATTAATTTGGGGCCAAATCTTTAGAATTTCAATCAGATAACTGGTGTCTGTGTTATGATGCTTACTTAAGTCATACTCATGAAGACAGTTGCATAGATTAAAGGCTTAAACATAGGACCTGTGAAACTGTAAAACTAATGGAAGAAAGCATAGGGGAAATCTTATTGACAAAAATATGGAAAAAAATTTTTTAACATGATCCCCAAAACACAATCAACAAAAGCAAAAATAGTCAAATGGGATTGCATAAACCAAAGAGCTTATCAGCAAAGAAAAAAAATCAACAAAATAAAGAGCCAACCTATAGAGTGGAAGAATTATCTGTAAACCACACACCTGCTAAGGGGCTAATACATAAAATATATAAGGAACTACACAATTCAATAGAAAAAAATCCAAATAGCCCAATTTAAAACATGAGCAAAGGACTTAAATAGACATTTTTAAAAATTAGTACATCAATTATAGAAAACAGTATGGATGTACATCAAAAAAAATAAAAATATAACTACCATATGATCCAGTAATCCCAGATCTAGGTTTATCTCCAAAATAAATGAAATCTGCATGTCTAAGAGATTTCTTTACTTCCATGTTTATTGCAGCATTATTCACAATAACCAAGATATGAAATTAACCTAAGTGTCCATAGATGGATACGTGAATAAATTAAAAAATTATATACAGTTGACACTCAAACAAGATAAGGGTTAGGGGGTCCAACGTCTAATGCAACTGAAAATCCACATATAACTTTGATTTCCCTGAAACTTAACTACTAAAAACTTCTTGTTGACCAGAAGCTTTACTAATAAGTCGATTAACATATTTTGTATGTCACATGTATTCTATACTGTATTTTGACAATAAAGTCAGCTAGAGGAAAGAAAATGTGAATTAAAGATGGTAAGGAAGAGGAAATATATTTACTATTCATTAAGTAGAAATGAATAATCACAGAAGTCTTTATCCTGGTCATCTTCTCGCTGACTAGACTGAGGAGGAGGAAAAAGAAAGGTTGGTCTTGCAGCCTCAAGGGCAGCAGAAATGGAAGAAAATTTATGCACAAGCAGACCTGTGCAGTGCAAATCCATATTGTTCAAGGGTCAACTGTATATATAGATATGTATACATATATCTATATATGTATGTGTATACGTATACAGCAGAAAATACAGACATGAAAAAAGAAAATCTGGACATTTGAGACCACATGGATACACCTGGAAGACATTATGCTAATTAGAATAAGCCAGACACAGAAAAAAATTTATAATCTCATTTACATGTGTAATTTTAAAAGTCATAAGAGCATACAAAACTTGCAAAGCTTCTAAAAGCCAAGTATTTCATAGAAGCAATAGAATGAACATTGCCAGGCTAGGAGAGGAGGAGATGGAGAGTTGTTGCTCAAATGCTACAAAGTTTGGGTCAGACAGGAGAAAGAAATTCTGGAGATTGAATGTACAGCATGATGACTATAGTCAATAATAATGTATTACATATTTCAAACTAGCTAAAAGCATAGGTATTATATGTGGTCACCATATAAAATAATAGCTGTGTGAAGTGTTGGATATGTTAATTCATTTTATTGTGGTAACCATTCTAACTGTGTATATATAAAAACATCACATTGTACGCCATGGATAAATATAATTTGTATTTGCCTGAACTACTCCATACATTGTACGTCTTACATCAGCTTCAAGCCTTCTCTGCTTATTGTCTATTCCACCAGAATGTTAGTGTAAGAAATCACCCAGAGGCCTTGAATACAGATACAATGATTATGTCTGCTTTCTTACATCAAATAATCTTTTTTTCTCTTGTTGCTATTTTAATTCCAGAGATGTTGAGTAATTTGTATGTCTAAGCTAGGAAAACATATAAACAAGCTTTATCAGTCTTAACTTGACAGGAAAGAATGAATTATTTTTATGTAAAGGAGTGTTATTCACTTTATTCGCTCTCAGAATTCAGAGGTAAATAGGCATTATTGATTACTGATACTATTATGACTATATTATAATATTGGGCCACAGTATCACATTTTGAACTTTTTTTTTTAAGTTGGAGTCTCACTCTGTTGCCCAAACTGGAGTACAGTGGTACGATCATTGTTCACTGCAGCCTTGACCTTTTGGGCTCAGGCAATCCTTCTACTTCAGTCTCCTGATCAGCTGGGACTACACGACCTCACCCGGAAAAATTGGGAATTTTTGCAGAGATGAGGACTTGCTATGTTAACCTAAATGGTCTTGAACTGCTGGGCTCAAGTGATTCTTCCGCCTCAGTCACCCAAAGTGCTGGGATTACAGGCATGAGCCACTACACCCAACAGATTTTGTGGCATTTTGACAGTCTTTAATCAATCTTTATATTTTCAAAGTTGCAGTGTGTGTGTGTGTGTGTGTGTGTGTGTGTGCGCGCGCGCGCGCGCGCGCGCCATCCGATGTATCTTCCTTTCAGTAATGGTTTTTCTTTTTCAAGTAATTTCTGCAACCACACATGCACCATGTTTTCTGTGCTACAATTCACAAACTAAGATTTTTTTTGGTCTATTTTGCTGTAGATTCCTTGATTTCTATCTCCATGAAGCAGCATTATTACTTTCTCAATTCTTTTGCTGTCTCTTTAATGATCGCAAGGTGAGCAACCACTGATTCACTTTAGAAGTGGAATGGGAAATAAAAACACAAGGAATCCTTTACTTTATTTACTGCCATCAAAATACTGGGGTTTTCAAATAATATTTGTAGGGAAAATAAAACTATACTTAGTTTTCAGAATGTGTGTTTATTTTTTACATAATTGTAGGTTAGTTAGAGGTCCCATTGGACTTTTTCTCAGTCAACCAACTGGTTATTAAAATACAGAAATTACTTGCTCTCTTTCTGTAGGACTCCTCCTACTCATGTATACCCCTGTGACTCATGGAGCCTCAAGTCCAGGAAGAAAAGATCCTTCTTGCTGAATCTTCTGCTGATCTGTACACTGCTTATCTGGAATATCAATTCTACACAACTATCAGATTTAGTGACAGCGTTGATTTTCATCTTGAATACTTTACAGACTTTTATACATGGCTCACACAGGCTTATGCTAACAAAAATTACAAAAATTAAAAAATTAATTCTTTTATATCTCCAGCATAGTTAATTTTTGTCCCATATACTAATGTTCAGGAGTCTACAATAATAAAATCTTTGCCACGTACATTATTTCTTGACATCAGAGAACATAGCACCAGTAGCACAATTCCCAAGGTAGTCGTATCTTCAATGAGTGTTTATTGAATTAATGAACAAATAATAAATCTGCTTTCCAAGTTCAATGAACATCACCTCTAATAGTAACCTTATATTCTATAGAAAAATATGATTCTTTCTAATTTGTCAGCGTATTGGTATTTTTAGTACATTGGCCAGCATTTTTTTTTTTAGCTAGTTTTAGTTGGAGTGAGACTCCAACTAAAAAAAAACTAGTTCAAAATGTGATATTGTGACTCAACATTATAATATAGTCATAATATTATCAATAATCTATAATGCCTACTTAACTGTTAATTCTGGGAGAGAATAAAGTGAATAACACTCCTTTACATATAAATAATCCACCCTTTTACTGCTACTATAATAAGAAACGATCTCAAAATCTCAGTGGAATTTAAAAATATAAGTTTTTTACTTTTGTTATATAATGGCTAAAGGCTGTCTGGTACCCTTCAATTCTCTCCATGGAAGGACCCAGGTTAAAGGAATAGCCATTATTTAGGACAGCCATTTTGTGACCCCACAAAAAAAAAAAAAAGAAAAAAGAAAAAAAAAAAAAACAAGCAAAGGAAGAACCACTTGACAGCTTATAAAACTGTCTTTCTGAAATAGTATATATCATTTTTAATATATCTTGGCCATACCTATACTTTGGCCGATGCTGACATTCTGTAAAAATGGGCTCAATATGAGAGGAGATACTTTGGCAATCATTCAATAATCCAATATACTGCAGTTCATTCTGTGATTTTAAAAATTCGTGTTTTTTTCTATACACATAAAATGTACTTAGACTCTTTCCAACGGAGTTAATTCAAATGCCCCAATTCTAGTATGTTGTGATAATTTCAGAATTGTCTCTAAGTGGATCCTCTTTATCTGTAGATCTATGAAGTGTAAAGACAAATTATCTGCATTCCTTCACATACACAAAAACAAGGGCTTAACAAATCCAGAAAACTATAATAAACATTTCTTTTCAGAAGGAAGAACATTAGAGTTCAGGGCCATGCCTAGTACATAGCACTTTTGTAATCCCACTGGAAATCCAAGACAGCCCTACACTATGGTGAGGAATAGTCTATGATAATGCTACATTTCTGCTCCCAGGAAGTAGCTTCCAAATCCATAGTTTTCTATGTTCTTCACTCCACCTTCTGAAAGACATTATTCTTCTTCTATGGGAAGGAACATCCCAAAGTCCATTTTAAATCTTGAACAGCTATAGTTAGGCTAGTGTTCTTCTGACAGTGATACAATCTCAAAAACATAGTTAGGTTTTATCCATGTGATTTCAGTTCCTTCTATGTTTACCAATAACTCCAATCACAATTATTTATGGGTAAAATACTTTTTATGTGTGTTTATATGTAGCTTTACATATCTGCTTTTTTAAATTGAGCATATAAGAGCAATATAATTAGAACGTAAAAGTGTTTTAAAATAATACACAATTACAGAATGAGTCAGGAGTCAAAAGTGAAGAAAATGTAACATTGTGAGTATAGTAGTGTATGGATGTCATTGTCCATATCCTCACTACCACCACATCTTACCAACATCATAATCTTCTCTGTGAATTGTAACTCAGCACCAGTCCCATCTGCTCCTCACTCCTCAGTCAGCCCCTGGTCCTTCCCCAATTATCTTGAGCTACTTATCAAATGGCATTTTAATTTTGCATTCAAAAACAATGATAGACTGGATTTTATAAAATTGCCTTACTATGAATACAAGTTTAATCAAGTACAAAAGGAAAGTTTTAATCGAAAATGTCATAAGTGAACATGTTTTTCTTTCATAAATGAGGCTCATAAACAGTAGAGAAAAATATCTAATTTATAAAAGAAACAGATATATCAAAAGAACATTGTTAGTAACCTAACTGGATTAATGGTCACTTCTGTTATACTGAATCCATATCCCGGCATTCTTGCTTACTAACTATATGACCTAAACAAGTTGCTTAAAATTTTGCATTTCATTTTATTTTTCATGAAAATGTAATAACAATTCCTATGTCATGGAATTTAAAAAATTGGCTACAAGAGGCTAGGCATAGTGGCACATGTCTGTAGTTTTAGATACTCAGGAGGTTGAGGTGGGAGAATTGAGGTGGGGGTTTGAGACCACCCTGGGCAACATAGTTAGACCACATCTTAAAAACATACAAAAGCAAATAAAGCAAACATGAATACATGAGATAATTCACACTCATAATAAAAGAATTCAGAAAAGTGACGCATGTAGTGACTTATTCTGTCAGTTATTGTTAGATTTGATGATCAAAGTCAGAAACCTGAGTCTTGCTAGAGATATAAATTCGTTTGCTCAGGATTTATTAGTATTCTCTTAATTACAACATTGTTCTCTGGATAAAGCATCTCAACATGTTCAAAGAACAATGTGAGAATTCTTGTTAAACTAGTGCATGAAAAAATATTTAAGAAGTGAGATAAAGTGTTCAGGAAAATTAACTTAGAATGTAAAAATGGCTAAAACATAACACAAAGCTTTCTTTACTTTTTCCTAATGCTTGCTGTTTTCTTTCATAGAACAGGACTGATATGGTCCACTAAGAGTCACACTGGCACCAGGGAGATAAATGGCAGGTGACATCCCATGTGTCAGTATTCCTAGGATTGAAATGAAGTTTTATCTTGTGAGCCTGGAGTGCTGTGTAGCCATGGACTAGTTAATATTCAAGTCCTTGCTATTTAGATGTTGAAGATGAGACTCTGGAGGTATGTAAATATTAAGGATTGGGCCAAGGTTTAGTATTGACTCAGTTTATTGGGGTATTTAACTTTATCAGATAAATTGCAAAATAAAATTTTCTAGTCATCAATCCATGGTAAAATGATAACATGGAATGATTACTTTTAAAAATGTTTTGGATACATTCCAAGATGGCAACAAAGTGTCATAATGCATGATTATCTGCATAAATGAGTGGGCACAGGAACAAATATGCATGCAAATGTGTTGGCTAGTAGGTGTGTAAGTATCTGACTGGGTAGGGCAGGGGAAACAAGCAACCTGTGCTCTCCTACTGAGATGGCTGCCCCACACAGTTGCTTGGATCCCAGTGTACTCCACGGCTCAGAGGTAGGCATCATTTCTGTGATCTTGCCTGGAAGAAAATGGCAAAAAACACATACTCCCAGTGCCACCTGCCACTACAGCCTTCAGCACCAGATTGGAAATTGGCAGTGGGGAATGCAGAGAAAATACACTGGAGGAATTAGTCACTGAATCCCAGTGAAAAAAAAAAGATGCAGAAACATCCCTCCCACATTTGTCCTGGTAAATGGGTGGAGACGGGCTTCATCCTGCCCATATAAACAGTGGAGCTACTCCCTGAGACTGAGAGGCTAATTCAGCACCTTTCTGAGGTTGATCACTGCCAAACCAAAGAGAATACCCTGCGTGCAGTGTCTCCAGAGAGACAGACCTGTTGAGTAGACCCAGGTACCCCATCCCTCTGAAACATTTGCAAGTCTATGGCTACAATCAGAGATGAAGAACACAGCCCAAGGTGGATAGGTGGGGGTGCGTTTTAAACTGACCCAGCTTCCTTTTCCCAGTGATTCACAAGACATGTGACCCAGGCAAGGAGCATTCTAATCAGAATACATGGAGAGGGCTGATTACAGGTGGATCATTGTCCCCCTAACTGCATGGAGAACAAAGGGACAGATCTAGAGGGTGGAACTCCTTCCTCTCTGCCACAAGCCAAGAGAAGCAGTGCTTGGGTCACATCTACCAGAAACCCGAAGTTTCAAAAATTGCCACAGAGATTACTCAAGGATTACTCAAGGATTTCCCCTGCTCTTTCTATCAATTTGCAGGGGGTGTGTGTATTTCATTTTGTTTTATTCCTTCTCTTTATTCTTATTTCACATAAAAGTACATATGAGTGTGAAAATGTCTACATATTGTCGGTTTTAGGTTTTTCTCTTTTTTACAAGCTTGTTTGTCTGTCTGTTGGTTTGCTTGTTTGTCCTTCTCTTCTTCATTCTCTTCATTGTCCATTCTTCTCCCTTTTCTCTGTCTTAGTTACTTAACTTTCTTTTATGTTATTTTGTACCCAGGGGAGATACATATTTTCCCATTGCATGGACATATTATACATATTATGAGGTGGTGCAAAGTGGGTCCCTGGGGGCCCACATCCCAATAAGCCAACATTGTGATCTGCAGGCAACTTTTGAATATGATCACACTGCAGCACACCTTGTTCAAATCTCAAAGCTGCAGAAGGACAGCAGAACTTCCCACCTCCAACCTGGCCTCCAATCAAACAAATCCAGAGGCTTTACCAAAGGAAAAATAGAGGGTTGAACAAAAAGAAGTGAAAACTACTCACTCTCTCACTAAACAATGGAAGTAAAGAGAAAAGAAAAATCCATCACAAATAAAGAGAAATAAATGAAAAAACATAAGTACCTCATAAAGTCCAAAAATAATAGTGCACGAAAATACAGACTCCAAAACTAAAATAATGAAGAGAACACAGATCAGTTGGTCTCGGACCACAAATGCAGATATCAAGGAATAGTTGGAAAAGATGAATAAGAACAAAGAAAAGAAAGACAGAAACATGAAAGAATTAATTACAAAGATGAAAGCTACAAAGAATACAGTAAATGAAATAAGTAATAAACTGACAGGCATAGAAAGTAGAATTAACCAGGCAGAAAAATAATCTCAGAGCTTGACCAAATATGGAACTAACTCAGTCTGATACAAACATAGAAAGGAAGCTTAAAAAGAAAGAAAAATACCTTCAAGAGATCTGCAATTATATTATGAGACAACTTACACTTGATTGGTATCCTTTAAGCAGAAAAGGATAATAAAAGCAGCCTGGAACGAACATTCCACAAGGCATCCAAGAAAACTTCCCATATATCATCAGAGATATGACTATCCAAACACAAGAGATTCAGAGAACCCCTGTAAGGCATCAAATGAGAAAACCAACTCCTAGACACATAGTAATTTGGTTACACAAAATAAGTCCAAAAGAAAAAAAATCTTAAAGGCAGCAAGAGAGAAAGGTCAGACTACCTACCAGTGAAGACCAATTAGAATATCAGCAGACTTATCCAAAGAAACACTACAGGCTAGAAGAAACTGGAGTCCAATCGCAGAGATCTCAAGGATAAACATTTTCAACCAAGTATTTTCTACCCAGTTAAGCTTCATCAGTGATGGAGAATTAAAGCTTCATCAGTGATGAAGAATTAAAATCCTTCCTAGACATTCAATTTCTATGAGTTTCTGCTGCTTCCAGATCAGCTCTACAAAAGACACTTACAAAAGTATGAAGCACAGAAAAAAATAAAAAGAAGAAGAAAGACCACACTCTTCCCAAGATGTAGATAAAGAGGAAACCAACACAGCAGGCATCATGACTGAAAATTGAGAATGCACACATATATTAAAACAAAAATCAAAAGAAAACCAACAGACAAATAAATAATAATAACAATAACAAAATATATAAGAGCCTCTGACAGAGATAAACTCTCACATTTCAATAATCAGCCTGAACATGATGAACTAAATACCCCACTGAAAAGACATAGAATGGCAAACTGTATAAAAACAAACATGACCCAACAATATGCTGCCTCCAGGAGACACATCTCACCAGAATGGACATTCCCAGAATCAAAGTTAAAAGATGGAAAACAAATTTTCAGGCAAGAAGAATACAAAAGAAAGCAGGGGTTGCAATCTCTATCAGACAAAACAGCCTCTAAACTATCAAAAATTTAAAAGACACAGAATGACACTAAATAATGGTAAAATGTTTGATCCATCAACAAGAATTATTCATCCTAAATATATATGCACCCAAAAGCGAAGCACCAGATTTTATAAAATAGCTACTAAGTAAACTAGGAAAAGATATTGACCCTAACGCTCTCATAGCTGAGGAATGAATACTCTACCAACAACCCTAGATAGATCATTGAGGCAAAAACTCAGCAAGAAGATCAAGAAACACAACTTGATGCTTGAGCAAATAAACTTAACAGAAACTCCACACAACAACCATGGAATATACATTCTACTCATTACCACATGAAACATACTACAAGATTGACCACATCCTCGGCCATAAATCAAGCATAAACAAATTTCATGAGATTGAAATACTGTCATGCACCTTCTCAGATCATAATGAAATAAAAAAATCAACACCAACAAAATTCTCCCCAAAACTCACAAAGATATGGATACTAAACAGCTTGATACTGAAAAGTTCTTGGGTCAACACAGAAATCAAAACAGAAATGAAAAGATTACTAGAAACAAATGAAAATAAAGGTACATCTTATGAAAACTTCTGGGATGCCACGAAAGCAGTACTAAGAAGTGAATTTATATCTCTATGAACACATATTAAAAAATAGAAAGATAACAAGTTTACAGCCTAGCAAATCACCTAAGGGAGCTCAAAAGACAAAACCACCAAAACCCTAACTTCAGCAGAAGAATTCAGATCACCAAAGTAAAAGCCCAAATATAGGACATAGAAGACGGAAATATCGTAGAAAAAAATAAATGAAAGAAAAACCTGGCTACTTGAAAGGATAAATAAGATTGATAGTCCTTTAGCCAGACTGACCAAGAATAAGAGAGAAAAAAGCCCATATTAACAGAATCAGAAATGAAAAGGATCAAACCACAACAGACCCTGAAGAAATACAAAAAAATTATCAGAGATTACTATGCACACCTGTATGGAAACAAACTCAAAAACCTAAATGAAATGAAGGATTTTCTGATATCACACAACCTCCCAACGTTGAAACAAGAAGAAATTCAGACCCTAAATAGACCAATAAAACACAGGAAATTGACTCTGTCATAAGAAAACTATCTACAACAATAAAGCTGTGAACCAGATAGATTTCCCATGGAATTCTACAAAACATACAAGGAGGAGCTCATACCAATCCTACTGAAAGTATTTCAGGCAATCAAGAAAGAACTCTCCCCAAATCATTTTATGAAGCTAACTTTACACTGATACCCTAACCAGGTAAAAATCCAACAAAGAATGAGAACTACAGGCCAATGTCCCTGATGAACACAGATGCAGAGATTATATCAAATTGGATCCAACAACACATCTCAAAAATCATCCACTATGACCAAGTAGGCTTCATCCCCAGGATGCAGTGCTGGTTCAACATCTGCAAGATCATAAATGTAATTAAATACATCAACAGATGTGAAAACAAGAACCATATGATTATATCATTATATGCCAAAAAAAATTTTGATAAAATACAGCATTCCTTCTTGATAAAAACCTTTAAAGACCTAGGCATATGGGGAACATACCTCAAAATAGTAAGAGCTATCTACAATAAACCCATAGCCTAGATATTGCTAAACAAACAGAAATTGGAATCAATTCCTCTGAAAATCAGAATAAGACAAAGAGCCGGCTCTCACCCCTCCTGTTCAACATAAGAGTTGGAAGTCCTAGCTGGAACTATCAGACAAGAGAAGGAAATCAGGGGTATTTAAATAGGAAAAGAGAATGTTAAGTTATCCCTCTTTGCTAATGATATGATCCAACAACCTGAAAACCCAAGATAATCTGTCAAAAACCTTCTTGCACTGATAAAGGACTTTGGCAAAGTCTCAGAGTACAAACAATATGTGCAAAAGATGGCTGTATTCCTATACAACAACAATAAGTAGACAGCAAACCAAACAAAAACCACAATCCCACTCACAATAGACACACACACACACACACACACACACACACACACACACACACACACAAATAAATATCTTGGCCTCTTCCTAACCAGAGAGGTATAAGACCTTTACAACAAAAACTATAAAACACTGCTCAAAGAAATCAAAGAAGAAGAACAAATGAAAAATATATTCCATGCTCATGGATTGGAAGAATCAACATAGTTAAGACATCCAGCCTACAAAAGGCAATATGCAGATTCCATGCAATAACCATTAAATTACCAACATTCTTCTCAGACCTGGAAATTACAATACGTAAATTTATATGGAAACATAAAAGACCACAAATAGTCAAAATAATACTCAGCAAAAGAAATAAAGTGGAAGGTTTCACACTTCCAAACTTTAAACTTTACTATAAGGCTGCAATAATCAAAACAGCTTGGTATTGGTACAAACACAGCATATAGACCAATGGAACAGGATTGAGATTCCAGAAGCAAAACCTCAATTTCTTAACCAAGTCATCTTCAACAAAGCCTCTACCAGCAACCACTGGGAGAGGAGAACCTATTCAGTAAATGGTGCTGGGAAAACTGGTTGACCAAATGCAGAAGATTGAAACAGGACCCCTACCTATCACCACATACAAAAATAAACTCTAAATTGATGAATGACCTAATCATAAAACCTCAAATTATAAGAATCTTAGAAAATGCAGGAGACACCCTTATGGGAGTCAAAGTAGGCAGCCAATTCCTGATCAAATTCCCAAATGCCCATAAGAGATAAGACAAACAAGTGACCCCATCAAATTGAAAGCTTCTGTAAAGTAAAAGAAACCATCAGGAGAATGGGGAGACAACCCACAGAATGAGAAAAAATATTTGTCAATTATATATCTGATAAAGACCTAATATCAAGTATCTACAAGGAACTCAAATTCACTGAAAAGAAAAAACAAACAGCCCTATTAAAAAGTGGGTAAAATATGTAAATAGTTCTCTAAAGAAGACATACGAGCAGTCAACAGAAACATGAAAAAATGCTCAGCCTCACTAATCATCAAATAAATACAAATTAAATCCACAATGAGCTACCTCCAAACTTCAATCAGGATGGCCATAATCAATATCTCAAAAAACAACAGATGTTGGAGAGGATGCAGGGAATAGGGAACATACTCATAAGTGGATCCCGAACATTTATCATAATACTATAAGAAAGGAATTGGCAGTAGTGGGAAACTGCCAGGGAGGAGACACATAATATTAATAAGCACACCTGATCTCAAACCAGGTGAAGTGGGAATCATAGAGAGGCCCAAATTTTACCTGTACGATGACCACTTATCTACCTGATCCTGAATTGTACCTCTTATCTTTAAAATAAATAAAAATAAATTTAAAAATTTAAAAAAAAACATAAATCTTTTATTTTCTCCCTTGACAAAAACCTTGACTCTCGCAATGCTATTACATAATACACATCCTTAACTCTTCTTCAGACTAAAATAAACTTAGTTTACAGGTTCCTTTTATTTTTTAGTTGAAATAGATCTTCAACTTTTCCCCTCCTTTGATCTTCAGTAGTTATCCAGCGATTCATCTTTATGACCTTCCCAGCCATGTTCTGCTCTGGCTTGTGGAATTCCAAAGTGACACATCCCAGTCTCTTCAGAAAATTTGATCTATGGCCAGCGGGCTGCTTCTTCTTTTGTTCAAACTATGTCAGAAACATTAATTTCATGATCCAGTCAAAATTCTTTTCTTTTAAAAAGCCTTTAGGGACCAGTTACTTTCTGTTCAGAACTTGTTTATTTAATTTCTTTCCCACCAATCCCTTGGTTTGTTTGACTTTTGTTGCCAATCTGTCTTTCTAAGGGTTGTACATAGCAAAGGGCTCTGTATCATTGTTAGTTCTTACAATATCAGGTAGACTTTTCTCACAATCCCAGTGTGTCAATTTTCTGGCTCAGGAAATTAAACCAAAATAAAGTATTATTTTTCCACTTCTGCTAATCAGTTCATATTTATTTAAAGGGAATCATATCCGAAGCCCTTTATATTATGGTTAATATCTTCAGTATGAGGTCTCAAAACGTGAAGAAAGGAAAATATGTGGGAATATATATATGGGATTGTATACTATACATATATATATATAATATGTGGAAAATTATTTTTTAAAAAAACGGAGAAGAAGAAGAAAAGAAAGGTAGGGAACACATTAAATATGCTAAACACGTTTCCATGAAGTGGCCTTAATAACAAATACATCATAGTAATGCTAACAACAGCTACCCAAAAGCAGAGTGAAAAATAACACCTAACACTCAAGATTATTTTAAAAATAGCATTAATAATTGCTATCTCAAAGTCATAGTACAATGGAAAATAAAATCCAGTTTTCATTAATTAGGAGAATTTTCAACTAACACGTTGAAAGAAGAACAGGAATAGGAAATCATTTGGGGGGGCATATAGCACAGTAATAATTTTTTTCTGGAGTTATCAATGAATTCATAATCTACCAGTAAAAGTATAATTAAAATCAAAATATTTCTATAGTATTAAGCAAACTCCCCACAAAATACTTGATAAAGAGGAAAAACTGCAACTCTGCAGTGTGGAATCATGGCAGATATTACCTTACTCAAGTTTTCAGTAAACATTTACCAGTTGTAAGACATATAAACATTATGTAATTCCTAATATACAAAATTTACAAAATTAGGTAATATATAAGTAGAATTTAAACATGAGGATATATCAGACAAATCCAAATTAAGGAACAATATACAAAATTACTGGCCAGTATTCTTTCAAAGTGTCAAAATCATACAAGACAAGAAGGCTAAGATGCTATCACAGATTTGGAAGATACTAAGGAGATCTGACAACTAAAGGAGATCTGACAACTATATGTGGTCATGGACTGAATCTTGGACCAGAAAATGACCTTAATGAGATGGCAAAATTTGAATAAGGTGTGTATATTAGTTAATAATATCTTATTACTATTAATTTCCTGGGTATTCATAACTGTATTACAGTTTTATTAATATAAGAGATTACTGTTTGGGGAAGCAGGGTAAAGGATTTCTGGAAATTATTTTTTAACATTTTTATCCTTTTTTGTTTAAAATAATTTTTTTGAAAAAACTGAAATAACGTAGGGACATAACTTAGTTCTTAACATAGCCACGCTTTTTTTATGCTTCCTTCATCTATATTTTCTTGAATCCAAAGAGATGCTGAGCCAATTTCAAAAACTAAGCCTCATCCAACAGCACATTTCAAGGATCAACCATCATGACTAAGTGGGCTTCATATCTGGGATGCAAAGCAGGTTCAATATATGTAAATTAATAAATGTAATATATCACATTACCAGATTCAAAACCAAGAACTACATGATTATCTCATTAGATATACAAAAGCATTTGATAAAATCTAACATCCCAGCCGGGCTCAATGACTTAGCCTGTAAGCCCATGCTTTGGGAGGCTGAGGTGAGTGGATTGCCTGAGCTCGCGTTCTTGATCCGCCTGGGCAACTTGGCGAGACCTCATCTCAACAATAAATATCAAAAAATTAGCTGGGCGTGGTAGCGCGTGCCTGTAGTTCCAGCTACTTGGAAGGCTGAGGCGGAAGGATCACCGGAGCCCAGCAGGTCGAGGCTGCGGTGGCCAGGAGCGGCCACTGCACTCCAGCCTGGGCGACAGAGTAAGACTCCAACTCAAAAAAAAAAAAAAAAATCTAGCATCCCTTCTTGATAAAAACACTCAAATACCTAAGCATCAAAACAACATTCAGGAACATTCCTCAAAATAGCAAGTGCCATCTAAGACAAACTTGATGGGAACAAGCCAACATCATACTTAATGGGAAGAAGTTGGAAGTTCTCCCCCCCGCTAAGATTTAGACCAACACAAGGAAGTCCACTCTTGTCCCTCCTATTTGACATAGTATTAGAAATCCTAACCAGAGCAATCAGGCAGAAGAAAGAAATAATAGGTGTCCAAACAGGAAAAGAGGAATTAAAGTTATTCCTTTTTGCAGATTACATTATTCTTTTTTTTTTCTTAAGCCTTCCTGCTTAATTGGTGTAATAGACATGACACAGTATACAGAGCACACTGAGGCCCAATGGTGCAGGGACAGCAGGGTGGGTGGGGAGTCAGAACACTGCTCACACTTGGCCGAGACACAGATGGCTCACAGACTGACAGAAGGGGACTGACATGTGAAGATGGGATGGGCAGGCAGGCAGCTCAGATCAAGATATGAAGGAGTAGGGGTCTCTGCTAAGTAAATCACTTTAAAAATCAAAGAGAAGGCAGGTGGTTGGGACTGGGTGTTGGACTGAGGCTCAGTTCTGAGATGATATGATTCTATACCTAGAAAATCCTAGGGAGTTTGTCAAAAACCTCCTCACGCTAATAAATAACTTCAGTAAAGTCTCACGATACAAAATTATTGTGCAAAAATCAGTTCCATTTCTATACATCAATAGCAAACAGGCTGAGAACCAAATCAAAAACACAATCTCATTCATAATAGTCACAAAAAATTAAAAAACCTTTGCATCCACCTAACCAAATAGTAAAAGATTTGTACAATGAAAACTAAAAAGCACTAAGCACTGCTCAAAGAGATGAAGGATAATACAAACAAATGGTCTTCCACTCTCATGCTCATGGAGTGGAATAATCAATATCATCAAAATGTCTTTTCTGCCCAAGGCAATTAGACAATACCTATAAAATTGCCAGTGTCATTTTCACAAACATGAAACACAATAGAGAAATTTATAAGGAAGCCAAAATGAGCCTGAATAACTAAAGCATCCTCAGAAAAATAGAGTTGGGGACATCAAACTTTCAGACTTTAAATTTTACTTCAAGGCTACAGTAACCAGGACTGTACAATACTGGTACAGGAGTAGACATATAGACAAATGGAACAGGACAGAGAATCTGGAGATAGAATCAGAGACATTCAACCAACTCATCTTCTACAAAGCCAACAAAAGCCAGCACTGGGAAAAGGAAATCCTATTTAGCAAACAGTGCTGAGAAAACTGGCTGACCACATGCAGAAGAAGGGAACTATCTATCACCATATATAAAAACTAATTCAAAATGGAACAAGGATTTAAATGTGAAATATCAACTTACAAGAATATTAGGAAACCCCATTTTAGATATCAGAATAGGCAACGAATTCATGACCAATCCTCAAAAACAAATGCAGCAAAAGCTAAGATTGACAGGTGGAACCTTATCAAACAATAAAGTTTTCACACAGCAAAAGAAAGCATCAAAAAAATAAACGACCAACAGAATGAGAAAAAAAAATGTGCAAGCTATACGTCTGACAAAGGCCTAACAGCCTGGATTTATAAGGAACTCAAACAAATTGACAGGAAAAAAAGTGAATAAACCCATTAAAAAATGGGCAAATGAAATAAGCAGACAATTCTCAATGAAAGGCATTCAAGAAGTCAACGAAACATTAAAAAAGGCTCAGCCTCAATAATAGAGAAATGCAAATCAAAACTACAATGAGATACTACCTAATGTCAATCAGGATGGCTATCAGTAAAAAATAAGGAAAAAAAATCCAGGTGTTGGTGAGGCTGCAAAGAAAAGACAGCACTTCTACACTGTTGGTGTGAATGTAAGCTAGTTCAACATTTGTTGTAAGCAGTGTGGCATTTTTTTCCTCAAAAAACTAAAATTCAAACTTCAATATGATTCAGCAATTCCACTTCTGGTAATATACTGATAGGAAAATAAATCGTTACCAAAAAGACACTTGCACACATTTGTTCATTGCAGCGTTATTCACAACAGCAAAAACACTGAACCAAACCAAATGCCCATTGAGAGTAGACTACTGGATAAAGAAAATGTGGTTCATACTTGAGAGAATATTACACAATCAAAAAGAACAAAATCATGTCAATTGCAGAATCATGGATGTAGCAGGAGACCATCATATTAAGTGAACTATCACAGAAACAAAAAAACGGAATATCGTATGCTCTCACACATAAATGGACTCTGACCACTGGTCATGTGAGGGCAATGGTAGGAATAGCGGATTCTGGACACTGCTAAAGGACCAAAGGAGGGAGAATGAATAAAGGAGAGAGAATGAATAATGAGTACAAAACCAGCTGGGCTCAGTGGCTCAGCCTGTAATCCCGTGCCTTGGGAGGCTGAGGTGAGTGGATTGCCTCAGACCGCGGGTTCCAGACCCGCCTAGGCAGGCAAGACCTCATCTCTACAATAAATAAAAAAATTAGCCGGGCGTGGTAGCGTGCACCTGTAATTCCAGCTCCTTGGAAGGCTGAGGCGGAAGGATGGCCGGAGCCCAGCAGGTAGAGGCGGCGGTGGCCGGGAGCGGCCACTGCACTCCAGTCTGGGCGACAGAGTGAGACTCCAACTCAAAAAAAAAAAAAAGTACAAAACCACACACTGGATATCAGATCCACTATCAGGAGAGAGAGGCCCCTCTAGCAGCTCAAACCTCACCTGAACACCATTTACTTATGTATTAAATTAAAAAAAAAAATCCATCTTCTCTGTCCCAGGACTGGGCAGAGACCTGTGTTGGCCACTCCCTCTGGCTCTGTTCAGCCTCCAACCTAGGATCAGAGGAGATCTCCACGCCCCTCTGGGATCAACCATTGCTGATCCAGAGAGGAAATTTCAGGAGTGGACACAGAAAGATGGACGCCCCACCCTCACACTGGACCAGGCATGAACACAACTGAGTGGGGGACTTGGCAGCAGCATCAGCCAACGAGTTTGGTGGATTTAGATCTGATACACCCTCCTCCCACAGAAGTCTGTGAGGCAAAAGAAAGCACGCTAAGAGCAACCTGATCGGCGTGCATTGAGAGCAGAGAGGAGGAACTGTAGACCAGAGAGCCCACTACTTACAGCTGAGGTCAGAAGTGGCAGCGGTGCTAGGGAAAGCAACTTGAAGTTCCAGAAAAGGCCGCAGAGGGAGCTCTTTTTTCCTCCCGTTTTTGTGTATGTTTTAGTACTTGCTTTGATTTTGGTTTTTTGGGTGTTTTTTAGTCTTTCTGTTTGCGTATGGGTATTTTTGAGGGCAAGTGCATCATCAGGCTTTTGTTTGTTTGCATGGTTTGAGTTTTTTGTTTTGTTTGCTTGTTTTCCATTAGTTGGTGTGCCTATTTTCCTTCTCCTTCTCCTCTCTCTTCTTCCTTTCATCTCCATTCTTCCTTTCTGTTCTTTTCCTTTTACTTATCTCATTTTGCTTTCATATATAGGCCCCACAACATGGACAGATTGTAAGGTGATGGAAAGTGGGTCCCAGGTGTGATGGGGGAAGCTGTGGTTCAGAAGCTACCTGCAGATCACAGTTTCCACTGACAGGTGTGTGGGCTCCGTCGGACCCCACAGTTCAGGCTGAAAATCCAGTCTACCAAAATAAAAGCCTAAATACAGGGCATAGAAGACAAAAGTATCATGGAAAAAATCAACAAAGCAAAAAGCTGGTTCTTTGAAAGTATAAACAAAATTGATGAATCCCTAGCCATATTAACCAAAAAAAGCCCATATAAACACAATCAGAAATGAAAAAGATCAAACCACAACAGACACTGAAGAAATATACAAAAGTATCAGAGATTACTATGCACAACTATATGGAAACAAACTCAAAACCTAAATGAATTGGAAAACTTCCTGACATCACACAACCTCCCAAGGTTGAAACAAGAAGAAATCGAGACATTAAATAGACCAATAACAACCCCCAAAACTGACTCTCTCGTAAGAAAACTATCCACAAAAAAAGTCCTGGACCAGATGGTTTTCCAGTGGAGTTCTACAAAACAAACAAGGAGGAGTTGATACCAATCCTACTGAAAGTATTCCAAGCAATGGAAAAAACAGAACTTTCCACAAATCATTTTATGAAGCTAACATGACACTGATACCCAAACTGGGTAAAGATCCAACAAAGAAAGAGAGTTACAGGCTAATATCCCTAATGAATATAGATGCAAAAATACTCAACAAGATTCTAGCAAATTGGATCCAACAGCATATCTCAAAAATCATCCACCATGACCAAGTAAGTAGGCTTCATCCACAGGATGCAGAGCTGGTTCAATGTCTGCAAGACCATAAATATAATTAAATATATCAATAGATAGAAAAATAGGAATTACATGATTATATCATTAGACACAGAAAAACTTTTGATAAAATCCAGCATCCCTTCTTGATAAAAATTCTTGAACACCCAGGCATAGAGGGAACATACCTCAAAATAGTAAGAGCCATCTACAATAAACTTACAGCCAACATGTTGCTAAATGGACAAAAATTGGCAGCATTTTCCCTGAAAACAGAACAAGACAAGGTTGCCCACTTTCACCCCTCCTCTTCAACATAGTCTTGCAAGTCCTAGCTAGAACAATCAGAAAAGACAAGAAAATCAAGGTTATTCAAATAGGAACAGAGGAAGTCAAGTTAACCCTCTTTGCAGATGATATGATTCTATACCTTGAAAATCCAAGATAATTTCTCAAAAACCTGCTTACACTGATAAAGAACTTTGGCAAAGTCTCAGGGTACAAAATTAACATGCAACAGACAGTTGCATTCTTAGACACCAAAATCAAACAGGCAGAGAACCAAATAAAAAGCACAATCCCATTAACAATACCCACACCCCCCCACACACACAAAGAAATACCTTGGCATCTTCCTAACCAGAGTAGTCAAAGACCTTTACAACGAAAACTTCAAAACATTGTTCAAAGAAATCAAAATTGACACACATAAAAATGGAAAAATACTCCTTGCTCATGGATTGGAAGAGTCAACATTGTTAAGATGTTCAACCAAAGGCAATCTACACATTTAATGCAACACCCATTAAATTACTAGCATCATTCTTCTCAGACCTGGAAACAACAATACAGAAATACACATAAAAAAATAACCAACCATGAATAGCCAAAACAGTCCTCAGCAAAAGAAACAAAAGGGGAGTTATCAGACTTCCAGATTTAAACTTTATTATAAGGCTACAATAATCAAAATAGCCTAGTACTGGTACAAGAACAGGCATATAGACCAATGGAATAGGATAGAGATTCCAGACGCAAAACTTCAATTTCTCAACCAACTCATCTTTGACAAAGCCTCCACCATCAATCACTGGGAAGAGGTGAACTTACTCAGTAAATGGTGCTGGGAAAACTGACCACATGCAGGAGATTAAAACAAGACCCATCCTATCTCCATACACACAAATCAACTCTAAATGAATCAAAGACCAAATATAAAGCCTCAAACCATAAGAACCTTAGAAAATGCAGACAACATCCTTATGGAAATTGCAACCAATCCCTTATCAAATTTCCAAATGCCCATGTCGTAAAAGATGAGATAGACAAGTGGGACCCCATCAAACTGACAAGCTTCTGCAAAGTCAAAGAAACCATCAAGAGAGTAGGGAGACAGCCCATAGAATGGGAAAAAAATATTTTTCAACTGTATATCTGACAAATGCCTAAACTCTAGCATCTACAAGAAACTCAAACATGCCAAAAAGGAAAAAAAAGAGTCATGTTTAAAAGTAGGCAAAGGATATGAATAGACACTTATCAAAAGAAAACATACCAGCAGCCAACAGATACATGAAAAAATGCTCAGCCTCACTAATCATGTAATGCAAATTAAGAAAGAAATGCAATTAAAGAAATGCAAATTAAAACCAGACTGAGATGCCACCTAACTCCAATCAGGATGACCATCATCAATAACTCAAAAAAACAACAGATGATGGAAAGAATGTGAGGAAAAGGGAATGCTTCCACATGGTTGGTGGTAATGTAAACTAGTACCATCTCTGTGGAAAACAGTGCGGCAACTCCTAAAAGATCTAAAAATCAACCTTCCACACAACCTTGCAGTCTCCCTTCCGGGAATATACCTGAAGGAACTGAAATCATTCTACAAAAAAATACCTGTGCATGCATGTTTAATGCAGCACTATTCACAATAGCAAAAACATGGAACCAACCATGCTGCTAATCGAAAGTAGACTGGATTAAAAAAAGGTGGCACATGCACACAACAGAATATTATGCAGCCATAAGAAGGACAAAATTATGAAGTTTGCAGCAATTTGGATGACTTTAGAGTCTATAATACTCAGTGGTCTATCACAGAAACAAAGAACTGTGTACCACACATCTCACTCATTAGTCGACCATGAACAATTACCATAATACTATAAGAAAGGGATTGGTAGTAGTGGGAAACTGCCAGGCACACTTCATCAATAAGCCTACCTGATCTCAAACCAGGTGAAGTGGAGAACAAAGTGAGGTCCAAACTTTACCTGTACAATGACCATTTGTATACCTAACCCTGAATTATACCCCACATCTTTAAAATAAAAAGAACTTTAAAATAATGATAATTTTAATATACTTGAGTTAACCTCCAGCAATAGAAATAATATTACTGATTCTGAGTTTTCAGATGATAGAGCCATTCGAACATTTATTGATTTAATCATTCAACTACTTTTTGAGCAACCAATATTGTACATTGTCCCTTCTCTAAGCAATGAAAATAAATAGTATTTTCTTTTATGAAACTCAAAGTCTAGTAGGGATATGTGGCAGAAATGGCAGATATGAACTGTTTACCCAAAATAGATGTTCTGCCTTTGTGAGAAAAAGATACTGAGAGGCTGTTAGCCAGCAAGGGATACAATTCCTGGCATTCTTTGCATCTAATTATGTCCAAAGAACTAGATTTTACCTACAGAATATAAACCAAAGTGGTATGTATTAGTTCCTGTTTGGCGTTTGTAAGAAGTAGCATGCCATTTCTTTTCTCATCTGCTCACTGAACCTAAAAGATAGTAGAATCATAAAAGGAAAGAGGTTAGGTCCCAGAATCATCACATGGAGGAAAGTCATTCAGCCACTAGGAAAACTGTTCTTGGACTTAGAAATGCCCTGCCATGGTACCCTAAGAACCACGATGACAGACTGAGCACAAAACAGCACTCCATGAACCCTCATTTTTTTTTTTTTTACAAGAAATAACCAGCCGCAACAAACCTGCCAAAATTAACATTAAATAAACCTTCCTCTTTTGAAATGCTTAAAACTGCTTGCAAATCCCTTGCAGCCAATCAAAAGCTGTCAAATGCAGTTAGAGACCCATTGAAGAGCCTCTTTCACTTCCAAAATATCACTTCAATAGAACTCTTGCTATCAGAAATTGTCTCATGGTATTGTTAAAACTTTCCTTCCTGACACATTTAAACCCCCAGCTGAAAGGAAATTGGCAGATGGGTTCTCTTGCCCAAGTTTATGAATAAGCAAGCTTTGTTAATTTTATCCAAGTCTTAGTTTTGTCTTTGACAGAATATTTAAAAATTTTTGACAAGATTGTTATGAGTGAGAAATAAACCTTTATTATGAAAAAAACAAAACCCTTAGTCTTAGTTACCAGGCAGCTTCCACTTCTTTTCTCAGAGAATACTCACTCTTGGAGTCTAAGTCACCATATCATAGAGCAGTAAAGTAGTTAGATAATGAGGGGAAATCATGAGAATACAAAGAGAGAGAATACAGATAAACTCAGAACAACCTTCAAACTATGGCTGTGAAAGTGTCAGACGTGAATACAGCTTTTTTTCTGGATTCTCCAGCCTAGTCCCGCTGCCAGCTGAATGTCATCAGCTGACCCCAGTTGACCCTGGAGGAAAAGAAACTCTCAGCTGAATCCTACTAAGTTCTTGGCCCATGGATCTTCAGCATAAAAGACTATTGCTTTAATCCATGAGTTTGAGGCTGATTTACTATGCATAAATACATAATAAGAACAGGTAGTGAGAATGCTGTTTGGTTGGCATGACAATGGCTGCAGCTATCTATCCCATTCTCATCTCTTATCCTTAAAATCTGAATCCCAAATGTGTTGTAAAAATATGCTCAGTTTAATGACTATAGTTCTTCCTGGCCTCCCTTATCGATCTCTGTGGTCAAGTGACAAAAAATATGCCTGTATATATAACCAGAAATACTGTTTGCACACTCTGGAAGACGTCCTGAAGCTTTTTTTCCTCCTTTCTTCTCTGGACCAAAATGTGGATGTAATTATTTGTACTACAGCCATCATCTTGGAACCTGAGAAGGAGGATTATAAACTTGAGGTGTTAGAGATTAGTGCTGTAAAGATCCCCAAGCTTTGTAACTTCAACAAGCTAGTGAAATTATATTTTCAAGAACAAAAAAGGCACATATATCAACAAAAAATGTATAGTAGAAGTGATATATGAAGATGACACTAACTATTGCAGTGAGTATTTAAGAAAAAAATAATTGGGAAGGAAGTAATTCATTTAAAGAATTTTAACAAAATTAAAATGTAGGCATACCTCATTTTATTGCACTTTATTGTGCTTTGTGGATATTGAATTTTTTACACATTGAAGTTTTGTGGCAACACTGTTTAGCAAGTCTAGAAGCATCATTTTTCTAATAGCAAATGGTTATGTTTTTAATTCACGTTTTGGTAATTCTTACAATATTTCAAATGTTTTCATTATTATTATTATATCTATTATGTTGATTTGTGATCAGTGATCTTTGATGTGGCTATTGTAATTGTTTTGGGGCACCACAAATGACACCCATATAACATGACAAATTTAATCGACAAATGTCATATGTGTTCTGATTAGTCCAATGACCAGTCATTCCTCCATCTCTCTTTCTTTCCTCAGGTCTCAAATTTAGTGAGATACACAATATTGAAATTAGCCAGTTAATAATCCTCCAGTGCTCTCTAAGCGTTCCACTGAAGAGTCACACATCTCTCGCTTTAAATGAAAAGCTAGAAATGAGTAAGCTTAGTGAAGAAGATAGGTTTAAAGCTAAGATAGGTCAAAAGCTGGGTTTCTTGTACTAAACAGTTTGCCCAGTTGTGAATGAAAAGAAAAGTTTTTGAAGGGAATAAAAAAATGTTACTCCAGTGAACACATGAATGATAAAGTGAAATAGCTTTCTTGCTGACACAGAGAAAGTTTGAGTGGTCTAGATAGAAGCTCAAACCAGTCACAACATTCCCTTAAACCAGAGCCTAATCCAGAGGAAGATCCTAACTCTTTAATTTTACAAAGTCAGAGAGAGGTCAGGAAATTTCATAAGAAAAGCTGGAAGCTAGCCGGGCTCGGTGGCTCAGCCTGTGGTTCCGAGCCTTTGGGAGGCTGAGGTGAGTGGATTGCCTGAGCCCGTGGGTTCGAGACCCGCCTGGGCAGCGAGACCTCATCTCTACAATAAATCAAAAAATCAGCCAGGCATGGTAGCGTGCGCCTGTAATTCCGGCTACTTGGAAGGCTGGGGCGGAAGGATCGCCAGAGCCCAGCAGGTCGAGGCTTGCGGTGGCCGGGAGCGGCCACTGCACTCCAGTCTGGGCGACAGAGTGAGACTCCAACTCAAAAAAGAAAAAAGAAAAGCTGGAAGCTAGTAGAGGTTGGTTCATGAGGTTTAAACTTTAAAATATCTGTCTCCTTGTCATAAAAGTACAAGGTGAAACAATAGCTGCTGATGGAGAAGCTGCAGTAAGTTTTCCAGAAGATCTAACTAAGGTAATTTATGAAGATGACTACACTAAACAACAGATTTTCAATGTAGATAAAACAGCCTTCTATTGGAAGAGGATACCATCTAGGTCTTTCATAGTTAAAAAGAAGTCAATGCCAGGTTTCAAAGCTTCGAAGGGCAGATTGTCTTTTTGTTAGGGGTTAATGCAGCTGGTGACTTTAAGTTAAAGCCAATGTTCATTTATCACTTCAGAAATCCTAGGGACTTTAAGAATTATCCTAAATCTATTCTACCTGTGCTTTATAAATATAAAAGCAATGCCTGAATAATAGCCCGATTTAATGAATAGTTTAAGCCCACTGTTGAGAACTACTGCTCAAAAAAATTCCCTTTCAAAATATCACTGCTCACTGACAATGTGCCTGATCATCCAAGGGTTCTGATGAGGATGTACAAGGAGACTAATGCTGTTTTCATGCCACTGTTGAAATGACAGCAAAAGGATTTAGAACATTATACCAATTAGTTAATAAATATCTGCAAGGTTTGAGAGAATTGACTCCAATTTTGAAAGAAGTTCTACTGTGGGTAGAATGCTATCAAACAGTATCAAATGCTACATAGAAATCTTTCATGAAAGAAAAAGTTTGGTGCAGCAAACTTCATTGTTGTTTTATTTTTTTAAATTGCCACAGCCACCCCAAACTTCAGCAATCATCACCCTGATTAGTCAGCAGCTATCAACATCAAGGCCGGATCCCACCAGCTAAAATATTACAAGTTGATGAAGGATCATTAGAATTTTTTATTAATAGAGTATCTGCAATGAAAGAATATATATTGTTTTCTTTAGATACAATGCCATTGCACACTTAATTAACCACAGTATAGTGTAAGCACAACTTTTATATGCTCTGGGAAACCAAAAAAAAATTGTATGACTTGCTTTATTGTGATAGATGGGTTGTTACAGTTGTCAGAAACCAAACTCAGAAAATCTCCAAGGTATGCCTGTATCATTTGGCTGGGCCTTGAGATCCTAATATTCAATGACCACACAAGAAAATCCTTCATTCTTTCATCTCCACCATTAGCTAACATCCAAAATTGTATTATGCATCCTAGTATATATTTGCCATTTATTACCCATTTAATTTATGTAACTGTGGTTGTATTTCTTATTTTTAATAAATATCTTATTATATAAAATGTAGAAATAAAGATTACAAATGCAAATGAAAATTACTGCATTGTCTCTCTTCCCTGTCACCAATATTGTGAATTTGGTATTTATCATTTCTATTTACATGCATATAACTAAAATTACATGTATCATTCTTATTCAGTATATAGTAATCATTGCCATAATTTTGAACTTCATGAAAATATTGTCATTCTTTATATATCCTTCTGAATTTTAATTTATCATAATCACATTTTTGAAATTTAGCTATAGATACATGCAAATATAATTTATTTATTTCACTTCTCTGTAGGATTTCATTGCACAGGTATTACGAAGTATATTATTCCATTCTATCACAAATAAATATTTAACTTGTTTGTACATTTGCTACTAGTTCAAAAACTAAGACATTCCCTTATGAATGTCCTTATGACACTGTTAAGACACTTATACCCTTATGAATATTACACTGTATTCATTTACTACTAAATCATTCCTGTTACTTCTCCTGTTCTAAAGATGCTACTCACTTCCTATATTTTATTTTTCTAGGTCTTGGAAACCAGTTTAGAAGATGTTGGGCATGGATGAAAAAGATAATTTGAGGATTTCTGCCTTCCAATGCTGACTTGGGCAGAAATTAAAAGTCCAATTCATGACAATGCTCAGGATATTTGGTATCTGAAATAAAAATCTTAAACCTGGTTCTGTATGGAGAATTTAAAATATCATTTTACCATAGTGTAGATTCTCCAATAACCCAAAATCTGAGAATGAAGAAAGGCGTAGAGTCCAGCAGTGGATAATCACAATGACTATGAGTTACTTATTCAGAAAATTATCCTGATTGCTCAATTATAAGTAGTCAATTCAATCTACCCAAGTCATTTTAATGGAATGGACCTTTCCTTTCTTACTGTTCCTGTTTTTAAAAAGCTGAACGTTAATTAGGAATTTCAATGTAATTTTTAGGAAGTTTGAAGACATTTCTACTTTTCTCAACATCACCTGACTAAAAATATAGACCTTCAAAGTTTGTGGAATGCTAGTAAGGTCAACATGACATAAATTTAGACAGTTAAATTCCATTATCTAGGTTTATACCTGTTTTACTTTTTCATAGCCATCATTTTAGAAAATATAATTTCTCTGTGTCTGCTCATTCTGAGCTGCATTACAGTAAGCATACGTTCTTTTGTTCAAGGTTTACCTGAAAGATGTATACCATAATCTGTGCCCGTGGGTAAGAGATGAAAACCTTCAGGTTCCCAAAAACGCAACAAAGAGGAGAAATGCTGTAACTAGGCCTTATTAAGATTCAGCGCCATATACTGAATATAAGATCCTAATTAACTTCCAAATATTAAAAATTTTATCAGCACCTGAAGACACTAAATATGAATGCCCTCGGAAGAAAAGGGAGAAGTCACCTTGGGGATGAGAACTAGATGGGCCATATGGTTTCTGCTTAGTCTTAAAGAGGGAAGAATGAAGCAAGCTTTCAAGATACTCTTCATTTGATTTTTAGTTTAGCATTCTTGAGATTCTTTGCATATGCAATTGTATTTTATTTTTGTTTATTCCTAAGTTTGGAGCTGACTCTTGAGCAGATGGCTAAGAGAGAAGAGAATTTACTCGTCTGATTCGTAGTTCCCTCAGTTACACTAACTCATTTACAATTGATTCACTCCTCCTTTATAATAGTTTTAACTCCTTCATAAAGTCAATAAATGTTCTACTTTAAAAAAAAACTGTACTAATAACATCTTAAGGTAAATTCAATACACAAGTAAAAAATACAATTCTATGTATTCATGTAGTCTCTCAAACTTTTTATTCCTAATTGGAGCTTTGGCCTGTAAATAGAAAGAAAAAAAGAAAGCCCTACAAAAGCTTCCATACAAAAAACCCTGGGAAAGAAAATAGGATGCCTAAGAACTAATTGTGCATTTGGACAAACATGTACAACCCTGACATGTATCCTGTTAGAAGAACAAAAATAGAGTGAGTCAATCTTAAGATAATTGTGATTCTCAACATACTTTATTCTTGCATGATTTATTAATCATTAACTCAAGTAATAATAAGTGCATTGAAAATGAGTTTTCAAATTACATATGTCCCTCTTGTGTTGAATTATGCTATCAGCAATCATTAGAGTTTGATATATAAAATTATCTTCATAAATCTTAGGTGTTAATTTTCAGACTGGAAGAACACTCCATGTCTCTGATTCTTGTGTTTTGGAGAAATGAAGGAGGGATGGGAGATGTAAATAGAGGCAGTAGGACACAGATCTGAGGCTGCCAAGATGGTTGGTTTGTGATGCACAGAGGACCCTTCAGAAACTTTGGAACACATTTCTCCCAGCCTCCTGCAGTGCTATTGTCCCAACATTATTCAATACAATGACTCATGAGGAAAATTTGCTATAATTCAAATTAAGAATTAATTCATATTGGATCAACCATGTAAATATGTCTAAGAAGATTAAGTCAGGGTCCAGAAAATAGTAAGCTGTATGTAAGTGTTAATTAATAATATAATAAAATTAGATCAGAGGTGAAGCTGTTTAGTTTCATCTATGGTTTGAAGTTGTTTTTATTGCATATTTTGTTTTTTCCTTTTTTTTTTCCTTTGACAGAAGGTTCTTTGTTCCAGCTAAGACAGGATAAAATGTTTAAAACAGTGTTTGGCCTTTAAAACTTACATAATGGAACACTATGCATTGTAAAATGTTTCATGCAACCTATTAGCTCCAAAGCGTTGTGTATAATTTTTAATACTCTCTGAAATTTGTATAATTTTTTATTAGTTTCTGGAGGGCATAGAATAATGCTTTTCTCTATTTCTAGAGCCTGAAAAAAGTTAGGATGATAATCATTACTTAATAAAAGAATTCTTGTATGTTAAAATGTTAAGGAAGATTTGAGAGCCTGTGGGTAGATTCACTTCAATTTATATTTTAAACTTTAGTAATGATTGCATATTTTTGGAACTATAAACAGCTATGCTTTCAATTTCTTTCATTAATTTTTTTAAAAGCTTCATTTTCTTTGCTGGATATTGAGCTCCTAGATCAGAAACAATGCTGTGCAGAGTAACAACAGTGTATAAAGCATTCTGTAAGTCAGTGGATGTTGATTTTGTTACTGAGGCTAAGAATTTCAATATCCATAATAAATATATATTTCAGTGGATACTAAGAGAAGTCCTTTTCCTGGTGAAAGTGTTTTATATAATCAGATCAGTTCTTAGGGAGCAATTCAAATCATATAATAAAACAGTGGTTCATAATCAAGTGGTAAGTTTCTATTAAGGCTCTATAGAAATCCAGAAGCAATTTCTCAAAATGAGAATGATTATTTATTTATGGAAGATGGCAAGGCATCATTCAAAATTCTTCATATTCTTACAAAATTAAATAAACTCTTACCATATAATTCAGCAACAGAACTTCTTAGTATTTACTCATATGAGTTGGAAACTTTTGTTCACACTAGTACCCGCACAAGACTGATTATAGAAGCTTTATTCATAATTGCTAGAACTTGAAAGCAACATAGATGTCCTTCATTAGATGAACAAACTGTGATACATCTAGGCAATGGAATACTATTCAGTGCTAAAAAGAAATGAGCTATCAATTCATGAAAAGACAGAGAGGAATCTTAAACGCATACTAAGTGAAAAAAGTCAATCTGTAAAAGATACATACTGTATAATTCAGACTATATGAAATTCTGGAAAATTCAAAACTATGGATTCAGTAGAAAGATCTGTGTTTCCCAGGAATTGGCAGGTGGTGTGAATGATGAATAGGTGGAACACAGAGAATTTTTAAGGTGGGGAAACTATTCTGTACGATGTCATAATGGTACTGTGTGATATATCACATAAGTGAAAACTTACGCGTTTTGGTGCTCTGTCATCAGGTACATATATTTTTAATTATTACATCTTCTTAGTGGATTGATAATTTTATCATTTTAAAGTATCCCTGTCTGTCTACATTACAACTTTAATAATAATGGTTCTTTATTGACAAGCATTTGGTAAATTATTTTATTTCAAACTATTTAAATTATTAAAGCTTGCCTTATGCCCAAGGATATGGTCTAACACAGAGAATGATCTATGCATGCTTAAAAAAAAACATGAATTTTGCTTTGGTTGGATGTAATGTTATATAGATATGTGTTAATATTGTTTGTAGTTTTATTAAAGTCTTCTGTTTTATTCTGTATGATAAATCATTATACATGTGATGCATTATTATAAATTTGTCCAAACACATAGAATGTCAAACATCAAGAATGAACTCTAATGTAAACTGCGAAATTTGGGTTATGATGCATCAATGTGGTTTCATCAACTGTAAGGAACACACCACTCTAGTATGGAATGTTGGTAGAAGGGGAGGCTGTGCCAGTGTTAGGGTAGGGAGTACATTAAAAACGTCTACCCTCTGCTCAATTTTACTGTGAATCTAAAACTAATCTAAAGAAAAAAATCTGTGTAAAAGGTTAAAAAGCAAGATTTTGGTAAATTGTTTATCCCAAAAAGAATTATAATAGTATTTTTTACTTTATAAAGATAATTATTTTCTTTGTGTATTTTACCCGTAAGTTATTTTTTGTATATTTGTATTGTTACTTTAGATGAAAATTTATATTCATGAAGTAATTTCATATTTTATTCTAAAATTTTAGATCAGATATAATATTTGAAAATCTGCTCAGAATGTAGTTTAATATTCATTATTAGAAAGTTAAGTACCACAAGAACTGAAATATTTTATTTTTGATAGTATGCATAGTATGCTAGATAAATTTTATTTGATCAAAAGCTGCTTTGACTTCTTGTTTTGTTCCACTTAAGTGACTTTGCATTTAAAGTTATTACCAATGAGTATCTCTTTTAAAAAATTACTCAGTATTTTCCCAAAATAATTGCTAATTTTGATCCTTTTGAATTATTAAAGCTTGCCTTATTTCCATGCATATGGTCTAACTTAGAGAATGATCTATGTGTGCTTAAGAAAAACATGCAGTTTGCCTTTGTTGGTTGGAATATTATAGAGATATTTGTTAGATGTAGTTGGTTTATAGGTTAGTAAAGTCTTCTATTTTGGTGATTGTTTTCTAATCACCTGTTCAATTAATTACTGGTAGTGGGATACCTAATTCTCTATGTAGTAATATGAAATTATACATTTTGGTTTTAAATTTTGTCAGTTTTCACTTATGAGCGTTGGTGCTCAGTAATTAGGTATGTATATTTTTATAATTATTCCATTTTCTTAATGGATTGGCAACTGTATCATTCAAAAATATCCCTCTCTGCCTATATTCAAACTTTAATAATAATGGTTATTTTATTGGTCAGTAATTAGTAAGTTATTTTATTTGAAATATATGTGCATTTTGAATATTTTTCCATTTTACTGTCAACTTATTTGTCTTTGAATCTAAAGTGTGTATCTTGTAAATAGCACATAGTGTAATTACATTTTTTCATTTTACTTTTGTATATGTCTCATGTCTTTCTTCTTTTTCTATTACACCATTACTGTCTTCCTTTGTGTTAAATAGTTAATTTTTCCTGTAACACTTTAAGTCCATTGTTATTTCTTTTACTATTTAAAAACATATTCTAGTGGCTTTCTTGAGGGATTACAAGTAAAACCTTAACATGAAACTAGTTTGGATTAATACTAACTTAATTTCAATTTTATACAGAAATTTTGCTAATATATAGCACCATTCTCTTTTGTGCTATTATTTTCATTAAAATTAGATTTTCATACTCCATTAACAAATCAACACAGATTCATAATTATCATTCTGGGTCACTGTCCTTCAACTCAGGAGAAGTAAAGAGTTGTTAGGAAAAAAATACATTTATATTATGTATTTTACTACCTATGAGTTTAATTTGACCTATGTTCTTTATTTCTTGTTTTGGATGTAAGTTACCCTCTAGTATCTTTTTCTCTTAGCCTAAAGGACTACCCTAATATTTTCTTTTGTATGGCAGGCATACTAACTATGAATTCCCTCAGTTTCTGTTTATTCTGAAGTGACTTTATTTAGTTTGCATTTTTTGAAGAATAGATATAAAACTTTTGGTTGACAGATTTGTTCTTCCAGCAATTTGAGTATGTCATCTTTTTGCCTTCTGGAGTCAGTGGTTCCTAATAAGTTAGGTATCAGTTTTATTGTGGTTTTCTTATATATGTTAAACCTTTTTTCTCTTACTCCTCTCAATATTCTTCTATTGTCTTTTGAATAAAATATCATTTGACTATAATGTGTTATTGTGACTCTCTTTGAATTTATTCTACTTGGGATTTGTTGAATTTACTAGATGTGTACATTAATATTTGTTAACACATGTTGAAAGTGTTTGATAATTATTTATTCAAATATTTTTTCCTCTTTCTCTCCCTCTCCTTTACTTATGAGATTTCCATCATATATATGTTGGTACACAGGTCTCTGAGGCCCCTTTTTTTTTATTATTATTCTCTTTTCTTTCTGCTTATCGCAATGGATAATCCCAATTGACCTGTTTTCAATTTCACTGATTCTTCTATCAGTTTAAATCTACTGTTGAGTCCTTCTAATGAAATCTTTTATTTCAGTTGTTATACTTTCCAGCCTCAACATTTCTATTTTGTTCTTTTTAATAATTCCTACATTTTTTGTTGATATTCTTTACTTGGTGATACACAATTTTTATACTTGTAATTATTTGAACATGGTTTCATTTTGCCCTTTAAATGTATTTATAAAAAATTATTATGATTATTTGTTTAGTAAGTCCAATGTTTTGGTCCCCTGAGGCACAATTTCTCTCTCTTTTTTTTTTTTCCTTGTACATGTCTTCATCTACATATGACATACTCTCCATTGTCACAAATTTTTTGGAAAGTACACATTTTAGATAATATGATGTGACAACTCGGGAAATTAGATTCTCCTTCTCTTTCTTAGATTTATCATTGTTGCTATTTTTGTCATTGTTAATGTTGTTATTGCTTCTTCTACTTTTTGTTCATTTGGTGAATTTCCTGAACTAATCCTATAATATTTTCCCCTTAGTGTGCATCCCCTGCTGTCTCTACTTAGTTTGCTATGGTCAGTTGTTTATTGTACAGATATTTTCTTAAATGCCTTGAAACTATAAGTATACCACTCTTGACTGAGAACTATGTGTGTGTACGTGTGTGTGTGTGTGTGTGTGTGTGTGTGTGTGTGTGTGTGTGTGCGCGCCGCACATACTCAGGAGATATGACTGCCTTAGCCTTAACTTTATTTATGCAGTCTCAAAATCACCCAGCAGTGAAAGATCAGGAAGCCTTTTAAACATTTTCTCTGCATGCACACAACCCTGTCTATGTATGTGATTGTTCTAGTTTTCCAGACATGAGTGTATGTTAGAGCTTTCAATATTCTCTATGAACATCTCATTCCCTAAATCTTTTTATATTTTTGACCGGACTCTTGTTTGTCCCACGTGGCACTGTAGCCTCAAACAGATGTCACATTAAGCAATTGCTGCTGATTGTTACTAACAAATGCCCTTAGGATAGAGCTTTTTCTGCTTTACATTCTCCAAGTCAGTCCAAATCATAACAAAACACTGCAAAGGGGATTTTTCCAGAGATCTGTAAGACAGATCAAATACTTAGAGACGATGCTTTAAGGATAGAATTTTTGAGGAGCTCCAATCGCATTCTCCTCCCTCTGGTGGCAAAGCTGATGATTTTCACAGCTACCAAGGTGATGAGCCAACTGTTTCTCAAGATTACTGTGAAGCTGAGGAGTGGAAGATGGGAACAGGCCAAGTTAAAAGGCTATAAATTCTGCTGTTTGTGCTGAGGTTTAGCAGTCTTTTTTGAGTCAATGTTCTTCTCGTTTTTTTTTCAACTTTTGGTTAATTTCCAGAGTTTAGAAAAGTGAATTTTGAAAAATATTGTCATTGTTTTATTGTTTTATTGAGGAACAGAATTACAAAGATCCTTATTCTCATACTTTGAGTTTTGATTTTTCTGCCAGTAGTTTTGTTTTAATTTGCTCTTCAGTGTTTGTGATAATTGCTTTATGTATTTCATTGCCTAGGATTTTTAATTTTATTCAGTAGAAGAAATAGAATAGCATATGCTTATCCCCTTTTAATCACAACTGGAACCTCTGTAGCATATTTTTTATTCAAATCAAAATGGGAACATTCTAAAACAAATTTGCTGTATTCACTCACTGATTCATAACAAAACAACCTGGAAAATGCATTATTTTTATAAAGGCCAACACCCCTCCCAGAATTGTTGTAAATATACTTACACATTAAATGTTATATACGCAAATAAATTTTTTTAACCCTATATATTTTGTACCATATATTCTTTCAAACCCCAATTATAAAATAATTTTTAGCTCAGATAAATGTTTTTATTTGGTTGTTATAAAAAGGGAATAATATATGTATGTCTAACAAAATTAAAATTTTGATAGTACACAAGGACCACATTAGACATTACTTTAAGAGTACTTTTCTATTATTCAACTTGTGATTGTTTTTAAGCAAACATGTTTTAGAAAAAGAGTTGTTAAATAATCTAGAATTAAAGAATCCAAATTCACAACTTTGTTCAGTTTTGAAGTTACGTGAAAATTTTCCAAAAGTACACAATCTATGTTGGCCACATTGGCTAGGTCACTCTGGACCTTATCTAGAGTATGTGTCAGAAAACTAAATTATAATAATGTATGACGATGCAATTATGTATCAGGAAGCCCAAAGTTTCAGATAAACATGTTTAGGAACACAACTTGAGAAATATTGCTGTAGGTTGGAGAGTGGCTTAAATATCCTAAAATATCCAGCTCTAATGGCAAGTAAGATACATATAAACACGTATACATTTTTTAATATAAATCTTTGTATTTAACCATATTTTAATACATTTTACATTTCATTAATTTAAAACATAATAATTAGTAAGATCTAATGTTGTTTATGAGGATTTTATCTTATCCAGAATTTCACATGCATTGTTTTATTTGTTCTCTGTAATAAACATTTAGATGGAAAATACAGATTTCTTATTTAAAAACTCTTGAATCCAAAGTAGAAAAAGTATAAAAGTAGATTACTATGGTAGTGAGGCTACCAGAGACTACATATTTTGTAATTTCATGCAAAAGATTAATAAATGTTTTCATATTTTAATAAATTGATGTGCTTTTAGTGATTCACAGCAAACAACATGGTACTTAATTCAAATGTTCTGATTATCATGAAAAAAGTAGTAGATTGTAATCAGTAATATTCTAAGAATATTATTTTTCTCCGTAGGCAAAATTTCTTGTTTCAAGAGAAGAAAAATTGGGATTTATGGGGATGATATTTCTACATTATCATTTGGTTCACTTCTTTTCTTGTATTACAGATTCTCCCTTCACTGAGACAAACATTATCACATTGTTTTATTGTTCAAGTAAAATACTATAAGCTTGAGAAACTAAGAATGCTTTGTCTTTATAATAGAATTGAAATGTTTATATTAAAGCAAGTGGAAACTTTATCTAATTTTTAGGACATAGAATTAAAGCAACAATCGAGAATTATCATGAAAACTTAAAATATACAAGTTAAAGTATTTTAACCCGAATTATCAAAAATATCTGTTCTTTATTATACATTTTTTAAAAAATACAAACTTAATCTTACATTTGTAATCATAGTGAAATCTTAAAAAGTATTTTTTATCTTTTTTTAAATAACACCTTAGGGTTTCATTTTAGAGCCTGGCTATTTTAGTTGTCATCTCTTAGCAGTCAAGAGACTAAATTAAATAAATTGTAGTTGAAAGAAGTGATAGCTCTTCCATGCTATTGGATAGACATCAAAGGAAGAGAGTTGTATTTTATTCCCTATGATTTTCTTTGAGCTTTGGGAGTCAGCAAGTATCATCAGAGAACAAACGTCTAGTTCAAAATCAAGAAGAAAAAAATATTTTACTATCATATAAACAGTCTGGATGTTATTCTGGAGGGATGAGAAGAATTTTGAAAGACTAAAATATCTCAACATTAAAACAATATTCTAAATTACACAAAATGTTTTAATTTTACGGCAGGGGTCCCCAACCCACAGGCCAAGGGTAGCAGTCCTGGCCTATTAGGAACTGGGCCACAGAGCAGGAGGTGAGCAATGGGCAAGCTTAAGCTTCATCTGCATTTACAGCCACTCTCCATCACTCGCATTGCCACCTGAAACCTGCCGTAGGTCAGTGGTGGCATTAGATTCTCATAAAAGCACTAACCCTATGTGAACTGCACATGCAAGCTATCTAGCTTGCTGCTCCTTATGAAAAGCTAATACCTGATCGTCTGAGTTAGAGCCGAGGCAGTGATGCTAGTGCTGGGGAAAGGGGGATGGCTGGCTGCAAATGCACATTAACACTAGCAGTGAAGTTTGACTGCACATCTCCCAGCATCCCATTTCTGTCAAAATTGTCTTCCACGAGACTGGTCCCTGATGCCAAAAAGGTTGGGGACCACTGTTTTACAGAATTGTTTGATATTATAAAGATACAATATTTGCAGATTGTCTAAGATAAAAATCACTCTATTTTCTGTAGTTTCAACCGAACAACTGTGCAAATGAGAAACAGTGCCTAACCTCAAGAGACTCACAAACCATTAGCTGATTGAAGACACACATAATTAATTACAATTTTAGGAGATTCTTTCAGCCTGGAAGGATGCTCTTTGTTAACCAATGAGAAGTAAACTGAGGAATTATCAGTCTCACATATCTGAGGCCTCCTCTCAGCTACTACCAGTCTGGAGTTCTCATTACCAATAACCAGTTATGATTGTTTTACTATTTCAAGGACATTCATCTCTTTAAGGATTTGGGAAGGATGATTGAGGATAGTCACTGGCTATTCTCCAAATGTTTCCTGCCCCTCTATTATAACTCAAATCGAATATCCAGCTGACAATAATAGAGATTTGCAACATTCTTAAAAGATGGTCATACAGATCTAAAAGTACCCACACATAATTGAATATATGAATTATGATTATTCACAGCCATATGGAAACATGTTAATTTGTACTGTTGCATTACTTTTGTTTTATACACAAATGCTATTAAATAAGATTCTTCTTGGATAAATACTCTTTATGAGAATGAATCCAATTTCTGATTTCCAGACAGGTAATCCATATATCGTTCAGAGACAATCTGCCATTTAAGATAGTTCTATTCCACCAGCTAAGAAAACTGAATGTCCTGCTCCAGCGGTGATATTAAAAATACAGATGATCCCTAACTTTCATTGTTTTACTTACAATTTTTTTACTTTCCAACTGTGTGAAAGCAACATGCATTCCATAGAAAGTGGTAGCATAATGCTGGAGAGTGGCAGTCATCTGATACTCTACAGTGTACTGTGTTGCCAGATGATTTTTGTCTCACTGTAATCTAGTATAAGTATTTTGAGCATACCTAAAGCAGGGTAGGCTAAACTATGGTGGTCAGTAGGCAAGGTATATTAAATGCATTTTCTACTTATGATATTTTCAAATCACATTGACTATTATAAGTCAAAGAGCATCCATATTCAACAACTGTGATATACAAGTACTGAAAAATCAACAAGAAGTGCGGCTTTCACGATAGTCACTGGTCACAAACTGCCAGCAATGCCATACAGGAGAGTATATGTGGCATATCAGTCCTCATTCTCCGGAGACATCAATGAGTTCCTGAAGACCCACATTTCAATAGACAGATCACACTCCCATTCTCTGCTTCGGCACAATTACTGTTCTAGATAACTATCTTGTGACTTTTCATATATTTCTACCAAAACTGTTAGTCAAAAAAACCAAAGTAGAAAATAAATTCATTAGATGGGTATTGGTTTACAAAATACCTGGGATGACTTAAAATTCAAGAACTGAAGGAAGTAAGGAAACCAGAACTGGGTATCAATAGATGGCTGAACCACTAGCATTTTTTGGCAGAACTTTGCTTGCTTTACAGCACATGAACCTACAGGGAGTGCGAATTTCCCTTTGCATACCACAGAGGCACAAAGGCCTCATCTCTACAAGACTCACAAATAGTGAATATCCTAAATAAGAAAAAATAGATAATATTTGAAGAAAGAAGCAAAAAAAAGTGTGCAATTTAAACCTAGCTCTCAGTTTCCTCATCTGTAAAATAGAAACAATAATTCTACCTACATCATGGTTATAAGAGAATTGAATGATCTAATGCAATAAAACATTCAAAACAATGCCTGGTATATAAAAAGCACTTAATAAATATTATATACTACCATTAATACTTAATATTAATATCATAATTGATCTTCCCACAGACATTTGCTTCAATAAGGGGTTTTTGCAAAATAGGCTTTGCCAGAATTTAAGATGGTATATTACTACAATGTCATCACTTTATTACAACGACATGATAAAGACAGAAAATAATTAATTTAAATTCAATATTACACGATTCCACTGTTAAAATATTCTCATCAATTTTGTCATCTTTAGCTCTATTATTATGTCTAATTGTTAGGTCTCTATCTCTGGATCCCTCTCTCTATCAAGAATTGCTGACCACTTATTAAAATTAAAACATTTGAACCTTCCTTCAACTCTTTTTCTAAGTCTTTCACTTATCATCTCATGAATTTTAAAATTGTTTTCCTAAAAATACATACATACATACATACATAAGTACATAAAGGAATTTTCTATACAGAAAATGAACATCTATACAGAAGATGAACTCTGTTTCTGGCCTCATAGTATTACTTTTCCTTATCATATAAAAAGATACTCTATTTAGTTATAATGCCGGATTAGTATTTGGGGACTGTGAGGGTATGTTATTAATACTTTTGGTAGAGAACAGTATAGCTTTGGTGGCATTGTTTTTCTGCTTTTTCATAGCAATTATCATTGAGTCCTACTCTTCATAAAATTAGTAGCAATATGTATTAAGCTATTTGTGTACAGGAGTTCTCAAGCAGTAAAATATCTCTATTTAAATACTTAATTTTGCGACTATTAACAGTAGAAATTTTGAAACGTACAAGTTTGGAAACATTTGGATATTAATATTAAATATTGTTTATTAAATACTACATACAATGAAAGCATTTATTAATGCTTATTTATATTTGGTGTGAAGCTAGGAGAAACTTAAAAACAGTTAAACACAAACATGGTTCAGGTCCAATTAGCCTATGAACACTGAACTTATTTGCTTTAAGCAAGGTGCTAATGAGGCCGAGATCACAGGTTTAACCTATTTGTCGGTTGTTGAGCTTGACTCTTTGCCATTGGTGCATATTTCACTTCTAACTTCCATGATGAACTCTCACACATATGACATTGGTCACAAGGAAAAATAAGAACAGAGCAAAGATGTACATATACAAATTCATCAATTCACTGGAAAAAATAAAACATGCATATTTTTCTAAGAGTAGGTCAAAATCTTCATATGATAATATGATTTCCACTTCTACTAGTAATGCCATTGTTAAAAAAGTGAACAAAAACAGTATTTATAGAATGCTTGACAGTGTCTTCACATATGCTATGCCTTTTTTTTTTTTTTTTTTTTTGAGTGGGAGTCTCACTCTGTCACTCAGACTGGAGTGTAGTGGCCGCTCCTGGCCACTGCAGCCTCGACCTGCTGGACTCCAGCGATCCTTCTGCCTCAGCCTTCCAAGTAGCTGGAACTACAGGTGTGCACTACCACGCCCAGCCAATTTTTGATTTATTGTAGAGATGAGGGCTCGCCAAGTTGCCCAGGTGGGTCTCGAACCCGAGGGCTCAGTCAATCCATTCACCTCAGCCTCCCAAATTGTGGGATTGCAGGCTGAGCCACCGAGCCCGACTGCTATGGCATTTTATACAAGCATTAAAAGATACTAAAGCTCTAAACATGTATCCATCTCATTTACACAGTGAATAGATGCTGAAATAAGAAAATAGTTACATATATAAAAATATAAACAATACTTACATATAATACAAAAATGTAAAAATACATAACAAAAGAATGTTATCATAAGAAAGTAAAAGGAGAAGATAAGTCTCAGAGGATTGAGGTAAAGTTCTATCTTATTGACATTAAGGTGAATAAATATTTTATAAAAAGGTTAATGTATAATTGTTAGTAATTTTTTAAAAAATCACCTGTAATGGCCATTAATTCAATTGATCATTTTTTATAAAAATATTATCTGTGATATCCATCTCACTATTGAAATAATTTCTGTGGATGAAACTTAGTCATGCTTGGTGGTGCTTCCATTTAATCCTTCTTTAATTTTTGTGGAAATGTGAAAAATTTTCTGATTGAGCCTTCATTAAGGAAAAACAGTCTTCAAACACTGGTTTTGTTCATTTTAAACAATGAATTAATAAATAAGTAAGGGAATTAAAAATAGAAGAAATCATTCAAAAGTTGAAAGCTAGTTTTCATGAAATTTCCACCTTTGTCAAATTCATAAACGTGAAGGATTCTCCTGAATTCTCCATATTCTTGAATAACTTGTCACATTTTGGGGGTCTTTAAGAACAGTTATAGGACAAGGGGTCACTCACGCTTGTAATCCCAGCACTTTGGGAAGCAGAGGCGAGAGGATTGCCTGAGCCTAGAGATTCAAGAACAGCCTGGGCAACCTAGCGAGACCTCATCTCTACAACAAATTAAAAAATTAGCCGAGAGTGGTAACGCATGCCTGTGGTTCCAGTTGCTTGATAGGCTGAGGTGGAGGGATCACCTGAGCCCAACACGTCAAGAGGTCAAGGCTGAAGTAGATGCACTCCAGCCTGGATGAGAGTGAGACTCTGACTCAAAAAAAAAAAAGAGAGAGAGAGAGAGAGAGAGAGAGAGAGAGAGAGAGATTACCTATTGGATAAAATGGTCAATATTTGGGTTACGGGTACAGTGGAAGTGTCCAGTTCCAACCACTGTGCAATATCCACATGTAACAAACATGTCCATGCACCCCCTGAGATTCTAAAATGTAAAACACAACACACACACACACACTCTCTCTCATGGAATACTACTTGCCCATAAGAAAGAACGAAATCACGCTTTTTGCAGCAACATGAATAAATAGAACTAGAGGCCAATATCCTTGGTAAAACGACTCAGAAACAGAAAGTCAAAAACTGCAGATTTTCACTTATAATTGGGGGCTAAACAATGGGCACATGGGTATAATGGACATACAGAGTGGAACAATAAACACGAAAGAGTCCAAAATATGGGAGGGATGAGAGATGAAATACTCTCTATTGGGCATTGTACACTATTCAGGTGATGGGTACACTAACAGCCCAGACTCCATCTCTGTGCAATGTGTCCATGTATCACTACTGCACTTGTACCCTCTAAATCTATTTTTCAAGTGTTCACTGTTTTAGAAAATCAAATCAATGAATAAATAAAAGAATAATATTTTAATGACTAATATGTTATTGCCTAAAAATATTTTGAACAATACATTATGTGTTCTATAATTAATGGGGAGCTGAAAACAGATATTTAGACAAATGAATCAGGTTAAAATCAATATGACTTTTAAAATTTTTCTAAGGTCTTGAGACATTAAGCTAGATTTTTAAAGATTTTCTAAAGCTTAAAAATATTGCTTATTTTCTCAAATTTTAATTCACAACTAATAGGAAGCTGTAAAAATTTTTGGTTAACTAGAAATGGCTTATAAGATTTATGTCTATATATAGTTTCTGGTCAATAGAAATTTATCTTTAAAATACTTATTAAGCTTGACTAAGTAGTTAGTATTTTGCTTGCTGGAAATTAATTCAAAACTGCTTTACAAGGGTTAGGCTGTTTTAAGCAATTTCTTTCTAAATGTAGCTTTAATCAGAAAATGAGAATCTTACTCCTAAAACAATTACACACTTTAAAAAGAAAACGTAGTGGCAATATCATTTAAGTATAATAGAAAAAAAATGAACATTATAAGAAATACATGCAGGATATAATGGGTCCATATTTCTATGAGTTTCTAATTTCTCAATTTGTGTGTTTTTTTAATCATCAAGGGGAATGTATGATATTGAAGATGCTATAAGTTGTTTTTAGTAGTGCAAAGCAAATTCCTGTATGAACGATTCTGGATATAGGATACTGAAAAAAGATATCATGAAGTGAAGTTATAGAAAATTAAGAGAGAACTATTCCCATTATTTCAGTTTTCATCTTGAAAACACAAGTTATAGAAACAGGAATGTGAATTACCAAGGCCCTGACACTAGCACTTATTAGGTGAGTAAAAGTGGGTAACATCAAGTTTAATAAAAAAAGATAAATATCTGAGGGGAATAATGGATTGGTCAATCATTTCCCTCTTTCTTATTTTCTGAAAATGAAAATGTATGAAGGTCACCAAAAGACATTGAGGGAGTCTTATTTTGTTTGAAATGTGTCTGATCCTTCATGTGTCACCATCACATGTTCTTTCTACTGTATCCATTAGATGAAGTCTAGTTGAATAAACACTTTCACAGTAATGAACTACAAAAGCAAAACTGCAAGAGTAAGTGCAATTTATGTCCTGAACTTGCACTTCTCAAGGAAGTTAAGAATAGACATGTGACCTGCAAAAATATTTGTTGATATTTAACAATCTCGGCAGTTTTTTGTCTTGTTTTTTTCCTTGTGGTCAGTGACATGACCGTACTCAAAGACAAAAATTGCTGAAAAACATCTGCACTTATTTTAAAATTTAGTAGTTATATTAACACCATGATGGAAAATGAGACTTTAGTATTTGCATAATATTCTTAAGCATAATGTTTCACAGTTGTTAAAATAACTGCTTGTTCTAACTAAATATGCCCATATTTCATTTCAAGTTTTCTTATTCATTTTTAAAAAGTACAGAGATAGTGAAAAATGAACTGGCTTTATTAGCAATAAAATCTTTCAAAAATTTGAAAGATATCGGTTTTATATCATTATCATGTTTCAAATAGAGAAAATCAGTTGATCTCAATAATTGTCTGATGCTTTATTCTAAGTACCAAATCAAAGCTTTGAAAGTTTAAATAACATATTAAGTTTAGTTAGGGATTCAACGTTAAACATTAAATTTTTATTTGAAGTGAGCATAAAAACACAAATTTTCTGGGAGTCAACCTTTACGACACAGGCAATACTCTTGCTAAATTAAGAAAGCATTGAAATAGATATGCCCTTGGAAATGGTGGTAATATACATATGGTTCTTAATTTTGTTTCCATAAACTGCAATACCCTACCAACCTGAATATAAAAATATTTAGTAAAATGTACAACTATTTTATATATTCAAAACTATAATAAGTAAATTATAAAACTTATGTAATGGAGCTGCTATTAATATAAAAATATCTGTGCCATGGTCATAAATGTCTTCTTTTTGCTATTTGTCATCAATTGAATTTTGAAAGTGGTTTTGACTTATAATTATTGATAATAAAGCTTCCAAAAAGAATGTCATTAAAATATATTTCTACAAAATACAAAATATTAGTACAATTAATGAAAAGTTGGAACAATTTACAAGTTTAATATTGAAATGTTTTTATTGTAATTGGAATATTCTCCATTATGGGAGGAACCTTTTGATGAGTTTCCATCTGTATTGGCTAAGTTTATATTCTACACTGGGGTGGATTACAATTGAGTGGGATTCTGATCGTCAGCATCTATATTTGTTAAAACATTTAAATTAATTATAAATAAATAAAATTCATTTTACAAATTTTGCTTTATCATATTTTTGTTGAAGAGAAATACTCAGAATAGAGGCAAAAAGATGAACTTAAATATTTACATGTTTTAATATAAAATTTTGAATTGAGACCATTTTCCATTTAGTATCTGTTGCTCTGTTTATCAGGTACTTTAAAATCTATTGAGATATTGTATTTAATTAAAAATATGACATACAGAAGAAGATTCAACTGAAGACAGTGATTTAAAAATCTAGTAAACATAAAATACTACTTTGAAGATTACACAGAATTTTGTAAAAATATAAAATAATTAGACCATATTTAAAGGAATACATTATCAGGTAAATACCAGTTCTTTAGCATTAAAGATATATATGTATATATACATATAGTTTAAGAATAATGATTCTGCTCATGATATTTTTAAGTTATAGTTCAAATTTAAGTTTTATTTTAATATACACAGATGTATTTTAGTTATATTTTTGAAAGAGTCTTATCTTTGAAAATAGTTGGTGGAAAGAACTATTTGATAGCTACATAGTAAAATAAAACTTATGTCATCAATAAATAAATATTTTGTAAAATTATATGATTCTTATTGTTTTAACATACTCAAAAAAACCCCTCCATGAAATTAAACAAATAAAAAGGAGGGAGGGACACACCTCATTAACAGGGGTACCTGCATAATCAATGTTTGAGTACCAAACCCTGAACTTTACTCCACATCTTTAAAATTACAAAAAAAAAAAAAGTATGTTCTGGCTTTGATTACAAATCACATAATTATTCTTACTAATCTTTGTCTCTCCCAGAATTTAAATTAGGAGCCAAAGAGGAATACTAGAGAGACTATTTGCTTACCAGTCCTAGTAATCAAAGTTTAAGTGCCTCATTGCTGTAAAGGAGAAAACACTGAGTGTACTCTCAAAGTTGAAGCAGAATTAATAGGGCAGGGATGGCAGAAATTTAGAATTAGCCTAAGAAATATTGCCAAAAGGATGAGAGAGCGTGTGGATCAAATGAAGAAAGAATAAGTAGTCATAAAGAACAGCTGACTGTAAATAAAACCTGTGAAAAACAATGCAGCTGTAACACAAATTCAACGGATGGATTGAAAAGTAGTCTACACACACCCCCGAATGAGTTAATACATTTGAATACTAGATCATAATCTCTCATAAGACATCAGGAAGGAAGAAAAGATAGAAAAAATTTAAATGTCAGAGAAGATGGGTGGTGAGGTAAAATAAATGTCATGATCTATAAAACAGGAGATGAGAAAGAAAAGTAAAAGAGTCGCAGGTAAGGAAATATTTAAGGATTAATGACTGATAGTTTCTTCTATGGAGGGGAAAAATTAATTCAGATTGAAAGTTGTCCTAAACTGCCATACAAAATAGTTTTTAAAATCCCTATAGATAAACACATTACATTGAAATACAGACTTAAAGGTGTTAGAAGATCCTAAAATCTTGAAAGACAAAGCCAGCTATCTATAAAGAAATAAGACACAGATTTTTTTTCTGTTTTCTTAATAGAAACAATTGAGTAAGTAGAGACTAGGGAATAATTTTAAAATACTGAAATAAAAGAACCTAAAGTCAATAATTTAAAATAAAAACTTAAAAAAAGCTCACCCAACTGTTATTTTGATGTGAAGGCGTGACTGGGCTCAGTGGCTCAAATCTGTAATTCTAGTACTTTGGGAGACCAAGGCGAGAGGATTGCCTGAGCCCAGGGGCTTGAGACAAGCCTGAGCAACTTGGTGAGACTTCATCTCCAGAATAAATAATAATAAAAACAAATTAGCTGGGTGTGGTGACTTGCACCTGTAGTTCCAACTACTTAGAAGGCTGAGGCGGGAGGATCACCTGAGACCAGCAGGTCAAGGCTGCGGTGGCCATGAGTATGCCACTGCACTCTAGCCTGGGCAACAGAGTAAGACTCTGACTCAAAAAAAAAAAAAAAAAAAAAAAAGAAAAAGAAAAGAAAAAGAAAAAAATGTGAAGGCATAATAATAATTTCTTAAGCACATAGAGTCTCAAATGGTAAGCATTTAGAAACTCAGAAAACGATCCTGGATAAGGTAGTCCAGGAATAAAGATAAATTCTGAATTCTTCAAGATATATGAATATGCCAAATACTCCAGCTGTTTGGTTCCCAGCACCATTCTATCTTAAAATACATGAAATGCAAAGTCTTTTCTTGACTGAATCCTGATTGAAACACAGGTTAAAAAAGAAAATAAAAATAGATAAATAGGACATATGCTTATGAAAATATATTAATTTGTAGTGTTATTTTAATTTTATCTATGTATTTCTATATCTCTTATTTATAGACACATAGGTTAACATTCACAACTTTCTAGAAAGCAAGAATTGGTCCTGATATTTAAACATACTAATGATATTAAGCTTTCTTCTCAAAACGCTTCAACTTATTACTTCTGATGAGGCTGGATTAATCAAAAATGGTAACAGGTAAGTTTTTGTTCAGTACTCAAATGTCATTGCATTATATTTCTTTTTATAGCTAAAGCCCTTTGTGTTGATTCACATTTATCCAGTAGTTAAGTGTGACCATGTCTAAAGTTGTCCTAAAATTCTTGCAAAAAAGCAAGTTTGTCCCACTTGGTATTTGTGGTCTACATTTTTCTTCCATGTAATGTATTAAGCTTAATCCATTTGTACTTGCTCCTGTCTCTAACATGTATTCATGTATAAACATTTTATCCAAAAAACTATAAAACTCTTGGTTTATCCACAGAAATGTTGAGGTTAGATGACTATTTAAAGATAGTCCAATTATTCACCAAACATATACAGGAACAACGAATATTGTGCAGGAGATTGACTGGAAAATAGCATTTTTGTCAAAATAAGGATGTTAAGAGAATTAAATTGTATTACAAAGTTGTTTAAGTACAAAATTATATAATAGGTATGATAAATGATTCCTTATATTAATGGTTTCTATACTACTTAATTGTTTTAATGTTATAGGTCAGTGATTACAATAAATAAGTGTATGATATTATCTTTTCAACACTGATCACTAAATACATAAATAATTTAGAGGTACCATGAATAAGTGGAGGGGGCAGAAAAAGTCAGAAATATAAAATATAAATACTGTAAATTAGAAAAAATCAGTCGTATGATATGCATTAGTATCCTAAATAGCAAATGCTTCTCATGAGATACAGCAGGTGGAAATTGGGTAATTGCATCTAATATCAGACTGGTAGCATTACGTGATCAATAGCAAACGGCCCCAACTGTCTCCATTTTCTTCCCAAAATTTGTCCCCATAATATTAACTTGAAATTCCCATTTTTATCATTATTTTTTTCTAGTATGGCTAGAGAGAGAAGAGCTCCAGAATTTTACTGTTCTAATACCCGTCTGTGTTTTTTGACAGCATGGTATTTTCCAGACGAGAGTTTCAGGAGACTATAGAGCCAGGATAGGACACTTGGAGAAGGTAAAACATTATATAGCAAAGGCCCAGCACTGAACACCAACCCTATCTCCTTTCGTTGGCTCCTGTCAGCTGTATCAGTGAATATCTTCTTAAGAAATCAACCCTAGCTATAAAATGAATATTTAATTTAATTTTCTTTGAGTATTTACAAAGAAGTATTTCACCTAGGGAAATTAAATATTCCTTGGGCTAATTTTAAAACATGACCTAAGTAAACTTGTGATTAGAATCATCAGTCATTATTGTTACAGATAGCTTAGTTACCTAAAAATAAATACATATATAAATAAGATCTGAATGTAGAACGCACTCGTCTTTCTGCCCATTTACATGCTTAGAGTGGTAAGCCTGAAAGTTCCCTCCAAAAGGAAATGCTGTTGTATATTCTTTCAGAAAAGCAGACACTGCTTTTCCCATTCCTACTGTGAGCTGCTTTGAACATCATTTCCAATGAATGTGCCAATTTGGAAAACGGTGTGAGCCAAGGAGTCCTGATTTCAAAGCCAGCTTGCATCACTGTGAATATTTCATTTCTGGTTTTTTTTTTTTTTTTTTTTTGCATGCAGGATCAAAATGATGAAAGCTACTTGTTCTCTCGTGATCTAGAGAAGTCTTAGTTTTAGGTCAAGAATCACTGACAACTTTATCATATTGTTTCTTTAGTGTTGAGTTTTCACTCACTCACTCATTCATTCACTCATTCACTCATTTTGGAAGCTTGAATTTGCTATCACCAATCATTGCATTTACCTCACTCTGCTCAGCTGTAGCCTTTGGAGACAAGAAACCGTGATATTAGGCACTGGTGTGGGCTGTTTTGAACTGGAGTTTGGGGCAGGTCTCCAGACTCAGCAAAGAGGTCAAAGCAGTAAACCAAGGCAAAAGCACCACCATAAGAACTGGGCAATTATTACAGAGGAATGAAGATACTTAATAAAAATATGTGGCCTAAGTATATGGGAGACACAGATTTAGACTTAGGCTCTCTTGGGGTCTTAGTCTACTGATGTCAGAGTGCCTGTCAATCACTAGGCTAGTCTTGGTCTTTATTCAGTCCTGCCTTTCTGTTGACCCTCATGGAAGCTCTGGGAACCCTGAATTACCTAGAGTTCTTGTTTAATAATTTACATGCCAAATCTATAGTTCCCTTTACTAAAGGAGACTGGAGTCATACTGCCTTAAACATCCAAAAGATCACTGAGGATTTAGAAATGCAGTTATAATACAACAGGGATAAAATAGTTATCTAAATAATTTAGGCCATCCTTTTATCTTCCCCGGGGGAATTCTCTGATTATAAAAGAAATACATTAATTTGGCTTGAATTCTACCAATTAACTAAAACATCATTTAATTGTACAAATTTTGAGTTGTATTTTCTCCCTTGTATATAGGCTTGGTCTTAAGTTTTTTAAACATAAAAATATCTCCAATATCAAAGATCTGTTTCCACCTTTCTGCTCTTCCATACACTATCTTCATTGGAAAAAATCAGAGATCAGAATTCTTTCCCTCTAGGCGAGGAATAGCTAAATTTCTCTAATTCTGACCTCTCTCCCAAGCTCCAATTATTCAATCTTTCAAGCTGTGATCTCATACTCGAGGTGCCTCACAATGGCAGCTTATAATTTACTTATTTTTGGCAAGCTTATTATGCAAAATAATTAGCACATATTTCATTTTTTATAATTATATGACTATTGAAGTTCTGAAATGAGTTCTCCTACAAGAATTTATTTTTTCCTTGGCCACCTAGACAAAATTACTGTAAGTATAAGTATATATGGGGCAGGCAATCACCTATATAGTATGAATTTAGCTGTCTCTATCATAGTTGATTGATTTGATTGGTTTCTTTCTTTAAACTGTATTATTTAACATAACAATCCAATTATTTTGCAACATATAAATAAAGGTCAAATGTGCAAAAACAATGTATCAATCAATTGACAAATTAATTGCCTGGACTTTTTGTACTATCCATTTGCTTTGAAATTGGCAGTAGGTAGGGGAAGATAAGCCTACTAAGATAAACTTTAGAAACAGCAAACTAAACTTGAAAAAAAGAAATATTCCTTATTCCTATTGTTCCTTAATTTCTTTAGATTGGAAGAGAGATGATAGGTATTTTAAAAACTATTACATATACAAATATATGATTTTTAGTTTCCCAGTGCATGAGACATTGATGACTGTATCTCAGAATTTCTCAACCTTGGCATTATTGACTTTGTGGTCCAAATGACTTCTTTTAGTGGTGAACTGTGCATTGTAGGATGTGTGGAAACATTCTTGGCTCTACTCACCACCTTCCAACAATACTCCCAAAGTGTGACAAATATGTCTCCAGACTTGCCAAATGTCCCTTGAGGAGTAAAAGTGTCCCCACTTGAAAACCACTGGACTTCATAAGGCAGAGATTAGGGAATGCCGTGATTTGAGTCCATTTGCTAAAGCGAATGATTTGCCACCTAAGCAGCACATGAGAATCAACCTGAGATACTTGGAAAAACTAAGAGTCTCAGGTAATTTTTAACTCAGTAAATTTGCATGTAATTGCTTTGTGTTGGAGCCTGGGAACAGGTATTAGGTATTTAAAAATGCTTTCTAAGTCTAATGGGTAGCCTGTGTTGAAAACTCTAGCTAGGAACAAAATTCATTATCCTTCACACGAGACCTTAGTCTAATTAAGAGAATTATTTTGGTACTTTGCAATCACAGACATTTTGGAGCATTATATTCACAACACATATTTCACTCTCACGGATTTATGCATTGAGTATCTTATGTCAGCACAATATAAATCACTGAAATCTATAAATGTCTCCAAAACATCAGACTTTTAGTATATTCTGCAAAGGAGAATATATTGAATTAAATTTAGTGATGCATTAAGTATAAAGTGAAATTGTCTACATGGAATAAAACTTTCTTTACTACTTGTTCAGAGCCTTGCTTTGTCTGGTGTTAAGGCTAGTGTTAGGTCAGTTCCCTAACACTGTGTAAAGGGGCAGCTGGATGGATGAACAACACATATGATTATAATAAAATGAACAATTTATTTCTTGTCAAATTGCAGTTTATTCTAGGAGTCCAAGTTCATTTGCTTAACAGATACTCAGACCATTGTTTAAAAAGCTATAAAGGAAAATAAATACAAACTCCAAAGTCTAATGTTTTATATCTAGATTTTTAAAAAGTAATGATTTGAAATCAATGTGGTTTGTGAATTGAGTCAATTCACTTGTGTAATGCATTTCTCCATTTTACTGGACCAAAATTTGGCCCCCATACTTTTTTTTATTATTATTATGCAATGGCTCCAAATGTTGTGACCTGTATGGACAGTATTAGTTGACATTTTGCTTTCTAATAGATTTTAGCTTCTGCTTTAAATTTCCCCCAAAGTGTTGCTATTCATATTGCTTTTTATCTGGATCATCAACCAAAATTAACGAACAACTAAAAGCCTTGAACTCCTGTGAATATCAATAATTTATGGAGGCATATTTTTAAAATATGATGATGGTTTAAGAGTAATTTCAATTTTCTGGAATAATTGATTATTTAATAATGATTTCCTTCACTGTAATAAATTTTTAGTTGGTTAACTTAAAAAAGTATATTTTCCAGTAAAATATGCACTTAAAAGTATTTAGCTATTTTTATGTAAAATATATAATCTTCAAAGGAAAGATGGGAGTTCCCAGTAGTCCAGACTTATAACACCAATATGTAGTGTTTTAAACAATTTTACTGATAGCATGCTTGCACTAATTCCAAAGAAGTGCTAAATTAATGATGGTGAATTAAATGATTGCAAAGCATATATACACTCTTAATATTTGCTCAATTGGAAGTATATGTTTGAATAAAATGCTTACATTTCCATCAGATCATTATCTTTAAAGAATTATGATTATTAGTTTCAATAGAATTATTTTTGGAAAAATCATGTGTAAAGTCCTTATTTAAAAAACAGAGAAACTTTGCTGACCACAAAATTTCATATTCCTGAAATAAATAGGCAAATGAGAGGAAAGGAGTTTTAAATGAATAATAATAACAGAGGCCAGTTCCCCTCCATTTCTCTAAATAAAGATAATTTTTATTTATGAAAAAAGCCTACCTTTTGTTGACAGATATTAAATAAATGTTTGTAAATACAAATGTTAAGCACTAAGTAAATGGAAGTTTGTTATTACTGATAATAAAATTCTAAAAACCTTATTGATCATTCTTGGCCAATTTGATCTTCCATTTGCTCATTTCCAGGAATATTGTTAACCTGTACTACATAGTCTAAATCTCCACTCGAATGGTCATTAGGATGGTCAATGTAGTATAATGTTTGTGATTATTTTATAATTTTGACTGAAAGCCCAACAGATGAAGTTGACTTTATAAACTTCCAGAATCTGAAATAACATGCAATTAGATCAAGAAAAAATAGAAGTAAAGTAACTGTAATTTTGAAAATCTACTAAGTAATGATGAATATAATTATAGGTCTTATGTTTCCTATCTATGTAATGATATAAATGTTGACTCTTTGTTAATATTTATTTTATAATGTAAGTAGAGCAAGTATGGTTTGGCTTCAATCACTTCCATTAATTTTAGTTTAGTGTATAAATGTTATCATTACCAATAACAACACAGAACAAATACTTTTTTAAACATCTTATTAAATCACTTTCTATGTGTAGTAAATATAAACATTTCTATCATACCAAGAGCATAGTACTGGTTTAGGATGCTGGGTAATGATTTCCTTGGCCAAATATTATGCCAATGTGCACAGACTGATGACATAACAATAATCTGAGTTTCTATTGCTGGCCTGGGGCATTTAAATAACATTCAAAAACTGTTTCATGAAGACTTTTCCCAGGTCTCTTTGTCTCAATGAGAAAAATTTTTGTCCACAATATAAATTCACTATGAAATTTCGGAGAACTGCTCACTCGTGTCCTTTTTTTTTTTTTTTTTTAAACCTTAATTATCCTAAGAAACAATGAACTGTAGGAGTAATTACACCTGTAGGAGTAATTCTTTCCCATACCACTTTAGTCAGTGTGATCACACTTCCCTGGATGGGGCTGTGGAGGAGAGTTTTTCTTTGTATATAAATAGCTTCTCGTGGGATGAAAATGAAAGCAGAATCCTGTTGACATACCTAGACATGTATTAATGCACTCACACAGTAAACAAGCCTGTATTCTTGTCTAACAGTAGATAGATATTCTAGGTTTTATATCCATGAACCCAAGTCATAATTCTTTCCTTCAGTCCAAGTTCACCTTTTATGGTACCTCTACTCTGTTTCAGACTCTTAATTTTAGTAACACCAGTTATTGGTAGTAGCCCAAATTTAACTTTCTGTGATTTCTTGTTATAGCATTTACTTTTCCTGTGAAAAAATTACTTTAAAAAATGAGAGTTAAGATAGAATTTGCTACTTGAATGCTACCTTATGATTCTGCAAATATGTAGTTTATCAATCTGTGATTGAAATCATTCCACATAACTAAAAGTTTTGAGAATCAGTACATGTTTAAATATACTTAAACAGTTATTATTTTTAGTTCTGTTATTGCAATAATTATGGGTAAAAATCATTATTTAGAATTACAGCTTTAAAATTTTAGGCTACTTAAAAAATTATAACATCAAGTAAATATTTTTAAATAAAGGTTTACATATTGTAAAGTCAAATTTAATAATTAGATAACCAAAACAATGGCCAAAATTAATATTAATGGTTACATAGATCTGCATAAAAATTATAAAAAATCGCTCACATATATTGGTTTACTTTCAGTTTATCACTTAATTGTACCTTTTCCCTTCAGATTAAAATAATTTAAGTGCAAGTGTCAATTACAAAGTTTTTAAAAAAGCTCTTTTGGTGATTTCTAACAATTAGGGAGGATCAAAACATCTTAATTACTGACTTTTTTACTTTATAATAAATACAAATATTTCTTTACAAATCATTCAAATTTTCCATTTGACACTAATGGTATAAACGTTTGTATAAACTCATATTTTATATGGTATATTTCTTTATTCACTCTAAACCCGTTAAGCAAAAAAGATGCAACTTCCCTCGTTTGCAGGGTTTTTTTTCTTTCTTCTTGTTATTTTAAGCACTTGTTATTTTAAGTTAATATACACTTTACTTGCTCATTGTATATATGTTTAAATTTCTTATCTTTCTGGCTAGATTGAATTCTCTAAAATAACAGTGACTTTTATTTGCTGTGTTGATCAGTCACGTAGGCCAGTGCATGTTGTAGGCTCTCAGTGTTCATTTTTAGGATGAAGGAGAAAGGAAAAAAGAAGAGAAGGAGAAAGGAAAGAAGGAATGAAAGGAAAGTTCAACCTTGGCCAGTGCCATGCATATTTGTGTGCAGTGCTATGAACAGGTCAAATTTAATGTAGTTAGATGACTTGAACATCTTTCTGAAATAAAAATGTTTTCAGTGATCATTCTGCAATTCAAGGTCAGTCCATCCTTACCAGATAGTGGATGGTTGCCTTCCTTCATTTTTAGAGAAAAGAGTGATATACCACCAATCAACAATTCTCATTAAGGCATTGCAAATTATAGTCATGTCAAAAGAAATCTTCTGTCAATATTCATTCATACACTAATATACTTTCCAGAGAGAAAGAAGGGTGGAAGAACTGTACCTAATGCTGGATTCATCCATGTGAGATCATTACATATGTCAAGTTCCTTCATATACACTATTGTTAAAATAGACAGGTGAGGACCCCTGATGTGTTTTCCTATATGCTGGTCTAGCCTATAAGAAGCAGTAGGAATCTTCTGCACTTTATAATTTTTTTATAGGTGAGGAAAATGTGGGAAAAAATGTCCAACTGTGAATGAATTGGCCAGGACTCATAGAAGATTTTCATAATGTCACTCAGGTCTGAAATAGAGAGTGCAAAATTTTCTTTTCAATGTATTTCCAAAATCTGCCTGAGATTTTAATATGAAACACGTCAAGAGAAAAGAAGAAGCTGCCTAAGATACTGATAGAAAGATCATATCTGAAGCAATGAGTGGACATTAACGTCAGACCTAATTTGCTGCACTTATGACCCTTTTGATTTGTAGTTTGTATCCAAGAAAATGTTAACATTATTTTATAAGCCGAGCTCGGTGGCTCAGCCTGTAATCCCGCGCTTTGGGGAGGCTGAGGTGAGTGGATTGCCTGAGTCCGCGGGTTCGAGACCCGCCAGGGCAACTTGGCGAGGCCTCTTCTCTACAATAAATCAAAAAAATTAGCCGGGTGTGGTAGCGCGCGCCCATAGTTCCACCTACTTGGAAGGCTGAGGCGGAAGGATCACCAGAGACCAGCAGGTTGAGGTTGTGGTGACCGGGAGTGGCCACTGCATTCCAGTTTGGGTGACAGAGTGAGACTCCAACTCAAAAAACAAAACAAACAAAAAAACAAACTTTTTTAATATATAAGAAAGTAGGAGAAGTTTGGGCAGCTATGTCTTGAACATTTGATGAATAATGTATGTGTGATTATCTATGTGTGTAAGAGGGTTATGGAAGGCATAGAATGCAGTAAGAAAAGTTAAAACAAAGCACATTTCCACTTTCCATTAGAGGAAAATATTGGTGAGGGATTTTGATAAAATCAAATGTTGGATATAGTGAGGGAAAAAGTTTGTTTAATTTTTTGGATTAAAATATGTGTAGAGTGTACTTTAAAGTGACAATAGTCACATTTTCCAGGAAATGCTAAGTTTTGTAAATATTAGGTATTCCAAAAATCTTATACATTTTAATTATAAATCAGTGTTTATTATAGCAAATAATCTAAAATTAAAATAGTTGGATAATTCATTTGTGTATAGGTTGAAAGAAGCTTAAGAATAATTTTTGGAGAGTCATACTTCTATTCAAAGTATATTTTTTGCATTAAAATAATTTTAGATTTTTTAAAAATTTATTTATTTATTATAGAGTTGTGTGGTACAAATGAGAATTTATTACATGTGTAGGCGGTATGCAGGTGGAGATTGGGCTTCTAGGTCACCATATTTATAACTAATTTCAAATGTAAGGAACAGAAAATTCTTATAATAGCTTAAACAAGATGGAAATCTTTCTTTCATAAAAAAAGAAATCTGTTATCGGCAATTTAATACTGGAATGGTTCTTGATGGTTTCTGAAAGCCAAAGATCTTTTGCTTATTTTGATAGCTTGGTTTTTTTCTTCCCTGCCATTTTTAACACTTGGCTTCCCATCATGATCCAATACAGCTTCTTAAACTCCAGCCAACACGTCTACATTCTAGCCAACAGGAAGGAGAAAGGGGCAATGGAGAGTGTATTTTTTGAAGGACATGCTGATAGTCATCTATATAAATATCACTTATATCCCAGAATACAGACTTTCTATTTCAAGAGAACATTAAAAATGCAGTCCTATTCTGGGAAACAATATTCTCAGCTAAACACCAGAGGTACCATTACATACTAGTAATAATGGATATCTGAGTAAAGTTGGCAACCTTTGATACACATTCTAAATAGCCCTAAAATTACCAGATGAAAGTCATAGCCGTATCCTGCTTCATAAACAAACTTAGGATTCTCCATCATCATTCTAATTAGCATCACAGCAAACATTTTTATTTCCATGTTGGAAACCTAAACGTATATTTAACAAAAAAAAAATTCTTACACATGTATCAAAAACAATATCTCTAGAATAATTTTCTAAAAACTTTTTATTTGGAATTTTTGAATCACAGAAATGTTTGAAAGATGGTACACAAAGTTTCCATAAACGCCTCACCTAATTTCTCCGAATGTTACCATCTTTACTGCCATGGCACATTTGTCAGAACTGAAAACTGACATTGATACATTATTAACTAACTGCACGCTTTATTTGGATTTTACTAGTTTTTTCATTGATACCATTTTTCTCTTCCATATCTAATTCAGATTGCCATATTGCATTTAGTACCATGTCTTCTTAGTCTCCTCTGGTCTGGGGCAGTTTCTCCCCTGCTTTTCATGACCTTGACAGTTCAAGTACAGGTCAAGTATTTTGTAGGATGATCTTCAATTTCAGTTTGACTAATAATTATACTGGACTATGTGTTTTGGCAAAGAGGATCATAGAAGTGAAGTAACTTTCTTATCACATTGTATTACAGAGTACACGCCCTGATCAATAATTAAATAATTAAAATACAATGAAAATAATAAGTTGGACCTCATTCATTATATTTTCTGACTAGTTTAATAAATTATCTTATTATAAAAAGTCTTATAAAGCATAATAAAAAAAGTCAGTTGTAAAGTCCTACTATGCAATCCTGATATCTAACAAAATATTAAATAATACAATTTTGAAAGACTTTTTAAAATAATAAAATGATCAAAAATTGTTGTATATAATACTGTCTAAAATAATATAATACCTAAGTCATTTAAAGAGGTCATTGTCATAAATAGCTTAGATATTTCTCATGTAATATTTATTTCTGTTAATTTACTTTCTAAGAAAACTTTTCAAAAATATGTAAATGCAAAGTAATTCATCAAAGCCTTAAATTACAATGTCTTTTAAAGTTTCAAATCATCTACAATACTCTTTTTCTAATCATTATCATCATTATATAACTGTAATTATCTCACCTCAATAAAGTGAGAGTTATTAGATGATAACTAGAAATTCAGGTGGACAGTGCCTTGTCCAATTGCTTTTTTGTCAGAATTGTTCCATAAAGATATAAATCAATGTAATAAATATGATAAGTTCTTTATAATGGCTGAAAATCAATGAACAATCAATGTTTTTCTCTATCTCTGTAAATCTGACACCTAGATGTAAGCCAAAGTGCCGCAAGTGCCCATCTTACCTAAAACAGACCCTTTGTTAAAGTTAATACATAAAAGTGAATCTTTTTATATAATTATAAATATAATTATATAATTCATATTTAAGAAATGCAAAACTAAGAACCCAAGAGTTTAAAAGTCATAATCATGCTTGCTTGATCTAAAAGTATTGTCTTATTTTACTACTGGTCCTTGATAAATAAAAAGTGAAATTATGTATACAAGGAAGAAAATCACAGGGTTCACTAAAATGTTCATGCCTATCATTTGGTCATCATGATTTTGTAAATGACCAAATACCTGTGTGGTTTGGAATACGATACATTTTTTTTGTTTGTTTTGTTTTGTTTTTTGTTTTTGTTTTTGAGTTGGAGTCTCACTCTGTCACCCAGACTGGAGTGCAGTGGCCGCTCCCGGCCACCGCAGCCTCGACCTGCTGGGCTCCAGTGATCCTTCCAACTCATCCTTCTGAGTAGCCAGAATTACAGGCATGTGCTACCATGCCCGGCTAATTTTTTGATTTATTGTAGAGATGGGGTCTCGCCTGCCCACAATACATTTTTATTCTCAGTTATTTTTAAACTCTTTGAGAATTGTGCTGCTCATCTGTCTTCTTTATTATTTTTGTCTCTAAGCATCATTTTATTATAATAGGATGTGAGGAGAATGATTATAGCTCTTGGTACTTCTTAAAACACAGACTTGTGTAGTGGCAGTCTATCGGTACGTCAACAGCCTTCTGTCTTCTTTTGTCTTCAAAGAATAGTAAAGCATTTGGACATCTGCATACATTCCTAGGAATTAAATAAGCTTACAAAAGGAATAAGTTATTTTTTAAAAGAATGATAATCACATGACAAGTAAAGTCCTATTATTTGCAAACACTCAATTATTCCTCAGTCACTCCTTGTAAACCACTCTTTGCCCTTGTTCTATGTTTATGAGTGTCTAGTCCAGTTTTCTCAGGAAAACATGCAGTACTCTGAAATATATGTAGCTTCTAATTTTTTTTCTTAACACCTGGAAGGGAAAGAAAATTAAACAATATTGATAGCTAGACTTTAAAAGCAAACGTGTATTTATAGGGACACAGTACATCCATCCCTTTTCAAAAGGGCAGAATACCATCAAGTTTAGCAGGGAGTGGACTGTCAGCTGAAGTCATTCAGTCTTTCTCCACTTGATTTATTTTTTTTCCAACAGGCTAGCAGCAATAGAGGAAGGTGTAGTGTGCAAGCATTTTTCAGATCTCTACTAGTACTGCATTGTTTCTGTCCCTTGACTAAAGCAAGTCATGTGGCCACACCCAGATTCAAGGATAATGAGATAAACTTTATCTCTTGATAAGAAGAAGCAAGGTGACATTGTAAAGAAATTTTCCTAAGAGAATTGAAGCAATTTGAGGTCATATTTGCAATTTATCACATTTCCCAGTCTTTATCCCAATAGATCTTACTGTAACCTGTAATTTCAATGTATCTCACTAAAGGGTGGTATACGATCATTGCATTTGCTACAAACTATCACTTATACTAGATTCTGGATTAAATATGAGTTCATCCTGAGAAAGACTCCTTGAGGAATACAAGCTTTCTGAGGTATAGAAGACAAGCTCTATATAAGCTCCTAAAATTCGGGTTTCCAATTTTAATATGTAAATAGCATAATATTCCATCGTGTATATGTACTACATTTTTTTTATCCAGTCCAGTTTCAATGGGCAGCATGTTTGGTACACATACACAATGGAATATTACAAGGATATAAAAAAGCACACATTATGGACTTTGCAGCAACTTGAATAGGTTTAGAGTCTATAATACTAGCTGATTTATCACAGAAACAAAGAACTGAGTAACATGTTCTCACTCATAAGCAGACTCTAAACATAAGCAGACCCTAAAATACTATAAGAAAGGGATTGGCAGTAACTGGAAACTTTCAGGTGAGGGGTGGCACAAAATATCAGTAAGGTACCTGATCTCAAACAAGGAGAAGTGAGGACCAAGGTGAGGCCCAAACTTTACCTGTACAGTGACCACTTATATACCTAATCCAGAATTGCACCCCATATCTTTAAAATAAAATTTAAAAAAATTTTTAAAAATGAATTATAATGATTTTAAAAATTAAAATGTGTAAATAGCTAAAATACCGATTTGTAATATGTGTCTGCTCTTAAATATAGTATAAAATCTAACATTATTTATTTATTCCACTAGATCCAGGTACTTGTATTTGCCACTTCTTTCAAATGACAGAGACATATTTTGAGGCTTATGGTTTGATAAAGACAAGAATGTTGCTTAGCACAACTAGACCAAAATATCTCACCCATCTTTTCCAAAATTATAAGGACTTCAGAGTTTCCGTAACTGTGAATGCCAAAGGCTAACCATGAAAACCACAGGAATTTTTACAGCAATGACAACATGCTTGTTACAGAGTTTCAGATTTAGTAGCTCCAAATCTCATTTTGTAAGATGTTTTGAAAATGTGCTTTTCCATAGGAAAGAAGATATCAAATATATCTTCCTCCCAAATATATCTATAGTCCCCAGAGCATAATTATGTCATAAGAAATGTGACTTTAAAAATGATAAAGCTTTCACAAATAATATGCCTTCTTTTATTTTAGTTTTTCTTTTAAAAATATGCTATACTGTAGTCTCAAGAAAATGAATTAACATGTTTAAGCTAGTATAAAGTATTTCAAGCAGTATGACACGCATGTGATTTGGTGATAAAATTACTGAAGTTTCTATGCACTGCTTCTTTTTATAAGTAGACCATAAAATGGATTGTGGACAGGCTAGTCAGGATCAAACAGTACCAAAGATGCAGACAGATGGTTAAGTAGATCCTATAATAAGTTCAATCTCTTTTCTACAAGAATAAAGATATCCAAAACCATATTTACTTGGCATAAAAATAGATGAATAGGTCTTTTGAAGCCATATTATTCTAATGTAGACAATTGCTAGAGTACGATTTCTTTCCGTTGCAAACAACCAGACCAAACCAAACCATAAACTAATGCACTCCCATGTTTCTAGCAGGACTTTCACAATTGCAAAGATGAGAAATAAACCTAAATACCTATCAACTGATCAATGAATAATTAAAATGTGTTTTTCATTATGGGATATTATTGAGTCATAAGAAATAACAGTATAATGTCTTACAGCAAGTTGGATGGAATTGGAGATCATTGTCCTAAATGAAGTAATGCAGGGACAGAAAACCAAATACCACATGTTCTCACTTATAAGCAGGAGCTAAGTAAAATGTCTGCAAAGGTATATAAATTGGCATAAATGATATTGGAGACTCAGAAGGGGGAGGATGGGAAGGAAGGAGGAATGAAAAATTACCTATGGGGTACAATGTGCACTAATGTTGGTGATGGCTTTCAAACCCAAGACTTCACACTATACATACCAGTCATATAAACAAAAACCGTTTGTAACCCTAAAGCTATTTAAATAAAAATAAAAAATGTGAAGAACACTGATTGCATACCAAGCATAGGAAGCCAGGTGCTGAGTAATTAGGAGGAGTATGAAAGATAAATTAATTAAGATTGTGGAGTCAAAGAAACTGTATGCAAATCTTAGTTGGGTCACTTGTCATCTATAGGAAAAGCACGCTCAAAATCATTCAACAAAAAAGATACCTGAACACGTGTGTTTGTTGCACCTCTATTCACAATAGCAAAACATGGAACCAACCATGCTCCCATCGAAGGTGGACTGGATTTAAAAAAATGTGAGCTGGCCTCGGTGGCTCAGCCTGTAATGCCCCGCCTTTGGGAGGCTGAGGTGAGTGGATTGCCTGAGCCCGCGGGTTCGAGACCCGCCTGGGCAGCGAGACCTCATCTCTACAAACATTTTCTACATCTCTACAAACATTTTCACTATTAAAAGGGATTGACAGTAGTGAGAAACTGTCAGGGAAGGAGGTGGTGGGATTGGCAGTTGAGGGAAACTGCCAGGGGAGGGAGGGGCACACCTCATCAACAAGATTACCTGTATAATAAACATTTCTATACCTTACCCCAAATTGTACCCTACATCTTAAAAAAAAAGAAAATTAATAGAATCCTGCCTTTTTTCCAAATGAAGCAACATACCATTTCACAAAGGAACGAGTCTTAATTGAGGGACGTTATGTGTTGTTTTTTATTCTCCACTCAAATAACACAACCTGTTGACTTCAAATGCTTGTTGGCTATTCATGGTCACTTATTTTTACATATAAATTCCTGTATTGTTTCCTACGCTGTTGGTAGGAGCATAAACTAGTACAACCTCTATGGAAAACAGTTCGGCAATTCCTAAAAGAATTAAAAACCAAACTTCTATACGATCCCACAATCCCCCTCCTGGGAATATACCTGGAGACACTCAAATCACTCTATGAAAAGGATACCTGTACACATATGTTTATTGAAGCATTATTTACAATAGCAAAAACATGGAACCAACCGTGCTGCACATTGAAAGAGGATGGGAAAAAAAAATGTGGTACATATACATGGTGGAATATGATACAACCATAAAGAAAGACACAATTATAAGCTTTGCACCAACTTGGATGGACTTAGAGTCTATAATACTGAATGATCTATCACAGAAATAAAGAACTGAGTACCACTTGTTCTCACTCACAAGTGGACCTTGAACAATTATAATAATACCATAAGAAAGGAATTAGCAGTAGTTGGGAACTGCTGCGGTGTGGGGAGCAGGATTGGCAGTAGTGGGACACCACCAAGGGTGGGGTTAGCACACCTCATCAACAAGGGTACCTGCATAATGAACTTTAGTGTACCTAACCCTGAATTGTAACCTACATCTTCAAGATTGAAAATTAAAAACAAAACAAAACAAAAACAAACAAAAATGCTTTTTGGGTTAGAATACTCATTATTGGGGAGGGAGTTTGACCTGCAGAGGCAGGCAGATACTCTGGGAAGAGAAAGAAAATGTAGAGAAGGAAACTGAGGTCAAGGTAGAGGTGAAAGTAGAGGTAGACAGAGGGTATGGCCAGTGGAGATAGAGTCAGAGACTAGCATAAGTACTGTTATTAACATGACATATGTAAACACACTAGCATATGTTACAAACTATGATAGTATAAGAAACTGGAGAACTGGAACTTTTCTATTATGGCCCCCATATGATGCTAGCTCCCTCAGGTGCTACTCTCATCCTTCCTCACTAAACCCAAATTGCCAACCAATGGCTGTTAAGCCTCAAAAGTATCTTCAAAGATGATCTTTGATCACATATTTCTGAAGCAAATGAAGTGTTGCTCGCTCTTTTTTCTAATGCTGTATAAAATCCCTACCTTCTTTCTACCAGGTAAGAATACGTTTTCAGCATTGTTCTTGTGCCGAGACTTCCCAGTAAAGGCTTAAATGGACTGTGGTTGATTTTCTTCCATAGTATCTAGGCTTAAATATGCTATATTATTATGTTTATTATTATTTAATTATTTTGTTATTTATTTTGCTTTGTTGTATTTTCAATTAAATAAGTGTATACATTTATGGGATATAATTCAATGTTTTGATATATGTATACATTATGGAATGATTAAATCAAATGAAATAACGTATCCAATCTTTACCTACCCACTATTATTTTAATTTATAATTTTCAGTTATTAAGAATATGTAACAACAATTGTATCTATTTATGGGTACATGTGATATTTCGATACAAGGATACTACATGTAATGATCAAATTAGGGTAACTGGAATGTACGACACCTCCTGTATTTATCATTTTCTTGTTAGAAACTTTCCAATTCTGCTCTTCTAGTTATTTTGAAATATAGTAATACTTAATTGTTAACTATAGTTGCCCTATTGTGCTATTGAATATTGTGCTATTGAATTAGTTGCCCTATTATGCTATTGAATTCTAAATCTTATTTTTTCGAAGTGTATTTTTGTACCCATTAACCATCTCTTTTTCTCCTTGACTTCCCCAGCTTCTGGTAACCACCAATCTACTCTATTTTTATGAGTTCAATTTTTTACCTCACACATATGACTGAGACCATGTGATATTTGTCTTTCTTGTCTGGCATATTTCATATAACATAATGTCCAACTTTTCCATCTATTTCACTGCAAATAACAGAATTACATTCTTTTTTATGGCTGTACAGTATTCTACTGTGCATAGGTACCACAACTTCCTTATCTATTCAGCTGTGGGTGGACATTTAGGTTGATTCCATATCTTGACTATGGTAAATACTCCTGCAATAAACTTGAAAGTTCTGATATCTCTTCAATATAATAGTATACTTTCTTCTGGATAAGTATCTTACAGTGGGATTGCTGGATTATATGGTAGTTCTATTTTTAGTTTTTTATAGGAATCTCCTTACCATTCTTCATAGTGCCTGTACTAATATCCATCGTTGGCAACAGTGTACAAAGGTTTTATTTTCTCTCTATCCTTGCTAACATCCATTATTGCCTTTTTAAAAAATATAAAAGACATTTTAACTAGGATGAGATGATACCTCATTGTAGTTTAGATTGCATTTATCTGAGGATTAGTGATATGAATTATATATGTATCATTTTATACCTTTTATGAGAAACATCTATTCATATCTTTTACCCATTTAAAATTCAGATTTTTTATTGAGTTGTTTGAGCTTTTATATATATTTTCTGGTTATTAATCATTTATCAGATGAATAGTTTGCACACATTTTTCCCATTCTGTGTATGTCTATTCACTTTGTTAATTGCTTCCTTTGCCGTGCAGTTTTTTTTAAATCTTGATGTGATTTCGTTTGTCCATTCTTGCTTTGGTTGTCTGTCCTTTTGAGGTCTTACTCCTGAAATTTTTGCCCAGACCAATGTCCTGATGTGTATTCCAAATATTTTCTTAGAGTAGTATAATAGTACTAGATCTTATATTGAAGTCTTTAATCCATTATAATTTGTTTTTTTAATAAAGTGAGAGGTAGGAATCTAGTTTTATTCTTCTACATATGAATTCCTAGTTTTCCCAGCACCATTTATTGAAGAGACTGTCCTTTCACCAATATATGTACTTGGCATCTTTGTTGAAATTAAGTGGACTATAAATGTATAGATTTATTTGTGGATCCTCTATTCTTCCATTGGTTTTTGTGTCTGTTTTTATGCCAGTATCATGCTGTTTTTGTTACTATAACTTTGTAATATAATTTGAAGTCAGACAACATCCCTAATTTTGTCCTATCACTCAGAGTTGATTTGTCTATTTTGTGTGTGTGTGTGTGTGTGTGTGTGTGTGTGTGTGTCCATCAAAATTTTAGAATTCTGTCTTAAATTTTGATAGGAATTTCATTGACTCTGTAGATTTCTTTGGGTAGTATGAACATTCAAAAATGCTGATTCTTTCTATTATTTAACATAAAACATATTTCTATGTTTGATGTCCCTTTCAATTTTGTATCAATGTTTTATAAATTTTTGTTGTAGAGATACTTCACTTCTTTGGTTAAGTTCATTCTGTATATCTTATTTTATTTGTAGCTGTTATAAATAGCATTACATTCTTCATTTCTTTTTCAGATTCTTCACTGCTGACATATAAAAATGCTAGTAATTAGCATGTTGATTTTGTTTCTTGAAATTTTACTGAATTTGTTTATCAGTTCCAGTGGTTTTGGGGTGGAATCTTTAGGTTTTTCTAAATATAAGTTTATATAATCTTCAAACAAGGATAGTTTTAATTCTTCCTTTCTAATGTGGATGCCATTTGTTTACTTATTTGTTCTAATTATTCTGTGTAGGACTCTATTATGTTGAATAAAAGTGGTGAGTGGGCATTCTTGTCTTGCTCCAGATCTTAGAGATAAGCCTTTCAGTTTTTCCTCATTCAGTATGACATTAGCTGACTGTAGTTTATCTTATTGAGGTATGTTCTATCTATATACAGTTACTGAAAGTATTTATCATGAAGAGATATTGAATTTTATTGAATACTTTTTTTGGCATCTATTAAAGTTACCTTATAAATGTTTTCATTCATTTTGTTGGTGTGATGTATCCCTCTTACTGATTTACATTTGTTGAATCATCCTTGTGTACCTGGGGTGAATTCCACTTGATCACACTGAATGATCTTTTTAATATGCTGTTGAATTCAGTTTACTAGTATTTTGTTGAGGATTTTTGTATTTATGTTCATTAGAGATACTACCCTTTAGTTTTTTTCGTTGTTGTCTTTGTCTGACTTTGGTATCAGACTAATACTGGGCTCATAGAAGAAATTTGGAACTATTTCCTCTTCCTTGATTTTTGGTTATCGGTAAGTAGTATTGGTATTAGTTCTTTTTTAAATGATAGAATTCAACATGAAGCCGTTAGGTCCTGGCTTGATGGAAGGCTTAGTACTGCTTCTAACTCATTACTTCTTATTGGTCTATTCAGATTTTGAACTACTTTATGGTTCAATCTTGAATAGGTTATATATGTGTTTAGGAATTTAACATTTCTTCTAGGTTTTCCAATTTGTTGATGTATAGTTGTTCATAATAGTCTCCAATAATCCTTTGAATATTGTTGTATCAGCTCTAATATCTCTTTTTTTCCATATCTAATTTTATTTGGGCCTTCTTTCTCTTTTTCTTAGTCCAGCTAAAAGCTTGCCAATTTTATCTTTTCTAAATACTAACTTTCATTTTGTTGATCTTTTATAATTTTGTTTCAACTCCATTTATTTCTTCTCTGATCTTTATTATTATTTTTTTTCTTCTAATACTTTTGGATTTGGTTTGCTCTTGTCTTTCTATTTCTTGAAGATGCATTGTTAGATTTTTTATTTGAAGTTTTTTACTTTTTTGGTGTAGGTTTGACTGGTGTAAACTTCCCTCTTAGTACTGATTTTGCTGTATTCTATTAATTCTGGCAGGTTGTTTCTACATTATTTACTTTAAGAATTAAAAATATATATATTTTTAATTTCTTCAAAAGTACAGTGAATGTTCAAATACAATATTGCTTAATTTCCTTGTGTTTTTATAGTTTCCAATTTTTGTATTGTTATTGTTTCCTAGTTTTATTCCATTGTGATCAGAAAAGATACTTAATGTGATTTAAATATCTGTGATATTTTGGACATTTATTTTATGGTCTAACATCCTTGAGAATGTCCCATGTGCTGAAGAGAGGAATGTGTTTCTGCAGTTGTTCCATAAAATATTTTGTAAATGTCTATTAGATCTATTTTGCCTATAGTGAAGATTAAGTCATATGTTTCTTTGTTGCTTTTCTGCCTAGGTGATATGTCCAATGCTTAAAGTATGATATTAAAGTCTCAAGTATTATTTCATTGGGATATATCTCTTGCTTTATCTCTAATAATATTTGCTTTACATATCTTGGTGCTCTAGCATTGGGTGCATGTATATTTACAATTTGTATATCTTCTTACTGAATTGACCTCTTTATCATTATAGAATGACCTTCTTTGTTTATTGTTTTTATACTTTTTGTCTTTAAATCTACTTTATCTGATAGAAATACAGCTATTTCTGCAGTTGTTTGGTTTCCCTTTGCCTGGAGTATCTTTTACTATACTTTCATTTTTAGTCCGTTTATATTTATAGGTGAAGTAAGTTTCACTTAGGCAGCATATGACTGAGTCTGATGTTTTGAATCTATTCAGATACTCTACATCTTTTGATTGGAGAATTTATTCTATTTACGTTCACTGTTGTTTTTGAAAGATAAGGACTTACCACTGTCATTTTGTTATTCATTTTCCAGTTGCTTTGTTGATCTTCTCTTCCTGTCCTCATTCCTTCCTATCTTCTTTGTGTAGAACTAATTTTCTCTGAAAGTATGTTTTAATTTATTGCTTTTTATTTTTGTACATCTATTATAGGTTCTAGTTTTGTGGTAACTGTGAGGCCTGCAAATGATATTTTACGACCAATTATTTTGAACTGATTACAATTTTTACTCTGATCACAAAAAAAATAAAAAACAATCAAATAAGCAAAGAGAACATTTTATAGCTCTACACATTAAATCTATCTCCCTGCTTTTTGACTCTTCATCACTTCTATCTATATCCTTTTGTACTGACTTAAAAATTGTTGTAGTTATTATATTTGATGGGTTTGTTTTTTAGTGTTTCTGCTAAAGGTATGAGTGGTTTACACATGGGTTTGTTTTTTAGCATTCCTACTAAAGATATGAGTGGTTTACACATCACAATTAGAATGTTAGCATATTCTTTGTTTGTCTGTGTCTTTACTTCTACTAGTGAGTTTTATACCTTTTTTTATACCTTTGGATGATTTTTTGTTGCTTGTTAATATCCTTTCTTTTATTTATTTTTATTTTTTTATTTTTGAGTTGGAGTCTCACTCTGTCGCCCAGACTGGACTGCAGTGGCACACTCATGGCCACCTCAGCCTCGACCTGCTGGACTCAGGTGATCCTTCTACCTCAGCCTTTCAAGTAGCTGGAACTACGGGCACAAACCACAACACCTGGTTAATTTTTTTATTTTTATTTGTAGAGATGAGGTCTTACCATGTTGCCCAGGCTGGTACCACACCCCTGGACTCAAGCAGTCCTCTTACCTCAACCTCCCAAAGTGCTGGGATTCAGGCTTGAACCACCATGCCCAGCCAACATCCTTTCTTTTAGATTGAAGATCTTCATTCAGCATTTCTTATAAGACAGCTCTGGGTATTGATAAAAAATAGCTCAACTTTTGTCTAAAACAGTATTTATTTCTCTTTTATGTTTGGAGGATACTTTTGCTGGATATAATATTCTAGGTTGATAGGGTTTTTTCTATCTGCACTATGAATATATCCTCCCACTCTTTTCTGGTCTATAAGATTTTCACTGAAAAGTCTCCTGCCAGATGTATTAGAACTCCTTTATATGCTATTTGCATCTTTTTCTTTGCTGCTTTGGAATTTTTTCTTTATCCTTGACTTATAAAAGTTTGATTATTATATAACTTGAGTTAGTTTTATTTGGGTTAAATCTGCTTGGTGTACTTTTATCTTTTTATACCTGGATATCCATATCTTTCTTTAGGTTTGGAAAGTTCTCTGTTGCTATTTTTTTTAAAGAAGTTTTCTACCCTTATCTTTCTATATCTATCCTTTTTAAGGCCAATAATGCTTAGATTTGCTGTTGTGAGACTACTTTTTAATCTTGTAGGCATGCTTCATTTTTTTAATCTTTTTTATCTTCTAACAGTGTATTTTCATGTGGCCTACCTTTAAGTTTACTATTTCTTTCTTCAGTTTGATGAATTCTACTGCCGAGAGACTCTGATGCTTTTTTCTTTTTTTCCATTAAAATTTCAGCACCAGAATTTCTGTTTGATTTTTTTAATATGTCAATCACACTTTAAAATGTATCTAATTGAATTCTGAATTCATTTTCTATGTTAACTTGAAGTTCAAGATAGCTATTTTGAATTATGTCTGAATGGTCACATATTTCTATCACTCCAGAATTGGTTACTGGTGCCTTATTTAGTCCATTAGTAAGATAGTATTTTTCTGGATGTTCCTGACACTTGCAGATGTTCACCAATGTCTGGGCATTAAAGAGCTAGATATTTATTCAATCTTCACATCTGGACTTAATTTGTACTTGCTTTGCTTGAAAGGAATTTCCAATAATTCAAAGATGATTAAATGTTGTGACCTAAACCTGTGGTCCCTATAACTATTTCAGCACTAGGGAGTGCTCTAAGTCCAAAAGAAAAAAAAAGGGAGAATTCCCTGGATAACCAGGCAAATTATCCTGCTGTTTTCGCTCTCTTTTTCCCCATCAGAAAGAGACTTTCTTTTTGCTGGGTTACCCTGAGTTGAAGAAGGAATGGCCTGGGATCTCCCGTGGCATCTCACTGGGTTGCACCAGAAGCTCATGGTCTTGAACAGCCCAATACTAGGGCTCTTCCAAGGCCCTCACAATCACTCTTGCATACATAGCAGCCAGTGGCATACTAGGTTGCACTTTAAGTCCACTGCCCCTGATGTTAGTAAAGCACCAAGGTTTGCCCAAGGATTGCACTCCTTGGTCTGACTGCCACTCAAATTTATTTGGGTCACCAGACTCCTTCAGTCAGTCAGTGGTGAAGGCAGTAAGACTCAGCTTCCTTCCACTGGAGCAGAGGATTCTCCTCTGGCCCACAGCTGGAATAAATGTTCTCTCTGTGGGTGTTAACAGAATTCTGCTAGATTGTTGTGCTTCCCTGTGATAGGTAAACGCTGAGTTCCAATGGAATGTCTCACAATCACTTCTCTCTCTCTCCCCTAAACACTTAAATTCTCTATTCTGCTTTACTGCCTGGGCTGGGGAAAGGATGGTGTAAGCAATGCAAGGCTATCCTTTCTACCCTCTTCAGTGCCTCTTTCTTTGTTATGATGTTAAAACCAGGTACTGTGATTTCTCACCAGATTTTTTTTTTCAATAAAAATTCCTTTTTCCATAGGTAATTTTTCAGTTTGGTATTCCAGCACTGGAACAATCACTGGAGGGATCCATTTAGCCATCAGTTTCTACCTCTTATACTATATTTTTTTGGTGAAAATATTTTAAATGTACTCCTTCAACCATTTTGAAATATACAATACATTTATTATTAACTATAGTTGCCATAAAATACTACTCAGCCTTGAAAAAGAAGGAAACTATGCCATTTGAAACATTATGAATGAACTCAAGGTACACTATGCTAAGTGAGATAAACCAGGCACAGAAAGACAGAGATAGCATGATTCCATTTAGATGTCGAATCTTAAGATGTCATACCCATAGAAGTAGAGTGTAGAATGGTAGTTATAGAATTATTATTAGTAGTTCTTAATATAATGAAAACATTTTCAGTTTTTTATCCCAGTGATAGATCTTTCAATTCTAATATTTCTTTAGATAACTTATATCTACCATCATCATCAATGTCTACATCTGATTTCCTTATCCACCTACTTCATGTGGTAAACCATTCCATGATAGACAATCTACTTTTACCAGTGCTCATACAAAAAGAAATTACAGAGAATTCTTGGTTAAAGTACACAAAGTATCCATAAGTATCTGTTGAGTAGAAGAATTATTTCATTCACTAAAGTACAAATGCATAAACTGTTTTAACTCAAAGTAGTTCAATTCAATTCAAAGTAGTCCACACTTTGTGGACACAGGAAAATATATATGAGTTTTGCCAAAATATGTACAATTGCCCATGAGTTGTTGGGAATGTCCTAGTTTCTGCTGCAAAAGAACAGATTGACTACATTTAGCATGAAGAAATTACTTCTGGGATGATTAGATTGTCAAAGAGCCTCGATTACAGAAGAAAATCTCACTTTATGATTTATTCCTGCATTCCACCATCAAATATCCTTTGTAAAAGCCACAGCCTGGGTTTTTACTATCTAATTTTTAAGACTTTTATGTGTGGGTGATACATCTTTCTGCTGGAAGAGAAAGAAAATCCTCATCTATCTCAAACTTCTAGCACATGTTCATTCTCTCCTTGAGGTTCATGCGTCGAAAATGCATATTGTAAATCCTTATGGGTTCAAAGTGTACTCAAAGAAAAAAGGCAGCAACTAAAAGCACGGCCTGGTGGCTCTGCTCATCCCTTCCTGCCCTGAAAGTCTCCTTGTCTTCTTGCTTGCCCCACCCAAGGGAACAAACAGGAACTTTTGTCCTGATTGTAAAAATAATCGAGTCACTTTATAATTTAACTTCAAAGCTGTGCCTCCTTGTTTTAAGTAAATTCATCACTTCTTTGTTCTCATTATTTATAAATCAAGTCACAATTCACTAAAATCTTCTAAGCTACTAAGTGCTTAAGGTTTACTTTTCACTTAATTTTTACATTTCATTCAGATTCGGCGAGAGAAAACTTTGTATTTGTTTCATCATTGGACAAGTCATTCCTCTCTTGTCCTAAAATGTTTCATTTAAACTTCAATAGCAATATACGGTGTATGGGGAGAGGAGACAGACAGTGGGCTATGAATGTGTATTTGTACCAGTCACATTGTGAAGCACTGATGTAAAAAGTTTTGGTCATTTTTGTCACACACCAAAAATAAATAAATAAATCAAAACTACCTGAATTGTCATAAGAAACTGGCATTTCTCCACAATAAATGAGGTAAAAGAGAAGAAGCAAATTATTATAAAAGGGAAAAAATGTAGCAGGTGACTAACAAAAACAATAGTATGATAAATTTCAGGTGGCAAGCTGTTTAAGCATACCGACATCTTACATAGCTTTGTGTTCCGTTTATTTTCAAATATGCTTAAAGTTACTTAATCTCCACAGGTTTTTAAAATGACATTTAAAGGTAGCTTCAAAAAGCAATTTTTCCTAGAATAGTTTTTGGGCCTTGGAAAAACATTCTGAAGTTATTGAAGTAAACGAGGGGAAAAAACAAGCAGATTCTATAAGGTATTGATACATTAGTTTAAATCTTTATTTTTTAAATCTTCTTTAGACTTGTCAGTCTTAAAATGTATTTATTGTATCGTAGACATAAAGTTATAGACTCCTAAAAACATTAGAAAAACATGAGGATAAATTTTAAAGTGATAAGTCCAATTTCTTTATAGACTGTGTGTTTTTCAGAATTAAAATGCTCACATGAATGAATTGATACACATTTTGAAATTAAAAATTATTTATTATATAAGGAAAATAAATAAAAGCAGATGCATTTATGAAGTTATAACTCATGGTTTGAGATAAAAAGTTAAACGTGAAAGGCAATAATTAATACACTACTATTTCTGAGAAGTCACAAAGAGATGAGTTCCAGAACACAACTGAAAAAATTAGAATTTTGATAATAAAAAAACTTGCATTTCATTGTAGACATGGGTAAAGAAAAGATAAATGCATATAAACATGTACCTAAGTTCAAAAGTATTGAAGAAAGTAGAGAAAATTCATGCTGTTGCCATAGAGAACTGTAGAGAGAGTTGACTAGGACAACAGAAGTATTAAGGAACCTTGCAAGTCAACTGGAGATCGACTGGTAGCCCTGAAAAACATTGAAGTAGAAAAATCAGAAAATGTGATTAATACAATATTTAATTTCTTCTAGGTAGTTCAGTAGTAAGAGGAAACCTGGATGTGATAATATTTTCAAGAGATGTTTGTACAATGATATCAAAGCTGATTTCAAAGAAAGTGAATACAAAAGGAGAGAGATAAAAAACAGAAAGGTCATAGTTAGGAGGTCTCTGTGAGATCAAATCTAAGACATTATGTAACTGAGTGGGAGGCATGTATGATGATAGTATAATAACCTCGAAGTTAATATTTTGGAAGACTAATAGGTTGTGGGTGGCAACAAGGTATATGGAGTAGATACCACAAGTAGACTGAAGACGAAGTTCACTAGAGAAAAAAGATGAAGAAACAAGGAGCAGCCTGGCTATTAGGTAGATTTACTAAGTGAAAGTTGAAGTTGTTAAGAAGGATGATTCAACTGTTGGTAAGAACCAAAAATGTTCAGTGAAATAGAAGAAAGAGCTGGGCTCGGTGGCTCAGTCTGTAATCCCACACCTTTGGGAGGCTGAGGTGAGTGGATTGCCTGAGCCCGCGGGTTCGAGACCCGCCTGGGCAGGCGAGACCTCATCTCTACAATAAATCAAAAAATCAGCCAGGTGTGGTAGCGCATGCCTATAATTCTGGCTACTTGGAAGGCTGAGGCGGAAGGATCGCCAGAGCCCAGCAGGTCAAGGCTGCGGTGGTGGCCGGAGCGGCCACTGCACTCCGGTCTGGGCGACAGAGTGAGACTCCAACTCAAAAAAAAAAAAAAAAAAAGAAAGAAAGAGTGAGTAGAGTTCATATAAATGATGAAGTGGGGAGGGGTAATTCCTAATGCAGAAAAGAGGAGACAAAAAAGGAAAAAATAAATTTTTTTTTTTTTTTTTAGGGCAAGAGGGTTTCCTGAGCCCAGGGATTCGAGACCATACAATTTTTGAAGACTGAAAATGATCACTTTTGTTTTTACATTCTTCAAGACAAGATGCTTCCTAGGGTAACTCTATCTATATCTATATCAGTATATAACTCTGCTATATACCAATAAATATGAGAAAGACTCAGAACTAGAAAAAGATGCCAAAGAGAACCACTGTGGGATGGACAGAACAAATATATGTAAAGATAACCTAACAAATTATGTTGAAAAGATTCAGATGTTTTATGAAGAATTTCATATTTCAAAAAAATAGGTGTATCTTGGATGAAAGTGGTTTCTTCTGTACAAATGGACTTGATAACACTTATTGTGGGAATATAATAATTACTGCTTCCTCTTGACTAAAGTATGAAAAAGCAATGGAGCAATTTGTTGGAAGACTTACATGGACATGGACTTGTATATGACCATCAGCTGGTCATGTTAATGCCTGAGGAGAATTTTTGATGTTTTGGGTACAAAGAGCATAGTGGCAACTCTGGAAACTAAAACACTAACATATTATTTTTGACAACTCACACATGATAATTAAAAAGAAAAGTATTATTTTCACATAGCTTCTGCATTATAGATTTGAGTCTGAGCTGTCTTTCTTTTTCAAGATTGTTAGATTTGATTTTCTTCTGAGAAATGTTTAAGGAAATTGATTTTCATGTGTAATGAACTGTGAATATATGATCAAATTATATCTGCAAAACTTTTTGTGACTCAGTTTCCTCAAGCAAGAGGAATGAGACAGTAGAATTGCATTGCTACCAATCTTTAACACTGCCATCAATAAAAGTCTTGCCTCCAAAAGTATGGTTATCTATATAAAACATGTTTAGCCTTTAATATAGACATCCTTATTGATCCTAATCTTCACAATCAGCAGAAGAGTCTCAGTAACCATATAAAATCAAATATATATCATGAATTCCCCTGAAAAAAAAGTGAAAGACAACTTGTTTTTGTGTCTCTTATATCATACAATATACTCTTAACTGTTTTAACCTTGAATGACAAAGTTATCTAAGCAACTAATTTAGTTTTATGTGAATAGATATTAGTAAGCAGGGAGTCTTGGTTGAATATATTTTTGCCATGTTATTTTAGTTATTGTTGTTTACATACTTTGTATTGTAGATATTATATCAATTAATTGTATACCACTTCAGTATTTTTCCTATATGAGATTCTCAAGTTATATCTCTCTGATAATTTCCTTTTTAAAAAAAGAATAAACGAGTAGGAGCTGAACTTCTTGCAATATTTTAGAAACTCTATACCAAATATTTCTTCAATATTTTATAGACGTCTCAATGAGGCCATTTTTTACATCTGGAGGTACGAATGTATATCTTTCTGACCCTTCATTGTCCATTTGTAAACTTTATGGTAGTTTTTCATATATTTATTAATATTTAAATGTTAATACTCAATATTTAAATATTAATCATATATATTAATATTATGATAGATCAACATTTCTTATGATTTTAAAATTTTGATACAATTTATTCTTTTCCCAATATCACAAGGATATTTTCCTATATACTTTTTTGTTAAATTTCTTTACATTTAGAATTTTCTATGTCTCATTGAAATCTTTCAGTTATTAGTAATTCACCCTATATAGGAAGAAAGATAACATTTTATTTTCTCCATGTAATGACATAATTTTCTAAACTGCGTGTTAAATTTTTATCTCTTTTTTTTTTTCCAGAGATTTTGGTAGCAGTTTTATCACAGGTCAAGCTCCTTTAAGTTTAGTGCCCTTAAGTTTTTGACTCTCGTATCCTGTTATGTTGATCAAGGTATCTGCTCCTACATCAGAACCACACTGCATTTTTGTTTCTTTGTTTTAAATTCTTATTACTATGGCTCTGTAACAAGTCATGTTATCTGTTACTGCAAGTGCCCTCTCTTCGATCTTTTCTCAAAAATTGCCTTAGCTACTCGGAGGGCATTTATTATTCTATGTCACTTTTAGATGATTTTTGTTGCATTCCCAAAACATACTGCTACAAATGAAACTGTAATTTTAAGGATGAGATGGAACTGTGGTTTAGGGTTTCCTCCACTTCCCAATGACTGCTGATACTTATAAGCCTGAATTATGGTTGAGACTATCCTCTGCTCTAAACAATTATACTTATATTAGAATTGTGGAATTTGGAGGTTCTAATATTATAGCCACACTTAGAAGAATTTTAAGTTAGTACCAAGGAAAAAATGTAGAAGGAGATGAGTACTTTTATTATTGTTCAAGTAAGAGGATCAGAGTTATTGCTAGTTGTCAAATGTTCAATTTATATTTGATAAATCACATGAAAAGCACTTAATATTTTGGGAACAAATATATAATATTCTATATTTTCTATATTTTTCTTTATTTCTTTAAATTTATGGCTTTTCTTCGTTGAATTTTAAAATGTTGTCACCATTTAAATTTCAATGTTGAAAAGAAGATGTACAATTAGTTTAATTATAATCTTTGTTTTCAGAAACTTATTAGTATAATATTTATTAGAATGGAAACCACTTAATCTGACATGGAAATATCCTTATATTTGAAACTATATCATGAAAATTTTGTTCTGAAATCATTTTTGTTTCTGTAAAACCTACTCACTCCTTGTGTAATTTTTATATCTGATCAAAATTATCCTTGAGCATTTGATTAAATATCTGGGTATCTTTAAATCTTAGTATAGTTATTTCTGAGGAATAGATTATAGGAGTTATATCACTTGTGCCATTTGTTTTTACATGAATTCAGGTTAGAGATGAGAGCAAAAATAAACAGGATGAGGTTCAGGAGAGGAAGTTCATGGCAAATCATGTCAAGAAATAGCCAAATCCAAATACCAAACTGGACAAAATTACATTTATACAGCATTTTTAAAAATGTTTGAGGGAGACGGTCACATTTTTCCCAGAGCGGAGTGAATCAGCACTTTGGTGTTTCAGCTCACAAAAACATTTGATGCAGTGACATATTTGTGGTGAAAAATTGATGTTTGCCTGTTTTTATTAACCACCTCCTCACAAAAAAATGATCAAATCAATTACTTTGTAGAAAAAGTTTCCATCATCAGTATTTTTTTACTGTCAGTCACAATTTTTAGGTTTTATTTTTGTTTTTCAGAAAGTTTTTAACTCTAACCTATGTGTCTATATACAAGTATCAAATTATATGAATGAAAATGAGAATTACATTAAATAATTTTAAACTTTGTATATCGAATCCTTGCCTTGTTTTTATTATACCAGCACGTTGCTGCCTAAAGAATTATTTCTATGTTGAAAATAAAAAATGAGAGAGTAAATAAAATTTTAAAATTTCACTTCACATTTAAAGAAAAATAACATAACATACCAGACAAAACTTACGATGTAAACACCTGCTTCTTTCAGGATATCCTACGTTTTTGCTATGTTAGGAAATAAATCAGGTATGAGACAGTTAAAATCTGTTTTTACTTCTAGAATGAGACAGAACATCACTTTCAAGAAAATAAAAATGTGGAATTGATGCATTTTGCATTTTTCCTTATGACTACATAATGTAAGTGAAGACTAGAGCAAATTTTAACGAATGAAAAATCTTGCTAATTTTTTAAATAAAATGTTAGGGCTTATGAGGGCCAATAATTCTACTAGTTTTCAATGTTGGTCAAGCATGTTAGGCATATCCTTAGCCTTACACTTTCAAAAGCATTCTGAACATGCATCTCAATGGAATTTGTTCTCTCTGTAAATAACATTTTCATAAAATACTTATGTGTACACAGAACACTTCGTTTTATTTCATTTTATTATTGACTGATTGATTGTTGGAGTTGGGCTCTCACTCTGTCGCCCAACAGAAGTGCAGCGACACAGCGGGGTTTACCGCAGCCTTTCACTTCTAGACTAAGGGGATCCTTCTGCCTTAGCCTCCTGAGTAGCTGGACTAAAAGCAGGAGTCGCCCTGCCGTGCTATTTTTGCTTTTTTTTTTTAAGATGAGGACTTATGTCAGAGGTCTCTAATCCCCGGTAGCAGACTGGTACTTGTCCATGGGCTGTTCTAACCCGGCCGCAGAGCTCGGCCTTCTGTCAGATCAGCAGTGGGATTAGATTCTTACAGGAGCAGGAACCTTTGCAGCGGTCCCCAACATTTTTGGTGACAGGGACCGGTTTCGTGGGGGACGGGACGGGAGGGGAGTAATCATCAGACATTACATTCTCATAAGGAGCACAAAACCTAGATCCCTCGTATGTGCAATTCACAAAAGGGTTAGTGCCCCTGTGAAAATCTAATGCCACTGCTGATTTGCAAGTAGGCGGAGCTCTGCTGCGCTCACTTGCCTGGTTCCTAACAGTCCTGGGACTGGTTGGAACCGGCAGGACACCTGGGGTTTGGGGTCCCTACTTATTGTGAACTGTGCATGTGAGAGATCTAGGTAGGTTGCACACTTCTTATAAATTTGACTGCGCACCCCCTCTTTCCCTTCCTCCCCCACCCCTTTTCGTGGAAAAATTGTCTTCAACGAAGCCGGTCCCTGAGTCAAAAAGTTTGGGTTGGGTACCACTGTGTTATGTTGTCCAGGCTGGTCCCAAACGCCTGGGCTCAGGGTTCCTTCTGCTTCAACCTCCAAAAGTGCTGGGATTACAGGTGTAAACCACCACACCTGGCCCCCCAATTTTATTTTTTTTAAGTTTTTATGAAAAATAATCTGTTTATTTGGAATATAATCAGAATTAAGGATTAAGATTGATTTAGTTCTTCCCCAAATTCAACCAGATATATGAATTCTGGCAGACCCTTTTTAAGAATCTCTGTTTAAGAATTAACCTATCTGAGCATTGTCAAAAATGAGAATAAACCGTGAGCGTATTTCATTTTTCTGGCATTTCCTCTTGATATTAAGAGATCATGTATTAGAACATTGTAATTGAATTCAGAATGATAGACATTATGGCTGTGCATATTCATATTATATTATCATTGTCCTCTTCTCACCCACTCCCAGTTACAGAATGGCAAGCAAAATCCTGGATTTCCAAATATCTCTAGGGAACAAGGTAGGGTTTTCCTTCGTAAAATATTATTTGAAGGACAAAAACAAAACAGAAAACAAACATTGACTCTTCTTGTTTGATTTGAAGGTATAATTATTGTCTCATAAGAATATTAACTTTGAATGTCATTAGGAAAACATGATATGAAATACTTATGAGGTAGAACTATGCAAAATGAGAAACTAGGTGTCCCAAAGCCCAAAGAAATCATTCTCCATCCTGTTTCCTTCAAATATGATATATCTGTCTTTGTCATTTGATATTCAGTTATTTATAAAGAATATTCTCACACATTTTGTCTAGTCTTTTCTCAATATTTTGTTGTTAAACTTTCATTGTACTTGGAACTGCTTTTACATCTGACACTAATGAATGAGAACCACCAATCTGATGACCTATCTTGTTTCTGTACACCAATCAATTTCTAGAGTCATTTGACACTGTTTAAACTGGGACACAATCTATCATCTAGAACCCATTACTCAAATAAAAAGTATTCAACAAACCCCATTAATTTTATCTTTGCAACATTTCTCCTCACATCCTTTCCAAAAAAAATGAAAAAGCTTAGTCCTGAAACTCGCCTTAATTATTATAAAAATCTCCCAGCTGATATTCCTGAGTTTCTTCATCTACTCTCCATCCTTTAAAAATGCATTAATATTATTAGGTTGTAATGACAAACACTTTTTTAAAAAGTTTTTATACATGCTTTGAGTTTTAGCTAATTATCTCAATTAATACAATATATATTTTTAAATGCTTGATTTAAACTACTTAATCAGTATCTTTCCCAATTTATAATTAATATAGCTTAATTTTATATACTATATTTAGTTGTACATATTCTAGATCTATAAGGTTTGTCTCTTGCCATAGCAAGGTAGTCTTTTATATTCAAGGTACTGACTCTGGCTCTTAGTACAGATAGATAGCTTTAAGTTGTATGAAGTGATGAAGGTTGTGCATGTATAAGGGTAAAGAAAGAAGTAAAGTCAGAAGACTTATTTGAAGAAAAAATTGTTGCTGTAGAAATTTAATTTTGTACCCCTTATTTCTATTTAAATCACTGATTATTTGAAAATTCATGGTGGTCATGCAAACAAATTATATAAATTATCCACAAAGAACATACTAGAGGGAAATATACCAATTAATTTATTACAATTGTGTGTGCATAGGAGTAAAATATGCACATTGATCAGATGTTATAAGTAAGAAAGTACAGTTTTATAAACTGTGATGTGTCTCCTCAGGGAAGCTTAACACTATACTAATTGAAGTTATTTATGTTTAAAATGTATTTTACATGGAGTTTTTAAAAGCAGAATTTGATTTTGACTATATGAAACAATAGACAAACTACATTAGTACTCATAAAGATCTCATAAATTGTAATCAAAAAAACCAAAAAATATATTATGGGAAAGATATTTTTTAGCATATTCCAGTATCAATGATCCATTTTATCAACATTATAGATAGATAGATTGAATAGGTAGTTTAGCTCAACTGAATTTTTTTCCAAATGTATAATTATGTTTAAGTGGAAATTTAAAATTCTTTAAGGCATAGATAGTATTTTTGTAATGAGACTTTTATATTCTACTGTTAGCCTAAGTTATCTTTTTATTACATTTGCTTGATTTCATATGACCATCACAATCTTGAAATTTTTAAGAAGTTATTGTTGTAATATTTTAAAAATTTAGCCAGGCTCGGTGGCTCAGCCTGTAATCCCGCGCCTTTGGGAGGCTGAGGTGAGTGAATTGCCTGAGCCCGCGGGTTCGAGACCCGCCTGGGCAGCGAGATCTCATCTCTACAATAAATCAAAAAATCAGCCGGGCGTGGTAGCGCATGCCTGTAATTCCGGCTACTTGGAAGGCTGAGGTGGAAGGATCGCCGGAGCCCAGCAGGTCGAGGTTGCGGTGGCCAGGAGCGGCCACTGCACTCCAGTCTGGGCGACAGAGTGAGACTCCAACTCAAAAAAAAAAAAAAAATTATTTATCATTAAAAAATATTAAAATCTTGAAATTTATTTTTTCATTTTATATGAAAACTGAATTTCAAAAGCTAAGTATTCTTTTGTCTCTAGTAATTTTCAAGCTTTAAAATTATTAAGATTTAATAAGTCATCACTATCTAATTTAAAAAATAAATCTTGGAAGTATGTAAACTCAACAGTTACAACGTAATTTATGTTTTTTATTTTACTAAGTCCTAGACAAGCTCTCTTGTGATATTTTTCTTTTTAATTCTTAACCTTTCTCTCTTTCCCAGTTATATAATTTTTAAAAAATTAACTCTTAGCTTTACAAGGTATAAGGAGAAAATATATATCATTGTAAAAAAGGGAGCTTATATTTTTAATCCGATTCTATTCATAATCAAATTTCACGGGTTTGAACTTCTCTTCATGTATTACAGGTAGTTTTGAGTCTTCTTTACTGCACCCTTTAAATGACCCATCACTTTCTGCACTTTGGATTTTCTTTTCCTTTCTTTTGCTAATTTCCTCAAGATACTATGACCCTTTTGGTATTAATAATCTGACAGCATAAACATATCAGTTTGATCTATTACCTGGAAATAAATTTAGTTTCAGTAAAAACTATTTTTCTTTTGACTGCTCTATTATTAACCTTTACCTTATAAAAAGACCCCCTAAGAACAGTGAAAGGACATATACCATTTTACTGAATGATTATCTAATTTCATTGCCTATATACATAAGAACTAATGAAAGCCTTGACTAATCGAACTTAACTCCACAACTCTGCCTTCTGTAATTTTCATAAAAGTAGTATTAACACATTATGGATTTCTAATGATATTGTTCATAAACCATACTCAGATGACTGATTTCTAATGATATTGTTCATAAACCATACTCAGATGAATTCACTGTGTAATTTGTAATTTCTTTATTTAAATTTTATTTTAAAGATGCAGGGTACATGTCAAGATAAGGTACATAAGTGGTCTACATGCAGGTGAAGTTTGGGCCTCCCACTGGTCCTCACTTCCTCTGGTTTAGGATCAGGGACCCTTGGTGATGTTATGTGCCAGCCCCTACCCCCACCCCGGCAGTGTCCTACCACAGTGGATCCCTCTCTAATAGTATTGTGATAAAAGTTCAGGACCCACTTATGACTGAGAACGTGTGGTTTGTTTTTTGTGTCTGTGATAGATCACTGAGTATGACAGACTCTAAATCTATCCAGTTGCTGTGAAGCCCATAATTTTGTCTTTCTTTATGGCTGTGTAATACTCCATTTTGTATATGTACCACATTTTCTTTACCCAGTGTGGTGACTTTTTAAAAGAACTAGAAATTGACCTTCCATATGACCCAGCAGTCCCCCTTCTGGGAATATACTTGGAGGAACTTAAATCATTCTACAAAAAGATACTTGTGTGCACATGTTTATTGCAGCACTATTCACAATAGTAAAAACATGGAACCAACCCTGCTGTCCCTCGAAAGTGGACTGGATAAAGAAAATGTGGTAACTTATAATTTCTTCAGAAAACATACCATAGAATAAGCACATGTGTACACACACACACACACACACACACACACACACACACACACACACAAACATTTGCATGTTTATGCATCTAAGATACATTTTGCCCCTTCCCTCTAGGTCCTATGAAGCTCATAGATCAGATGTTCAAATAGATCTCATTTTTGTGCATGCTCACTTTTATACTCTCTATTATATCCACGGATTCTAAATGGACATTATTTTTCTTTGAAAAATGTTTTTCATACTCTGATGAATTGGCCATAGAGATAGAGATTTGCCAATTGAATCTATAATATGCATCTGACTAGGAATATGAGATAATATTAATATGGAGCTTCGTTTAGTACATAAGTTAATTTCCAATACCAGGAACTTCTAATTTCCTTTGCATATTATTAGAACTACCATTTATTGTGTGCCTACTATGCCCCAGGTACAGAAAATTATCAAATCCCATCTTCACAGGGTAGGTGTTGTTATTTCTGTTTTTACTATTGACACAACTGAGGTTCAAAGAGGACACATAACTTACCCAAGGCTACACAGCTCTTGTCTAGTTGACATGACAAACGTCCTAACTCTTCCATTATACCTTGGTTTATATCTTCCATAAACCTGAATTTAAGAATATGTTTTATTTTCAATCTGCAATGACTCTTCTGATTCCTTTTGAGAACTTGGAAGAGCTTTAGATACAGATACTTCCTCATAAATATTGAAAAGTCATACCAAAAACGTGCAGCAAGTGAGAGCCAAAGTAAACCCTTCTCCTCTTTTGTTTAATAATCAGATAGGAAAACAGTAAAAAGTCAAAGGGCCCTGTTACTAGAACTAACATTGTCAAAATTGTCCATTCACTCGTCAGTAACAGAGTCCCCATAGGAAGTAACTGCCAAATAAGGCTTAAAGTTGCAGGTGGTTGGGAAGGCTTTGAGGGAGCCTTAGTGTCCTGTGAAGAAGGGGACTCCCAGGCTGCCCTGTGAAGCTTAGATCCAGTCAAAGTCTCACTGGCTCTTGGAGGCCCCAAAGGCAGCCAGCCAGCTTGCCTCAGCCTCGGGATGGAGAATGAAGAAGGCATCTCCCCTGCTTGCAGCCGTTCCACTGCCTCTGCTGCAGTCCCCTGACCAGACGCTTGCTCTCCTCTCTGAGATCCAGACCTGTACAAAGCAGCTTGGGAACACTGCACAGCCACCCGGAAAACATATTTGCAGGCTTTCCAGATCACCTTCCTATGGGTGAACCCAGAGAAGGCTGGTCCCTGGAATTTCCACTGAGAGATAGTAATAGAATCCATTCTCCACCCCATCCTCCACCCCTGAATGAACGTGAAGTCACCCTTCCAAAGGCAGAATCTGTGAAGGTCAGAAGCAAAGCATAACGAAACCCCAGTGTGGCTGACTGTGCGGGCCTTGTGGAGGGTCCTGAGCTCTGCCCCTTTCACGCCTGTGCCTTTGTAAACGCCTAGGCGACCATAGTGACTGGTCAAGCAGAGAACTCTCTTCCTTCACCAGCTTTCTTCCCACCCCTTGCTGGGGAGGATTTTTTTTTTAAGCTCCATGGGGTATGAAATTTGCCTTCTGCTTCTTTGGCCTACCTCTCCCTTTTGTTGAATTAATGTTCATGGTTCTGTTTCATCAGATATTTAAGGCTGTTAGGTAGTACTAGATTTAGTGTGTGTGTGTGTGTGTGTGTGTGTGTGTGTGTGTGTGTGTGTGTGTCCTGGAAGACTGTTGACTAGATGCATGTCTTTGTTTTGGGAATATTTCTGTAAATTCATTTCTCTTGGTGCTCACAATTACCATGGCCGTAGGGCCACAGTGCTGTATCTCTGCTGCAGACATAATTGTTTCTTGTCCTGGAGGTTTTTGGTTTTGGACTTTTGCCTGATGAATCTAGCCAGAGGGACCCAGCTTTGACTTCTTTCCTGGGCTCCTGGGCCAGGTGCAGGGACAGCCAAGGCCACTCTGCTGACCGCCTCCAGTGGGTGCTGATGACAGGGCTGGGCTTAGTTTACACTCGTTTTCACCCTTATTCCTGTCCCCACGCCCATAAAAAAAAACTTCAAAATGCTGATGCTATGGAAAATAAGAAAATCCATCTGAAAAGAAAAACAACAAGGCCTGCTGGTACACGGAAAAACAAACAAACAAAAGCATGGAAGAACAGAGCATATCTGACCTTCTAAGAGGAGATTGCTCCCAAAGATGAAGAAACCAGCAGAGCTATAAGTGCTGGTTCTTGGCGCACCTCCCCAGGGGAAGAGGGAGTAAACCAGCAGAATTTGACCAAGTATGTATAAAGAGGCTCCCAGCCCCCAAACCCAGAAGACTAGAGAAAAGCTAATCTTTCAAAAACAAATTTTTTTAGCCGGGCTCGGTGGCTCAGCCTGTAATCCCGTGCCTTTGGGAGGCTGAGGTGAGTGGATATCCTGAGACCGCGGGTTCGAGACCCGCCTGGGCAGCGGGACCTCATCTCTACAATAAATCAAAAAATCAGCCGGGCGTGGTAGCGCGCTCCTGTAGATCCAGCTACTTGGAAGGCTGAGGCAGAAGGATCGCCGGAGCCCAGCAGGTCGAGGCTGCGGTGGCCAGGAGTGGCCACTGCACTCCAGTCTGGGTGACAGAGTGAGACTCCAACTCAAAAAAAAAAAAAAAAAAATTTGTTAAACAGAAAATGTCTAAAACTATCATTACAGCTAGATAATTAAGTAAATAAGCTCAGTTAACTATGTAATTACTTCCTCGTTATTTCTTTTATTATCTAAAAATTATTTTATGGTCAAATAAAATAAGCTTTCATCTTATTATGAAGTAATTTTTAATATTCAGATAATAACATTGTATCTAGAAGATGGGGAAAATGAAAATGTTTAAAAATGAATCAGATAAACTGGCAGAGTTGACAGCTTAGACATGAAAATAAAAATTCTATCTGAAAAATAATGAGCTAAATGATTTAAGTAAAAAAAATATAGTTTGTGAAATTCATTAAATTAAATTCCTTTGACAAGTTACTATTGCCTCTCCAGGACTCTGATTATTTGCCATCATTTCAAAAGGGATCATACTAGGATGTCTAAAATAGTAATTCCCATGTGTATGGAGACCTCTCTATAGCAGAGAGGCTATGAAATGTGTTACCCTGACTTCCCTATCAAAAACATATCAAAGTCTCCTGGGTGGATTTTTCATACCACAAACAGTTTTTTCTCTTCAGAGAATCTAATGCAGTTACATCTCTTCCCAGTAAGAAGCATGTGAGATCAGATCCTCATGGGTGATAGATTGTGTTTTATCCCTTAGATGTCTAGGTGAGAAAAGTATTGAAACTCCTGAGAAGGCCATACACAATTATAACTTCCTTTCAGTTTACACTAGGAGACCCTAAACATTTAGTTGAAACACTGTAATGAATTTAAGAAACACTCATGGGTATATAAGACATTTCTTGTTTAAATGGTGAAATGATTTACTTGATGTCATGGAAAACCATAAAACCACTAGTTTATACTTCATGCAGGGATATTTAAAAATTAAGCCTAAATCTATTGTGCCCAATGATTTTGTTCCAGACAGATGCTTAGTTGTTGGGGGCCAACATCTATAGCTACATGTCTGAGGCCTGTAAAGGCCCATCTGGAAGATCGCCTCTGACATAGGATATCAGTTATACCTATAATATTGGCGTGTGATTAGTGACCAGTGTGCATACATGGCAGTAAAACTTATAAGTAAATCTCTATACACCTGATGAAAGGTAGTACAGCAGAATTATGACCTTGTTCCTTCTAAGGCTTACTTCTTTCTAGATATTTTTTAACTTCTATTTCCTGGTAGACTGGTGAGTCAGCTCTTGTTCCCAAAGGCAGTTTCTCCTAGGATTAAGATTAGAAACCAAATTACCATAATAGTTTTATTGCCCTGCCTCTAGCCAGGCAGGACGTTTTTCTAGTTTCGTTACATGCCGAAACTCTGTTTGCTTCAGCCCGTGGCCATTGCCATGGTAACCGTGCAGTCCATTATCCAAGAGTGTGACAACTACTATTTGATTTTTAGAATAGATTTGTTTGGATAAAACATTCATTTAAGATGATACAATTTCCATCGGAAAGATTTAAACAGTAATAAGCATTCATAGAAAACTTTTAGGTTTTGTTTAAGCTTTTTAAGTTTCCTTTTCTCAGATTATGACTTTAGTTCCTGTTCCTGTAGGCCAATTTTAAGATCCTTTGGTTAGTATACCGAAACTTTTCCAACGGTGTTGTTTTTGCTTCTTATATGACCAGGCCACTATGTTGAATCATAATAGGTTAATGGAATAAATAAAAATTAAGTCATTTAAGTAAACTTATAGATTATAGTATAGTGTTAAGTTGATAATATCAATCGTTAAACAATATTAGGAGTCAGTGAACTTGGATTGAACCTAGAGTTAACTAAGAAAGTTTTTGTATTAATCAGGGTTTAGAACAAAGAGTATAATATGAATGATTTGTTGAACACTATGGAAGACACTTTTGAACGAACTGTATTGAAATTGTGCACCTGTGACCTTGATGTGAGATTTGTGAAGCACATCAGGCATCAAGGAGTTCAAACTGTCTGCGTGGAGCTTGCAAGTCTCATGATGGTCTTGTGATGCATAGTTTGTAAAGCGCAATATACATCATGGAGTTTGTATGCCCCCAGCAAGTGATTATCACACTGCTGGAGGGTATGAAAAATGGTATATAAGTTGGAAGGAGTCCGAATAAAATTTGGCTTCAGTCCTGATCAGACTGTTCCCAGAAGAACTGCCCCTGAGTGGTCTCTTCTCACCGTCCAGATTCTCCAGTGCGGGTCCTAACCCTCCCCTCATAAATCGGGGCTGGCACCTGACACTTAGTTTTCCAAAGGCAAATTGAAAAAAATTTAACAGCATGTAACAAATGTGCAAAAAATAAAATAAACTGCTTTATTTTATTCTTTTCAAACAATTCAATTATGCTAAAAATATTTCATAAATTACTAATACTAGCAACAAATTGTGCGTTTTTAAAACAAAATGCCCAGTGCTGTAGTGAAGTAACATGATAATATTAAAATCAAGAATGAAGTGATATCTCTCACACCTGTTTGTAGGCAGAACTTTGTCAAAGTGTCCTTGCCTGCCTTCCTATAGCAGAACATGTTAATTTTTAGAAACACCTTCTTTGTCGATATGTTATATAATTTCATGAACAGAAAAAGAAAAAGTATACATATATAAAATCCTGAAATAAAAAGAAGGAAAAAAGGGAAGGATTATATATACAGCAATGTATATCTTTAGATGTACAGTAAATAAGAGATTTGTATTATATAACATTTAGTTGTTCATCTTATAATACCATAATTATAACAAGGCACATTTCAAGTAAGATATTGATTTTACAAGAAATTTGGTGATGTACTTAAGTTTGTCAGTGCTGATTAACAGTACAAATAATTCCCCCAAAAGCTACTCTTTAGAGACATCTAATTATGCAGGATATGAATAAGACATCTTATAAAGATGAAGGAAAGAAATGATAGTTGCATGAATAAAGAGGCACTGGTTAAAGTATATCTGTATATCATCTCAACCCATTTTTTTTTTAGTTTAGGATAAAAAATAAACACTTAGCCAGTGGAAGGAATTTCATAACCCATTTCAACTCAAAGAACGTGTCAATGTTTCCCTCATACCTAATTACAACTTTCTAAATATATTCTTTACAGATAATGTCTTTAAAATTGCAGAAATAAAATATAATAAGGTTGCATATAGTCAAAAAGATTGTGCTTTTTTTTAAAGTTTTTTTTTTAAGTTGTTATTGCTATTGACAAAGCTAAGAGGAAAGAAGAAAAACCTTGGAAAGGCAGAGTTTCTAGTTCAACATCATTTTCACATTATACAATACTGTGGAATAAATTGAATGCTTATTAATAAAATAAAGTAACAGAACTCAATGACAGAACTTGAACTGCCATCTAGACACACAGTTTCTTTTTGGTGTTTGTTTGTTTGTTTCTTGTTAGGAATAAAATCAGGATAACTTTTCAAAGGCATCCCAAACCAAAGGGATTTCGTGACATTGGCAGAGGACAGTTTTATACCAACTCAATGATTCAGTGATATTCTTATGCCAAAGATATGTATCCTAAGAAAAAATTTAGAAACGTAAATTACCTGCTTCATTTGTCTACACTCTGGAAATTCTTAATATATTTTTCAACTCTGTTTTTATTAAATGTTACCTTATTGGGAGAGTTTCATCATCATTTATGGTTTCCCTATAGAGACTTTAGTAGTTCTTCTTCCAGAATAAGGTGCTATAAGAAGACATATCCATCCCTGAGCCTTTTTCTGAGGAGCAACAGAATCGTAGTGATTAAGACATGATCAGCCTTAGGAACAGAAATCATAAACACCAGGATTGTTTTCAAAACTGTAACTTAATTTCAAAATTAAATTTTATTTAAATCACTAAGTCAAGCATTTATTTAATAATTAATAAAAAGTTAGTTAATTTTATTTTAAAACAGTCATAGAAAGAAAACATCCTAAGTAAAGAACAAAACATCAAAAACAAACAACCTATAATGTATCCATTGAAATATTTCATAGTTAATTTTTAGACATTCTTATTTAAGTGTATCTTCAGCAGTAAAATGTTCCATATTTGGCCAATGCCCCATTTAAACCTCTTTTTATTTGCATTAAGCTGGTGCAAAACAGAGTGTTAAGTTCAACTACTTTATGTTTTCTTGGTTTTTAAAATAATTTATGTTTGACTCGAGACATTCTTTCTCAAGTGGCTTTGCTACCAGTATTATTTAATTTCTTCTTTCTTTGTCACTTTTTAATGAAAGGGTACGTATTATTTTGAAGAGTGAGTACATATTAAAAACTTTAAATATATATTTTTTCAAAGTACATTTATCCTTTTTCTCCTCGGTGACCTCTTTAAGGTGTTTATAAAACAAAAATGCATTAGTTAATTATTAATGATTAGCCTCAGAGGAAGACATTTGAAGGTATAAAGACTTACTAAAGCAAGAGACAGTGGGGCAGTGGTATTCCTAATTAGAAAGGTGAATTTATTCAAAATAATTCACAAAGAAAAGAAACTATAATCAGCTAAGGGAGAATAATACTGCATATAGAGGCTACTTCTCCTTCTCACTGTCAAACATTTCAAATTAGACATAGAAACAGATACATTCAATACAACTACTGTTCTTTGCTTTATTTAACTCTATTACTCCTCCAACTTTTATTACTTTTGATCAGAGAAAAGAAAGAACACCCAATAGAGAGATATCACTTATTCTAGATTCACAACTGTTGTATAAGTAAAAAACTGTAATTTACATATTTCATTTCTAAAATCTTTCCCACAGCAATTTGATTAAGTTTACTCTTCTTCTCAAGAAATTTGGCAGGATGAGATTCCTATTGTCTAGACAACTAATCAATCTCTATAATGCTTGAGAACTACACAGATTTATATGATAGAAATAGGTATGGATTGAATTTATATTATTAAATTGCTTTTTGCATAAAAAGACATTTGATAAAATGCAATAAGTGAAGAATAAATATCCTGTATGCTAAATGCATTTTGGAAAACATAACAGAATTTCTTAAAGTTGAAATACAATACATAAAATTTTGAAACTTCCTAAGTTAATTTTTTTTCACAGGACATAGAACCTATTTGGCGTCACTAAAAATTACAAGATAATTACAGATTATTAAAAATATGACTATACTTAAGACAAGAGAAATGATGTCTCAAATTAACTTTCCTTTACAATTACCTGATTTTTGAGATGGCATAGAACTAGTAACCCTTAAAAATTTTTACTTATATGTGGACTTATTATGGACAGCTATAGTCAGTTCAGTGTAATTAATTTATACAAAAAAGACATGCATATGGCATAATTTTGTATACATGGATTGAATTTCATCAGGCAATCAACATAAATTTCATTATAATTTTAAAAATAGATAATATTTATATAACAATTACTGCACGCAAGTGACTTTTTAAAATAGATTAACTTACAATTATCTTTATTTAACCATAGGGTAGAGAGGCAGAAAGAGGTCAACTAACCTGCATTAAGTGCCAGATTTGGCAATTCAAAACAGGTTCTTGTTTCAACATTTCTGTTCTTTATCTCCATGCTATACTTCATAGGAATTTATTTTTTCTTTATTTTTATTTTCTTTATGTTTTATTTATTTGAAAATTTTAGTGGGAATTATTGTCAAGAAAAAGTTAATTTTTGAAGGATCTTTTAAGTGCTATTTTATGAAAACATTACATATTCTTAGATAGATTCGGATATTAGTATTTTTCCTACCATGTTGGATCTCTTATTCAGAATTATTCTCAATGATTGTCTTGAAATATCTGCTGAGTGATTGAATGAATACATGGAAAAACGAAAGTTACAAAAACACGTGTTTGATATAAAGATATCTGATATAGGGTGGACTTGGTCACTCAACCTGTAATCCCAACACGTTGGGAAGCCAAGGCAAGTGGATTGCCTGAGTCTGAGGGTTCAAGACCAGTCTGGGCAACTTGGTGAGACCTCATCTCTACAATAAATCAAAAATTAGCTGGGCGTGGAAACACGCACCTGTAGTTACTGAGGCAGAAGGTGGGAGCCTAGCAAGTCGACGTTGGGGTAGCTGTGAGCGTGTCACTGCACTCCAGCCTGGACGACAAAGTGGGACTCCAACTCAAAAAAAAAAAAAAAAATTGACCTGATATAATTTTACTTTTGGAATTGTAGTATAAAGAGTTCTGTGGCCCAGTTTCCCTAAGAAACAACCAGAACTTAAGAAATCATAACACATGCAAATTTATATATATTTTTAAAAAGCAACCATTTAAATTTCCGGGAAATTTTCTAAGGGCATACAACAAACAAAGAAACATTTATTACAGAAAATCTACTAAACCTTGGTAAGTACACTCCATGTTACTAAAATCACAAACCAATCCTCTTACCTCTACACACACAGTTTTCACAGAGGGAAGCTTCACTTGGGGTGCATGTGGCTAAGAAGATGGGGCTCCCTTTGCTCCCAGATGCTAGTAAAGGGCTGCGATACCTCTCCGGACTAGATAGTGAGCCAATATTTCTCATTTTTCATTTCCCCAGCTACTGATTGCAGAGGCTGAATTCTAAGTGAGTGAAGCCACAAGAAGTTTTCTTCTCCACTCAACCTTGACTCATGAACCTGAGGCTTAACACAGATGTGTCAAGCCAAGAATACTGGAACACTGATTGCTCTTGCCATAGATCAGTGATAGGTGTAGAGGTTCCACACTGGGAAAGACCATTTGAAAGGACCAGAAATTACTGTCCCCAGCCTGCACCCCACTCATAAACTACCCGTGTCATTCTGGTTGTCATTCTGGATGTAGTGCCCGGAGCTCCTGAGCAGTGTGGCTCCAAGATTTTGCCCAGGGGCAGATTTTGCCCAGGGGCAGGTACAAAGAGAGCACTTAAAAGCTTTCCCAAAATAAGGGCGTTCAAGCCTAAAGTTGCTCTCAAAAAGAATATTTATTTTTGTGGCAAGCAATTAAGAGGAGGCTAGTACCTACATAAGAGCAACTGCTTAATTGTAGACCACCTAGTATACCAGAGTGAACCTCTAAGAATAGATTTCCTACTGTCAGACCAAATATCAAAGACTGACCCCCAAAACTACCACTGCTAAAGACAAATTTAATTGGGTCAGACTATGGAAGAATAAATGCCGCAGGCCATTGTGAAAAAGCAACAAGAAAATCAATCACCAATCAGTGGAGCTGAATATCTGCGTAGGAAACCCACAGAGACAGGCAGCATAACAGAGAGACAAAAGAAAGAAAATTTTTATGGATCTTGAACATCCAATGTAATACTATAAGAAAATGACTGACGGTACTGGGAAACTACGAGGTGGAGGGGGATGGGATTAACAGTAGCAAATATCTGTCTGGGACTGGGAAAACACCTCTTATCAACAGGGTGCCTGAATGAAATGTAATTGTACACCTAACCCTTAACTGTACCCCACAAAACCATAATAAAAATATTGATTAATAAAAAAAAGAAATTTTTTTTAAAAACTCTGCTAAAGCTATAATTATTGATGTTCCAGACTAATTGTGCATATGCCCAGAATCCAGCCCTCTAGGAACAATGCCAGAGGCTTTACATTGTAGAGAAAAAAAATAAGATTATTGAGCCAAGACACTAAACAAATAAACAAGAAAACGAAAACAAGTCCATGGTGTGAGGGAGAGAATCAGTCAATAGAGTTGTAACAATATGTTTTCAAAAATGTCCACTTCTCAAGAAAAAAGTTATAAGATATGGAAAGAAGCAGGAAAGTATGACCATGAAAAGGATAAAAAGAAAGAGAAAGAGACAATAGACATTGTGAAAGATGTCAAATTAGTAGGCAAAGATGTTAAGGTAGCTATTATAAATATGTTCAAAGAACTAAAGAAACCATGTTTAAAAGTAAAAATAAAGGTAAGATGACAACAACATATTATCAAATAAGAAAATATCAAAGAGTATAAAATTATGAAAAAGAATCAAATGTAAATTCTGAAATTAAAAAGTATAATAGCTAAGATTAAAAAGAGATTCAACAGTAGGTTTAAACTGACAGCGGGAAATAACCTAGCAAATTTGAAGATATATTTAATGGAGATTATGCAGTCTGAAAGACAGAGAGAAATATAGTGAGAAAAAAGATCTGAGTCTCAGAATAATGTGGGAAAATATTAAGTCCACAAAAATCTGTAGAATAAAATTAATAGAAGAAGAAGTGAGAGGAAAAAAATAAGTTGAGAATAGAAGAAATATGTACAGCATCTAATGTAGGATCACATGCATTTAAAATTGCCATGATTTTTTAAAAACTGGTATTTTTCCATAGATTTTCCTTGTCTCTTATTACTTGGGCATTTTTGAAGAATACAGTCTGCTCAATTTTGGTTTATGTGATGTTGCCCATAATAAGATTCAATGTATTTATTCCAGATAGACTCATACATTCAACGTGTTATATCCTTTACAGAAAGTCACCTCAGTGGCACACAGTGTCCATCTGATTCTCACTGGTAATATTTAGCTTGATTACTAAGTCTAAAGATTTTTCACTTTCTCCATCTTAAAGCTATCTTTCTATTATGTAAAATTTAAGCCATCTGTCAAAGGATAGTATAAGATGATTCAATATCCTAATCTTCCCTGAAAAGTCTTCAAGATTTAACATTAATTAAAGATTATCTTCTGAACCATCCAGTATATAGTATTTTCATTTTGTATTTTAAAAATAACATTTTAAAAAATAAAGTATTCACTTAAATTTAAATAATTTTGATTTAAATCATTAACATTTTACTTAGAATTGGTACTTTTCAATTAATTTTGATATTCAATATTTTAGAATAAAATAACTTTTGAAGCAAGTGATAACTATATTTTATTATTAAATTAAATTATATGTATTTCTTTAATGAATTGTGTCTTTATTATATTTTATTGCTAAATTTGAGAACAATTTGAATAAAACAAATTATGTAAAAACATTGACTAATATCAATAATGATTTTTATGCATGAGGGAAATAAAAATAACATGAAATACACATATAAATTATGAATATTATTATTTTATTTCCAGTCACTTTTTACTTAATAATATTCCCAGAGATGTGTAATGATACTTAAATTTAGTCATAGGTCACATTTTTGGAGAAGATTTTTAAACAAAAGTATATTTGTCAATGTATGAGAATAGAATGCATTTAATTTAGCAATTTATGACTTTTATTTACAATGGTTAATATGTTTAAATATTTAGAGATAAGATATGTGGCTTGCTTAGAGACACCCTAGGCCTGGTGTTGAGGATGTCATATTTGAAGAAAGACCTAGGTTGAGAGATAACTGGAATAATCTGGGTAATGTCGATAATCTTCATTGGGATTTCATTCAAAGCAAGAGCTAGGAGGCTTTTCTGAAGTAAATTATTTAAGTAATCACACAAAGTTTATATTCAGGAACAGGTTATTTAGAAGTACAGGATATAAAGAAAAAATATAACATGCTCAGTTGCTACACTCAAACAGCTCCACCTTTGTGTTTGATGCAGGAGTTCCTTCTGCATTTCACACGGATTAACAAGGCAAATAAATTAAGTATAAATGGGTTAATATTTTCTCAGATTACAATTCGTGCTTACATGTTGTCTTTCATTTTAATTCTGAAGTTTTGAGGGTGGACAAATATAACATCCTGAATTGCCTGGCACTTTCCTGTTTTAAGTGTGAGAAGCAAGAGTCTACAAAACATTTCTGCACAATAGAAGTTAGCAAAACATATGTTTAATGTGCGCAATACTGTCTGAAAAAAAAACAAAGTTCTACAAAATATTTGCCTTTTAAATATTTCTCAGCTCACCGGTAATCTGTGGAGGAAACCTGTAGGATTCTTGGGCCCAGTTACACATACGAGGCCAAGGAGTCAGCTCTTCTGTCACTTTGACAAAAGTGTTCCTCCTATTCTTCATTGATGACAATATCACAGCCAAAATCTTTTAGTTGCACTTTACCCCACATCTAGTGTGTTGTTCTCTGGACTCAAATAAATCTTAAAAAGAAAATCCTCCCATTGTTTTTCTTTGCACTATTACTTTATTTTCTCTGATACCTTTGTAGAAAAGGAAAAACAAAACAAAAAGCATTTTACTCTTTCCAGAAGAAGCCCAGGAAAAAAGTCCACCAAACCATTTTCCACATTGCTTCTTTCTCCAAGTTCACTCCCCTGGACTGCAGATTTCCTTTGCACATGTAGTCCAATCTGCTGTTTGTCCTAAGGAGTAAAATTAGGTCTACATTACTTCACGCATGGAAAGTCCTACAATGTACAAAGACTTAATAATAAGGTTGAGATAGCAAAAATACAGAGGCACACTATTTTTAAAAATTACTCCTGTACTTATTACATAACTGTGGAGTACAAGTGAACATTTGCTGCATAAGTAGACTGCATGTAGGTGAAGTTTGGGCTTCTAGGTGAACTTCACTTCCTCTGGTGGTGGATCAGGAACCCTTTGAGTTATCACTTGTCTCCCTCCCCATCCTCCTACCTCCGTTCTTACCCTGGCAGTGCTCAATGACTTGTGGAACCCACCCTTGTGCTAATGTGACCATAGATCACTTATGAGTGAGAATGTGAGCTATTCATTTCCTTGTTTCAGTGACAATTTGCCTATTCTTTAATTCTACTGCTTTACCTCCGCTTACTCCATTCCCAACTTCCTTTATCTTTCACATTAATAGCACTGCTGGGAAGTTTACTAAGAATCTCACTGAAGCTGGGCATGGTGACTCAAGTCTGTAATCAAAGAACTCTGGGAGGTCGAGGTGAGAGGATTACCTGAGCCCCGAAGTTCAAGACCAGCCTGGGCATCTCGGCAAGACCTCGTCTCTACAAAAAATACAAAAATTAGCTGGGCATGGTGGCACCTGTAGTTCCAGCTACTTGGAAGGCTGAGGCAGAAGGATTGCCTGAGCCCAGTTGGTTGAGGCTGTGGTGGCTGTGAGTGTGCCACTGCACTCTAGCCTGGGGGACAGAGTCAGAATCTGATTCAAAAAAAAAAGAAGAAGCTCATTGAAGTATGAAAAAAAAAGCAAAGAACAAGAAAAAAACACACAAACAAATAAACAAACGAAACTTTGATCTTGCTTATTACCACTTGCAAGTCTCTGTGAATTTGTGTGAAGGTCTTTCCTGTGCCATTAATGTCACTGTGTAACATATGTTATGTTACTATGTAAGTCTCTGTGTATTTGTGTGAAGGTCTTATGTTATGTTACTATGTAACACTATGTTATCTAAAAAATAGATAAGTAAAAATAAAGTTGTTGGTTGATTGTTTTTAATTTTATGCATAAATCTGATTTTTTTCCCTGAGATTCATTGGGATGATAAAAGTAAATCAAGTTTGGATGCATCCATGCCATAGATTTATTACTCTGGGCAGCTCTAATTTTTTCTCAGTTAAAAATAATTTAGACAGCTTATTAATTATAATACCTATTCTCTGTGATTTAAAGGATCTCAGTAACACTCATTGCTTTAACTTTGTGTTACCTTGACTTCAGGGGTCTACTATTTCATAAAATAGGACTTGATGTTTAGGTATATACACCTAAACAGGTAGACTCACTACTTAAATTATAGAAATGAACTTTCCCATCATTTAGTACTTAGCATGTCTTCTGGCTTCCTGAGTAGAATTCTCAAACTTTCTTTTCTCTAAACATCCAAAGATTTTCATTAAGAACACAGTTATAGGAGGGACAAGATGACTATGAAACTAGTCACAGTGTATAAGTCTCTACATGAGAATATCTGCCATTCTTGGTGAATCTCTCAGGAAAAAGTGGCAGAGATCATTCACCTCTTGGCACCTGGCACCTGGCCTGACACACCACTGTGGCAACAGGTCAGGCACTGGCAGCAGGGATCATGAAGAAAGTATGGGGAGGAAATCTGGAGCTGAGCTCCACTGGAGAAGAAAACGTCCTCTAACACCAATGTTTTCTCTGTCCCAAAACAGGGCAGAGTTGTTCTTTAGCTCACCCAATTCTGAAAAACCTGTATCCTGAGACTGAGGGGTGATCTCCATACTCCTTTGTGATCAATCATTGTTGATCCAGAGAGGATACTCCAAATGCACAATACCTGGAGAGACAGCACTGACTTGGAAACCCAGATGCCTCACCCTCCACACTGGACCATTCAAAGACATGTGCAATTGGAGTGAGAGATCTAGCAGCAGATGTGTAGGGAAGAGACTTGATCTGAACCAGTTCCTTTCTCCCAGCAGTGTGTAGGTCATCTGATCCATGTGGAGAGCAACCTGGTCAGTTAGGACAGAGAGCAGAGAAGGGGTCTAGAGATTAGAGACCACTTCCTTCTGCAATGAGCCAAAAGCAGTGGTGCTTGGGACAGGTCAGCAAAAAAGAAATCTGAAGTTTGAGAAATAGCCACAAGAGAGAGCAAGAGGAAGCTCAAGACTCAAAAAAAGTTTTGATTTTTAAAAAATTTTTTGCTCATTCTCTCTCACATATCTTTGTGTATGTGTGTTCTGGTTTGATTTCCACCTTTTCCTCCCTCTTCTTTTTTTACGTATATGTATATTTGAGGTTGAGTATATCTTTGTATTTGTTTTGTTTTGTTTATTTGTTTGTTTATCCCTTTGTTTGCCTTTTTCTTCTTTCTTTTTATCTTCCTTTCTTCTCCCTTCTTTCTTTCTCTCTTCTTTTACTTTCTTTCATCCATCTTGGTTTCAGGCTGTGTACATACATTTCCACTGCATGGACAAAGTGTAAGGTGGTGGAAAGTGGGTTCCAGGGAGCCCACACCCCAGTCAGTGTATACTGTGATCTGCAGGTAGCTTCTGAACCTTAGTTCCCTCCATTACACCTTAATCAAATCTCAAAACTGCAAAAATGACAGCATAGCTCCCACTCCCAGCCTGGCTTCAAAAATTGAGCAAATCCAGAGGCTCTACATAAGGAAGAATAGGGAGTTGGACAAACAAAATTGATAGCAATCCCTCCTTCTCTGAGTAATGGAATTAAAGAGGAGAAAAATGGGAGGGAATTGATCACAAAAGAAGATGAATCAACAGAAGAACACAAGTACTACTGGGACCCCTGGAAAGACTGTATCTTAGAATATAGACTTTGGAACTCAAATTGTAAAGAGCCCCCAGAATGGCTAGTCTCAGACAACAAATCCAGACATCAAGGTATTGATGGATAAGATGAATAAAAATCATGAAAGGCAAGAAGAAAGAATGAAATAGTTTACAATGGAGATTATGGCAATAAAGAGCACAGTGAACAAAATAAGTAACTGAAAAATATGAAAAGTAGAATCAACCAAGCAGAACAAAGAATCTCAGAGCTTGAAAATTGAAATATAGAACAAACTCAAATGGTTAAAAACATGGAAAGGAAACTTAAAAAGACAGAACAAAGCCTCCAAGAGATGTGCAATTATATTAAGAGTCTGAATACTGGATACTGGATTGGCAATCCTGAGACAGAAAGGGAGATGGAGCACACTTTGAAACGAGCATTCCAAGAGATTATCCAAGAAAACTTTCCTCATCTCATCAGATATGACCACTCAAATGCAAGAGATTCAGAGAACCCCTGCAAGGCATCAAATGAGAAGGCCAAACTCCAGACACATAGTAATTTGCTTACACAAAGTAGGTATAAAAGAAAAAAAGTTCTAAAGGCAGTGAGAAAGAAAGGTCAGACTACATAACTAGGAAGACCAATTAGAATAGCAGCAGACTTATCTACAGAAAAATTACAACCTAGAAGAGACTGGAGTCCAGTTTTCAAAATTCTCAAACAATTCCAACCAAGAATTTCCTACCCAGCTAAGCTAAGCTTCACCAGCAACAAAGAATTAAAATACTTCCCAGGCATCCAATCCCTAAGAGATTATTCTGCTTCCAGACCAGCTCTACAGAAGATGTTTAAGAAAGTTATAAGCACAGAAGAAAGAAAAAAAAGAATGACCACGCACTTCCCAGGAGACCAGGAAAACACAGAATCAACAGAGAATACATCTCAACTACAAAACTGAAAACACACACATACATCAACCCAAAAGTTAAAAGAATGCAAACAAGCAAAATAATTTCATGAGTCACATAATAAGGATAAACTTTCACATTTCAATAATCGACCTGAAAGTGAATGAACTAAATGCACCACTGAAAAGACATAGAATGGTAAACTGGATTTTTTTTAAAAAAACATGACCCAACATTAAGCTGCCTTGAGGATATAACAAGATGCTGCCTCTTACTACAAAGGACACTCACAGACACCAAGTTAGAGAATGGAAAACAAACTTTCAGATGACTGGAAAACAAAAAAAGAAAGGAGTCATGATTTTAATATCAGACAAAACAACCCATAAGCTATCAAAAATTTGAAAAGATACAGAAGGACAATACATAATGATAAAAGATTCAATCCATCAACAAGATATTTCCATCCTAAAAATATAAGCACACAACACAGGAACACCAGAATTTACAAAGCAACTACCAAATAAACTAAAAAAGGGATATTGACTCTAACATCATAACTGTGGAATTAGATATCCCACTAACACCAAAACAATCCTATATAGGTCACCAAGGGAAGAAAAAAAAACAATAAGGAGATCCAGAATATTAACTTGACACTTGACCAAATGGACTTACTATATACCTACAGAAAACTCCACCCAACAACCACAGAATACACATTCTACTCATCATCACATGAAACATACTCTGAAATTGACAACATCCTCAGCGATAAATCAAGCATAAACAAATTCCATAAAATTGAAATAATACCATGAACCTTCTCAGACCACAGAGAAGTAAAAATAAAAACCACGAACAATAAGATCCTACGATAACACACAAAGATGTGGACACTAAATACAACGCTGAACATCTCCTGGGTCAAGACAGAAATCAAAACAGAAATTAAAGGATTCTTGGAAATAACTGAAAACAAAGGCACATTATATCAAAACCTCTGGGATGCCATGAAAACAGTTCTATGAGGAGAATTTATATCTCTACAAACAGACTTCAAGAAAATAGAAAGATCAGAAGTAAGCAGTCTAATATCGCATAAAGAAGCTGGAAAGTCTAGACCACAAAAACCCTAACTTCAGCAGAAGAATCCAGATCACCAAAGGGAAAGCCCAAATATGGGACACAGAACACAAAAATATCATAGAAAAAACCAACAAAACAAAAAAATTGTTCTTTTAAAGGAGAAACAAGGTTGATTGACCCCTCGCCAGACTGACCAAGAAAAAGAGACAAAAAAAAACCCTAAATAAACACAATCAGAAATGCAAAAGATCAAATCACAACTGACCTCAAAGTAACACAAAAGATTGTCAGAGATTACTACACATACATGTATTAAAACAAATTAAAAAACCTAAAAGAAATGGAGGATTTTCTGACATCACACAACCTCCTAATGTTGAAACAAGAAGATGAGACCCTAAATAGACCAATAACAACCCGGGAAATTGACTCCATCATAAGAAAATTACCTACAAAAAGAAGCCCTTGGCCAGATAGCTTTCCAATGGAATTTGTAGAATTCCACACTCCACACTAGGAGGAGTTAATACCAATCCTATTGGAATATTGAGAATATTCCAGACAATCGAGAAAGACAGAACTCTCCCCAGATCATTTTATGAAGCTAACATCACACTGATACCCAAACCAGGCAAAGACCCAGCAAAGAAAGAGAACTGCAGACCAGTAGTCCTGATGAAAATAGATGTAAAAATTCTCAACCAGTTTCCAGCAAATCTGATCCAACAACACATCTCAAAAATTATTCACCATGAAGAAGTAAGCTTCATTCCTGGGCTGCTGGGTTGATTTAATATCCACAAGACCATAAATGTAATTTAATACATAAAGTTATAAAAACAAGAACCACATAATTATATCATTAGACACAAAAGCTTTTGGCAAAATCCAGCATCCATTCTTAATAAACAATCTTGGACATCTAGGTACAGGGAGAACATATCTAAAAATAGTAAAAGCCATCCATGATAAAACCACAGCCAACATGTTACTAGAAGGACAGAAACTGGAAGCATTTCCCATGAAAACTGGAACAAGACAAAGCTGCCCACTCTCACCCCTCCTGTTCAACATAGTGTTAGAAGTTCTAGCTAGAGCAATCAGGCTGAGAAGGTTATCAGGGGTAACCAAATAGAAAAAGAGGAAGTTAAGTTATCCCTCTTTGTGGATGGTATGACCTTATACTTGAAAAACTCAAGGGAATCTGTCAAAAACTTCCTTGGACTGGTAAAGGACTTTGAAAAAGTTTCAGGGTATAAAATCAATGTGCAAAAGACAGTCACATTTTTATACACCAACAACAAACAGGCAGAGAACCAAATAAGAATATAATTCCACTCACAATAGCCACCAAAAAAAGAAAATGAAAAATGTTTGCATCTTCCTGATAAGAAAAGTGGAAGGGGGGGAGGGGAAGGGAGATGGGATTAACGGTAGTAAATATCTGTCTGGGGATGGGGAGACACCTCTTATCAACAAGGGTGCCTGAACGAAGCATATTTGTATACCTAACCCTTAACTGTACCCCACAATAACATAATAAAAAATACTGATTAAAAAAAAAAGAGAAGTGGAAGATCTTCTCTCAACAAAAACTACAAAACATTGTTCAAAGAAATAAAAAAAGACAAATGTTAAAACATATCATACTCATGGATTGGGAAAATCAGCGTTGTTAAGAAGTACATTCTACCCAAGGCAATCTACAGATTCTATGTAAAACCCATTAAATTACCAATAGCAATCTTCTCATACCTAGAAATGACAATACAGAAGTTCATAAGGAAAAAAATGGCCACAAATAGCCAAAACAAGCCTCATCAAAAGAAAAAAGTGGGAAGTATCACACTTCCAGACTTTAAACTTTATTATAAGGTGACAACCATCAAAACAGCCTGGTATTGGTACAAGAATAGGCATATAGGCCAATGGAACAGGATTGACATTCCAGAAACAAAACCTCAATTTTTCAACCAACTCATCTTTCACAAAACCTTCATCAACCACTGGGGAGAGGAGAACTTATTCAGTAAATGGAGCTGGGAAAACTGGCCAACGGCATGCAGAAGATTAAAAGAGGACCCCACCTATCATCATACACAGAAATCAGTTATATCTGGACCCAAGACCCAAACATAAAGCCTCAAACTATAAGAATTTCAGAAAACACAGGAGACAGCCTTACAGAAATTGGAATGGGCAACAATTCCTGATCAAATTCCCAAATGTCCATACTATAAAAGATAAGATAGACAAGTGGGACCTCATCAAACTGGAAAGCTTCTGCAAAGCAAAAGAAATCATCAAAGAGTCAACCCACAGAATGGGAAAAATTACTTGCCAACTGTATATCTGACAATGGTCTGACATCTAGGATATACAAGAATTTCAATTGTGCCAAAAGGAAAAGAACAAACGGTTCCATTAAAAAGTGGGCAAAAGACATGAACGGACATTTCTCAAAAGAAGACGTACCAGCAACCAACAGATACATAAAAAATGGGGAACCTGCATGATCAATGTTTGTATACATAACCCTGAATTGTACCCCACATCTTTACAATAAAATTTTTTTAAAAATAAAGAAAAAATGCTCAACCTCACTGATTATCAGAGAAATTGAAATCAAAACCACACTGGGATACCACCTAACTCCAGCCACTGGGACATTACCAATAACTCAAAACGTAACTGATGCAGGAGAGGATGCAGGGAAAAGGGAATGCTTCTATACTGTTGGTTGGAGTGCAAATAGGTTCAACCTAGTCTGTGGAGAACAGTGTGGTGATTCCTAAAAGAACCAGAAATTGACCTTCCATATAACCCAGCAATTCCCCTTCTGGAAATATACAGAGGAACTCAAGTCATTCTACAAAAAAAGATACCTGCACATGCATATTTATTGTAGTACTACTCACAATAGCAAAAACATGGAACCCACAATGCTGCCCATTGAAACTGCTCTGGCTAAAAAAAAATGTGGTCCATATACAAGATGGAATATTATGCAGTCATAAAGAAGGACAAAACTATGGATTTCACAGCAACTTGGATGGATTTGGAGTCTATCATACTCAGTGATCTATCACAGAAACAAAGAAGTGAGTACTATATGTTCTCACTCTTAAGTGGACCCTGAACAACTAATCATAATACACAAGAAGGGGTTGACAGTGGCAGGGCACTGCTGGGAATGGGGGAGGCACATGAAATCCAGTTGGGATGAGGGCCAATGGAAGGCCCAAACTTCACCTGTACGTAGACCACTTATGTACCCAATCCTGACTTGTAGCCCACACCTTTAAAATAAATAAACACGAACATAGTTATTAGTCTCATTACTAAAAGGAACTATATTGACAGTAGATAAATGCTCCTCAAATAGTATTCCTGTGGTTAAAAATCTCTTTTTAATATGTTAAAGGTTTTCTTACTGGTATTTCTGAGAGAAACCACAATGGGCCAAATTTTATTGTCTTGGCTTTTAGCTTTATTTGCACAATGTTAACTTCTGTATAACAGGAGTCATTGCCACACTTCAACCCTCGTCAGTCCTTGTAAACAACGTGTACAGTTTTGTTCAAATTCAATGTCACAAAACAGGTAGTAGGCCAATTTTGGCCTACAGGTCAAACTTTGCTTATCCCTGAGAGATAAAAACCACTCTGCTGGATATTAGAGGACAAAACAGAAAAATAAATCGATAATAAGTTTTTAATCTAAAAAATTACAAGCTGGTAACAAAACACAAAGATGACTTATCATATGAGACATTTCAATAAGCTCTAAATAAATTATGCAGAGAGTGTCAAAGGCCAAAATAATTTGTTGAGATAATGCATGTGGTAGAACATTTTGAATTGAGAAGTGATAACAGAGTATTTTTATTATTGTTTGGTATCCATCACATTCACATTTAGTACTCAAAAAATATGTTGGTAAAATTTTTTAAAAGCCATAAAAAGCACAATTTGGATTATTGACTTATATTAGTTTTTTAATTATCCTTCACTTTAAAACTAGTTTATTTATACTATTTCAATGAACTATTCTTAATTTTAGACATTCTTGGTAATTATGCTTCTATTTGCGAGGTATACTTTTCATTTATTAATTTGTTTTCCTCGACACTACAATTTATGATAACTTCAAAATGAAATCTTTTGTGCTTTAGACCATTTTGAAGTTATCATATATTGTAGTGCTGAGGAAAATAAATTAATAAATGAAGAGTATACCCCGCAGATAGAATCATATCCCTTTTTATACTTTTAGTACATCTCCTTGTGATATTTGCCAGAACACAAACAATTTTTGTGTCTCCCCAACTAAATTATTTGTGCCTGTACTGCAAGAAAATATACATATCTTCCACACAGTTTAATGATAGCCCCCAGCTCAGAACTCCAAGACTAAGTAACTCAAACAGTTAAGGCAAGTTTTAGAATGACACATGAAATTTTGCTTTAACTACCTCTTTTATCCAGATAATTACCTGAATTATCTGTAGTGGTGTCTTAGTTCTATGCTCCATCTAAGAGATCTGACCTGAATATGCTAGGTAAAAGGTAATAAATGAAAATATTGAAAAATACTGCAGAATAAGTATCTAAATAATAGTATATTTTTAGTTTGAAGATTGTCAGTTCTGCTGGGTACTAGAGCACTGTAGAGTCAAATAAAAATACATGAGAGAATAATCTAGTGAGGACATATCTGAGCATGTTTTTTATTCCATCTCAGAAGACAGAATTTTAACAGCCTTTTTAGATTTAAAAAGAGACAGTAGTATATTCTTAGTTCTTAACAAAATTGGTTTTCTTAAGTATGTACTTTAATAATAAACTGAGATTGGAGTTTCTATTTTCAACAAAATAAAATTGCATTTATTTTAGAAAGATTATTTATAATTTTGAAATAATAATGCAAAAAACACTTAGCTGTGAAAGAAGTGTAAAATTACATTAAAAATTTGTATAAAGGAGTAAATTTATCTGCTTTTGCACAAATATATTTTCTTTTGTCGCTGTACTGCAAGAAGTTTTGGGGAATAAAGAGAAAGAATCTTATTTTTAAAAAAGAGAAAGAATCTATCCAATAAGTTCTGTAATTGTGGTCTTTTACATCTTTAAAAGAAGGAAAGTAACTCATTAGAAAAACAAAACACTGCAGTAGATATCTGGAATAAATTTTTACGTGTGAAACATTTTTTCTAACTTTTTTTCTTTAGGTTGTACATACTTCATTTATAACAATGTGATGATGAAATTGTTCATCTCCCAAGTTACAGCTCCCAATTTTTAATGAAAAAAAAAAAAAGCCTTAAGCAAAAACTATTATTTGCAACTCAGATCTGAAGAAATGCTTTAATCATTCATGAATCAAAGGAGAGCAGTATTATCATTTTCCAAGTATTTTGATGATGTAAAGAACTTATTCTTCATTATACAATATATTTTCTTAAACCTATCTAGCTATCACAACTTGATTATATTTGTTAGCACTAATATATATATATATATTTTTTTTTTTTTTTTTTTTTTTTTTTTTTTGAGTTGGAGTCTCACTCTGTCACTGAGACTGGAGTGCAGTGGCCGCTCCCGGCCACCACAGCCTCGACCTACTGGGCTCCGACGATCCTTCCGCCTCAGCCTTCCAAGTAGCTGGAACTACAGGGGCATGCTACCATGCCCGGCTAATTTTTTGATTTATTGTGGAGATGAGGTCTCGCCAAGTTGCCAGGCGGGTCTCGAACCCACGGGCTCAGGCAATCCACTCACCTCAGCCTCCCCAGGCACGGGATTACAGGCTGAGCCACTGAGCCCAGCTTGTTAGCACTAATATTAATGGTATTCTCCAAAGAGGAAGTGTAACCAAAAATCTTTTCTTGTTTATAGTTTTTGAAGGATCAAGTTATCTCAATTTGATATACAGATATGGGTTAAAAAAAATCTAAGTTTGTTCTTATGCAGTGTGACTATTGATTTAGCCAGAAGTCTTTCTCACTGTAACTGACAAGAACACTTCTTTACTTTTTAGTTATTCTAAGTACTGCCTTCATAACTCACTGCATTTTTTTGGCTTATATTTCTTCTCTCATTATCAGAATTATTTATAGAATGCCAATTATAAATGCTTTACTCCATAAAAAATTAAAGCCAAAAGGGGGAAAAAATTAAAATTTGGCATATTTTATTTGTGCCAGTTTATCCATAATATTTTGTTAAAATATTGAACTTCATTGAAGAGATTCAGTATCAATTTTGATAATCATTAAGACAATTTCAACAGGAAATTGTCCCATTGCTAACTCCGTTGTCCACATTCCACATACACAGTCTTAGAAAGTGAGATACTTAGGAAAGATGATCAGTAAATAACATGATAATTAATTCACAATGCAATTACTAGACAAAACCAAAATAATTTGAACATCATTATGTTTTAAGCAACATGATCAATCCAAATGTAAAATATTTAGGTAGCAATTAGTTTGGAGTCTTACGGGAAATCTTTGTACACTAGCATGGAAATGTCCTTAAAATGTCCAAGGAATGTTTGATTTAAAATGTCCAAGGAATGATTGGATATGTTCCCATAAATAGGTAACTAAGAGTTTGTATGTACAGTCACACTGTATCTTCAAATTTGTTGCTGTGTCTGAGAGGGACTCTACAGTAACTTACTTTATCATTACTGAGCTATATTTGATCATCAGTAAAAAAGACTTAAAATTTTAATTAAATATGAAAGAAACATTAATTCTTCAGTCAATTTATGGTTAGGTTGAATGGTTAAAAATGGCAGCAAGCCCAGGCTGACTGAGACTGCAAGATATGACAAAATTTGATTGAAAACAATTTTAGAAAAGAAACACTAAATGAAAACTAAAAATATTGTGATCATCCAATAAAAGACATGTTATTCACAGGTGGATAGTCATAATGGTACATAAAACTACATCTGTCTTCCAGATTCTCAGAGACCTCTAGAGATACTTTTAAAAAAAATTTTGTCCAAAGACAGTCGACTTCTTTAGAAATTTAGCCATATTCCTTTTTGCTTTAAAAAATCTAGAAATGCATAATTATAGAAGAAAATAATAAATTTGAAGAAAAAAACAGGAAAATGTATCAAAGATTATGCAATTGGATTTATCTAATTTATTATATTTCATTCTCTTTCTGTTAGTAAAATATTATTCTATAATAGATCAATGAATATCTACTAAATGCAAGCTGTTTCACTAAAAGAACACTAGATTTAAAATCAGAGAACAAACATTACAGCTCCACTCATTGGTTCTGTTTCCTTAAGAAAATATTATATTGTTTAGGCTTCCTCATCTATGTACTGTTAATTCTGGACACTGTTGTCAACATCATTGGAAGTAATGTATATCAAAGCATTTGTTAATATACATTTCTAATTATGGTAATTAGATAATTTAGAGTGGATTTTAATTTAAAACAGTAAACTCTAATCTTCATGATATAAGACTAAAAAGTCTTTTAAACATCATCTTCAACCAAGTTCTTGATTTTACGTGTTACTCTAGGTTAAAAAATTTGTTTTCAGTATCCTCAATATGTATTTATGTTAATAGTCTTTCTCCGTAATTTGCACTCAAAAAAGTATCTGCTCTAATGAATAATTTTAAAGTTAACATTCATATAACCATCACACATTTCAAGAAACACAACAGTGCCAGAAACCCAGAAGTCAATCATATATCCTGCTCAAACACAAATCCATATATTATTTTCCCAGAAATACCTGTTATTACAACCTTATGATTAACAGTCCATTGTTTTTCCTTATACTTTTGCTATCTATCTTTGAATCTTTGAACAATGTAATTTGCTTTTCCTCTTTTTTTGAAAAAGTATAGAAAGAGTATCAAAGGGTATAAAATCCGTGTGCTGCTTATTTCACTCAAAATTTTGTTCCTGGAATTCATTTGTATTTTTGCATGAAGCTACAGTTTGTTATTTTCACTACTGTATAACACTTCAATTTGAACTACACTTTTGTTGCTTTAACCAAAAAGTGTTGATAGAAATTTGAATTACTTCTACTGCTGTTACAAACTTTCATGTACAATTTTCTGCTTCCCAAGCACCTGATTTTCTAGGTTATAGTCCTAACAATGGAACTGCTGAGTCGAAAGATATGTGTATCTGCTTATTTAGAATGTATGCATTTTTTAATGTTTTTAAAATTTCAATAGCTTTGGGGATACAAATTTTTTTTTGGTTACATGGATGCATTGTATATTGGTGAAGCAGTCTGGGCTTTAAGTGTACCCATCACCATTACTAGTGCATATTGTACCTGACGGGTGATTTTTTTAACCCTGCCCCCTTTCCCACACCCAATTCTTAGTCTTCGGTGTTCATTATACTATTTTGTATGCCTTTGCAGACCCTTAGCTTAACTGTCACATGTAAGTGAGAACATGTGGTATTTGGCTTTTTATTCCTGCATTACTTTACTTAGGATGATTGTCTCCAATTCTGGACAAGTTGCTGCAAGAGATATTATTTCATTTTTCTATGACTGAATAGTATTTCATTATGTATACATAGACGATATAGATATTATAGATATAGATCCAGAGTGGGAGGGAGACAGAGAGAGAGTGCATTTTCATTATCCAATGATCAGTTGATGGGCATTAAGGTTGATTCCATGTTTTTGCAATTGTGAATTGTGCTGAAATAAACATATGAGGGCAGGTACCTTATTTTATATGACAACCTCTGTTCCTTTGGGTAGATATCAAATGGTAGGAATTCTGGATCAAATGGCTTATCTACTTTTAGTTCTTCGAGAAATCACCACACTGATTTCCATAGAAGTTGTACTAATTTATATTCCAACCAACCAGAGAATAAGTATTTTCTTTTCACTGCATTCACACTAATATCCATTGCTTTCATTTGTTTGTTTTTTAAAATAGCCGTTCTGACTAGTTATGGTTGTGTTTTACTGTGGTTTTTACCTGATGATTAGTGATCTTGAGCTTTCTTTTTATTTGTGGGCCATTTGTATATATTCTTTTTTTTAATCAATATTTTTTATTTTGATATTGTGGGGTACAGTTTAGGGTTAGGTATACAAATATGCTTCATTCAGGCACCCTTGTTGATAAGGGGTGTCTCCCCATTCCCAGACAGATATTGACTACCATTAATTCCACCTCCCTTCCCCCACCCATAGTTTCCTACCACTATCAGTCTTTTTTTTATATACTATTACGGTGGATGTTCAAGGTCCACTATATGAGTGAGAACATGTAATACTCAGATCATTGTTTCCATGACAGATCACTCAGTATTCTTGACTCTAGTTCCATCCAGGTTGCTGCAAAATTCATGATTTTGTTCTTTTTAATGGCTGCATAGTATTCCATCGTGTATATGTACCACATTTTTAAAATCCAGTCCTCTTTTGATGAACAGCATGGTTGGTTCCAGGTTCTTGCTATTGGGAACAATGTTGTGATAAACATTCGTGTGCAGGTATCTTTTTCATAGCGTGATTTCAGTTCTTCAGGGTATATTCCCAGTAGGGGGATTGCGGTTTCATATGAGAGGTTGATATTTAGAGATTTTAGGAATTGCCACACTGCTTTCCACAGAGGTGGCACTAGTTTACACTCCCACCAACAGTCTAGAAGTGTTCCCTTTTCACCACACCCTCTCCAACAACTGTTATTTTTTGAGTTATTGATAATTACCATTCTGATTGGAGTTAGGTGGTATCTCAGTGTGGTTTTGATTTGCATCTCCCTGATGATTAGTGAGGTTGAACATTTCTTCATGTGTCTGTTGGCTGCTTGGATGTCTTCCTTTGTGAAGTGTCTGTTCATATCTTTTGCCCACTTCATAATGGGGTTGTTAGTTTTTTTTCTTTTCAGCACATTTGAGTTCCTTGTAGATCCAAGATGTTAAGCCTTTGTCAGACCTGGTGTTGGCAAATACTTTTTCCCAGTCTGTAGGCTGTCTCCCTGCTCTCTTGATGGTTTCTTTGGCTTTGCAGACGCTTGTCAGTTTAATGAGGTCCCACTTGTCTATCTGATCTCTTATGGCCTGTGGGTTTCGGGTTTTGTTCAGGAATTGGATGCCAGTTCCAATTTCCATGAGGGTATGTCCTTCATTTTCTAAGGTTCTTATGGTTTGAGGCTTTACATTTAGGTCTCTGTCCATTTGGAGTTAATTTTTGTGTATGGGGATAGATAGGGGTCCTGTTTCAATCTTCCGCATGTCGTCAGCCAGTTTTCCCAGCATCATTTACTGAATAGGTTCTCCTCTCCCCAGTGGTAGGTGCTGGAGGCTTTGTTGAAGATGAGTTGGTTGAGAAATTGAGGTTTTGATTCTGGAATCTCAATTCTATTCCATTGATCTATATGCCTGTTCCTATACCAGTACCAAGCTGTTTTGATGACTGTAGCTTTATAGTAAAGTTTGAAGTCTGGTAATGTGATACCACCTGTCTGTTTTTTTTTTTGTTGTTTTTTTGTTTTTGGCTAAGGATTGTTCTGGCTATTCTTGGTCATTTGTGTTTCCATGTGAATTCCTGTGTTGTTTTTTCTAGGTCTGAGAAGAATGTTGCTGATAATTTGATGGGTATTGCATTGAATCTGTAGATTGCCTTAGGTAAGATGGACATCTTCACAATGTTGATTCTTCCAACCCATGAGCATGGGATATTTTTCCACTTGTTTGTGTCATCTTTGATTTCTTTGAGCAGAGTTTTGTAGTTTTCATTGTAAAGGTTTTTCACATCTCTGGTTAGGAAGATGCCAAGGTATTTCATTTTTTTGGTATCTATTATGAATGGAATTGTGCTTTTTATTTGGGTTTCTGTTTGTTTATTATTGGTGTAAAGAAATGCTATTGTCTTTTGCACATTTATTTCATATCCTGAGACTTTGCCAAAGGCCTTTATCATTGTAAGGAGGTTTTGGACAGATTCTCTTGGGTTTTCAAGGTGCACAATCATGTCATCTGCAAAGAGAGATAACGTGACTTCTTCTTTTCCTATTTGGATACCCCTGATTGCTTTGTCTTCTCTGATTGCTCTAGCCAGGACTTCCAATACTATATTGAACAGGATGGGTGAGAGTGGGCATCCTTGTCTTGTTCCAGTTTTCAGGGGAAATGGTTCCAATTTTTGTCCATTTAGGAGTATGCCGGCTGTGGGTTTCTCGTAGATGGCTTTTACTATTTTGAGGTATGTTCCCATATGCTTAGATGTTCGAGGGATTTTATCAAGAAGAGGTGCTGGATTTTATCAAAAGCTTTTTCTGCATCTAATGATAAAATCATGTGGTTTTTGTTTTGACATCTGTTGATGTATTTAATTACATTTATGGTTTTACAAATGTTGAACCAGCCTTGCATCCCAGGAATGAAACCTACTTGGTCATGATGGATGATTTTTGAGATGTGTAGTTGAATCTAGTTTGCTAGGATCATGTTGAGAATTTTAGCATCTATGTTCATCAAAGTTATTGCCCTGTAGTTCTCTTTCTTTGTTGAGTTTTTACCTGGGTTGGGTATCAATGTGATGTTAGCTTCGTAAAATGATATGGGGAGAATTTCATCTTTCTCAATCGCCTGGAATACCTTCAGTAGGATTGGTATAAGCTCCTCCTTAAATGTCTTGTAGAATTCTGCTGGAAAGCCATCTGGACCAGGGCTTTTTTTTGTAGGTAGTTTTCTTATTACGTAGTCAATTTCCCTGATTGTTATTGGTCTATTTAGGGTCTCAATTTCTTCTTGTTTCAAACTTAGGCAGGTTGTGTGATGTCAGAAAGTCCTCCATTTCCTTAAGGTTTTCAAATTTGTTTCCATACAAGTGTACATAGTAGTCTCTAATGATCTTTTGCATTACTTCAGGTTCAGATGTGACTTCATCTTTTGTGTTCCTGATTGTGTTTATTTGGGCTTTTTCTCTCTTTTTCTTGGTCAGTCTAGCTAAGGGACCATCGATCTTGTTTATCCTTTCAAAGAACCAGCTTTTTGTTTCATTGATTTTTTTGTATTATCTTTTGTCTTCTATGTCCTGGATTTGGGCTTTTATTTTGGTGATCTGGATTCTTCTGCTGAAATTAGGGTTTTGGTGGTCTTGCTTTTCCAGCTTTCTTAGGTGGCTTGTTAGGCTATTAATTTGTGATCCTTCCATTTTCTTCATGTGCATTTGTAGGGATATAAATTCTCCTCTTACTACAGTTTTCATGGTGTCTCAAAGATTTTGGTAAGATGTTTCTTCATTTTCATTTGTTTCTAGGTATTTTTTAATCTCTGTTTTGATTTCATTTGACTCAGGAGTTGTTTAGCATCATGCTGTTTGGTGTCCATGTCTTTGTGGGTTTTGGGGGAATCTTGTTGGTGTTGATGTTTATTTTTATTCCACTGTGGTCCGAGAAGGTACATGGTAAAATTTCAGGCCTTTTAAATTTGCTTAGACTTGATTTATGACCAAGTATGTGGTCAATCTTAGAGTATGTTCCATGTGGTGATGAATAGAATGTATATTCTATGATCTTTGGATGGAGTGTTCTGTAGGTATCAATTAGGTCCATTTGGTCAAGAGTCACATTGAGTTTTCGGATCTCATTGTTGATTTTTTGTCTTGATGATCTGTTTAGGGTTGTGAGTGGGGTATTGAAGTCCCCAGCTATGATGGTGTTGGAGTTGATATCCTTTTTTAGTTTATCCAGAAACTGCTTTATGAAAGTTGGTGCTCCTATGTTGGGTGCATATATGTTTAGGATGGATATTTCTTGTTGATGGATTGAACATTTTATCATTATGTAGTGACCCTCTGTATCTTTTTTGATTTTTGTTTGCATATAGGGTATTTTGTCTGAGATTAAGATCACAACTCCTCCTTTCTTTTGTGTTCTGTTTGCCTGAAAATTTGTTTCCCATCCTCTTACTTTGAGTCTGTGAGTGTCCTTTCTAGTGAGGTGAGTCTCTTGAAGGCAATAAATTGTTGCCTGGTGATATTTTATCCATTTTGCCATTCTATGTCTTTTCAGTGGTACATTTAGTCCGTTCACATTCAAGCTAATTATTGAAATGTGAAAGTTGATCCCTATCATAATGTTCTTTCAGAGTTGTTGTTCTTTCTGTTTGTGTGTTGTCTTTCTTTTGGTTCTGGAGTTGGTTCATGTGTGTTTTTTAATCTTTTGCCTGTACTCTTGTGAAGAATGTTTTTGTTCTTTTTTCCTTTTCTTCTGTGTTCAAAACTTTCTTCAGTGTTTCTTGTAGAGGTAGTCTGGTGGCAGCATAGGTTCTTAGGGATTGGATATCTGGGAAAGATTTATATTCTCCCTCACTGATGAAGCTTAGCTTGGCTGGATAGGTTATTCTCAGTTGAAATTGTTTATCTTTTAGAACTTTGAAGATAGGGCTCCAAGCTCTCCTAGCCTGGAGGGTTTCTATAGATAAATCTGCTGCTATTCTAATTGGTCTTCCCTGGTAGGTAGTCTGACATTTTTCTCCTGCTGCCTTTAGGATTTTTTCTTTTATGCCTACTTGGTCTAGGCGAATTATTATGTGTCTGGGAGTTGGTCTTCTCATTTGTTGTCTTGCAGGGGTTCTCTTAATCTCTTGTGTTGGAATTTTTGCATCACTGATGAGACGAGGGAAGTTTTCTTGAATGATTTCATGAAATGTTTGTTCCAATGTGGCCTCTGTTTCTCTGTCTGCCTCAGGAAGGCCAATTACTCAGGTTTGATCTCTTGAAGTAACCATTCATTTTTTGAAGGTTTTGTTCAGTCTTTTTGAGCTTCTTTTCCATATTTTTGACAGTTTGGGTTAGTTCTGTGTTTGGGTCTTCGAGCTCTGAGATTCTTTCTTCTGCTTGGCTAATTCTGCTTTCCATGCTTATTGATTTGTTATTTATTTCCATCACAGTATTCTTTACTGCTGTTATTTCTGACATCAGCTCCATCCTATTTTCCTCTTGTCTCTCTTCAATTTTTTTAATTTTCTCTATTAATGTCTTGATGTCTGGGTTTGTTTCATGTGACCAGTCATTCTGGGGGTTTTTCACTGTTTGTGTACCGAAGTCTATTTTCTCAGTGTCTGACCTCCCAGGGGTCTGTGTGAGACCTATATTCTTCTTTTGGTTTTTCTTCATTTGTGCATTTGTTGTTGTTGTTGTTGTTGTTGTTTTCCCCCTTCCCTATTTTTTCCTTCCCTCCACGTCACCATCTTCTTTAATTCTGTTATTCAGAGGTGGAGGGGTTGTTTTTACTTCTGTTTGTTCGATCTCCTATTCGTCTTTATGTATGTCCTCTTACTTTGTTCAATGCTGGAGTTGCACTGTAGGTTGGAGGTGGTCCTTTTTGCAGTTTTGAGATTTACTTAAGTGGGGAGCTGTGATTCAAAATCTATCTGCAGGTTCTGGTATCCACCAACAGGTGTATGAATAATCTGAAACCCACTCCCCACTGCCTTGGAATCTGTCCATGCAGTGGGGTTGTAGGTTTACTCCCTGAAATAAAATGAGGTATTGGAAGGAAGAGAATGGAGCAGGCAATGGGGAGAAGAGGGAGGTGGAGAGAGAGAGGAGTAAGGGTGAAAACAGATGAGTGTACCAACAAATGGAGAGAGAGACAAAAATTGAAACATATAAAAACAATAGACCACAACTACAAACTAACCAACTCCTATACAAAAAAAAGCTATAACATGCAATGTTACTAACATACAAGCTTACTAACCTCCTTATTGGTGTGCTATTCCTCTATACAAAGATATGATTTACAGAGAGAAGAAAAGAAGGAAAAAGAAGGAGGAAAAAAAAAGAGGAGGAAGAAAACAGGAATAGAATCAAGTCAGTAAACTAACAGATCCAATTGAGCACACTCTGAGACTTTTTGTTTAAGTCGTATGTCCTTTCAGCTCTGTTTTCTAGCTGTCTTTTTATGCTGGTAAGTTTGTTCACAGTTAGGATCAGTTGCCCCTGGCCTGTTGTGAAGGGCAGTTCAGATCATCACTCAGTTCATGACTGCCCCGTTCACCACTCAGATCTGGCCTGTGTCTGTCAGGCTTCCATTTTTCCCTTTTCGGTGTTGTTACTTTGAATCACCAGCAGGTGGTGTTATCCCTCACTCCAGATAGTCTTTATCTCAGCTACTGCCCGCCCCTAAGGGGAAGGAGATGTTGCCTCAAGGCACACAGGAAGAGACTCAGCCTGGCAGGATGTCTCGGTGATAGTAGACCTCAGCAGATCTTGTTCGCAGGGGCTTCAAGGTCTGAAGTCGTGGGTCACCTCAGACACAGGCTGTATCATGTGTAATGGCTGCCTTGATGGCAGTGGCTACAGCTCACCTCAGGCACTGACAGTGCGATGTGGAATGGCTGCCTTGGCAGAGGCAGCAGCAGCAGCAGCAGCAGTGGCAGCTCACCTCAGGCACTGGTGGTGCAATGTGGAATGGCTGCTGGCCAGGGCGGCAGTGGCAGCCACAGTAGCTGCCCAGACCACGGTGATGCCTCAGCAAAGTCTATGGCCGAGCTCGGTGTGAAGAGCAGGCTGCCAACAATGGGAACCTGCAGCCTCTGGGGAGAGAACCAGAGTCTATTTGCGTTCTCCTCGGTGGAGAGTCTCACAGACCGAGCTGCCCCGTTGCCATCTTGCTGGAAGTCCTTGTATATATTCTTTTGAGAGATGTCTGCCTATGTCATTTGCCCATGTTTTAATGGGGTTATTTGCTTTTTTCTTCTGATTTGTTTTGGTTCTTTGTGGATTCTGGGTTTCACCCTTTGTCAAATGTATAGTTTGCAAATATCTTTTTCTATTCTATAGGTTGTCTATTTACTCTGTTGATTTTTTTTCTGTGCAGAAACTTTTTAGTTTAAGTCCTATTTGTTAATTTTTATCTTTGTTGCATTTGCTTTTGAGGTCTTGGTCATAAATTCTTTGTCTAGGTCAATGTCCAGAAGAGTTATTCCAAAGTTTTCTTCCAGGATTTTTATGGCTTTGGGTCTGACATCTAAGTCTTTAATCTGTCTTGAGTAAATTTTTGTATATGGTGAGAGTCAGGGATCAAGTTTCATTTTTCTTATGTGGCTTTCCAATTTTCCCAGCTCTGTTTGCTAAATAGGGTATTCTTTTCTCCATTGTCTGTTTTCTTTTTGTGAGTACCCTAAAAGTAACATCCATCTTACACTGAAAATTTACTAATAATTCAATCTTTCTGTTGATAATTGCATGGACTAGAATATGGTAGCCATTGTCTGGTGTTTATGTTGTTGTTTTATTGTTTATTTTAATACTATCTTATGTTTTTAAACCTAAATGCACAATTAATTTTGTTTATACAATCATTATTTTGTTTTCCTGTATGACTACCACTTTTTTCTTCCTTCTCAGACCATTTGTCTAGAATTATTAACCTACTTCCAGTGGCCTACTGCTTGCATTGTTTTTGCTTGAATTCATGTCTTCCTCATTACTGATGTATTTTCCCTTGATATAGAGTTCTAGGTTCCCAATATTCTAGCCTCCTTTTCTGCACATTGAATATGATGTTTCACTGTCTGTTCACTTGCAGTTGCTGATGGTAAAAACTGAGCTTTGTAGTTCATTTTTAATGGGCATCTGAGTTGTTTCCAATTTTTTGCTATTGTGAATAGAGCTGCAATGAACATATGTGTGCAGGTGTGTTTTTGGTTGAACGATTGATATTCCATTGATATCATCTCCACTGCTCAGGGGAAACAGAGCTTATTAGAAGTCCAAACATTACCTGCATGCAATTTACTTATGTAGAAAAACCTCGCATGTACCCTACAACTATAAAATTTTAAAAATTTAAGGAGTCATTTATCAATCTTTCACAACTTTATGAGATAATCTTTTTACCCTTTTAAAATCTTATTTATTTATTTATTTGTGTTTTAATATTTACCTTAGATTCATCTAGGTGCAATTTTTTGGTGCTTTAAAGTTTACCTTAGATGTATCTAGAGTCAAATTTTAAAAATATTCTACAGATAATTGTTAGGCTTCCTAAATTTGTTTTTATCAGTATAGCAAAATTTTTAGCCGTTATCTCTTTAAATATTGACTTTGCCTCATTCTCTCCATCTTCTTCTCCTTGAATTCTTATTAAACAAACCTTGTTTTATCCTCCATGTGAAATTTCCAGGTCTCAACAAATCTAGAGATATAACACTGTGCTTCACTCTAAATAATTTTATCTGATGTAGTTTATAGCTTACTATTTGTCACTTCAACTGTGTCTAATCTGATAATAATTTTGTTCATTATATCTTTATTTTGGTCATTATAGTTAGTGTCTAAAAGTTCATTTTGGCTCTTAAAAAATATGCTAGGTAAAATATTGCTAAGTTATGCTTAGCATTTTTTTGCCCTTTGAGACATTTTAAAACTCATTTATACTTTCCTAAACATTGTAAATATGGGTGCTTTACAATGTCTCTGATAATTGTAAATATCTGAAGTCTGAGTCACTATTATTTTTGCTGGTTTGGGCTTTTGTTGTCTTTTTTTCATATTTAGATTATTCTGTCTGTACTTTCTCTCTCTCTTTTTACAGATTCTTGAAGACCTAAAATAAAGATATTTTCTAGGAAGATTTTGTGTTTGCTTCTGTCAGTCTTATAGACACTAACAAGTCAAGACCCTCATAAACCAAGATTGTGAATTAACATTTCTCACACTATGCATGTAATGCAGACCCAGTCTGTAAACTGATGCAAACCTGCCTCCATTCCCCTTCCTCCCTCTCCCTCTTTTCCTTTTCTTCCCTCCCTCTCTCCCTCCCTCCTTCCTTCCTTCCCTTTGATCTTTCTAATTTTTTTGTTCTTTGTTTGGTTGATTGTTTCTTTAAATAAGCATATAGTCAACTGACATGCATGGGAAACATACATTTTAATGAAATGGCTGTTTTCTACCCTTCAAACTCTTATCTATTACTTTCTGTCAAAATATGAGCTTCTTTAGTAAAAACTGTCTAGTTCTCTGAAAACACCATGCTTCCATATGTCTGTGTATTCTACTTTCTATACATGAGATTACTCTTTATCCACTTTCTAAACTGTTATTCATCCTTCAAAACAGTCTAAATGAGAAGAGTAATTTAAAAGGTACATATATCTGAAATAGCTTAATATAGGATGCTAACATCAATAAAAGATGCCCTTTCTTTAAACTTAAAAAAGAGAGAACACCGAAAGATAGATGTACATGTCATAAAGCTAAAATTAAATGTACATGAGATAAAGCTAAAATTAAGTAATTGATGAAAAAATACATAGAACAAGCTATTGCAGGTGAATAATAGGATACAAGTGTGAATTGACAAAAATTCTAGGTTATCTGCAAATTAGAGAGTAGTAGAAACAGAAGAAAATGTAAACAGCATCAAATGAAATTTCATTTATCTTTTATTATTAATTAGATAGAAATATTGACAACCCAACGGAAAAACAAGCAAAAGACTCAAACAGATGCTTCCTTCACAAAAAAGAAAAATCTAAATGGTCAAGAAATATATTAACATGCACTCAACTTCATTAGTTATCATATAAATACAAACTAAAACCACAATTATATACAAATTAATACCACCAAGTATTCATTCGAGTGACTAAAATGAAAAGTGTTATAAATATCAGATATTGATGAGAACATGTTACAACTGAAACTCTCATATGCTGCCAATACAATTGTAACTTGGTGTAATCACTTTGGAAAATTGGTGCTATCTGTCCAATGCATGCAGAAGCTTTGATATAGAAATTATATTTTAAGTATTATGTTAAAGAAGTGTGTATATACATTCTCCAAAATAATTGTACTAGAATGTCAAATTGATAACTAATGGGTATGGAATTTTTTTTTAACAGGAGTGAAAATGCTTTAAAATTATATTCTAGTGATGGTTGCATAACTACAAATTATACACATTAAGTGGGTTAATTTTAGGGAGTGTGAATTATTTCTTAACAAATCTGAGAGAGAGAGGAAGAAAGACAGGCAGACAGGCAGGCAAGAAGGAAAGAAGGGAGAGAGAGAGAGGGAGGAGGAGGGAGGGAAGGAAGGAGAGAGAAATGGCAATGATCTAAGCTTCAGAAAGTGGGGGTCCAATATTAGCATAACTGTTTTAAAACTATAATTGAGTCTTAAAACTATCTCCTAAACTAGTGTCTTAAAATTATCTCCTAATCTTCTTAGTTTCAGTGAATCTAAGTTTCTTCATGTGCCAAATAAGGATTTTAAACTGTTATTTCATTAGTCACTTTGGGTGAATAATAATTTCTGTAAATGAAAACAGCACCCTTTACTTAATTGTAATAATCCATCATAACAACACATATTTGATTCCTGATATCTTTGTATCATTAATGTTCTCTTAACTAATTTATTACATTTATTATGGTTCCCAGAAATTAGATTACACTTGACAAGGAGACCAAGGCAAAGGCTAAGAGCTCACTGTATTAGAGTTTCTTAATTGATTCTGTTTCACGAAGTTCTTAGACTCTGGTATCATCATTTTATGAAACCTGTTTGCATAAATATTCAAGCTACCAAATTCGAACAAAATTTTGTGTGACATGATAATTCTTGCAATAATCAAAATATATAAATCAGTTCAATATTTATATATAGGAACACCATATGTAAAAATATTTTGGCAACATTTGTAAAAGAAAATACCAGTTATGAATGAACAAGGAAAAATTCTTGTGCTTTTTGGCTTTTGTTGGGACAGACACTTCTATTACCTCTGGTTAGTGTGAGAAATAAGGCAGATCATTCAAAAGATCATACTATAATAATTCCCTTTCTTTGAATTGATTGAAATTTTCAGGTCTAAGCAAATCTAGAGATATAAGTAAATGTAGCTGCAATGCAGTAAACAAATACTATTGACAAAAGTCTAAGATCTCCAAGAACAGGAAGCATCACATAAAATGAAATGTATAATAGGAATTTGGTTATATGTTAATTTAGATAATTACATGGATTCATGATTATCCATCACTTCATATAAATACTTAGAAAATTCTATAATTTGCATAGAATATGCTCTACTTAGTTAATTGAATTTAATATAGTTACCAGCTCCGCCCCTAGATGAAATTTTGCATTTCCTACATACTCCAATGTGTTTTGAGGCTCCCCATTATTTTACCAAAGCTAGATTGTAGAAGGTCCCCTGTACCTCCCTAGTGCTCCTACAACAGGGGTTGCTATTAACCTGGCTTTCAGTATTATCCATACATTCAACTTGTTTTAGAACTTCATTAAATTAGAATAAAAGATAATATGCTTTTTATATCTGATTTTTATTGCTTCAACTTATGTTTAAGACTTGCTTTCATATTGTTGAGAATACTTATAGATTGTTCCTTATTTATACTAGTATATAGCATGCCACTGTGCAAATATATATAGGGTATGATCTGAATGTTTGTGCTGCAAAAATTAATATGTTGAAACCTAACTCCCAAAATGTTACTGTTACAAAGAGGGACATTTGGGAGGAGATTGGGTCAGGAGGGCTCTGCCCTCATGAATAGGATTTGTGTCTTTAATTTCAAAAAGGCTTAAGGAGACTGTTTGTCCCTTCTCCCTTCCACATGTGAGAATGCAGCAAGAAGGCACGGTCTTAGTAAAAACAGAGTAAACCATCATCAGACAAAATTTGTTTGTGTCTTGATCTTGGACTTCTCGGTCTTCAGAACTGTGCAAAATTAATTTATGTTGTCTATGAATAACCCAAACTAGCATATTTTTGTTATAGCAGCCTAATCAGATTAAGACAGCATGCAATTTTCATATCAGAGACAAAATATTAGAAAATTTATGAATAAAATTTATTTTTGTACCTAGTGACTGTGCTACTTATTTATATTCAAGTTGCATGCTTGGTTTACAAGAGTCACCAAATATAAAATGTTTGTTGAACTCAAGTCCCATATGTTCATATATGTTTAATGCTTTACAAATATATCTTACAGAATTTACCATCCAAAAATCTTCAAATAAAACAATTATAATATAGAATTTAAAATGCTATATAATTACAACCCATATTTATCTCTGTAACCATCTTTTCTATTTGTAGACATAATGTTTTCTTGTGTCTTTATTTGTGATGTATATGTTCAATAAAGCTGATTTGAATTTTAAACTAGCATTAATTCTATTTTTGTGATAAGAAGCTCAATCTATATCATATTTCCTCTGTAAAGTCATATGGCACATATATTTTCTATTTGTATCATATATTTTCCTATAGTAAATATATATTCACTGTATTCTATGTAATATCTCATATACGTATTGTCATGAACATGCCTTTTTATTATCAGATTTATAAATTAATAAAAGTTATGTCATATAGAAATTAATAATTTATACATTCATCCATTCACTGTTTGAATGGCTATTTTTTATGATCTACTCTTTTAGCATTACATATGCTCTTATTTTGATTATTTTTTTTTTGTTTCCTATGTTCACAAGTTTCTCTAACTTAGAGACTACATAAGGAAAAGTATTATTTTGAATGATTTTTTATTTTCCTGGAATAGTGAAACTCTTATCCTGATACAAGACTAATTATAAACTAAATGTTTGTATTGTCAGAGAACTCATATGTTGAAACTTTAACACCCAGTGTCATGGTATTAGTAGATTGGGTCTTTGGGAGGTAATTAGAGTTAGCTGCGGTTATGAGGGTGGGGCTGTTATAATGAGACACCAGAAAACTTGCTTTTTTTCTCTCTGTGTCTTTCCCAATACCACACCCACCCTCATGATGTGTGTACAAAGAAGTTATGTGAGCACACAGTGAGGTGGTGGCTGCCTACAAGACAAGAGAAGAAGTCTCAGAATATAACCAACCTTGTCAGCACCTTGATTTTGAACTCTCTTCCCTCCAGAATTGTGAGTTATAAATTTCAGTTGTTTAAACCACCCCATCTATATTATTTTTCTAGGTAAGCCTGAGAAGACTAATGCATGTCTAGTTTGGTTTCTTGTTTGTTTGTTTGTTTGATATGTTTATTCTGGGTTAGAGTCTCCATAAAGGGAAGGGGCATTTTTAATTATTATTTTAAAGATGTAGGGTACAATTCAGGATTAGGTATACAAATGATCATCATATAGGTAAAGTTTGGTCCTCCCTTTGGTCCCCACTTTGCCTGGTTTGACATCAGGTACCCTTATTGATGTTATATGCCTCCCTCAGCAGTGTCCCACTTCTGGCAATCCCTTTCTTATAGTACTGTGGTAAATGTTCAGGGTCCACTCATGAGTGAGAACATGTGGTACTCAGTTTTTGGTTTCTGTGATCGATCAATGAGTATGACAAACTCTAAATTCATTCAAGTTGCTGTGAAGTCCAAATGTTTGTCCTTTATGGCTGTGTAATAATCCATTGTATAAATGCTCCACATTTTTTTAATACAGTCATGTTTTGATGGGCAGTACAGTTGGTTCCATATTTTTGCTATTATAAATAGTGCTGCAATAAACATCCATGTGCAGGTATCATGTGCAGGTAGAAAGGATATGAATTGTGTTCCTCTGGGTATATTCTCAGTAGAAGGATTACAGGGACATATGGAAGGTCATTTTGTAGTTCTTTTAGAAATCACCATACTGTTTTTCATAGAGGTTGAACTAATTTGCATTCCCAATAACAATGTAGAAGTATTACCTTTTCTCTGGATACTCATCAGGATCTGTTCTTTTTTGTTTTATCAATGATGGTCATTCTTACTTGGGTTAGGTGGTATCTCAATGTAGTTTCAATTTAATTTCTCTGATGATTAGGGAGACTGAGCACTTTTCCATGTATCTGTTGGCTGCTTGTATATCTTCTTTTAAGAAGTGTCTATTCATGCCTTTTACCACTTTTTGATTAACCTGTTTGGTTTTTTCCTTTCACCACATTTGAGTTCCTTGTAGATACTGGATGCTAGGTCTTTGACTAATATACAGTTGACAAATATTTTTTCCCATTCTGTAGGCTGTCTCCCCATTCTATGGATGGTTTCTTTTGTTTTGCAGAATGTTTTCAGTTTAGTGAGGTCCCACTTGTCTATCTTATCTCTTATGGCATGGACAACTGGAGTTTTGATCAGGAATTGGTGGTTACCTACTCTGATTCCCATAAGGGTGTCTCCTGTGTTTTCTAAGATTCTTATAGTTTGAGGTTTTATGTTTAGGTATTGATCCATTTGGAGTTGATTTTATGTATAGTGTCATGTATGGGTCCTGTTTCAAACTTCTGCATGTGGTTAGCCAGTTTTCCCAGCACCATTTACTGAATAAGTTCTCCTCTCCCCAGTGGTTGTTGGTGGAAGCTTTGAGGAAGATGTGTTGGTTGGGAAAATAAGATTTCGCTTCAGGAATCTATCCTGTTCCATTGGTCTATATGCCTGTTCTTGTACCAATATCAGACTGTTTTGGTTATTGAAGCCTTATAGTAAAGTTTAAAGTCTGGAAGTGTGATACCTCCCACTTTGTTTTTTGTTTTGCTTTGGTTTTGTTGTTGTTGTTGTTTTGTTGTTGTTGAGGATTCTTTCAGATATTCTTAGTCATTTATGCCTTCATATGAATTTCTGCTGTTGTTTCCAGGTCTTAGAAGAATGATGTTGGTAATTTAATGGGTATTGCATTGAATCTGTAGATTGCCATGAGTAGGATGGACATGTTAATAATATTGATTCTTCTTATCTATCTGTCTGGAATATTTTTCCATTTGTTTGTGACTTCTTGGAATTCTTTGAGCAGTGTTTTGTAGTTTTCATTACAAAGTTCTTTGACTTCTCTGGTTATGAAGATGCCTAGTTGTTTCATTTTGTGTGTGTGTGTGTATTTGGGTGTGTGTGTGTGTGTGTGTGTGTGTGTGTGTGTGTGTGTGGTTTTTGTGAATGGGATTGTGCTTTTTTATTTTTTTCTTTGCCTGTTTGTAGATGGTGTTTAAGATTGCAATTGTCTTTTTCACATTTATATTGTACCCTGAGACTTTGCCAGTCATTTGTCTATGCAAGGAGTTTTTTTATAGGTTCTTTTGAATTTTTAAGGTATAGGATCATATCATTAACAAAGAGGGCTAACTTCCTCTTTTCCTATTTGGATACCCCTGATTTCTTTCTTTTGTCTAATTGCTCTCACTAGGACTTCTAACACAGTGTTGAACAGGAAGGGTGAGAGTGGGTAACCTTGTCTTGTTCCAGTTTTCATGAGAAATGCTTCCAGTTTCTGTCCAAATTAGCAATATGCTGGCTTTGGGTTTACCATAGATGGCACTTACTATTTTGAGGTGCATTTCTTATATGCCTAGGTGTTCAAGGGTTTTTATCAAGAAAGGATGCTGAATTTTATCAAAAGCTTTCTCTGCATCTCATGATATAATCATGTGGTTTTTGGTTTTACATCTGTTGATGTATTTAATTACATTTTTGGTCTTATGAATGTTGAACCAAACCTGCATCCTGGCAATTAAGCCTATTTGATCATGGTAGATGAGTTGTGGGATGTCTTGTGGGATCCCATTTACTAGAATTCTTTTGCAAATTGATGAATCAACCCAACCTGTTAAAAACATGAAAGAAAATTTAGAAAAAAAGATCAGACCCTCCAAGAGCTGTACAATTATATCAAGAGGCTGAACCTACACCTTATTGGTATCCCAGAAGAAGAAAGGGAAAGGGAGAATACCTTGGAGCAAGTATTCCAGAAGGTTATCCAAGAAAACTTTCCCCATCTCACCAGAAATGTGACCATCCAAACACAAGAGAGACAGAGACCTCACAAGACATCAAATGAGAAGACCAACCCCTAGACACATAGTAATCTGCCTACAAAAAAGAAAAAAATCCTAAAGGCAGCAAGAGAGAAAGGTCAGACTACTTACAGGGATGACCAATCAGTATAGCAGCATATCTATTGTCAGAAACACTACAAGCTAGATGGGACTGGGTTCCAATTTTCAAAGTCCTCAAAGATCAAGAATTTCCTACACAGTCAAGCTTAACTTCATCAGCAATGGAGAATTAAAATCCTTCCCAGACATCCAATCCCTAAGAGATTATTCAGCTTCCAAGTCAGCTCCACAGGAGACATTTAAAAAGGTATTAAGCACAGAAAAAAGAAAGAAAAAAAAAAAGACCACACATATCCCAAGAGAACAGAACACAGAATCAATAGAGAATACATCCTGACTGCAGCCTTGGAAACACACACATAATATCAACCCAAAAGTTAAAAGAAAACAAATAAATAGGAAAAAAAAAACTTTATAAGAGCTTCACAAAAGGAATAAGTACGCATATTTCAATAATCAGCCTGAATGTGAATGGACTAAATGCACCACTGGAAAGACATAGAATGGCAAACTGGATTAAAAAAATCACCCCATAGTTTGCTGTATCCAGGAAACTCACCTCACCACAAGGGATACACACAGACTCAAAGTTAGAGGATGGAAAATGAATTTCCAGGCAAACTGATCACAAAAGAAGGGAGGAGTTGTGATCTTAACATCAGAAAAAACAACCTTTAAGCTATCAAACATTTAAAAAGATATTGAAGGACACCACATAATGATAAAAGGTTCAACCCATTAACAAGAAATATCCATCCTTAACATGTATGCATCCAACAGGATCACCAACATTTATAAAGCAACTACTAAGTAAACTAAAAGAAAAGATATTGACTTTAACACTATTATAGCTGAGGACTTAAATACCCTACTAATAGCCCTATATAGATCATTGAGGCAAAAAATCAACAAAGAGACACAGAACCTCAACTTGACACTTAACGAAATGGACCTAATAGATACCTACAGAACACTCCACTCAATAACCACAGAATATACATTCTACTCACCACCACATGGTACATAAACCTAGATCAATCACATCCTTGGCCACAAGTCAAGCATAAACAAATTTCACAAGACTTAATTACTGCCCTTCACCTTCTCAGAGCACAGTGGCATAAAGATAAATACCAACACCAACAAAATTCCCCCCAAACCTACAAAAACATAAACACTCAACAGCATGATGCAAAGAACTCCTGGGTCAAACACAGGAACCAAAACAGAAATGAAAAGATTCCTGGAAACATGAAAATGAAGAAACATCTCCCCAAAACCTCTGGGATACCACGAAAACAGTTATAAGAGAAGAATTTATATCTCTATGAACACACATCAAGAAAATGAAAAGACAACAAGTTAACAGCCTAATGAATCACCTAAGGGAGATGGAAAGCTAAGACCACTAAAACCCTAACTTTAGTAGAAGAATTCAGATCTTCAAAATAAAAGCTCAAATACAGGACATAGAAGACAAGTGTATCATAGAAAAATCAACAAAACAAAAAACTGACTCTTTGAAACAAGATTTACGGACCCCTTTGGCCCGAATGATGAAGAAAAAGAGAAAGTTCAAATAAACACAATCGGAAATGCAAAAGATCAAATCACAACTGACCCTGAAGAAGTACATAAGATTATCAGAGATTACTATACACACCTGTATGGAAACAAATTCAATAACCTGAATGAAATGGAGGACTTTCCAACATCACACAAACCCCCAAGGTTGAAACAAAAAGACTTGGAGACACAAAATAGACCAATAACAATCTAGGAAATTTGTTCCATCATAAGAAAGCTACCCACAAAAAAAAGCCCTGGACCAAATGACTTTCCAGTGGAATTATACAAAACATACAAGGAGGAGCTGATACCAATCCTACTGAAAGTGTTCCAGGCAATTGAGAAAGACGGAACTCTCCCCAAATCATTTCACAAAGTTAACATCACACTGATACCCAAACCAGGTAAAGATCCAACATAAAAAGAGAACTATAGGACAATATCCCTCATGAATATAGAAAGAGCATTTCTAATACTTTTTGGTCATCCTGGAATAATAACTGAGTCAAATCTTGGAGAACTCACTACCAAAAGTCAAAACAACAGTACCAGAATCGTTTGAGATTTCATTTATTGGAGAACACTTTGCATGATCAGTATTTCTTATGAGCAATTATATCCAAGAGATAAATAATCTTGAGCAAGGAATCAATTAGCATAATGGCTTTTAGATGTTGAGACCTCATAGCCTAGATTTATCTAATTGCACATTTATTCAAAATGTTTCATCATTCAGAATGACTTGTTTGGTAATTCTGAAGAGAAATGTCACAGTTAGGGTGAAAGATTTCATTTCATGGATTTCTGGGGAATGGCTTGAATGCTAAATGCCTTGTGCATCTAAGGTTTCCAGCATCCTGGCAAATTACTCTGTTCAAAAGCTAAGGCCTCTTTCTGTGGTCTTTGTCTATGGTAAGCCAGGTGTATCTCTGACCATCTCTGAAGTGGCATTCTTAATAGCCTGCTTTTGAAAATAGCCCTTAGACATTATCCAGCCATTGCTTTCATCTCTGTTGGGGATCTGTCTTCCTTTTTTAAAACTTATATATATATATTTTTCTTTATTGATACATGCCTTACGTATCTATGAGGTACCTATGAATATTTATGTGTATAGAATGTACAATGATCAAGCTAGTATTTGAGTAGCCATCATCTTAAATCTTTATTATTTCTATGTTTGGGGAATATTTCAAATCCATCTTCTCTTTTAGCTACTTTGAAGTATACTATATGTGGTTGCTAAACATGGTCACCCTAGACATCTAGTAAACCTTAGAACTTATTTCTTCTAACTATAAGTTTGTACCTATTAACCAGTGTCTCTTCATTTCCCCTCCCATTCACACACCCTTCCCAGCCTCTGCTACCTATCATTCTATTCTTACTTGTTTTCAATAAAAATTATTTGAGTGTTCCCTAAGGGTTTTATTTTTCTGCATTGTCTTAATTTTCTTTATAGCCTGTTTAAGTATATTTAAATAAAATACCTTTAATTTCCATTTCCTAATTCAGTCCCATTTTTTGTATAGAGAACATCCTCTAATAAAAATAGCTTCCAAACTCTCTTGAGCTTGAATGGGACCTGGTTTCATTGTTTATTAATTCATATAAACAAATAAACAATAACAACAACAATAAAGCTTAAGTATAAAACCCACCTATCAGGGATATTAATTTCTTCTATGTAACTAACCAACCCAGTGTCACAATGAGACCAAAGAAAGAGGATAATCGAACCTGTGACAAACTACAGGCCTCTAAATTTGATCTTAATATACTTTCCTCTTCAGAAGCTGAATACTATATGGAATTCAGTTCAGCAAATCACCTGTACAAGATAGCAAATATTGTGCACGCACCTATATAATAAAACAAGCTGAAACAGTGTACACTAGGGCTCTGTTGCTAAATACTTCTAAGTCTGTTACATTGCATAGGCCAGAAATAACATTCAAGTGTATGAAGTCCAGAAACGTTGTAGTTCAAGGTCAAATTGGAGTATTTTTGCACCCAGATCGAGCATGAAGCCTGTTGACCATTTGACTTGGATCCATGAACCAAGCCAAACGATTGACTGAAAGCCTTATTGTCTGTTTAAGGACTGGTGGCTGTAGATCTACCTCTGAATAGAAAGCTGTATGAGGATTTTGAAAACACTTTTTCTAATTGCTGTAGCATCCTCAATACCCAGGACAGAACCCAACACATGTAGGAACTCATGGTAGGAACATGTTTATACTGAATTAATATAATAAAACAGCACTTTTTGACTATTATAGAGGCTTCTAATGCTCACTGATATCTAGTTGTTGCTTATGGCCACACAGGAAGGCTAAACTTTCAACGTTATTTTTCAATTTGACAAGACTGTGTTATTAGATCTAGGTTATGAAATATGGGCAAAAACAATGAGCATCACTTGTGGACCCAAACATTTGAGAACGCAGGCACTCTAATCTCCGTACTCTCCTTCCTTAATGTTGGAGTTCTGGACAGCATGTTGGGACAGCACTATCATAAAATGAGGCACTTTATTTCTCTGAATCACTCCAGAGAGGAAACTTCCTCTGAAGGGTTGGTCTATCCACATTTGATTTTATTCAAGAGTTTATTTAATCACTGAAATTTGGAATTTATTTTGTTGGTGTCCTATTATGCTCATTATGTAACACTGATTTGTGCCTGTTAATTGTATCTCTAACAGAAAATGATAGATATGCACTGTAGATTTTAACTCTTCATTTTTTGTTTGATTACTAGTAGATATATATCATCTTTGAGAAATCCAGGGGAAAGCCATCTTTCAGTTAATTTGTGAACTGATTCAATTAATTCCTTGTAAAGACTTAACTATATGCTCAAATTTTTCATTTGTTTGTAAAATTACTATTGACTGTGGTGAACAAATCTTTTTGACAGGTTGTGAGACAATCTTGTGAAAATGGAGTCTCAAATGAAGAAGAAATTCTTGATAGGTATAACAAATACCATATATTAAAATAAATATCATGTAAATAATATGTAATAATTTATTGGTCGAGAAAAATGACTTAACCCAGTTAAAACTAAATCTTTCATATTTTTCCCCCTTAACTTCAATAACAGAAAACACTTTGGATTTTCAGTTAAGATAATTCACACTTTACTCGGTCTTCATGTCGTTCCTTTTCCACAGCATATATTTCATTGCCTTCTGAAGTTTAGTAGTAAAGTGATATTGTCCCTAGTGGAGGTAATAATAGATAAAGTGCTGTTTTAAAGAAAAAAAGATACCTTTGCCGAGTGAGAATTCAATTATATAAAAATATTTTTAGATTTGACTTAGAGGGTTGACTTTAAAAATAAAGTAAAACTCTCAACTTCTCCTGAAAGTGTGAGACGTTAAATGGCTAGTGAACCTGGACAAGAACACAGTACACATGATGGATGTGGTTTGTTTTGTTTTATTTTTAATGGCCAGGACCTCGGAAGCATGGGACAGAAAGGAAATGAGAAATGTGTGAGAAATGTGAGAAACATCTAGAAATGTGTTTCATGGAATCTGAAATGAAATAAAGGGGTTTAACTATTTACTCACTAAAAGTTATCAAAAGCAATGTACTAGTGGTAAGAAACTTTCAGCATGCAAGTAAAACATTACAGAGAATTTATTAAGTCAATTTCCTAAAGTAGGTAAAATACACCCAGCCTTTTTCATATACTATTTTAATCCTTACAGTAGTCTTATGAGCTAGATATCATTTCTGCTTTGCAGTTGAGAAAATTGGCTAAAAATTGTTTAAGCTCATCAAATAATAAAGACAGAGCTTAGTTGATAAACTGTATGTCTGATTGAAAGGCTTATGATAGTTCCACTGTATCTCATTGCTTTCCTTAGCAAATATCTATGTGAACTCAGAGGAGGAGGGGAACACCTCATCCACAAGGGTACCTGCATCATGACCATTTGTATATGTGACACTGAATTGTACCCCACATTTTAAAAATTAAAACAATAAAATAAAATAACAAAAAGAGTAGCACACTGTAGCCAAATTCGGTACCAATAAAAGGCAGAGATTCGTTATAATGACTCCTATTCCAGGACTCTTTCTAGCAAACTAAACTCTGTTCATGATATCAGACTCATCTGATGAGGTTTAAGAAAGAAAATAAGAAGTAAGAAATACCTGGGTGCAGCATGACCTGCTTTGAAGAATACAAGTACTAGAGATTTATGGGCATGAGATAAGTGTTTATTTCTAGGAAATTGAAAATAACACCTATCCTGTAGGTCTTTTATAGATGCAAGTAGTAATGCATAAGTACTTGTGACAATGCCTCATGTTAAGAGAAAAATATATAGTAATTATTATGTTCATGGTTTTGTTTGTTTTGCACACTGTTACAGGGACTGAATGAATGCAACTTAGACTGCATTACTGTGAATATAAGAAGTGGCAGTAGGCTGGGCTCAGTGGCTCAGCCTGCAATCCCAGTACTTTGGGAGGCCAAGGCGAGTGGATTGCCTGAGCCCGTGGCTTTGAGACCAGTCTAGGCAACTTGGCAAGACCTCTTCTCTACAATAAATCAAAAATTAGTCAGGTATAGCAGCGCGTGCCCGTAGTTCCGGCTACTTGGAAGGCTGAGGTAGAAGCATCTCCAGGACCCAGCAGGTCGACGCTGGGATGGCTGTGAGTGTGCCACGGCATTCCAGCCTGGGTGCCAGAGTGAGACTCTAACTCAAAAAATAAATAAATAAATAAGTGACAGTAACTAAGTTCAGGTTAAGAGGAGCCATATGAATTAGATGACAGCAAGGTAGGAAACAGTAGAAGCAGCTTCGTTTTCTTACTAAGAGAAACTCAGGCTGCAATATTTAAAAAAACATTATGATATCAGATGAGACATTAAAAGCCAGAAATTTTACTGACCGTGGCTACTCATGGCCACTGCATGATTACAATATTTACCTTGAGTAGCAGAAGAGAAGAATGCACAGAGGAAGAAGCCACCAATCGCCAGGATAACCTGGCAAAATTCTGATTCTTACCCTTTTTAGTCAGCTGTCCATGGAAATGGCTTAGAAGCTGCCTTGTGGATACAGTTATCTTATTTGCTACACACAAGTTACTTTTCACAGATGACTTACTTTTTACAGGCCATTGTAGTAGTGTGTGTTGTGCATTTCTCCTACAGTACCTTTCAAAATGTTTGTTATCGCGATTTATAATGTATAAATTTCTTTCATAAATGTTCTAAGTTTTTGTAGTTTGAGAAAAGTCAATGTTTCAGCTGCTGAGTGAATATCTCAGCTCCAAATCCACCTTTCTAGACTAGGGATGCTGAGGCTAAAATTCTGAAAACTGTATCTCCTTTGCCAGATATCCTCTTAGGTTCTACCAAGGAGATTAAAGAGCTGGAAAAAGGATTTGTTCCTTCTTGCTTGTTAGCTGTTGTTTTCCTGTTCCTCTCAGCATTGCCTCAGAATCCTTCCTTCTCCCCTTTGCAATAGCAGTTTGTTCTAGAATCAAAAGTTGATCTATAAATGTTTCCCATTACTTGTGAACCAGTTCACCCAGCCCTCTTAGAGACACCACAGTCAGCCATCTTGTTACCAATGTCCCACCAGATATTTGAATCCCAGCTTCCCAGGCCTTTTCTCTGGCACAGAGACATCATGGCCATTTGAGCAGTACATCTACTCTGAGGTCTGAATTTCGTGGCAGGAGGCCACTCCTCCAAAATGTCTAAATTTCAACAATCCCAGCTTTTTACCGTTTCCCTCATTGTAGGGGTGGTAACTGTTTCCTGCAGTGGCTACCTCTGGGACACCTATGTACAGAAAAGCATTAACATAGCAGGCCTGAGTCAGCTATTCTTAGAACATTCTGTTACAAGTTTAGCCATTAACTGTGTCTGGAAACTTAGATTTTAGGAAGGTTCTTACCATTCCAGGATAAGACTGACTGACTGTGCCTAAACTGTTTGTGTAAATACTATAGTTTATACTGAGCACCTGCTTTCCTTCTGAAGTCTGACATTTTGGTACGTGATAGACAGAGAGTACCTGTGTGACTACCCTCATCAAAGGCATTGGGTGATGAGTCTCTAGTAAAACACATTTCACAATTATTGCTGAGAGAACAAACACATTCTGTGTGACTCCACTAGGAGAAGCCTCCTAGAAGATGAAGTCTGGTTTCCTCCTGACTTCATTCAAGCACCTTCTCTTTTTGCTGATTTTGCTTTATGTTCTTTTACTGCAATCAATCCTATCCTTGAGCATGGCTATACACTATGAATCCTCTCAGTGAACCTAGCCCTAGTCACAAGAAATCTGATACAACTTAGTATTCCTTCTTTCCAGTTCTTCCATATTTAGGTAATAACTCTGTATTTTCTGTTAAAATAATTGGTCTAGAGTAAGCCCTAAATCTGCAGTATTTTGTTAGGGTATACTATGTACCCACATCAGAAGAATTACCTGAGCAGAAATACACACACTCTCTCTCTCTCTCTCTCTCTCTCTCTCTCTCTCTCTCTCTCTCTCCAAGTTCTAGATCATAGACTCTAAGACAAAAGATATTTAGACACAAATTTGGGAAACATTTCTCAATGTTGTGAAATAAGTATATTCTTTCTTGGGCACCTAAGATGGTATTTATAGTAAATTGAATTCCCAAACCTTGAAGGAGTGAATATATTTATTTTGCATGAGCAGGTCACTCCCCAGCGGTCAGCATATCTTTAGAGACTTAATAGCTATACTTCTTGGCAAATCACCTTATAACCATATCATTAGTTATTCATAGGATCTGTAAGTTATATCTACTTTGAGTTTATTCCAAAGTCTTTGATAAGGTCAAGACAAGTTAAATAGTGTAAGTGTACACAGTACAGCAAGGGGCTTTACTCCCTTCTTTAGCATAGCATTTCAATTTTGGAGCACAGACATTTTTGAAAATTTTCCAGAAGCCTCATAAGAAAATGACATGCATAAGGAGGTTACAGATATTAAAACGTCTTTAAATATTTATGTGGGCTTGATACTTTTTATCAATAAATTGAGTGAGAATAAAGGTCATAAGATTAAAACATATTATGTGCAAATGTGATATGATTTTAATTTTGAAAGCCTACCATGATCACTTACTCCTTTTTCAATATATAAACACTTATGTTGCTCTCACCTTTTGTTCCCTTCTTTGTTTTCATCTTGAACTGACAGCATGAAGAAATAATTTATTAACTGAAAAAAGGAAAAATCTTGTCATGAGTCATAAAATCGTGCCATAGTTTTTGAAAGTGATAAGGCAGTTAGAGACCTCTTTACCCCATACTGACTTTTAAAGCAATACTTTGAACAAGTAGAACCACTCATACCTGGTTCCCAATAATCTAAAATTAAACTGGATGGTTATAGGTGATATTTAGCTGATAGATTTGAAAGATCTTTGATTGAAGACAGTATCTGCTTCAGATCACAATAGTTCCCAGAGCAGAGATGGAGATATCTAGACAAAATTGCTTTGGATTTATATTTGTTCTTATAACAACCTTTGCTCAACTCTTCCAGCTCTCATTGCACATTATAGTCACTAAACACCATCAAGGGATACTTGGAACAAGGTACGTGGATACTTAATTGGAGTTCATCTAGAAGTGCTGGAAGATTAGCGGTCAAAATACCCCTCACCACCAGATGGTATTGCCACATCCACTACTCCTAGTTCATCAAATCGTTGTTTTTGGCTGTCACTGCACCAGTCTGAAATAAACAAGAACCTTGAACTCACATTTCAGGTTAGAAAACTTTGGACCTATTAAAAGGAAATATTTCAGGCCTTTTCCAACACTTAACCAAACATTAATAAAAGCAAATAAGGGTATAGAAATGGATTAGGTTATAGAGGATACGCTCTTTTTGGTTTGGATATCTTCTGTTTTCCTCTAGATGGGCACTCGGGATACAGTCTTCTCCATAAGGACCTCCTTTGAATTGTGTCATTGTTTCTTTATGATGCACTGTTAGAGATTTGGTTGGGGTGATTTTTTTGTATGTGCTGCCATATTGCAAAATATTAAGCATCCCTTGTTTTTGTCTACTAAAAGCTTGCTCTCCATTGTTTTGGCTACCAAATATACCACACACATCCCTCATGTAAGACATGTGCTTCACTTTAACGTCACTGCACTTGAATTTTATTATAGGATAATTTGTCTAAATTCAATAATTTAAGTCAATAGGACATTGTTTCAAAATCTATTTTCATCTTATTCCTGTATTAGAGGCTTCTTTTCTTTGTTACACCTAATTCCTTCACCTCTTTTCTGGGATAGCAGCTCAAATTCATCACATCTATGGAAATAAGGTTTGCAAAGTAGATGATCTTTTTCTTGGAGACTAAAGACTTTATGTCAGCTTCCTGACATGAAGACGTTTTTATTCTTCCACTTGCAAAGCTGGCCTCTACTACTTAACTACCCACTAAGTTCCATTTCCTGTCTGAGGCAAACCTTCAATTCTCTACTAATTTTCCAAGCATAGATGAGTAGTAGGCCTTGAGTCATCAAGGAATTTCCAGTTTGGTCACCAGATTTAACCACTTCCAAGGTGCTTTTTGATGAATCATTTAGGTTTTTACTTTCCCCTCTCTAATCCTTCAAAATCACATCACCTCAGTTTTATAACAAAAGTTTTCTTCATATATTCAATGACTATAGCAGATCACTGCTACCTAAAATAAGAATCACTTTATTTTTTTCACTCCAGCCAAGAGAAGCTTTTCTCAGAATTCAGTGATGTGTCTAAAAGCTTGAGGACAAATTCTGTTTACTAGCTGTGAAATTGTGGGCATGTCTGTTACATTCTCTCACTAAATGTCTATATTTTAAACGAAGGGTAGCATCAAGTGGTCTCTAAAACTCCAAGAAGTGTTATGAGTCTAAAAGATTAAATGCAAAAAGTTGAGTAATTTTGGTCTATGAATAGAAAACCGGTGATATTAATATTTTAAACTGTGTAGAGTAAACTTTGATTACATACAGCTTTTCAGTAGTCACTAAGTGACGATTAATACTTTATATAAGAAAATGAGGGTAGGAAATGTGCATTATACTAGAAGGAGAGTCAATAGAGTTTGGTTTTTTCTCAAATTTATAGTATACTCAATCTTATTTTGTTCTTGTCCAAGCTCCATTGTTCAAGCAAGGCAGACAAATAAATACCTTTGTGGCTCAATCTGAAACTCTTCTTACCTGAGCATAAATCAAGGCTGACCATGATACTGTTTCTAAACCAAATCTATTTCTTAATAGGGAAGGAAAAAAATAAGAAAATTAATGTAAAATTGTTTTATATTCAATATTTTAAATCACTGTCCTTAATGCAGCTATGTTAAAAAGATAAATTAACACACACTTGTGTTTATTTTAAACTGATTTGTGTCTGTTTTTAAACATGTTATGCTTATGTAAATAAGAATATGCAAAATATTCTAGTATATATTTGAGCACATATTCAAGAAACTTCAATGAAATGTCAGTATGATAATTAACAAAAATGTTCAAGGCTATAGATGAGTATTTGGAGATAGATACATGACCATGGATTAAGTGATACATAAAATTTTAACTCTACTATTATACTATAATATATAATAAACCCATTCCTCAATAAAAACCCATTCCTTAATAAAAATCCATTTTTCTTTTTTTCTGTAAATATCAGTTTTGATTCTGAAATGTCTTTTTCTAAATTTATTGTACTGCAAAATACAGGAAAATAGTGGAACTTCAATTAAAAGGAAATTTGCTAATTCAAAATTTCTGATCTCTTGTAACTATGTAGAAACTAGACAATGTCAATGCTTTATATGCTGACAGAGTTTTAAGTGCTGATTCGCTGTGTCTTTGAAAGATGATGATACATCATCAGCCCTTGGCTCAAACCCTCCAATGGACCTTCATCTCACTCATCATAAAACAAAGCACTTACAGTTGCCTGCCTGTACCAAATGTACCAAGAAGCTCTATCCAAACTGTTATTCCCTGACTTCATCTACATTGCCGCCCTCCTGGTGTCCCTCTACTACAATTTCTCAAACTTCACATGTGCTGTTATCTTAGGGAGTTTGCACTGGTTACCTCCTCTGCTTGAAACTACTTCCTCTGGCTAACTCTCACATAACCTTCAAGAATTTGCTTAAATATTATCTTTTTAATGAGGACACCCACTTTATCCCTGTTTGCTCAAATCGACTGTCAAAAAATAGCTTCCACTGCAGTATTTGTTGCTGGTTTCCAAGACATTTAATACCTTATAAAAATGCTATGTAGCTGGGCTGGGTGGCTCAGCCTATAATCCCGGCCTTTGGGAGGCTGAGGTGAGTGGATTGCCTGAGCCCGTGGGTTCGAGACCCGCCTGGGCAGCGAGACCTCATCTCTACAATAAATCAAAAAATCAGCTGGACGTGGTAGCTCATTCCTGTAATTCCGGCTACTCGGAAGGCTGAGGCGGAAGGATCGCCGGAGCCCAGCAGGTCGAGGCTGCGGTGGCCAGGAGCGGCCACTGCACTCCAGTCTGGGCGACAGAGTGAGACTCCAAGTAAAAAAAAAAGCTATGTGATTTACTTGCATATTCCATTTGTTATGTGAGTTCTGCTTATGTCCTCAGCATAAAAGCAGGATTGTTTATCTTTTTTGTTTATTGATGTATGCTAATTGCCTAAACAAATATTATCTCAACAACAAGCACTCAATAAATATGTGCTTTTATGAAGGAGAACAAAATGATTGGGTAATAATGATGAAGATGATGATTTGATAATAATGATGATGATGATGATGATGAGGATGACAGAGCAATTATTCTTTTTCTTTTTTTCCCCCCAGGTTAAATAATGTATTTTCATAACTTCCCCCTAAGTGCTATGGTACCTATGTATTATGACCCTAACTTTATTGATGAGAAGACTATGCCTTGAGAAGTTAGAGAAACTGTCCCAAATGATGCAGCTAGTAGGCTAGTGGAAGTAGGATGTCAATTTAGATATGTCAAACTTCAAAGTTTATGCCTTATCTTATGCTATGTTAAAGTTTCTATATCTTATAATCTGAGTGAGTAGCTTACACACTTGCTTTGATGTCTAACCTGTAAAGGAAAATAAACTTATTTTATACAATCAGTATATGGCATATATAGAATACAGCATGGCATATGCCCTTCATTGAATCCACTTCAATTTTGGACTCTGTTATATTGCCTCTTGAACTCGTGAGTCATTCATCTCACTTTCATTCACTATACAAAACTCTGAAAGTTGATTTGTACAAGGATCCCATGAAAGTCTATTATCACAGGTGAACTAATTAGACATGAGCCATTAAGAGTGCAAATCTTTTATTTACTCGCTTGAGTAATAAAAAAAACAAGAAAGTTATAGAAGATGAAGGAGTAAAATTGTCAAGGGAAGGGGCACAAAAGGCTAAAGATTCCATGTGGTTAAGTTAAAAATAAAACAAGCAAGATATATAACAGTTATATCTATTATAGTGATTTTATACTATTATTGCACCTCAAGATAGGATATATCCCATGAAAAGTGGAGATGAAAAATAAGAAGAGAATAAATGTGCAAGATAATAAATTTATAGGGACTATTTCCACTGTGAAGTATAGTATGCAGTGCAGTTAAGTGTATGAGCTCTCAAGTTTGCTCCAGTTAAAGTTGGTGATAAGAAATCGTGTCTATCTCAAAGAGTTGTTTAGAGAAGTAAATGAGTTCATAGATTTTAAATGATTAGAAACAGTGCCGAGCATGCGTAAATATTTGTTTTTATAATTCTGATGGGTAGAAACTGATCTGTTTACTTTCCCCTTATGGAACTCAATTGTTCATGCATGGTATGACTGGCGTTTCTACTTAGTAGTGGGAAGATTCAAATCCCAGTCAATTTAAGATTTTTTTACCCCTCCTTTTTCTTCTTTGTTTCCTTTGTATAATCTGGGCACAGATGGAAACATATAATATCATTACTGAGAAAGAAATAGACTTTTATCTGAATACTGTCCCATAGGTCTTAGCTGGCCTCTGAGCGTAATCCCTATTGGCATTTAGACATGAATCAGATTTATACAAGTACCCATGATTTCTACAATGGTCACAGGTTAGCTTCCCCATCCTCAGCATCTCCTTCATCAGGCTCATGCTAGTCACTAGCTCTCTCTCTCTCTCTTTTTTTTTTTTTTTTTTTGAGTTGGAGTCTCACTCGGTCGCCCAGACTGGAGTGCAGTGGCCGCTCCCGGCCACGCAGCCTCTACCTGCTGGGCTCCAGCGATCCTTCCGCCTCAGCCTTCTGAGTAGCCGGAATAACAGGCACGCGCTACCACGCCCGGTTGATTTTTTTATTTACTGTAGAGATGAGGTCTCGTTGCCCAGGTGGGTCTCGAACCCGCGGGCTCAGGCAATCCACTCACCTCAGCCTCCCAAAGGCGCAGGATTATAGGCTGAGCCACCGAGCCCGGCTGTCACTAGCTCTCTTAACACTTCTGTATTCACCACTGGATCTCCTGAAATGACTGGTTCCAACATTCCAGAAACAGGAAACAGGAACAGGGAGCATTAATTCCAGGCTTGTTCTCTTCCTAATTTTCTTCCTAACATCATTTCTATTTCTTACTAATAGCATCACCCCATGTGATCATGGAGCACACCTCCTCTCAAAGCACCAAATGAGAGGTAGTGGATACGCTCCCTCTCTTTTTACAGTTCCTCTCAACATGTGTTTTCTGTTGGTCAAAGCGTAAAAATGGTGATGCTGACTTTTATCTCAGAAAACCAGGCAGCACTTTAAATCTAGTTTCAATCCATTCAAGCCTCACAGAGAGTGCTCTACTCTTTCTTACATGGAAAGAACTTCATTTACATCGTATCTTGCATCTTCTATGCCCTGTGACTAATAATTAAAATCAATAACAGAAAAATCCTTTTGCATGCAACAAGATTTAGATTTTGATACTTAATCTGGATGTATAAATCTCTTGTTTTTTTAGAGCCACAGTTGATGACAATATTATAAAGTGACAGGAATGAGCAGGAATCAAACACACACAGGATATTAATTCAAAAATTATTTAACTCTTTGTAAGAGTAAGAAAAGGAAAAGAAACTCACATTTGCTAAGCATCTATTATTATTTATCAGACTGGGTGCTAAAAGTTTTAATGTAATATCAAATATTTATCAACAATGTAATAAATTAACATTTTTAAAAACTTTATTCTTATTCTTATTATGGATGTCAATTGTATTTAACTACTGAGCTTCTTCCTCCAATGTTCTTCTTCCCCATCCCACATAGCACATTGGGATGCATTAACATTGCATGCCACTGTTCCTTTATTCCCGGCAACTGTCTTCCATCAGCTATTTCCCCTGTGTGACTTTTGCATTGAATTAGCAACTCAGTCAAACTGTCAGGCAAGAAAATTAATTTACTCTCCCTTTTTCCAATTATTAATACTATCTCTTTAAATGTCTTTATTTTTCCGATTTTTCCATATATTGAGCTTCCTCATATAATACAGACGATTATAATCTAGTGTTTCTTTACTGAATACCAATTAGATAATGCAATCTAGACCCCAAAGTACCTAATAGAGACTTCTCTTGTCATTAGAAAAAAAAAATTAAAAATACAGAAATGAGTTTGTCAAAACCATTCAACTTTCTCTGCCTTTAATTTTCTGTTTTTACTTCCTAGAATCTTGAAGTGTGTTATAAAATTCCAATCTTGCAATAAAGAACATAATAATCCCTACTTTTAAAAATACAACAAACCTATAACTAATTCAAAATATTTTGCTTGTAAAAATATATGATTAGAATCCCTTATCTCATTATGTCAGATGATTTTTTTTTTAATTTAAGACTGTTTAAATATTTCGGAAATTTCACAGTACCATATGTCCCTCTTGGAGCTATCCAATTCATATATTTGCTTTTAAGACTCTGAATCTTGTTGTTAAGATAGTTTAACTTTATTTGGCATATTTTCAAACATATTTAACCATAAGATACAGGATTCTCTTTCTCTCTACCTGAATTAATTAGTGTGCTGTGGAGCACTCTTGGAATTGCATTAATATGGCTTGCATGCAATTTAAAAAAAATATATGTATGCCTTTATGTGACAAAGGCTTAAATATAAAGTGAAACTACATTAAATATAAAGTGAAACTACATTATAACCTGATGGTGTAAACAGATGGATTTTATTTCACTCAAATAAAATAAAAATAAATAAAATCTTTATTTTGTGAAATAAAATCTTTATTTTGTGAAATAAAATCTTTAGCAGGGGTTGCCTAGAAGAAACTGGGAAGAGAAAACAGATATACTTGGAGCAGGAGAACTTGCTTCATGGTAGAACTTGTACTGTCAGAGAAAGTCTAGGAACACTAGTTGTCCAAGCGTGAAAGAGAAAGAGAATAAAGGCAAAAAGGGAAGGAATGAAATTTCCCAAAAATAAAAGTTTATCTACTTCACACATATTTTCCAAAACGATCTTTGGTGATTGTTGTCCTCTATAATCTGATCATGTCACACCATATATTCCATTTTTTTCAATGGTCTTCCAGATCCTCCATGCTAAAATATCCCTACCTAATATGATTATGTGGCCCAGGAGCCCTACAAAAATGAGGCAACAACTTCTAGAAAAGCTTAGAGAAATTCAAAGATACTTATTATATAATCAACTCTATTCATTAGTTGAAAGTAAATGGTAGTGATTGTTATTTAATGGAATTGATGGAGAACTTGAGAATCAGATTAAAAAAGGCAGAAAAATTTCAAAACCAGGCATAATCTTTTCCTGGAAGACTGATGTTCCTTCCTGAGATGAGTAAGAGTGGTAAATATGTGGCCTTGGGTCATCTGCAGTTTGTGAAATAGTATTAACATACAACCTAACCCTCAGCCCATTCCTCAGTCTTGGCCTCCCTCTGATTCTCACCTCCAACTTGGTACGGGCCCTCTTCCATACTTCCTACCTTCAGACTTCAGAATCACAGATGGAGTAAGGTTAAAGTATGAAGTGTGGCACAGAATTGGGACAAGCAATTATTGTTCGCAAATTTTTTGGTCATAATAAAATAGTTAAGAATTTAGAGTCTAGATTTCAGAATGTATAAAAACTGCTATATTAAAATTTATCAAAATGACTGCCTTACAACTGTGTTAACAAATCTTATAGTTCTTCCTGGCTAACCGCCTTCTATCCTACCCACAATGACACAGAAGTTACTTCTCAAAGCCTTATTTGCCTTCTAGGTCTGAGTTAACTGTTTCTCCTTTTTTTTTTTTTTTTTTTTTTTTTTTTTTAGCACAATGCATGCCCATCTAACATAAGGCATAATGCTGGTTTACTTCTCTCCACTAGGAGATCAGGCACAGAGCAGATTTTACTACTCTACATGTTCCTCACACCTAGCACAATGCCTGGCAAATAATGGGTGCTCAAAAATGTATCATGTAGTCATTAAATAATAAAACCATAATAGAAATAACTCTTAATTCATCGGGATTACACTACTGGATTAGAAATGATTTATTTGCCAGTGACTTTAGAAATATCTATTTACTTGCCTTTGTAAAACTAGTAAGCAAGCAAATACTATTCACATTTATAACATAGCTATAGTGTAGTCTGAAATAACACAGACATTGATGAAAATGCATAAAACTCATGTATTTTGTTTTGAAAATATGAAGTAAGATTGTGTTAAGAAAAGACAATTTAAAATTCCATGATTAAGATTATTCAAACGATTTGAATAAAATTTCTTTTATGAACTCCAAATTACATTAAAATGTATGGATGCATTGTTATTTAAAACTAAAACTAAGAATTCCAAGCAAAGTTTCCTGCCATGAAATTACCAGTTTGCTCCATATTCCTTACTGAGAATTTATCGTTCACAAATAATCTCTTCACAATCAAAAGTGGTAATTGGTTAATACTTTATTCTAATTTTCCTCCCCAAAACTGTGACCTCTGATATTATTCTTTCATTTTTCTAGTATATTAATTAGTCTATTAGTAGATGTGTTCGACTGCTTGCAAAAATAGCAAGAGTCAAACCATTTGCAACGTATATAACGTATTCTAGGGCTGAAGCCTACTCACAAAGATAGTGCAATATTAATAAAAGCAATGTCTACACCTTATGAAAATTCGCTATGGCAGAAGATACTTATACACATATCTTGTGTGTATGTGTGTGTGTGTGTGTGTGTGTGTGTGTGTGTGTGTGTGTGTGTTATTGGGGTTTTTTAGTCAGAGTCTCACTCTGTTGTCCAAGCTAGAGTGTAGTGGCACTATCATGGTTCACTGTAGCTTCTGTCTCCTGGGCTCAGGTGATCCTCCCACCTCAGCCTCCTGAGTAGCTGGGACTACAGGCACATGCCGCCACAACTGGCTAATTTTTTTATTTTTTGTGGAGACAAGGTCTTGCTGTGTTGCCCAGGGTGGTCTCGAATTCCTGGGCTCAAGCAATCCTCCTGCCTTGGCCTCCCAAAGTGCTGGATTGTAGGTGTGAGCCGCCACATCTGGCCCACATATTATATTTCTAACCTGATTTGCAGGACTAGTATTTTTAATTCTAAATTACAGATTTTTCTGTTCTACAGATTTTTCTGTTTCTCAAGATGGGTAAATTATTTCAGTTTAAAAGGCTGAAAAAATATGTAGAGCTGTTCATGAAACTCTCATGTTTTCTCTACACCACTCTGAGTAGGAAAATGGAAGTTAGAAATGATTGAAAACAATTATTCTATTCATGGTCTAAATTCAGAGATATGTACTTAGGACAGACTAAGCTAAATATTATACTATCTAAAAGCCACACCACACAAGAATAACACCTTAAAGCTAGTATTATGAATGTGTTTGTCGAATTATAATTCAAAAGTAGAATTTTCACCAGCAATTATCCTTCATCCTGGCACCTTAAACGTGTTAACTTCTCTTTTTATAACATTTTAATCTAGGGTCCCATTTGAGTGGAAATTTTTAAAACCTCAGAATTATTCTTGCCTGACACTTTTTTTGTTATGACTGTAACAAATAATGTTTTTATAATCCTCAGATTCACAGAAGAACTGTGAAAAGTAGCTTTTGATGTTTGGTGTTATTATTATTTGCTTTATTTTTTTGGCAGTTGATCTTGGCATCCTAGTGTACTTTTTCAAGCACTGTAGCAAGAGCACACTCTCCAAGTTTCAGCTACTGATCTAAAACAAGAAAAGCTGGAAACTCTCTGGGTAATTCCCTATTCAGTAATTCCTCAATTTTGACTTTCTTTTGAGTTAAATTTTACTCAGTCAATTAACTCTAAATTTGCCAATGTTTTATTATAATGTGTATCAACACAGAAAAAAAACAGGCACTATTAATTATCTTAAGTGAGTAGAGCAGCAAAAGTAGAATTGGTGAAAGCAATGATTCTAATTTTAAAAAATTACTGACTCCAATGTATTTATAATTCAAAAAAAAATAAGATCATGTTATCCTTAACCCAAAGTATTCCCCATAACACTGCATTATCCTGAGAATATAATTTTAGTTTCACTGCAAATTGTGACATTATTTTTTCTATTATTCTGTTTGCATTAATTATCATTTACCATAAACTCAATGCCTTATTTATTTAATAAAGTAATTATGATGCTATTACTCTGTTCACTGGGTTTTGGGGTAATTTCATTTTTAAAAAATGAGGAACAGATTGTATCTTGAAAAAACATAAGACATTTTATAATTTAGTTTGTTGTTTTTTAAATTTGTTGTTTATATTTAGTTTGTTGTTTATGGTCTCATCCATAATCTGTTTCCCAACTAATTCATGGTAAAAATAAGACATTGTAGTAAAATATAAATACATTTGTCTTAAACAGAAATAAAATTATAAGTAAACTAAACACATTATGTATATAAACTCATTTACATGTTTATACAACCTTATTAATTAGGTGCTCCATTTTGCTGAAGAGAAATAGAGGTTTGGAGAGGTTAAAAGGATTGCACAAATTCCTATGGCTAGCGAATCCCTGAGATAACGTCAGAATCCAGTTCTGACAGAAACAAAAAATTCCATGTTTAGAGCTACTCACTATGTGGCTGATAGGAATGAACAAACTACACGTGTGAATTATTCAGAAATATAATTTTAACAATACTACTTATGACTATGTCACAAATTATCTATATGACTTTGGATAAGCTATCACTGAGATTCAATACCATCATCCACAAAATGAAAATATTCTTTTTTTAAATGCAAAAATGAATATTTTATCTTGGTAGCCAAGACAGACATAAAATGAATATATTCTTTAGTCAAATTCAATTAAAGTCAAGTTTTAGAGGACATACATTTTGTGCAAACTAATCATGACAATGATGGTGAGCATTAAAAACAACTGTTGGCAACAAAAAGAGTTTACACAAGTGAACATCTCAACACTCAGTATTTCACAACTCTCTGTCAGTGCTTTTCTTGTCAATAATACTACCACTTAAGAGTTACTGCAACATGCAATTACTGGACCACAAAAGTTAGAAAAAGCACTGAGCCCAGGAAACTTCTTCAGATATAACAAGAATATACTTCAATACTAGTAAAACTAAATAAGAAAATAAACCTGATGTTATTCTTCAGTTAAGGAGAAAATACATTTAAAACACTATTGATTGCCTGCATGAACTTGATCAGTTTCTATTTGAACTGATTGTCTAATTGCATTAGAATAAAAGGATTTCTATCTAGATTACAAGTGAAACACAAAATAGTTTATCACCAATGTGACAAAATCTACCTGTCCCTGGAGACTATGGGAAGGACGGCAATATCGCCTTCATTGTTGCTGAACATCAACTTAGTTTTGGAGTCTTCTGTTTTTCTGCCACTACTACACAAATGTCAGTGGCAAACTGGTTCTTTTCCAACAAAAATCTCCCCAAACATAAACAAACCCCCTCAATGGATTTTCACCATCATCCCCAAAATATCTAGAGATGAAAAACTTCCTTATAGTCTTTTTTAAACACACTGGAATAGTGAACAAATTCACAAATAAAACTTTTAAAAAGTCAAATGGCCTAAATATTATAAGAATATAATCTAAAGTTATATGGAAATCTGATAATTGCTAGAATAATAATTTCATTTTAAAAATGAAAAGTATAGGGTCAGGCGTGGTGGCTCACATCTGTAATTCCAGTATTTTACAAAGCCGAAGTGGGAGAATTGCCTGAGCCCAGGCATTTAAAACCAGCCTGGACAGCATAATGAGCCACAGTCTCTACAAACAAACAAACAAACCAGTCATGGTGGCACACACCTGCAGTTTCAGGCTGAGACAGATGGATCTCCTGAGCTCAGGAGGTTGAGGCTTCAGTGAACTGTGATGGTGCCACTGTCCTCCAGACCTATCAACAGAGCAAGATCCCAAATCAGAGGAGAGGAGAGGAGAGGTGAGGGAAAGGACAAGGAAAGGACAAGGAAAGCAAAGAAAGAGTACATTTTAGGAACTGGATTTAATGTGAACTTGAACTTTTAGGAAAATAAAAATAAGAAAAATGCACCCAAGATAGTCATGCTTGCTCACAGTTAGAAGCACCAAGGGAAATATGTGAAATGGACAGACTGAAAAATTAATTCAGCAACATGCATTACCTCAAAAGTTATAACCTTTGTGGTAAGATGAGTTGGCATCCATAGTCAGCATTTTCAAGAATACAATATGCTGTTAGCAACTATAAGTCACCTTGTTGTTCAAGAGATCTCTAGTACTTATGCCTCCTATCTAACTGAAATTTTGTATCATTTGACTAACATTTTTCCAACATCTACCACTCCCCAATTGCTCCAGACCCTGGTGACCACCATTCTTTTTTTTTTTTTTTTGAGTTGGAGTCTCACTCGGTCGCCCAGACTGGAGTGCAGTGGCCGCTCCCGGCCACCACAGCCTCGACCTGCTGGGCTCCGGTGATCCTTCCGCCTCAGCTTTCCAAGTAGCTGGAATTACAGGCATGCGCTAACACACCCGGCTGATTTTTTGATTTATTGTAGAGAAGAGGTCTCGCTGCCCAGGCGGGTCTCGAACCCGCGGGCGCAGGCAATCCACTCACCTCAGTCTCCCAAAAGCACGGGATTACAGGCTGAGCCACCGAGCCCGGCTGACCACCATTCTAATTTAATGAGATCAACCATTTTTAGATTCTACATATGAGTGGTACCATGTGGTATTTGTCTTTTTTAGCTGGGTTCATGTAATTTAATATAATGTCCTCTAGGCTTTTCCCTGTTTTAAAGCTGACTAGTATTCAGTTGTATATATGTAGTGTGTTTTTAAAAATCCATTCATCCATGGATAGGCGCTTAGGTTGATTTTATGTCTTGGCTATTTTGAATAGTGCTGCAATGAACATGGGAGTGCAGACATCTCGTCTACATATCAATTTCATTTTCTTTGGCTATATACCTATTAGAGGGATTGCTGAATTATAAAATTGTTCTATTTTTAATTTTTTGAGAAATTTCCATAATGTTTTTCATAGTGGTTGTACTAATTTACCTTCTCATCAACAATTTGTGAGGGTTCTCTTTTGTGTATACCCTCACCAACACCTGTTATCATTTGCCTTTTTAAATAATAGATGTGAGGCAATATCTCATTGTGACTTTTAATTTGAGTTTCCCTGATTATAAGTGATGGAGAGCACTTTCTCTGTTGGCCATTTGTATGTATTCTTTTGAGGAATGTTTATTCAGCTCTTTTGCCCATGTTTAAATTGGGTTCTTCATTTTCTTACTGTTGAGTAGTTTTAATTCTTTGTAAATCTTGGATATTAACCCATTTTCAGATGTATATTTTGCAAATATTTTATCCTATTCGACAGGTTGTCTCTTCATGCTGTTGATTCTTTGGCTGAACAGAAGTTTTTTAGTTTAATACAACAGTTGTCTAGTTGCACATTTGTTATCTGAGTTTTGGGGGTCATATCCAAAAAACCAACTGCCCATATTAACGTTTTTGGGGTCTTGCTTTTAAGTGTATAATCCATTTTTAGTTGGTTTTGGTGCATGATGTAAGATAAGGGTCTGATTTCAATCCTCTGCCTGTGACTATGCATTTGTCCCAAGACCAATTTTTGAAGAGACTGATTTTTTTCTCATTGTGTGTTCTGGCACTTTTATCAAACATCATTTGGCCACAGATGCATGACTGTATTTTGGGGCTTTCTGTTCTATTTTGTTTATTATATCTTTGTAGTAGATTTTGAAGACTGGTAGTGTGATGCTTCCAACTTTGTTCTCTTTGCTCAAGATTGTTTTGTCTATTTGAGGGCTTTTGTGGTTTCAAACAAACTTTAGATTTTTATCTATTTCTGTGAAGAATGTAATTGGTATTTTAATAAAGATTACATTGAATTTGTAGATACCTTTGGGTAGTATGAACATTTTAACAATGTTAATTATTCCAATCCATGTAGACAGGATATATTTCCATTTATTGTGTCTTCTTCAATTTATTTCATCAGAGTTTTATAGTTTTCAGTGTAGAGATCATTCACCTCCTTGGTTAAATTTATTTTTCAGTACTTTAAATTTTTGGTAACTACTGTAAATGCGATTGTTTAGTTGATTTCTTTTCCATATAGTTCACTGTTAGGGTATAGATATCCTACTAATTTATGTAAGTTTATTTCATATTCTGCAATTTTACTGAATTTGTGTATTATTTCTAACAATTTTTTGGTGAAATTGTTAGTGTTTTCTACATATAAGATCACATTGTATACAAACAAGAGCAAATTAACTTCTGCTTTCCAACTTGGGAGCCTTTCATTTCTTTCTCTTGCCTCAGAGCTCTGACTAACAAGATATTAAATAGAAGTGGTATAGGGGAATATTTGTTTTGTTCAGGATGTTAGCTTTTCTTCATTGAGTATAATGTGAGCTGTGGGTTTTTCATATATGGCCATTATTGGGTTGAGGTACATTTCTTCTATATCTAATTGACTGAGATTTTTTAATGGTGAAAGGATGTTGAACTTTGTCAAATGCTATTTCTGAATCCATTGAAATGATTATGTGGTTTTGTCTGTCATTTTCTTAATGTGATGTATTATGTTTATTTACTTGTGTATGTTGAGCCATCCTTGCATCCCAGAAATGAATCCCATTTAATTATGCTGAATTATCTTTTTAAAGTGGTTCTTAGGCCACTCATGGTGGCTCAAACCTGTGATTTCAGTACTTTGGCAGGCTGAAGTGGGAGGATCACTTGAGGCCAGGTGTTTGAGACAGACCTGGGAAACATAATGAGACCTTGTCTCTACAAAATAATAATAATGATAATAATAAATTAGCAGGTCATGATGGTGCACACCTGTAGGCCCAGCTACTTGAGAGGCTGAAGCAGAAAGATTACCTGAGCTGAGGAGGTTGAAGTTGCAGTAAACAAAGATCATGCTACTTCTGTAATCCAACCTGGACAACAGAGATTCTGAGTTAAAAAAAATTAAGTGGTACTCATTTGAGTTTGTTGAACTATCTAATTATTATTGCTTTATAAATATTATTTGTATATTTTGGATACGAATCTTAAGTCAAATGCATGTAAGGCAAGTACATCCTCAGAATCTGTCAGTCTTCCTTAATACTCTCTTAATGTCTTTTTTATTAACATAAGTACATTTTAATATAGTCAGGTTTATCAATTGTTTACTTTATGGTTTGTGCTTTTTGTGTCTTATTTAAGAGATATTTGTTCTTACAAAAGTTATGATGTCAATGTCCTTCCTCCATCACCCAAAAGCTTGTTTGTCATTGACACTTCAAACTGAACTTCATTTGAAATAGATTATTATAAAAGAAATTAACACAAAAAAATGTAAATGCATACACATATCTATTCAACAGCATTATTTATTGAAATGGCAAGATTTTCTTCATTTTACTATAGTCATACATTAAATGACCATTATATACATCGGTCTGCTTCTGAACTCTATTGTTTCATTGGTGTATTCATCTATCATTGCTTAAAGTTACAATGTCTTAAATCATTACTACTTCATACACAGTCCTCTTTCTAGTGTAAATTCTTCTTTAGTTTTTCTTCCTCTTCTTCACAAAATTGCCTTGATTCCTTTGGTCTTTGAATTTCTCATGAATTTTAGAATCATTTTGTTAATAAAAATAAAAGCAGTATATTGTGTTGAATCTGTTGTTCAAATGGGGAAGAAATATCATCTTTTTAACAAAATTTGTGATTCATAAGTATAGTATATTTCTCCATTTATTCAGAGCTTCTTTCATTTATATCAATAATACTTTGCAGTTTTTAATGTAGATTTTGGTTCTTTTACTTTTTTGGATGTTTAGGTAATTGTTATCATTTTCAATTCTTTCTTTTCCTTTGTTGGCTTTGGGATTTAGAGAAATGTAATGGGTTTTTATATATTCATCTTTGAATTCAGCAACCTTGCTAAATTCTCTCATTAATCCTAATGGTCTGTAATTTTTTGGCATCAAATAATGACATTTTTATTTCTTCCTTTTCATTTCTTATGCCTTTTATTCCATTACTTTGCATTTTGCATTGGCATATTAAATGATGATGAGTATAGAAGATGACCTTAGCTTTTTTTTTTCTCAATACAGGACAAACTTTCAACATTTATCATTAAGTGTGGCTTTTATTGTGAGTGTACTTGTAGACAGTCTTTGACAAAAATGAGCTTTATTTTTATTCCTAATCTATTGCAAGCTTTATCATAAATGTGTATAAAATTAAACCGAGTGCTTTTTTCTTTGTCTATTGAGATGATCATACAATTTTGTTCTTTTACCTGTTAATTTGGTGAATTATACTTTTAGATTTTGTGATATCAAACCCAGCTTGCATATCTAAATAACTCCACTTGATCGTGGCCTGTTATTTTTCTGATACAAGATCAAATTTCTTTTGCAATATTAAGCTTATTTTTTTTCCCTTACACTTTTAATTTGATAAATATTGATTTAATCAAATTTTCTATTTATTTTTCTATTAATTTCAGTGAATTATTTTTAATTTGTTTACTTTTTTAAATATGTAGGATACAGTTCAGGATTAGTAGATAAGTGGTTATTGTAGAGGTAAAGTTTGGGCTTCCCTTTGGTCCCCACTTCACCTAGCATATTATTTTTAAATATATTTCTTTTCTTTTTTCGAGTCAGAGTCTCACTCTATCACACAAGCTGGAGTGCAGTGGCTCGCCTCATGGCCACCCCAGAGTCAATCTGCTGGGCTCAGGGAATCCTTCCACCTCAGCCTTCCAAGTACCTGGAACTACAGGCAGGCGCTGCCACGCCTGGCTAATTTTTTTTATTGTATTGTAGAGATGAGATCTTGCCAAGTTACCCATGCTGTTCTCGAACCCATGAGCTCACACAATCCTCTCACCACAGCCTCCTAAAGTGCTGGGATTACAGGTTTGAGCTACCACACCCAGACAATAAATTTATTTCATTTGAATTGATAGATTGTCCATAATGTGCTCAAAATAACCATTTATTATATTTTAAATGTTGGTAAGGTTGCAATGATGCCTCCTCTCTCATTCTTGCTATTGATAAGTTGTACTTTCCCTTTTTTCTTCTTAATGAATGAACCAAACATATGTCAATTTGATTAATATTGTCATAAAAAACAACTTTAGCTTTTTTGGTGTTCCACTCTGTTCCTTTTTTCTGCTATTATCTTCCTGCTGTTCCATTTGAGTTTAATTTTCTGGGCTTTTTCCTAACTTATTTAGATGGAAGCTAAATTCACTGATTTTTCAGACATCTTCTGTAATATATGAAATTAAAGATATACATTTCCTTCTATCACTGATCAAGCTGATCAGAGTTTTATGTCTTAACTTCATTATAATGTAGTTTACATTTTTTCTAATTTATTTTTTATCTAACTTCTAGTTAATTCTGTAAAACTATATTGTTCAATTTTTGTAAAGCTAAGACATCTAGTTGTTGTTTTGTTGTTCTTCACTTTGTTCCTGGTAAAAATTTATAGTTGATTTCTATTGTTGTCATAAAACATAACCTGTGTAATTTAAATATGTGTATTTTGTTGAAACTTACTTTATAGCACACTACTGGATCAATTTCTGTAAAAATTGTAATAAAGCTATAAAAATTTTAAGCTTCTCTCTATTTTTGGTTCATTCATTTGACTGTTCATTTTCTTCTTTCACTTCTTTAAGCACGTCTTGTTTTGGGATAAGCCTCTTCAATTTAACAGCTGAGGTTCCCATAAAGGAAAATGTTATGCCTCTTATAAATCCAAACAAAGAAAAATTAAGTACTTTTAAATTATATTTTAGTAACACTCGTAACAGAAAAATTAAACCTTTAAATTACATATGTATAATTTACATATAAAGTATACATATATATAATATGAAGCTCTGTATGTACTTATTTCAGCTGTATTCTCTGTATGTACTTATGTAGAATTATCTGGGTTTTTGTTTTTTTTTAGTAAAATAGGTTGATCTTAAATAGTTAAATCCAGACACCCTAAACTGTGAATCATGCAAAGATGTAATTTATATATCGTTTTTTTCCTTGTGCTATTTCTTTCTGATCTTGGTATCAAGAATGCTTGTGTTTCGCCCAACCATTAGCTTGTTTTTATCTTACAGATATTATGAATTATTTGAACAAGCCAGGTTTCCCTAGCATTGGTTGATTGTCAAAGCAAAGTCAAAGCCATAACTAACCTGTATCATGCAAGGAAGTGATTTTTGTGTGCACTTTTATTTGTGTCTATATTGCACAACAATTTTTTTCCTTTTACTTTGTTCATTTTTAATCTTTGTAATCTGGTTGTATTTTTATATAAAGTAAACATTGTCTTAAATTTTTTGTGTGCAACAAAGTTAAAAATAATAAATACCGTATTTAAAATATATCTCCTTCTTTATTCAGTGGTTCATTTCCATTCATGTAGACTGGGCAGTGTCTAGGTTAGTGGTTGAATTGATATGCAGTCACACAACTTGGATGTATGTTCTCTGCTTTGTCATTTGGTTATGTGAGCTCAAATACGTCATCTTCTTAGTCAAGATAAAGGGTAAGATTAAATAATATATAGTTATCTTTCTAGGTCAAACATCTGAGATTTTCTTTCCCAGAACTTTCAGTATTTCTGGTTCTCTGTTTTATCATCTTTAGATAAGCAAGAAATTAATTAAAAAAATAGAATTTGTGAATAATTATGTATTAATATGATTCATATGAAGTTTATTAGTTCTTCAGGGAATATAGAATTTAAAAAATAGCCGGATGACACTACTGCTTTAAAAACTTTATAAAACAAACTCCATTTAATTGACAGACTACGCTTCCTTCTATGAGATATTGGTCATGACTTAAAACACATATACATATGAGATAAAATATAAAGACAATGTAATCATTATGGTATCATTTTATTTTTGAAAATATCATTTTATGACTTGATTAATATTGTTTGGTTCTAGAATAAAGCAAACAGAACTTTTAGTCTTCTTTACTTTTCTGAAGCGTGAGCTGAAAGACACCGTCTCCAAATGAAATAATTAACTTTTTCTTCAGAACACCTTTTCAGTGTAATGTAATGCTATGGAGTATACTATAAAAGTGACGATTTTAGCTCAACTCTTTCTAACTAACATTTGTTTTTAAAACAATTAGAAACTTTCAACCAAGCTTAATAATCAGCAGAACTTCCAACCACATGTCTTGATTCTGTATTTTTAAAAATAAAGTTGAGTAACAGAAAATATTTGTGATGATTATAAATAAATCTTTATCATCATGTTGTCAGCATATGATTTATTCTGTCATCATAGTCAGGTATGCGACATATTCATATAGAATATTATGCATACCTTAGAAGCAAGATTGTCCACCTCTAATGGAAGATATTTTTAAACTCATCATTTGACAAATATAGAAACTTAAAGTAGGGTTTTATATCTAGCCCATATTGACCCAGAGTCATAATTGCAGAATATTTAATAAAATACATTAGCTCTGGGAGGGTGTTAGATACTTTGAAAGGAGTCCTCACTTCAGCTTGTCTCTCTGAGTGAAGTCAAGGTAAGAGAATTGCATTGCCTAGGGTTAGGCAACAGTGAGATCACTCCAAGATAAGGCCCACTGGGCCCAAACAAGGGGGGAGAAATCTGATCACACATTAGCAACATTGATTTTTAGCAGCAGAATCCAGCAGCCTAATGTTTCACATCTAAGAAACAGCTTGTGCCAATGTTGCATTTTCCCCTAATTTGGTCCCAAAGTATTCTCTTGATAGTGGCCATAACCCAAAGATAGCCACTCTCTAGGAAAGCTCTGACTGGGAAGACAGTTCGGTTCGAATATATTGGTCAGATGAGACATAGAGAAGACAACACAACAAAACATAAGTGAAATTACATGAAATAACATAAGAAGTTTTTATCACTTTAGATCCCAGAAAGAAGAGGGCAGCACACCTTTCAGGACCAAGGGAAAAGGGGGAGCCATCCTTGACACATGCACTTAACAAGTTGGTGAGGAGAAAGAGAGGAAGAGGAAGAGCGAGGAACATGAGGGCCAGAGACTTTATTGAGACCCAAGGCATTACTCAAGTATGTATTTTTTTAAAATAGGGAATTTTAAGGGTTGTATTTAAGGCAAGCAGCCACAAGTTTCAGAAGACATGCTCTTTCTGAGAGGGGAGGTCATTGTTGCAAATCTACACAGTCCATGGAAAGTAAGGGTCTGTGGGCTGAGTCAAACAGGTTGAGTTTAGTTATTCCATAAGGAGTTGGTCACCAGGAGGCAGCGGCATAAGACAGATGTCTAGACTGATCACATTGAATCACTGGGAGGAGGTGGAGAACTGAAAATTGTGTCAAAGGTGATTGAGCCCTGCTACTGGTATGAGAAAGTCTAGCTTCGATTTAAAATACGTTCCGAGGCAACGTAAAATTATAATAGTTTAGTATAACCAGCTACCGTAGTGCTGGAGATCAAGAGGGAAACGTGGAGACAGCGCTGGCCCCAACCCCGCTGGGCTGCTGCGCTCGTCTTGCCTCTTCTCCCTGCTCCTGGCCAGCTTCACACCGCTCAGCCACGGGCAGGGGAAGTCCAAGATGGACTGTCACAGCGGTGTGAGAGGCACCATCTGCGAGTACGGAGCACTCACCTTTGATGGGAGTGAAGGAGTATATACCCTTCAAGCAGTAAGCGGGCAAATACGTCCTCTTTGTCAATGTGGCCAGCTACTGAGGCCTGATGGGTCAGAACGTGGAACTGAATGCACTACAGGAGGAGCTGGCCCCGTTGGGTCCGGTCACTCTGGGCGTCCCCTGCAACCAATTTGGAAAACAAGAACCAGGAGAGAACTCTGAAATCTTTCCCAGTCTCAAGTATGTCCGCCCCAGCGGGCGCTACGTTCCCAATTTCCAGCCCTTGGAGAAAGGAGATGTGAACCGAGAGAAAGAGTAGAAGTTCTACACCTTCCTGAAGAACTCCTGTCCTCCCACCTCGGAGTTCCTGGGCTCCCCTGGCTGCCTCTTCTGGGAACCCGTGGAGGCCCCGACATCTGCTGGAATTTTGAGAAGTTGCTGGTGGGCCCAGATGGTAAACTCGTTATGCGCGGGTACCACCCGACCACGGTCAGCAACGTCAAGATGGGCATTCCTTCTTACATGCGGCGGCAGGCAGCCCTGGAGGCCCGGGGGAAAGTAGTCACCCTACCCCAAGTTCATCACACTACGCATGCCCCTCTCCCTCCCTTAAGGGCCCTCCCATGGCTCCACCCCACCCCACGTCCTCCCTGAGATCTGCCAAGACACGTATGAGAACAAGGGCCACTCACCCCATGCCAGGGGTGGTGTCTTCATGAGGGAGGGGCCCGAAGTCCTTGTGGGCGGACCTCTCCTGAGTCTCTCTGAGAGGCCAGTCCTTAGTGCATTCAGGCTGAGGCCCCTGGGTAGGGCTGCCACCTGTGCTCCTTCGCAGGATGTGCCCTCTCCCCTCGCCCTGGTCCATTGGCATTAGGCGCGCACCCTGTCTGCCCAGTAAAGGCCTTTCTGCAGGAAAAAAAAAAAAAAAGATCAGATCATTATAAAATATTTTTAAACCTGTATTTTCTCTTCAAATCAATGTAATGTGTGCCAAAAAGACATAGTTTGACACTCAAAGTTTAATATTCTTATCCTTATTTTTAAATGCAAGTAAGAGGCATTTGGCTGGATTATGTAAAGAAATGTATTATCTCTTTATATGCATATGTTCAAAACTAATGATTTATCTGTCAATATTATTATAGAAATTACAAATGAGAGATTTAGCCATCATTTTCGAAAGACAATATATTGATACCTCAGAATTGACTGGTTATTCAATAACGGTATAGATAACTTGGTCCTACACCAGCTTTCTGAATCATAATGTCTGGGAAGAGTCTAGGAATTTGTATTTCTGACCAAGTCACAGGTGGAAGTTAGGCACAGTAAAGTTTGAGGAATCCTTACAGATTTAGGTGATTTACATAAGAACTAGATTATTATATAATCAGATGTTAAAAGTATATGTGGTATTTTGGAATAAACTTTAAAGTAAGTAGAATTCCATTTTCAAAAGATAATGCTCTACTTTAGTACCTTTAAACTTGACGTTTTGGATTGCAAGATTCAAGTTAAAAATCCATAGTGAAACTTGCAAATGCTTTATAGATTTTCCTTTCCTAAATAACACCCTCTCATTCCAAGGATATAAAATATTTTGACATAAAATCAGTATGTAGAATAGTTTGTTTCAGCAATAAAGAATCACAGAAAATTTATGAACAGAGAGTTATTATATATCTTTTCCAACTATATAATTTTAAAAGTAAAGAGACAAACTGACAGAGTTAAATGTTTCAATAAAATTGCACTTAGGATAGAACCAGTATTTTAACCTGTACTGAGTCTCCATTGTCTTTCTCTATTACTCTCTACTGGTCTCCATTGTCTTTCTTTATTACTATGCCTTTCTCTTTATTTTCCCCACATAATGACTATCTCCTAATCAGATGACAGTATGATACAATATGACCACAAACAATATATTACTAAAGTATTTTGAAGAGTGGGGTGGATATGCAGTTTGATTTTCTACACACAGTACAGCATCTAAGAAATTCTAATTGAATTCACTGTTCAACTTGTACTGTGAATAAGAAAATACAAAAGATGGTACAGATATAAATCACTAAAAGAAAAAAACTAGTTCCCAAGATGTAATCAAGTTCTCTCTATTATTTTCCATTCAAATAAAATATTAAAATAAATGCATGAGAAAAATGAAATGTAAAAAACACAGAAAAGGTCACACCACCTTTATTCAAAAAAAAGTCAAATCTTTTTCAACATTATTTTTGTCAGATTTTGTGTGTGTATTTATGTGTGTTTTCTTAAAAATTTATAAAGAGTATATTTGAGACTCAGTCTTCATATGGTTAAATATGGGAGATTGGAAACATGTTTCTATCCATTGATTTTGAAGCACCTCTAAAAATGAGAGTGAGCATGCACAAAACATACAAAAAAAAGATGGACATAGGAAATAATTGAAGCAATGCCAGCAAAGGAGTTATTTTTAGAAACTGAAAAATAGATAGACAAGTAGAAACATATTCAGGAAACTAGGGGAAGCTTCATCCTAACTCTATTTTGATCTGTTTCTCTCCTTCACAGTTTTTATTCTTATCAGTGTAGCAAATATCCTTGTCATTTGAGCACTGGGATGCTCTTCTAGTTGGTGCCTGTGTGTGTGTGTGTGTGTGTGTGTGTGTGTGTGTGTGTGTGTATGTATTTGCACTTTTGTTTCTTTCTCCAAGAAATACTGGTTACTTTGAGTGGAAAGAGATACTTAGAGACCGCAATCTGGGCATTCACTGTGATCATTTTTACTGAGCTTGTTCATTTCATCTCAATGTAATTCAATCAATACTGTTGATTTGGCATGACCCCATTTCAGCTTCATTCTCCTCAAAGAATTCTTGCCATTTGACACCACTCATTCTTGTATGTTCTACACATATTTCTTGGTTGAGTAAAATACTTTCAAGAATATATACCTGTACTGCACAGTGTTTTGAGATATGACAACTGAATGCTCTCATTGTCATGTTGTTTGGAAACTCTACAGATTCAGTGTCCTGATGGGTGATACATGAGATGTCATAAACTGAATTTGGGAAGGAACTTGCTATGATGCTGTCACCGTCTAACATTCTCAGATAAGGAAAGAGTGGGGAAAGATAATTTTTTGTTGTCATGACATTGGGTCAATGACAAGACAAGAGAATCTATGGCTATTTGTAGTCTCTTTACAATCTTTATACTACTTTTTAATAAAAGTTTCTATTTTGTGTGTGTGTGGTGTGTGTGTGTCCATAAACTGTAAAGTATAATTGTCAACCAAGTGTACTCTGACTTCTAACTATATTTCTATAGGTAAATGAATGAAGAGATTTAGAAGACATAACACACATAGTATCTTCTTAAATGCAGTTTTTCAACCTATTTCAGGAGATAAATATAATATAAATGTTAAAAAAGAATTTTTTCTAAAAAAGAGAACACAGAACAAAGAACCTGTAAAATAGTGTTGTAGATATATTATTCATATATGATTTTAGAGGATAAATAAATCTGAACTGACAATATATCCACTCATTTATATAGTAAACCATATATTTTTGCATTTTCTTCTGAAGATATTGTAGATATTTATAGAGATGCATGTAATATAAATATAAAAATAACTACAATGCCCACAATTGTCCAGTGAACAGGGAACTTGTGTGGAGAGAAATTTGGCAACAAGTACTAATAACTTTAGAAATACGCATAACATAAATTAAGACTTTAATTTTCATTAATAATATGAGGTGAAAGGTTTAGCAATTAAGATGTTTGACACAATGTTGTTTGTTTATCAGAGTAGTAAGCTGCTTACCATTAAGCTCAGCATAAATATTCTACTATATAAGAATAGTTAAATTAATCATACTATATTCATATGCTAGATTATTATAAAACAACTAAGCATCATGTTTTCAAAGAATAACTAATGCCAAAAATTCTCATAATATTGATTTTCAAAAGCATAACTTAAAATTATGATCTAATACATCTTAAGATTGTTTAAATAATCATAAATGCAAAATTTATTTTAAAAGTTAGTGTTAATTTATCCAATATTTGAAGTAGTTGCCTTTAGATGTTTATTTTCAGATAATATTAAATTTGTTATGTTACTTTCTTTTTTTAAAATGATTTTTACAAGAATTTCCTTTTGTAGGATGGTTTTTTGTAGGATAAAATTTTATTTTTCCATTAAAATATAGCATATGCAAAAGTAAGATATATATATAAAGGAATAAAGGGAAAATAGGGACAGTAAAGTTAATTAATCTATGTATCAAGTTAAAGTAGTAATTAGCACATTCTGAAGCATTTTACAACTGCTTAAATAGACCACAGATTAGGGCTCAGAATTCCTGAAAACCATGTAAACGTAGACACAAAAAACTATTACATGATTGGCAGTATAAGTTAAAAGCAAACCAAATACTCAAAGGGAACACAGTTGTCTCTTACAATGGGGTTCAGAGATCTTCTGTTGGTCTTTAGACGAGGATACTGCATTATACTGTCAAAGGAAATAGAGAGGAATTCTTTGTTAAATAGACTGGGATCAACTAAACCTTTAGTTCTGAATATTTGAACAGGTAGAGAGGAAACTGGACAGACACATTCCAGACAGAGAAAACAACAGGAACAAAACTGTAAATTGATGAATGAACTCAACATGTTTCAGGTCATTTAAGATGACAGAAGGACAGGGTTTGTCTTGGAGGACTGTTGATAAAGTATGACACACAAATGTCAAATATGAGGCTCTTGGGGAAAGAGATGAAGATGGAGATAGGAAGAAAGAGATGAGGGGGACTGGGAAAATGCATTAGGTCATGTTGAGGAGAAAGAGCGTGACGGTGTTTCAAAGAAATGTTGATCACATTTAACAGGAGGAAAAACACTCAAACAGAAGTCAACTTTGTATATTTAGAAATAAAACATTAAAACAGCATAAAAATAGCTACTATTTCTTTACCTTTAGGTAGGGCAGAAGTTTTGATTAACCTGTGCTTAATCTTTATAGTAATTTTTACATTAGGCATTTTTATTCATATTTGATAAGTGCTGAATGGTTAAGTTGCTCAAGATTGCACAACAGGAAAGGTTCTGACATTTTGAATCTTTATATTCATTTCAATCTGTATAGTATGGTGGCTAAAAATGTGGGCTCTGGACTCAAATATATGAGTATACAAAGTTGGCTCATTAGCTGTTAATATATCTTGGTACCTAAATTTTCTCATCTTGCAAATGAGCATGAAATACATCTCACAAATCAATTTTGAGAATGAAATTATTAATTGTTCATATTCTTGAAACAGTGGCTGACACTTAGCATTTAACTCTCATTATGCTTTTCTGTCTCTTCTCACTTTGAGTCAAATGTAAGAAAAATATAGAAAAATAAGATTGTAATTCATATGAAATAAATATTTTTAAACTTATCAATATTTTAAAAATTAGTTCCTTAAACCTAATAAATTCTCAAAATTTAATTGCAAAGACAAAAAAATTTCCTGAAAGTTCTTCAAAATATTACCTTAACATTCAGAAAAACAAATGTATTTGAGGGTTAAAGACACTCTATTATTCCTAGAAGAGCATATGGTATATTTAAACATTATGTAAGATTCTAATAGTATATTTAGAAGTTACATTTACCCATATTAATATTCTCTTGCTAACAAATTTCCGAAGGTGCTCCATCTTGATCATCCATGGAAGTAGTCTTATAATACTGCAGCAATTATAATGTTGCTTATATAATAATTTCAGAGTGGATCAGTCATTTCCGGTTTAAACATATACTTTATAACATGGAATACCAGTTTTGAATATACCTTAAGTTTATAGTATGACTTCTGAAAGGAATTTTTTTCTTCATGTATATTGTACTTTCTAGACAAACTATATACTGTAGTTCACATATACTTTTTCGGATTATCATTCAACCACTCAAGTAGTAATACTCAAAAATCTTTTAAAATAAAAAATTTTAGTTATTATTTATATGAAAATTCTTTATATCACAAAAAATAAAAACAAACAACTCAGATTCAAGACCATACATGTTCTATTTAATTTCTGGGAGTGACGGCAGGGGGTGACATTTTTAAAAAGTCACACTTCCCTGTGCATGTTATGTTACAGGCCTGATTGCTGTTTCGTGGTGGTGAGAAGAAACTAAGAAGAAGGGAAAAAAAACACAAAGAAAGTTCTGATCTGGCAGACTGATTGCTTTGAAGTTAGAAAAGAAAATAACTGTTCAATGGAAATATAAGGAAACTATGATGTATGGTTTTGGTAAGTACCAAAGAAGTGGTAGGTCAGTATTTAACCTTTCATTTAAAATTTTGAGTGACTAAAAACAAATTGGAACAAAAGAGTTCATTGCTATGCATAAGTTGTATGGAATAAGAAGTAGAAGAAAAGGGCTGAGCTGGTTGCTTACGCCTGTAATTTCTGTACTTTGAGAGGTAAAGATGGGAAACTCTCTTGAACCCAGGTGTTTGAGAACAACCTGGGCAACATAGTTGAACCTTGTCTTTACGAAAAAAAATCAATAAATTAGTCAGGTGTGGTGGCACATGCTTTAAGTCCCAGCTGCTAGGGCAGATTGCTTGAGCCTAGGAGTTGGAGGCTACAGTCAGCCATAATCCTGCTACTGCACTCCAGCCTGGGCAAAAAAGTAACAACTTGACTAAAAAAAATAAATAAATAACAGAATAAATGGATACAATCTGACTTTTGTAACATACAGTACGCCTTTTGAATTTGGAAGTTTTAATGAATTTACTAGCTATACGTATGGAGTTCATAGAAAACATTTCAAAAATAATGTTATTCTAAACGAGAGGATGGCCACACCAAGACACATCATGATAAAACTTTTGAAAATTAAAGAAAAAGAAATAACCCTGAAAGCAACAAAATTAGCCATCTTACTTATAAGGGAAAAAAATAATAATTCAAATAACATTGTCATATTCATTGGAAAATCATGGTGGCCAGAAAAAAGAAAAAGAAAAAAAGAACTAAGTCCAGGCACGCTAGCTCACGCCAATAATCTTAGCTCTTTTGAGGGGCTGAAGTGGGAGAATTGCTTAAGCCCAGGAATTTATGACCGGCCTGGGGAACATAGTGAGACTTTGTCTTTACAAAAAAAAAAAAAAAAAAAAACAGGTGGACATGGTGGCATGTGCCTATAATCCCAGCTATTCAGGAGGCTGAATTGGAAGGATTGCCTGAGCCCAGGAGGTTGAAGATGCGGTAAGCCGTGATCATGCAACTGCACTCCAGACAGTGCATGAGAGTGAGACCCCAAGTTATAAAAAAGAAGAAAAAATGTGGCACAACATTTTTCAAGTGCTAAAATAAAAGAATTATCAGCTTTGAGTTTTATATCCAACAAAAGTATCTTTCGGTAATGAAAGGGAGATCTAGACAGTCTACATTGAAGGAAAACTGAGAGTTTTTTGCCAGTAGATCTACTATAAAAGAATAACAAAGGAAAGTTCTCCATACAGAAAGGACATTAATAACAGAGTGTATCTCAAAACATTAAGAATAAAGAATAACAGAACAAATCTGCATGCATTTTCTTCCTCCTGAGTTTTCTCAATTATGTTTGACAGTCAAAGCAAAAAGTATAACATTGTCTGATGTGGCTAGAAATGTGTGCAGAGGACAATTATGTTACAAACAGTGGAGGATTAAGGTACTTAAAATGAAGTAAAATTTCTACACTTCATTTGAACTGGCACAATGTTGGCATCAGTAAAGCTTTGTGGTAATGAAATAGTTCTGAATCTTGAATGAGCTAATGGTTAAAAGATCTATATGAATGTTAAAAAGGCATGGAACTGCAGTCGTTCCTCAGAGATACAGGTGAGTAGTTCCAGGACGCCCTCATACCAAAATTTGTACATACTTAAACCGTGCAGTTTGTTTGCTAAAAGTCAGCCCTCTGTATAGACAGGTTTTGCATCCTATGAATTCTGTATCTTTGATCCACTTTTGGTTGAAAAAATCTGCATATTGGACCCTCTCATTTCAAACCTGTGTTTTTCAAGAGTGAACTGAATACTTACGCATCATGCCAGTGTAAATTCTTGGTTTTGATTTTGACTATAGTTATACAAGATGTAATCACTAAGGGATTTGATGAAAGGTGCATGGAGCCTCAATGTACTGTCTTTGCAACTTGTGGTAAACCCATATTTATTTCAAAACAAAAAGTTAAAACAACACATACATACATATATACACTCTTGGAACAACACTGTCTTAAAAACCTTGGTTTTGAAAAGACTTGTTATCTAGGTGTGCAGACTCATTAATCCCATTCAGAATGAGCCTTGATGTTAAATTTCCCAGTGCCATAGGATCCAAAAATAAATTAAAAAAAAAAAACAAACTTTTTTCAACTAACTTTTAAGCACAGTAATTTTTTTTTAAATGGTTACCAGGAGATGTCTAAGTTACTCCTTTTGAATTATTTTGAAACTGATGCTCAAGCACACATCAGTTGAAGAAAAGAAAATAATTCACACATAAGTAGAAATTAAACCGAAACTATAATTCATTGCATTAGGGGGAAAAATTTCTAATTTGAAATATTAAAAGTGAATGACTTGTTTGGTTTTCTTAAAGTTTTTATTTTGAAATAGTTCTAGAATCCCAGAAGGTTTCAAAGCAATGCATAGACAAGTCACATATACCACAGCCTTTCCAATGGCAGCCTCTTACAAGACCATAGCACAGTATCACAGCCAAGAATAGGACAATGTAGAGGTTATTCAGATTTCAACAGTTTTACATGATCTCATTTGTGTATATATGTGTGTGTAGCTCTATTCAAATGTATCACACATATAGCTTTGTGTAACCCTTTCTTGTGAAGAAGGGAGAAAGGGTGAAGGAATGGATACAGCTATGTTATATAAAATTTGTAGGAAGCTATTGTTTTTGACTGAGCTCCTGCACTAGGCCCAACAGACCACACCAAAATGGAGTTACTCGTGCTGAAGCTCCATCCCACCAAGCCAAAACTAAATTGTTTGTCTGACCTTCCAAGAAATGGGAGAGAGAATGAGAAAAATAATAGCCAGATCCCCAAACAGATGTGTTTCAGCTGGCATCATAAGGAAGTACCCCGTCTGCTTTAATCCTTATTAGGGAAGTAACTTCTAAATGGCCAATCTGCCTTTTGTTCTCTGTGTTTGCTTTCTTCAGCCCCTTTCTGTCTATAAGCCAACCTCCTCTGCTTAGCTCATCGGAGCACTCATTCTACTTTATGGATTGAATTGTTGCTCAATTCTAGAATTGCAGATAAAAGCCAATTAAGATCTTTAAGCTAAATTTGTTGTCATTTTCTCTTTTGACAACTATAAAGGGGCAAAAGAGGAATTCTTGTGGGAATGATACAGTTGACTAAATTGTTTTTTAACTTAAATTGTGGAATTTGTTTTTAGTTAAAGTCTTTAAAACCTACTTAGAGAAAAATTTATACTGTTGTCACTTAGTTGAAATTCTCCATAAATACAATCAGAATAAACAAGCAAGAAAATAGTGGTTTTAAAGGAATAATTTATCAAAATCACAGCCTACCCGTTTCTTTTCAGATTGTCTTGCCTAATGAAAGGGTCTGGAGGAAAGAAGTATTTGACAACAAATAGAATTGAAATGGCCTCTTGTGTTTGTTAACCTTATTAATTGCTTTAACATCCAAGTGCCTGCATTTACTGGCATAGAAAGTTCCTGTTATTTATTGCCATTTATTGTGGAAGACCTTTGTTCTTTGTGTTTTCCAGCTCTGTTATTCTTGAGAGCCAGGAACTCTGACAGCTGCTGCCAGGCCTATGCAGTTTGTTTAAAACAATAGGAAAAATTGCCTAGCAACCTCACATCCAGCTTCTGGTACCCTCCTGGAGATCACATTCCACACACTCTGCACATCTCCACAAGCTCACAGGGGAAAACACACACACACACACACACACACACACACACACACACACACACACACACACACACCCCTAAAAACTAGACTGATTTTTATTTTTCTGAAAGATGTATCCCCATTGTTCACAACCTATGCAATTCTCTGCAGATCAGAGCTGGGTTGTTATAAACCCTGAAGAGATCACATGAGAATTTATGCAAATGTACTAATTTCTCCTCTTTCAAGCCTCCTGTTAGTTGTTTAGTTTTTAAAGACATGAATGTGCACCTCCATTGCTAAAATGAAACAAAATATCTTTCTTATACTTTAATAAATATGTATTGCCCTATAACTAGGCATTACATGTTTTGTAAATATTTGACAATATTTTGTGTGAAAAAGTTAGTTTATTTTGAATATGTTCAGAATATGGCAGAGGAATGAAACCAACGTTGTTTGAATTTTAATAGCCAGGGTATGAGACTGTTTCTGCTGCATTTCCTTCTCCTATACTCTTGCTTAGGATATTATTGGGCATTGTGAGACAATCACCATACAAAAGAATTAAAAAGCTTAAAACTTCAACTCTGAAGGTGTGCTTGTTTGTTTTGTTTTAGTGAAAACAATCTGAATCGGTTTGGGAAATCACTTAATTTCTTTATCCCAATATCTGTATATGCGAAATAGGAATTTATAATAAATTATCACCACAGTCCCTTCTCATCTAATGTTCCCTGGCTCTATAAATGACGTTGGTCTTCCATGAGACTGTTTTATACAAAAAATTGAGGAGAAGACAAAGAAAACAGCTACGTGAAATAGAGTTTTTCCTTCTTTTAGATAGTAGGCAAAATGTTGCTGCTATCTGTAAACTGAAAGTGTAGGTCAGATGTCCACAAACACCAGCATAAACCTGGTAAAAATATATGAAATATTCTATATATTTTGTTATTTCAATATGGCAAATATTCAGGAAGAAACTAAAGATGGAATTTGATTAAGAGGACTGATGCGTTTGTCATTAATTTTTCAAAATTGATTATTAGTTACCTTTAGGGTTTCTCATATGTTCATAGCTATATACTTAAAAATTGCTTGGACCTTGAACAATTATCATAATACTATAAGAAAAGGATTGGCAGTAGTGAGCTACTGCTGGGGTGGAGGAGGATGGGGTTGGCAGTAATGGGAATCCGCCGGAGAGGGGGCACACACCTCATCAACAAGGGTATCTGCATAATGAACATTTGTATACCTTACCCTGAATTGTACCCCACATCTTTAAAAAAAGATTTTTTTTAATTGCTTCGAAGCAACAGTTACTTTATTTGAAATTTAATGTGTATTTAGTGGATGTTACATAAAAATTTGAAGCCCCTCCAAAACAAACAAAACACATGTATTCTAAGAAAAATGCAGAATTCAAGAGCTTGGGTTCCCTCAATGTCATTGACATTGAAAAAATTCACCATCTCAATAGTAAATGTATGCTTCAACCACATAAACTTGATCACTTAAATGGTGATACACTTACATGCATCTTTCTAGGATTAGTTCAGTACTGCTTGATTTCATAATCATGTGTTATTCATTCGGATGCAGTTAGCAGAATATTTAAAATGGAAATGCACAAAAGTGTTAAATTAATGGATAAAAGAGTGTTAATGGGTTTTTTCCCTTTATTCCTTGTTTATCTCTTTCTCTTACCATCTCAAATGGCAAAGAATGAAAAGTTAAAGTTTTATCTTGCTAGGATCTTCCTGAAGGCATAGATAATTTTCATTTTTTAAGAATATAATTAGGTTAATAGTTCATCTCTTGATACTCTAGGAAGATTCTTGTAATATAACAGAATGAGTCATCACTGAGTAACAGATGCAACACAGTTCCATTCTATGAAGTTATAAAACAACATTTGAAGAACAAAGAAGGGTGGGTTGTATCCATCTTTTTCCTACCAATTGACAGGAAGGATCTCCTGGGTCATCCAGCTATTGCCCAAATTGCCTATTACCTTGACAAGTGATATTACAATGCAAGATGACAAGATATGGTGAGAAACTTGTGCAGAGAGAATGATAAAAGAAGAATCTTAAGTCAAGGAGAAGAAGTAAAGGGACAACACAAAATGTGAAAGGCACAGTGTTTCATTACATAAGTAGAAATGAACTGGAATCAAGGTTAGATGTGTTATTTATGTGCCATGGTCTATGTGTAAAATATATATGGTTAATTTGGCAGGAAAACAGAGATTAAACAATAGAATAATTAAAGAAAGGAAAGAAATTATTGATGTTGTGTGATAATGTACATCTCTCTTTGGTATCCAGTTACCACCTGATTTCTGCTATGGCAAGAGTTATTTGACCAGTTCTTACCTTTGGTCTCAATTCTACTCACATATGCTTCTTATTTGCTTCTATTAATAAATATTAGACTTGCTTTTGTAACTGTAGATATCCTCAAATCTGATCTCTGATTGCTGCCCAAATTTGATCAACATCATCCCCGTGGTGGTGAACATTTGCTATTGCATCTCCTATTGGACCTTGTTTCTTCTTCTACTCAATAGTCAAGTCACCTGTTGACTGATGTCCTAACTTTTGTGTTCTTTTATTTTGTGTCTCCTATCTGCCTGGTTTTGATTCTACCTATTGCACAGATTCTGGCATACTGCCTTCTGTGTTTTCCTTTTGCTGCCATCTACTGGGAAACCAGTTATTTATCTCAAACCCTTGCCGACAACTTGCTTGAAACTCTTTTTACACCAGACTTAATGCATTTCATTATCCAGAGGTGAGCCATTTTCCCTGAAATCTGACCTACCCAAGTTGGTAAGTATGCTCCCATGTCGAAGCTGTCAAATTGTGCTGCAAGTAAAGTAGGAAAAAGAATACTTGAATGCCTGAAATAAAAACGGCAGTATAAATGACAGAGTAAAATAGGTTTTGTTTTTGTTTTACTTTCCATTAATTTTACCTAAAGTGTATTTTCTATGTGCATATTTTGTACATTTCCAAGAACCTCTTATCTGGCTACAGAATGCTTGCTAGAATTAATCTGATATTAGTGAAGAGACCAGTTTCTATACAGAGTTTATATAAAAGAAACAAATTAACATGGGCACTGGAGCCAGACAGATTTGGTATTTAACCCTGACACCACCATTGATATAGAATGTTACTTAGAAATTTTAAATTCTAAGTATCAGTTTTTTATCTTTAAAATTATGGTGATATTACTATCAATCTGATAAAATTTGTAAAAAATATGAAAAGAATGTATATAAAATGCTTACCTTGATTCCAGGTACATAGAATTCATCAATGTGTGAGAGACATTGCTTTTGGAATGTCACTCTTAGAATTGGAGATAGAATGGTTAAGTCAAATTATGTTAAGCAAAATGAAAACATCCCCTTCATCTTTTTCTAAGACATAGTTCTAGTCTATGACATCATCTTTATTTTTAACTCTCTTTAGAGCTAAGACAAATTCTTTGTCTCTAGAGGATGATTCATATATGTCATTGCCTAACTGGACACAAGCTGAAGAAAAAAAATAGACTCTAAGGAGAAAATGGAAAAAACTCTTGGGTTCTTTAATGCAGGAGGAATCAACATGTCATTTTTCAACACTATTTATATGTAATTTAAGGGAACTTGCATTTCAGTGATTTATATTGTACCTCCAGCTTTTGATTTTAAGCTTTGAAGAGCCATGTTTAAATCATCAGAAGAGACATAGCTGATCAAGTTGAAAGAGACCAATTTCTAAGAAGGGTGAATAATGGACTCTCAACTTAGTGACATTTGTCAGCAATGTTGTTCTTTCTATTTCTTTGGCAAACATAGTGTCAAAAAGTACTTGATAATGACTATAAAATATATCGATAATTTGAAAAGAAATACTTGCATAATTAAATGATTTCTGGCACTTTAATACTACCTGTGCCCTGATGATAAATCCTATTAAATATTTGCCAACTTGAACCATGACCAACTTCATGTAGAGTAAATAGATTTACTTTTTGAAATCTCACAGACATTAATAAAACTGGTCAGCGAAAATAGCAAAGTAGCAACTCTAATGGTTTGGACTCAAAATTTCCTGGTAATTGTTTTTCTAACTAAATAAATAACTAGAATAAAGTTTAAAACCTTCAATTTAAGAAAAACTTTGCATAATAAGACTGATTCTCACTTTAAAATATGTTTTCAAAATATATTTACACAATCATTTTCAGAATTTTTGAAGAACATTCTGTGGATACTTAATACCCTTGCATTGACAAAAATAGTTAGGAGAATTTATAATTGTGTAATAAAGAAAGTGAAAAAAACATTAAATTTCTAATTTGTTCAAATTATTTTATCTTCAACTTTTTTTAAATGCTTCAGTCCAAATGTCTGAGCTGCCGTAACAACATAAAATAGACTGAATGATTTAAACAACACACATTTATTCCTCACAGTTCTGGAGACCAGAAGCCTAAGAACCAGGTGCCAGGTGATTCAGTCCTGGTGAGGGTTCTCTTCCTCACTCACACATGGCAGCCCTTCTTGCTGTGTCTTCACATGGCAGTGAGAAAGACAAAGAAAGAGCTCTCTGGTGTCTTTTCTTCTAAGAACACTAATTCTGTTGAATTAAAGCTCCACCCTTATGACTTTATTTAATTTTAATTGCTTTAATCACTTCTTAAAAGCTGTATCTCCAAATAAAGTAATATTAGGGGGTAGGGTATCAACATATGAATTTTGTGAAGACACACTTCAGCCCATAGCATTTATGTTTTCTAATGAAAATACAATTTTCAACATTGTGTATATTTGATTTGTACCTACCGTCAATGTTTGCTCCTGTGTGTGGTGCTTTATCATAACATAAAACTCAGAGAAAAACAGTATCCAGTTATACTCACCTTTATTCTAAAATGTTAGAAATTTGTTACTTGAAAAAAATGGCATATAAGGAAATGACTAAAAGTCAATGTATTAAAAATCATATTATTAAAGAAAATGATGTGCTATGATATATTCACCAAAAGAATTATTTTCAAAAGCTGTCTGTATCATTTCATGAGAAAGAGAACACTCAAAATATAGCTAAATCTAATCCAAGAATACTTAAATTAAGCCATTTGAAATTAAGCCCTCAGCAAGTAAGAAATAGTAATGCAGACACAATTTGTCATAATTTCAAGATACCAACAGATATGACTAGAAGCTTCATTTGAAATTAGCAGAATTTAAATTGCTCTTTAATTACCATGGAAATTTTGCTTATATTATCTAATTTTATCCCGTATCTCTTTAAAAATTAAAAAAATTCAAGTAGTTTTATCATTTCCTATTCATTTGAAGAAACCAGTCTAAAATGATTAATGTTCCATCAACATGCAAAAACTTGTCAAACCATTAGAATAACTATTCTAGCCCAAGTCTTCTAATTCTAACAACATCATCTTGATTTTTAAGATTGTTATTAGTACAAAAATTAGTCAAGTAAAATTCAGTCAATTTAAGGTTGATTACTCATTCAATTACTTTGCCACCAAATTATTGCTTAAACTGTTAATCTTATCCTGTGGTTTGTCACCAATCCTCTACTCCTTCTCTTACATTTTTTATTCTTACTACAATTCCTCCAGTTGTTAAATAGGACATCTTCTTCTTCAAAGGAAATGAAATATAGGAGATCTTTAAACTATTTTATTTGCCTTTAGTCATAAATTACTTGTCTGTGTGACTTACTATCAATTATCTTCCTTTAAGGAATGCCGTGCATCTGAAGTGCTGCTATAGTTCCCTGGAATTACTCCATAAATGACTCTTCCTGGTGCTTACAACCTCTTATCTGCACAGCGCTCATCACTCAGTGCCAGGACTGTGGATTTGCACCAATAGCATTTGCAACTGTGAACAGAACTGTCTTTGTTTCTGTTTAAATAATTACATCAATCTTGTCCTGCCTGCATATTGGAATGAGGTTTAACGTAAAGACAGAAGAATTTCAGATACAATTTGAAAATAATGCTGGCAAATAGCTTTGTGCCTTATTGTTTAAAACAAGCACACATTTATTTAAGATAGTAATTAAACCAAAGAATAACCATCCAGTCAAATTAAGAAAAAAGGCCAAAATATATTTGCTCCCATTAGAGAGTCTGAATCATAACATTTTATAAATATGCATTCCTTCGGCTTGATTTTATCTTCAACTATTTTATTTGCCTTTATTTCTCCTATATTTCATTTCCTTTGAAGAAGAAAATATCCTATTTAACAACTGGAGGAATTGTAGTAAAAATAAAAAATGTAAGAGAAGGAGTAGAGGATTGGTGACAAACCACAGAATAAGATGAACAGTTTAAGCAATAATTTGGTGGCAAAGTAATTGAATGAGTAATCAACCTTAAATTGACTGAATTTTACTTGACTAATTTTTGTACTAATAACAATCTTAAAAATCAAGATGATGTTGTTAGAATTAGAAGACTTGGGCTAGAATAGTTATTCTAATGGTTTGACAAGTTTCCTAAACTTCTTTTAGAAACACAATGCTTACCTTGGATGCAATAAAACTTATTCCTAGAATAAGAGCAGAAAAGAGTTTTTCTCATTATAAGCAGTACATGTCTTTTAGCTGAAATTAATTTTTAAAAAATAATAGTACATGTCTGTTATGAAGAGCCACAACCCATGTTTGTGGTCAAAGATTTAGGGATTGGATGTTGTTAACAAAATTACAGAACATCCCTAGGTATTCTCACAAGTGCAAGTGAAATGGTAACACGATCTTTTGTGGAGAGGGATCCTTAAGACTACTTCATTAAGCAGTTGAGCATAAGAACTTAATAGAAAATATTAAATCTCAACAAAAAAAATCTTTCTTAAAGCAAATGCTATATGATAAGGAGGGTAAATGTTGCATATTGAAAGGTGGAAACCAAATCAAGTGCATAAATATCTAAATGCAGGCTTCCTAATAATAAACATTTAACATATTAATGTTAAAATAGACCATGGTAAGAAATAAACCATAAACCACATAACTATTAAATTTTTGTCTAAAACCTTATTAAATTCAACTGTTAACAATGTAGAAAAAAAGCACAGATTATATCATATAAAAAATTAAATGTGTAGAAATATTTTTGATTCATAGATGGAATTAAACTAGACAGGTAAATGTGGAAAAGTTGGCAAATATTCCATGAGCACTTTAGGTGCAAGAAAAACATATTGAAGGGAATGTTAATGTAAAAAAATAATAAATAAAATAATAAGATGGTAAAATCATTGATTTGATCTGATACTCAGTGGGAATGTGAAAATTGGATCTTGGAGGCAGCAGATGAGAAAGGAATGGATTTAGGTCTTTGAAGTAAAATAATCTCTCCAGACGGGCTTGCCATGGAAGCCGCAAAGCCTAGCATGAACTCAATAAAACACTGTGGATAAGGGTATATATTATGTGAAAGATCTAGAAAAGTTAATATCGGAATATTTGAGCTATGGCTCACAGGCAAGGAACTACCATCTGGAGAACAGGATGATACAAAGGTAGATGCCATCACTCGTTTGCTTACCAATATTTACAGATCCTTCTTTAGTTTAATTTGGAGTAACAGTAGGCATTACTGAAGATTTTAATTTTATGATAGATTTTACATAATCTAAGAGCTCAAATTTAAAGTGCCAGTATTGTAGTCATTGCAGTAATTTACCAATATTCTGTTCTCTAACTTTTGACACATGGCAGGATAGTTTTTCTTCGCTTTCCCAGATGTTGCTTGCCATGTGATTTGCTTTGGCCGATGAAATGAACTTAAATTAACCACCTTTCAACTGAGGTTTTAGAGCCAGTTTGTTCTTCCTCATATTTTCTTTTCCCTCTGATTCCATAGCTATCGGTGTCTCATCAGCTTGTGTCCCAGAGTGAGGAAAACGGACATTGAGATTTCAGGTTATCATTTTGGAACATGGCTATCCTCACTGCTAGAGCCCAACACCTACTAAGGTTTGAAGAACATTTCCATATTAACTAAGAATATGTTTGGATTAGAAAAATATGATAGTGGTATAAACAGCTTTTTTGAAATATGAAAACTAAGTCTTCCTGATAAGATGGTTCTTCTAGAAATAATGTTTTGCATATTGACATATTCATGGTCACATAAAAGTTCAGCCATGTGAAATTGTCTATTATTGACCACTTTTTTCCTAATAATGGCAACTTGATATGATTCAATCTAGTAAATATCTTGATGGTATAACATTGTTCGTGTATATCAAAGGGAATCACATTGTGTTCTAGTGAACTGATCATTGACTATAAATATAATTACTCTCATTTAGTAGTTGTTTAGAGTTTTAATTTTATTTCATTCATATTTTATGTTGAGGACATTTAAAAGTTAGGCCAGACAGCACAGTGTGATTAACAAACATTTATTTGCCTTTTGCAGACATGACCTAATGCATTTTTCAGTTTTTGTTTTTAACGTATTAACCGTTGCTTATTACAGAACACATTCTTGAGGATATAGACAATATTTATTACATTTAAAATATTGTGACAGAGGCTATTATGGTGGTTTTGATAGCTTTGCCAATGAAACATAAGACAATTAACAAGTCAATATGGCTTGCTAAAGAGATGTCGCAAAATGATTAAAATGCAGTTTTTCATTCTCAGAATGAGCATATTTTAATTAAAAGGTAATAGCTAAAATATTTCACTATGGTTTAGCTTTTAAATTATTGAATTCATATTCCATTAAGGACAACTCAAGTCTATCATGTTGAAATAGCTCAGAAGAAGAACACTCAAAAATATGTCATTAGTGTCATTAGTTTACTCCTACTTGATCTAAAAACTATACCAAATTAAAGTCAAATTTGAGGTTCTAGTTTTGCATTCTTTGAAAAAATGACTTTCTCGTTTATAAAAAAGAAGTTAAATAATGATATATAAAGCTTTAGAATTTCCAGATGTGAAATCTCATAAAGCCCTTTGGATATCAAATGCTGTAGCATTTACTAAACATTTTGATGAGTTAAGTGTAAATGAATCAGTAACATAAGGATTAAATTTCTCCACAAATACACAAGAGCTTAAAAAACTAGGGAAAAGAGTGCCTTGGCAGTATTCAATTCAGTTTTGTCAAATCTAAAGGATTTCAAAACTATATTTTGAAGTTTTGAAGTTCTCCTGAACCCAAAACCTAATTAAAAAAAAAAAATTTTTTATTATCTTTTGTTACTGATCCAAATTGAATACTGTTTCTAAGTTTTAACTGGGGATAAACAAATCAAAGGTAATTAGAACCAAGACTACAAATTCACTTTTATAAATAATTTTATAGTATTAATAACTTCATCAGACTATTTCCCTATAAACAGTGTTTTCTAGAGTTATAAAAGTTAAAAGTAGAATTTTAGTAAATAATAATAGTAAAAACAGACAACAGTCTGACTCCACATGTTTCCACATTGTCTTAGGTCAAAACATTCTTTTATCTCAGTAATATTTTCACAGTGTCCTAAGCCAAAAATCTCTAACCATTTCATTTATCAAGTAATTAGGTTGACACAACTTAATGACAATGTCATAACAACTTAGTAGACATTTGAAAAAATGCTACAAATAAATTCAAAGAAAAAAATGATAATACTATTTCATCTTTAAATAACCACAAAAACTTATTAGAGTGTTATATGTATTAGCTGGATACCACACAACTTCTTAATCCTTGAAGTCTAATTGGGTATTGTCAACCTCATTTTCTATTTCATACTGATTGTCTAACAGTATTTAAAAATTATTAGGGATAATAAAGGAAAACCCAGGCTCACAAAGATATAAGATCAGTAAGAATGTTTTGTGATCTAATGTTGGAACTATCAACTATCTTGAGTTCAGATGGTATCCAGGAGATCTTGATTGCTTTCTCTGATATGTAAAGTATCCCATGGAACCTGTATGACTTCACTATGGTACCCCAGGGTGCCTCAGTATACAGTTTGGGAATTGGTTTTATCAATAGCATTAAATTAAATTACACAAGTCAGGAGTTATGGCTCACACAGGAGTTCATGGTGCCTTAAGCTGAGGGTTTGAGACTAGCCTGGACAACATAGTGAGACATCATCTCTAAAAAATAAAAAAAAATTAGCCCAGCCTGGTGGTGTGCACCTGGAGTCCCAGATACTCTGGAGGCTGAGGTGGAAAATTGCCTGAGACCAGGATTTCAAGGCTGTGGTGAGCTGTGATCATGCCACCACACTCTAGCCTGGGTGACAGAGTGAGACTCTAACTTAAATAATAATAATAATAATTAAGTTGCTAAAAATTAAATAAAGTTAAAAACATAATTCCTCAGTAATGTGCCACATAGCAAAGGCTCAATTGTCACTTGTGCTCACCCTACCACATTAGAGAGCACAGATATAGATCTTTTCCATAAATATATAAAGTTCTATCTGACAGCACCAGACTGACATAATTTAATGCCAGATTTTGGAGAAAGACAATAGTCAAGGATGATTTTTGGCCTGAGTAACTAGAAAATTTAATTATACTAATTAATTGGAAAACAGTAAGAAAAACAGGTTTGAGGGAATATTTGTAACTCAGTTTTGGAAATATTAAATTTGACACAATTTTTAGGCATCTAGCCAGAGATCTCAAATAGGCAATTGGATATATGAGTCTAGATTAAATGGAGAAATCCAGGCTGAATAGCCAAACTGAGTTTTACTATGTGTTAGGCACACTTCTGAACACTTGAATAACCTATCTAATTTTCACAAAAGTCTTATAATCTAAGTATTCCCATTTTAAAGATGAAGAAACTAAGTCACAAAGAAATATCTATTTTTTAATTAAGCTAAAAGGAAGAAATCCTGGTTTTCAGAAGTTGCCTTCTTCACTACATAAAAGAAATCTGTTTCTTAATCTGTTCAGGCTGTTACAACAAAATATCATAAACTGGTGACTTTAAAACAACAGATATTTATTTTGCACAGTTCTGAAGGCCGGGAAGTCCAAGACAGGGCATGAGAACATTCAGTGTCTGGTGAGTACCTGCTTCCTGAAAAGGCTCTTTATTGCTTTGTTTTCACATGATGAATGGGGTGAGTTATCTCTGGGAGAGTATCTTTTATAGGGGCACTAATCCCATTTACAAGGAATCCATCCTCATGTGCTAATTATCTGCTAAAGGTTCCATCTCCTAATACTATCACCCTGTGGGTAAGAATTTCAACATATGAATTTCCCAGGGTGAGGAAGAGGACACAAACATTCAACCATCACATCTGTTTGCTAAATAAAGCCAAAGCAAAACAAGAGTAGATGAGAGATTGGAAAAAAAAAAAAAAAGGAAAGAAGAAAGATTCTGATTCTTCCAGCTTTCCTTTTGATTCTGGGAGCTAATTCAAGGAGCATTGCTACCCAATTGCATGAGGTAATAAAGTCCCTTTTTTCTGAAGGTAATTGCAACCTAAAAAGTCTAGAATAGCACAATCTATGAGTATTTTCTTTCAAATGTGAATATGCTCTAGATTTGCTAATGCTAAGAAAATCTTAGCATCCTAATTTATGTATGTATTATATAATGTTACTTTATCCATGAGACAGTTCCTCCTAAAAATGTTTTTAAAATGAAACCTTTTTTTTCTTCTTGCTTGTGTTAAAGAGAAACTATAAAATATTTTTTAAAGAAATTCCTACCTATTTTAGTTTGCATTATTATTTATGTATTTTCATTAAAATAACTTTTTTTAGGTAAACTTATCAAAGTATAACTTACATTTATAAATGAGCACGAATTGTAAGTTTACAGTTAAAGTGGAAATGCCTATAAACTTACATAAGTTTATAGTTTCATAAAGGGAACATACGCAGGTACCCAGCATACAGATTTAAAAAAAAACCTCAGAAGATCCCTTCATAAAATGCACTACAATCTTTATCCCCTTCACCCCTAAAGATCACTAGAATCCTGACATCAAATAACAGTAAATTTTTCTTGCCTGCATTTATATATTTATTTATCGAGTTGGAGTCTCATTTTGTCACCCAGGCTGGAGTGTAGTGGCACGCTCATGGTCACCTCAGCCTTGACCTGTTGGGCTCAGGCGATCATTCCTTCTCAGTTTTCCAAGTAGCTGGAACTACAGGCATGTGCCACCACTGGCTACTTTTTTAATTTATTGTAGAGATAAGGTTTCTGCAAGTTGCCCAGGTTGAACTCAAACCACTGGGCACAGACAATCCTCTCACCTTAGCCTCCCAAAGTGCTGAGATTACAGGCCTGAGCCTCTGTGCTCGGTTCACTTGCCTGTTTTTAAACTCTATATAGATAGAATTATATGACATAGCTTTCGTGTCCAGTTCCTTTATTTGACATCTTCTTATGTATGTTGTGTTATAGTTTTTGTATTCTTATTCTTCTGATTCCTTTTCTACCTCTTTCCCCTATTTCTGTTTCAATGGTGGGAGAGGACTAGACAAAAAATAGCAACCAAATGTAAATCACTGGTCTATAGCAATTGGCAGATTTTGAAAGTTCCCTCTTTAAGTCTCAAAATCAGGGAATAATCCTCATTGGCTCTATCTTTCCATTTGTGCTAGTAACTTTCTCTGCTAGTAACTTTCTCTGTCATGTGAGTCATACCTTTTTCATGAAAGGTAATACTTGTTCTCAGCTGAGAATTTTCTCATTCTGCTTAGTGGCAGTAGAATTGTGGGGGCATAAAGGAGTCTAACAACCTCTTTTCATTCTGGGCTGGCTCTTTGTGGGCCTCCTGTGAATCTCATGGGAGTTTATTCCTTTAGACAAAAACCATAATCACAAATCGCCTAGATATCAGTCCTTAAGATTCTCTTTAAAAATATCTTTCATGTGACTGACTACTATGAGGCACGGTCATTGATCTTTTTGACAGCTTGCCCAAAGATGTTATAGTCACATTCTCAGATCCATCTCTCAATTGTGCTTTTTTAGCAATGCCCTGAAACAGATCTCTGTTCAGTTGATACTCCTTAATTTTAACATTATTTGCAAGTTGAAGAAGCTGAGAATTTCCCAAACTATCAAGTTTTGACTCCTTTGGTTAAACATCCTCCTCTCGATGTTCTGTCCCCTTTCATATTTTACATGTTTTTCAGAAATCTTCTTAGCTACATCATACAGTTCATTAGACACAGTTTCTATACTTGACTTTAATGCAAGCAATAGTGTTGATAAACTTTCTACTACAACATATCAAAGATTCCCCTTTCCTCCAGTTTCTAATAACATCTCTTGTTCATTTCCTTTTTAACTCTCCCTGGCAACATCCTCAAAGTCTACATTTCTACTGACAATCTCTTCCAGGCAATTTAGGCTTTCTCTAATACGCCCCTTAAAAATTCTTTTAGCTTCTGCAGTCTGCTTGGACGCAAAGCCACTCCCACATTTGTATAGCAACACTCTGCTTCCAGATACCAACATATGTATCAGTAACCTGTTGTCAGATAAAAAGTGACCTCAACACTTAGTCACTTAGTACTCCAAGTATTTATTGTCTCATCTTTTCTGTAGATCCAAATCTGGGTGCAATTTAACTGGGTTCCTTTGACTCAAGGTTTCATAAAAAGTTTCAGGCAAGGTGTTGGATGAGGTTATGGTGATCTAAAGGATCAGTTGCAGTAGAGACCATTCCCAAGCTCATTCTCATGGCTGGGAAAAAAGAAGCAAGATGACACAGTCAAAATTTCTTGAAAACTTGCTAAAGACAGAACTGTTTTTCAACACACTAATAGTTTGTTCTAAAAGAAGAGTGCTAATCTCTGGACAACTTTAGCAGAATATCCCCTGTCTTTTTAAATTTGCATGTGGTAACAAGACTTGAATCAATAGATGCTTGGGGTAGAGTTTCGAGGAAAATATCACAAAAGCTATGTAACAATGAGTATAAAATTGAAATATTTTAAAATCGAAACAACACTGCTATAATCTGAACGCTTGTGTTCCTTCAGAATTCATATGTTAAAATTCTCCAACCCTCACCCAAGGTGATGGTGTTAGGAAAGTGACCTTTGGGGAGGCTTGAGGGTTCTGCCCCCATGAATGGTCTTAGTGTTCTTATGAAATAGGCCCAAAGGAGCTTGTTTATACCTAACACCTTTTGAGGATACACTGAGAAAACACCATCTATGAAATAGAAAGCTGACCCTCACCAGATATCAAATCTGCTAGTAACTTTGTTTTGGATTTCTTAGTCCCCAGAACTGTGGGGGAGGGAGGGAATATTGTTTATAAGCTACCCAATTTATGGCTTTTTTAAATAGCAGTTAAAAATGGACTAAGGCAAAGCAGTGGCAGAGTGTGGAGTGATGTAGGGTAAAGAAGGACCTGAGAACTTGCATGGATGGCCATAGAACATTTTCTGTATTTCCTGTGGCTCATAATTACTTGTATTCTTAAAATAACTAGTAAAGCTTGATATTTAGTAAGATCTCTCTCTCTCTCTTTTTTTTTTTTTTTTGAGTTGAAGTCTCACTCTGTCTCCCAGACTAGAGTACAGTGGCCGCTCCTGGCCACCCCAGCCTTGACCCACTGGGCTCCTGCGATCCTTCCGCCTCAGCCTTCCAAGTAGCTGGAACTACAGGAGCGCTCTACCATGCCCGGCTACTTTTTTTGATTTATTGTAGAGACGAGGTCTCACCAAGTTGCCCAGGTGGGTCTCGAACCCACGGGCTCAGGCAATCCACTCACCTCGGCCTCCCAAAGCACGGGATTACAGGCTGAGCCACCGAGCCAGGCCAAGATCTCTCATTTTTTAAAATAACAACTTGACAATCTGATTTTTTAGCTTATCTTAAAAACTACCCAAAGATTCTTTTTAAATCTGCCTATTAAACCTGCTTAATGATATAGTGAAACAAAATTCCCCAATGATAAAATATTAGAAGTGTTCCCCGAAACAGAGCCTTTAAAGCTACTTACCAATCCTTTTATCTGATTTTCTTTTTATTTATCCATTTATTTAGTCTTTCTTGTGTGTATGTCTCGTGTGTGTGTTGTGTGTGTGTGTGTGTGTGTGTGTGGTGTGTGTGTGTATTTTCTTTAAAATATGTAAAAAGTATTTAGGCACATGAAACTTACAGATTTATAATTTTTAAATTTAAAAACCAAATAAAAAGCTAAGAAAGTAAAGAGCTCTTTAAGCAAAGGCAAACTAATATCTATTTACTTTCAAAGTGACAATTTCCTAAGTAGAAAATTGAGAGAGAGGAAAAAAAAATATGTGATCTACAGCTAAAAAAAAAAAAAAAAATTGCCAAAACACAAACTTAAGCAACATGTTACTATTTTTATCTATCATCAAACACTAAAGACTTTTTTCCAATGGATAATGTTCATTATTTTCTAGGGAAACCAATGTGGTACACTGTTACTGGAATTCAAATGCATATATTTTATATATTGAGAGCAATTTGACATTATTTTAAGAATATAGAGGAGCATTATTTTAATTGCTTCTTTGTCATCTACCAGGTATTTTCACTTCTATAGCGTCATGTTTTGAGATAGAAAGAGATTTATTCATAAACATGCTAATAGCACATAATATAAAATATAACTCTCCCAAAATATAATAAGTTTTATAAAGGAGAACATATTGCTAGAGTCCACATAATCTGGTAATTTAAAAATATATTTCAGAATCATAATAATAGTTACTATTTACTGTTGACAGCTAATATTCAATAAATGTCAGGCATTTTTTCATAAAAGTATTGATATAGTAATGTATATTTGAGAGGAAGACAATGTTAAAAGTAATTATTTCTGGGTCATTTGGTTGCAGGCAACTTTTATTATCTCTTCTGTAATTTGTGTTTTAAACTTTTTCTGTAATAAGTCTTTTGTTTAATAATCATGAAAGAATTAGAAAGGTTAGAATGTTTTTATTTTCCGTTGACTGACTAGGGTATGATTGAGTTAGTCAAAGAGAGATGCTATATCAATCTGTGGGCTACTATACCCTGCCTTTTATGATCCCCTCATACTTTACCTTAAAATGGGATATTATAATTTTAGACAAAAAAAAATACTTGCTGTATTTGTATTTTTAAAGGCAGGAGTGATATTTAGAACATAGCTGGACACTCCACAATGGTTTCCTGGCAATGTGGAGATGGCATTCTGTAAACTCAATTATTTATTTCTCACACAATGCTAAGAACTTGCTGCTGTGATCCCAGGTTGAATAAATGAGTTCTTTTAGGAAGAAAGAGAAGTTAATCAACCTCCTTCTATGTTATTTCCTCAGTGCATCTGTTGCTTCCAGACTGGATGCAGGACAAATGACCCACATTACTTTGTCCTCCAAAGAAAGGACATCTCTTCTGAAAAATATACTTGCAAATCATTGCACAAAAAACCAAACAAGATAGTAAACAAAGCTAAGAAATATAAACAAGAGAAAATTACAAAATTATATCTGGCTGTATTTTTTAATTCAGTTATGGCGTGCTCAATCAGATTGTGTTATATTATTAAAAACTTATGTACAGCGTGAAGTACACCTTTTATCTATATTCTTACTATCTTTGTTTTAGGTAAGGACAACTTAATTCTCAGTCTAGAAATATTTGCTTCCAAATGTATAAACCTAAAGGGGCTTTGTCCTGCCTCAAGGGAACTTAAATGGGCCAGTCGAGGGTAGAAAAGCAAACACGGCATCCAGTGCTGTGTGGCAAAGTTAACAATTTGCATGGAGATTGAACTTGATGACTTTGAAAAGACTACTTTATCTTCATGCTTCCAAGAGTCTATGATTCACTGATTCTGGGCCTTCTATTTTATTTCCTGCTTCCTTCTAGATGGTTTGTAATCGATTTGGAAGTACTTTTATAGTCTAAAAGGCTCAATGTTGAAACAGCACCTTTTTAAAATAGCAAAACTATATACAGAAACAAATAATTACTTAGCGTGTCTTCTAGTAATATTTCTTTCTTGATACAAAGCATTTTGTAGTTTTAACTATGGCACACTTTCACGTGATCATATTGAGTTTAATTATCTGAGCCAGAACAAAGAGGAACTACCTAAAACAATCACACTGAATTTAATTTAGAATCCGAGCTCCAGAATACTGCATATTCGAAATTGTATCTGTACAAATAATAGCCTATTCAGTGACACAGCAATATATACTTTAACTCAACATGAAGCATACTCGGGTAATCAGCTATTGGTGTTTCAAATGACTTGTTTGTTATGATGTTTTTTCAGTCACATTTTAAGTATTAATCACTAGAGTTTATAAAATAAACATGGAACACTAAAGAGGGCAACTCATTTGGTGAAGCTACTGCAAAAGTGGGAAAGGGAGGAAAAATTAGGTCATTCGGCATTCTGCCTATAATTGCATTGCTCGCTACTGCCTTAATTAGAACTGTTGAATCATTTCAGTTTCTGCACATTCCCTCTCAACACTATTAGTTTATATTACTGTGAGCAAACTCATTATCACCTTCTTTAACTTTGCTTTAAATTTATTGATTTAATTACAAGAATTTGCAATGGCAAATGTATAACTTCAAGGCATCTAGTTCCATATTTCAATTTTCAAAAGTATACTCTTAGAATGTAAGGAATTACTTCAATAGTTTTTATCTGAAATGTGTGAAGCTATGTGTTATTATTTTATTTTTAATGATTGCAAAAAAGAATTGCTGTAAGAGATACTTTTTGTTTTATTTTTGAGGTTAAAAGTTTTAAAAAAAAATGTTTTTAGAGCCATGGGTGTATGTGTGAAGATTTTTTCACATAGATAAGTTGTGTGAAGGTGAGGTTTGGGCTTCTAGTAAGACTGCTCCCCTAGGAATGGATGTGGTACCCAATGGGTGGTTGTGTGCTCCCCATACCCACCTTCCCTTTCTACTTTAGCAGGGCCCAGCATCTTTTGTTCCAGCCTTCATGCCCATGTATCCAACATTTAGTGACCACTTATGAGTGAGAACATGCTGCATTCCGTTTTTTATTTCTGTGATAGTTCCCTTAGATGATGTTCTCCAGCTGCATCCATGTTGCTGCAAAGGATATGATTTTGTTCTTCTTTATGGCTAGGGAGTATTCCATTGTGTATACATACCCATTTTCTTTATCTAGTCCACTCTTGATGGGCATCTGGGTTGGTTCCATGTTTTGCTATTATGAATAATGCTGCAATAAATATACACGGTCAGGTGTCTTTTTGGTGGAGTGATGTATGTTCCTTTGGTTATATTCCCTCGAGAGGAGTTGCTGAGTCAAATGGTAGCTCAATTTTTAGTTCTTTGAGAAATCAGCACATTGCTTTTCACAAAGGTAGAACCTAGATGACATTTCCACCAAAAGTGTAGAAGTATTTCCTTTTCTCTGCAGTTTCATTAACACCTGTTATTTTTTTAGTGATAGTCATCCTCAAGGAGGTATAGTGATATCTTTTTTTTTTTTTTTTTTTTGAGTTGGAGTCTCACTCTGTCGCCCAGACTGGAGTGCAGTGGCCGCTCCCGGCCACCGCAGCCTCGACCTGCTGGGCTCCGGCGATCCTTCCGCCTCAGCCTTCCGAGTAGCCGGAATTACAGGCATGCGCTACCACGCCCAGCTAATTTTTGATTTTAGTGTAGAGATGAGGTCTTGCCTGCCCAGGTGGGTCTCGAACCCGCGGGCTCAGGCAATTCACTCACCTCAGCCTCCCAAAGGCGCGGGATTACAGGCTGAGCCACCGAGCCCGGCTAGTGATATCTTGTTATATAGTTTCGATTTGCATTTCTCTGATGATTAGTGAAGATGAGCATTTTTTCATATTTTTGTTGGCTGTTTGGATGTCTTCTTTTCCCTTCCTCCCTCCCTTCCTTCCTTCCTTCCTTCCTTCCTTCCTTCCTTCCTTCCTTCCTTTTTTTGAGTTGGAGTCTCACTCTTTCGCCCAGACTGGAGTGCAGTGGCACGCTCCCGGCCACTGCAACCTTGACCTGCTGGGCTCCAGCGATCTTTCCACCTCAGCTTTCCAAGTAGCTGGAACTACAGGCATGCGCTACCATGCCCAGCTAATTTTTTTTTTTTTTTATTGTAGACATGAGGTCTCGCCAAGCTGCCCAGGTGGGTCTCGAACCTGCGGACTCAGGCAATTCACTCACCTCGGCCTCCCAAAGCGCGAGATTACAGGGAGAGCCATCGAGCCCAGCCTGTTTGAATATCTTCTTTACTCACTTTTAATGGGGTGATTAGTTTTGTGTTTGTTGTTGTTATTGTTTTTTTCCCTGTCAATTCATCTGAGTTCCTTATAGATCCTGGATGTTAGGCCCTTGTCAGATGTATAGCTTGCAAATATTTTCCCCTTTCTGTGGGTTCTCTCTTTACTTTCTTAATGGTGTCTTTTGCTGTGCAAAAACTTTTTAGCCTGGTGACGTCTCTCCTGTCAATTTTAGCTTTTGTTGCATTTTCTTTTGAAGACTTAGCCATGAATTCATGGCCTAGGTCAATGTCCAGGAGGGAGTCCTCTCCATTTTATTCTAAGATTCTTATAATTTGAGGTTTCATATTTAAGTCCTTGACCAATTTTGAGTTAATGTTTGTACGTGAATGATATGTAGGAGTCCAACTTCATTCTTCTGCATGTGGCTAGCCAGTTTTCCCACACTATTTGCTAAATAGGGTTTCCCTTGCCCAATGTTTGTTTTTGTTGGCTTTGTCAAAGATTAGTTGGTTGAAGTGTGTGGTTTTATCCAGATTCTTTGTCCTGTTCCATTGATCTGTGTGTCTATTTTTGTTCCACTGTCATGCTATCTTAGCTATTCTAGACTTGTAGTGAAGTTTGAAGTCTGGGAATGTGATATTTCCATGTTTGTTCTTTTTGCTGATAATTGCTTTAGCTATTTGAGCTCTTCTCTTTTTGGCTTCCATATGAATTTCAGTATTGTCCTTCCTAGGTCTGTGAAAAATGGTGCTGATAATTTTATAGAAATTGTAGATTGTCTTGGGTAGAATGGGCATCTTGATAACATTTGAAAGATATTTTTAAATTAAATATTGCTAATGATCAAGAGATGAGTGGAAATATTTACTTGCATTTTTTCTTTACATTTGTAATACACCAAACTAAACTAATATTTCCACTACATGTATTATGTACATATGTGCACAGTTTTATGCGAAAGATGTTTTCAAATGAAGAAAAATAAAAGGATTTGAAAAGTTTAGGCAAGAATAGCTTATCAGTGAAACTTCCCTAAATTACTACTCTGCCTTAAGGACAACATCAGCCCAGAATAGAAAGTATTGAAAATATAGAGGAAAAAAGGAAGTTAAGTTATCCCTCTTTGCAGAAAGAAAAAAGAAAAGAAAAAATGGAGAGGATATAAGTATAACAAAATGATTTAAATGATGTCACTGATTATATGGGGTTACTAAATAATTCTACAACTCCAATAATTTTTCTCATTCGCTTTCTGTTTAATCTACATTTTCCACTTAGACAACCACATCATAATTTCTATCACCTTGGGTTACTTTTGCAGATCTTAGACTTTAGATAAATGAAATCATAACATATATTGAGAAGAGAAATTTTTAAGTCCAAAATTTTTTCATGGTAATATTAACCCTTCAAGGTGATTACGGCTCAAAGACGGACATTAAATCTTCTGGAAGAAAAGTCTAGAAATATTTTATCAACAAAAATTATCAATGGGAAAGAGAGTTATTTCTTGTTACATACTTAAGCAGCGCCAACATGTAATAAAAAACATTACTACTTAAATTCTCCAAACATGTACTTCCATAATGAGGTATAATTACAGGTTTCATGTAATCAAGCTAATTCAAATGTTACTAATTTCTAGTCTTACTTTCGATTAATTCATTTGACCTATAGTTCATCTATAAAATAAGATCTTTCAATACACTTCCAAATCACTTTAGACACAAGACATGCTGTTTTCTATACATGTATATGTTTGAAAGTTGGATAGGCCATATGTAAGTATTAACTTTTTCCAAGGATATGAAGATGGCCTCAAACCAAGAAATGTAGATGGCTTCTAGAACCCAAGAATAGCTCCCTTCTAAGAGCTAGCAAGAAAATGGGGATCAGTTCTTTGTGATCACTTATCTTTGACCTAGCAAGAAAAAGTTCTGTTTTTAAGGACTTATGTAATTGTGTTCCATTGACCAAGCTAATCCATGACAGTCTTCTCATGTAAATGGTAAACTGATTAGGAAGCTTAAAACAATCTGCAACATTAATTCTCTTTTGCCAGGTAAAATAACATATTCACAGGTTTCAGGGATTGGAACATCTTTGAGGAGTCATTATTCTGTCTATCAAAGATTCATTTTCAAACCACATGCAAAATCTATTCATCCCATTCCAAGATCTCCAAAGATCTCATCTCATCTCGTTACAGTATCCACTCAAAGTCTAAAAAAACTCACCTAATTTGAATCAGTTCAACAATCTATATCCTATCATCTAAATCATTTAAATGAGGTACAGGTGAGACACTGGGTATGATCCATCCTAGGGCTTAATTCTTTACTCTCAACAAATTTTTGAAACTAGAAAACAGGTTTGCTGCTTTCAAAATGCAATGGTGATATAGGCACAAGATAACACTTATATGCCTTGCAAAGGGGAGAAAATGAAAGGGCAGAGTCACCAATCCTCCCGACAAAGCTAAAATCTTCTTAGAGAATGCCTAAATTACTGTGAACAGACTATTAGTAGATATGTAGACTTAAAACGTGCTGCTGGTAAGGATTCAGAAGGAGTGTGTCATTAGAAACTGGAGGAATTCAGAGCCTTATTAAATAGTGACAGAATGCTTAGTAGAACTATATCCTGCAGATACATCAAAAGCAGAAATTGTAAAGCATGGAAAGTTAGCTGAAGGAGGGTTCCAAGCAAAGCGTTAAAGATGCAGACTCTTCAGATGTCGGATGAGACAGAAACAAGAAAAGAAGAAAAATATCACATGAAAATGACCTATTGCTGTCATTGTTGGCTTTCAAAAATGAAAGAATAGAGTCATGAACCAAGGAATGTGAGTAACTTTCAGAAGCATGAATAGCACAGCTGATAAAACTAATACAACAGATATGAATTTTATGTATTCCTAGTGAGATACAGAAAATGACAATTTTATATTTTCCTTACTGACTTTCCTCATTTTTGAAGCGTTTTTGTTGCCATGCTAACCTTTCTTTTCTTCCTTCCTTCTTTCTTTTTCTTTTTTTCCTTTCTTTCTCTATTTTCCTCCTTTCCTTTCTCCCTCCCTCAAGCCCTCCCTTCCTTCCTTCTTTCCTTCTTTTTCCTTTATCTAAACTAAATACCATTAACTGAACGGATTATCACGTTTTCTAACTTTTAGCAGAAAATGAAATGTACCACAGAATTCAATTTTAAAAATTTAAATCCGTAACACCAAAAAAAATTCTATTAAAAATTCAAGCAAGTGTTTTGAAATGTATGGGAATTCTAATATTTTACTCTGGCACATGTGATTACAACAGGTGTGTGTGTATACATGTACTCCACAATTTTTTAATGAAATAATACTGTAAAAATAGCATTGTACAAAAATATTGATATGAACTTTCTCATATACACAATTGTAAGGGCAATTTATTCTACAAAATGTCAGGACTAAGGATTTTTTTTTTTTTTTTTGAGTCAGAATCTTACTATTTCTCCCAGACTGGAGTGTAGTGCCACACTCATGGCCACCACAGCTTTGACCTGCTGGACTTGGGCGTTCCTTCCACCTCAGCCTTCCAAGTAGCTGAAACTACAGGCATCCAGCACCATGCCTGGCTACTTTTTTGATTTATTGTAGAAAAGAGATCTCGCCAAGTTGCCTGGGCTGGTCTCGAACCCCTGGACTCAGGCAATCCTCTCACCATCACCTCCCAAAGTGCTGGGATTACAGGCGTGAGGCACCATGCCAGGCTAGGACTAAGGATTTGGATTTAAAGTTTAGGAAGTTCTTAATTTCTTTTCAAAAGTGCTTTATAAAAATGTTTTATTCTTTCAAATGATGTATTCCCAGGGCATTATTTTCTACAAAAATAGATACGTACCGGGCTCGGTGACTCAGCCTGTAATCCCGCACCTTGGGGAGGCTGAGGTGAGTAGATTGCCTGAGCCCCCGGGTTCGAGACCCGCCTGGGCAGCGAGACCTCATCTCTACAATACATAAAAAAATTAGCCAGGCGTGGTAGCGCGTGCCTGTAATTCCGGCTACTCGGAAGGCTGAGGCGGAAGGATCTCTGGAGCCCAGCAGGTTGAGGCTGCGGTGACCGGGAGCGGCCACTGCACTCCAGTCTGGGCGACAGAGTGAGACTCCAACTCAAAAAAAAAAAAAAAGTATGTATGTTATAATATGGCCTTCAAAAAAGGTGGATTACTTTTTTCCTTAACAGAGAATATTTCTTTCACATAACAACAGATACTTACCTGTTTTTGCTAGATCACACTCACAATGTAATGAGATATATAGTTTAATGAAATAATGTAGACTCAAGTTGTGTATTATTTAAGAATATTAAATACCTATGTTTATTATAAAATTTTCATTAAGAATATTTAAGAATATTAAATACCTATGTTTATTATAAAATTTTCATTAAGAATATAGCATATGCTTTAAATAAAATTATTTTGATGTGTAAAATGATAACTGGTGGTCCCATATCCAAAAGATAATTAAAAATACTACTTTGGTTTATTTATTTGAAGCATATTTCCTCTATGTATTTTTTTGATTACATGTTTTTATATAAGATGCTATTTTATGATGTTAAGCAAACACATTTATTGCTCATATGAAATTCCATAATGAAGATGCTTCTTTATTTGCATATTCTTTTAGTGTTTCACATTTAAATTTTATTCTTAATTTTTTTGCTGTTATAAAAAATAATAGTGTGAAAAAAGTGTGCATTCAACTTTCTTACATCCATGGTTTTAGGATGAATTTGGTCAAAGCAATAGTAGAACTAAAGACATGACTTTTTGGGAATTTTTGATATGTTGTCAAGATGTTTTTACAAAAAATGCTTTATTCAATTTGAAGCTCCTTTAGCAAACAATGAGAGAGATAATTTAAAACATTTTTTGTGAGCATTAAATATGGCAATTAAGCAGTATTACTAATTTGATAAACAAATGGCATTGTTGAATGTTAATATGTTTTTAAATTTGTATGATTTTGATTTGATGTAGACTGAGCAAGTTATCTCAAGAGTGTGTAGGGAGGAAGATACCTACCTGAGTTTCAGATTGCTTTCTATTTCCTTTTTCAGAAGCTTATGAGGATTGTCTATACATCCTGCTTTTGAATTCCTCAAGATACTTCGATACCTAGTATAGCCACTAATAAATTTCCCTTAAGCAAAATTTGCTTGAGTGGTTTTATGTTACTTAAAACCAAAAGAAAGTTGACAAAGATGATAATAATGCATATATATTTTAGTCTGCTGCTTTATAAAATTAATATTATAAAGAGATTTCTCACATTATGACTTTTGATTTATGAAAACCGTTTTTTTAAATGCATCATGAAAATGTTGTAGTTTTAAAAGGACATGTGAATGGCTAACAATGTCAAATATAGTAGAGAAATCTGAGAAAAACTGAAAAGTGTAGATCAGATTTTTCCACATACAAATCATTGATCGCATTGGCTAGATACTATTCCAATGTGTGAATCCTGTGCTAGGTAGATTACTCTAAAGAATGTTGGGAAGACAGAAATATGGATGTTGCTTGGATAGATGCACACCTGAAATATGAAGTGGCTAGAGGGTAAAGCCAAGTAAGGAGACAAAAATAATATTTTCAGGGAGGTATTGACTAGTATATTTAGAAACTGAGTAGCAAAAAAAGTGACAAGAGACAATGATGGGTTGAATTTATTAAATAAAATGAGATGTACAACATATATAGACAACACAAGAAAATATAGTATATGACTTTTGGTTATGGTCAAGATGGAGTAACAATCACTAAATTTACCCCCCACCTGAAACAAACACTTGAGCAAAATCTATGGAACAACGGTTTTTAAGACACTTGACATCAGGCAATGAAAGGAAATGTTCCCTCAGTAATGAGAAATGAAGTGAGCTCTATGATTAGATGAACTTTTTTTGTTCAGTATAAGAACTCAACCAGAACCTGAAACATTCCTTGAACAGACAAGATATATCTAGGGATTCGGAGAGACCAAGATGGTAAGAGTTCATAGCCTAGAGTATTAGAGAGGAGAAAACTCCACTGAGAGAAAACCCTAGAGATCTTCTTAGAGTTCCCAACCCTTGTGTAGTTAGCAGAGTACTGATTACTACATGCATGTGGGGAAATTCCAAAACTGGAAAAACACTTAAAAAGCTTTAATGACCAATGATGACACAGAATTGTGAATAGTGCCTATTTCAGTCAGCAAGGAAAGTTCCTAAATAATAGTGCATTGGTACGAGTATTTATTTCAATAGAGGGGAATAATTGATTCCAGACTGATCATTGATCTTGACCTGCCTAATGGATCATAAAAGCAGGACCTAAAATATTCAAATTGTTTCCAAGTAGTTCAATGGTATCCTACAACAAAGCTCAAGTATATCTACAGAACTATAAAAATATTCAGCATCTGCAAAGGTAAAATTCATAGCACCTGGCATCTAATTGAAGATGATCATGAAAACACATTCCAAAATGAGAAGAACAATCAGTTAAAACTGACCCAGAACTGACAGATGTAAAATTCAAAAAATATATACTAAAATAATTAATACAACTCCATTTGTGTGTTCAAAAAAGTGGAAACATGGAATATACATATTTTGAAAAAGATAAATATCAGACTTACAGGGATAAAACTACAATGCCTAAGATGAAAAAGCATTAGATAGATAACGTCAGTATGATGTCCTGTTTAGCTTGATATAGATGCAGATGGTTACCCATAAAAATACTTTTAAATACACACAAGCTAGTGCTTATGGATTGAATTGTGTCCCCCCTTCCCTACCAGATGTAATATATATATTAAGAACTAACTTCCACTGTTACTGTATTTGGAGATAAAACCTACAAAAAGATAATGAAAGTTAAGTGAGATCATAAGTGTGGGCTTTAATCCAGCACGATTGATGTCCTTATAAGAAGAGGGACAGCTATCAGAGAAATTTCTTTCTCTGCACATGCAGAGTAAAGGCCATGTGAGAACATAATGAGAAGGTGACTGTTGGCAAACCAATTGAGAGAGGCCTCACAAGATAGCAACCCTGATGGCATCTTGATCTCAGACTTCTGGCCTCTAGAACTGTGAGTGAACAAATTTTTTTTTCCTGTCTCAGGTTTATTTGTACAAATAGTATAGGAGGACACTATCCCCACACAGACAGCAGCCTAGGGGGTCACACCAATCCTGTCCGGACGTTGGCAGACAAAGGCCTCTATTATGGAGCCCTTGCGGAGGCCTGTGCACCTTTGTGAACCTGAGCAGGAGCTGGCATCTACTGAAGCTAGAGTAACCACTTAAGTTGCAGCCTGGGCCTTGGCTTGATCCTTAATCTTTGACTGACAGAGCCTGAGGCTTTTGGCAGTGCAGACATGTACAGCTTCCCAAACTTAAGGTGGGCAATGTGAGCAAGTCGATTAAGCCTGTGGCCAGGGCCCTTTTGGGATCTTGGGCTTTACCTCCTTGAGCTTTACAAGGGCCTTGATAGCCTCAGCATGTACACTCATGGCTTTGCTTGTTGGCCTGCATCTTCTCCAGGCCTCTTTTTGTGCTTCTTACCAAAGTGCATGTTCCTCAGGAACTTGGGGTACACTCCCTTAAGAGACTTGTATCTTTGTGATTGGTGTTTCTTTATGCTATTTCTGTGCCATTTTCAGGACTGGTTGTGTATTGTGTAGTTCTTGGACTTGGCCATGTTGTAACCCATGGCTACTGGAGCACCTGGGACTGGAAGAGAAAGTTCTGTTTTGTTTGTTTGTTTGTTTGTTTTAAACCAGCTAGGCTATAGCCTATAGACCTAAGAAGTTCAACAAACTATAAGCACAATAACCTGAAAAAAATTATATCAGGGTATATCATAATCAAATTGCTCAAAACCAATGATAAAGATAATATTTTTCAAAAGCCAAGGAATAAAGACACATTATATACAAGGAATAAAGACACATTAAATACAAATGAATGAAGATATGGATAACAACAGATTTTTAATACAAGTGAAAAGATAGTAGATAAATTTTTTTAAATTACTGAAAAAAATCCCATCGTACCATGTCCCTATTCCCATTATAACAAATAGCCACAAATCAAGTGGCTTAAAAAATGTGAATTTAGCTGGGCTCGGTGGCTCAGCCTGTAATCCCGCGCATTTGGGAGACTGAGGTGAGTGAATTGCCTGAGCCCACGGGTTCAATACCCACCTGGGCAACTTGGCGAGACCTCATCTCTACAATAAATCAAAAATTAGCCGGGCGTGGTAGCGCGTGCCTGTAGTTCCAGCTACTTGGAAGGCTGAGGCAGAAGGATCGCTGGAGCCCAGCAGATCGAGGCTGCGGTGGCCGGGAGCGGCCACTGCACTCCAGTCTGGGTGACAGAGTGAGATTGCAACTCAAAAAATATATATATGAATTTATTGTCTTACATGTTTACAGATAATAGGTCTGAATCTAGTTTCGCTGGCTTAAAATTAGGGCATTGAGAGAAATTTGCTTCTTCTGGAGGCTCTAAGGGAGAATCTGTTCCCCTACTTTTTCCTGCTTTTAGGTTACCTGCATTCTTTGGCTCTTGGTCTTTTCATCTTCAAATTCAGCAGTGTACCATCTTCCCCCATCTTGTACCATTTTTTCTTTTCTTTCATCTTTTATGTTTCATTAGAGCCCTTCTGATTACATTAGGTTCACCCAGAAAATACAGGATAATATTTCATCTCAAGCAACTTAAGCACATCCACAAAGTTCCTCATGCTATGCAAGTTAAGATATATACAGGTCTTTAAAACTAGGACACAGATATCTTTGAGGAACTATTAATCAGTTTTCCCTACTGTCAACACAAGTATCTTTCAAAAAGTCAAATAAAGAATATTTCAGACATTTAAAAAACTGAAAGAATTCTTCACAAGCAACTCACACAAGAAATAATAAAGGAAGACCTTCACATAAATAAAGATACCTTATGGAATACATGATTATATGTACATAAAATCCTAGCAAAGGAGTTTCAGGAAATGTTATGGCAAATGTAGCAGAAATCACTCAAATTGGTTGGGAATATCAAGTTTATCAAATTCATTATAATATATTCTGAGCTATTTGTTGTCTGTCTTCATAGAGTCCCAGATACATCATAAATCACAAAGAGAATTATTAGTTCTTATTATATTAGCATTCAAAAGGCTGAGTAAAAATAGAGAAAAATCATAGAACTCTAAAATGACAACACAACTCCCTCAAGCCGATGGCACATTAGAGGCTTGATATTGCAAATTGAAATAGGCCTTAAAATGTAAATTTTTATATTTTATTTATATGTGATTTTTTTCAAGGTGGGGGGCATGGTCAGTGATTACAAAATGTCAGGCCCTACTGTTAACCAGCCTGGTGATCTTGGGAAAGTATCTTGAATTCCACTTATCCAGTTACTTCTATCATAAAAACAAGCAGATATAGATTGTATAAATTTATACATTCATTCAACTCTGAGATTGCTTATTAAGTCCACTGGTAGTTAGCCTCAAAAGGGTGATAGACAGTTCAATAGTTTTAAAATTTTTATATGGAAAAATCTCTTGGGAAAATGCATTTTTATTAGTTCAATTGGTCCCATACACAATTTTAAAAATATCTTAGACAGTATTGTTTATGCAGCCTTATGTGTCCTTCTCTCATTCCATGAAAATCCATGACTGCCTGGTATAATAGTAGAAAGGAAAACAACAGAATTGTCTGCCTAAACTCTTGAGCAACAGAGAGACCCTAACTCTTTTACCATGCTTCTATTATATTCCCTGTCCTCTCCATCTTACATGTAAGATATAACTGGAGAATGAGCAAGCAGACATCTGGTAAGCCCAAAAAATGTATTTTAAATTTATTATTAAAGCTTATATTAGATAAAAGTTGCATATCACTCCTTCAAAACTGCAATTACCTTCTTGCATTGGCATGCTTTCGGATTAATAAAAGATAAAATCATGTCTATATGTTCATATGGCAGGTGCTATATTAGTCAACACTAAATGCAAATACAACTGAAATAAAATAGACAAAACCAAAGGTGATTTTAAAAGGAATCATTGAAAATATAGAATATTTGAATTTTATGGACCCTTTAACTATAAACAACCATCCTGCCAAGTGATAGTTTAATAGAGTTCATGCATGCTGAGAAAATGTTCTAAATGTATAAATTATCTATGTTCTTTCCCTGTAACATATGTTCTGAGATTTTCAGCAGAACATAAAATACAAAGGGATAAAGCATGCTTCCAAATTCTTCAACAAAGCCAAAAATATCAAGATATATTTCAAATATGCTCATTTTTCAGAAAACTAAAAACACATTCACTCAGCATATTTTGATGCAAATAGCTATTAAGAAAGAAAGTTATCAAAGGAAAAATGATGATCCCAATCTTATTTTAGTCAATGCAAATTAACATCTAAAAGCATGGGTAAAGCCATTTTATAAATTAGTAATGCCTTGTTAATCTTCAATAAACAAGAAAAAAAGACCAAACAATTAAGAGGGGAAAAAAATATGGTAAATAGCTGGCAAGTTAACAGAAGCTGTGCTAAATTCCTTATTCTGTATTTTACCCAACCTTATTGAAGAGGACACTTAGTGGGAGAAAGATCATCAGCAAAACCAGCAGGGAATTAATTAAATGGGGGTGGTTTGTTTACAATCTTTCTCATCAGTTATGTTCCATTGAACTCTAGTGGTAAACAGGGCAGAAGCCAAAGAGAACAGCTTAAGACAAGCTCTCAAGCAAAACGGTCGTGTATGTAGCCATATCAGATTTACTGACACTACTGCGTCTGGCCCTGATCTGTCCTCTTGCCTTTAGTCCTGCTCAGTACTAGATCCGCTCTGAGCCCTCCTCTCACACCTACCCCATATTATCCCCTCTGATCACTCCTCTCTCTAAATTACCTGCTCTGTAAGTTTCCCTGGAATCTTGCTTGCAATAGCAGCCCATTCCCAGGCTTATCAAAGAATGAGCAGAGCCTATCAATCAATAAGTAATCACCAAATTTACAGGTGATTCCTTTGAGAAGTCCCACAGAACGTATTACCAACTTGAAAGTGAATGTTCCTGCTTTGGCGATGTCATTATCCATTATATATGTTATATATGCCTTTTCTTTTATACCTAGACTCTATATCAAATGTGCAGATAGAGAGATAGAGAAGTCTTCCTCTTCTGCTTTTCCTCTTAATCTTCTTTTTAAGCACTTAAAGATACAGACAAATCTTCAAAAATAATAAAACTGAGAGTAGTGATGGGCATCACTTAGGTGGTTAAATAGAGTCATTACTATACACCAAGTAAGAACAACTAGTGCTGGGTTCGGTGGCTCAGTTTGTAATCCCGCACTTTTGGGAGGCTGAGGTGAGTGGATTGCCTGAGCCCGCGGGTCCGAGACCCAACTGGGCAGTGAGACCTCATCTCTACAATAAATCAAAAAAATCAGCCGGGCGTGGTAGCGCATGCCTGTAATTCCGGCTACTTGGAAGGCTGAGGCAGAAGGATCGCCGGAGCCCAGCAGGTCGAGGCTCCAGCCTGGGCAATAGAGTGAGACTCCAACTCAAAAAAAAAAAAAAAGAACAACTAGCATTCTTGGGGTCTTGAAAATATTATATATTAAAGCTTATTTATATTAGGAATTTTCTCTTTCCCCTTATTGAGGATCAAAACCACAGGTGTTAAAAACAAAGAGAAAGACCTTGGTAAGAAGGCAGTCCATTTGCAGACAATTCATTTTCTTCCTGCTGTATCAGGGCAACTGTTCCTGCTGATTAGGGCTCCAGAGACTAAAGTGATGGGGGGAGGAGAAACAGAGGAGTACTCAGCATGTGATCACCTTGCGAGAGGACCAGCAGCAACCTTCAGAAAATGCACAGGGTCTTTCTCTTTTGAACCCCGAATCACAAAACTTAATAACTGATAACAGTGAATGGAAGTGCTGTCTCAATTCCCAACAAGAAAGTTTCCTAACAAAATCTTAGATGAAGGAGAGAATTAAACAAAGGAGTCAAAAGGTATTAATGTTATGAATTATGTTGGGGGAGTATGGGAAATCTAACATATACAAGTCTAAATATCATTATCTTGTTTACATTTGTAAGATTTTAAAATAAAGGTGTTATTTGATGTTCCAGACACTGATAGCTATCTTTATCAGGTAAAAACCCAATTATCTTTTATTAGAGATTAGATAAATAAAGTTACAGAAGAAAGTAAAAAAAATGCATTGTTGGTATTTTTATATATATATATTTTAAAAGATCAAGACATAAGAAAACTTCCAAACTAGCAGATTATTCTCACCTTTCTTTCAGCAAACATAATCTTAAAAATGTACAAATAGAAACAGTAATTCATAAGTAGTATTACATCTGTAAAACTTAAATATCTATAGAGTGAATGATTAAATATATTATAAAACTTCTAGGATATAAAATAATATTCAGTTATTATAAATGATATTTTTAAAAGATATCATTGACTGGGAAATATTCAAAATATGTGAAAGACAGGACATAAAGGTGCATATATTTTATGAGCTCTGTGGAATATACATGAATATATTAACTGTATTCTCTGTAAGTTTTGAATTAGGGATGCTTGCATTATCCTTAATTTTTGCAATATTCTCCAGATTTTCAAAAATAAGCCTGTACATATAACCATGGGAAAAAATATTTAAAGACTGAGAAATTTTCTTACATGAGAAAACAAAAAATCTAAAAGTGAGATTCTCACCATGCAAACAATATGTTGAGTAACCCATTAACTCCTAACTTACAAATATGAAAGGAAAAAAGTCTTACATTGAAGGCCCATCAGTTTTGTGCAACGAAAATGTTATTATGTATATCAGAAATTTTTTATCAGATAAACTGATGTGTCTTGAATCTAATCATTGATTTACTTATAAAGTAATAGCAACTTTATGAACAGGTGAGAAAAAATTACATATATTTTCATAGAAAAGAAAGTTAAGAACTGTAGACAATGATGTCCAAGGGCATTAATTGGGTAGTTTAAATTCTACATACACAAAATATGTATATTTATGTAAACCAAGCAATAACTGGCTTCATCAAAGAAGCCACTGTTGATTTTAGTTCTGAAGTGTCATTACCATGGCTACAGCTCCCTGGAGAACGAATTTAGCCTTTCTGTGAAAAGCAATATTTATTTTTAAACAAGTACTTCAGTGACACCTTCATCCTTGCAAATGTGTAACTCAATGATTTATGTATGAGAAGGAAAAGATTGCAATCTTCAAGTCTTCTTAGTCCAAATGAAACAGAAATTTGAAGATGTTTACCTTTCATTCTGAGTGATAACAGGTTTTCACATGTATTTTCAGATAATTGCCTCAATTTTCTCATTCAATTTGGCTGAGAATTCTCCAATTCTCCACACACTTTTGGCCTCTGGGTATAAGGAAATAAGCGAGATTATGCAAAACCAACACTGTTGCTGATTCCTAAACTGAAGGGCAAACAGACGAATAAAGCCAAGAAAACATCTAGGAGAGGCTCTTGGTTACTATGGAATTACAAGCAACTCCAGAAAAGCTTGTGTCAACATGGATTTTCAAATGACCAAAGAGTGTTCTGAGAGGTTTTGCCATGAGAGCAAGTAAATACAAAAATCCATTTGGAAAATCTGAAGCACAGATGGTCTTTGGTGTGCTGGCATAACCCAATTCTCGGTGCATCTCTGTGTCAGCATAGTAATTGTGTGTTTTAAGTTTATCTTCTTTATCTTTTCAATTTTTTTTTCTTAAGCACAAAACAGATTTATGTCCCTAGTGAAATCTTAAAACATTTTTGGAATTAGAAACTCCACTGCAACTGAAGTGAAGGTGCAAATACTTCACTTCTATTTCTACTCTTTCATTATAATCAACCAGGAAGACATTTACCTGATGTTGAGTTTTATTCTGCAAATTTCATGTATCTTTCTTTACAAGTAAGTGATGTTAGAATAATATAGGTTTAGGAGACTGACAGCTCTGACACTGACCCACTGTTTGATCATGCACAAAATACCTTCTCTAAAGCTCAAGTTCTTCATCTAGAAAATGAAGAATAATAATATTTATCCATATAATAGGGCCTCTACGAGACTTAGATGAGATTTTGTATGGAAAGTTCCTAGCACACAGTAAGTACTCAAATGTTAGGGGACGCCAGCCCTTACTTGACCCTCCCTCCTTCCTGATTATAAACTCAGGCTGGCACTTTAGGACTTTCCCACCATTCATTCTTGTGAAGATTAGAACAAGCAAGTAAAGGAGAATACAAGGTGCTAGGTAGGAAAGAGAGGACAAGAGAATAATAAAGAGGAAACAAAACCTCCTGTCTGTGTTTTTATTTGTTAGTTTGTTTTTGCTACTGTTTTCCAGATTGATTCTAACTCAGCTTTACTTCATTTCAGCTGAATATTGGACTTAAATTCTAATTTTCAGGCACAGACATGGGTACACACAAAGAGAGGAAAAGAAAACTGTTCAGGAAGAAATAAATATAGGAGTTGCCATTTAACAATATTATTCAGTAATCTTTCCCTTTCTTCCTGCCAAAGTATGATAGGACAAAATTTGATCTTGTGGAGGAAGAAACAGGGCTAAGTAACCCCCCAGTGAATTCTTCCTGTAGGTCAGTTTTCTGCCTAGATACCCACAGAAAGCATCAGACAAGTGCCTTGTCTGTGTTCTTAGTCATGTTGCTGTGGAAGAAACATTCCTCTGAGCTGTACTAATTACAGAGGGAAATCACTCAGCCTGGAAGAATAGGTACACTTCTAAAGGAAGTTCTTATATTTATCCTTAAGTCACCATTCTCTAGATGTCCTAGCATGATGACAGACATTGTTGGGTCTTTAAGGAGCCTTAAAAATCTTCCCAATTTGCAAATAGGGTTAAATGAGACTTGTCTGAGATCATTATTTAATAAGCTAATCAAATATATTTACCAAGCACCTATAGTAGTATGTGCTTATTAAGCACCAAAGATGTTATTAAGAGAAAAGCAAGCATGGTCCTTAACTAAAGATTTATAGAAATATATGTGGCTACAAAGAGGAATAGACAGTGTGAAAGAGAAGAAATGAGTTCATTGATTTGAATAAAACAAAAACCTGTGACCGAGTGAAATATCGGGGAAAGTTTATTTATGGAAGTAGCAACTTTGCTGAGATTCGATTATATAAAACTGGTTCAGAAGAATAGGAATCCCATGAATTTGGTGAAAGTTGAGGAGTGAGAAGGAATGAGAAAATGTGAGAAAGAGAAGGAATGTCACCATGACTGAGGGCATGGAATGAGGAGGAGTCAGAGAAGAAGGTTGGGGCCACGTCATGCAATACTTAACATGCTTATAGACATGTTAAGTATTCAGATACTTGTTTGTGAAACACTAGGAGAAGATCCTAAAATTATTGATTTCACTGCTGCTTTGGGAGCCCGTAGTCAAGATTCAAGAGGAGTAGGGGCATGTAAGCAAAAAGTTTGTCTGTTGTTGTTGTAAGTCATTACAGCATTGGAGATGGTGAAATTATTACTCACAAAGCATAGAGCACAATGACTGCTGGTTAATAAAACCAAAGAACGGCCAGGCTCGGTGGCTCAGGCTGCAATTCCACGCTTTGGGAGGCTGAGGTGAGTGGATTGCCTGAGCCCTCAGGTTCGAGACCTGCCTGGGCAACTTGGCGAGACCTCATCTCTACAAAAATAAATCAAAAAATGAGCCAGGCATGGTAGCGCGCACCTGTAGTTCTAGATACTTGGAAGGCTGAGGCGGCAGGATCGCCGGAGCCCAGCAGGTCGAGGCTGCGATGGCCGGGAGCGTGCCACTACACTCCAGTCTGGGCAACAGTGAGACTCCAACTCAAATAAATAAATAAATAATAAAACCACAAAACTTAGCGACTTAAAACAATAAACATTTATACGTTCAGCTTATTCAGGTCAGGAATCTAAGCATAGTTTAGCTGGATGCCTCTAGCTCAGGGCCTCTCACAATCCAATTAAGATGTCAGCCAGAGCAACGGTCAACTCAAAGCTCCATTGAAGGATAGGATACTCTGAGCTCACTCACATGGTGTTGGGAGGCATGTGGATTGCCAACTGGAGACATCAGTTTCTTGCCACGTGGGGCTTTCCATGAAACCAACTCAAACATTGCATCTGCTATTTCTAAGAGAGAGAGAGAGAGAGAGAAAGAACACTGAAGTCATAGCATTTTTGGAACCTCCTTCAGTTGTGACATCTTGTCACCTTGGTCATATTCTGTTTGCTAGAAATGAGTCAGTAGGTCTAGCCCACACTTAAGCAAAAAGGATTTTATAAGGGACTGAATACCAGGAGACAAGAATTATTGAAAGCCATCGTAGGGGCCACCTACCACACACAATGCTCCCACCTACATGTTCCCAAGTAGCCTATAAAACAGGAAAAATTAGACAATTTAGACAAAAATGGAAGCTGGAGCATTCCAGAGTAGAGTCCTAGGGTGCAAATGAATGACTCTTTTAGGTTCTCTCCACGTTTCCTGCATACTTCCTGCCAAGAAAATGTGGCTTCAAGAGAATCAGTCAGAGAGACCAGATACATGATTCTGAGATGCAGAAACATGAGTACCCATTTCTATTCTGTCCCCAGAACAGAGTGAACTGTTGTGGGAGGGGTCAGCAGACTTGAATTAGATGTAAGATTGAAATTTGTTCAAAGCCTCACCTAAGAGCCTGAGGTATCTAGATATGGATGTCTGCATTTTACTTACAAATTCTGAAGTACTGGATGACTAGAGTAGTCCAAGAGCCTGGATGAGACAGGCTATCAAGGAACCCAGTCTCGTATGTCAAAAATCCATAAGTTTCCCATGGTCCAACTGGAGGTGACAGATGATAACCAGGGTTTAGCCATTGTGGTGAGCAAATCCTAATGGGACTCCCAGTAATTTCAACCTTCTGGTATTCAAGCCCCAACCTGGTATATCGGGGATCTGTTATATCAGGGATCCCCAACCCTGGAGTCACACACTGGTTCCAGTCCTAGGCCTGTTAGGAACTGGGTCACACAACAGAAGATGAGCAGGGGTTAAGTGGAACTCCACCTCTGCCTTCTGTCAGATCAGCAGTGGTATTAGATGCTCATAAAAGGGTGAACCCTGTTGTGAATAGCATGTATCTAGGTTGTGCTCTCCTTATGAGAATCTAATGCCTGACAATATGAGGTCGAAGTGAGGTGGTGATGCTAGTGCTGGCAGCAGCTGCAAAGACACGTTAACATTAGCAATGAGGTTTGGCTGCACATCCTCCCTCTTCCACATTCCTCCCTTTCCCCCGTCCATGGAAAAATTGTCTTCCAGGAAACTGGTCCCTGATGCCAAAGAGGTCACGGACCACTGTTTTATATCATTCCTTCCCTTTGGGTGTAGATGGAACCTGTGATTTGTGCAACCAATTAAAAAGAGCCAGAGGTGATAGACTGTCACCCCTGTGATTATGTTATATAAGACTTTGTTTTGCTAACAACAGCTCTAGAGAATCTCTTTGCTGTTTCTAGAAAGTAAGTGTCCACACTGAGGAATTCCAGGTGGCTTCTAGGAGCTGAGGACAGCCTCCATCTGACAGTCAGCATGAACCTGAGGCTATAAATGCTAAAGACACAAGGAGATGAATTCTGCCAGCAACATGAGAAAGCACAAAAACAGATTCTTCCCCATCTGAGCACCTAGATGAGAACAACACCCTTCTGAAACTTTGCAGCATTTTGAGACCCTGAGCAGAGAACACACATAAGCTGTGCCCCGACTCTTCATCCAAAAAAACTGCAAGATAATAAATGTGCATTGTGAGATTGTGGTCATCTGTATGTATTAATACAAAACTAATACAAACAATTTGAAGATGTTCTGTTCAAGAGAAAACTTGTTAGATGAGGAATCTCCAAGAAAAATAGAAGTGAAAGTCATGTACTGTTCATTTCTATGCAAAGGTTGTCAGGACCAGCAGGAAAAAAGATTGCTAATGTCAGGAGATATGCAAGGAAAAATCTACACAAAGCCTCCAGCTCTTGTAAACTGTGACATATTTTCCCCAGAAGAGCCAGGAATTTGAACGCATGTCACAAAGAGGTTGTCAACAGCCATCATGTTTTAGTCACATTGAAATCAATTAAAAATAAATAATTATTTAAGTAAATATTATGCTTATTTTTTTCCAATCATCTCTCTTTCTCACCATGAGAAGAGAGCAACAAGAGGAAGATGAGAAGGAAGAATAATTAAACTACAGACAACACATCCCATCCAGGGTCCAAGTTGCTAGAAGGTGACAGAGGGATGCAGAGAGTAAAGATTGAGTTAGATGGTAGCTTGAAATTTTCACTTACACTAGCCTTTGTTATTTAGTACCTAAAAGTGAGTCATATTTATTGGACTAGATCTTTCTCTTATAATTGTAGGTGACTAGAAAGTGTAGAGTGTTATTTTAGGAGATAAGATGAAGCATGTTCATGGAAGAGAAGAGTAAGATTTTTCCTATTTTTACTTTTTGAGTTCAACTTGTCAATAAGTTAACAAATATATGATTTTGTAAAAGGCACTTTAACTCCCAGTTTCCTCACATGTAAAATGGAGATAATCCATGCTGCACCTACTTATAGGGTTATGTTGCAATCAAATGCCACGTAGTATGAAATCACTTTGTAAATTAAAATTCTCTATGTAATTGTAGCATGTTGTCATTCCTGCTTTATACTGATATTCTGAAGCAGGTACAACCTGAAATAAGCAAGTATAATAAAACTGGGTACAGAATTATTCCACTTCTACCATTTAGGAAGGTACGTTCCCCTCTACTGTCTAGTGTAACATATTTTTTTCCCTCCAAAGCTTATGATTTTGTTTTCTTCATTTTTGGGCAGAAAAACACCCTGCTTCCACTGTGTGCCAACTTAATATACAATTATAGTAAGTATTTTTACTGGATCTCAAGGGCTTTCCTGGGAGTATAAATAGTAGTTCACAAGATCTGGAGTTGGGAAGGAAAGAATGATGAACAGTTCCACATTGAACAGGACTGGGGAGACTTGACTACTAAGGGCAGTTCATGGCCCTTTCATTGAATCATTTTAAAGGACATCAGTGGAACAGCTGGCAAATCTTGAAGGGCTTTCTGAGCAAATGGAATAAGAGAGCTATTTGTACTGCTTTTGTAACATTTTTGTAATTCTAAAATTATTTCAAAATAAAAACAAAAAATATAATATTTTAGAATAAAAAAGAAAGATGTGATAGTTCTACATTTGCATATATCTAACAACAGAGTCTCAAAAGGTGAAATCAGAAATTGAAAAAGCTAAAGGGAAAATAAACAAACCCAAAATCATGATAGGAGTTTAAACAAACATCTCTCAGAAATAAGAAAGGTAGACCAAAATTAGAAAGCATATAAACTTAAAATGTAATTAACAAATTTAACCTGATTTACACATATAATAACTTGCACTCAACAGTTGTGGAATATATATGCTTATCTAATTCATATGAAACATATTACAGGATGAAGTAAAACTGAAAAATAAAGTAAACTTCTACAAATTTACTGGTTCTAGGAAGTAAGTGATCAAAGGATTAACATCATACAGAAAGGGGGATGTTTGGGGCTAAATTGTGTCTCCTTCATAATTCATGTGTTATAACTCTAACTTCCAGTTACTCAGAATATGACTATATTTGGACACAGTGCTCTTAAAAAGCTGATTAATGTTAAAGATGGTGAGGTCCTAATTCAATATATTCATTATAACTGATGTCTTTAATTTATTTTTTTTAAGGATATTTGAACACACGGGGAGATAGCAGAAAAGTTTGTGCACGGAGGAAAAACCATGTAAGGACACACTAAGAAAGGTGGCCATCTGCAAGCCTCAGAAAAAACCAAATCTCTGACATCTTGATCCAGGACTTCCAGCTTCCAGAATTGTGAGAAATAATTTCTGTTAAGTCACTCTGCTTGCTGTATTTTGTTATGGCAACCTTAGAAAACTAATACGGGGAATAAGTATCTTTACAGCATGTATAATTAACAAAAGACTTACATACAGAATACAGAGTGCCCCTCACTTATGATGGGTCAACTTACGATTTTTCGATTTTAAGATGATGCCTATACAATCATTCTTTTTTGTTTGTTTGTTTCACCTTTCAGTTCCATATTCACTAAATTACATAAGATATCCAACACTTTATTATAAAATGGGTTTTGTTTTAGATGATTTTTCCCAACTGTAGGTTAAGGTATCTTGAGTTTGTTTTCTCTTGCTTATAACAGGATACCTGAAACTGGGTAATTAACAAAGAAAATGAATTTATTTCTTATAGTTACAGAGACAGAGAATTCCAAGGTGAAGGAGTCACATCTAGTGAGAGAATTCTTGCTAGCGAGGACTGTCTGAAGAGTCCCAAGGCAATGCAGGACATCACGTAGTAAGAGTACTTGGTGTGCTGACATGTGTTTTCAGTTCTCTTACCCTTCTTATAATAAAGCGACCAGTCCCATCCTCATGAACACTCATTAATCTATTAATCCATTAATCCATCAATGGATTAATCAATTTATGAGAGGAGAGCATTTGTAATACAATTACTTCTTAAAGGTTTTACCTTTTAATAGGACTATATTAAGGATAATGTTTTTAACATAAAATTTGAGGAACACATTCAAAACAGAGTAGCATGTGTTCTGAGCGTGTTTAAGGTAGGCTATGCTATTCAGCAGGTAAAGTGTGTTAAAATGCATTTTCAACTTATGATATTTTCAACTTATGAAGGGTTTATTGGGACATAAACCAATAGTAAATTAAGGAGCATCTATGTGAAGAATTATTATAAATAATTTAAAAAGATAACCCAATATAAAAACTGACAGGGAAATTGAATAGGAAGGTCACACATACAGAGGGTACCAAAAAAATGTGTACACATTTTAATAATAATAATTATGGATTGAAAACTTTCCATTTCACTGTTTTAACAATGCGTCATATGCTTGTTCTGCTAACTCCTATCTCACTTGCACATTATTCGGTAGACTTCTGTGGCGAGCCTGTAAACTGTTCCAACACCATAGCAGAAGCAGCAGGACTTGTTGCTGTGCGAGGACTCCCGGATCCTCCCTTGTGCACAACATACATAGTACCATATGTCTCAAACTTATCATGAATGCATGCAATTGTTAGGCATATTGGAGGTTCTGTTGCATACTCATAACTCCATTGTCATTGCACTTCCACAACGTTCTTGAATTTAAAATACCACTTCAAAATGGTCCTGTGCTCCTTGAATGATAACCATGCTTCCACCATTTTCTTTGACTGTCCTGCCTGTCACATGGTGACACTAGCATTCACTTGATTAACACTATCTTTTGAGTGAACATCATACTACACATTGCCACTGTAATTCAATTCATCAACTTTGAAAAGTGATAGATAACATCTCTTAAAATGTGTATACATTTTTGGAATCCCCAGTATATGTGATAGACATATGAAAACTTGCTTAATAAATCATAAGTATCATCATAGAGATGCAAATTAAAACAACTCAAGAGAAAGAGAGAAAAAAGATATTAACAATAAAAAGTGGTGTTGGAATAGCTGGATCATTCAAATAGTGCTAATTAGCATATAAACGGTAATCAAAACTTTGAAACTTTTTGGCACTGGTAAGTTTAGTGTATACACAGCCTACGATCCAGCAATTCCATTCCTGGGTAACATATGTTACAAATGTTCTTTCAAAGACATCGATTATAATGTTTATGACAGCATTTTATAAACCTTGTGACAATCTGAATGACAGTGTCTCCTCCAAAATTTATATGTTAATCTCCTAACCTCCATGGTGATGGCATTGGAAGGTGTGGCCTTTGGGAGGTGATTGGGTCAAGAGAACAGAGGTCTCATAAATGGGATTAGTGACCTTATAAGAGAGGCCCAAGAGAACTTACTCACCCCTTCACCATGTGAGGACACAGGTACAAGTTCCCATCTATGAACCAGAAAGCAGGTCCTCACCAGACACAGAATGTACTGGGGCCCCATCTTTGACTGCTTCACAACTGTGAGAAATAAGTTTCTATAGTTTATAAGCAACCTAGTTGATGGCATTTTTTTTATAGCAGCTCAAATGTACTAAGGCAGTCTCCTAACTAGAAATATCCATCAACAACAATAATAGGATAGCAAATACATTATATTAAAATGACTATATTCTATGGAAATAACACAGCAATTATTGCTACGTGCAACAGCTTTTATGAATCTCACAAAAGTATGTCAAAGAAGACAGATACAAACTTTATGACTATTTAATACAAACTTGAATAAGAATAAACTCTGTGATTTTAGAAAACATAGCACTAGCTACCTTTCAGGCACAAGGTTCAATAAAATATAAAAATGGGACATGAAGGAAGTGTTTGGGCTGCTGGGAGTATTCTCTATCCAGACCTGATTTGTGCTTTCCCAGTGTGTTCAATGTTAGCATACACTGAGGGGTACTTATAAATGCATGCACTTTTATGTATATATATTTTACTTCAATGTCAAAGATTTTATTAAAAATAGAAACTCATTATACCATGTTCCAACTAGTTTTTTATCCTCCCTGGTATATTGCTTTTTAAGCAATACTTGTGTCTAGAAAAATAAATGAACCTGATTCCTTTCTACTGATACTATAGAGGTTTCAAGTTTGCTTCCTCTAGCAATTACCCAGTGGTTTCAATAATTCTGGACTACTTTTAAGTTTATTTCTTAGCTTTTATTGCTTACATCCTGTAGGTAGTATGATCAAGATCCTTGACCCAAAGCTGGCTTCATGACCATGAGATCTGTTTAGTTTCAGATGGCCCCATACTCAGAAGAGCTCTATGCTTAGTTTAATATTCTTTTGTCACTTACTTGGGACTCTTGATACTTTTTAATCTTTGAACTTGTATTTTGGAAGTGATGTCTGATGGGCCAATGGTGCAGAGAAGATAGGCGCAATATAACTATTCACATACCTTACTGCCCTGTGCCCATATAATTCTCCATTAGGACACAAGTCCTGTCCCCCATGGTGTATTAGAGTTCAACAAAACTCAAAGCAAGGAAAGCATGTTACATCTGTGGTCTATTAAGCAGGAGCACTGATAACTCAAAAAGATATCCCATTCTGTTCAAACCAGAACTGGCATTAAACAGAGAAAACACAATAGCATTAGGAGAAACTATGTTTAAGGAGGCTATTATACCCTTTCTTACCTGTGTTAATTATCTGTATTAGTCAACCACTGACACTGAAAATGATGACATAGAAGTAAAGGGAAAGATAGAGCAACTCATTACTCCTATGCCTTTCAGCACTGATTGAAGTTGTCAGTATACTTAGGTATAAATGTTGGTGGAATGTGCATGTAACAAGTGGAGAAATAAAACTAGTCAAGTTAGTTTTGTAGAGTTTCTACTCTTCTTATAGAATGAAATACATATGCTTATATATGAGCTATGAAACGTGACTTGTGTAATTTCTGTAATTCTTCATGCTAAGTAAATATTCATATTCATATTTAAAACTGTCATTAGACACTATAAAAATGAAGTGTAAAATTTCTGCTAATAGTTTGTTTTTTTTAGCTTAGAAAGACCTTAAATAGCAAGTAAAATGCACTATAGCAGGTCAAGAAAAAGACTTTGGAAGAGAGTAAAATTTTTATATTTTAGTTCTCTTGATAGTGCTTTTATTCTTGCTTTTTTAGCAAAAGATGCTGCACACTTATTTTTCACTGAACCTAGAAAATTATGTAGCTGGCCTTGACTATATGCTTTCTTAGTAAAAGTCTAGGATTATTTTTCTCATAAATGGCGCTTTGTTTTTTCCCACCCAAAGCATTAGACAGGTGACAAACTATCCGGATCACAACTTTCTGTAATCCACGAAGGCCATAAGTATCTAAATTTCTAGCTTTTAGCAGAAGCCCCTTATCTTACTTCTGAGAGTATATCTGCTTCCAAAGCTTCCATTAAAGGGTACATATTGGCGTTCTCTTATAGTGTACAATTTATTTCTGGTGATCAGAAATTTATTTCTTTGTTTCAATCTTAGCCATAGTATTTACTTATTTATTTATTGTATTTTTATTTTGTTACATAGCACATGAATTTTTAGCAAGAAGGGATTATATTAAATCAGAATTTTTTTCTGTATATCCAAAAGTCTTTGTCAACATTTTACAATCATCAATGCAATTATAATACTCTTGTTATTTTGTTATTCTTTCTAAGTTTGAAGAATACTAAGTTACCTATAATCTACTGCCACTTACTCTGGACTTTATATCTACTGCCTTATGTTAAATTTTTGTTAGCATTTATTCTTCTACAAGATTTTACATCCTTCACATGTACATCGCCATTGGAGCTATTATTACTCGAGCCCTTGTTTGTAGGTAATTCATTAAAACAAAACTGACAGTAATAATGACAGAGCTAAATAAGTAATATCTATACCATGAATTCTCCATGGTTTCCTTTGAGTCCCTTTCTTTCTAGAAAAATATCTTCAAGTTTTTCTTCATTTTTATATCAAACATGATTCTACATCTAACTGGATAAACCAAGATATTACTTTCAATTTTGTTCAAAAGTAACACTACAGAAAAGAATCCCCAACTGTGAATATAGATTAAGTGAAAATAAGAAGAAACTATGTTTGCTCTTCTACACTATGCTTATAAATAGGACAAATATTATAAAAGTTAGGCAAATTGTACAATCATAACAATATTAAACATTCATGCTAAATTCATACTAATTTGTGTTGAAGACTATATGTGGCTATAAATAACAGAAGCAATACAGTAGAATAAAGAAATAATTTTTATAGAAAAATGTCATAATTTAGAGATTGCTCACTTTATTATTGATTTGTTATTGATTCAACATATCTGGCATTTTTTTTACATCTTCCACATGGAGCAAAATGGCTTCTGAATACTCCAACCGTCACCCATTTTTGTTTGGAGTTGGACATACTACCATCCCTAACAAAACCGTAACTTAGTAATTTACATCAGCAAGGAAGAGAGTAACAAATATTGAGCAGACAACAATAATGTCTAGTTCATTAGTAGTAGTAGTGTTTTTTAAACAATTTATCTAGTTGACAGAGGCATCCATTATTTATCATTATATGCCACTGTATACACCTTACTTTTCTTAGAATTATAATCTTTTACCAGTTGGTGGTTGGCATTTTAAAATCAGAGGTACCAAAAATAGTTACTGGAAAATGGAATCTGGTTGAAAAGTTGGAAGTCAATAAAGTTACTTGAAATAAAATAAATAGACTGTGTAATTGGATCTTGATATTTTTACATTTTTACTTTTTTGTTTGAACATGGAAAATCTCACAAAAATTCGCTACTAGTTTTAAAAATAAGAACTAGCCATTGAAATATTTATAGTAACAATTTGGAAGAATTTCACATAAAAAGACCTTCTAGCATCCTGTAAGAAAATAAGTTAAATTGGAAGAAAATAATTTTGATTTCTTTGGCATTGAAATAAGAGATAATTATAGCGTTACCTCTGATACTTTTTTTTTCAATGCTTTGGAAATATTAAGGCAAAACATATGCCAATATGTGCTCAATCACTTGAAACCTATGAAAGTTATTTCTAGGAACACCAATTAGTGGTTAATTATAACAATCTATGCAAAGGTTACAGATACATTAATCTAAAATTGAGACTGTGTCCTAATCCAAGAAACTATAGATTTTAAAATAAATTACAAAGACAAAAAGAATACTTAATACATATCAATCTAATCACAAGCTGGAAGGCAATTTAGTGGTAAGTAATTCAGAAATGCTCTTGCCAGTAAATTAAGGTCAGGTGTGCTTGATTGTCTATTTAAAAGGAGAATGAAAGAATTGTACAGGGCTGCTTAAGAAAAAGTAAAATGTCTCTTTATTAATAGCATCTTTTGACGTTTTTCTACTGAACAACATTTTCATAATAATACAAGAATATTGTTTTAGAAAGATAAAATAATACAGAAAGGGATAATATAAAAGTTATATTTTCCTTACCCACCATGGATCTCACTCCTATTCTCACTCTTCAGAGGCAACTAATTCAAATACTTTCTCCTTCTAGTATTTCTGATGACTTCCTCAGCAATATATTTATTACCCTGGTTTTCAATTATCCACTTTAGAAAACAGTTGACTTTTTCCTTCTCCATAAATCATGGCAAAGTATCTCACTCATGTCTCCTCCTTCCCTCTTTAAAGTGAGAAATTTTCTATTTTCTCTTTTTTCAAGTGTTGAAACATATTCTGTCCTCTGTTATTTTTATAATTAATTTCTTAATAATTAATTTTATATTAGTAATTTTATAATTAAGTAATTCTCTGTATTCTTTGTTTTATAACCATTAGACAATATCACTTAACATTTCACAGTGGAAGATGAGGAAATCAGAGCACTTATATTTTCTCCATCCTCTACTCCAATTCCATTTTTCATCTACTGATATCTATATTTGTCACTTTAACACATTCGTAACAGAAAATGCCAACTCAGAGTGAGTGACAGGTAATTTTGGTTGACTGTTACAAATCCCATATACAGCTGGCTTTTCTCTAACCAGGTTTCTGTGGCTAAAGGGGAGAGATGATCCAACTCTGGAATAAAATGTGTCAGCTTGCATGCAGGGCTTCTGGGTGAGGTTTTAAAAAAGGATAGAGGTAGACTCTTTGCTCTTCTACTTTGTCTTAACAAAAGGGGGAAGGTAGACTCGGCTGACATGCTCCTTGGCATTTTGCTCCTTTATCTTTCTCTTTCTGTCTGTTTTAAAGGTGAATATAATACTTGGAGATATAATACACAGCCTTCTTTTGATGTTGAGGGAAATTCTCAGAATGGAGTCTACACAACAAGAATGATGAAAAATTGTGATATTCCACTGAGTTATTCCAATAATCATTGAGCATCTTTGCAAACCTTGACTTTTTTTACATGAGATAGTTGCCTAGGCCATTCTTTGTCACTTTTCTCTTATTTTCAGGTAAAACTCTTCTTATTGGTTAAAATGATTTAAGTATATGGATGGATTTATTGTCTACTTTTCTAGAAATCTAGAAATAGATGGTCTTGCAGTTAAATACTCACTTTTCTGTTTTCTCTCAAGTATCCCTGTAGTACTGATTTATTAAAGTCATACTTGTTATCTCATGGTCTCCTTATGAACACTGGTAGCCATGGAGATGCATCAGTTAGGAATTTATCTAAGATAATCTACTTTAAGGAGCAGTTTCAGCTGCTGTGCTCTTGGATGACTCCTTATGTGAAAATTGAGACCACTGTCCCTTAGGTCGACCCCAATGAGTGACTGAGCAAGGAAAAGTTACTAGAGTCAGGCTACTCCTAGCCAATGCTAGATTCCTGTAATGAGAAACTTTGTTGTTCATCCCATTAACCTGAGACCATTAGCCAGAGACTTTCTAAAATTGCACAGCACTCTGAGGCTTTTGTTACCCATTTCTTCCTTCTCTCTTTCCTATTGTAGTTGTCAGAACAATTTCATGGTAGGAAATCTCTTTATGAGTATTTCTGTTCCCTTTCCTTTATCCTTAAAGATATCCCCCTTAATGGATCTCTTGTATGTCTAATTCTGGCTGGCCATTGACTACTTGGAGGACTCAACCTAACAGAAGAGGTACTAAAAATATTATAGAAAACAGGTGGTAAAACAGATTTGAGGACTGTCCCACTCACTGTCCCACTTGTATAGATGACCCTGTTCCTTGTGGAATGTGTAGCAACAGTGGCAGCTAAGTTGCCAAAGGCATCAGCAGTGGAGGAACTGTATTTTAGTCGATGGGGATACCCTCATCAGTATGAAGATTCAGGCATGTAAAAAATGTATGTGGAGATATTGTGTCATAATATCAGTATGGTGGCTAGTTATTATTAAAATGTATTGATGAGGTTAGGGGCATAATGAGAAAAACTAGAGTCATGAACAAAGAATTAAAGTTTTAGTGAAAGAGGCTCAGAGGCTCTTTTCTAGCCTACAAAAAGGCAATGAAAGAACAGTGGGTTGTGGAATAGGCTCAAGATTTGATCATTAGAATCAAGTGTCATTCAGAGGTGTCTAAATGTTCAGCCAAGGCAGATCCACTATTGTAAAATCTGGAGCCTAGAATTATGGAATGGGAAATACTAAAAGAAATCATAAGTATTTTAGCTTTTAGACCCCTCTCTCCCAAATACTCAAACTTGGAAAGAGTAATTCACCCCTCCATTGTAAGAGCTAGCAGTCCCTATGTGTCCCAATTCTCCATATATCTCTCTTCTGGATAACAAAGATGCCCCTTCAGGAATTGCCTCTCTTTCCCTGATTGCCAGGCCAATAACTAGAATTAAAACCCGCACAATGTGGCTGGAGACCTGCTGGGACTAGCAAGGAAAGAGAGTACGCCCTGAAATAGCCATAAGATTATACCAGTAAGAGTCAAGGGGAGTATTCTAAGATTGAATATTGAGGGTGCTTGATCAGAGTGGTAGAGTATAAGACTGGGTAAACAAAATGAATTGACTGGGGATACTTTCTCAGACATTAGATTTAATACCCTGGCAAAGAACTCAGCTTCTAGGGTTACCGCCCTTAGAAGCATGGAAAAATTAATTATAAGTGACTGCTTTGTCCTAGCAGATGATTCAGGGAAGAAAAAAAGGAAAGTGGTAATGCTGAAACATGCTGTTAAACTGAAAGCTTTGAAAGCAATATTCGGCAAAGATGGGGTGACATCCTTCAGGTTACAATAAATGCCTTAAATCATAGATCTTCATATGGTACTGTGTCCACAGAAGAAACAATACATAGGTCTGGAAGCCAAGGGCTGGAAACAGGAGTGGTCACTTTTGCCAATATTTTCAATTACACATTGCAGGGAGAGTGGATTTGCACTTCTCATCCTTGCAAATCTGGGATTTTCAGGGTTAGGAGTCATGGGCCCCAAATGTGGAAAATTCTACCAAGGGACAGAGCCAAGACCCCATTGAACTACAGGATATGGTGCCTACAAATACACTTAAGAATTTTAGGGTTGCCGGGCTCGGCGGCTCAGCCTGTAATCCCGCGCCCTTGGGAGGCTGAGGTGAGTGGATTGCCTGAGCCCGCAGGTTCGAGACCCGCCTGGGCAGGCGAGACCTCATCTCTACAATAAATCAAAAAAAAATTAGCCGGGCGTGGTAGCGTGTGCCTGTAATTCCGGCTACTAGGAAGGCTGAGGCGGAAGGATTGCTGGAGCCCAGCAGGTCGATGCTGCGGTGGCTGGGAGTGGCCACTGCACTCCAATCTGGGCGACAGAGTGAGACTCCAACTCAAAAAAAAAAAAAAGAATTTTAGGGTCTAGAAACAAGCAAGTTAGAAGGAGTCACCAACTTGGCTGTTGTAATTGATCTCAATTAAGAGGTGGAGCCGCTTTTACACAAAGGGGCAGGAAGAAATATGTATGGAACCCAGATAGAGTAGGCAGAATTCTAAGATGATTCTTGAGAATCTTGCCCTGTATAATCCCACCCCTTTAGTGTGAGCAGGACCTGTATATATGATGGGATGTCATATAAAAGGACTTTAAGAAGTTCATGGAAAGTTGGAATTTAAAAAAATGAAAATATAACTTTATTTCTCAACATACGCTCCATCAAGTTCCAGACTATTTTGTAAATGTTGGTACTAGCTATTTTGTCCATCTACAAAGAACTGAGGGTTTTGGGAATTTAGACATATAATGCAGTCTTTTTCCATTATTATCTGGCAGAAAATGTTGCTCTTATAAAAAATATATATACATATGAAAAAAAGAAGGAGCCAAATCAGAACTGTTAGGTATAATAATTTCCCTTCAAAACTCTTTAAAATTGTCCTTATTTGATGAGAGGATTGAGTAAAAGCATTGTGATGGTGGTGGAGTTCTGATAAAGTTTTCCCAGGTGTTTTTCTGCTAATGCTTTGTCTAACTTTCTCAAAATGCTCTCATACTAAGCACATGTTATCATTCTTTGATCCTTCAGAAAGTCAACAAGCAAAATACTTAAGCATGCCCCCAAACTATTGCCATTGCCTATGTTCTTGACTGCTCTACTTTTGCTATGACTGGACCATTTCCACTTATTGGAAGCCATTGTTTTGATTGTACTTTTTCTTCGGGATTATACTGGTAAATCATTTTTTCTCTCCTGTTACAATTCTTTGAATAAATGTCTTAGGATCTTGATCACACTTGTTTAAAGTTTTCATTGAAAACTCTGCTGTTTTCTATAACTGATACGGGCACCTGTCAAGTTGAAATTTTGCTCAACTTTAATTTTTCAGTCAGAATTGTATAAGATTAACCAGTTGAAACATCTAGGGTATTGGCTATTGTTTCTGCTGTGGAGGCTGTTTTTAAAATGCTAAGAGAAAAATAAAATAACCCAGATTTTATATACAGTGCAGATAGTCGTTAAAGGTGAGAGTACAAGTGACATCATCAAAATGATGGAATAAAAGTAATCTGACTTTACATTCTCTCACATAAATCTACAAACAAATATCCAGCACTAAGATTATTATTAGCAGCCGGGCTCGGTGGCTCAGCCTGTAATCCCGCGCCTTTGGGAGGCTGAGGTGAGTGGATTGCCTGAACCCGCGGGTTCGAGACCCGCCTGGGCAGCGAGACCTCATCTCTACAATAAATCAAAAAATCAGACGGGCATGGTAGCGCATGCCTGTAATTCCGGCTACTTGGAAGGCTGAGGCGGAAGGATCGCCGGAGCCCAGCAGGTCGAGGCGCCGTGGCCGGAAGCGGCCACTGCACTCCAGTTTGGGCGACCGAGTGAGACTCCAACTCAAAAAAAAAAAAAAAAAGATTATTATTAGCAATATTCCAGAACTCAAATATGAGACTGAGACATCCCAGGGGGCAGAGAGAATAGAAAAACTCTGAGCAGAAGGTAAGAGAAACAAGCCTCTTTATCTATGACATCCTTCCTCCAATCTGCCAGATACCATAGGTGAAAAATTTGCCCCAAACTCACAGTTCCTATACCAGAAAAAGTGAGATCAAGGTAGACAGCCAGCTTCCCCACCATCTCGGGTTTCATAGCAGGAAAACCATTCCTGCCTAAACCTACAGGAAGTATCATGAGGGCCTGTAAGTAGGAAAACTCCTGGGAACAACTCTAAAGACAAAGAGAGAAAGCAGGACTAGCAACTCCAGTTGATGAAATTGTTCTTTATTTCAACCAAAAGAGCCACGAAATCAGAGTGACTGTTCAGCAACACCAAGCTGGATGAAGCATAATGCTAAAGCAGACCCTTTGGCACAAAACTCTAGCCAGCCTTCCCACACAGCCTGGGATATCCCCTTTGGACCTTTCCTTCCACCTACCTCCAAGACAGGCAGTACTTTGAACATTTGTAGCAGCCAAGGCAAACCTGGGCTAAAAAGGAAGCAGCAATATTCCTTTTTAAGGACACGCCACAGGAAAACAGCAAAGCACCTGTAAGCAATCATACTTTAGAAAGACCAAAACAAGCCAGAGAGTGAAGACTAAAATGAACAACTAGTGGTTAATTGCCAAGTCATAGATGTACATCAGCCAAAAACAAAAAACAGTGGACACAAAGCAAGTAGCCAGTGACCAACCCTGATGAGATGGCTATATGAAAGCTCTCAGATCAAGAATTCAAGGTAGCAATTCTAAAGAAATTTAGTGAACTCTAAGATAACATTGAAAACAATACAGACATTTTTAGATAAATTTAACAAAGAGATTGAAAAAATAGTAATCAATTAAACTGAAATCCTGGAGAAATATGTTAGGATTAAAGCTGAATTTAAAGTATGCTCTCAATATTAAATCATTATAGGTACGCAATTATTAGTATTTTGACACAAAACATACTTCTTGTCAGCCTATAACAGCGTATAGTTACTATTAAAAAATTTTATAAAGTGAATTCATTTATTTATCACTTCCTTCTTGCAGTGTACTTCTTTTGGTTTCATAATGTTCCTAAATGTGACATGTATTTTGTATAGAATAAGGTTTACCATCCCTATGAAAATTTAAAGCAGAACTTGTTCCATACAATTTATTTCAAGCTATGAAATGGTCATTCTGACATTATTATCTCACTTTAGAATTAGAAAGCTAGCCGGGCTCAGTGGCTCAGCCTGTAATCCCGTGCCTTTGGGAGGCTGAGGTGAGTGGATTGCCTGAGCCCGCGGGTTCGAGACCCGTCTGGGCAGCGAGACCTCATCTCTATAATAGATCAAAAAAAATCAGCCGGGCATGGTAGCGCATGCCTGTAATTCCGGCTACTCAGAATGGCTGAGGCAGAAGGATTGCCGGAGCCCAGCAGGTCGAGGCTGCTGGTGGCTGGGAGCGGCCACTGCACTCCAGTCTGGGTGACAGAGTGAGACTCCAACTAAAAAAAAAAAAAAAAAAAAAAAAAGAATTAGAAAGCTTTCATTATTTCAATCCTAGGATTATAGTATCAGTTTAATTGTATGAAGAGATCTTTATATAGTGTTGTAATTATCAAACTTAAAATTGTCTCTTCCTTTTTTACTTTTCTAGAAAAAAATTACAAACATTATTTTGAAAAAAAATTTTATTTGAACTTAGTCAATTTAAAATAAGGTGAGATATATAAATTGGCTTTTTCCATGAACTTTATTTTATTCTGTGATAAATATATACTCATAGATTGTTAAAATTATCTTTTGTGGGAGGCTGAGGTGAGTGGATTGTCTGAGCCCGCGGGTTCGAGACCCGCCAGGGTAATTTGGCGAGACCTCATGTGTACAATAAATCAAAAATTAGCCGGGCGTGGTAGTGCGTGCCTGTAGTTCCAGCTACTTGGAAGGCTGAGGCAGAAGGATAGCTGGAGCCCAGCAGGTCCAGGTTGCAATGGCCGGGAGCGGCCACTGCACTCCAGTCTGGGCGACAGAGTGAGACTCCAACTCAAAAAAAAAAAAAAAATTATCTTTTGTGTAATAATGTACCGTGCCTTATTATATTTTCTCCTTTTTCTTAGACATATTTTAATATAAATAAATCACTGATATTTAAAGACACTTTATGTTGGTTCTTGTAATTTATTCTTAATACTAAATTATTATTTCAAAATTCTTTTATGAGTTTTTTGGAGACAAAATAAGTGGATTTTAAAAATATGAAACAGAGCCACTACTGTGATGATTTTGTATACATTAAATATTCCAGATACTCAAGCTTTAGATTTTTAGGTTGATTGTTTCAAAATTGATTGACTCATTTGATTCTTTAGACCTGAACACTATATGAGTAGACTACCAAATTGGCAATGGCAGCAAAATGTTTCTGACTCTCTTCATAGTGTTTTATATAAGGGGGAGACCCAAAACATCCTGAAATTTATTTATTAAAAATTGTGGATTTATTCTTACACGTTTAAACTTCAGTCACCTTCAAAGTACTTTCCGTTTGATGCAACACACCTATCGAGACGCTTTTTCCACTGCTCAAAACAATTTTGGAACTCAGAAACTGAGATGCCACTTAATGCTTCTGCTGTTTTTTATTTCACCACTTACACAATGGCAGAACATTTTCCCTTGAGGACTTTTTTCAGCCAGGAAAAGAAAACAAAACAAAAGTCACTCAAGATGAGATCAGGTGAATATGGAGGGTAGAGTCACAGGGGCCATGCCGTTTTGGGTCAAAAACTACGGAACACTAAGCATGATATGGGAAGGTGTGTTAAACTGCTGCATGCTATTTATGCACATCACCCATCATGAAACAGACAAATGTGTTGAAAGAATTTCTAAATAAAAATTCATTGAAGCCAAACAGGCTCTCACAACAACACCAGCTGGTTGCTGATAGGTTTCTAGAATACTGACATAGTGGGGGAAGCTTGTACTATAAGGGACCTGCCCTCCAAAAGATAATTCCATTGGGGAGGTCCCACATCATATATCAAAGCATGCGACGTTAAAATGATTCTATTATATTCTCCTTGGAATTATTTGGAGTTACAGGAAGCTATGAGGTTGCATACAATGTGTAAAATTTCATTAGAAGATAAATGTTTTCAAACCAAAACAAGCTTCAAAAACTGCATTATTTTTGAGCCCTAGAACCATTTTCTGCCTTTTGAGGAGTTAGCAGCCTGTGTTTGAATGACTGCCAGCATTAAGTCCTTTATTTTGAAGTGCAATTTTTGTACGTACATTAAAACAACAACAAAACAAAACACATACACTTAGACACAAACATATAGATACATTTAAAAAAACATTTTACATGAATGCATGAAGTGTTGTGAGAATGTTATGGCTCAATCCAACAATCAGCAGCTTCACTCACAACCCATCTTATGCGAGAGGCAGAAAGCTGGGAGAAGTAAGGAGTTTTATTCTGATATGACAGGATCAGGAAACAGGCTGTGTGTCCACCAAAAACCTGTTCATTTAAGGAAAAAACCAACAGCCCTTTTAAAAAGTGGGCAAAGGACATGAATAGACCCTTCTCAGAAGAAGATATACAGGCAGCCAACAGACACATGAAAAAGTGCTCTTCCTCACTCATCAACAGAGAACTGAAATCAAAACCACATTGAGATACCACCTAACCCCAGTAAGAATGGCCATCAGTAATAAAACAAACAACAGATGCTGGTGGAATGTGGAGAAAAAGGAACGCTTCTACACTGCTGGTGGGAATGCAAACTAGTACAACCTCTTTGGAAGACAGTGTGGCAGTTTCTGAAAGAACTAGAAATTGACCTTCCACATGACCCAGCAATTCCCCTATTGGGAATATACCTGGAGGAACTCAAATCATTCTACAAAAAAGATAACTGCACACGTATGTTTGTTGCTGTTCTATTCACAATAGTAAAAACATGGAGCCAACCATGTTGCCCATCAAAACTGGACTGGATAAAGAAAATGTGGTACATATACACAATGGAATATTATGAAGCCATAAAGAAGGACAAAGATATGGACTTCACAGCAACTTGGATGGATTTGGAGTCAATCATACTCAGTGATCTATCACAGAAACAAAGAACAGAGTACCATATGTTCTCACTCATAAGTGGACCTTGAACAATTATAATGCTATAAGAAAGCGATTGGCAGTAGTGGGAAACTCTCAGGGGAGGGGGGCGTGGGATTGGCAGTTGAGGGAAACTGCTAGGGGAGGGAGGGGCATACCTTATCAACAAGGATATCTGCATAATCAATGTTTGTATACCTAACCCTGAGGCGATCCTTCCGCCTCAGCCTTCCAAGTAGCTGGAACTACAGGTGTGCGCTATCACGCCCAGCTAATTTTTTGATTTATTGTAGAGATGAGGTCTCATCAAGTTGCTCAGGCGGGTCTCGAACCCGCGGGCTCAGGCAATCCACTCACCTCAGCCTCCCAAGGGGCGGGATTACAGGCTGAGCCACCAAGCCCAACCTGTCCTGCCATTCTTCTAATGACAATTACCTTGAACAATTTGGGGCTGTGCACTTTCTAGTTGGTTACAATTTTTTGCTTATTCCAGGGGTTCTAATTTGCAAGACTTGATTAAACATTACATATAAATTAATACAAAGACATGAAAGAAAGCAGTTGTCATCTAGAGACTAAGGAAATAGATATATTTCTGGGCTTTGGAAAGTTTCAGCAGAATCCATTTCTTATCTAGGTTTGGCAGAGGCTTTTCCAGGGATGTGTAGTTTGTGTGTGTGTGTCTCCTGCTTATCAGATGGCTCAGTGAAGATGGTTGTGTTCTTTTTAGTACCAGCAACAGTTACTAGATCCAAGGACAGTGAAGGGGGGACAAGGAAAAATGTTCACATTTAAATTCAAACGATTTTTACGATTAGCCCAACTCAGCTTAATACAAGTTGTTGTCATTTCTAAATAACTATTTTAGTATAGCAAAAATGGCCTCCTTTTAGCCTGTAGCAAGAATATACACAAAAATAAGCAGAAAGTGTTAAAAACAGTTGAAAAACAATGTTGGACTGATTCTTTGAAACACACACATATGTACAATTGTACACATACACACACATATGTGAGGCTACGTTTTCCTTTCAATGCATTGCTGTAAAACTCTACTTTTTAGTGAGATTTGGGCACTTACAGAGGATGGATTAGGGTTAGGAGAAACACCTGAGCATCTGATTTCACATAATGACATAATTAAGATATGAGTATTTGTTACATTCTCTTCAGTCAAAAGTATCATAGTGAGAATAAGTATATGCACTTGTAATAGCCTCTGGCTGGTCATTTAAGGAGCATTGATGCTAAGTATTCTGAAAAGTGTGGAGCAATTCACTAGTTTATTTTACAAGCATACAAAAATATCAAGATAAATATTACCTTTATTTTATTTCTCAAAATAAAGATTAGTTTATTTTTTTCTTTGATGAGTTAAAGAGGTTTTCGATGTAGCCAATTATAACTACATGGTTAGGGTATGAATTATGAGCTCAGATATGAAGCAATAACTGTGGGAGATTACTTGGTATAAAATCTCTCATCCAAAGATACAAATGTGTGGGGGGGAAAACTGTTCTAAAAACAGAAACCTTCACTGCAGGTGCCTGCTATTGGCAATGTCATGTAATAAAGTAGTTGGCATTGATCTATGTTTTTATAAATCCTGTGGTTTTCTGCAGGCTTATTAGCAAAGTGTTCTTTGTGAAGTTGCAGGGTTGAATGTCTTTCTAAGGGTGAGTGCTTCTCACAATAAAGAAATAAGAGTGCCCTTGCTTTTTCAGCAGTTGATATAAATGGCTCCCAAGGGGTCTGGAAAAGGAGGCAGGGCTAAGATAAAAGTGACCTTAAGATACTTGGAGGTCCTCTCTTCCACCACCTGTGTAGTATCAACTTTAATAGTACCGAAACAGTCAGCATTCGGGCTCATTATAAGTTAATGGAATAGCCTGGTTTGAGCACAAATTGCAGTTGCTAACAACTCCTCCACTGAGAATATATCATCGCAACCCTTAATGGGAATGACAAGTCATACAAAAGCACCGCAGAATCAAGGCTTGCCCAGAATTCATTGCCAGTTCTAGGATATGACAGAACCCTACTTCATGTCCTACTTATTTCAACCTTAACATTCTTTTGTTAATCATTTAAACACAATTCACCTTTACTTGTTCTTTTGCAATACTTGCATATTAAGAATATTAGCAAGTATATACATTTGAGAAATTATTAAAAATGATTTTCTCTAAAATAAAGATTTTTCTTTGTCTTTATTACCAATGTGCTAAAATTGAAGTGTTTTATATTTTTTGATCTTAGAATGAAATATTCTTTTTGTGACTGATCTGGTTGATGTCTGATGAAGAAATTGCATTCAATTTCATTGTGTGTATATGTGTGTGCAATACAAATATGAGTGGTTTTACTGCATGGATTTTGAAATTTGATCTTTGTTGGTTGATACTGGCTGCCCACCTTCAACATTTGTGAAAAGAATAATAGTGTATAATACTACTTTATTTAATTATTAATCACTCAGTAGATGATTATTGTTGTAGTTTTCATTAAGAAAAAGGGCAAAGCATGAATGACCCACTTGTAGACTGTTGATTTTCATTATAAATTTGTTTGTATTCCTTGATTTTATAATTATGAGCAATTATAATTTGATTGATACATAATTAAATAGACCCTGTCACACTCCCCAAGCGTTTGTTCCCTAATTCCCCACCGGAAAGGCCATTGGTTTTCTGACCTATTATCTCTGTCTTAATCCAGTTCATCAGATCTATCTGACTGGAAGTCTAAAAAGATGAGTCCCAGTAATCTCTAGAACTGGCTAAATTTAAGAGGGTAAATAAGGAAAATTAAAGAGTGAAGCCCAAAACATGGACAACGAGCAAAACCAAGATGAGAGAGAGAGAGAACTTAAAGAGCTTATACCTGCAAGGATCCCCCAAGACAGTAAGCAATAGCTTGCAGAATGTAGTCCTTCCTTTTAAGGAGCCTGCTCTGGAACCCATGAGATTTGTTGAGAGCTCAGAGGCACTTTGGAGAGCTGCTGCCTTCAGGTCTTCATCCAGAGGCTAAGCCCAGGCAACTTTTGCAATTTTGGGGTATAGGATCTCAGTGCTAAGTACTTACTTCATATTTTACATCCCCCAGTGCATTGATTCTAGTAACAGGGTGTCAGAGGCCAATTTCCTGAGACTGGTTTCCTCTTCTAATTTCTCTGCTTGGAAACTCACTTCTGAAAATGGCACGCTCATTCTGTTTCCAAGTCTGATTTTCAAGCCTCCCTTTCATGTGCTCCAGACCCCATCCACAGATTTTTGCTCTGTTTGCCGTTATAAGTTTTGTTCCTATAATCTATAAAAAAGACCCAGCCTAGCTTTTGCCACTTCTCATTCAAGATATTGCAATTCTGGGAATATCATCACAGAGGCTGGATTTGGTATGTCCTCAAGACCTCCAATTCTGAGTATACCATACTATATTCCCAACTATCATGTTTTTCTCATTTTTTGAAGCTCCCCAAATATTCTTCCTATTGACTACTTGTGCCATTTTTTACTCTGTTTATACCCATCTGGGTTACTGTAGTTAGCATATGCTTTTAGATCATATCCCCTTATCCCTGCATATCTGTTGCTGGGTTTTTTAGGTTCTAAAACATGAAGACCTTCTCCAGTAGCTTCAACTAATTGGATTTATCTTAAGAAAATGCCCAGGTAAGCAACTGGAACTGTGGAATCTCAAGGAACCAATGGATTCATAAGGGAAAAAAATGATCTGCTCTGCATTAGCCGCATAATCTTTTTGTTTCTCATGTCATCTCTTTTTTTCAGTATAGCTGTTACCTCTTATTGACCACCTTTTCCTGGTAACTTGAATTATGTGCTTCCTTATAATCTGCAATCTATTTTACTTTGGCTTTCTATAGTCCTTTATCTCCCTCATAACTGTTTTGCTTCAGATTTCTCTTAACTCGGACAAAAGTCTTACTGTGTTTTACAGTTCAGATTCCTAGCCACTAGATAAGATTGTTCTTCTACATTTCCAATCAAGTCACAAGTCATAAGTTATAAGTAAAAGGTTTTATCAATTTTATAATTATCCAGTCTATTAAATTGGTTATGTTTGTGTCAAGTGCTTATCAAGTCACAGGATACAATATGGCGACCTACGCCCCTTTTCTCAGCAGGTCATACAAGAAGGGTAATGATTGCAGCATCTCTGGTATACTATTTTCGTGAGTTTATTTACTTCCAGGTCTCCAAATCCCAAAACTACAAAAGTACATTTTCAAATCCTTCAACATTATATGACACCAAGCAAATTTACATAATTTTATTCCTGTAGCAATCAGTTTGATCCAGATTATTAAAAAATGCTATTTGAAGATATCCAGGAAGATTTGTTCTGAGCAGTTATTATGTAGATAAAAATGGTTTAAGGCATGACAAGTCTTTGAAAATAATTATTCAAACACCAAGGAAAACTAGATTTATTTTTCAGTAATCCATATAGAATGAACAACAGCAGGAAGACTGTCTTTTACAATTTTTATCTGTTAAGATTACAGATCTGTGTGCTACATAATTAATCATCTTTTAAAAGCGTTCAGATGATTAAAGAGAAATGTCTCAGAAGCCAAATGTTCTTCCATTCCACAGATGGAAACTTATGAGACACTGTTTAATGAGGAAAAGACACTAAACACTGTAGTTTTAGCATCAGAAAAGGCTCTCTGTAAAATACAGCTGAAAATGAACATGAAGTTCTGTCATTTGGCAGGCACCTTTAACATGTCTCAGCTCTTTATTAAATTTTGAAATGCAGGTGAAATGATCACAGTAGGTATTAAAAATCACCCTAAGAAATGTAAGTTAATTAAAATAAATGTGTTTACATTAATCATTATTTTTATAGTTTTCACATGCTTTATACTATTCTCGGGGATAAAGGATAACGCATATCAGCTTTCATTATCTACTGTCAATGCTTTTCCTACTAATTGTATTTCAAAAAGAAATGTATAGCTCCTGATTCATCAAGTATCAGCTGAACAACCAATGTTGTAAATAATCTCTGTGTTCTAAGAAATAAAATGAGACTTCAAGAAAAATGAAATGAGACTTCCGGGAAATCCTTTCTATACAGTGTGTTGACTCAAATCAAAGTGTCGATTTAAACTGCTGCAGAATTACTTTCATCCTTAACCAATGGATCAATAAGAAATGGCATGAAAATTATGTAAAATGCAGTATTCTCTGTAATTTAGAGATGTTGCCTACCACCCCACATTGCATGTCCTGCCACTTTGGTCTCAGAAAAATATCCCTACATTCTGAATAACTGATATTTATGGAAGTTTTAACTAAATAATTATGTGCTTTTTCTCTTTTTCTGTTTGTCTCTCTTCCCCCTTTCTTTCACTCTTTTGCTGTTAGGCAGCTTAAAGCCAAAATTGGGGTTTCCCCCTAGCAACTGTGCCGGATCCTCCAGCATGCGCATCTGTGGACATTCATCCTACTAGCTCTGATGTTTGTACCCATCTTCTCCCTTCATGTTGACTCACTTGCTATTTGAGATTCATAAGCTAATTCAAATCCTTTATGGAACAAAGTGGTAAATAAATAAATATATTGGTCTTCCGTGGCGTGGCAAGAATACAGTCACTGGCTTGTTCCAGTTCATGTTGAGGACCAAACTCTTAGGGACAGATTGGTTATTGTGGTCCATGAACCAGGCCCTGGCTACATAAACACTGACTCAATAACACCATTATTGTCAAAGCAGTTCAAAAACTGTTTTACTTTCTTCAGATTATAGAAATGCCATTAAAGAAGCTAATTTCACAGGTTTAGACCTGTCATGTCTATATTGCTTGCCAAGAATAACTATGGGACCCTGCTATCTAAATGCTGCTTACAGGGGAATTCAGCTTAGCTTTCTAGAAGAATTAACTGACTAAAAACAACTTGGACCTTCCCAATTATTTTTACTATTACAGCAATTCTTTAAATTCATATGGAACTCCTTCTACAGCTTGCTTTGAAAACACTCTGAACAGACATCTCACCTAATTAATTCAGAATAATTGACAGAAGATGTATTAAAATGGGAAATAATATGAAATATATCATGGGAATATATTTTTATTATTGCCAGTACTTATGGGAACAGGATTCACAAGACAGAGCATAGTGCCAGATACAGGTTCTATCATTTCCTGCCTTATAATGAAAGTTATTTAGGCTTAGGAATAGTAATGGTGAATATATTTTAATGCATTAAGTTATCTTATTTTTAAATCTATGAAACTATTGTCTTTTGTTTTTATTGCTCATATTACTCCATTCACAAACCCTTCTGATGATGATTCAAATTTAAAACTTGCCATAGCCTCATCTGAGTTGCTGCAAAGTTCCAACTTTATGGAGATTAATAATGTAATAATAATAATAAAAAATCATAACATATTACAATGAATTTTTGTGTCTTTTTATATGCTTAGATATAAGTATTTGAATCTCTCATTAATCATCTTTTTAAAAGATTACCATAATATGAGATATGTTATGTCAAATTAGGTAACATGAAATTTGCTCCTATATGTTCTACTGTCATATTCAAAAATAGAAAGTTTGGCCATATTCCTAGAAATAAGGCTGCAGGAGAGAGCAGGTGGATTCATAAAAGGAAGCCTAGTGTTTACAGGAAGGTGAGCATACAGGATAACTCTTGTTAAAAACACTCTGCGTGTTTTTCATGTCACTCTCACTTAGCTGACTGGGAAACCACACAAAGACTTTCTGTTTCATGCACAGGACCAGACTCAAAATATTTATCAAGCTTTCCTAAAACTATACACATAACTCGCTGAATGTCTAGACAGGAATAATTAGTATTTAAAGTAAAGGATAACTTATGATGAATTGTGAGCACTAGTGACTAGTTGATTAAATGTTTGTAGATGTTTTGGTATTTAAGTTCCATGAAAAACACTGGTTTCCTGAGCTTGTCTAACCCCTAAAATTCTGTTTTTATTCCGTCTCTCTGAGTTTTTCCTTATTATTCCCAATCGGAGATTCCATATCTTCAAGTTAATTTGCTTGCTGTCATCCACACAGGAGATTTACTTGCTTCCTCAGCATCATCACACGTGATGATTTCCTATTAAATGCATTCTCTACAGCTTACCCTATCTGGAGGCTTTCCGTAATTGTTTTCTCCTTACTCTAGTCAGGTCTGCAATATAAGTATCCATTACTTCTAGGTACAGAAAAAGTGGCTCAGTGCATGTTCTCCACGTGTGTTTCTTGAGTCTGTGAATTAATCTATTTTGCATCCTAATAAAAGAATACCCAAGGCTAGGTAATTTATAAAGAAAATAGGATTATTTGGGGTCACAGTAATGCATGACATCACATCTGCTTCTGATGAGGCCTCAGGAAACTTACAATTATGGTAGAAGGTGGAGGAGCAGCACATATGTCACACGGTGGGAGCAAGAGAGAGAGAAGGAGATGCCAGATTCTTTTAAACAACCAACCCTCCAGTGAACTAACAGAGTGAGAACCCACTTATCACCAAGAGAACACCACCAAGCCATTCATGAGGGATCTGCCCCCAAAATCTAATCACCTCCTACTAGGCCTCACCTCCAACACTAGGGGTCACATTTCAGTGTGAGATTTGAAGGCAACAACCATCCAAACTGTTATATGAATTTAAAAACCAAATATTTATACAAACCCAAGTGTCACATATGTTGGTACATACTATCATTTTAATTTTTTCCATATGATAATTATATTTAAATATTTAATTTCTCCTTATTTACTGTCCCCATAAGCTAAAATGAATATGAAGAAAGATTTTTAGATCAAGTAAGTTCAGAAAGCCTGTTTTAAACAATAATAGTTTACTGCACATCTTGGGGCCTGCTACATGCTGCAATATATAACTATTTTAAGTGGGGCTCTAGTATGGAGTATTTTCTAAACCTATGTCACCAAAAAAATTAATTAAAGACAATTTTTGCAAAGTATCACTGGACCACTTTGGAAAATGTTATCTTAGGTAGATAAATGTAGTCTATTAGTTTAGGCAGGCGTTTATGATAGTACAGGGAATAAAATTAAATATTTGCTAAAGTTTTATACCTTACCTAGTTACTTTTTAATCTCATTTTATGCAATTATCTTGTAAAATATTTATGTTTATCTGGAGAAAGACTTGTCTCAGAACTTTAAAGGGATTTACCAATTCCATACACTCAGTGATAGGGTTAGTTCTCAAACCCTAGTCATAAAATTTGAAGTCCAGATAAACTAGTCTGCTTTCATGCACATAAAAATAGTCCTGAGGAAAAAAAAATGTGTACGTCCCATCATTCTGAATAACTGAAAAAAATTACATCAGTGTAGATATTATGGGTCAAAGCAGGTACGGACTTATAGTTGATTAGTTTCACTGACATTTTCTGGATCTTGATAGGCAAAATTTTAATAAAACTAAATGCCATTCTTAATATCAAATATGAGGAAAAGAATACAATTTTAAGATGAAAGAATGAAGACATAAAGTAAAAATAAAGATAATGCATATGATTTTATATGGTCAATTTATAATGCCAATTTATATCAATCTCTCCAATTTTATATCCTCTATGTTTTCTTCCCTGTCAAGTTTAATATCTTAGCAAACTGAAATAAATAATATTAATTTCTAAAAATATACCCTAAATTTTGAATGAATAGCATTCAATGATTTTTGCAACAATTTTGAATGTACATTTGAACACTATGTAATATGTCAATTAAATAAATTAAAGTACAGAAAAATACAGCAAATTTTCATTGAAAGTAACTTAACACTACCAAGAAAATCTTATACAGACACATAGCATTTACCATTAGTTTTTATACAGTGTAGCATAAAATACTATTTGCCTACAGTGGCAGTAATGGCTATTTTGGGCCCCAAATCATCAAATATAAACAATAGTCTACAATAGTAAATGGAAGAAATATGTCCCTGTTTATTGTTGTTGTTGTTGCTGTTGTTGTTTTGGGGTTTTTTTGAGTTGGAGTCTCACTCTGTCGCCCAGACTGGAGTGCAGTGGCCGCTCCCGGCCACCGCAGCCTCGACCTGCTGGGCTCCAGCGATCCTTACGCCTCAGTTTTCCAGGTAGCCGGAATTACAGGCGAGCGCTACCACGCCCGGCTCATTTTTTGATTCTATTGTAGAGATAAGGTCTTGCTGCCCAGGCGAGTCGCGAACCCGTGGGCTCAGGCAATCCACTCACCTCAGCCTCTCAAAGTTGCAGGATTACAGGCTGAGCCACAGAGCCCGGCTTGTCCCTAAGTTTTATTGAAGATAAATTTCTTGGTCACATTAACATTTTTTTTAGAGTTTTTTTGTTTGTTTTTTGTTTGTTTGAGTTAGAGTCTCATTCTGTCACCCAGACTGGAGTGCAGTGGCCACTCCTGGCCACCGCAGCCTCGACCTGCTGGGCTCCAGCGATCCTTTCGCCTCAGCCTTCCAAGTAGCTAGAACTACAGGCGCGCTACCACACCCTGCTCATTTTTTTTTTTTAAATTTATTGTAGAGATGAGGTCTCGCCAAGTTGCCCAAGCAGGTCTCGAACCCGCGGACTCAGGCAATCCACTGACCTCAGCCTCCCAAAGGCACCGGATTACAGGCTGAGCCACTGAGCCCGGTTCATTTTTTAGAGTATAATATCAAATATGCAGTATCCCAAGGCAGTTGGTAACTCCTTAATTAGACATATCTAAGCTACCATTGTGCAGAAGTAGCATGTTTTCACTACAGTGTAGCAAATATTGCTTAACAACTAAAGATAACAAGAACCACTTCAGCAAAATAAATTACCAGATACAAAAGACATATTTTATATGATAATATTTTGCTTGCTTTTCCCACACTTTTTTTTTTTTTTTTTGAGTTGGAGTCTCACTCTGTCGCCCAGACTGGAGTGCAGTGGCCGCTCCCGGCCACCGCAGCCTCGACCTGCTGGGCTCCGGTGATCCTTCCTCCTCAGCCTTCCAAGTAGCCGGAATTACAGGCATGCGCTACCACACCCGGCTGATTTTTTGATTTATTGTAGAGATGAGGTCTCGCTGCCCAGGCGGGTCTCGAACCCACGGGCTCAGACAATCCACTCACCTCAGCCTCCCAAAGGCGCGGGATTACAGGCTGAGCCACCCAGCCCGGCTTTTCCCACACTTTTTATTAGCAAGACTTAAAGGTCGGTTAGAGGATGACTTTGAGTCAGTTTCTGTCCTTGTCCAGGGTGAGTCCTACAGTGTGATTTTGACCCCAATTCTGACCAAGAATTTAGTACTTCTAGATCTTCCACTCCTTGAATCTCTCCTTTCCCTGCAACAAACGAGACAGCCCATCAAGTATGCCCCACAAGTCAGAGAGTCATGAATAAGATGTAGAATACGAACTCTGGCTGAAGGATGGCACTGAGTTGCCAGTGATTCTGGGACAAATTGACAATATTCCAACCTCTTGATATTAAAAAATTATCAATATTGCTTGTGATAATCCTCACTGATTGATAACATGTTATATTTGGCACTTTTGTGCAGTCTCCAATCTTCCCAAAATGAAGGTAGTTGTTTCACTTTTGTGCCAAGTACTTTTTGGAGGCTTCTATTAAGACACGGTGTTATGCTTGCTGTGAGCCTGTTATCTTCTCCAATAGGCTAATGAGTGTCTTTAAAAGAAGAATTGTAATTATATATGTATAAATTAATATACCTCTGTATAAATTATTTGTACATAAGTTAATAGACAAAAAGAAATGTTTGTCAAATTTTTCTTCAGGTCTACTTTGGACAATTTAGCTACAGAAAGTTTTTAATGAACATCACTGAAAACACTTCATAGTCTGGAGTTCAAGTAAAATTTTATTTTAGCGAATATCATTCTAATATTTAGTTGAGGCTATTTCCACATCATATTAGCTCATATTCAAGCACTGTAATATTTACAGGGACATAATAAGTAGTCATTTAACAGTCTATATGCTAAACATAGGTAATTCTGTTATATTTTATATATTTTTGTGTAAAATAAGAGTATTTTGTATGTTAAAATCCATATATATGCATATATGATATTATGTTTTTTATATATATATGAGGGGGACCCAGAAAACATGATTTACTGATAAAAATTATGTATTTAGTCTTACATGTTAAGAAGTACACCTCCAAAGTACTCTCCTTTAGATGCAATACACCTATAGAGATGCTTTTTCCACTGCTCAAAACAGTTTTTGAACTTGTCGATTTTGATGCCATCTCGTGACCCTGCCATGTTTTGTCTCACTTCTTCCACATTGGCAAAAACATTTCTCTTTGAAGACTTTTTTTTATCCCGGAAACAAACAAAAAAAGTTGCTCAGTGTGAAATTGAATGAATAGGGAGAGTGGGGCATGGGGATCATACCATTTTTTGCCAAAAACTGTTAACATTCAGAGTGGTGTGGACAGGTGCACTTGTAAATCACCCATCATGAAATGAGATAACATGCTGAAAGAATCTGCACAAAAAATTCATTGAAGCTGAATGCAATCTCTCCCAATAATGCTAGCTGCTACACTAATGCTGATGGGTTTCTAGAACTCTCCTCTAGTGGGAGAAGCCTGTGTTACAAGGGGCTTGCCCTCTCCCCAAAAAAGATTCCAGTTGGGGTGGAGGGGTTTCCTCCTCACATATATACGTGTGTAGACTGCTGACCTTGGTAAATTACCTGTTCTCTGATCGAATCTTAGTTAATTTGATGTGAGAGTATTGACTGTAGGAAGATAAGCACACGGCAAATATTTTTTGCCAGTCTGTGGTCTGTCTCCCCACCCTTTTGATGGTTTCTTTTGTTTTGCAGAAGCTTTTCAGTTTGAGGAGATCCCACTTTTCTATCTTATCTTTCATTGCATTTTCTTTTGAGAGTTGATGAGTAATTGGTATCCAGTTCCAATTTCCATAAGGGTGTTTCCTGGATTTTCTAAGGGTCTTATAGTTTGAGATTTTACATTTGGTCTTTGATCCAGAGTTGATAGGTAGGGGACTTGTTTTAATCTTCTGCATGTGGTCAGCCAGTTTTTACAACATCATTTACTGAATAAGTTCTCCTCTCCCCAGCAGTTACTAGTGGAGGTTTTGTCAAAGATGAGTTGGTTGAGATATTGAGGTTTTGCTTTTAGAATTTCTGTCCTGTTCCTTTGGTCTTTATGCCTGTTTTTGTACCAATACCAGACTGTTTTGATATTGTAGCTTTATAATAAAGTTTAAAGTCTGAAAGTGCGATATCTCCCACTTTATTTCTTTTGCTGAGAATTGTTTTGGCTATTCATGGTCATTTATTATTTTTTATATGAATTTCTGTATTGTTGTTTACAGGTCTGAGAAGAATGATGTTGGCAATTTAATGGGTATTGCGATAAATCTATAGATTGGGTAGGATGGACTTTTTTTTTTTTTTAATGTAGAGTACAATTCAGGTTAGGTAAATATGTGGTCATCAAACAGATAAAGTGCAGATACCCTTATTGATGTTATGAGTCTGCCCTCCCCTAGCAGTTTCCCACTACTTCTAATCCCCTTCTTATAGTATTATGATAAATGTTCAGGGTCCAATTAAAGTGAGTATATGTGATACTCAGAACTTTGTTCCTGTGGTAAATCACTGAGTATTATAGACTCTAATTCCATCCAGTTTGCTGCAAGTTTCCTAATTTTGTTTTTCTTTATGGTTGTGTAATATTCTATCGGGTAAATATACCACATTTTCCTTATCCAGTTATCTTTTGATTGGTAGCATGGTTCGTTCCATGTTTTTGCTATTGTGAATAATGCTGCAATAAGCGTGCATGTGCAGGTATATTTTTTACAGAGTGATTTGAGTTTCTCCAAGTATATTCCAAGAAGGAGGATTGCTAGGTCATATGGAAGGTTGATTTTTTTGATCATTTAGAAATCACCACAGTGCTTTCCACAGAGGTTTTACTAGTTCACAACCCTACCAACAATGTTGGAAGTGTTCCCTTTTCCCCACATCTGCTCCAGCATCTGTTGTTTTTGAGTTATTAATGATGGCCATCCTGACTAGAGTTAGGTGATATCACAGTGTGGTTTTTAATTTGCATTTCTTTGATAATTAGTGAGGCTGAGCATTTTTTCATGTGTCTGTTGGCTGCTTATATGACTTCTGAGAAATGTCTATCATATATTTTGTCAATTTTTTAATAGGGTTGTTTGTTATTTTCCTCTTTTGGCATGTTTGAGCTCCTTGTCGATCCTGGATGTTAGGTCTTTGTCAGATTTACAGTTGAAAAATATTTTTTCCCATGCTGTGGGCTCTCTCCCCACTCTCTTGATGGTTTCTTTGGCTTTGCAGGGGATTTTCAGCTTGAAGAATTCCCACTTATCTATCTTATCTTTTATGTAATTCGTTTTTGGAGAGTTGATCTGGAATTGGTTGCCTATTCCCATTTACAAAAGGGTGTTTCCTACATTTTCTTCTAGGATTCTTACAGTTTGAGGTTCTACAGTTAAGTCTTTGATCCATTTAGAGTTGATTTTTGTGTATAGTGATAGGTAGGGATGCTGTTTCCATCTTCTGCATGTAGTCAGCCAGTTTTCCCAGCACTATTTACTGAATAGACTCTCTTCTCCCTATTGGTTGTTGGTGGAGGCTTTGTTAAAGATGAGTTGGTTGAGAAATTGAGGTTTTGCTTCCGAGTCTCTATTCTGTTCCATTGGTCTATATGCCTGTTCTTGTACAAATACCAGGCTGTTTTGATTATTGTAGATTTATAGTAGAGTTTAAAGTCTGAAAGTATGATACCTACTGCTTTGTTTCTTTTGCTAAAGATTGTCTTGGCTATTTTGTGATCTTTTATGCTTCCATATGAATTTCTGTATTGTCGTTTCCAGATTTGAGAGAAATGATGTCAGCAATTTAATAGGTATTGCATTAAATATGTAGATTGCCTTTGGTCAGATGGACATCTTTAAAATGCTAATTCTTCCCATTCATGAGCATGGAAAATTTTTCCATTTGTTTGTGTCATCTTTGATTTCTTTGAGCAGTGTTTTACAGTTTACGCTGTAAAGGTCTTTGACATCTCTGGTTAGGGAGATGCCAAGGTATTTCAATTTTTTTGTGGTTATTGTGAATGGGATTGCACTTTTATTTGGATTTCTGTCTGTTGTTGGTGTATAGGAATGCAAGTGTCTTTTGCACATTTATTTTATACCCTGAGACTTCACCAAAGTCCTTTCTCAGTGCAAGGAGGTTTTCGACAGATGCTCAAGGATTTTCAAGGTATAGGATTATGTCATCCACAAAGAAGGATAACTTGACTTCCTCTTTGCCTATTTGGATACCCTTGATTTCTTTCTCTTGTCTAATTGCTCTAGCTAAGACTTCCAACACTGTGTTGAACAGGAGGGGTGAGAGTGGGAAGCCTTGTCTTACTTCGGTTTTCAGGTGAAATGCATCCAATATCTGTCAGTTAGCAGTATGCTGGATGTATGTTTATCATAGATGATTCTTACTATTTTGAGATATGTTCCATCTGTGCCTAGGTGTTCAAGGGTTTTTATCAAGAAGGGGATACTGAATTTTATCGAAAGCTTTTTCTGCATCTAATGATATAATCATATGATTCTTGTTTTTATATCTGTTGATGTATTTAACTACATTTATGGTCTTGCAGATATTGAACCACCCCTGCATCCTAAAGAAAGCCTACTTGGTCATGTGGATTATTTTTGAGTGTTGTTTGATCCAGTTTGACTGTATCTTGTTGAGTATTTTTGCATCATTGGTCATCAAGGATATTGGCCTGTATTTGTTTTGTTTTGTTTTGTTTTGTTTTGTTTTCTTTGTTGCATCTTTACCTGGTTTGGGTATCAACGTGTTAGCTTCATGAAATGATTTGGGGTGTTTTGTCTTACTCAATTGCCTGGAATACTTTCAATAGGATTGGTATCAACTCCTTGTAAATTTTGTAGAATTCTGCTTGGAAACCATTTGGTACAGGACTTTTTTGTGTGTGTGTGAGTAGTTTTCCTATGATTAAATCAATTTTCTGGGTTGTTATAGGTCTATCTAGGGTCTCAATTTCTTCTTGTTTCATCCTTAGGAGGTTGTGTGAAGTTCGAAAGTCCTCCATTTCATTTAGGTTTTTGAGTTTGTTTCCATGCAAGTATACATAGTAATCTCTGATAATCTTTCATATATCTTTGAGGTCAGTTGTGACTTGATCTTTTGCATTTCTGATAGTGTTGATTTGGGCTTTTTCTCTCCTTTTCTTGGTCATTCTGATTTGGGGTCCATCAATCTTGTTCTTACAAAGGTTTTTGGTTTCATTGTTTTGTTTTCTTGACATTTTTGTCTTGTATGTCCCATATTTGACCTTTTATTTTGGTGATCTGGATTCTTCTACTGAAACTAGGGTTTTGATAGTCTTGTTTTTCCTGCTCCCTTAAGTGACTCAATAGGCTGTTAACTTATGATCTTATAATTTTCCTCAGATGAACTTCCCTTTTAGTATTGCTTTCTGGGCATCCCAGGGGTTTTGGTAAGATATTTCTTTGTTTTCACTTGTTTTAAGGAATCTTTCCATTTCTTCTTTGATTTCCATTTGACCCAGGAGTTGTTCAACATCATGCTGTTTAGTGTCCATGTCTCTGTAGGTTTTAGAGGAAACTTGTTGGTGTTAACATTTATTTTTATTCTACGGTGGTCTGAGAAGTTTCATGACAGTATTTTGATTTTATAAAATTTGTTTATATTTGATTTATGACCAAAGATGTGGTCACCCTTTGAATATGTTCCATGTGCTGATAAATAGAATGAATATTCTGTGGTTGTTGGGTGGAGTGTACTGTAGATGTCTATTAGGTCAATTTGGTCAAGTGTCAAGTTAAGGTTCCAGATCTCCTTATTGATTTTTTGCTTCAATTATCTATCTAGGTTTGATAGTGGGGATTAAAGTCCCCAGCTATGATGGTGTTAGAGTCAATATCTTTCTTTAGTTTACTTGGTAGCTGCTTTATAACAGTGGGTGCTCCTTTGTTTGGTGCATATATGTTTAGGATGGATATTTCTTGTTGATGAATTGAACTTTTTATCATTATATATTTTTGTATATATTTAAATTTTTGATAGCTCAGAGTTATTTTGTCTGATATTAATATTGAGACTCCTACTTTCTTTTGTGTTACATTCACTGGAAAATTTTTTTTCCATCCTCTAACTTTGAGTCTGTGAGTGTCCCTTCTGGTGAGATGTGTCTCTTGAAGACAGTATATTGTTGCATCATGTTTGTTTTATCCAGTTTTCCATTCTGTGCCTTTTCAGTGGTGCATTTAGTCCATTCACATTCAGGCTGATTATTGAGATGTGAGAACTTATTCCTGTCATGAGACTTTTGCAGACTTTGTTGTTGTCTGTTTGCTTATTTGTTGGTTTTCTTTTGAATTGGGGGTTGATTTATGTGTGTATTTTCACTCTTGCAGTCGTGATGCATGCTTTATTGGTTTTTTGTTTTCTTGCATTCTTGGGAGAAAAGGTGTTTTTTTGTTTGTTTGCTTTTCTTTCTTCTGTGCTTAATATCTTCTTAAGTGTCTCTTATAAAGCTGGTCTGGAGGCAGGATATACTCTCAGAGATTGAGTGTTGATAAGGATTTAAGTTATCCATCAATGATGAAGCTTAACTTAGCTAGGTAGGAAATTCTTGGTTGAAATTGTTTATCCTTGAATATTTTGAAGATTGGACACCAGTCTCTTCTAGCCTGTAGTATTTTTGTAGCTAAGTCTGTTGCTATTCTAATTGGTTTTCCCTGGTAGGTAGTCGACTCTTCTGTTTCACTGCCTTTAGGAGTTTTTCTTTTATAGCTACTTTGTGTAAGTGACTTACTATGTGTCTAAGAGTCGCTCTTCTCATTTGATGCCTTTCAGGGTTATCTATATCTCTTGTTAGGATTGTTGTATCTCTGAATAAATGCAGGAATTTTCCTTGGATGAATTCTTGGAATGTTTGTTCCAGGCTGCTCTCATTCTCCTTATCTGCTTCAGGGATACCTATCAGTCTTAAGTTCAGTCTCTTAATATAGTCACACATCTCCTGCAGACTTTGTTCCCTTTTTATGCTTCCTTTCTATGTTTGTAACAGTTTGAGTTAGTTCCAGATTTTGGTCAAGTTCTGAGATTCTTTCTTCTGCTGGTTAATTCTGCTTTCCATGCTCATCAACCTATTATTTATTTCAATTACTGTATTCTTTGTAGTTTGCATCTCAGCCATTAGTTCTTTCATGGTCTTATCTTGCTTTTCTTTGTTCTTGTTCATCTTTTCCAATCTTTCCTTTATCTCTGCCTTTATGGTCTGGATACCAGTCAATCTTGGTGTTCTTCATTGTTTGAGTTTCGAAGTTTGTATACTTATGGACTATTTTTTTTGCATTTTGTGTGGTGTGTGGTTTCTTCTCTGATTTTTCTTCATCTGTGGTGAGTTTTTCTTTTATCTTTACTTCTGTTACTCAGTGAGAAAGGGAACAGTTTTCACTTCTTTTTGCTCAACCCCTATTGTCCCTTGGGTTAAGCCTCTGGACTAGTTTGTTTTTGGAGCCAGTTGGAAGTGAGAAGCTATGTTACTCCCTTGCAGATTTGAGCTTTGAATGAGGTATATTAGGAGTTGCTAAGATTCAAAAGCTGTCTGTAGATCACAATGTTTGCTGATTGGTGTGTGGGACTCCATGGGTCCACTTCCCATCATTTTGCAGTATGTTCATACAGTGGGAATGTATGTATCTCCCCATCACTCATCCACTTTGATCTGGGTCTGGGTTCTTCAGCTGCAGTGGTGGACTGCAAACGCTTAAGTTGGGGCTGTGGAGTCTGGGTCTCCTCAGCTGGATTCTGAATGGGTTTCTCTGGTATAGTTTCTCACACTTCCTGTTGCTGGTGTCTGATCTGGGATGAAGGCTGCAGTGGCAGGCAGCCCTGGCTGTGGATGATCCTCAATATTTTATTCCTTTTTTTTTTCCTTTCATGTGGTGCTGCAGAGATGGCACTTGCCTCTGGACTATAGAGCATGCTGGGGTCCAAGTAGCTGCACAGGGCAACCACCTAAAAAGGAGAGTTCAGGCCTGTCCTTCTCACATCTCCACTCAATCAGACATTCACACACCCTTTTGGCGACACCCTAGGGTGAATACTCATGTTTGCACTCATTCATTTATGCAGAGACTCATATACTCTGACCACCGCTGTCATCATCTTGAAACCTTCCAGGATGGACATCTTAACAATGGTGATTCTTCCAGTCCATAAGCATGGAATATTTTTCCATATGTTTGTGTCATCTTTGATTTATTTGAGCCTTGTTTTGCAATTTTCATTGCAAAAGTCTTTCACTTATCTGGTTAGGAAGATGCCAATGTATTTCACTTTTTTGTTGTTGTTTTTGTGAATGGGATTGTGCTTTTATATGGTTCTCTGCCTGATTGTTGTTGGTGTATAAGAATGTGATTTTTTTTTCCATGTAATTTTGTGCCCTGAGACTTTGTCAAAGTACTTTTCAGTGCTATAAGGTTTTTGACAGATTCTCTTGGATTTTTGAGGTATGGAATCATATCAGCAAAGAAGGATAATTTGTCTTTCTATTTTCCTGTTTGGATACACTTGATTTCCTTCTCTTATTTAATTGCTCTAGTTAGGACTTCCAGTACTATGTTGAACAGGAAGGGTAAAAGTTGGCAGTCTTGTCTTGTTCTGGTTTTCAGGGGAAATGCTTTCAATTTCTGCCTGTTTAGCAATATGTTGGCTGTGGGTTTCTTGTAGACTGGTCTTACTATTTTGAGGTATGCTCCCTCTATGCTTAGGTGTTCAAGGGCTTTCATCAAGAAGGGATGCTGGATTTTATTGAAATATTTTTCTGTGTTTAATGATATCATCATGTGATTCCTATTTTTACATCTGTTGATGTATTTAATTCATTATGGTCTTGCAGATGTTGAACCAGTCCTGCATCCCAGGGATAAAGCCTACTTGGTCAGAGTGTATGATTTTTGAGAAGTGTCATTGGATCTGATTTGTATATCTGACAAAGTTGTAGCAATTAGGATCTAAAAGGACCGCAACATGTCTAAAAGAAGAAAACAAACAGCCCCAATAAAAAGTGGACAAAATATATGAACAGACACTTCTCAAAAGAAGACAAAGGTTCAGCCAACAGATACATGAAAAAATACTGTCTCACTAATCATCAAACAAAATGCAAAATAAAACCACACTAGGATACCATATAACTCCAGTTCAGGATGGCCATCATCAATAACTCACAAAACAACAGATGCTGGAGAGGATGAGGGGAAAAGGAACACTTCTACACTGATGGTAGAAGTGTAAACTAGGACAACCTCCATGGAAAACAGTGAGGCAATTCCTAAAAGATCTAAAATTTGACCTTCCATATGACCCAGCAATTCCCCTTCTGGGAATATACCCAGAGGAACTCAAATCACTCTGTAAAAAAGATACCTGCACATACATGTTTATTGCAATATTACTCACAATAGCAAAAATATGAAACTAACTGTGCTGCCCATCAAAAGTGAACTGGCTCTAAAAAAATGTGGTACCTATATACAATGGAATATTATGCAGCCACAAAGGACAAAATTATGAACTTCACAGCAACTTGGATGTATTTAGAGTCTATAATACTCAGTGATCTATCACAGAAACAAAGAGCTAAGTATTACATGTGCTCACTCATAAGTGAACCCTAAACAATTATCATGATACTATAAAAAAGGGATTGGCAGTAGTGGGAAACTGCCAAGGGAAGGAAGGGTGACTTACTTCATCAATAAGGATACCTGATATCTAGCGGACATGGTGGCTCAAGCCTGTAATCCCAGCACTTTGGGAAGCTGAGGCAAGAGGATTGTCTGAGCCCAGGGGCTTGTGACCAGCCTGGGCAACTAGGTGAGACCTCATCTTTACAATATATCAACAAAAAAAGCCAGGCATGGTAACTTGCACCTGTAGTTCCACCTACTTGAAATACTGAGGTGGAAGGATTGCCTGAGCCCAGCTGGTCGACACTGGAGTGGCCAGGAACATGCTACTGCACTCCAGCCTGGGCGACAGAGTGAGACTCTGACTCAAAAAATATATATAACGGTACCTGATCTCAAACCAGGTGAAGTGGGGATCAAAGTGAGTCCCAAACTTTGCCTGTACAATGACCATTTGTATTTCCAATGCTAATTGTACCCCCATCCTTAAAATAAAAAATAAAATAAAACAAAAAGAAAGATAATCACACAACCAAAAAAAGTTAAAAACGGAATAAATAAAAGTAGATCAGGATTAATGGTCTCAAGAGTTAGAGAAGCTAAACACAGAAATCCTTTTCTTGGAGAATATAGAACTTAAAATGATCTCATCTGTTCTCTAACTGGGGAGCAAGACCAACACCAAATTATAAGAGAACAAAGAATGTGAGTCAACTATCTTTTATGTGGCTATCTTTATTTCCACACCAAATGCCTGCTGATTAGAATATCTCATTCTGTTTTTATCTTTTCAAAGATGGCTTCATAAGATACATTTTTGATTGGTGGGCATTCTTGATATCCTCTCCCTCTTTTACTAGCAAGTCCCTATCCAACCAGTCTGACCTTCAACATTCCTGAATCTGCAATGTCCTTTAGGAAAAACGCTGCCTGAGTGGGACCAGGAGTACAGCAGAGACAACAGGGAGAAAAAAGTTTTATGATCTCAGTTAAAGAAATCAGTGTGCAAACCAAGATAGTGATAACATGGAAGGAAAACAGTGGGAAGACTTAAGAAGCATTAAACACACAGAATTGGTAAGACTTAAGGGGTAAGTAAATCTGAAAATATGGGAGTAGAAATGGATAAGTGTGATTCTTAGATTGTATATTACGGCAACTGTGTAGACAAAGAATGACTTCCATTGTCATGGAAATCGCAGGAGGGAGAACGGAGAAGGCTTTAAGAAGACATAGATTGCTGTGAGACAAAGACGTAGAATTGCCAGACAGACTGTGTATTACAATTACACATACTGGAGCTTGGGAGACAACCCAAAGAAAATGCTAAAAATAAAAGTTTGGTAATCACTAGCACCTGGATGATGGGAAACATCATGGAAGAAAAATATGGAAGTGAAAACAGAAAAGGTCCTTGCACACAAGTCCCTCCATGAAAACGCAGAGTTGGAGGAGAAGGAGCTCAGACAGAAGACTGAAAAGGAAGGGCTGAAAATAGAGGAGACAGACCAGGAATATCTGATATCATGGAGAACAAGGAAGACTGCATTCCACAACAAGTCACTTGGCAACAAAGCAAGATGAAGTATTTGTGACACAAGAGATAACTCAAATAGAATACAAACACTAATGTTTTATAATCTGCAAAATATCTCCTACGTTTACTACCTTACTCCAGTCATCTACAGCAATTTGTTAAGGTTTTGTTGTATAAACTAGATCAAAATTGTGTTTCCTATGCATACATAGAACCAATAAATCATAAAATAGACTTCCTCAACAAAACAGTGGGTGTCTCCTTTTCAAATGAATTAAATGCCTTGCAGGAATTTGTTGTCAAACCGATTTTACGTATTTTTAAAAAATAATTTTGAAGGAAAAAAACATCGAAAATAAGTCATGACATACACAAGTAGTTATCCTAACCAATGTCAAGCATTTTAATCACATAGTGGGACATATGTGAGACTCTTCTCTGTATGAACATCAAGGATTCTATTGTGTAATGACTACTTTATGGTTATGTAAGGCTTTTCCTCCTCTGCTGTAGGTAGTGAGAGTAAATAAAAGAAATCACTTAGTTGATAAAGTAACCTGACTCAAATAATTTCAAAACAACCCTTAAAAACCTTAAAGTTTAAAGATTTTCAATCTCTTTTGTACACTCTCTCTGTTCTAGTTAATCAGAGTGGAAATAAAAAAGTGAAACACTTCTCACTTCTACTAGTGTTGATTTTAAGAATAAAATTTTGAATTTATTTTCACCTTGAAATTATAGAAGTGGAACAAAATGCAGTTTAATATTGACAGCAAAAATAAGTTATTGGCAGTCTTTTGATTTTTAAGAAGATATAGGTTATGAAACCATGCCAGTGAAAGTACCAGAAGACTTTTTGTTCAAAGATCTAATCTCTCTTTAGTCAGAACAGCTCTCCACATTGTCAAAAGCCCTGAACCAGTCTATTGCTCTCTGCCTCCTAGTTCTTTGAAAACCAGTGTTTCAAATCTTTGAAATAAGGAAGTTTTCAATAAGCATGTCTACCAAATCACTATATTAGAATATTCAACTTCATTTTTTTCTTGATTCAATTTTCTAACTAAATCACAAAGGAAATATGTTGAAGACATTTTATATATTAATATGTGTGGGTTATTTTCTCTCAACTTTTGGAATCTTGCATTAGAAAAGCATTCAATTAACAAGACTCCATTAAATATTTACTTTAAAATCGCTGAATGTTAAAGGAGAAAAAAATCCAATCTTCCATGGAACAGAAAGTGTTAGACAATGAAATAAGGCACTAAAACACTAGAACAGTTCAGTTAAATAAGTAGATCATTGGTCTGAAGTTATCTCTATACTTTAAGTTTCTACTTAATGAATAGCAACCTAACTTAGTGTATAATGAAATTGAAGCCTAAATTAATGTATTTTTTGTAACAGACAGGTTTTAACCAATCAGATGTAGCCATGATTCAGCTATCCCATGCTGTGGACAAGCTTCAGCAAAAAATGATGAGACCTTGCCCCTAAACATCAAATACCTTGCTGTAAGCAATCACGATATTTTTCTGTTTTATTTTCTGTTTACAAATACTCATTGCCCACATTGCCTAGAAGAACTCTCTAAAATCTTCTGATTTTGAGTACTGACCTATTCATGAATTGTTCTTTATTCAAGTAAACATTGATAAATTTAATTTGTCCAAGTTTTTAATTTAATATAACATAACATGTTAAATTAACAGGGCAGTATAGTAAGATAGGTAGAAGGGGCTTTACTACAAAATTTAGAATTTAAAATGAAATGAAGTCTAGATATAGTAGTGACTCATGCCTGTACTCCCAGTACTTTGAGAGGCCAAGGTGTGAGGATTACTTGAGGCTGCAGTGAGATATGATTGTTCCACTGCACTTTAGGCCTGGGCAACAGAGCACAGAGCAATACCCTGTTTCAAAAAAAAAAAAGGGAGCTGGGCTCGGTGGTTCAGCCTGTAATCCCGCACTTTGGGAGGCTGAGGTGAGTGGATTGCCTGAGCCCGTGAGTTCGAGACCCGCCTGGGCAACTTGATGAGACCTCATCTCCACAATAAATCAAATCAGCCGGGCGTGGTAGCGCATGCCTATAATTCGGCTACTTGGAAGGCTGAGGTGGAAGGATCGCCGGACCCCAGCAGGCGAGGCTGTGGTGGCCGGGAGTGGCCACTGCACTCCAGTCTGGGCGACAGAGTGAGACTTCGACTCAAAAAAAAAGTGGGGGGCGGGGAATGAAACCATGAAACCACTAAGAAGGAAATATATCTCTCTGAAACTTTTACCCAGTAGTCCATTTCTGTTTTAACATTTTTGACACTTCAACTCAGATAATAGGGCTGCAGCTTACCATCTTGAAGAAAAAAGTTACACAATAATGTGTAATGTCATTCATTTCCAAAAATGTTTAAAAAGATGCTGTAATTTCAAATTCAAGTTTACTAGTGGTAAGGCAGTCAATAAAGTTACAGTTTTATGAGATCTTCACGTGTAGTTTTTAATGCAGTTATTTTAAATAATTTGTTTCTATGTTTTACCAACAATAAATATCTTGGGAGTGAAGAAAGCATGACTATCTATGTGACTAGAAGTGTTCATACAAAGCCTGAAATTTCAACATGTTCAAGTGGATCTAGTATAAAATATTGTATATTTAGGCACAGGCTTCTATTTTGCAATAGTTATCTATTTATTTGTTTATTTATTTATTTATTTATTTGAGTCAAAAGTCTCACTCTGTCGCCCAGGCTGGAGTGAAGTGGCACTCTCACAGCCACCGCAATCTCCACCTGCTAGGTTCAGGGGCTCCTTCCGCCTCAACCTTCCAAGTAGCTGGAACTACAGGCACACGTCACCACATCCAACTAATTTTTTGATTTATTGTAGAGATGAGGTCTCGCCAAGTTGCCCAGGCTGGTCTCAAACCTGTGGGTTCAGGCAATTCTCTTCACCTTGGCCTCCCATAGTGCTGGGATTATAGGCATGAGCCACCTGCCACATTTTGTAATTTTTAAATCTGTTAAATGCATTTCATTGTTTTCTAAAAATATTTAATATATCCCATTCACTGATCTATTAGTGATTTTTGTCAAGAATATCATGTTTTAGCTTTCCCATATTTTATTATAAAGGATCATATAATCTAAGAAAAATGTTAACTTTGGAGTAATATTGTTATTCTCATAGTTACCTCTGTTAGACTTGGAGTAGAAGTAATTTTCATGAAAACAAACAGTATAGTCAGCCGTTTTCGGGTTTTTTTCACTATAAGAAGCCAGAGGTTTAAAATATATATACCCTGTTAATATAAAATTCAACTTTATAATAAACTAAATATCTAGAAATTTACATGCACCCACTAACTTTCCAGCGCTTACAATATACACAGGTAGAAAGTATGACTTCTTTCCTGCAGGAGGTACATAAAACTGGAGTATATAAAAAATAATTTGTAGCATTTTACACATCTATCAAGTGACGGGCTATCCAATAAATTCTGGGATCACAGAAATAAACCAGAATGGAAAACTTAAAACAATGAGGGGATTATTTCTATAGGTCTCTTGGTCTACTTCATATTTTTTATTGTCCTACAGGAAGTATGCTAACACTGAGTAAATATATCATCAAGATTAAATGAAATTGTCTTTAAATGAACTGCAAATATACCCTCACATATACCATATTTATTGTGAAGGAAAATATGTTCATTTATATTTTTATACAAAAAGAATTATGTAGACCTTTAAATTTAAATGCATCACTTCTAACAATTCTTCTATTTCTCTAAATGGGGGCTTTCTCATTTTCCAAGAAAGTTATTTCATACATTATGTTGACTTCTCAAGTCTCTAACTACTTTCTCCATCCTTTCTAATCCATCTTGAACCTTGACCAAGGTTTAAGTTTCTCTGAGAAAAACAGAAGACATCAAATGCAAGCCTTCTCATCTTCCCACCTCCAAACCATCCCTCCAATGGCATTTCCTTCCTTCTTTTTCTTCAGAGTTGCTACAGAGGAGAATACTCATTTGCTATGAAAGATCAATTTATCCATTTGTGTTCTATGTCTCAAACCTATTCCCTGCTTCAGTATTCACAATTCTCTCTCTCTCTCTCTCCCTCTCTCTCTCTCTGTTTATCTCTGTCTCTCTCTCTCTCTCTCTCTGTGTGTGTGTGTGTGTGTGTGTGTGTGTGTGTGACTATTTCACCTTATCCTTATCTACTGGGTAATTTTAATTAGCAAAAAAAATATGTATCTCTAATCCTTTATCTTACATGCACCCTTCAAATGTTCATGTTCCATTTTACTATTAATCTTCTTAAAACATTTGCTTACACTCTCTGACTTCCTTACTTACGATTCATTCCTCAGTGCATTATAACAAGGCTTTACCCACCAATTCACTGAATTTGTTTTTATCAGCAACCTCTGTGTTTCCAAATTCAATGTAATATTTTCTCATCTAATCTTCAACTATCTCAGCAAAACAAACAAAATAACACAACATAAATAAAATAAATAACCAATACAACATAAATAACAAAACTCCTTATGTAAGTAGAACAGATAGATCTTGAATGTCTTCACAAATCACAAGTGGTAACATGAATAAAATTACATCTGTAAAATTTTAAAGAAAACGTTTATGACAAAAATTCTATACAAGGCCAAGTGACATTTCATATGTGAAAGCAAATGAATAAACTTATCTTACAATATCAGAAAATCTGCCATGCATGTATATTTCTGCAAAAAATGTTCAAAGTTATAATTCCTCTTAATGAACAGACTTGCAGGAAGCACTTGAAATCTAGTACTAAGTAATGAGTTTTCAAAATCAGTGTAATACATACTCACATAGAATTATAGTCAACTTCTAAAATATGTTTATTGAAAGAGAAAGAGTATATAGTATAATAATATTCGTAATTAAATAAAAAACAGTTTTAAATTCTAAATTATTTCACAAACAGTCATGGATGGAAAAGCAGGGGAGGTATATAAAAACATATTCAAGTTTTTAAATTTCTCAACAATATAAGCTTTTAAAAATTTGAAGTGTAAAGTAAGCTTATTGGAATTTTTTAATAGTGTGTACATAAGTCCCAATGTAAGAAAACATAACCTGAATTATGCACTTTTGGATAAAGAAGAACTTTCTAACCATAAAAGTAATGGGAGGGGACTCACTTCATAAAAATTAGGAACTCTTGGGCGTCAAAGTACATTATAAATACAAGTAAAATGTAAGCCATGAAAAATAGTTTCCAAATTGTTGTAGACAAAATGTTTTTAAAAGCCATACAAATTGGTAAGAGAAGCATGACATACCAGTTACCATTAATATAGTATCTTGCATATATCCTTATAAATATTAGTGATTTGTCACAGAACCATATCCTAGAATCAGTTTGAGTCAGGTCTGTTTTAAGTAGCCATAAGCCTTACTTGTTTATTCTTTTTGATTGTTTGTTTTTCAGAAATGAAAAAACAAAATAGGTCTCAAACCTATTTCCCCGCTCCAGTATTTACAATTCTCTCTCCCTCTCTCTTTCTCACTCTCTCTCTTTCTCTCTCCCTCTCACCCATTTTTTTCTTTGTATTTGTGAAGTGTGCCAAATAATTATTCAATGCCAAATAGTCTAATTTCATTTCAAAATTAATCTGTTGATTCTTTGAATTATTTTTGTTACATTTTTCTGGGTATGCCAAAATTAGGTTCTTAAAAGTAGAGTTCATAGAGCATGTGTTTTGGTGCAGTCCAAGTGGAAACATTGGGTCGTCTGGAACCAAACTTGCAGAAGGGAATTATTTCCTCTTAAAAATATAGCATGTATATAAGCATAGGATACATACATACATATATATCCTATGCTTATCCCACACTTATTTCTTACATGAATAATTAAAAAAAAAAAGTGGGAGCAAGGACTTTTAACATTCAGCCTGATGATTTTTCTCCGATTTCTGAATGTTTATCTACTGCAGCATTTTTTGCTTTTTTTTTTTTTTATATGTGGCAGATGTGGTGAAGTTAATAAAATGTAAGTTTCAGGCATTCTCATTGCCATGTGTCTATGACAGGGCCCTCAAAGGGTTCCAACAATGTGTTCATGTGATTATTTGTATATTTCAAGTGTGCAGAAAAAGATATTTGAAGTGCAATCTGTTGCCTTGTTCCTTCGACACTGACCTCCTCTCTCCTGTTTGGTGACATTGGATTGGCAGGGGCACTTGGGAGACCCACCTAAGCAAAAGCTGCATTTGGCAGGGTTTGTTCCTGTGGTTCCCAAGCATTTCTGTGTCAGGTGAAGCAACTGATGGCTACCAGCAATATATGTGAAAGGCTTCCAGGACGTCTACAATGGGGAGTTTCCCGGGGCTTTGACACAGGAATGCTGGGCCAGAAGTCATACTGCTATCTGTGTTCTGTAATCTTCCTGCCCCAGAAATATGTGGACGATAGAGGAGAAAGAAATTTAGCAAGTATGAAGACAGAAACAAGCTTGTGACAATTTCTTTTGTCATGGGAACTTAGGATTCTCAGTGGAAGATTTTATTTTCTCAATACCTTACCAATTTCTCTCCTATCAAAAATATATTTGATAATACGATATATGACATTATAAATTTTTGTCCATGAATTTTTTTTGGAGAAGAATCTCATTGAGTAAATTGTATAAACCCTATGTTGGCTAAAACACACACACAACACACACACACACACACACACACACACACACACACACACACACATCTGCAGCAACCTTGCAAACTATAACTCTTGCCCGTCTTTGATCAAGCACAGTGTCATTCTCCTCGGCCCTCTCATCACACCCTACAGTCTCTGAAATGCCTTGTCCTGACAATGTCAATTCCAGATGGAATAGCATGCAAATTAATGACTAGAAGAGCAAAGTAGCCATAAAAATAGTGTTGATTTTTTTGGTTTTTGTTTTCTGTTTTGAGTCAGGGCTCATTCATCGCACAGGTTGAAGTACAGTAGCACTATCACTGCTCAGTGCATCCTCAACCTCCAGGACTCAAGTTATCCTTCCACTTCATCCTCCAGAGTAGTTGGGACTACAGGTGTACACCACCACACTCAGCTAATTTTTTTTTTTTTTTTCTGTGGAAAAGAAAATTCCACAGAATTTTCCACACAAATTCACTGTTGCCCAGGCTGGTCTCACACTCCAGGGCTCAAGCAATCCTCCTGCCCGGCCTTCCAAATTGCTGGAATTACAGGCATAAGCCACTGCGTCCAGCCTCAAAAAATAAGTCTTTGACAAATTTTCTAACATATTCATCAGAGTTAATATATGCAGTATGAGCCTAATTTGGTTATATAAGTATCTTGCTCCATATAGTGATGAGATAACTTAAAAAACATGAGTTACTTCAATATATCACCTATATTCAGATGGATTTTGTATATGTTTCAGAATTATTGATCATATGAAAATGCTAAAAAAAAATTTTAAAAAAACCTGTGCATCCTAAAGTTTATTTGCAAATGTGTTACTTTTTGTTTTTATGTTTTAGAAATTTTATTTTAGATACAGGGGGTACCTGTTTGTTACATGGACATATTGAGTGGTGGTAGGGATTGGGCTTCAAGTGGCCCATTCCCTAGATAGTGAACATATACCCAATAGGTAACTTCTGAATCATAACCTTCCTCACCACCTCCCCTCTTTTATAGTGTCTCCAGTGTCTATTATTCCCATCTTTATGGCCATTTAGCTCTCACATGTAAGTGATACCATTCAAGGTTTGGTTTTCTGTTATTGAATTAGTTCACTTAGGATGATGTTCTCCAGCTCCATCTATGTTGCTGCAAATGACATGATCTCATTCTTTCTTGTGACTTTATAGTAATCTCTGGAGTATATGTAACACATTTTCTTTATCCAGTAAGTTGTTGGTATGGACTTAGGTTGGTTCCGTGACTTTGCTATCGTGAATAGTACTGTAATGAACATACATATACAGGTATCTTTTAAATATAATGATTGTATTGTAAACATTTTACTATAAATTTTAATTAGCTGGAAAGATTACAATTTCTTAAATATTGCAATTTAAAATAAATCTGTTCCATGAAATTTAACACTACCTCATTGGAAACATCCATTAGTAAAACTGATTTAAAAAGTTTTTTAATGTTTAGAAATTCCACTTTGTATCCACTCTCCTTCAATTTACATTTTCATTCTACCTCCCCTTAGAATTTTAAACGAATATAAAATTATTTATTGATTACTATATCTTTTTTCTCCTAAAAATATATATTTCATGTAATTTTTTGCAGTTTCCTATAATCACCAGTGTCTAAATGCTTTAAAAATTCAAAATTTACTTATTATTATAATTATTATTGGTACACAAGATGATCAAAACAGAATATGCTATATATTTTGATTAAAATAATTAAAATAAATAAAATGTTATTTTAAGGTCACATATCAATGTGCTAAATAAAGTTTTCCCTTAATGGTTCATATGTTCATGGATAAATACTGCTTACTACTAAATATGACAACATTGTCAATTTCAGTTTTTCTTGTCACATTTTTGATGCAAGCATTATAAAAATTTTTCACCAAAATAAGTAGCTGGGAAAGGAGAATGCTTATTTATAGTAACATCACTGAATTCACTGAACAGAGTTACATGGTGGAAATCACAAAGTGGTCTATGAAAAAAATGTGTAAATATTAACTGATCTCTCAGTTGGGTCCTATTTTTTAGAGAAGCATTTGGAAACCACCTGACTTACAAAAGGACTTTTAACCAGTTAGTGAACCAATTCCCATTCTCAAAATCTGCAAGTATGTACATATATCGAGTTGTTCTCTATTTGATGCTCCAAAAGACTTGGAACGTCTGGGAGCAATGCCCATGGCAGGTTTCTTTCTCTCTCTTTTTTTTAAATTTGTTTATTTATTATAAAGATGTAGGGTAGAATTTAAGGTTAGGTATACAAACATTGACCATGTAGGTACCTTTGTTGATGAGGTATGCCCCTCCCTCCCCTAGCAGTTTTCCCCAACTGCCAGTCCCAATCCCCCTTCCCCTGACAGTTTTCCACTGCTGCCCATTGTTTTCTTATAGCATTATAATTGTTCGAGGTCACCTTATTTGTGAGAACATATGGAACTCAGTTCTTTGTTTTTGTGATAAATCACTGAATATGATCGACTTCAAATCCATCCAATTTGCTGCAAAGTCCATATATTTATTCTTCTTTATGGCTGCATAATATTCCATTGTGTATATGTACCACAGGCTTCAAAGTGTGTGATAGGTAAAAATTTGTGATGAAGGAAGCTTTCTCAGGTAAATTAGCTTGAGGAAAGAAAACAAATAATTTCTTGAACAAGCCTTGCTTGCATAGCCTAAAGGATCCCCAGCTATGCACACCAGAGTTGGAAGATGTCTGTTGTGGACAATTGCAAATAACTTCCACACAGGACCCATGCTTCCACAACCTGATTTATTTTCCAGAGTTTAAATATGCAGATTTAATTACACAGATCAGATCTTGTCACTCTCTGCTTAAATGAACATCAATTACTTCTCTGTTTCAGTTACAATGGTCTCCTTTGTGTTTCCAAAGCAAGGCAAGTCCTTTCCTGCCTCAGGGCCTTTGCCTTGTGGTTTTCTTCAAGTTGGACAGCTAATTTTCTAAAGACCATATCACCCTCATCCTGGAGATGTCAACTCAATGTTTCCTTCTCTGAAAGACCTTTAATGACCATTCCATCCAAAATAGGACTCCTATGATTCTCCGTCTCATTCATTTATAGCAATGATCTGTAATTTGAATAAAGCTTCTTGTTTATATGCATTTACTTACATACTGCCTGTCACCTCTGCTGGACTGTAAACTCTGAATGACTAGAACAATATTTTGGCAACTGACCCCACGTAGCTAGTAAAGCATAGTAGGTACCCAATAAATATTTGAGTTGAAATGAATTAGTTGTAGCCATATTTTGGTTTTTTCTAAAGAATGAATGGGAGGAGGATACATAGGAGAAAGGAAAGTGCCCAACAATGAGGGAAAAATTGTTTTTAATCCTAGGATGCAGTCTGTGAAAAAGAATTACATCTACATTTTTAGATAACACACGAATTTCTCCCACTGTTCTTCTCTGGGTTGCTCCAAAGCAGCAGAGGTAAATATTGAACAAATTTCATGGGATTATTTTTGACTCCCATATAAAAAATAATCTTAAGAAGCTTTTAAAAAGTTACAAAAACAAAGCCTAGTAAATATAAGATTGAATGCTATCATGCAAACATTTATATTAGTGAGAACCAATAAAATCCTCGTACATTTCTTGAGATTTATACTACATATTGCTTATTTGTAGACTTTTAAAACATAAATGTTACATGTGTGTACAACTGTGTAATAAATAGTTGATATTTTCTTATAGTTCATAGAATATTTTCTACAACTCTACTATATATTTATCAGATATTTATGATAGAAAAATATTGGTATAGATCTGCTTTCTCTAAATTTGTAAAACCAAAAAGACCAGTCTGATTTTCTGTAAACATTATATACATATTTACTAAATGAAAATATGTATAAAGTTGAATAATTTGTTAGTACAAACCAAAAATAGTTTATAACCCAGATTATTTATGGAAGATGTATGTGTTATTCCTTTCATTATTATACTGACAGAGATGGGTACAGAGGTTGGTGTTGGGAGGTTATAAATTTTATAGGAAGTGATGAATTTTATACCCTGTGGAATGTAAAAGTTTTGCATTTATAATCTCCCTATATAATGCACAATGTAGTGAATTTGTAACCCCACATATTAGGTGCTGTGCAGTAATGTCACTCTGCTGGAATGTGCTTCCAGGAGGGGTCTCTAGGAGATGCCTTATTTAGACTGGAATGCACATTCAGGAAGGTCTCTAGGAGATGCCTTATTTGGACTGGAATGCACACTCTGGAGGGTCTCTGGATGGGATCAAGTGGCTATGTTAAATTAGCTAACTTGCTCATTCTGCTTCTGTAAACCCCGCTGGGATTATGTGATTGGTATATTTGAATTTCCCAGGCTCGCAAGGTAGGCAGGCTTTAACCTATTTAAAGGCAGCCTCTGCCATAGCTTGAAGCCCTCGTTTTGTGTCTGCGTGTCTGGTGAGTGGTCCCAGTCGGCAGAACCTTGGCTAATAAACTTCTCCCTTGTTAAATTGTGTGTCGGCGCCGTGAATTAAACACTCGGACCCCACTCCATTGGTACTGCAATGCATTGATGACCATACAGATTCTCTCCTCACAGAGTTTATATATTTTAGGGTAAATAAATAATTAAATAAGTACTTGCAATATGTTTAAAAGAGTGCTATGATATAGGAAACAGAATGATGTGGGAACAAAAAAGGGACAACCATGTAGGGAGGAAGGTAAGGAAATGACAGGCATTGAGCGGGAAGAGTATTCCATGGAACACTGTGTTGCCTACTTAATGATAAATAGTTGATGTCTAACAGATTTGCTCTGAGATTTTTTCACTGTATCCAATAGAAAGGTTGGGATGGGTTAAAAAAAACCCCACCTTCCTCTAACTAATGGAAAGTTAACAGTATTTTAATCAAGTAACTGGATAATTCTGAAAAGTAAAATTGACATGGGTCATGACAATATTCCAACTAGTCTGTGAAAGGGATTCAATCCCAGGACTGATTTCTGGTTCCTGTGTGTTCCCATGCCTCTTTGGAGTCTTTTCTGTAGCTATCACTGATCATGATCCTAGCTTGGATTTAGGAATGATTACACCAATCAGGTAATAGAATCCATCATTATGACTTCTCAAATTCCCTGGCCTCCAAAAGCAGTCTGTGGTTCATCTTACTTTGCTAGAAGTTGCAGACTTGTGGTTTTGGAGCTCTCACATGAGTTGTTTGATGAGACAAGCAATGTGTTCAGGTATGAATTGACATTCATATGCCTTTTCCTTAAAACTTCAGAACTGCAGGGCTCCGTGGCTCAGCCTGTAATCCCAGCACTTTGGGAGGCCAAAGCAAATGGATTGCCTAAACCCGTGGGATCGAGATCAGCCCGGGCAACTTGGCGAGACCTCGTCTCTACAACAAATATAAACATAAGTAAAAAAAATTAGCCAGGCGTGCATGCCTGTAGTTCCAGCTACTTGGAAGGCAGAAGGCTCACGGGAGCCCAGTAGGAGGATGCTGGGGTGGCTGTGAGTGTGCCACTGCACCCTAGCCTGGGCAACTGAGTGAGATTCCAATTAAAAACAAAACAAAAACTTCACAACCGTAAATAACCTAGTTTTAGAAAATTAATCTGATGGGAAATTTTTCTTTTCTTTAAGTATACCATATTACCTTTGGGAACTTAATTTTCAAGGAGTCCTAAATGGCTAAAAGAAGAATGGAGAATCCTGAGTTCTATCATTTTAAGTCACAGATGTTACCAGACTAACTCTATTCCTGCAACGTACCTTTCACGGCCAGCTGTGTCTCTACAGTATTCTAGCCAACCTTCTTATTTTGAACACCAACATTTCCACCAATGAATAGTAACTTCTAGCATTTCGATGTTAATTTACAATTTAATGTTTGGGGAAGATAAGGCAGCTATAGATTTAGGGCAACCTATTCCAAAATGCGGGCTTTTGGTTTTTTGTTGTTATTGTTTTTAGGTATTGTTTTTATATTTTTCCAAGTGCTAACTAAGCAGATACTTTTTGAGTTGCTCAAAGTGTGTATTTCTGATCTGATCACTTAAAATATTAATTTTTCCTGTGGTGTAAATTTAAATATTTAACTTTATTCTTTTGGGACTGCTATAACAAAATACCATTGATTGGGTTGTTATAAACAAAAGAAAGTTATTTCTTATAGTTGGAGGTTGAAAAGTTCAGGATCAGGGTTCTGTGTGATTAGGTGTCTAGGAAGGGCATACTTCCCTCATAGATAGCTGTCTTCTCACTCTACTCTCACATGGTGGTAGGGGATAGTTAATTCTCTGGGTTGTCTTTTATAAGGGCATTAATTTCCTTATGAGGGCAGAGCCCTAATAGTCTAATCACCTTCTGATGCCCTTCCCTCCTAATACTATGTTAGGGGTTAGGATTTCAACATGTGAATTTGAAGAGAACACAGATATTCATATTATAGCAATGTCAAGCTGTAATGTTGAGGTATTTTAAATTAAATATAAATTACAGACAATATAAGAATTTTAAATAATATATACAAATTAAATACATATTAAATTAAAATTAATGACTAATAATATAACACTCTTGGGTGAAAAGCTCTCTGAACATTAGTTTCTTTAACTCTAATAGTTTTTAAATTGTCCAGTGAAAAGCAACTATTAAAATATCTTAGATAGGAAATAACACATCTTTTTGCTCTTTCTGCTACTATTTTAAGAAAGATAGTAGTCAACTTGCTCCCATGGAATATCTGGCTGTCTTCCAGATGCACAAAGTATATTACACAGAATTAATATACTTGATCATTTATTAAGTACCTACTTTCTGCCATTTCTCTAATCCTCATCACAATATAGTCATGAAAACTCCCCTTATTACCACGAAAGATGCCCATTCTATGCACCAAGTTTGTCTTGCATCCATGTTAGAACCTCTCCTCTTTAAGGATAAGGGGAGAAACATTCTTTGGAAGTTTCTGTACTCAACTATAGTTACAAAGGTGATTGCTGCCTTCAGGCCTTTGTGGTATAGCAATGACCAATGACTGTATTAGTCATTATTAGCCAAGAGTAATAGGATTAGGAGGTAAGCACCATTCTGATTTTGTTGGTGTTAATATAGCCCAGCACAGCTGGGCAATATTCTAGAACACTGGTCAAGTCATAATTCTTACCTCTGTTAAAATTGAACAATGGCTTGCAAACCATTCTGTGTTTCTGTTTTTGTTTTGTTTATCATTTGGGGAATGCTGACCTGTGATGTTAATATAATTTCTTAAAATGTAGAAGGCTGAACTATTGCTCAGTAATTTAATGTTACCTTTACTAAGTAAGATACAGCAAAAATAAAAACAAAAAAATTGAGGTGAACCCAAGTGGGTTCACAAGGAGTGAACATGGCCTCTTGCACTCTTACCTCAGTCTAAGGAATGACTTTGACTCTGGGAAAACAAGAACCCAATATTAATATATTCTAACTAGTTATCTCTATATCCTGATACAAATTGAAAATTTATGTTTTCAAATATTCCTTAAATTTAGATTTTATTTTAAAAGATCCATCTATTCTCTATTAGCTTGTGTAATTATCTGAAATTAAAGACTAAGTAAATCAAGAAAAACCCAAAGAAGCATATAAAATGTTTCCGTGCCAGACAATATCCCGCATTTTTTAGAAAGTGTTCCTCTCTTTTCCAAGATTCGTTTTACATCTTGTCCTCAGGGTTACATAGGAGAAGAGAGAAAAAAAAAAATATCAAGAACACACAACTGGATTTGGCTTCCACAGATGCACCATCTGTCTCCCCCGCTTTTTCCATTTTTGGCAGTGTTGCAAACCCAGCTTCCTGGAGTGTTGCTGCCAGAGCAGATTGTGCAGGTGTGAGCCCCCAGCATACACCCGCCCTCCTACATTAGAGCAGAGGACCCACCGGGCTCCCTCTTGTTCTATTGGGCCAACTTCAGAAGTCCCAATTTAAGTACTGATCCACACCAGGTTTAAAAACATGGAGAATGTGCTATTCCTTGCACTAATTTTCCCAGTAACGTCAATAAGATTCTATATCCACAATAAGCAAATGAATTAGGACAGTCAGAACTGCTCCTTCATTGGCTGACGTGTCACAGTGAGAAATCCTGATTACTAACAGGGACTATGGAAACAAGCTGAGAACTCCCCAGCAGCTTGTCATCCACTGCAGACCCTTTGATGATGTCAGAGAAACAACAGTGGAAAGTGTGTCTGTGCCCGAAATGGGAGGTCACCTTAGCTTAGAATGGAAGTCAGCTTTCAATTTGACATTTTATTAAAAGTGTTGTTTTTAATTTTTTTCTGATTATTCATTGGGATGTAAAATGCAGTTGAAAAGATATGTATAAAACAGGCAGACTTTTTTTCTCTTTTTTGCCCCATCTGCCTCTTAGGAAGAGTAACCATTTTCATAACCCAGTTGCTTCACTGTTTGTTTTTGCTACTGTTTTTACTGGGATGGCTGTGGACCAATCATCAGAACTTGGGATGGATGTCAGGAAACTGCAGTTCCTGCCTTGAGCTCATTGCAGCTTGCTCATATTTCACCACACAACTTTTCTCCCTAGCAGATGAAAATGTTCCTGCCTCCCAGAAAAGTTCTGAGCATCCATAAAAGATCTTTGATGTGCTCTTCAGAGAGTTCAGGATTGTACTAGAAAGATAAAATATATTCCATTTGGATAAATCAGAAGAAGGCAATCGATTTTTAACTTGGAAAATATATTAAAGGACAGAGAAAGCAATAGAAGAACATGAGACCTCTCCTCTAGGCTGTAGTTCTGAGTATACAGCCGTGCATTCATTCCCAAATGAGAATTACCTGACGTACTTTAATACAATACCTCAAATCTAACTTCTGTCTCATATTTCACTCGCATAATAAACTATAAAGCACTTACATTCAAGGCAATGCCAGGTTGTTGTCATTTTTCCCCTTCCTTCTTAAAAAAAGAATTAAACATCAGCATTCATTTATAAGCCTATATTTAATCAGATACTTCCAAGACTTACTTGACCATTCTCTGAAAAAAGTCATAAGCTCTCACTTTCATAATTAAGAATCTCATTCTATTACAAAGTGGAAACTCTTTCTTCCATGTCATTTTTGATCAAATGGGGCCCATTAGAGTATATTTACTTAGCCAGCTTACTTATTTCCTGGAATCTGATTTTATAATTCTTACCCTTTCTAGATCTCATGAAAACACAACTTTTGAACTTCCTTCCTAAAGCCTTTTTTAGGATGGGAAGCCAATCATGTGTGATGGATGGTTTAGATGGCGGTAAAGCTCAAAAGCTTACACACAGGGTGATTCAGGTAAATTTAGAAATTCAATTCACTTCTAGAATTCAAATACATCAAGCTATGAAATGTGTGTTTGTAAATGTGTTTAGGGGGTTTTAAGTGAATATCATTTCACCTTGCTATTTGAAAAGAATAGAGTCCTGCATAATATCAACTGTGTTTTGACCCAGACTGCATTGCCCTAAAATAATTTTTAAAAAAGAATGCCAAGCAAGATTTTCATTTAGTTCAACTCTCTAAGAGTCACTAACAAACAAAACAAACTTCAAAGCAAACTATCACAGCTTTCTGCCAACTTTGCCAACTAACTTTACAGGCAGCTGAGTACTTTGAACTTTTAATTTTGTTTGCAAAGCTTAGATGTAATTGGGTATATCTAAACCATTCCTGATTTAGTATCACCAGCCCATAAATTATAGCTGAATACAGTGATCAGATCACAAAAATGATGAAGCATTGATCTTTGAAGTTTGGTTGTTAACACATCTCAATCAGTAAGACTTCAAAAGGTTAAGGTGGGCCCCTCAATCACCTTTGCTTACCTGGCCGGTTCTCAGCACATCTTCATAAACAGGCTAGAGGCACTTGTGTTCTGTCAATGAGACCACGTCCATGTTTTGCATAGTAAAACTTTACAAAGAGTTTGCTACCTGCAAATTATTCTGAAGTGAACCAAAAATTTATGTTCTTAAAAATAAACATTCTCCTTTGAGATTCATTTATCTGTGTCTATCTAATTTGCTTGCAAATACTAGCTATTCTGCCTTCAATATATTATTTGTTTTTATTCAACATAAATTCCATGAATCATGATTTTTTAAAATCCTTTGAGATTTGGCTATTATTCCTACACTTAGATACAGCACTAACATTCTTTTCCCACATGCCCACCCCCACATATACACACAAACAGAAACGAAGGCCTTCTCTATTTTTATCTTTTCCTTATAGAAGCTTCACTGGCATTTAAGTGTCTGGTTATGCAACAATGCCATTTATTTGTTATCGTTAACAGTTCAAGGACAAAAGAGTGTTAAAAATTATTCACAGCAAGCTTTTAAACATCGAGAGCTTCTTCCTTTAAGGCCCAACACAAGAATAAGGAATTAATTGTTCAGATGTATTTAAGAGAGACTTAAACCTGAGGAGAAACTCCCAGCAGTTAGGGTAACTATCCAAATATCTAACCTAGACACTTTATAAACTAGTTGAAGAGGGTTTAGGTGAAAGCTTGACTGAAGGTGGTGGGATAACCTAAAAAATCTCTTGAAGTCCCACAGAGTCTGATTCTACGTTAAGCAGACCACAGACCACACACAGACATTTTTTATGACACAGCTTCCTTGAATATTTGTTTTCTTTAGGGAGCAGATGGAAAGGCAGAAAAAGCCTTTTTTTCATCATAACAGAGTCTTACAAATGAAGATGACTTTACAATAGAGATAAAATTACTACCATAAAAAGAAAATATGTTTATCTATCAACTTGACATTGAATTCAATCCAAAGTTAAGAATAAAAAGTAAGAAAGGTTTAAGTTTTCTGTCTCATTTTTACTAGAATATTTATCTTCCCAGTTACTACATCAAGAGTTCTCTTTCATTCTTTTGGTGGATATTGGTAGCACGTTGCTCATGTTTAGTCTGTACCATTACAGCTTTTATGGCTGGATTTTGACTCAGAAGGATAATTCCAAATAAGGTATCGTGAGAATTTATAAGCTCAGTACTGTGGGACAAACATACGTTATATTCAAGCAAAGGGAATTTCCTTAAAATGATGAATTCATGGCTGTGCTATTTTTGTGGCCCAAGAATGATTTATAAATAGCTCTAGGAATGATTATAATAAGTTTCCTTCTGTTACTGTATAAGGGCCAATAAGCTAATGATGTTACTGAGAGCAAGCTTCATAAATTTGTGAAATTTTAAGAAAGGCTTTTCTGAGCACACAGCTAGCTACTCATGAAAAATTAACAAGTACAGTCTAGGCCAAAGATAAAGACACATTACATTATGACAATCTAAAGCGTCTTTATTTTCAAATAATATTTTTACTCAATATATTTATTACAAATGCAAAAATTGAAGAAAGTAAGTTTGCTCTAGCTGATCCACCCCCCTTTCAGAAATCTTTATTTAAGAAATATTTGGCCAGTCTCGGTGGCTCAGTCTGTAATTCCAGCACTTTGAGAGGCCAAGGCTAGTGAATTGCCTGAGCCGCGGGTTCGAGACCAACCCAGGCAACTGGCAAGACCTTGTATCTACAATAAATCAAGGTGGAATGATATTCACTTAAAACCCCCTAAACACATTTACACACACACATCCCATAACTTGACATATTTGAAACCTGTTGGGCTCCAGCAATCCTTCCACCTGTCTTTCATGTTATGCTCCAACCAACATACACTATTTTCAGTTCCTTGACTTGTCATATTTTGCCTTGCCTCTAAGTCTTTAATAAGCTTTTTCTTTCTTCCTTTTGGATAAATGTCTTTCTAAATTTTCTTCTCAAGTATAATTTCTTTTTATCTGTCAAAATTCATCTTAAATATGACATTCCAAAGAAAATTTTCTCAACTTATTCCACACCAACTGCCATATATTATTCACACACTTATGTAATTTTCACACTTTGATGTAATTTTCCATTTAATTGCACTTTTCCCCATCCCCTTGTGATGGCTTTCATCTCATTGTTTTTCAAGATTTCTGGACACTCTTCTCTATGGTAGACCATAAATTCTTGTTAATAAATGAATGAAAACACACTACTATGTATGTCCAAATTCATTCATGATGTTTCCAAGTGAAGAGAAATAATTTTCAGTGGTTGCTTAGAAAGAAAAGCTATTTGAAGACTCCTGTTAGTTAATTTCAAATCCCTCCACATAAGCTGATATTGATGCCAAAAACGTAAGAGCTCATGAGCAAAAAGCTATAATTCTTACCTATTTCACTGAGATTAAACTATCCACACACCAAAAAAAAAACAACAGCAAAATAAACAAACCCAAAATATGGCCTTAGCTATAGACATGAAACTACTTGTTCCACAGTTTGGAAAATAATCAAGGATTAAGATTCTATTTCTCAAGATACATGGATTTGTGGACAAAAATCAGCTCTACAACAGAAGGATTAATTGTTAGAACATCTGGCATCTGAAAATATAATAGAAAAAAAACTTTGAGTAGTTGATATTAAAGAGAAACTTGTAAAGTTGAAAAACAAAAGCAAGACTGATCAAGCTTGTCTGAAATGTTTTGATCAAGAAAACAGTTCTACACAAACTGTTTTTTATTAGAAAAGGTATTAGCATTTAGCAGGATAGTGAATCTGCTTGGACTCCCAATGAAGTTGTTATAGAAATGTTATTGTCACAGATAAATAGCCCTGATGTACACATGGCACTCTTGCCATATTGATAAGAATAAAATATCTGTGTTCTCAGTTGCCACTGCAGTACTAATTCAGTTGGCTTTATTCCATAAGCTAACTTTTTATCAGCATTATGTTTTGTGCCCCATCTGTCAATAACAGTGTTGAGGTACAGTGTATTTTGCATTAAGAGCTTTCATTTTGCACTGTACAACATTGATACATATCCAATACCACATATGAGCTATGTAGCTATGTATAAATTACATAACTTCTTTTACCTCTTTCTCCAAGAGACAAGAAATTAAAAGAATATATATACGGTATACACATACATGTGTGTGTATATATGTGTACATATATGTGTGTATGTATGTGTATATATACATACACATAAAGTCATATATTTGGGGGTCATATGTGCCAATGACATTACCTTATATAATACAACAAAGCAATTTGATTGGCAAAATTTTATTTAATGTTCTCCTATTAAAATAAAAACAAAACTGGATGCCTGTAGTTCCAGCTACTGGGAGACTGGAGCAGGAGTTTGATCACTTGAGCCCCAGAGTTTAAGGCTGCAGTGAGCTATGATCACACCATTGTACTCCAGCCTGGGTGACAGCGTGAGACCTTGTCTCTAAAAAATAATAATAATAAAAACAGCAATAATAATAAAATCTCAGCTAGATTTTACTATATATTAAACACTCTTCTTAATACTTGACAATCATTTATTCATTTAAAATTCATTTATTGACTTATAGCAATCTATAAAAATAGTTAATATTATCATTGCCAGATGAAGAAACTGAATTATAGAGAATTTATGTGACGTGCCCAGGGTTATTTAGTGGCAAGGCTAGGATTCAAACCCAAAGCAGTTTGGCTTCTGAATATATGTACTTAAATATTACACTCTACTGACTCTCAAGTTTTAAGTGGAATGTCTATTCTGGAGTGTGAAAGCTACTTTTCATTTTTATGGACCCTATCCACATTCAAATAATGAAGAGAACAAGAATGGATTGCAAGTTTATGATAGATGGTTGTTATTTTACTGTCAGTGAACCAAATTCCAATTCAAACACTAGAAGCCGCTGGCCTGTTTCTAATAAAAACAGAATACAAAATAAAACATAAATCACTAAAATCTCTTATAATGTACTTCCTTAAAATCAGCTTCTAAAGGAATATAGCCTCTATATTTGCAAGAGACAATAAAAGAAGTTAAATATATAGTAAGATTGCCTTGGAGTATGATTCTAAAATTTGATAAAATGTCTGTGGTGACACGCGATCTTCGAGAAACTGAAAAACAATTATTACCTTATCTTTTGGCAGCCAGGAAGAAGGGAAGTATTATTAAGTGGTGCACAAAAAAAGATTGGTATGTTCATCGAGAATCTTCTAAATTAAATAGAAAGGTAATACACCTTTTCTGCATTAACATTCAAACAATTCCCTGAGGAAAATGGAAAAGCTGTAGTTCGCATAGCTGTAATGAATTTTGTGGTGGTCATTAGTACTGTTGACCCAAGCACATGGTTGGGTCACAATTCTTTATTTTTTAACTTGAGAAAAGCCATGTGACACATTTCACTTCCGGGCACAGGTTTAAGAGCTTATGTGATTTTGACCATGTTTTCTTCTTTTACTACTCTTAGCATACACACACATCCAGAGGCTGTCTTTGTCAGACCGAAATGCTCCCTGAAAATGATGAGCAAGGAACTGGACACATCCAGCACCACATGGATGAGAAAAACAAGTTTATTTTAAGTTTCTGGGATTTAGGATTTTGCTAGTGATGATGCTACTTTATCCTAATCTATGCATTCAGACAAATACAAATGTTTCTCCACATCTTCAGGTTTGCAAGAAAAAGTTGCACTCATATTTTCTTTAACAGAAACAAAATTTAACTTAAAGCTTCCATTTCATTGGGCTGGCAGTACATGTAACTTTATTCTGTATTGGAGTTCACTTTCATTCTGACATAGTTTATTCTGATGTTACTAGCTTCTGTTCTCTGACTGTATAAAGTCAGGGAATTCCCTTTGGTGTTTTCTTCCCATTGGTTTCTCCAGAGAAAACCATCCAGGCATATATGGTATTCAAATACGTATAAGGTATATACATGCCATATAGGTATTTGAAGGATAGGCTGGACTGCTTTCTTAAAGTCTGTTTGTGTCCAGTAATCTTGTTGGATTATGGCCAGTCTTCTATCTAGTCTCATCATGCAGACAGCTGTCTCCTGACATTCTACCTTCATCTCAGGTCTTAACACTTTTAACACATTGAACGAAGAAAGATTGAAGCATTATGGGGACTTGAACTTAGATAATTTGAGAAAAGAAAATATATTAAATTATTTATCTTTATCTGGGTTATTATGAACATATATTAGTAATTCACTTAGGATTTGTATATTTTACTATGTGAATGTTATATGCCAACAAAAAGTTTAGAGAAAACAAAATGTGGTTTTGAAATTGGGCTCAGGATTTGGAAGAGTCTCTTCCACCTGAAAGCCTCAAAGAGTAAGTCTCATGAGCTTCAAGGTAAAGTAGTGCCTATGACCTTGAGGACCTCTCCTGACCTCTGCAGCCTTCTCAGGCTGAGTAGATTCTCTCTCTCTCTCTAATCCCAGGATAATCCTCTCCAGACATTGGGAATTTCAATAACAAAAGTCAGAAAGGGGCCTGTTTTTAATTTCCCCTGAGGGAATGGAATATATAGTCTAACTACTGAGAATGGAGGAAAGATGATTATATCAAGAACTGTCGGAATTAATGTCCCAATAATTTATCCTGTCACATATCAATGTAAAGAGAAAGCTACACACATTGTGTAGAACTGCACTGCAGTTGATCTTGCACATTATTTACTTGAAATAGCAAATGCATCTTTCTTTAAATAAAAGATTATTCAACCTTTAAAAAGAAGGAAATCCTGACATTTGCAACAACATGGATAAATCTGGAGGACGTAATGCTAAGTGAAATAAGTCAGAAGCAAAAAAAGAAACTGCCACATGATTTCACTTGTATGTGGAATCTGAAAACATCAAATTCATAGATGCAAAGAATAAAATGGTGGTTGCCAGGGGTAGGGGGATGGAGGAAATGGAAAGATGGTGAGCAAAAGAGAATGATTTAGTGAGACAGATAAATAAATTCTGGCTATTAGAATCTAATACTGTATACAGTATGATGCCTATAGTTAAAAATCTCATCACACACATACACACACACACAAAAACTATGTGAGGTGGTGGATATATTAACTAACCTGATTTTATATTGCATATATAAAACATATACCAAATAATATGTGTACGCTTACATATATACATACATATATAAAATCATATTGTATGCTGCTAAACATATAATTATTTGTCAATTTTACCACAGTAATGCTGAAAATAAATAAATACATACAAAAATGATTAAAAGGCTCTTATCTAGCGTACTTGTCAACCTCGGCACATACCACTTAAGATTGAGAAAAATGTAGAGTTCTTTTTTACACATTCTGGTTTCTCTTATAGTGTTTAAATGTAAAAAAAACATACTTCAAACAATGAATAGCCTATTACATAAAGATATCTTCTGTCTTAATTGTGTATAATAAAGAAAGCTTTTATGTACCATAAATGAACTTAAAGGCCCAAAAGAAAATAAATTTTTGTCCTGTTAACTTAAAAATGATCATTGCTGAAGGACAGAAACAATTACAAACTCTCTATTTTTTTTTTTTTTTTTTAATTTGAGGTCTCACTCACTGCAGCCTCGACCTCCTGGGTTCAGGCATTCTCTTTGCCGCAAACAACAAGTGCGTGCCACCATGCCCAGCTAATTTTTTTTATTTTTTGAGTTGGAGTCTCACTCCATCGCCCAGAATGGAATGCAGTGACATGCTCACAGTCACCCCAGCATCGACCTGCTGGGCTCAGGTGATTCTTCCACCTCAGCCTTCCAAGAATTTTTTACTATTATTTATTTATTTATTTTTGTAGAGAGGTCTCTGTTATGTTGCCTAGACTGGTCTTGAACTCTTGGGCTCAAGGGACTCTGCCTCGGCCTGCCAAAGAGCTGGGATTACAGGTATGAGACGCTATGCCCAGTTTATTTTTTTATTTTGAAGTGTCTATAAATACGGCAACCTACTTTCATTCTTCTCCCCATATTCCCAGAACCAAATTATGAATTACATTTTTTTATGTAAAATTTCCTAGTGGGGAGTGAGAAAGCAAGCCATCCAAAGTTTCCCATTGTAGGTATTTAATATAAGTTTAATAAATTACAAATTTTTGAGACAACTACTGCTGTAATAGTCAATGGTCTTAGTGACTGGGTCAGTTATGTTGATTCTTTTATTTAGTGTCTAATTTGTTTAATGTGGTTCTGGCACACCTTTCTATCTTGAAAGAATTATGTACTTTGTTAATAAATTTGACTTTATTACTTGACAAATGATTTCTGCATTATATTAAGCCTATGGTATATCTTTTACTTCCAACACATCATTGGTTCTGTTATCCTCATAGTAAGAATGTCTGTGTAACAATATAGGTCCTCCTGTGTGAACATGTTTTGTGTAAACAAATAATTATCCTAGTTCAGAAATATTTCAAGAAGTTAAATTTCATGGAAATGACTGATATTTGTAGTGGGAATTGATATTGCCTAAGTATGGATTCATTATTCATAGAGAAACACTTCAAAACTCTGTTTTCTTAAATTGCTTTGAATGCTAATACTTGTATATAGATAGTAATTTTTCACACGATTCACATCACTTGTAACTTTAGAAGGGTATGCAAATTAACACCAAAATTACAAATTGATTATAATAGAATATATTTAATGGTAAGATACTAACAATCTCAAATTAGAACATTAAATCACACTCTTTAGCTTTTTGTAAATACACACACACGCACACACACACACACACACACACACACACACACACACACACACATATATATGTATATATGGATGTATCTGTGGTCTTTAATGCTCCAGCAAAAAGCCTTCTTTAGTTTCAATATCACATTATTTGAGAGAGTGAAAGCTGTTTTTGCACATTGACTACAAGTTATAGATCTCTCTCTCTTTCTCTTATTCCCTACCAAAGCAGTAAAAGATGACTAAACAAAAACACCTGGATAGATACTTGGCGTCATTAGTATACTAGGAGAATTCAAAACTTTTTGTAAATATTTTGCTGCCTTACCAGTAATTGAACTTCTTAAACTACTTCCTGAGTATTGCTCACCTATGAAAGTTAACTATTTCAATGTATTGGGGTATCATTAGAGTACTATTTCTTTATTTCATAACAACACTGACTTTATGAGATGAATAAGCTAAACTATGAAAATAAAGACCCAAGAGCTCAGAACCTAAATGAAACTTGTTAAGACCAAACATTTCAGTTTAAGTAAATAAAAATGAGCAACCACTCAGGCTACTAATAATGTAATCACGCTTATTATCTCAATATATAATATCCACATAAAGGTCATTGAAATTTTAGCAAGATGACAAAATTTTAATGATATCTATATGACAATATAGAATGTTTTTTTCACCATAAATACATTTTTAAACTAAGGTATTAATATTTCTAGGAGATGCGGAAAGAAAAATATGGATAGTTAAGCAGATAAAACCAGATAGAGCATCAAATCAAATCAATCATAAGAACTTGTCAGGCATAGTGACATGCCTGTAATCCCAGCACTTTGGGAAACTGAAGCAGGAGAATCACAGGAGCTCAGGAGATTGAGACCAGCCTAGGCAACATAATAGGACATTAACTCTATAAAAAAATCACAAAGATTAGCTGGGCATGATGATGCACACCTGTAGTCCCAGCTACTCAGAAGACAGTTGGGAGGATCACTTGAGCCCAGGAAGTTGAGGCTGCTGTGAAAAGGGAATCACACTACTGCACTCTAACCTGGACAGCAGAGTGAGACCCCAACTTAAAAATAAATAAATAAATAAGAATGCACTGTAAAAATAGTGTTAAATTTTCATTATCTGTAAAAAATAATTTTAAAATATCTTTATTATTTAAAATAAAATCAATAGATTTTAAGGTTATTTTTATTATAAAATAGTCAAATGCATATTGCTTAATAGAAAAATAGTACCTAAATGTAATGATAAATATTAATGGTATCTGTGTAATGCTTAAAGGAAAAACATTACCTATATTTAGAATAAAATATATACTGCCCCCTTTTTTCTTTCCCAGTCAATTTCTCAAATTAGTCTGTTAAATGCTTCATGGATATTACTTGAGATATTTTTTCATTCATCCCAATATATGCATTTAATCTACTAAATAAGATTATGCCTTTTTAAAATTTGTGAGTTCATACCATATATGATACTCTGACAGTATCATATTTTTACTTGTTGAATATTGTGGGTTTTTTCCATATTAATTTACAACATTTTACCTCATTTTTATGAGGATCAACCAGGAATCCATTTTATAAATATAACATATGTATTAAATAATCTAGTAATTAAGATCTAGACTATTTCCATGTTTTTTCTTCTAATGTAATTAACAATGTTGGACTATTTAATGTGGATACAACCATTAAAGAAATATTAAAATGAAATTGATTCATCAAATAGTTTGAACATTTTAAATATTGATATGATTGACCAGTTGACTTGCCTTCCCGTTAACACTATATGATAATTCTATCTCTCAATAATAATACTGAGTATTATCAACTTGAGTAGGCCCCGCAAATTTCATAGCTGATACCAATCCTCATTACTGTATATATTTACGTCTATTTTCTTTTTTTTAATTGGAAAATGCAGTTTATTCATAAAGTAAATTAGAGACAGAGAAAAAGAATAGATTCATCTCCCCAAGTAGGGGAGAGGGCCAAAGTTTACATGGCTCGGACATAGCTCAAAGAGCACATCGCCACACCATAGTTTAGCAAGGCAATGGCCTATTTTCTTTTGATTGATATTATTCATTATCAGTCATGTGCATTTCTGTTCTATTCTTACCTTTCACACTGTTTTGTTTTTTTGTTTTGTTTTGTTTTGTTTTGTTTGAGTTGGAGTCTCACTCTGTCACCCAGACTGGAGTGCAGTGGCCGCTTCCGGCCACCGCAACCTCAACCTGCTGGGCTCCGGCGATCCTTCCGCCTCAGCCTTCCAAGTAGCCGGAATTACAGGCATGTGCTACCACGCCTGGCTGATTTTTTGATTTATTGTAGAGATGAGGTCTCGCTGCCCAGGCGGGTCTTGAACCCGCGGGCTCAGGCAATCCACTCACTTTAGCCTCCCAAAGGCGCGGGATTACAGACTGAGCCACCGAGCTCGGCTTCACACTGTTTTAAAACTACAGAGGTTGACCTTTTTCTTCTGACTTATAAGTGCTTTTTTATATAAAGAATATTAGTTTTCATCTTTTGTACAAAAATTGAATAAAGTTTATGTGTTTTAAAATTTATAATTTTCCCATTTTCTCAATTTTATATTTTTACTGATGGGATTATTTTTGCCAGATAAGAGTTTTTTGAAAAAAATTTATATAAATATGTAAAATTTTTTTGGTTTTGTTTTAAGTGTATTTGCTCATGGGTTTCATGTCCCACACCAACACTGGACAAAAGAAAAAAAAATACCTCTCTTCTAACATTTATGATTCATTTGCACACTCAAAAATGTTTATGCATTGGGCATTTTTTCTAAGTTTTGATATTAGGTACAACAACTAGTGAGCCATTTGGTCCAGCACAATTTGCTGAATAATCATTATTTTCACCACTGGTTTGTATTACGTCTCTTCCTCCATCTTTCTGATCTCTCTACTCAGATCCAGGGATTCATGCAGTGATATCATGCTCTTAAAATTAAGCTGAGTTACAGCATATTTAAATATTTGGCAGACTGGCAAGCTATTGCTTTCATTGTGGTTTTCTTCCTTGAAATTTTATAATAATTATTCTTGAATGTTTGCTTTTCTAGAGAAACTTTATGGTCATTTTATGACAGCCCAAAAAATAATTTGTGATTTTGAATGATGTGAATTCCATGATTTTGAACTTAAATATTGTTTTAGAAAGCTCAACATGTTTAATTATAGTATCATTTACATAAATGATGTCATGATATTAATTGAGGCAGTTATCATGGATTGCAGTCCTCTCAATCAACATAGCTACTCAGCTGGCAAGTTCTTATAGCTCCACATGGAGACAGATCCACACGTAGTATACAATTATTGGAAACTGTCTTGTTATTTGCCTTCTTTAAGCATTGAGTTCTATCCTATTTGTTCTAGTCTTAATGTTACTGATGATCTTCTGAGGACCAAATTTCATAATTCTTTCTTAATAACTATCCTTTTTAAAAAATATTTTAAAGTCTTGGCCAGCCTCAATATTTCACCTGAGGTGTAGAAATGTTGAGTGATGTGGTACAATGTCCTATGAAAGTGGAAAAACCTTTAGTCTACATCTTGGCTATTTACTAAGTGACACTAATAGTCTATCACCTTCAGCTTCTGTGTCCTCTTGTGAAATGTAGACACTAGTATTACTGAGTAAGTTTGTTTTAAGGATTACTGCACATAAACTAGGGGCTCAGTAAATGACACTGTTATTGCCTAAAAGTAAATCACATGTTACTGTACAGTATATTTATTTAATAAGACCCAAATGAATTAACCTTACCAAAATGTGTCTAATACCAAAGGTTAGAAATATTTAAGTAGTCACTCCCATTCTTTTTCTTTTCTTTTACTTGTTATAGCGTACCCCGAGTCTTTACAAGGATAATTCATACATGATTTTTATTCACAATTTTGTTCATATCACTCCACTTTTGGCTGACCATTCTTTGCAGATGGATTCCGCAGAGAAAGCCCTTCTTAGCCTCCTTGACTCTAGGATTCAAAAGTTAAAAATGCATATTGTAAACTACAAAACTGTTAGTATAAACAAGAATAGTGTCATTTTAAGGCAATACTTTAAATATATTTTATTATAATTAGCATCTATATATTAATGATGTTTAACCATGTAAGGAGCCTCGAGGTTGTGCATGGTTAAAGACATAAAGCTAGGACATGGCTAAAGATGCAGATTCAGCTTTAATTTTAAAGTTAATGCTCTTTTCCCAAGGCTCCACAGACTGTGCTAGCTTTATGTGTTAATAAGCCAGTCTAAATAATAAATAAAGAGAAATATATACACAAACATTATTACTTTGTACCAGATTAATCTCTAAACATCACTTTCATTATGCCATTTCCCAATTCTAAGTTGTTTCCCTTTTATCTACACTCCTCTTTCCACACCATGTCCATTAATACATGCAGGAGCCCACGTAACCTGGCTCTACTCCACCAATCCAACCTGATGAGTCTCTGATTCCTAGAAAGTACTTAATCTTTAGTTATCCTGGTATCATTACTCTCCCATTGATAAACCCTGTTCATACAGAAATATATACTCTATCATGCAAGTGGGACATTTCAGAGAGTAAAAGGTGAAATTTTTTAAAAAAAGGCGGCAAGAATGCAGAGAAAGAGGAATTCTTACACCGTGTTAGTGAAAATGGAACTACAGGCATTATGGAACAACATGGAGGTTTCCAAAAGCAGAACCACCATATAATTCAACTATTATACCATTGGGTATATATTCAAAGGAAAAGAAAACAGTGTGCTTAAGAGATAAACATTCCTATGCTCATCACAGCACTACTTACAATAGCCAAGATAGGGAATCAACCTGAGTGTCCATCAATGAATGAATGATAAAGAAAATGTGGTATATATACACTATGGAATATTATTCAACCATAACAAAGAATAAAATTTTGTCATTTGTAGCTGCATGGATGAGTCTGGAGGACATTATGTTAAATAAAGTAAACCAAGCACAGAAACAAATATTGCATGCTCTCACTCATATGCAGAAGCTAATGAAGTTCATGTTATAGAATTAGAGAGGAGAATAGTGGTTACTAGAGGCTGAGATGAGTAAGAGAAGGGAGGGTAAGGATAATAAAAAAAAATCTCAAGACAATAGTCATCTCTAGGTTTATTCCAGACAAAATGGAATGTATGGTAGCCCTGTCTGTTCATGCCCTTCCTGTATCCTCTTAGATCTGACCCCAGCCCTGCCTTCTCTAGATACCTTTTGTCATGGAGCCACCCAGATTTACTCTTTCTCTGAATCTTTTTCGCATTCAAGTCACTATCATGTGTTTCAAGTGTATCATGAAGCTTCGTGATCAAGACAGTGATGGAAATTGGTGGCTTATCATGTTATAATCCCTGAAAGTCTACCCAGTGCAGGACAAATAACAGATACTCAGTATATACCTGCACTAATTAATTGGATACTTCTGAGCCCCTGTTATTAGACAAGAGTATAACAAATTAACTATAATTAGTTTATAATAATTTAAGAATGAATATTTTGGTTGATTCCATTCTAAAATGCCTTTAAGTAGCAAAAAAAACCTCAGCATAAATATACCCTAATAAAATTAAACTGAGTGTCTGAACATAGAGAGCAGTCTGGGAGAACTGAGCCTGTGTGAAAAACTTCTTTGGCTGACTCCAGGCAATAACTTTTACCCTCTTAAAAAAAAAAAAAAATGGCATACAAAAACAGTCCAAGAATAGACCAAAAACAAATTCCTGTTTCAGACTTTTTCTTCAGACCAACACTGTCTGAAGTCTTTCTTTCTGCCTCCCACAATAGTTTATTCTTAACTTACTATGCAGAGACTATTTACAAGTTTCCTGTCTTCTCTTGTGCATTACTACTGTCTGTGGAATAAGACTATATGAAATAAATTTTTAACGTCTCGGAAAATACTATAAGCCAAAATTTCTATGTAAATGATCCTGTATTGGTGTTTGAGGTTAAGGTTCACAGAAGATGCAGATTAAATTCACTCAAATTCTGGATGTAAAATAGTACCTGTCTGGAAACATGTTTCCAGAGGATGTGCTGTCACCAGGCACAAGCATTCATCCCCTAAGGATTGGATCCACTATGAGAATATTTAAATGAATGTACAGAATTTAAACTCATTTGAAAGGCTGTCGGGTCCAAGTTTGGTGTTAAGCACTGTACCACTGACAAATGTACCATGGCTGTATTTTCTACTCTCTGATATGCATAATTGTAATCTTCCTCAACTTTATTTTCAGTTTACAGAACTTCTCTTAATTTGAAAATGGAATGTTACCTAACCCTAGACATTTTCTGTGAGCAGTTCCCAGGCGGTTTATCTTCACTGAAGACAGGAAACGTAATAAAAGTATTCTATTAGGTACATATTATTGGCTTAGTGTTGCTGTGAAAAATAACAATGTAATTCTCTGAGCAAGTTATCTCATTGAATAGCTGCTGAAGACTAATCTTTCTATTTAATAAAGATATATATACACATATATATGCAGTCTCATGTCATTTCTGATTATTGACCTGAGATAAATAAGACCTTAGCTTGTCATGTGAAACTATCCAGTCATTCAATAAATGTTCAAATTAATACACAAAATTTCAAAATTACTGTTTTTATGAAAAGTCAAAAGAAGACTTTTTTACATGTATATATTTATATTGTTTTCTTATAATTTGAGAAACAAATAATGATTCCCTTCACAGACTATGAAAAATCTCAGTAATTTCTAGCTTCTAATAAATAATATTTTTTTAAAAAATGTTATGGAATCAATGCTGTTTTGCATCTGTGTTGTATTTCTGTGTGAACAGAGAGATCAAACACTTTCATTTGTCAAGAAATGCCTGACTGTCTTATGGTTTTAGTGAGCAGCACTCTGGATATTGTGTTGAAGCAGTCTGTTAGCACATAAAATTGCAAGGCATCAACGTCTTGCTGCTCCTTATCTCCACTGTAAAGACCTGACATTTCAGGAGGGAAATATTATCAGCATTTTTTACCTATGACTATATTCAGCAAACTGTATGAGCTGATTCTCTGAGGGAAAGGAAACGTGCATGAAATTCGTGTACTGGTGCTCTTAATTTGGGGGCCGCCAACTCTCAATATGGCTTGTAGCATGAATAATTTAACTCTAATCCATTTTAAAAGCTACGTTATGGCTGTTCAACAGTGTGCTTCAGTCAGCATGCAGAAGTACATTACAAATGTTACACCGTGATATGACCTTGACAAAGTAGGAATTAATGGTATTGGGTAATTAAAGAATACTTCCTTACAAATATGTTATCATGAATCCAGTTTCTTCCCTTTTTTCTTCCTTCAAACAATATGTATTTATTAAGTTTTTGAATGGAAAAAAGGAACTCATGTTGAGTAGAGAATGCTTTGAAAATAGAACAACCAAAAAGAGAAAATTAAAATTATCTAATATTTCTGTCTATTATTTTGAGAATTTTTTTCTGTGCTCTTCTCTAAATGTAATATGTTATATACATTTCTTTGTATATTTAAGTCTAAATGTTAAATGTCTCTATAAACCTAGATTATACTGACTATGCTGTTTGTAAACTCCTACTCTTCTAACTCTTGTATATACATATTTTTTGCATAGTCAAACACATGCAGGTGCACACCCACACATACCCTGAACAAGAGAGGATACAAAAGCCACTTTGTTCTTTATGAACTGCATGACCTTTGGAGTGCCATTTTAACTTTAATTGATGTTCATTTTCTAAATCTAAAATATAGAGGTAACTCATTTTACTTTACACGAGTTATGAAGATTAACATAGTAAATTAGTTTTATGTAAAATTGCTTTACACATTACAAAGATCAGGCAAGATATCCTGACACTGAAGGCCAATAGAATGAAGTAAAATCACTGGATTATTGCAGATTCACACTTCAAATCCATGTACTGAATGAAATCCACTCTAATGTATCTTGTTATTATGTAGATGAGATTATAAATCATGCAACTGTAGATGAGACATGCAAATCACATCCATTAAAATAGCTCCATGTTGGATACAAGATATGGTGTAAAATTCATATTGGCCCAGTCATTCGATAAACATATGGTGTTTAAAGATGCTAAAAAAAAAATACTCATTTTTTAATGGTTATATTTAGATTAGTTCTTAACATGTACGCCTGCAATAGATGGTTTGAGATCTGATAATCAGTATTTATTACATAACTATAAAATGAAGAAGCCTGAGTGCTATCAGCAAGACAAGAAGATGACTCATTCAGAGAGAGAGAGCAATTCAACAATAATACACGGAAAAATTCCCTTTGTGAGAAATTCAGAAGCCAATGAAGAGTCCACTGCATCTGAAAAGAGTATAGTACTAGCTGCATAAAAGTTGATAGAAAAACCAGTGGCACATTCTTGCCATAGTCCCTGCCCCTGGGATAGCACCACGTGATTCGAAGGGAAGTTCCAGATTCTTCCTCAGAAGGTAAACAGAACATGGGACCAAACAACCAATGTTCTGACATTTCAGAGCAGCTTCCTGAGGGGACTGGCTTCAGTCTTGCCTTTCTCGGAGTGCTGATGGTACCTAGCATACTCTAGATGCCTGGGAGCCATGAGAACAAAAAAAGAACTGGGTTCCAGAGGGTTTCATGCACAGCACGCAGAGGCTAATGCAGCTCACCAGCCTCTTTGTTGGAAGGCAAAGAGAAGAATAGAGAATCTGTCCAATGTTCCTGATTTTTAGGGAACTACCCATGTAAATGGTTTCTGTCTAGTCCAACCAATAGGATCCAGGATATTCTAGAAACCTGGGTGCCACTGAATAAAAAAGGGTTGGGAGGCTTGTGGCTGCTTCAGAACTACGATAATAGCACCCTCGTGAGAGAAAGCAAGAGATTCCAGACTCCAGAAAAAACGACACCAGTAAATTCCTGTAATTACAAGTCTACATGCACAAGTCCACAGAAACAGAGATTTAGAAGACCTCTAGAAACTCTAAGTGGACTGATTGGTAAAGGTTTGTTTTTGTTTTTGTTTTTGTTTTTTCCTGTACAAAGTCAGTCTATAAAGACTAGATGTGGTAGCTGTTTTTTCAAAAGTGTGGATACTAAAACAAAGTTGCAAGTCACATAAACAAACAGGAGAATATGACCCAATTGAAAGAACTAAATAATTTTATAGAAATTTGATTCTAGATAAATTAATGTAAGTGAATTCCTAAAGAATTTGAAATATCAATGAGGTCAGACAAATGATACATGAGCAAAATGAAAATTTTGACAGAGATAAAAAACAAACAATAAAAACAAACAACATTCAGAGCTGAGGAATAATATTACTAAATGGAAAATTTTATGAGAAAAAGCAGATTTTATCAAACAGAGAGAAAACATCAGTGAACTCGAAGACATGTCATTTGAAGTGCAACAGTCAGAGAGCAAAAAGGTAAAAAAAAGAAAAAGAAAAAGAAAAACAATGAAGAAAGCCTAAAATACTTATGAAATGCCATCAGGTGGACAAACATATAATTTATAAGTGTGCCAGAAGAAGAGCAAGAATAAAGAAATCTTCACACTCTGAAATGTACCCATGTAATAAAACTATGCTTTTATTCCTTAATTTTATTTTATTTTTTAATTCTCAACCAGGAACAACACATTAAAAAAACAAACAAACATTTTTTAAAAATAATGGCTGTAAATATCCCAAATCTCAGGAAGAAAATGGCCACCAATATACAAGAAGCCCAACTGACACACTGAGGATAAATTCAAAGATTTCTACATATAAATATTGTAAACAAATTGTCAAGACTCAAAGACAAAGAGAGACTTTGAAAGCAACAATAAAAAGAAATGACTCATCATGTAGAAGGGAATCATCATGAGACTCAGTTATTTCTTAGAAATCTTGTTGGCCAGAAGGGAGTAGGAGTGTATAATGAAAGTGCTGAAAACAAACAAGAAACCCTGGCAACCAAGAATAATATATCTGGTGAAACTATTCTTCAGAAATAAAGTAAAGACAAAGACTTTCCCAGGTAAACAAAAGTTGAAGGGGTTCATTACCACTAGACCAACCTTATAAGAAATGCTAGAGGGAATTCTTCAAAATGAAATGAAAAGAAGCCGGGCTCGGTGGCTCAGCCTGTAATCCCGCGCCTTTGGGAGGCTGAGGTGAGTGGACTGCCTGAGCCCGCGGGTTCGAGACCCGCCTGGGCAGCGAGACCTCATCTCTACAATAAATCAAAAAAAAATCAGCCGGGCGTGGTAGCGCATGTCTGTAATTCCGGCTACTCGGAAGGCTGAGGCGGAAGGATCGCCGGAGCCCAGCAGGTTGAGGCTGCGGTGGCCGGGAGCGGCCACTGCACTCCAGTCTGGGTGACAGAGTGAGACTCCGACTCAAAAAAAAAAAAAAAAAGAAATGAAAAGAAAGGACAGGCAACATGAAAGAATATAAAAGTAAAAAACTCACTGGCAAAGATAAATATATAGAAAAATACAGAATACAGTAATAATGTAACAGTAGTGGGTAAATCCATTTTAATTTTGATAAAGTCCTATAGACTGAATGTTAACATCCCCATAATTTATATGCTGAACCCAAATTCCCAATGTGACAGTATTTAAAGGTGAACATTTGGGAAGTAATTAGGTGATAATGGCAAAGCCCTCCTAAGTGGGATCAGAACCCTTATAAAAGAGAACTCAACCCTTCCCTTCATGTGATGACACAGCAAAAAGATGGCTGTCTGTGAACTGGGAAGCTGACCCTCTCCAAATACTTGATATGCCAGCACCTTGATCTTGAATTTTCCAGACTTGATAAATAAATTTCTGTTGTTTATAAGGCAGACAGTCTATACTGTTCTGTTTTAGCAACCTGAGCTAAGACAGAAATTGGTACTGAGAAGTGAGGGTATTATTATAACAAAAAACTAAAAATGTGCCATTGACTTTGGAACTGGAAATGAGTAGACCTGAAAGAGTTTCAGTTGGAAAAATAAAGCCAACATTATCATGAATGGACCTTTAAATGTGATTCTGGTAAGGGACCATAAAGAACAGAGTAGAGCTATAGAGAAAACCTCAATCTTCTTAGAGAATACTTAAGTAATAGTGAACAGAAGCTGACAAGATGGTGACTGGACCAGTCAGACTGTGAGAGTCTCCACAAAAGCAAGTGTCCGTAAAGACCCTCTGCATGAGTAGGTGTGTGCTAGTGGGTGAGTGAAAACCCATCTGAGGGGAGACTCAGGTTCATGCACTCAGGGCCCCCCTCTGAAGGTAACTGCAAGCCCCCACCACCCTGAGACTGGCCACAGACATGCAAGATTATCTGCTGTTCATGGGAATCTCCTGAGAAAAGCCTGCTGAATCCAGCTGATTCTCATCACCTAGTGCCTGACCCACGCCATCACTTGTTATAGCAAATCAGCTGGAGCGCCGGATATGATCAGTGGAGAGAGAAGATCAGGGAGAGGCAGAGAGGAGCCCTATGCCTGGTGAAGAAACACCAACTGCAGCCATTTTCTCTGTCCTAGGACCAGGTAGAGACCTACATTGCCCAGCCCCGCCCAGCCCCGCCCAGCCCAACCTCCAACTTTGGACCTAAGGTAATCTCATCATACTGGGTGAGACAGAAGCCCCTCCTCCATGCTGGATCAGACACAGGTCAGACTTTAGTGGCAGACTTGACAGGCAGCAAACCAGGTGAGTCCAAATCTGATCCACTCTCCTTCCACAGTAGCCTAGGGCATCTGACTCAAGCTATGAGCAACCCTATCAGTCTGTGCTGAGATCAGAGGGGAGGGGCTAGAGATCAGAGCTGAAAGGACATTGGACTTACAGGAAGGACCTTAAAGCAAGTTTGGATCCTTGTTTTTACTTTTTTATTTTTCTGTTTGTGTTGCTCATTTTTGCTTTTTTTTTTTTTTCATTTTTTTTCTTCCTGTTTTTGATAACATTTTCAGACTTGCTTTGTTTCTGTATTTTACTGGGTTTTTTTTTTATAGATTTCCTATTTGTGTATGGAAATAACACATCAATAGGGAGTTTGGGGTTTTTTGTTTTGTTTTGTTTTGGTTTTGGTGTGTGTGTTTGTATGATTGTCTGTAAGTTTTAGGTTTTTTTAAAATTCTTTTCTGTCTTTGTGTCTCTTTCCATTTGTTAGTTGGTACATCTGTCTGTTTTCTCTCTTACTCTTTTCTCTGTCCAACTTTGTCTTGTACCCCCCTTCCTTTTTCCATTCTTTTTCTTTTTCTTAGCTCCTTTTCCTTTCAGGGAGCAAACCTATACCCCCACTGCATGAACAGATTGAAAGGCAGTGGAAAATTGGTTCCAGGGCTCCCAAACACCTGTCAGTAGATACTGGGATCTGCAGATAGATTTTTTTGTCACACCTCCCCCTTCAATTAAATCTCAAAACTATAAAAAGTACAGCCACCCTAACCCACAATCCAGTTTCAGATTGGAACAAAGCCAGAGGATCCACATAAAGAAGAATAGGAGATTGAGAAAAAGAAGTAAACAGAAGTAAATGCCATCCCTAAACAACAAAATTAAAGAAGAGGAAAAATGTGAGGGGGAGGAAAATCTACACAAATGAAGAAAAACCAAAAGAAGAATCTGGGTCTCGCACAGACCCCTGGAAGTTCAGACACTGAGAAAACAGACATTGGAATGCAAACAATTACGAGCCTCCAGAATAACTGATATCAAACTAAAAATCCAGATATCAAGACATTAATAGTGAGAATAAATAGAATTGAAGAATGACAAAAGGAAAGAATGAAGGAGTTAATAGCTGACATACAGAAGTAAAGAAAACTGTGAATGAAATAAATAACAAACTGATAAGTATGGAAAGCACAATTAGTCAAGCAGAAAAAAGAATCTCAGAACTTGAGAACCAAAATATAGAACTGACCCAAACTGTCAAAAACACAGAAAAGAAGCTTAAAAAGACAGAACAAAACCTTCAAGAGAAGAGCGAGTATTTCAAGAAGCTGAACCTAATAGTAATTGGGCTTCCTGAGGCAGAAAGAGAGACAGAGACTACTGTGGAGCAAACATTCCATGAAATTATTCAAGAAAACTTCCCTTATCTCATATGTGATGTGACCTTTCAAACATAAGAGGTTCAGAGAACCCCTGCAAGACAACAAATAAGAAGACCAACTCCAAGACACATAGTAATTTGCCTAAACAAAGTAGGTATAAAAGAAAAAATCCTAAAGGCAGCAAGAGAAAAAGGTCAGATTACCTACCGGGGAAGACCAATTAGAACAGCAGCAGATTTATCTGCAGAAACACTTCAGGCTAGGAGAGCTTAGAGCCCAATCTTCAAAGTTCTCAAAGATAAACAATTTCAACCAAGAATAACTTACCCAGCTAGGCTTCACTTCATCAGTGAGGGAAAATTAAAATCTTTCCCAGACATTCAATCCTTAAGATATTACGCTGCCTCTAGACCAGTTCTACAAGAAACATTTAAGAAAGTATTAAACACAGAAGAAAGGGAAAAAAGAACAACAATGTTCTTCACAAGAGTGCAGGAAAAAGATTGAAAACACACATGAATCAACCCAAAAATCAAAGAAAGACAACAAACAAACAGGAACAACAACAACTCTATAAGAACATCATGACAGGGATAAACTCTCACATTTCAATAATTAGCCTGAATGTTAATGGACTAAAAGCACCATTGAGAAGACATGGAATGGCAAAATGCATAAAATATCATGAGATGAGATAACAATATATTGTTTTCAAGACACGCATCTCACCAGAAAGGACACTCACAGACTTAAAGTAAGAGGATGGGAAGCAAAATTTCAGGCAAACAGAACACAAAAGAAAGCAGGCGTTGTGATCTTATTATCAGACAAAATAACTTTTAAGCTATCAAAAATTAAAGAAGATACAGAAGGTCACTACATAATGATAAAAAGTTTAATCCATCAACAAGAAATATCTATCCTAAACATACGTGCACCTAACATAGGAGCACCAACTTTCATAAAACAACTTCTAGGAAAACTTAAAAGATATTGACTCTAACACTATCATAGCTGGGGACTTTAATACCCCAGTAACAACCCTAGACAGATCATCAAGACAAAAAGTCAGCAAGGAGATCTGGAACCTCAATGTGACTCTTGACCAAATGAACATAATTGATACCTACAGAAAACTCCACCCAACAACCACAGAATATACGTTCTACTCATCATCACATGGAATGTTCTCTAAGATCAACCCCATCCTTGGCAATAAATCAAGCAAAAACAAAATTCATAAGATTGAAATTCTGCCATGCACCTTCTCAGACCACAGTGGAATGAAAATAAATATCAATACCAACAAATTTCCCCCAAAACCCACAAAGATATGGACACTAAATAGCATGATGCTAAGCATCTCCTGGGTCAACATGGAAATCAAAACAGAGAATAAAAGATACCTAGAAACAAACAAAAATGAAGAAACATCTTACCAAAATTCTCTGGAATGCCATGAAAGCAGTAGTAAGAGGGGAATTCACATCTCTGCAAACACACATGAAGAAAATGGAAAGATGACAAGTTAACAGGCTAACAAGTCACCTAAGGAAGCTGGAAAAGCAAGACCACCAAAACCCTAACTTCAGCAGAAGAATCCAGATCACCAAAATAAAAGCCCAAATCTGGAACATAGAAGACAAAAAGATAATTAAAAAATCAATGAAACAAAAAGCTGGTTCCTAGCCAGGCTCGGTGGCTCAGCCTCTAATCCCGTGCTTTGGGAGGCTGAGGTGAGTGGATTGCCTGAGCCCGTGGGTCCGAGACCCACCTGGGCAACTTGGCGAGACCTCACCTCTGCAATAAATCAAGAAATCAGCTGGACATGGTAGCACATGCTTGTAATTCTGGCTACTTGAAAGGCTGAGGTGGAAGGATCTCTGGAGCCCAGCAGGTCGAGGCTGCAGTGGCCGGCAGCAGCCACTGCACTCCAGTCTGGGCGACAGAGTGAGACTCCAACTCAAAAAAAAAAAAAAGCTTGTTCTTTGAAAAGAAAAACAAGATTGATACTCCTCAAGCTAGACTGACCAAGAAAAAAAGAGAAAAAACCCAAATAAACACAATCAGAAACACAAAAGATGAAGTCACAACTGACCCAGAAGAATACAAAAGATTATCAGACACTACTATGTATACATGTATGGAAACAAACTTGAAAACCTAAAGGAAATAGAGGACCTCTGACATCATACTACCTCCCCATTTTGAAACAAGAAGAAATCAAGACCCTGAATAGACCAATAACAACCAGGAAATTGACTATGTTATTAAAAAACTACCTACAAAACAAAAGCCGTGGACCAGATGGCTTTCCAGCAGAATTCTACAAAACATACAAGGAGGAACTGAAAGTATTCCAGGTGATTGAGAAAATGGAGCTCTCCCCAAATCATTTTATGAAGCTAGTATCACATTGATACCCAGGCTAGGTAAATATTCAACAAAGAAAGAGAACTACAAACCAATATCCTTGATGAACATAGATGCTAAAATTCTCAACAAGATCCTAGCCAACCAGATTCAGCAACACATATCAAAAAACATCCATCACGACCAAGTTGGCCTCATCCCTGGGTGCAAGGCTGGTTCAACATTCGTAAGACCATAAATATAATTAAATACATCAACAGACATAAAAACAAAAACTACATGATTATACAGTTAGATGTAGAAAACGCTTTTGCTAGAATCTAGCACCCTTTCTTGATTAAAAACCCTTGAACATCTAGGCATAGTTGGAACATACCTCAAAATAGTAAAAGCCATCTACTAGAAACCCACAGCCAGCATACTGCTAAACAGACAGAAATTGGAATCATTTCCCCTGAAAACTGGAAAAAGACAAGGATGCCCACTCTCACCCCTCCTGTTCAACATAGTTTTGAAAGTTCTAGCTAGAGCAATCAGAGAAGGGAAGGCAATCAGGGATATCCAAATAGAAAAAGAGGAAATCAAATTATCCCACTTTGTAGATGACATGTTTCTATACCTTGAAAACCCAAGAGAATCTGTCAAGAACCTCCTTGCACTGATAAAGAACTTTGGCAAAGTCTCAGGTTATAAAATAGATGTACAAAAGACAATCACATTTCTATACACCAATAATACACAAACAGAAATCCAAATAAATAGCACAATTCCATTCACATTTGCCACAAAAAAAAAAGAAATACCTTGGCATCTTCCTAACCAGAAATGTAAAAGACCTTTACAATGAAAACTGCAAAACACTGCTCAAAGAAATCAAAGATGACACAAACAAGTGGAAAAATATTCCATTCTCATGGATTAGAAGAATCAACATTGTTAAGATGTCCATTCTACCTAAGGCAATCTACAGATTCAATGTAATACCCATCAAATTACCAGCAGCATTCTTCTCAGACCTAGAAGCAACAATACAGGAATGCATATGGAAACATAAACAACCATGGATAGCCAAAACAATCCTCAGCAAAACATAAACAAAAAACAAAAAAACAAAGCAGGAGATATCACACTCCCAGACTTTAAACTTTATTATAAATCTATAATAATCAAAATGGTCTGGTATTGGTACAAGAACAGGCATATAAACCAATAATAGAATAGAATTGAGATTCCAGAAGCAAAACCTCAATTTCTCAACCAACTCATCTTCAACAATGCCTCCACAACCAACCACTGGTGAGAGGAGAACCTATTTATTAAATGATGCTGGGAAAACTGGTTGACCACATGCAGAAGATCGAAACAGGATCTCTACCTATCCACATATGCAAAAGTCAACTCTAAATGGATCAGAGACCTAAATGGAAAAATCTCAAACTATAAGAACTTTAGAAAATGCAGGACACCCTCATGGAATTTGAAACTGGCAACCAATTCCTGATCAAAACCCCAAGGGATAAGAGATAAGATAGAAAAGTGGGACCTCATCAAACTGACAAGCTTCTGCAAAGCCAAAGAAACCATCGAAAGAGCAGAGAGTCAGCCCACAGACTGGGAAAAAAATATTCGCCAACTGTATGTCTGACAAAGGCCTAACATCAAGGATCTACAAGGAACTCAAATGTGCTGAAAAGAAAAAAACAAACAGCCCCATTACAAAGTGGGCAAAAGATATGAATAGACACGTCTCAAAAGAAGACATACAAGCAGCCACCAAATACATGAAAAAATGTTCAGCCTCACTACTTTTCAAGGAGATGAGATTAAAAGTACACTGAGATACCACCTAACTCCAGTCAGAATGGCCATCAATAACTCAAAAAATAACAGATGCTGGAGAGGATGTGGCAAAAAGGGAACACTTCTGCACTGTTGGTGGGAGTGTAAAACTAACACAGCCTCTGTGGAAAACAGTGTGGCGATTCCTAAAAATTCTAAAAATTGACCTTCCATATGCCCCCGTAATTCCCCTACTGGGAATATACCCAGAAGAACTCAAATCACCCCATAAAAAAGATACCTGCACATGTATGTTTATCACAGCATTGTTCACAATAGCAGGAACATGGAACCAATGGTATTGCCCATCAAAAGAGGACTGGATTTTAAAAATGTGGTATATATACACAATGGAATATGACACAGTCATAAAGACGAACAAAATCATGAACTTCACAGCAATCTGGGTGGACTTATAGTCTAATACTAGTATTAGACTTATAGTCTAATACTAAGTGAACTTTCACAGAAACAGAACTAAGTATCACATGTTCTCACTCATAAGTGGACCTTGAACAAATATCATAATACTATAAGAAAAGGATTGACAGTAGCGAGAAACTGTGGGGGGTTGGGGGGCGGGGAAGTGGGATTGACAGTAGTGAGAAACTGCCTGGGGAAGTGGGGGCATACCTCATTAACAAGGGTAACTGTATAATGAATATTTGTATACCTAACCCTGAATTGTACCCCACAATTTTAAAATTAAAAATTAAAAAGTTAAAAAAAAATAGTGAACAGAATGTCAGCAGAAATACAGAAGTTAAAGGCCATCCTGATAAAGTGACAAACATGCTATTGGAAACTGAAGGAAAGGTGATTCTTGTTACATAGTGGCTGAATTTTGTTCTTGTTTTAGTGTTTCGTGAAAGGTGGAGCTTGTGAGTGATGGAATTGACTGAAGTGATTTCTAAACAATGTGGAGAAGGTGTGGCTTCTACTGAGAGTCAATGTTGGAGATGCATAGCTCCTACATTATAATATAATTATAGTAAAATGTGAGAAGAAGGAAATAGCTTAAAGACAGAATTGTTAAGTAAAAAAGGAAGCAGAATTTAAAGATTTTGGAAAATCTCAGCTTATCCATATTGCAGAAAAATGAAACTGCTACCAATGTGACCAAATGACTGTTTGATAAGGAGATTAGTATTGATCAGTCATCTCAACAGAACCCAGGTGCTATTCATCAAGAAAATGGAAGAACAATCTCAAAGTCGATTCAGAGATTTTCAGTGCGGCCATATCCATCATAGACCACAGTGTATGAACCTGGGAACAAGGACTTCCTCCATGGCTAGTGGAGTGTAGCTAGGTGTCAAAAGATGGGACACCTAGAGTCAAAGGGCCATGACTTCAACCCAGGAGAGTCAAGGAAACTGGACTCGAACCCATCAGATCAGTGAGACTCCAGCAGAGAGCTACAACATAGGTGAGGCTCAGGCAGAGTCCCATAGGACCATCTTCTCTGATCTGGGGGACTGACATTGCCACAGCAGTGGACCTGGAAGACAGAACATCATGTCAAAGAGGATTATTCTTGAACTGTAGAATATAATACAGTTTGCTGCACTACATTCTGCACTTGCTTGAAATCTGGTTCTCCTTCCTTCCTTCCTATTTCTCCTTTTGAAACAAACACATCTACCCTATACTTGTCCCACACTGTTTTTTGAAAGCATATAATGTATTTGGTTTCACAGATTAACAGCTGGGAAGAAATTTTGCCTCAGGGTGAATCATACCTCTAATTACTGATTTAGGTGGCATTTAGATGAGACTTTGTACCTTTGAGTTGATGTTGGAATGAGTTAAGAATCTGGGAGCTATTGGGGTGGAATATGTGCATTTTTCATGTGAAAAGAACATAAATTTGGGGGGCCATGGGCAAAATGTTAAGGTTTAAATGTTTGTGTCTCCCCAAAATTTATATATTGAAATCTTACCTCCAAAGCCATGTTATTACAAGGCAGGGTTTTGGGGAACTGATTAGGAGATGAAGGCAGGGCCCTCATGAATGAGAGGGATTATAAAAGAGATCTCAGAGAGCTCTTCTGTCTTTTTCAGTCATGTGAAGACACAAAAAGAACACAACTGGTTTTGAACCAAGAAGTGAGCCCTCACGACACATCACCTCTGCCAGTGCGTTGATCTTGAACTATCTTGCCTTTGTAACTGTGAGAATTTAATTTTTCTCTGCCACTCACCCTATGGTATTTTAGTACAGCAGCTCAGATTGACTAAGACAAGTGCAGAGATGATATATTTCACAGAGGATTTACAACTAAATACATTTGCTGGGAACATTGGGACATATGCTACATCTTTTTAATGTTCTCTTATAGAAAATTAATCATTTAAAAACTAGAGTGAACTGAAAATCTCATCAATTATTTGTAAAACAAGCATTCTATTTTTTTTTTTTTTTTTTTTAGTTGGAGTCTCACTCTGTTGCCCAGACTGGAGGGTGAGGGCCGCTCCCGGTCACCGCAACCTCGACCTGCTGGGCTCCGGTGATCCTTCCACCTCAGCCTTCCAAGTATCTGGAACTACAGGCGCACACTACCACGCCCGGCTAATTTCTTGATTTATTGTAGAGGTGAGGTCTCACCAAATTGCCCAGGCGGGTCTCGAACCCATGGACTCAGGCAATCCACTCACCTTAGCCTCCCAAAGGCGCAGGATTACAGGCTGAGCCACCGAGCCCAGCTTATTTTTTTTTCAGTGCATGTTCACTCTAGAAAATTTAGGGGAAAAATCTATTCTTAGTGCTCAGAGATTGTCAGCAATAATGCCCTTTATTTAGAGAATTCTATTGGTCAATTTCTTTTTTCTGGACACATTTGGAGACCCTAAGATTATCAAAGTAAATTTAATTCTGTATATTTAATGAAGGGTTTGTATGAAGTCACATTTTTGTCTGATGACTTCTAAATTGCATCGTCAACACTGAGACTCAGGATCTTTGAGTGTTTTTTTTTCCTGATAAAAGTTTAGAATAAAGTTAGCATGTGTAGCAACTCTTAAATTGTCACTTTCCCCCTGCCTTTTTCTTTATTTCTTTGTTAAAGAAAAAAACTTTGTCATAAGGTGGGAAATGATGTATTTTAATAGAATGTTACACCATATCTTGTTAAGCTCAAATTATAAAATAATGTAAGACTCATGTGACTTATGAATAAAAACATTACAAAACAAAAAAAAATGTAGAGCCCTTTGTTAAAGGTAAGGCTAGTGAGATGTGGCAAGCTTCAAATTCCAACTACATTCATTCTCATGAGCATTTGACTTTAGGAAGGTCTCTGCTGGTGATGTGTAGAATCACTTCCTGAGAGATTTTCTGCCACTTACAAATAAGATGTTCTCTTTCCCTGCATCTTCTGAATAAGGGACTTACATCACAGTCACAGGTAGAAATTTAAACTGCCTGTCCTTCTCCTCCTGCTTATATAAATCAAAAGTGAAATTAGCAACCCCTCCCACCTGTGTTTCTTATCTCCTGCCCAGATGAAGTCTGCATAGAAGGCTGAGCATGATATTCCAGAAAGAGTAGGTAAACTATAAATGCCCGCAAGTAAATTTTCTCTTGCCCTTCTCCCCTAGGTTATTATTTTATTGCTTTCCTAGTATCCGGGAGTATGTCTTCTTTAACTATACATATTTTTAAATTGTAGCGTGATTTGTTGTTTATGAAATATCTAATTTTCATCATAATATCTAAGAATGAGCTTCAGAAATAGTACTGAATGAATGATATCGCTGATAATTATAAGAAGTTTGTTCAAGATGCCACTACCTATACCTGAAAAAAAATAAAACAGTATTTATGCAAATGTTACACCTTTTAGATTAAAGGAGAGCTTTATTTTTTCACAAGTACAACTTAAAAACATATACACCCATAAATATATATTGATATATTATATTCATAAAGTATATATTAAATTTGCTTATATGTTACTATGTGTATAATTACTAATATAATAATATGCCATAGTTTAAATATATTAGGAATGTGTTTGCTTTTATAAACTCTGTAATAAATCTTATATTGACTTATAGTTCTTTTGTATAGGAAATTAAAACCTCTGATTTTTGTGTGTATTTTTCTATGAGTATCATTTTTAATATATTAAATTTCCTAAAATTTATGATCCAAATTTAAGAGGAAAGAAATATTAGTTGGAAGTCTGGTTTTGTTTGTTTGTTTGTTTTTGGTTGTTGTTGCTGTTGTTTTTGCCTCTGGACTTTCCTCATCAGTCCCTTTGGAGAGTTCTTCTGCAGATGTCACCACAGCTTAAATAAGAGCTATAGCCAAGATTGGATACTCAGACCTCTTTAGATTCTCATGTCCCTCTCCCATCATTCTTAGTATCATCTATTTAGTGATAACTCTGAAATTTCAATCATTTCTTTAGACTATTTTCCTAAGTGTCAGACCTACATATTGAAGTAATCACTCTTGCTCTCCCAGTAGATACCCAAAAAGTCAAACTGTATGCTTGGGACATACTAGCTCACAACAGTCAATCATTAAATTTAGGCATTATTAAAAAATAAATTATAGAAACTTAGAGGCAAATAAGTTACATTACAAACAGAAATATTGCATATCTAAAGTTATTATTTTTTAATTATTTTATCATTTTAATATGATCTATACTCTAAAGGTTGTTTTTGCCTACTGAATTTGCATAATGGAGATATACAATGGCATGCTAATGTGCATCTCTTCCCAACTTTGTGTTCAGTGAAGTGCATAGTTTTCTTGAAATCAGCCATTGTAAGTAAGTCAAGTAAGTAAGTAAGCAAGCAAACCACTATTACACCAGGAAAATGGACAAACACTACAAAAAAAAGGACATTTTCTCCCCTGGAAGATGGTTGATAATGAATAAACCAGAGCTTATCTCTACCAGTCATTGGCCTGTTTTGCTCTGGAATTCATTTCTCTGCCTCCCCTTGACCTAGAGTGTTTGTAAAGTAGCCATCTGCAAGATTCATTTCTGGGATCCCTTGTCAACTGCTTTCTAGCTGGTTTCAACTAATGGGAGACACCTACAGGAAACTGTCAGATGAAGGCAAGCAAAATCAAGCAAAGAGTCTGTTAACAATGGCCTCTCCTCTATAACTATAGTTCTTGCCAGAGTGCACATAGTTATCTTCCATAGTTATCATCTTAGACCTAATAACACCATCTCTTCTCTTTATCTCTCCAGACCAGTGAAGGTAGTAACCTCCAGGAGATGCTAATCTATGAATGTCTTCAAGACCCAGTTTGCTCCTCAGCTCTCCGGTGCTGCATGTCCAATGAATTCCCTGCATACAATTTTCTTCATTTTTAATTGTAAGTATGTAGATCGTACTAAATATAACTAGAAAACAAACCCACACAATAAACTTAATAAGAATTAAATATTAAAGAAGTATTAAGCTGTGCTAGGAGAGTAACTATAAAGATACAGAACAAACTCCAAAGGGAACCCTGTGCTGAGGGACAGTACGAAAAGAAGCGCAGACTTAGAAGGGACCCTCCCGGAGGCTGGGTTCACATCTTGCTGGAGAAGGCTTGGGTGCAGCTTATGAAATGCCAGAGAAGTCTGTTAGGTTGTCTGGAGCAGAACTGATCTGCAGCCATCACCGGACAAGAAGGCAATAAACCTCGAGGGCACAGGCAAGCAGCTGGTAGGCAGGTACACAGAGTGAACTTGGCCTTTGGGTGCGAGATCCAAAACATGCAACATCAATATGTTTGGGGTGGGGATAAGCGGCCTTGGGAAGGTAGTCACGGGGCTTGGGCTGGGCCTGTGAGGTCACTGAGGGACTGTACCCACTGGGTTGTGGCTGGACAGAGCATCGCTGAACGTTCTCACACATCCACACTGCAGACAGACTGCGCAGCAAGAACCAGAGAAGGCGGGACATCCAAAGCAATGCAGCCAAAACCAGAAGAAGCGCCCTTTCCTTCTGCAGTGTGATTCCAGTGCCCTCTATTGACAAGGCTTAACACGGTGCTGCACTTAAAGGAAAGTACTTAAAGCAACCAGTTCCTTATTGTACAGCAGGTAATGAGGGGTGAATTTGGAGCTAAGAGGCAGAAAATTGAAACTGGCACAGTGCATTTTCTGTGTTATTGACTTGGGTCTGATTGAGAAGTTTCTGCCTTCATTATATAGCTTTATCTTTTCCTATGGTTCGGTTTTTTAAAAAATCAGAATTTTTGGATTCATGACTCATTTTACTTCGTGGCTTTGTCTTGATTTAACATCTGTCTTGAATGTGCTATCTACCTTCTATCTTCCCATTATAACACTAATTCATACTGTTATCATCTATCTCACGGAATATTGTGTCCATTCTTTAATTAAGAAATAACTAAGTGCCAGTAATTTACCAGGCATGGTACAAACGACAGACAGATATGATGTTTTTCTTTCTTTTTAAAAAAATGTATTTATTTTAAAGATATGGGATACAATTCAGATTAAGGTATACAAGTGGTCACCATACAGGTAAAGTTTGGGCTTCCCTTTGGTCCACACTTCACCTGGTTTGAGATCAGATACCCCTGTTGGTGTGATGTGCTCCCTCTCCTTCCCCTGACAGTGTCCCACTACTGCCAACCCCTTTCTTACAGTATTAAGGTAATGTTCAGGGTCCACTTATAAATGAAAATTTATTGTACTCGGCTATTTGTTTCTGTGATGGATTACTGAGTGTAATGGACTCTTAATCTGTCCAAGTTGCTGCGAAGTCCATAATTTTGTTCTTCTTTATGACTGTGTAATATTATATATCATCATATATATGTACCATGTTTTTTTTTAACCAATTCAGTTTCAATGTGTAGCATGGTTGGTTCCATGTTTTTGCTATTGTGAATAGTGCTACAATAAATATGTTTGTGCGGGTATTTTTTTTTGTAGTGTGATTTAAGTTTCTCCAGATGTTTTCCCAGAAGGGATATTGCTGCATCATATGGAAAGTCAGTTTCCAGTTCTTTTAGAAATCACTACACTGTTTTCCATAGAGGTTGAACTAGTTTGCATTCCCACCAACAGTACAGAAGCATTCCCTTTTCTCTGCATCCTCACCAGCATCTGTTATTTTTTGTTTTATTAACCTGGAGAGAGGTGGTGTATCAATGTGGTTTTGATTTTCATTCCTCTGATGATTGGTGAGGAAGAGAATTTTTTCACGTGTCTGTTGGCTGCTTTCATGTGTCTGTTGAGAAGTGTCTATTCATGTGTTTTGCTCACTTTTTAATGGGGCTGTTTGGTTTTTTCCTTTTGATGTGTTTGAGCTCCTTGCAGATACCGGATACTAGGCTTTTGTCAGATAGGCATTTGGCAAATATTTTTTCCCATTCTACTCAGTGTCTACTCGCTGTCTTGATGGTTTATTTTACCTTGCAAAAGTTTTTCAGTTTGATGAGGTCCCACTTGTCAATCTTATTTCTTATGGCATGGGCTTTTGAGATTTCGATAAGAAATTGGTTGCCTATTCTTATATCCATAAGAGTGTCTCCTGCATTTTCTAAGATTCTTATAATTTAAGGTTTTACATTTAGGTCTTTGATCCATTTGGGGTTGATTTTTGTGTATGATGATAGGCAGGAGTCCTATTTCATTCTTCTGCATCTGATCAGTCAGTTTTACCAGCACCATTTACTGAATAGGTTTTCCTCTCCCTAATGGTTGTTATGGGAGGCTTTGTCAAAGATGAATTGGTTGAGAAATTGAGGTTTTGTTTCCAGAATCTCTATTCTGTTCCATTGGTCCATACGCCTGTTATTGTACCAACATCAGATTGTTTGGTTATTGTAGCCTTATGATAAAATTTAAAGTTTGGAAATGTGATACCTCCCACTTTATTTCTTTTGCTGAGGATTGTTTTGGCTGTTCATAGTTGTTTATGTTTCCATAAGAATTTTTGTATTGTAGTTCCCAGGTTTCAAAAGAATTTTGTTGGTAATTTAATGGGTATTATGTTGAATGTGTAGATTGCCTTGGGTAGGATGGACATCTTAACAATGTTGATCCGTCTGATCCATGAGCATGGAATATTTTTCCATTTGTTTGTGTCATCTTTGGCTTCTTTGAGCAATGTTTTGGAGTTTCAATTGTAAAGGTCTTTCACTTCTCTGGTTAGGAAGATGCCAAGGTATGTCATTTTATTGTGTGTGTGACTGTTGAGAATGGGACTGTGCTTTTTGTTTCTCTGTTTGTTGTTGGTGTATAAGAATGTGACTGCCTTTTGCACATTTATTTTGTACCCCAAGACTTTTCCAAAGTGCTTTATCAGTGCTAGGAGGTTTTTGACAGATTCTCTTGGATTTTCGAGGTAAAGGACCATATCATCAGCAAAAATTTGACTTCTTCTTTTTCTATTTGGATATTCCTGATTTCTTCTTTTCCTACTTTGATATTCCTGATTTCCTTCTCTTGTCTGATTGCTCAAGCTAGGACCTCCAACACCGTGTTGAACAGGCGGTGTGAGAGTGGGCAGACTTGTCATATTCCAGTTTTATGGAGAAATGCTTCCAATTTCTGTCCACTTAGCAATATGTTGGCTGTGGGTTTATCATAGATGGCTCTTACTATTTTGAGGAATGTTCCTTCTGTGCCTAGGTGTTCAAGGGTTTTTATCAAGAAGGGATGCTGGATTTTATCGAAAGCTTTTTCTACATCCAATGATATTATTATGTGGTTCTTGTTTTTTGTTTTTGTTTTTGTTTTTGAGTTGGAGTCTCACTCTGTCACCCAGACTGGAATGCAGTGGCCGCTCCCGGCTACTGCAGCCTCGACCTGCTGGGCTCCAGCGATCCTTCCGCCTCAGCCTTCCTAGTAGCTGGAACTACAGGCGCACGCTACCATGCCCGGCTAATTTTTTTTTGGTTTATTGTAGAGAAGTGGTCTTGCCAAGTTGCCCAGGCGGGTCTTGAACCCGCAGGCTCAGGCAATCCACTCACCTCAGCCTCCCAAGGCATGGGATTGCAGGCTAAGCCACCAAGCCCAGCTGTGGTTCTTGTTTTTACATCTGTTGTTGTATTTAATTACATTATGGTCTTGCGGATGTTGAACCAGCCCTGCATCCCAGTGATGAAGCTTACTTGGCCATGGTTGATGATTTTTGAGATGTGTTGCTGGATCTGATTTGCCAGAATCCTGTTGAGTATTTTTGCATTATGTTCATCAGGGATGTTGGCCTATAGTTCTCTTTCTTGGATCTTTACCCAGTGTGATATTTGGTTATCAGTGTGATATTAGTTTCATAAAATGATTTGGGTAGTGTTCCATCTTTCTCAATTGCCTGGAATACTTTTAATAGGATTGGTATTGACTCCTCCTTGTATGTTTTATCGAATTCCACTATAAATCAGTCCAGTCCAGGTTTTTTGTATTTTGTTTTTTTGTAGGTAGTTTTCTTATGACAGAGTCAGTATCCTGGGTTGTTACTTGTGTAGTCAGGATCTCAATTTCTTCCTGTTTCAACCTTGTGAGGTTGTGTGATGTCAGAAAGTCTCCTATTTCATTTAGGTTATTGAGTTTGTTTCCATACAGGTGTGCATTTTTCTTATATAGCTTAAGATTTCATTTAGAAGTTAAATAATTACACCAATAGTTGTATAATTGCAAACATAACAATGGCCCTGAAATGATGGTGATGATGGTGATGATGATTACGATGATGATGATAATGATGATATGATATAGATAATAATAAATACATTCTTTTTTTTTTTTTTTGAGTTGGAGTCTCACTCTGTCGCCCACATTGGAGTGCAGTGGCTGCTCCCGGCCACTGCAGTCTCGACCTGCTGGGCTCCGGTGATCCTTCCGCCTCAGCCTTCTAGTAGCTAGAACTATAGGCGCATGCTACCACGCCTGGCTAATTTTTTGATTTATTGTAGAGATGAGGTCTCGCCAAGTTGCCCAGGAGGGTCTCAAACCCGTGGACTCAGGCAATTCACTCACCTCAGCCTCCCAAAGCATGTGATTACAGGCTGAGCCACCGAGCCCAGCTGATACATTCTTATATGAGAAAATAAATAACCGACCTAACTGAAGCCAAGATGTTATGGCTGAGGAACTGGTGATGACTGAAAAGGAGTTAATTTGGTAAAGGGATGAGAAAGGGCATTCCAATGGAGGGCATATACTGTGTAAAGGCAGGACCATATCTTATGTAAGGATCTTCAAGGAGGTCAATCAATGTGTCTGGCATGGAGAGACAGTAGAGAAGCATCCTAGGAGCTGAAGCTTAAGAGGGAGCCAACATTTGTACCATGCAAAGATTTGAAAACAATAGAAAAGATTTGGGTATTTTTCTCAAGAGCCATGATACATATTTCTAATAGCCTTGTAACTTACTAAACTTCCCTTAGATTTCTTCTGCCAAGCTTCCATTCTGAATTTTATGTATTTTTTCCAACTATTCTTTTCTGCCCTAAAATCTAATCATGCAATGCCCCATTTTTTACATATTCTTCAAATACATCTATTCTTTTCTGCCATTATTCCAACTCCATTGGAAGAGATCAGTCTCCACTATGGCCTTCAAAGTTTTCCTACTGCATGTCCTTGGGTGACTGAATAGGGCTGAATAGAGATTGCAAACATGATAGTGTGTTTTGTGGCATCATCCTTTGCTCTCTTTTTCTCTCAGAACATTCTTTCTGGAGGAGCCAATGGCCATATTACAAGGACACTCCAGAAAGACTATGAAGAAGTCTATGAAGCACAGAACTGGGGCCTGTTGCCAACAGACAGTGAGAAATTGGAGCCTCCTGAAACAGCAAACTAATATGGAGGCTCTTGCCAACAGCCATGTGAATTAACCATCTGAGAATGAATCCCTTTTTCCCAATAAGATTACAAAATAATTGAAGTGATGGCCAGTGTCTTATCAGCATGAAGAACTCTGAACCAGAACAAGCCAGCTAAATCAATTCATACTCTAAATAATGAATATACCTATAGTTATCCATTTGTTCTCGTATCCAATCAAAACTCTCAGACTTTCAGTAAATCTGAACTACTCTACCAATTAAAAACATTAGAACATCCTCTTTTGTTCCTTATGTTCTCTCTGCTAATGATACTTGGAGGAAATTCCATATGATACTGTGGCACTTAATGCTTAGGTATTTGTAGAGTCTTGGCTATATGCACACATGAGATATTATAGCAGTCACTTTTAATCAACTTATAAAATAGAAAAATCTTAGATCAAAAATCACCTTCTCCAGGAAGTTTTTCCTGGCTACTCAGAATGGGTTATATATCCCTCTACTATATTTTCCATAGCACTTTTTATAAGCTTCTATCATGAATTTATTGTAGTGCGGTGTGATTATTGTTTTGTTTCTAAGACTCCTCATTTATCTCTAAGCTATTAAACTTTTTAAAATTATTGGAAAATGTAATAGTCACAGAAAATCATGGGGCATGGGTTGCTGCATACACTTAATATTTTATCAATGGATTACAGGGTTTCAGAACTGGCCAATGGATGTATATAAGTTTGAAATATACATGTGATTGGGTCACTACCAGAAATCAGAAAGTCAAGAGTCCAAGATTCAGAATAAATACTGAAGAACAAACTCTAGGACAAGCTATAGGACACATAAGAAAGAAAGAAAAAAACAAAAACAAAAAATAGATCACTTGCCAAAGTCACATTTTTCAGATACCTTAGAGGATAGAACAAAAAGACTGAAAAATCACCAAGTGAGTTCTAGAAATATCTTTGAAATGATTATCATTTTTCTGCTTTTTGAAGCCAGCATTTAAGCTATTGAACTTTGTAGCTGTTATGTGACATTCAGAAAAACTTTGTAGAAATGAATTTTACTTTAGGCTGACTCATACATATCAGTTCAGTTGAAATAGAGGTGTAGTATTCATCCTCCATTTTCTGATTTCAATGGTGGAAATTTTGCAAACCCACCTGGAACAGTAATAACATTCAGTCTTAGTGTGTCTCATATCTGATCAAATCATGAATATTTCCTCTGCAGTGATAGCCAAAAGGGAATTCCACACTATAATCTCCTATCAGAAGTCAATATACAACTTACCTATTTTTCTATTTAAAATAAAACTCAAAAAAGGAGCATCCTAAGCCACACTGTCCTATCTAAATTCACTAGATCAAAACAACAATGACAGTGCTGCATAGTTGTGAGAGACCACCTGGCTACAAAGTCTATAATGTCTATTATCTGGCTCTTAACAGAAAATGCCTGTTAATCATTGATGTAAGGTAATGAAAAGATTCTACAAGCCACATATAAAAATGCAATATTTGGGTAAAACCCAATAACATGTATTCATGAAGAAATGATTGATGATTGGCTCCTGTGCTTAAGCCAGATTCATTCTCAAACAAGGGAAGTCCAAAGTTTTTGTTTGCTTTTCTGTGGGAGAGTAGAAAAGTGGAAGTGGGTGACTCAGTGATGAAATGGAACTGTCTCAGCCCATGTAAAATGCTTAGGTTGTTTGAAATCAGTCAACCCCCAACTATCAAATATTATAAAAACCATTTTTTGTTTTTGTTTTACACTAACTGGTAGAAGACTGACTGAACATACTGTTTTTTGTAATCTAGCAACAATACATCCCACATTTTCTGTGAATGGAAACCACCTCCATTTTATCACATGATTTTATTAAGCTTTATTGTTTTATTTTATATAGAATGTTCAGAATAAAAAGCTTCCAAACAAAGATTAATTTTCTGATGAGATACAGGAGAACTGTTTATAGATGATAATGGAGTGAAATATTTACTCCTCAGTCATAAAAACGTGTGTCTGAAAGTACTATGTACGTTAATATTTATTTGTCATTTCAACAAGATATACATTCTTCAGGTTGAATAGAAATTCTTAGGAAAGGAACACTGAACGGTGTTTGATGAAAAAATATTCTATGGGTCTGTGATTTGTATCTGTGGAGTCATTAATTAAGTACAAATGTATAAAGAATTGATGTTAGATCTGAGACAAAGCTTGCTGGAAAACAAGCATCTTTCTTTGTGGGTGAAAAAAGTCAGAATATTTAAAATCATAAAAGTTGAGACTGATAGATTGCTACTCTTAAGGAATATAAATTTTCCTTGTCTCTCTCAGCCTCTAAATATATAAACGTAATAATTATCAGAATGTGCTTCCTGCTCTAAGCTCCAGACTCTTAGATCCAACTGCTTATTTTCTAAAAGGTAATTCTAAATAAACATATCCAAAACTAATGTTTTCACTCTTCTACATCTTCCTAAACCTGGCCTTCACCCAGTCTTCTACTTTACTATAAATCTTGCTAGTATTTATCCATCTGCTCAAGTCAAGAAAAGCAAAAACCTACATATTACTTTCGATTTCTCCCTTTTAAAAACACCAGCATCCAATGCATCCGTACATCCTCTCTAATTATTTTAGCTTCAAAGTATTTTTGAAACTTCGAAGTTTGCCTCTCAAACTCACAGCCATGTTCCTAGTTAAGGTCATCATTATCTCTTCTTCAATGCTGAAAAGGTACGTATCTAGACTCCTGCTTTCCATTTTGTCTCCTTCTGTCCACATGGAAACAGGATAAATATTTTTTTTTTTCGAAATATACAAATCACTACAAATGACTTCTTGTTGCTCTTTTACCATAACCTATATTATCAACCATGGCTGACGACATCTTTTTTTTTCTTTGTTTCTTTTTCTTTTTAAAAAATTTTTATTATAGAAATGTGGGGTATAAGTGAGCATTAGCTACGTAAGTAGGCTGCATGCAGGTGAAGTGTGGTCTTCTAATTGTCCCTTACGCCCCCTGGTAGTGGACCGGGTACCCTTTGTTTTGACTGACAGTCTTATATGATCTGACCATATCTAACACCTTATCTTATTCTACTTTGTCATATGTCTTATATTACCCTTCCTAATTCTGACTTTCAGAAAGAAACTGAAAGCTACCCAACATGTTTTCATACAAGCGGTTTTTTTTATTTTGTATTTAGAATACTCCAAACCCAATCTTTGTATCTTTACCAGACTGACTCCCTGAACTTTACAGCTGAGCTTAAATATTATACACACAGTGAGGCTTTCCTAACAATGTCCTCAGAGGCGGTGACCTACTCACTGAGTTATTGTTATCTTTTTTCCATCATATTTTATTGTTTAGTTCTTTCATAGCACATGGCACCCAGTGTTACTTATTTCGTTGATCTATATGTGTATTGCTTGTCTCTCTCACTAAACTGAAAGTATATCTTTTTTCTTCAACTTTGTATTCCCATTACCAGGGATATACAAATACATTCAAATGTATTTAATAAGTGAATAAATGTGAATTAGGCTCCAGATTTAATTTGTTCTTAATTAGTGTGAAAAATAACATAGAGTTTTGAACATGTTTATCTGGTATGGAGTGAAAGAAATTTGTTTACATGAGAAAAATGCTTTTATTATATTTCAAATATGTCTAGTTCAACATACAAACAATTGAATGTGTTTAGCAAGTTTTCAGAATGCTTTACTGCTAGAATTCCTTATTCATCTTTATGGCAGGTAATCATGTAAGTTACCATCTTAATTTCCAAGAGGTTTCAAAGCAAAATCTTCAGCAATTATCTTTTGTTCCTCTTGGTCAAATTCTGCTTTTTGACCTTTTCAAAGGCCCAGAGAGGTCTGAATTTATTTTGACTATGGGACTTGTTTAGTACTTTAAATGACTAAAATTAAAATTTCACATGTGTATCAAAATTCTTGTAGAAAATGCCTGTTTAAAAACATGGCACACTAGAAATTAATTTGAAACAGTATCAGTATTTTCTTCAGTGGGTGCCCTAGCCCACATGAAGAGCATAGGGTTTAATATAGACAGTGCTTCCATCACTAGGCATTACTGTGTGCCAGAACTTTTCTAGGCATCTCATATATATCAACTCATTTAATGAACTTACCAACCAACCTTATAAGGTAGGTACTATTATTATTTTCCTCATTTTCAAGTGAAAGAAATGAGTCACATAAACCAGGGATCCCCAGCTCCTGGGCCACATTGTGCTACCTTTCTTTAACCTGTTAGGAACCAGGATGCAAAGCAGGAGTGAGCCATGTACTGGCAGAGCTCTGCCTTTAGTCAGATCAGCAGTGGCATTAGATTCTCAAAGGAGTAGGAACCCTATTGTGAACTGCATATACAAGGCTACACATTCCTTATAAGAATCTAATGCCCGATTATCCTTCCATTTATCCCCCTTCAGCTTTGGAAAATTTGTCTTCCATGAAACACAGTCCCCAATGCCAAAAAGTTTAGGGGCCGCTAACATAAATGATAAGATACTTATCTAAGGTTAAAGTAAGAAATTCAAATGCAGGAATGTGTCCTTCAGAATCCAGACTCCCAACCACTACACGGCATTACTGGCTTTCTAAGTTGTCTGTGGCCAGCGCCAATGAAACCAATAAAATGATAGCACATGGGAACACGAATTGTCAAAGTAATACATATTCCTAGGTAGTTAACAAAGTAAGGAGCTATTGAAACATTTAAAAACAAAGAAAAACACAAACAAACCCAAAGCAATACTCTTACATAATTCCCTGGATGGAAAAAATGACCTCTAACGAGTCATATCTAGTTGATCTTGTTATCAGTAACTATTCAGATTGAGTAGCACGTAAAAAAAATTTCAGTGGCAATTTGTCAAGCTTTTTTTGAGTACATCCTTACCAATGAATGTATTCAATGGGAAAAACTTTATAAAGGAACCTAGCAGAGAAAGAAAATAATGTGACACTTCAGCTTCATCATGGAAGGAGACTGTATGAATGATCAACAGTTACTTTATATTACTATAACTAAACTATATGCATAGCTACACTTATAATACCATAGTCAATTGTGAAAGGACAATTTCTGTAGGTGCTTTTCTCTTTATCATACAGTTAATCCTTGAATAAAATGGGTTCACTTATGCATAAATATTTTTCAACCAAATGCAAACAAAAAATACAGTATCCGTGGGTTGCAAACTCATGTATATAAGGGGCCAACTTTTTATACATTTGGGTTCCCCAGGTCCAGACGTAGGACTTTAGTATGCTCAGCTTCTGGTATGGTGTGGAGAGGGAATTTCTAGAATGAATCCAACACGTACACCAAAAGATAGCTGTAATAGTTGGTGAGCGCAGATAGTTTTAGTTTAAGATACCAAACTTTGCACAAAAATTTCTAGAAAAAGTTTCCTTTCTTTTCTTTTCTTCCTTTTTTTTTTTTTTTGAGCCAGAGTCTCATTCTGTCGCCCAGGCTGGAGTGCAGTGGCACACTCACTGCCACTGCAGGCTTGACCTGCTGGGCTCAGGCGATCCTTTCCCCTCAGCCTTCCAAATAGCTGGAACTACAGGCGTGCGCTAACACTCCCAGCTTATTTTTCTTTATTTATTGTAGAGATGAAGTCTCACCAAGTTTCCCAGACTGATCTCGAACCCCTGTGCTCAGGCAATCATCTCACCTCAGCCTCCCAAAGTGCTGAGACTATAGGCTTGTGCCACCACACTTGACAGGTTTTTTTTCCTTTTAATTGCAAACTTAACCTCTACTAAAATAATACATAGCTATAGCTCTTCTGGAGATGTATTTTAATAAGTTGAGGAGGGTCCCTTCTAAGACTAATTTACTAAACGTTTTGTCAGGAATAACTGCTGGTTTTCATCAAATATTTTTTTCCTTTTTTTCTTGAGATGACTATATGATTGTACTTTCTCTGTCTTACAATGCAAAAAATTACATTGATTGATAGTCAAAGATTAAATCAGACTCAACTTCCTGGATAAACTCACTAGATTATGGCATACTTCCTTTTAAATATATATTGAATTTGATTTGATAAAGTTTTGTTAAGAATTGTTTGCTGATGATATGGCCTTATACTTGAAATTCCAAGAGAATCTGTCAAAAACCTTCTTGCACTGAAAGAATTTGGTAAAGTCTCAGGGTACAAAATAAATGTGCGAAAGACAGTTCTATTCCTATACACCAACGACAAGCAAGCAGAGACCCAAATAAAAAGCACAATCCTATTCATAATCGCCACAAAAAACTGAAATACTTCAGTAACTTCCTAAGCAGAGAAGTGAAAAACCTGTACAATCACAATTACAAAACACTGCTCAAAGAAATCCAAGAAGACACAAACAAATGGAAAAATATTTCATGGTCATGCATAGGAAGAATCAACATTATTAAAATGTTCATCCTACCAAACACAATCTACAGATTCAACGCAATACACATTAAGTTACCAACATCATTCTTCTCAGACCTGGAAATGACAATACAGAAATTTATATGGAAACATAAATGACCATGAATAGCCAAAACAATTCTTAGCAAAAGAAGCAAAGCAGGAGGTATCACATTTCCAGACTTCAAACTTTACTATAAGGCAACAGTAATCAAAACAGCCTAGTAATGGTACAAGAACAGGCAAATAGACCAGTGGAACAGAACAAAGATTCTGGAAGCAAAGCCTCAATTTCTCAACCAACTCATCTTTGACAAAGCCTCCAACAACAACCACTGGGAAGAGGAGATCCTATTAGTAAATGGTGTGGGGAAACTGGCTGATCACATGCAGAAGATTGAAATAGAACCCCTACCTATCACCATACACAAAAATTAACTCTCAATGGATCAAAGACCTAAACGTAAAATATCAAACTATAAGAATCTTAGAAAACACAGGAGACACCCTTATGGAAATTGGAACTGGCAACCAATTCCTGATCAAAACCCTAAGTGCCCATACCATAAGAAATAAGATAGACAAGTGACGAGCTTCTGCAAAGCAAAAGAAACCATCCAGAGAGCAAGGAGACAGCCCAAAGAATGGGAAAAAATATTTGCCCACTGCATATCTGACAAAGGCTTAACATCTAGGATCTACAAGGAACACAAATACGCCAAAAGGAAAAAGAACACCCCCATTAAAAAGTAGACAAAACACATGAATAGACTCTTCTCAAAAGAAGATATACGGGCAGCCAACAGACACATGATAAAGTGCTCTTCCTTGGCCAAGTACAGTGGCTCACACCTATAATCCCAGTACTTTGGGTCGAGATGAGAAGATTGCCTGAGATTATGGGTTCTAGATCAGCCTGGTCAACTTGGCAAGACCTCATCTCTACAATGAAATTTAAAAAATCAGTCGGGCATGGTGGCACATGCCTGTAGTTCCAGCTACTTGGAAGGCTGAGATGAAAGGATCACCAGAGCCTAGCATGTCGAGGCTGCCGTGGCCATGAGCATGACACTGCACTCCAGACTGGATGACAGAGTGAGACTCCAACTCAAAAAAAAAAAAAGAAAAAGTGCTTAGCCTCAATAATCATCAGAGAAATGCAAATAAAAACCACATTGAGATACCACCTAACCCCAGCAAGAATGGCCATCAGTAATAAAACAAGCAACAGATGCTGTCAAAGGTGTGGAGAAAAAGGAATGCTTGTCTTTTCTTTAGGATAGAAACATTCAAATGATTCTTCTCTAGCTATTTTGAAATATAGAATAGATTATTGTAAACCATAGTCACTCTACTGATCTAGCAAATATTATGTCTCATTTCTTCTATCAAACTCTACATTTGTACACATTAAACAACCCCTCTTCCCCCACTCCCTGGTCTGTGGTAGCAGCCAATCTATTATCTATCTTCAGAGACGTAGCTTTTGTTTTGGGGGTTATTTTAGCCTCCACGTATGAGGGAGAGCAAGCAATATTTCTTTCTGTGGATGGTTTATGTTACTTAACAAAATGGCCTCCAGTTTCATCCATCTTGCTACAAATAACAGAATTTCATTTTTTATGACTGAATACTAATTCGGTGTGTATATATACATTATTCCTCTGTGTGTGTGTGTGTGTGTGTGTGTGTGTGTGTGTGTGTAAGTGTATTGATTCCATACTTTGGCTATTGTGAATAGTGCTACAAAAGCATGGGAGTGAAGCTATCTCTTCAACACATTGTTTTTTTTAATACATAATAACGGAATTGTTAGATCATATGATAATTAAATTTTTAGTTTTTGAGGACCTTCCATACAGTTGTCTATAGTGATTAATTTGCATTTCCACTAACAATGCATGAGAATTCTTCCTCCTCCACATCTTTATCAATATATGTTATTCCCTGTAATTTATTTTGTTTTGCTTTGGATTGGTTTGGTGTTTATTTGTATGTCTTCTTTTGAGAAATGTCTATTCAGATTTTTTTACTCAACTTTAGATTGGATTATTTGGTTTTGCTTTGTTTTGTTTTGCTATTACATTATTTGGGCATATTATATATTCTAGTTATTATAACCTTGACAGATGAATAGCTTGCAAATATTTTCTTCCATTCTGCGAGTTGCTTTTCACTTTGCTGTCTTCTTTGTTGTATTTCACTTGATGCAATCTCTGTTACCTATTTTTGCTTTTGTTGCCTGTGCTTTGAGACCAGACCAATGATCTAGTATGTTTCTTTCTCCAATATGTGTTCTGGATAACTTTGATCTTGGAGACCACTGAGTTTTCATAAAACTACTATCTTGAAATCTTGGTCAGAGAGTTTACATATCGCTGTCTTATTAAGGTAAGCCACTAGTTTTTTGTTTTGTCCTTTTGAGAAGGTCATGGTTTTTGTTTGCTATTGTTTTTTATGGATGTACTTCTGTGTCTTTGCATTGAAGGATTACTCATTTATTCTTGTCTTTTCCGTCTAGCTTGTTTTGTTTTTTTCTTGGATTTTCTTGCTTAGAGATTCTTTGTAATTTACTTGTTTTTTCTTTTTCTTTCTTTCTTTCTTTCTTTCTTTCTGTCTTTCTTTCTTTCTTTCTCTCTCTCTCTCTCTCTCTCTCTCTCTCTCTCTCTCTCTCTCTCTCTCTCTCTCTCTCCCTTCCTTCCTTCCTTCCTTCCTTCCCCACCCTCCCTTTTTTCTTTCTTCCTCTCTTTCTTTTCTCTTTCTTTCTCTCTGTCTCTCTTTTCCTCCCTTCCTCCCTCCTTCCCTTCCTTTCTTTTCTTTTTTCTTTTTTATTGGGTCACTGCCTCCTTTTTGGCACTAGATGGCACCTTAAACCCAAGTTCAATTTGTTTCTAGTAAATAATCAGAGTGCTGCTCAATCCTGAATGCGGGCAGTCTTAACAGGGATATTCCTGTAGTGTGAAAGGCTGGCTAGGGGTTCGTGCCCAGGGTAGTTTTGAAATAAACTTTCTACATGGTTGTGCTGTTGAACAACCTCTATGACTTGGCATCTCTTTTGGCAAAGTTACAGAGCAGAGTTTCCAGGGCTGGAAGTGTTACCACCCCCATCCCCACCCCGACCTTTGTCTTTGTTTGTCCTTAGAGATAGTTCTACCTTCAGACACCCTCAGTGTTTCCCATGAGTTTAGGCAGGAATGGATCTTCTAGCAGGGAATCCAGTATAGTGGGAAGGCTCATTGTCCACCTTGGCCTTACATTTTCCGATGTAGAAACCATGAGTCAGCAGAAAATTTTCTGCATATTTTGTGCTGGGAAAATTGGGAAGAGAGGTGCTATGGATATGGAGGTCCAACTCCGCTACTGTTTTCTTGGAGTTTTTTTTCACTTCTTTATGGTCCTGGAAAGTGTCCATCTTCGTATTTGAGTTTTAGAATATTGCTGGTGATCATCTTAGTGCTGTATATTTGTTTTGGGTTTTCTGTGGGGTGAGGGTATATAGTAAAGCCAACTTGCTTCTACACCATCATTTTGAAACTGGAACTTAACCTGTTCTTATGTACTTAATTTCTTAGGATGGAAGCTCTGGTAATTGATTTGAGACTTTCCAAATATAGTCATTTAACAGTATAAGTTTTTTTTCTAAATACTACTTTGGTCTCATTCCACAAATGTTGTTATGCCACATCTTAATTTTTATTTTTATAAAACTCAAAATAATTTCTTATTACACTTATGATTTATTACAAATTATTCTCTGCTTATTTACTTACATATGTGCTCATTTCTCCTAAGTATATACCAAAAAGTGGAACAGTTAGGTCATATGATAACTACATGTCTAATCATTTAAGGAACTGCTAGACTGTTTTACAATGAAGCTTCACCATTTTGCATTACCACCAACAGTCTATGAAGGTTCCAATGCTTCCACATTCTTGCTAATATTTATTATCTAATTTTTTTATTCCAGTTATCTTATTGTGTATGAAGTACATTTTCAGTGGTTTTGATTTGCCTTTTAGTGATGATTAATGACATCAAATAACTTTTTATGTGCTCATTGGGCATTTGTATATCACATTTACAGAAATATTTATTCATATCCTTTGCCTCTTTTTTAATTTGCTACTTGTTTTTGTATTAACAAGTTGTAAGTGTTATATTCTAGATAAAATTACTGTAAAAGTTATATGATTTGAAAATGTTTTTCTCATTCTATGGATTGTTTTTTCATTCTCTAGGTGATGTCTTTTGAAACACAAAATTTTTAATATTGATGAAATTCAAATTTATCTACTTTTTCTTTTGTGGCTCATCCTTTAGCTGCTAAATCTAAGTCAAGGTCATAAAGTGTTAACCCTATTTTTTCTTCGACCATTTTTTTAGTTGCACTCTTCCATTAGGTATTTAATCATTTTGAATTAATTTTATATAGCATAAATAAAATATCTGCTTTCATTTTCTTAAACATGGCTATCTAGCTGTTTCAGGATCATTTGTTGAAAAGACTATTGTTTCTCCATTGAATATCTTGGTACTCTTATGAAAATCAGTTGACCATAGAGATATAGGTTTGTTTTAGATTCTCATGTCTCTCCGTTGCAGTACATGGTTGACACTTGAAAACTATGGGTTTGAAATGTACGGGTTCACTTATATGCAGATTTTTTTAAATCAAACAGAAAATATAGTATGCACAGGATATAAAACTAGCATATATGGAGGACTAATATTTTCAGGTATGTAGATTTCACAGGGCTAACCTTGGGACTGGATTGTGTGCAGATGTTTGTATACTCAGGTGGTCAGGAAGCCAATCACATAGGTATACTGACGAATCACTGCATATCTATTATTGTGCCAGTACCACATTGTCTTGATTGCCATTGTTTTGTATTTTTGAATTTGGTAAGTTTAAATCCTCATACCTTTGCCTTCTAAGTCAAAATTGCTTTGGCTGTTATGAGATGCTTACAATTCCATATTAACTTTAGAATCAGCTTCTCAGTTTTTAAAAAGAATTCAGCTAAAATTCGAATAGGGAATCTGATAGCTTGAATTGAATCTGTAGATATTTTGGAGGCCAATGCAATCTGAACAATATTAAGTCTTCCAATCCATGAATATGAGTCATTTTTTTGTTTATTTAGATTTTCTTTAAACAATGCTTTGTAATTTTCAGTGTATTAGTACTATGGTTTTTTATGAAATATGCATATTCCTAAGTATTTTATTTTTAATGTTATTATACATTGTTTTTGAAATTTTATTTTCAGATTGTTCACTGCAATTTAATTTTGTACATTGATCTTGTATTTTACAAACTTGCTGACCTAATTTATTAGTTGTATTAATTGTGTGTATGTGTGTGTGTGTGTGTGTGTGTGTGTGTGTGTGTATTCCTTAGGATTTTTAAAATGTAAGATCATGTAATCTTCAAATAGGTAGTGTCACCTTTTCTTTTCCAATTTGGATGTTTTTATTTATTTTTTTGACTAATAGCCCTGGCTAAAATATTCAGTACACTGCATACAGAAGTGGGAATAACACATTTTTGTCTTTTTCCTGGTTTTAGAGAGAAAGCATCTAGTCTTTTGCCATTAAGTATGATGTCAGGTGTGGGTTTCAGAGTTGACCTTTATCAGGCTGAGGAAGTTTCCTTCTATTCCTTATTTATTCGATTTTTAAAATTATAATAGGATACTGGTTTTTGTTAAGTTTTTTCTGTGTCTATTGAGATGATTGTGCACTTTTTATATGTTATTGATATGCTGTATTGGAATAATTAATCAATTTTCAGTTGTTGCATTCCTGAAATAATTCCCACTTGGTCATAATGTATAATTATTCCTATATGTTGCCAGATTTGGTTGGCTAGCATTTAGTTGAGTATTCCTTTATAATCCTTTTTATTTCTTTAAAGTCAGTAGTAGTGTCCCTTCTTTAAGTTTAGTAATTTGAGTCTGCTCTCTTTTTTTCTTGGTCATTCAAACTAAAGATTCATCTTGTTTTGTTCTTTGTTTTGTTTTTTGTCATTTCTAAGAATCAGCTTTTGGTTTTACTGATTTTTCTCTATTATTTTTCTAATCTCTTATTTATTTCTGACCTAAACTTTATTAATTTCTTCCTTCTGCTTGATTTAGATTTAGTTTGTTCTTTCCTATTGTATTATGATGGGAAGCCAGGTTATTGATTTGAGATCTTAATATAAGCATTTACGGCTATAAATTTATCTTTAAACACTGCATTAGCTTCATGCCATAATTTTTATTACGTCATTTTCATTTTCATCCATCTCAAAATATTTTCTGATTTTATTTGTTTCTTCTTTGAACCATTGGTGAGCAACAACAACTCATGATGTGTTTTGCTCAATTTCCACATATTTGTGAGAGTCTTAATTTTTTCTAGCTATTGAATGTTAATTCTATTCCATTGTGATCAGGAACATACTTTGTATTATTATTTTTAAAAATTTGTTGAGGGTTGTTTAATAGCCCAGTATATGGTGTATCCTGGATAATGTTCCATTTGCACTTGAGAAAAATGTGCATCCTGCAGTAGTTAAATACAGTGTTCAATAGAGTTTGTTAAACCTAGTTGGAGCTGGACTTGGTGGCTCAGCCTGTAATCCCACGCCTTTGGGAGGCTGAGGTGAATGGATTGCCTGAGCCTGTGGGTTCGAGACCCTTCTGGGCAGTGAGACCTCATCTCTACAATAAATCAAAAAATCAGCTGGGCGTGGTAGCACATGGCTGTAATTCCGGCTACTTGGAAGGCTGAGGCGGAAGGATCACTGGAGCCCAGCAGGGGAGGCTGCGGTGGCCGGGAGCGGCCACTGCACTCCAGTCTGGGCAACCGAGTGAGACTCCAACTCAAAAAAAAAAAAAAAAACCTAGTTAGGTTATAGTGTAGCACAAATCTCCTATTTTCTTGTGAATCTTTTGACTAGTATTTTTATACCATATTGAAAATAGGTTATTGAAGTCTCTGATTAGAAGTGTTTACTTTTCCCTTCTTTTTTGTCAATATTTGCGTCATATATTTGGTTACTCTGTTATTGGTGCATATGTTTATAATTGTGATCTTTTTCTGATAGATTAACTAACCCTTTTACCATTGTAAATTGTCCCCCCTTATCTCTTCAAAAATCTTTTATTTAAAGCCTATTTTGTCTGATATCAGTGTAGTTTTCTTGTAGTTGCTTTTGGCATAATATATCTTTTCTCATTCTTTTAACTTTATTCTATTTGTGTTTAGATCTTTTTTTAATGGATTGTCCAATGAATTTTTATTTAAGGTTATTTTGATATATCGAGTTTATGCCTGACATTTAACTTTTTCTTTTCTTTTCCTTTTTCCTTCTTTTTTTTGAGTTGGAGTCTCACTCTGACACCCAGGGGCTGGAGTGCAGTGGCATGCTCACAGCCACCCCAGCATTGACCTGCTGGGCTCCAGGGATCCTTCCACCTCAGCCTTCCAAGTAGCTGGAACTACAGGCGTGTGCTACCACATCCAGCTAATTATTTTATTTTATTTTATTTTTTTGTAGAGACGAAGACTCGCCAAATTCTGGTCTCAAACTCATGGGCTCAGGCAACCACTTGCCTCGGCCTCCCAAAGTGCTGGGATTACAGGCTGAGCCACTGAGTCCAGCCTAACTTTTTATTTTCTATATCTCTTATGTCTTTGTTTATTCATTTGTTCCTTTTTGCTGCTTAATTTTGCACTAAGTGAATATTTTCTAGCGTAACATTTTAATTCTTCAAAATTCTTTTTACTATATTTATTTGAGCTACTTTTTGGTGATTGCTTTAGAACTTACTACACACATTTTAACTTATCAAAATCCTGATTTCAGATTTTTACTATTTTAGTACTAATGATATATGAAAATATTACTCCTATATCCATTTCTCTTTTTTGAGAATAATATATTTTATTAATGTAACAAATTTATGTAATTATAAATCTTACATTTCCATCTGAAATAATTTACCTCACCCAGTACAGCTTTGCTCATATCCATATACTTTGTGCTGCTATTGGCAAATATATTACATGTGTAATACATTTCTATATGTTATAAGAACAACAATACATCATATATGTAAAATGTTTATACAAAATTACTTTTTAAATCACTTGAGAGAAAAAAATAAAAATAAGTATTTTTTACTCTCTTTTAAAATTGCATAATTACCATTACCAATGCCTTTGTTTTCTCCTGTGACTTTGAAATACCAACTGGGGTCATTTGCTTTCAGCCTGTAAAACATTTGTTAGTGTTTCTTTTTTTTTTTTTTTGAGTTGGAGTCTCACTCTGTTGCGCAGACTGGAGTGCAGTGGCCACTCCGCTCCGGGCCACCGCAGCCTCAACCTGCTCTGCTGCGGTGATCCTTCCGCCTCAGCTTTCCGAGTAGCGGGAATTACAGGCTTGCACTACCACGCCCGACTGATTTTTTGATTTATTGTAGAGATGAGGTCTCGCTGCCCAGGTGGATCTCGAACCCGCGGGCTCAGGCAATCCACTCACCTCAGCTTCCCAAAGGCGCGGGATTACAGGCTAAGCCACCGAGCCCGGCTTTTAGTGTTTCTTATAAGGTGAGACTGCTAGCAACAAGTTTTATCAGTTTGCGTTTATATAGGAAAGTTTTTATTCCACCTTCAGTTTTGAAAGATGTGTTTGCAAATTATAGAATTCTTTGTTGATGGCTATTTTTATTTGAGCCTTAGTGCAATATTTTCTCATTGCCTCTTGCCCTCTGCGGTTCTGCTGAGATGTCAGTTATTAATTATATTGATTTTCCTCTTAGTGATGAGTTGTTTTTAATCTTGCTACTTTCAACATCTCTTCCTTGTCTTTGACTTGCATCACTTTTACTATGATATGTCTTTTTGTGGGTCTCTTTGCATTTATTTTACTTGGAGTTTATTGAACTTTTTGGAGTTTATTGAGCTTCTTGAATGTGTAGGTCATTATCTATCTTATTGAAGATTTTAGTTATTATTTCTTCAAACACTTTTTTTCTTTCCCTCCATTTGAAACTATCATTAAATATATCATCATACTTACTGATATCCCACATTTCTCTGAGACACCATAGAGTTTTTTTATTCTTCTTCTCTCTGTTCTCTAATTTTTATAATTATTATTATAATCTTTGAGTTTACTAATTTTTATGCCAGTTCAAATCTACCATTTAGTTTGATGAAGTTTTATTTTAGGTACTGTACTTTTAAAATCCAGAATTCCCATTAGTTTTTTTTTTTATGATTCACATCTCCTTATTAATAAATTTAATGTAACATTGTCATTGTTAAAAAAAAGTGAATGATTGAGGGAACACTCTCAATCAATTGAGGTATATTAAGCCAGAGCTTGTGGGCATGCCTGGAAAAAAAACACAGGTCTCAGATGCACATATGGCTGTTTTTTCTGAAGAGATTTTCAGGAGGGTGAGATTTTCAGGAGGGTTAATATTTATATACTTCCTTAAAAGGGAAAGGCATGTAGGGAGAGATTGGTAGGTGACAAGATAAGTGGTTACATTCTTGTTAAAAAAAGAGAGTAAAGGAAGAATCAATTATGCAGAAGTCTCTTGGTAGATATAGAAATAATGGATCTTATTTTGTCTTTCTTCTGCACCTGGAAAGATAAGCTTGTAATTGACATTATCAGTGTGGAATTCAACAGACTTTAGTTTGAGAAACTAAACTTAGATTGCAGACCTAAAAGTACAATTGGCATGCCCTTTTTTATGCAAAGATATACATCTTGAAAGATTTGGAGGCCAGCAAAGAATTTACTGATGAATGATTTTGGAAGCAGTCATCCAGAAATGCCTGAGGCCTTTTGCCTTTCTGTGGGGATCTGGCTAATACATAATGCTTTGACACTAGGTTCTGAAATAACAGGTATTTATTCAGAAGGGGGTCTATTCAGAAGGGGGTATTGTGTGATTCAGCCTCCAGGCTTAACTTTCTCTTTAGCATAAGAAGTTTGGGAGTTCCTGAATTTTTTTTTCATTTACGTTGTCCTGTTTTTATTTTCTTCCTTAATCATGCTTTCTTTTAGTTCTTTGGACATATTTATGATGGCTCCTTTTAAGTCCATTTACTCTCACAGAAAGTTTCTACTGTCTTTTTTTTTTTTTTTTTCTGGTACATAGGTCATAATTTCCTGTTTCTTTGCAAGACTTGAAACTTTTTGTTGAAACCTTGACCTTTTAGATAAAAAGTCCTCTCCCTAGGAACTAGTCTTCTCCCCTCTCTGGAACTAGTTATTGTTATTCCTTGTTTATTTGCTAAAGATTGGCTGGAAAATTTTAATTAACTCTATTCCATTCCTTGTCAGTATTAAGTCTCTGATGTGGCTCTTTAGGAAGGCATGGCTTTGGGCATGCATTCTGAGATAATTATCTTACTCTTTTCCTGGCTAAATCTAGCTGTTAAACTTCAAATTGCTGACTGATTGCTGTACTGTTTTCAATAATGTCTTGAATAAATTTCTCTACACCAATGTAATAAAATTATAGCTCCTTTGAAAGAGATTTCTGAGTCTGTGTTTGATACTAATTCTGACTTCAGGAGGGCTTTTCCTGTTATTCCTCAGTTTATTCCTAAAACTAGCCAGCTGCTGTCTAGGCATTATAAAGGCTTCTTTGAAGTCCATTTACACTCACATAAAGTTTCTATTGTCTTTTTTTTTTCTGAATACACGGACTATAATTTCCTGTTTCTTTGCATGACTTGAAATTTTTTGTTGAAACCTTGACTTTTTAGATAAAATGTCACAACTCTAGGTACTTGTTCATTTAATCTAACAGTCTCTTTCTAGTTGTGTTTTACCACAACATCCTCCATGTTCTTAAAAGTGTTCTTATAATGGTGTTGCGGGAAAACAGAGAGACTGTGAAACTGAGGCTATCTTAGGAAGTAGCATTTTATTAGCACTGGCGCAACACAGAGGGCTAATGCTCCAAGACTGAGCAACCCAGAGAAAGAGGAGAGGGGTTTTATATGTTAGTTTAGGTAAGGAAGGGGAGTCGAGCCGTATAGCTATACATTTGTCTTTGGAATTTATAAGGTGGTATTTAGCAAAACCAGATTTTCAAAGAACAAGTTGTCTCCAGGGTATACATGACAAGCAGGGGTTGTAAACCGATAACTTCACAAAGAGAGGATGCAGGGATAAGTTTGTAAATCAATTACTATCTTGCATTTCCAGGAAAGCAGCTTGTGGCTACTTGGTTTTCTCATGTCCTATGTCTAGCAGGCTTGGAGCTTGCAGGTTGATTTTTAAAAAGGAATAATTTTAACTGTTTTTAGCTCCTCTCTGCCACAGTGGAACGTCTCTATTCTATGCTGCAGCTGATTTCAATTCCTTTAACAAGATATTAAGAGACAGTTATTTTATGGCTTACTTCTTCTCACAGGCAAAATTTCTGAGCCAGACTCTGGAGCTAGTGGTAAAGACAATGATGAACTTCTCTCTGAGTGACACTTCTGCTGTAGGAGCTTAGTGGTTGGTGAGGGAGGAGGGCAACAGCTTTAGGTCTTCTTGGCTGTTCTCTCTTTGCATAGAACCACCATCTCACAAGCAGGGGGAAAGCATGCCGCATCAAAGAAAAGCCTCTATTGCATTAGTGGGATCTCAATGGAAGAAGAAATCCTCCCTTCTTAACTGTAGTTTCCCAGGACTTAGCTTCAGTAACAGGTAACAGGGGCAGGATGGAAAACTCTGACTGGAAACTGAAGAGAAAGAGATCACGATGTTCTTAGCTGCAGAAGATTAAAATAAAGTCTCTACTTCACTGAGCTGAAGAGAAAGAGGTAATAGGTAGTCTTGATTCAAATGCCAGTGGTGTTCAACTTTTTAACAAATGTTATTAATTTTTTTGAATGGATGTTTCTTCATTTGCTGTTTGCTCTTTGAACCATTTCCAAAGACTTTAGTCTCCTTCCTTTCCTCACTCCCTTCCTCCCACCCTCTCTTTCTTTCTTTCTACCAGTTTCACTGGCAAGTAGATCAGCAGATCTCATCACACTGTCATACTGATACAGAGACCACTATTGTCTATCCATATTGCCACAACTTCTAGAGGAGGGAATGGCAAGTATCCAGTGCCTCTGCAGGTACCCATATTCCTGAAAGTTAACAAAAAGTGGACTTCTTTTTGTCACCTATGCACTCCCAGTAACTTCAAAGAACACTTAACTTCCCTGCAGATTATGTTCAATTAACTGAGAGATTTAAATCCCCATTTGCTCCATTTTCTTAGTCACAGGTTTGAATAATATAGTATCGAGATAATCATAAGTCTTATGATTTGTAAAACTTTTGTATCGATGTAATCATAAGTTTTGTGATTTTAATAACTTTTGCATATAACAACATGTAGACCCTGTTAACTCCCTTTACTCAACGGCAAGCTTGATTAACACTTCTACCAGGTGTTACTGATAAAAAGCTGTAGCTGGGCTCGGTGGCTCAGCCTGTAATCCCGCACTTTGGGAGGCTGAGGTGAGTGGATTGCCTGAACCTGAGGGTTCGAGACCCGCCTGGGCAACTTGGCGAGACTTCATCTCTACAATAAATCAAAAAATCAGCTGGGTGTGGTAGCGCGCACCTGTAATTCCGGCTACTCGGAAGGCTGAGGTGGAAGGATCCAAAAAAAAAAAAAAAAAAAAAGCTGTAAAATACCTCTGGTAACTGGCCCCAGGAAATGTGGATCATAGAATGTCAATATTGACAAAATGCCCCTATAACTGAGGTTCTATACAATGCTCTGCTAGTCATGTAGTCAATGTATCAGTACCAACTACCCTAAACTTACAAAAGTCGACTGTAAAACTTGAAGGGTGAGCAGAACCATTTTAGAAAGGCCACTAGTCCTGCTCTACTCCCTGGATTCAAATTCAGAAATAAATTTCTTTCTGCCAGTCTTTCTGCCTCTCAGTTTATTGACATTGAAGGTTAGCAACTGAGCATTTACTCAGACCATAACAACACTGGAGGTAAATCTGAACTTTTAAAATATATATTTGTGTCTTTATATATATATATATTTTTTTTTTTGAGTTGGAGTCTCACTCTGTCGCCCAGACTGGAGTGCAGTGGCTGCTCCCGGCCACCGCAGTCTCGACCTGCTGGGCTCTGGCGATCCTTCCGCCTCAGCCTTCCGAGTAGCTGGAGTTACAGGCATGTGCTACCACACCTGGCTGATTTTTTGATTTATTGTAGAGATGAGGTCTCGCTGCCCAGGCGGGTCTCGAACCCACAGGCTCAGGCAATCCACTCGCCTCAGCCTCCCAAAGACACGGGATTACAGGCTGAGACACCGAGCCCAGCTTGTGTCTTTATATTTAAAGTGGAATTCTTGTAGGTAGAATTTAGTTAGAACCTTTTTCTAAATATTATCTGACATTTTCTACCTTTTCATATGTGTGTTTAGGTTATGTATAGTGCTATTATTACCCATTATGTCAAATAATTATTAATGTGCTTGGTTAAAATACAACATTTTGCTGTTTAGTTTTTATTTGTCTTATGCAATACTTGTTCCCACTTTTCCTCTTTCTGTGCCTTATTTCAGATAAATTCAATATATTTTGTTATTTGTATTTATCTCCTTTTTTTAAGCTTGTGATTAACTACTTTTTGCCTTGTTTTTAATGATTGCTTTAGGTTTTGCTGTTTTATATGTTTTATCATGGTCAGCCTTCAAGTAATATTATACCACTTCACATACAGTATAATAACATGTATTTTTTGAATTATCATTTTCCTTTTTCTGAACATTGTGTTACTTTACATATAAATTGTCATACATTTGTTACTTTATATATATAATGATGAAATACAATGTTTTCCTGCTTTAAAAATGTTAAATCTTTTAAGAAATTTTAAAATAATTGGAAGCCTAATTTATATTTATCCACATAGTTACTTTTTCAGTGCCCTTTATTGTTTTGTGAACATACAGAGTCCTATTTGCTACCTTTTTTTTTTCTATCTATAAGATTTCCTTTGTCAGGCACGGTGCCTCACTCCTGTAATCCCAGCACATTGGGAATCAGAGGCAAGAGGATTGCCTGAGCTCAGGGGTTCAAGACCAGCTGAGCAACATGGCAAAACCTTGTCTCTACAATAAATCCAAAAATTAGCCAGACATGGTGGTGTGCACCTGTGGTTCCAGCTACTTGGAAGGCTGATGTGGAAGGATCACCTGAACGCAACAGGTTGAGGCTACGGTAGCCATGATTGTGCCCCTGCATTCCAGCCTGGGCATCAGAGTGAGACTCCCACTCAAAAAAATAGTCTCCTTTAACATCTCTCATAGTGGGTCCTCAAGTGATAAATTTTTTCAGCTTTCATATTTCTGCAAAGTTTCTATTATGTCTTTGTCTTTGAAATCTTTTTGTTGTTGGGTATAGACAGGATGTAGCCGATAAGAGAGAAACTGTTGCAAATTACACACATGTACATATACCTATACATATACGCGCACGCGCGCGCGTGTGTGTGTGTGTGTGTATTTTGAATTCAGAGATTATTTCTGGACCATGATCAGTCTACTAGTAAGCCCATCAAATCAGTCTTCTTGGCCAGACACAGTGACTCATGCCTATAATCCCAACACTTTGGTTTCTGAAGAGAGGTTGGATCTAATCTTCAGCTTTGTTCATCTGTAGGTATGTAGCAGGAATCTTGCACAGAGAAATGGGACACTGAGGCTTCTTTGCCAGGAAGCAGCATTTATTTGTGCCAGCACCAGGCTCATGGGACTTGCATTCAAAGGCTGAACTCCAAATGCAGTGGGGCATTGCCTTATATACCTGTGTTAACTTCCCTTTATATTGTAACCCCTTTGTCTTCCTTATAAGGTAACATATTGGCACCATTCAATTTGACTGGATTTTCCATAGCTTAGGGCTACCTTTAGTCTTACATGCTGCACATTGATTGGTTTTACATAATCATCTCATTTACATGTTCTATTTGCTGATAGGTTTACAGGATTAGTATACTGATTGATTTCCACCAAAAGTTTGAGCATGTAGCCTGCCAAAGTAAAAAGTTCTTGAAGGAGAAAACTCAAAGAAGCAGGGAGCAACTTATTTCCCCTTTTTTCTGTTTTTTTGTTTGTTTGTTTTGTTTTTTTTCCTGAATTTTCAGAAGGGCCCCTGCCTCAGGTGAAGTATTTTTTTCCCTCTGGCTTCTTTCAGGATGTTTTAATCTTTCATTTTCTGTAGTTTAAAAATAATATGCTTAGGTGTGGTTTGCGGGGTGGGTGGGGGGGAGGGTGGGAGGGTGGGGGACTTTATCAAGGTGTTCCCTTAGGTTCCTGAATCTATGATTTGGAACCTGAAATTCTCTATTATTAATGTTTCAACTGTTTCTTCTGTTCCTTTTTTTCTTCTTCTTCTGGTATTTTATTATTTTTTATTAAATTTTATTATATTATAGAGATATGGGATACAAGTAAGGATTAACTCCCCTATACAAGTAGGCTGCATGCAGGTGAAGTCTGGGTCTCCAGCTGGTCCTCACTCCCCCAGTAAAGGACCAGGTACCTTTTGTGTTGCTATGTGCCCCACCTCAATGGTGCCTATCTTATGCCCTTTGCAAAAGTGTGGGACTTACCCCTATGATCCGGTTCCCCTGGAGTTTTTTAACTCTCAGACTTGTGCACACTAAACCTCCATCCATTCATCAATTACCAGTCAGGCTCTCCTACCCCAATTGTGGCTTCTGCAGCAATTTCCACTTGTGAGGTTCCACTCCTGGTAAGCTATGACACTCTGTATCAACCAGGTCATCTTTCAAATTTGGGGGTCAATGGTTTGCTTTGCATTCTCATCTTTTCTATGGCTTCAAAAAGAGTTGTTGAGTTTTCAGACTTTTTAGCTTTTTACTTGTTGCTAGAATGAAGACACACCTTCCAAGCTCCCTATTTGAAACTGGAACCCAAAAGTCCATCTATTAATTTTGTTCAGTATTTTTTGTGTTTTCTGTATTGCCTTTTTGGTAGCCGCTATTATTCTGTCTTTAAGTTTACTATTTTTTTCTACTGTGTCTAATATGTTGTAATTTTCACATTAGAAACTATTTTTGATTCCAAAATTTTATTTGCATCTATCTAAAAATATTTTCCAGGATAGTACTTAACATGATCAGTCTGTCTACTACCTTTTTAGATGTATGTTCCAAAGTTACAAGAACTGTTTTAATGACCCTGTCTACTATTATTATGATCCATTTTTTTTCTGGTTTTACTTCTATTGATTGAATTTGCCCCCTCATTATGGATTGTGTTTTCCTGCTTTTTTATTCACCTGGTAACTTTTTTATTGGCTATCCAACACTGTGACTTTTACTTAGTTGCTGTATGTTTTAGTATTTCTATAAATAGTTTTGTGCTTTATTTTGGAATGTATTCATGTTACTTGGAAAAACTTTGGTTTTTCAAAGGTTGCCCTTAAAACTGTTACAGAGAACCAAAGCATCTTTTGGTAAATATGATTTGTTACTCCATCTTGACTGGAAGAATACATAAATAATCAACTGTAAAACCTTTAGCCTTTCAGGCATTACAGGAAAAAGATTTAATAAAAATTGAGCACAGTGGTTCTTAGCAAAAAATAAGGATGATTGTAAAGTTGTAGTAAATTCATTGCTGGATAAAACCAGGAAGAAAGCCTCAGCTACATATCTTAGGTTACAAGAAATACCACCATGAAACTAGCTTTATTTTTTATACTTTATAAAATAAAATACTGACTCAGAATTGTTCAACTTAGCCCATGTTTGCTTGTACTACAAGTTTTCTGGAGGCAATATCAATACTAATGGTGCATGCACAAGTGAGTACATGTGAACGTGCACACACACAAACACACATTTTCTCAGAGTGTCCATCAGTCCACATCACTTATTCTATCACTTGTTATATTACTTGCCCATAATCAATGCTGCTCCTGTGTGAGTACATAAATTATCATGAAATAAATTTTTGATAATATCTTAAGCATATATACACATATATACATATAAGCATTATGGTTAGAGGTGTAAAATTACATAAACTATAAAGAGTAATTAGTTGAGGTGACAGATGTGCTTACTAATGCAACCATATCACTATATATGTATCAAATCATACTGTGCATCTTAAATTTATACAATTTTACCAATTATACCTCAGTAGAGCTGAAAAATGTGCCTTTATGAGATATATTATCATCCATCCTTGTATTAGTTTATGTTAAGGCATAAATTAAGACTATGCCTATGAGTCTCAAATTAGGGCATGCTTACAGTCCTCTTATGTATTTTTAGTATAGAATGAGTACCAAACTGTTAAAATTGAGTATCATAACAATGTTTATAAGGTGTATTTTAACTAATTGTTTCATTAATGCCTTTTACAAAGGTTTTGTTATTCTTAAGTAGCCACATTATTTGATGATTTCTGTACACTTGTCATCTTGTTGGTATGATGAATATGGTTTGCAGACACTGCACGAGGTTAGTTCCCTTTTGGAAAGACAGAAAAAATTTTTGCCTTCTTTAATTTTAGAAATTACAGCTTTGATAGCTATTGCTACTTTAGTAACAGTTTCAGCTGTAGCTTTATCTAAGGAAGTCCACACAGCAACCTTTGCTGATCAGTTACCTAGGAATGTTTTTATTGCATTAGCTACTCAGAAGATTATAGATCGAAAGTTAGAAAGTAAAGTTAATGCTTTGGAGGAGGCAGTTTTGCAGTAGGACAAGAGCTTGTGACTTTAAAGATAAAACTGGCTCTCTGGTGTCACTCTGAGTTTAAATGGATTTTCCTCACTCCTTTAGAGGTAAATAAGTCTGTCCACACTTGGGACAAAATAAAAAATCATATCCTTGGAATTTGGAATCATTCGGACTTGAGTATAGACCTTACTAAATTACATCAAGAAATACAGGACATAACTGTCACAGAGAAGCAGTTCTGGTCCTCAGAATTGGCCACTTCTATATTTAATAACTTCTCATCATTTGTTAATCAAAAGCCATTGATGTCTATACTCATTAATGTGGGAATTTGCGGGACAGTGATTCTTGTGCTGCTATGCCTACTTCCAGTTATTTTCAGAGTACTGAAGAAGAACATTTCTCAGCTCAATACCGAGTTTCATGGTTTTGTGCTAAAAAATAAAAAAGGGGGAGATGTTGGGAACTGACCAAGGAGGCCTACTGAGTGTTAGGGATCAGGAAGGGCCATGGAACCCGAGACCACTAGGATGTGTTTGGGAGCCATAGACTCCATTTTCCTCCTCCCTTTAACATGCAGCGCAAGTACCTAAAGGAACTCTGCTGATTTAAGCTGAAGGCTCTGTGACTGTGACAGGCATGGCTCACTCTAGAAACCCATTGTTCCTGTTTCCCATAAAACTGTGGTTTCGGCTTAGGTATTAGATATAATTCAAATTCAGGTCACATTTGGGAGCCTTTTATACATGATACAAGCTTCTTTATAAGATTTAAAAATATATTTGTAGAATTAATATATACATTTAGAGAGTTGTTTCTAGCTTTAGATGGTATAGATGATTATCTAGGGTTACCAGAAATGGTCCAGCACGAACTTTGGACCGGGCCACATTCCTAAGGGCCCAGTATCCACTTTGGGCTGGGCTGCATTCTTTTAAACCGGTTCTTTAGTTACAATTAGTGTAAGTTTTTTCTACTTATAATAGAAACTGAATTTATTTTATTCATGGAAAGTATTGTAGAATAGGTCATGCTAACGTCAGGGAATCATGTTAGTTCAAGCATGATCATACATGATACTTTGAGATTTTATAAGAATTTAGCTAACTTTAGAAATTTCATTGTCCCCACTTTCTACTAATTGCAGTTTTGGCTTTAGTACAATTACAGTTTGTATTTGGGTTTATTTTAGAAGCTTTATTGCTGATGATCAGCCTTATATATCAGGATTGGAAATTAGAAACTTTTATAGAAAATAAGATACATAGGATTTTAGAATAGCCATTTTGTTAAGAGATCATAATTAATTGTTCCTGGAAATGACCCAGCATGATTTTTGGACTGGGCCACATTCTTTAGGAACTGATCTGACCTATAATTAAGAGTTTTTTATAGTACAGGTAAAGTTAGCACAAAATAGAAAGGTATTAGGATTTAAGTCAGTCATTAGGTGTTGGGTATGCATAAGTTTTAGAAGTTATTGATTATTAGGATTTTATGATGTTAGAATTGTTGTATTGCCTTTGAGGAACATAAACCAAGCATAAGGAACAGTGAGATAATTTGGGGATTGTCCTTCCTTATGCTTGGGAAAACGCCTGGTGGGTGGGGGGATGCACCTCATCCACCTGGCCTTGTGTTCACGTGAAAGTCTTGTGATTTAACATGTGAAAATTTGGGATAAAAGACTCACGGTTAGTCCCAATAAATGGCTTCTGCTCATTTCACTGAACAGTTGTCCACTTTCTTTCTTTCTCTTTATATCTATCCCTCCATCTTTCTTTCAATATCTATCCCTACTACAGAATCGGCTTCTGCACTAGACAGAGTCGTCTCTTTCTTTCTCCTTATTTCTCCAGAATATTCGCCTACGCTGCCTCACCTTCCAGGGACCCCCTAAATCTCTTTTGGGGGGCTGGCCCCCCATAAATTACTATAAAATAGATAGTTGATATTTGCAAAAGAAAATATTAAGTATAATTTAAAAATATGTTGAATCTATCTTTTCCACTGAAGTATGTTTATAGAAAAATGATTAAGAAAGACAGTCTCAACTTCTGAAGCAGATGTACTGTTAATAATGATGATAAAAAAGGCTTACTTACTCCCAACTTTTTTCAAGGGAGACTGATTTCAATTTCATGAGGTATAACATTATTAATTGTGATTTAAATTTCATTAAGCAGTAGAGTATCAATACTTTCAGTATAGTCAAATGGATGCAATATAATCTTCTTAACTGCAATCTGGAGTATGGAAACACATTAAAATTGAGTCATAGGACTATTACAGACAGTATTAGAGAAGTTTTAGAGAGAAAAAATTGCTGAAAAGTTGGGAGAAAAAAGTACTCTCTAGTGCTTAAAAATGTAGAAAAGGTAGTTTCACATGTATATTTCACTATGTCAGTGACTTTGCTTTCAATACTTGAAGAAAAAAATATAAAAAATGGACTTTGACAGAAATAATTTTAGCACTTAGCATAAACTAACAATAATAATTCTGGTTCAGTATTTTGAACACCAAAAATGTGTCATTACAATCTATGTTATTTTTCTTTTTGATAAAATTGATTACATTGGAAATTTTGAAGGTCATATAACAAGCATGAAATTCCTGATTTTCAATGAAACAGTTAATAAATTTTAACTCATTCTATGTGTATGTGTGTTTATGTGGAACAGAAATATGGGTGAAATAATGATAGATTTGAAACCTACAACTCTTGAGCAATTATATCCCCAAAATCAATATAGAAGGAAGTTTGGGCTCTGTTATTTATACAGAGGGTGACAAAAAATGCATACACATTTTAAGAAAGGAAAAAAATTGTATAAAAATTGTAATAATGAGATGAATGCAAATCATGCTTGATTTCTGCAATTACAAGAGATGCTCAAAGTCATCAGCATCCAGACACTTCTGAATACAGTGAACATCTCTTAAAATTGTATATATTTTTTGGCACTCCTGAATACTGTCCTATTTAATAATATATAGGCATCTTGGATGAAAGCAAATTTTGTAGCTTTTAGCTACATGTAATAAAATACATACAAATGTGACTTAGTTCAATAGGTGATCATTTTATTCCCAGCTCAATTATGTCTTTTCCCTTCATCCATCTCCATGCAGGGAATTGGAAAGCCGTGTGATTATTAGAGAGTCAAAAAGCATTATGCAACAGAGTTTTAAATTAGAATAAAGAAGAGGGGCTAAAAGTCAGTCTGTTTTTCATGCCATTCATTATCAGAAAAGAAAATCTTACACAAAAGCTTCAAGAACAATTTTTATGTCTCATTGGTCAGAAAGAGTCATGTGCCTCTCCTAAACTAAGCACTGACAAAATAGGGGATTGATATGATTTGTTGAGACAATTATGACTTAACTCCTGGACTTGGGCATGTGGCCAACCAAAAGAAAAAAAATGAAATTCTGCTAGGATGAAATAAAAGACATATTGGTCATTTTAACATCATACAACAATCTCTGCCATAGTTAAAAATATTCTGATGACATTAAAGTAGGAGAGACAGTTATTATTTTGGATATTCAAATCAAGATTTTAAAAGCTTCCAAAAGTCTGAAATAATGAGCTAAAATTTAAGAAAAAAATAAATGGTTGTAGAATATTTTATATTGCACTATTTATGTTCAGCTACACTGAGAGTCAGTTGATTTAACAGTAGTTGAATTAAGAAGGATCATGTGTCTAAGTTTGACTAACACATTCACTAAAAATTAATGTTCAAAATTAAATTTAAACCTATCAAAATCTGAGATAGCTTTGGTAGAATCATTTCTGTCTTATCTTGCCTAAACTCTACAGTACATTAGATTGTAGTTAGAATATTGTTTTCCATCTTTGGACTCGTTATAAAAAGACTATTTAAAAACTGAAGCACAAAGAGAGAAGAACATCTATTTAAAAAATGATTGAAGGGGGAAATATTCTAAAAACTGAAGACACTTAAAAGGAAGACCCAAGAATTCATGAGAACTATCTGCAAATTTAGAAATATTTTTATATGAGAAAGTAATTAGGTTTATTTTTTTTTCTCCCTTGGATGGCTAACATTTATTGAGCTCTTTTTTCAGAGCACTGTAAAAGGTCAGTGCATTTACAGGGTTTGACAATTAGATAGAGCAAAATATACTTTTCACAGAGTCTAGAACATAATATGACTTCAATCAGTGTTAGCTTTATCAGACAGTACACATGGGAAAAATTACCAGTATAGACTGATTTGGGACTTAAATTTTGGAAAAGCATTTGAACAAAGAGAATTGTCAAAGATTGGATTTGATTGCCTAACCAGACAGCAAATAGCATGTTTAGCATAAACAAAACTGGAGAAACCTTATTCATTCATTCATTGTGCTATGCAACTGTTTCATTTATATCAGGCTCTGCTCTGTTTTATTTATCTTAAAGCTATGAAGAAGAAAAAAATAAATTCTGGACCTCTTAAAACTTATCTTGTAGTAAATAAGAGAGATACAAATGAAATATCATGTGTTCGTCTGTGATCAGTTCTATAAAGATGCACAAGGAAGAGTAAATGTTAGATAAACCCAGGGGTACTATTAGATAGGAACAGGAATCAGGGAAGCATTCCCTTATGAGATCATGTGAGCAGATACTAAAATGGTATGAGAGCATAAATCATGTACTAGGTGGATTTTATGGTTTAAATGTTTGTCCCCTCCAAATATTTTTAATTCAAAAATTTAATTACCATTATAATAATACTAAGAGGAGAAACCTTCAAAAGGTAATTAGGACATGAGGGGTCTACCTACACAGGTGGGCTTAATGCCTTTAGAAAAAGGCTTTCAGGAGTGTGTCCTCTTGTGAGCATCCTTGCCCTCCATTACCCTTCTTTCTTCTACCATGGGATGACACAACACAAAGGCCCTTACCAGATGCCAGAGCCATGCTCTTGACTTCCCAGCCTCCAGATTTATGAGTCAAATAAATACTTGTTAATGATAAATTACCTGGTCTGTGATATTTTGTGATAGCAACATATAATAGAATAAGGCCATAGGGACATACAATTCTAGTCTAAAGGCTCTGAGCAGTATATTTAACATGTTCAAAAAAACAACTCAGTGAGCTAGGGAAGAAGAGTAGGAAAGTAAGTCAGCAAGGTGCCCAAGTCTAGAATATGAATTTTTTTGCAGTACATTTTAAACATTTGTTTGTTTGTTTAAATTTATGTAAACAGCTGTTGCTCTCTCAGTGAGGAAAGTCAAGTTATGAATTCTGTTACTTTAAACTCTTGCAAAAAGAATGAATTTATTAGCTAGCTACATAACTAAATCACATAATCATTAAATTCTTTCTAGCCTCTGATATTTTTTATCTTACTAGCTTCTTTATAGGGTCCAAATAAGCAATGTTTTTGTTGACTGAAGATTCTCATTATATCTGTAATTTATTTCAATAGCAAGTACCATAATTTGAATGTTTGTATCCCTCTAAAATGTATATATTGAAACCTAATTAGTAATGTAATAATATTAGAAGGTAGAGTCTTTGGCAAGTGATTAGACCATGAAGGCAGACCCTCCCTTCATGGGATTAGTGCTTCTTAAAAAAGAGACCATGCCTCATCTACTGTGTGCGGATACTGCAAGAAGGAATTCTCTGTGAACCAGAAAGCCACGCCTCACCAGACATGGAACCTGCTAGTGCTTTGATCTTGGACTTTCTACCTTCTAGCACTGTGAGAACCAAATATCTGTTATTTATAAGCTCTGCAGTTCATGATAGTTTGTTATAACAGCCTAAATGAACCAAGACAGTCAGCATCACAGCATTTAGCACTGGTTGTCTGATACAGCACCTATAATTTCGGATTTACAAGTCAAGGGATTTTAGACAGATTTAGGATTATTAAAACATAAATTTTCTTTTTTTTTTCTTTTTAGTTGGAGTCTTACTCCGTTGCCCAGACTGGAGTGCAGTGGCCGCTCCCGGCCACCGAAGTCTCGATCTGCTGGGCTCCAGCGATCCTTCTGCCTCAGCCTTCCGAGTATCTGGAATTACAGGCATGCGCTACCACGCCTGGCTGATTTTTTTTTGATTTATTGTAGAGATGGGGTCTCGCCAAGTTGCCCAGGCAGGTCTCGATCCCGCGGGCTCAGGCAATCCACTCACCTCAGCCTCCCAAAGCGCTGGGATTACAGGCTGAACCACCGAGCCCGGCTAAACATAAATTTTCATTACCTAACATCTGAGAATTTATTTTAGCCAAAAGAAAACAAAAAGTGGGTTTGAATTTGCATTTTTAAAAAATGTATCTCTTCATTCCTTCTGCTGCATTTGTTGCTAAGTCCCCCTGGCAACACAATGGGCTGTGAAGCTCAGGATGAAAATTGTTGTAAACAGAACAAAGACAGGAAAGTTACCAAAAAGAAGATTCTGTAGCTGCAAAAACATCTCTAGGCTTTCCTCTGACACTATTTGCTCATAGTTGGCTACAAGTTTACTACATCCAAAAGCCCTCCAGGAAGAAATTTGGTTGCAGCATTTTTTTAGGTTGCCAGCACTTTAGAAAAAAAAAAATTCTCTCACAGAAAATCTTTGCTGGAATCCATCACAATGAAAATATGAGGAGTTCAGGTCCAAGAATATAAATTGATCCCAATGAGATGCTTTAAGCAAAGTTTATATATTAATATTGGTATTAGTGGATTAACTGCTGACGGTGAACATGTTCACTAGATAACCTCATAAAATTACTTGGGTTGACATCCTTAGAGGTTGATCTAGATCAATAGTTTTTAAACATTAACATGTTTCAGACTTATCTGGAAAACTTGTAAACACAGAATAAATGGCCCTAATCCTTGAGTTTCTAATCATTAGGTAAGGACAGGAGCTGAATAATTTGCATTTGTAACAAATTCTCAGGGGTTGGAAATGTTGCTGAATCTGGAACTATTAGTTGGAACCACTAAGCTAGACACAATTACTTAAGAGACTGAAACTTTGTCCTAAATAAAATATATTTGTCCACTCAACTCAGTTTTATTTAATGGGGCTAGTAGCCTGATTTTATAGTTATTTGCTTAAGATCTAATATTGTCAATAGAAACCTTTTGTCTGATTTTGTAATTGCTAACATTTAGAGAGACTTGGATTTACCATGAAATTTATATATGGAGAACTATTTAGTGCTCACAAGAATCCAATGAGATAGTCATTACTATCCCATTTTATAGGTGAAAAAACAGCTTACAGTATAAATGTATTGTTGATAGCTAGAATTAGCAAGAAGCCTATGTTACTCAAAGTGCACTATGTTTGAGTTACTTCTAATCAGGAGATTTTTATATTATTTTTCTCCATGAATTTATCCAAAGACCATTTTATAGTCATTTTTTAAGCATGCATCTCTAAAATACATTTAATAATGTTTGACTAAATATAAAATATATTTATTTTAATGCATATGCTATTCTTATTTTTGAACCATAATATGTCTCTTCCAATATTATTTCAAAATATATATAAAGGCTTTTTTTTTTAAATACCATAAGAAGTAGCCAAAACTTGACCAAAAAAAAAAAAAAAAAAAAAAAAATCACACTAGGACATTGTTTTAAAAGATCACCCAGATTTTTCTTTTAGGAAAAAAATGTCTGTTTGACTTTGCTATTCTATTGTGTTGCCAGGGCTCAGACACTGTGATAGGTTAACATATAGATTTCTGTCCAGTAGGAAAAAAAAATAGTCCCTAAAATTATGCTTTTATTGTCTTATAGCAAATTAACCTATTTTTAAAATCAGACTAGACATTTTATTATAACATTTCTCTTTTATAATGCCTAGGAATATTCAGCTACTCAGAATGATTGTTTAATTTTTTTTAACATTTTACTGACATTCTCACTAATTTGCGAGTTGCATAAAATCTGCAAGAGATAATTAAACTACATGGTCAGAGAAGTGCAATTCATTGTTCTTCAAGCTGAAGTCTATTTTTCTTTGGTTCTCAGAATCTTCAGTGGTGTTGAAACTTTACCTTGGCAACTATCTGTTTTCTAGGTTTTTCTTTTTTCTTTTAAGTGTGTGTGTGTGTGTGTGTGTGTGTGTGTGTGTGTGTGTGTGTGTGCGCGCTTCTAGTTCTTGGCCAAGTCCATTAGTGTGTTTGAGCATTATCTAACTCACAGTGTCAGTTCTATCTTCACAACTAGAGGCAAGAACTGTTGGACTAGATGGGTGGCCTTGACTGCACAGTCTAGGGAACATCCGGAATATAGATATGTGAGTTGGTTTGTGTGTCAGAGATTAGGAATTTCCACCAAGATGCTGGGAAACTATTCTGCAGAGCAAAAGACAGCAGAAAATCTGGTTTGTTAGCCTACTTTTGTTTGTTCATTTTGCTATGCGTAAGTTCAAATCAATTACAAAATTATTTTTTGAATAGTGAAGAATAGAACAGATTTCTAAAACCTAAATTTGCACTCCCTTCTTGTTCTTTATCTTAGCTGAGGTTGTAGAATAGCAGAAAGCTATGAGTCTGCAATTGAGAAAAACCTTTACCTCTCCTTGTCTGAATTTACAATTTTTTTTACCTCTGGGGGATATTATTACACTAGATTATAAAGTCCCTCAAATTAAAAGATCTTTGTTTAAATTGATGTTCAGAAAAAAGTAAGCACTTATATAAATCTAACATTCTCAGAAAAAGAATGAAACCAAACATGTGTCACTTTAAATCTGCTAGTCATTTAAGAAAATAAAAAATCCTCACAGAAACCACTAGCTAGAAATAGTTTTATGTAAAAATCCAAGTTCATGAACTTAAGGTAAATATTTGAGCAAACAAGACTGGCATAATAATTTTGATTTTAAAAGTGAATAAAATTTTTATATAATTTATGATTTTATTTGCATGCAGTATAAAATAGGCATACATATTAGCTTCAGTTTAAGTATTGACACTTAAAGAATACCAACTTTCAAAGGGCATCGGGAATTAAAGGATTGTTTTTTTAGTACAGGATCAGAGAACTTTATGAAAGCAGAATGGCAGCCCAAGATACAGTGGAAGAAGATACAATAAGACTGAAGAAAAATAATAAGTCGGAATGAATTGATGTGGGGAATCCAATCTTGGTTATTTGTTGGAGTACTACAGAGTCGGCTTCATGTTCTGATTTCTCAAGTGTATGTTAGGAAGTTCTCTCCATTGACCTGTTAGAATTCAGAAACAAACTTGGATTCTCCCTGCTTTATGTTGAATAAGTTACTTGCAGAGGTTCAATAAAATCTATTCTCTTACTGCACAACCAAGTCGATACCGCGAGCATTATATTTGAGAATGATTATCATTAAATCAAGTATGAAAAGCCTATCAATCATTAAAGAACAAGGGCAGTACATATGGAACCCATGTGCAAAAATATTCCTCCCGGGACAATTAATCTTGTACCTGTTAGTCTATAATAGTCACATACCGCTTACTAACAATTGAGGCCTTAAACTCAAGGGGCCTCAAAAAAAAAAGAAATTTATCAAAATCTAATAGTACTATAAGTGAAAATTTGTAAAGAACATATTTTAAACTTAGCTACTTAGATTTGGAATAGAAGAACAAATAATAGAGATATTTAAAAGACTCAATCTTTATTTCCAAAGAAATTTCCACACAAATGTTAATTTTCTAGCTACAGTATTTGTTCAATACTCTAAGCCTAACGATTCCAGTATGTTTAATTCACAAATTTTCCTGCACATAAGTAACATATCCAGGACCAGCCTATTTTGATATCAATAAAAATCAGTGAAGATTATTTATAATCAAAGTAGAAGAACTGTTAAGAAGACTTATCCGAAAGCTGTACCTAAAAAGAGAACAGTGTATTTTTCTACATTACACTGAAGAATTGTTTAACAACTATCCCAAAGATTACTTATAATGATTTATCTATTTTTGTCATTGCTACTTTATTTATTTATTTATTTATTTATTTTTATTTATTTATTTTTTGAGTTGGAGTCTCACTCTGTCGCCCAGACTGGAGTGCAGTGGCCGTTCCCAGCCACCGCAGCCTTGACCTGCCGGGCTCCAGCGATCCTTCCGTCTCAGCCTTCCAAGTAGCTGGAACTACAGGCGTGCGCTACCACACCTGGCTAATTTTTTGATTTATTGTAGAGATGAGGTCTCGCCAAGTTGCCCAGGAGGGTCTTGAACCCATGGGCTCAAGCAATCCACTCATCTCAGCCTCCCAAAGGCGTGGGATTACAGGCTGAGCCACTGAGCCTGGCTGCTCCTTTATTTAAAATTAGAACCTAGGCAATGTGAAGTTGTATATTAATTTGTATATTTCTGTCCACTGGGAAAAAAAACAATCTCAGAGTTGATGATTTTATTACCCTGTAGTACATTGACCTCTCTTTTTAAATCTAACCTAGAGATCTTACTCTATCCTTTATTTGTCCACAAGTTCAATTAACTGATTACATGTCTTCATCTTATACCTCTATGAGAGTCATGTTTTAAATGTTTGAAAATTGCATTTGATAATAAATACTCTGTGCATCAGAATAATCTTGGTTAAATTTCCTTTTCTACTGTAGACTCATTGTTCTTCATTGCTCAAGACCCATATTGTGTTCATCATCATCATTCTAAATTCCATTTCTGCCAACTTTGATGGCCAAAGAAAATTTATAAGTATTTCTTTTCTAGTAATGGGTCAAATGCCATGCCCTGAGTTGACATCGTATAACCATAGACAGAAGCTAATGCAATAAGCTATGAAACTTTGTTAAAACTGACATGTGAGCTTAAGAACTTATTTTTGTCACAGAATGATTTACTTATCTTAATCCTTCTCTTCGTTTTGGGGGATTATGGCTTATTTGACCTATAGACTGTTTTAAAATTTGTAGGACTTTTAAAGAGGATTTCTTTTTTAATAAAAATTTAAACACAATTTGTATGTGTGTGTGTGTGTGTGTGTGTGTGATTTATGAAATATATGAACCAACACTTCACAGTCATTGCTTCTGGGAAGTGTAATTAGTGAATAAGGAATTTTAGCCATCTTGCTATTGGTGTTTTCATCCAAGACTGTTTTGTGGTAAATGTGGAAGCCTCAAATGTATGAATTACACTTTTTAGACATATCCAAATTCTAACAAAGGAAAATCAATGTGCATAGAATTTCCACGAATTTTTACTTTCTTGCTTGACAGTGTGTTGATAGAAATAATTGAGATGGCAATGGTCTATTTCTGTCAGCTCATTACTCTTGAATTATTTTCTATGGTATTTAAAGTTTCCTTCCCACAGATCCCTATAGCAACAATACAGAAGCAGTGTTTTATAATTAATTACTTAATACTCGTTCAGTGCAAATGACGCCTAGGAGAGGGAGTTCCCTTCTTAACTGAACTGCTGGCATTGAGACCTTTCTTTAAAGCTGTGACCGGACACCTCCAGCCTAGCAAAGAGTCAATGCAGCCAGTGTTTTCTCAGGAAAGGAGAACTGCAGTAGCAGCTCCCAAAAAACATAAACCCAGGGAGCGAGTCCCTGTTGAGTGTGTGTGCTCAGTGCTACTTGTTTGCATTGTGCTCAGTTCACCCAGCTGCTGGTGTTGGTTTTCTCATTATTGTAAACCATATATCCTAAAATAACTTCTGGCATACTGTCCTCAGCACAGAAACTCACAAAAACTCAGCAAGAGGAGTGTTGGCTTTATTATCCTTCTCTGTATGACTGGAACTTTAAAAAAGAAAAAAAGAGGAGACTGAGGTAGAAACTTGTAACGAGGCCTGTGAGATGAATGAAGATTTTAAAAATGAGGCCACATGCCTATTGTTAATCCCCACTCAGGGAACAAGCATTCAGTCTGCTTGTCACCTAGCACTGGAAGGGTTGTGGAACCCTGATGTGGAACAGGGTTTAGTGATACAAAAATAGGCCAAGACCTAGAAATGAAGATTTCTGGGTTCTTATCCCCAATACTGTCATTACTACTGTGGGTGGGGTGATTTTCCCAAGTTAGCCTCTTTGGTTCTTCATTTAATAATCTGAATAATAATAATAATAATAAGCGAGACACTGTGAGTGTGAGAGAGAGAGCAGGATTTGTCTAGAGAAACGATGCATGTAAAACCTTTAAAACAGCACTTAATACATAATATAAACGTAATCAATGCTAATTATTTTGTGTCATGCTTTATAAGACCTCTTCTTGATCTAAAACTTAATTTCTCCATAACTTCTGAGAAAATGTAAATCCCTCTCAATATAGTTAGGATCCAAGAATAATACACATGTGATGATTTTGAAAATAAAATGAGACTACATTTGTATGCTAAATTGAGAAAAAACTCAGAAAAATCATAAGTAGAGAAAGGAAGTCATTCTCTCACCCTCCCTCTGCCTTAAAATATCTCTGTCTCTTCACTCTTTCTCTATTCCTTTGCTCCTGCTGAGGAAAATAGGACCTTTCACCCTGACAAAGATGCTCATTTCACCTGCAACCCCAATTCCCATTTTCTTCTGTCTTCCGCCAGAATCCTGTTCCAAAATAAGCATCTTTTTTCTCTGCACATCAACAACTCTCCTTTTCTCCTTTTTCCCTCTGAATTAGAAACAATCTCACGTTTCTCTTTCTGACTATCTTGATTAAACTGTACTGCCACTACAACCTGTTGCCATTTCCTGAAAAACCACTTGCTTGTTTCTTTCTTATATATGCACCTTACGTGTTCAAAATCGAGGTTCATATGTAGAATTATAATGTATTCCTACAAATTCCTTCTGCTTCATTTTCTATTTGTTTTCACGTCTATGTAATTCACATTTATATTTCTATATATATCCTTGAAAATGCACTATTTGTGTATATTTGCATGTTTGATATTCACACATATGGTTTTGGTTTATCATTATTCATCTTAATATCTTTTTGCTCAATATTATGTTTTAGACATCTTTCTATCTATCACAACTTGGAAAAGTACACAAATCAACTCAGTACCCTGCTGCATAGAATTGTTCTTATACATATATTATATCTTATGTATCGGGGAGAATATTCAGATTGTTTTCAATGCTTTGCTACCATACATGAGCTACAACAGCCTAGGTTCCCTAGGGAGTTTGACCCAAAGGTGGCATTGCTGAATTACAGGAGAAATGAGAACTTAATTTTACTACTTTCTGGAATGGCTACTTCTACAGATAACTCCAGCATTGCTTGAGGGTCCTTGTTTTCCACATAATTACTACATTTAATAATATTCAGCTTTCTAAATATTTTCAGTGGGAATAAACTAAGGCGAGTTTATTTTTTTCTATTAGTGCAATTGAACACCTATATATGTACTAGTCGTTGAGATTTTTTTTTCTTCTCTGAATTGTCTATTCATTACTATTTGCCTATTTTTATGGGTTTTCTTTGTTAATTTAAAGGAATTCCATCTAGAGTACAATGTGTTAATCTTTTGTTGGCTTTTGATTTTTAAATATATTTGCACAGTCTAACACTAATCCTTTATCTTTGTCTATGGCATCCTTAATTAAACATATTTTTTTTTTAATAGAGTCAATTCAGTCCTAAACAGCTCAGGGATATATCAAAGAAACAGACAGACCCAACATGAAAACCTTCCCTCAGTCCTTTCCAGTTTTTTGGTACCCTTATCCACACATATACAACCATTATTTAATCACATAGTCTCTCTACCAGATTCAAATAATATTTCTGTTAGTGAGCCAGCCTCTGAGATCCACTGCCCTCCTTCTTTGAGATTTCCTGGAATAAGCAGTCAGCATCGCATGCTCGATTGCTATTGTGTGTCCTGAACTATTATACTTGAAACCATAGAATTTACCAACTTTCTTTCATCCCCATTACCTAAAACTTAAACTGAAGTTGTGTTCTCAGAAGACAGTAACAATCTCAACATTTAAAAACTTCCTCGGGTATTCAATACAAAATTTGGGTTAGTAGCTTGGCGCTGTCTCATGCCTGTAACACTAGCACTTCGGGAAGTGGAGGCCAGAGGATTACCTGAACTCAGGAGTTCGAGACCAGCCTGGGAAACATGGCGAGACCTTGTTTCTACAAAAACTAAAAACCAATTAGCTGGGAGTGGTGGCGCATGCCTGTATTTCCAGCTACTTGTAAGGCTGAGGTGGAAAGATTGCCTGAGCCCAGCGGGTGGAGGTTGCTGTACTCCAGCCTGGGTGACAGAGAGAGACAAAGACTCAAAAAAAAAAAAAAATTGGGTTAGCATTTAATTCTATTTAATCACTTACTCTCTTTCTATTAAAATATTCTACTTTTCTACCTGCTTTTGCTTATGTATGTATTTATTTATGCATTATTTATTTATTTATACCAGCAACCTTGCCTAAACACTAAACATTAGACATTCTAAATTTTGATCACAGGATATTTTTGCCTTTTTTCTTTTTCTTTTTTTAACTGAGCATCTTGACCTGCTGTGTCTTCACTTCTCTCTCTGCATAGAACTACCAAATCTATAGCTCTTATCCTGACCTTTAAGTATCATTTATATTTATCCTGAGTTTTATGTTTTTTTATCTATTTTTAATTGCCTCCAATTCAGTGGCCACTAGAAACTTAAATATAAACATCAAGTGTTTTTGCTTCTCAGAGGTTTCTTATTCCTTCTGGGGTGATTCTCCCTGCTATCCAGGTTTTAAATCTAGACTTTTTCTTTTTAGTCCCACTACCCCATTAAGAAGTGAGCATCCAAGACTTGTAGATACTCTCCATGGTTGTCAGGATACATTCTTCACTGTATTTTCAGCATAAAACCCTAGATTTAGCTGTTTGCTTCTCCAGTAGCAGACATGAGTTTATTTTTTAAACTGAAATTTATATTCAGAGAGTTGTATATCCACATGCTGTTGTAAGAATTGATACAGAGAGATCCTGTATGCTTTACCATGTTTCCCTCTGCTGAACATTTTTCAAGCTGTAGTATTGTATTGCAACCAGGTTATTGACACAATCTGCTCATCTTATTCAGATTTCTCCAGTTTTACTTTTGTGTAAATTTATTTCGATGTCATTTTTGATACTATTTATTTTATTTTTAAATTTGAATTTTTTTTTTTTTTTTTTTGAGTTAGAGTCTCACTCTATTATCCCGGCTGGAGAGCAGTGGCACGCTCATGGCCACCACGGACTCTACCTGCTGGGCTCAGGTGATCCTTCCGCCTCAGCCTTTCAAATAGCAGGAACTATTGGTGCGCCAATGGTGCCCAGCTTTTTTTTTTCTTTTTTTTAATTGTAGAGACGAGATCTCACCAAGTTGCCTGGGCTGGTCTTAAACCCGCGGGCTCAGAAATCCACTCACCTCGACCTAGCAAAATGCTGGAATTACAGGCTGAGCCACTGAGTCCGGCCTTGAAATTTATTTTTTAGAGAAGTTTTAAGTTCACAGCAAAATTGAGCTGAAGTACAAAGATATCCCACATAAGCCCTGGTCCCACAACATGCACAACTTCCCCCACTATCAGCATCCCCCATCACTGTTGTGTATTAATTAGTAACAGTGTATGAAGCTGCACTGACACACCATATTTATATTAGTATTTAGTCATAGTGGTGTACATCTTATGGGTTTGACAAATGTATGATGATAAATACCCACCATTATAGTATTATACAGAATAATTTCATACTACCTTAAAATTTCTTGTGCTCTGCCTGTTCATCACTGCTTCCCCTCTAACCCCACCAACCATTGATCTTTTTCTTGTCTCCATATTTTTCCAGAATGTCATATAGTTGGAATCACACAGTATATATATATTAGCCTTTTCCGATTCACATCTTTCACTTAGTAATATACATTTACATTTTCTCCATGTCTTTTTATGGCTTGATAGCTCTTTTTATAGCACTGAGTAATATTACATTGTCTAGATATATCACTTTATTTTCAGTCACCTAGTATAGGACATCTTGGTTGCTTCCAAGATTTGGCAGATAGGAATGAAGGAGCTATAAACCTGCCTGTGCAGGAATTGGTGTGGACATAAATTTACAATTTATTAGGGTAAATATCGGGGAGTACAATTGCTGGATTGTATGGCAAGATTACTTTTAGTTTTATAAGAAACTACCAAAGTGTTTTTCAAAGTGGCTGTACCATTTTGCATTCCCACCAGCAGTGAATGACTACTTGTTGCACCACATGCTTACTAGCACATGATGTTGTCAGTGTTTTGGATTTTGGCCATTATGGTAGATATGTAGTGGTAACTCGTTGTTTTAATTCACCATTTCTCATTTAACATGATGTTAAACATCTTTTTCATATACTTACTTCCCGTCTGTGTGTGTATATATATATATATATATATATATATATATATATATATTTGGTAAGGTGTCTGTTTAGGTCTTTTCCATTTTGATTGTTTATTTAGACTGTTTATTTTCTTATTGTTGAGTCTTAAGAGTTATTTTTATATTTTGGATAATAGTCCTTTATCAGATGAGTCTTATGCAAATATTTTCTCCCACTCTGTAGTTTGTCTTCTTATTCTCTTGACATTGTCTTTCACAGAATAGAGTTTTAAATTTTAAAGTTGTGTTGATTTATTTCATGGATAATGCCTTCAGTGTTTGAGCTAAAAAATTATCACCATGCCCAATGTCCCAAAGACACAGAGGTTTTCTCCTGGTATCTTCAAAGTTTTATAGTTTTGCTTTTTACACTTAGATCTATAATCCATTTTGAGTTATTTTTGGTGAAGAATGTAAAGTCTATGTCTAGTTTTGGTTTGTTTATAGGTGTTTGGTTGTTTCAGCACCATTTATTTTTAAAAAACTAACTTTGTTACATATTATTGTCTGTGCTTCTTTGTCAAAGACCAGTTGACTCTATTTAGGTTTATTTCTGGGCTCCCTATTCTGTTTTATTCATCTTTTAGTCTATTCTTTCAGCAACATCAAATTGCCTTGATAACTGTAGTTTTATTATAAATCCATTTTAAAACTGTTTGAGGTATAATTAATACCTCAATTAATTAATACACAAAATGCTGCATAAATGTAATGTATATAAGTAAATGAGATAGGACATATGCTTTGATTCATTGGATATGTTTGGTGAGTTTGGATATATGCATACAACGTGAAATCATTACCACAATCAAGGTAATAGATGCAGTCATCACTTCCATATTTTTTTGTGCTCTCCCCAGTTTTAATAGTAAGTGTGTATTGTCAATGCTTTTACTTGGTTCTTCTCCTTCAATTTTTTTTGACTATTCTGAACCCTTTGCCTCTCTCTATAAACTTTAGAATCAGTTTGTTGATATACAAAGAATAACTTACTTGATTTTTTGATGGGGATTGCATTGAGTCTACAAATAATATTGGGAAGAAGAGACATCTTGATAATATTGAGTCTTTCTATCCATATATGAACAGGGACTATCTCTCCATTTATTTAGCTTTTCTTTTATATCTTTCACTAGAGTTGTCTTGTTTTTCTTCTATAGACTGTGTACATGTTTTATTAGACTTATACCTAAGTAATTAAGATTTTGGGGGGTGCTAATCTAAAAAATATTGTGTTCCTAATTTCAAACTTCACATGTCCATTGTTGTATGCAGGAAAGCAGCTGATTTTCTTGTATTAACACTGTACCCTGCAACCTTGCTATAATTGCTAATAGCAATTATAGGAGCTTTTTTGTAAATTCTTTCAGATTTTTGCATAGATAACCATGCCGTTTTCAAAAAAGGCGGTTTTATTTTTTCTTTTCAATCTTTATAGCTTTTGTTTCTTATCACATTAGCTAGGACTTCCTGTATTATGTTGAAAAGAAAGCATAAGGGGAACATCTTTACTTTGTCACTAGTTTTTCTAAAAAAGTTTTTAGTTTCTCACCACTAAGTATGATGTTACCTATAGGCTTTTTATAGATGTGCTGTATCAAATTGGGGAAGCTCTGATTTAATCATAGTGTGGTGAGAGGGTTTGTTTTTTTTTAATCTCAATGGGTTTTAGATTTTTTCAGATGATTTTTCAGATTCTGTTTATAAGATCACGTGATTTTTCTTCTTTATTCAGTTGATGTAATTGTTTACATTAATTGATTTTTGAAAGTTGAAGAAGTTTTCATACTAGAATACATCTGACTTTGTCATGGTGTATTTATACATTGTTGGATTTGATTTGCTAATATTTTGTTGAGAATTTCTGTGTCTGTTCATAAGAAATATTGGTCTGTAGTTTTTTTATTCTAATGTCCTTGACAGGTTTTGGTATTTAGGTAATGCTGGCTTCATAGAATAAGTTACTCACTTAGTATTCCCTCTGCTTTTATTGTCTGAAAAAGAATGTACAATATTAACATAATTTATTCTTAAATGTTTGACAGAATTCACCACTGAACCCATCTGGAACTGGTGCTTTCCATTTGAGAAGATTATTGGTTAATGATGCAATGTCTTTCATAGGGATAGGCTTATTCAGATTGTCTATTTTTTATTTTATGAGTTTTGGCAAATTGTGTCTTTCAAGGAATTGATCCATTTCATCTAGGATTTCAAATTTGTGGGCACACAGTTGTTCTAGATTTTTTTTTTAAGTTAATATCATGAGACCTGTATTGATGTCCCTCTTTTATTTCTGATATTAATAATTTGTATTTCTCTTTTTTGCTTGTTTAGCCTCGCAAGAGGCTTATTGATTTTAATAATCTATTCATAGAACTAGCCTATAGTTTTGTTGATTTTTTCTATATTGATTTCTTGCTTTTAATTTCACTGATTTCAACTTTAATTTTTGTTATTTCTTCTCTTTTACCTACATGGCTTAATTTTTTCTTCTTTTCTAGTTTCCAGAGGTGGAAGATCAAATGAGTGATTTTAGATCATTATTTCTATCATATGCATTCAATGTTATAAAGTTCACTGATTTTATCACATTTCACAAATGCTGATAAGGTTATTGTTACTTTCTTTTAGTTCAAATTATTTTTAATTTCTATTAATATTTCTTCTGTGACTCATGTGTTATTTAGAAGTATGTGGCTTAACCTCCAAGTGTTTTTTGTTTGTTGTTTGTTTGAAAGTACGATTTATTGAGAGGACGGAAAAGCTCCCATAGTGGAAGGGGACTCGAAAGGGTTGCCCAACCTCCAAGTGTTTTTCAGCTATTTTTATTTTATTGATTTCAAGTTGAATTCCACTGTGGTCTGAAACACAAGATCAATAGAACAAAATAGAGAACCTAGAAAAAAATCCGTACATTTACAGTGAATTCATTTTTGACAAAGATGCCGAACACATATATTGGGAAAGAACAATTTCTTCATTAAAAGGGGCTGGCATAACTGAATATCCATATGCAGATGAATTAAACAAGACACCTATCTCTCACCGTGAGTAAAAATCAAATCAAAATGAGTTAAAGAACAAAACATAAGACCTGAATCTGTAAAACTATTAGAAAACATTGGGGCAACAATTTAGTACATTTGTCTGGGAAGAAATTTCTTGAGTAAGACCTCAAAACAATGGACAAGCCCCCCAAAATGAACAAATAGAATCACAACATGTCTTTTATAGTTTTAATTGTATGTTGTATAATTATTTCATTTGTGCTCCTTTCTTCGTGTATTATTTTTTTTGTTTTGCTTCTTAGTCATTATCTTAAAGCTTACAACATACATTTACAATTAATTTAAATCTACTTTTGGTAGCACCATATCAATCTAGTAGTAGTGTAAATACCTTATAATACAAAATATTACTAATTCCTCCCATTTATCTTTATATTATTGCCACACTCATTTCTCTTATAAATAAACATATATGTACACACATATGCACACATAAACATGCATACATAATTGAATACATTGTTGCTATTATTATTTTGAACCCTTATGTTTTAAATCAATTAAGAAAAGGAAAAATTGGTATTTTACCTCCACATTCATTCTCTGGTGCTCTTTCTTTATGTTGGTTTGAGTTTCTGACCTATATAATTTTTCTTCTCCAAGAAGAACTTCTTATAACATTTGTCTAAGTTAAGTCTATTGGCAATAAATTTTCTCAATTTTTGTTTGTCTGATAAAATCTTTATTTCTCCTCCACTTTTGAAGAATAACTTTACAAGGAATAGAATTCTAGATAGATGAACTTTTTTCCTCTCAATGGTCAGAATAGTTTATTCCATTCTCTTCTTGCTTGCATGGTTTCTGAAGAGAAGTCAGATGTAGTTCTTATTTTACTCCTGTATAGGTAAAGTATCTTCTTCCAAGACTTTTTAATCTTTGATTTTCTGAGCACTTCTTCTTGAACACTTTTCTAGTTAGTATTCTCCAAGTTTCCTGGATCTGTGGTCTGGTTTCTGATATTAATTTGTAGAAATTCCCAGTCACTGTTGCCTCAGTATTGCTATAGTTTTTTTCTCTTCCTCTTCTGGTATGACCACTCTACATAGGGTGTGAGAGTGTGAGTGTTCCTCTAAGCTTTTTAAACTCTCCTACTTGTCTACTCTGAGTCTTCTGCAATTCATCAATTACACTACAAATTTTTCCAACCCATTACTGGCTGCCACGAAGGTCTAAACTAATGGGTTTATGCTCCAGTAAATTGTGGTTCTCTGTATCCACCTGTCTATGTCTCCAGCTGTTGGGGCAGTGGCTTCATTTCTCTGATGAAACTAAGAAGAGTTTTTGATGTTTCAATTTGTTCAGCTTTTTAACTGTTGCTAGTACTAAGTGAAGACTTTTAAACTCTTTACATACCAAACCAGAAACCAGGAACCTGTAACTTTTAGTATGTTACATTTGCTTTGGTCTGCTCCCTCTTGCCCCCCTTCCCCCCACCTTGAATTTCCTCATTCCACTTGTTAAAATCCTGTCCAAACTTCATAGTTAACTTAAAAACACTACCTAATGTATGTCTTGTGGTCTTCCAATGTAAACATAATTTGTTTCTACTTTTAAATTTATATCTACAACATTTTAAAGTACTCATTAATTTTTGAATCACATAGGAAGCATACATGAAGCCAAGCATGTTTTTTAATTAATTTCTAATTAATCAAAGAAGACTTGTGGGAAAAAGTAGTATACAACTGGTTCTAAAGAATAAATCATAAACTGACTAAATGGTCTCTGACAAATAATTTGACTTTTTTGATGTCATGATGACACTGTGTTCAAAATGTAAATTTATATAAGCTTTCTCTCATTACACTGGTTCTTTATAAAAGGTGTTGACAGGCCAGTGGACCAAATTCAGCCACTGTCTATTTTTGTAAGTAAAGTTTAATTGGAATATAGCCACTCTCGATTATTTACATAGTTTTTCTCAACAATGGCAGAGTTGAGTAGTTAAGGTACAGAAATAGTATGACCTGCAAATCTAAAAATATTTACTATTTGGCACTTCATAGAAAAATCTTGAGGATCTCTGCCTTAAAAGTATAAATGGAATATAGACTGAGAGCCCACTGGAATCTGAAGAACAACAAAGCAATACAAATTCTGTTTTTAATAATTTTCTTATTTATGTTAACCTGAATTTCTTCTCAAAGTTTGGTTCACTGAATGGCAGCATTGACATTACCTAAGAAAGGGATATAAGTTTCAGTTGTACAAAATGAATAAATTAGAGAACAGATCTAATGTATAAAATGGTGGCTATAGATAATAATACTCTTCTATATACTTGAAATTTGCTAAAAGGGTACATCCTAATTGTTCTCATGACACCAAAAACATTATAACTGTGTGAGGAAATGGATATGTTAATTAGCTTGATTGTGGTCATTATTTTACAACGTATATATATTACCCAATTATCAACTTTTACACCTTAAATAGATAGTTTTTAAGCTAAAAAAGAAAAAAAAAGAAAAGCGAAGGCCCATACCAGATCTACTGAATTAGATCAGCATCTTAAAATGTAATTAATATGCATATTGAAAAATCCTGCTTTAAACGAGTAAAAATTGAAGAGCAAATATTCAAAACCAGACTTAAGCTAACTACCTAGATTTTAATCCTGCTACTTTCACTTACTAGCTATGAGGCCCTAGATAAGCAACTTAAATTCTCTGTGCCTCAATTTTCTCATCTATAAAATGAGGCTAGTGCTATTGTGTATATTTTAGTGTCATTTTGGTGATAAAGGGGTTAGTATATATAAAACGATTTAAACTATATATTTGGAACAGCACTCAATATATGGTATGACATGATAAGTGCTCAATACATGATCATCACCATTACTTTTTAAATATATGGAATATGCAATATTATTTTTAAAATATGACTGGCAAGTCAGTTGACTGAGATCATTAGCAAATTTTTGGCTAATTAGTATTCATGCCTCAGAAAAACAGTGATAGTAGATACAAATCTAAATCATAGCCTTTTTCAAAAAACAATAATCAACTAGTTTAGAATTTAGGGATAATATTTTTTGATGTCTTATAGAAACTTCGATATTAGTTTTTTTCAGAAGTTCATATATGAGTTTAGATGACTGAACAATAAAATACCACAGTTTTTCTTAATTAATTTTGACAAAGAAGAATATTTCCCAAAAAGTGTCTAATTCCATAAGTCATAAATCACTACTTTTCTGGAATGTGTTCACATCTAATACTGTTTTGACTGACAGTGAAATGCTTTCTACTTGAATTAGAATTCCTGAGGGAGAAATGCAAAAAAAAAAAAAAAAGTTACAAAGCTACTGCTCTCAGGAATTTCTAGAACACATGTCTAGTTTACTTGTAGGTTAAAAGGTTATTTCATGAGCACTGGTAGATAGTTAAATGGATAAATAATTCAATCAGAAGTCATTTAAAATATAAATTCATTAACTGAAGATCTGAATGAGTCTTTACATCCGGGGAAAGAAGGACAAAAACAATGTACTCATTTTCTTTTGAAATTAATCGGCCTTTAAATCTGGGATTAGTGGGGAATTTGCTATATAGGAGAGTATTTGCTAACAATATTTTCGTTAAACTGTCATTTCCAAATATATTACTTATTTAAATAACCTTCAGGCTTCTTCCTAAAAATGTGGGATTTATTTAAAACAGCAAGATCTAAAGTGTAATATCCCAAAGAAAAAATATTTTTAACATGTGTTGGTATTGGACAGAGAAAAAAGGAGAGTTGGGGAGGATGAACATTGAAATACTTTAATGGAGTGTCTGCAATAGCACTGTCCAACCAACAGGAACTAGTCTCATATGACTATTTAAGGTTAAGTTAAAAATTACGATTAAATTAAATTTAAAATGTGTTCCTCAGGCACACTAGCCACATTCCAGTGGTCAAAAGCCACAAACAACTAGTGGCTTCATTTTTGAGAACATGGAAACGTTTCAATGATTTTAGAAAGTTCTGTCTGACAGTGCTGCTATAGATAAAGCACAGCAAAGACTATAGAGGTAAAATCTTAGGGTATTTTGGTATTGAATAACAAAGTTTGGCTAGCTTTTTTAGAATTTAAAAGACTATTCTATTTTAGAAAACTGAATATTAGAATTCATTTGAACAATGAATTCATTCAATCAGTGTGAGAGTTCAGGGTCTATAGCATCTAATGGTAGACTTCTTACTTTCCTTGAAACTAAAACTCTCTTGAGACTTCCCTGGCAGGGAATGTTTGGGGTTTCTAGTTTGACAATGAACCTTATGATAAAAATATTACAGACATCGTTACCAATGACACAGCAATCTTGAAGTAAGTAACAGTACAGTATTTTGAACTTACTTTCTACGGTTTGATTCAGATAATTTTATTGTTATGGAGGCAATTCAACACTACTAAAAATAGAGTAATCTCATTATTGTGAACTAGATATTAAATTCCAATTAGATTTTTTTAAAACATTCAGTAATCAAAATAGAGCAAAAGTATAATGAGCACAAGGATAAGGTGTGAATCAGGCTACATGTGTACTCAATTTTGGAGCAAACTTGCTTTATTTGGAAATTCTGGGGAAAACAAAAACAAAAAACAAAGCAGGATCAGGCAGGTGAGAGAAAATGAGAAAATAAGATGCTTGTCCACACAGGACATATTGGATAGCTCTGGCATCAGCACATTGTAAAGCCACATTTTGATGTCTACCCTTTGTTCACAAACATGAGCATTGTATTTATGGTAGAAATCTATAATATGTCATATAACACCTAAAATTTCTTATTTTTAATAATATATACTGTCTTCAATGAATATCATTACATTAAGAACAGACTCATTACATTCTTCCAGAACTCAGCATTTTATGACAATTTTGTCATCTTTATGGCTACAACCACCCATATTACAGAATGCATAGTTTCTACTGCAGTATAATCGTGAATCAATATGTAGCACTTTTCAATTTGCAAAATCTTTTCTATTCCGATTTTTTTCTCTATCAAAAAATGAAAAAGGTGATTGCAAGGGAGAGAGTAGGGAGAAGCCTATACAGTCTTCGTCAAAAAAGAGAACATTCTCTGAAATTCAAGCACTTGGAAGTTGCTCAATGATACTTTTCTGTCAGTTAGAAATAGCAACAAAATAATGTGGCAAAGAAACATATTGTGTGGCATTTACACCTTTTGCATAGAAATTATGTTTTATTTAATAGTTCAAAATAAATATGGTAATAATACAAAAGCTCCTTAAATACTTTATCTGTTCTCAGAATTATCAGTTTTTTAGAAAAATCTGATGAATTAAGCTGATTTCATTCTACTGACTTATTTTTTTAATCTCAGATGTTGCTGTTATTTACTGATAGGACTGACTCTGGTAAGCATAAAAAAAAAGAAAAGAGACAAAAACTGTATCAGAGTTTGATTTATCCAGAATCACATTGATTTGGAAATCTGGCATAGCTATCTACAATAGTTCTAATTAGGCCAACAACGGACAAGTAAGCAAAACTCGGTTAATAAGATATCATGTTTTCAGAAGATTTGATAAAGGCAAGTTATGGCTTGGACTCCTTCCTATCCATGTTTGTATATTCTTTATGTAGCTGCACAAAAAGATGTTTCATGCCAAATGTCCTTGGAAAAACTTGTGCCAGAATGAGCAGACAAGAGAATCACATGCAATGAGTCCTGTGGGTCACTCTTCTGTAGCTTTAACATTAATCACTGCCTTCCAAAACAAGAGAGAGAGGAAAAGGGGGAGAAATGGTCACCTTCTGACATTTTTTTGAATTAAAAATAATAGAAACGTTTCCTCAGGTTTATAACATGATTCTAGAATAAAGCCAAAGTGTTGCAAGTCCTTTTCTTTTCTGAAAATATAACAGCTCCACCTTGAGGTAAAATTATTATATTCAAGGTTCAATTTGAAATAGAAAGTTATATTTGTTATGACTAGTGACGAATAATCCTTCATGGAAAAAGAAACAAAAGAACTCCACAATTATATGAGGGATTTGAAAGGTCACCTTTTGTTCCCACTTTTGGTAAAAAATAAGATTTAACTACCTAAGGAAGACAAATTACTGTAATCATAATGGCCATTTCCAGACTGGGATTTCATGCAGCAAAACTGTGTTGATGAAATTTTATTTGAATTTGTCAAAAAGCAAATTAAAACTTCAAATATATATTTGCTCTTCTGGTCTGCACTGGCATGTACAGTGTGAGAAAGTACTCAAATGGAACTTTCTCTTTATAGACCATACCAATTACATCTTACTGTTAGCTGAATGTGAGAGAAATGGTGAAAGCTAAACAAAAATATCTTATATATCATTCCCTGCTGTTGAGCTTTAAGGCTGATCTTTCTTATGTTTATTTTTTTGACTCACTTATCAAGGGTCAAGCTTAAAACTGAAGCAGAAAAAAAAATGTGGAAAAACCAAAATCATCCCCAAGCAGAGATTATCTTGTCATGCTCTTCTCCTGATTATAAATATGGTAATAAAGTCTTAATTGTGATTTTGATAAGGTATTTATCAATATTTTTTGATTATTTTATTTTGTATAATTCACTTAGCTGTGTAGCCAACTTGAAATTTTTGTGGATGTGTGCAAAATGACATTGCAAGCTACTTTTCTACTTGAATAGCAATTGTCTTCACACTTGCTTACCTGGTCATTACAAGTATATGAAAATGTTACTTTGTGTTAATATTTTACTGAACCATCTTATTAATATGAGTAGTTTTCCAGTACCTCCTTCTGTACTTTTTGACATAGATGGCCATATCGTCCACACATAACGCCACCTCTATTGAATCAATATTGGTAACTGCATTTTTTCTAGAAACTCATGTAATTATTATAGATCATGGGTAGTCTCATAATTACTTTATTGTTTTGTATTTCTCTTATAAACCTATATTTAGAATTTAACTTTATTTTTCAGTCTTAGGTTGCTTGCATAAGGAGATGCAAGTGCCAAAGACCCACTTTATGGAATTAGTGACCTCCAGTAGAGTGGACACTAACACAGACTGGAGTGAACTAGCTGAGTGGCACTTCGTTTGCTACACATCAAATGTGGCATCTGGCCACAGTCCAAGAGACTTGAGAGGGCAGAAAGGATGGAAGATGAAGAGAAGACTATAACATTTGAGCAGCAGCTCTGACTCATGTTCACCACTGGCGGTCCAAGGAAAGCAGCTGGGTGCTGAGGAAGTGAAGGTCACTAGAAAAACACTACCTTGTAAACATGCCTGCTCTTCAGCTGTTAAATTCTATTAAAGTGCCTTCAATCTTGCGGTTCATTCCTAGCAGATGCTTTTTCAGAGCTTGAGTAGGTAGGAAATGTATTACACACACAAAAAAAAATTTTGATGTTTACTGTATTTTCCAAATAGTTGTGGAGGAAATATTTAAATAAGCATGATAGAAGTTCAATAATAATTAATCAAACATTTATTTGGTATTGAAATCCATATGCTTATACTACATTAAAATACAAGCATTCTCTGAGAGTACAAAATTTATTTTAAATTGTAGTACATTCAGTGGAATTAAATATGTACTTTAGGAGACTTTTTTACCTTACAATAAGACACTACTTGAAAATTTAAAATAAGAACCATGATTTTTGGATTTACAAGTGATGGACAAACCTTTAATTTCTTGATTTCTTTAAACATGAAGAATGTAGTCAGTAAATACTAGCTATTTTTACAGATGAAAAATTATTGCAGCCCCAGGGAAGAAACCCATGTGTCTCAGGTTTTCTTGATGCAAAAGATAGATTATAAGTACACCTGCCAGGTGACAATACCTGTGAAGTGATTAAAGACCCTGGGTTGAAAGACGCTGTGAAGGAGAGCAAATGTCAAGGCCCACAACGTACCAAGGAGCCGTGAGCATTGGACGGAAATGTACACACTTCATCTTTGTGCTTGACGCTCAATTATTCTGTTTTATAAAACCTGAAGTAAATTTGCCTTTAAGCAAAAATTCCTGAACAGATGCTTTTACTATTTGTTAGCCCCAAAATAAACAGATCTCCAAGCCTCTTCTCTGAAATTCAGTCACTTCTTGGGTGGTATTTGTATATTAAAGGAGAAAAAAAAAATTCAAGTTTTGCACTCTCCGTATGGAACGGGAGCCCCATGAGAAAGTATCTGTTTAAGAGGATCAAGAGGTGAGGAAAATACATTGCATACATTATGTGTTGTATACCTATATTATATGTGTATCAGAACACACCACAGGAGAAAGCTTAGCCTTCCCACCTCCTGCCTTCATCAATACAATTTGCAGTATTAACATGTGAAAGCGAGTAAAGGGATTAAAGAGATGGGGGGTGGGGAACATCCTCAAACATAAGAAGAGAACTGAAGGGTTTTCTGGGGAAAGCCAGTAACTCCTCCCAGCTCTCTGACTAGATTCAGAATGTTGCTACCATGAGTCCCCCTCTCTAGCTAAGGTGAGGTCCCTCATGTCAACACCATTCTAGGTCTCCCCTTGAGTGGCAGAGAAGGTCCTTGCATTCTTCCCTTGTTTCAAACTTAGTCACTTCCGTTGTGTATTAGTTATCTGTTTCCTGTTTTCTGACTTTCCTAATGCTTTGATATTGTGAAGTTTTGCTGAAGCTAGACGGACTGCCTCTCCCAAGTTTAGCTAATTTCTAGTGATAGCAAGCCTAAAGCATACCTTTCATATACAAAACAATCAATCCGGAGCTCATATCCCCAACTACCTCCTTCATCAAGTTGCTTTTTTTTTTTTTTACTGAGTCAGAGTCTCACTCCATAACCTAGGCTGGAGTGCAGTGACACACTCACGGCCATCCCAGAGTTGACCTGCTGGGCTCAGGCGATCCTTCCACCTCAGTCTTCCAAGTGGCTGGAACTACAGACACACGTCACCATGTCCGACTAATTTTTTTATTTTATTATAGAGACGAAGTCTCACCAAGTTGCCCAGGCTGGTCTCAAATCCCCGGGCTCAGGTAATCCTTTCGCCTCAGCACCCCAAAGAGCTGGGATTACAGGCTTGAGCCACCCCACCCAGCCTCATCAAGTTCTTACACTTCTGAGTCACCCTGCCCAAATCACTCCAGAATGAAGTATACATAATTTGGGTCAGTTCCTAAATCCCAGTAGTCACAGAAATTATTCAAACTAGTCAGCTTTAAGCCTACTAGTTTGCTTACCCTGCTGTCTGTCTCTCTCTTCTTTTTTTTTTTTTTTTTTTTGGCTACTACAATAGAATAACTGTCACTAGATCATTTATTTTATTTTATTTTACTTTACTTTTTTATTTTTGAGTTGGAGTCTAACTCTGTCGCCTAGGCTGGAATGCAGTGGCATACTCATGGCCACCGCAGCCTCAACCTGGAGTCCGGTGATCCTTCTGCCTCAGCCTTCCAAGTAGCTGGAATGACAGGCATGCGCCACCACGCCTGGTAAATTTTTTGATTTCTTGTAGAGGTGAGATCTTGCCATGTTGCCCAGGCTGGTCTTGAACCCCTGGGCTCAGGCAGTCCTCTCTCCTGGGCCTCCCAAAGTCCTAGAATTACAGGCTTGAGCCACTGCACCTGGCCTTAGATAATCTATATTTGAAAAAAAGACATTTATTAGGCCCACAGTTCTAGAGGCTGGGATGTCCAACAGCATGGCCCCGATATCAGATGACGGCCTTTGTACTGCATTATTCCATGGTAGAAGGTGGAAGGGCAAGAGAGGGTGAGAACAAGACAAAATTCAACATGCAGCCTCAAGCCCTTTTAAAATTGACCTTAATTTATTCATGAAGATAGTGCCCTCATGACATAAACACTTCCTACTAGGACTCATGTCTCAATACTGTTACTTTGGGGATTAAGTTTCCAGCACATGGTTTTTAGGGAACACATTCAAATAGTAACACCTGCCTTTCCATTCTTTCCTACAAATGAAAAGCACAATAAACACAACAAAGGGTCACACTCCAACCCCAACTCCTGTCTCCTGACCCATTCTGGATCTTTCCTGTGTTGTCCTGTGTGGTATGGTGTGCTCCTTCCTCTTGAGAACTGTAATAAACTGTGTCTTCAATGACTGTCATTTCTTGATCTATTGGGTTCACTAATCATGAACAATAATAAAATATGAATTTTATAACACCCCATCCCTCTCCACTCTGTCTACTCCAGACACACCCACACACTTTTTTTTTTTTTTTTTGGCTAAGCTTAACCTATTTTTTATGACCTATTTTACCTGGCATAATCTTACTACTTCTTCCTGATCCACAAAAAATACAAACCACCCTGCTTCAAAACAATCCCTAACTTCTCTAGGACAAATAGAAACTTTCTTTCATGGAAACCTGCAGTATATGAATGCTTTAATGATAGCACGCAGTATATTGCATTATAATTGTTTGCTTCTCTAATACTCTTTTGTTCTTTATGGCATGGTGTTATTTAATTTGGCATTTCTAGTGTCAGAACATCTCCTGGCTATAGATAGCGCTCAACAAAAATTTCCTGCATGAATGAACAAATAACACCTTGCTTGACCACCTTGCTGAAAATGACTCTTTTCTTTTCCAAACCCATTATCTATACCATTCATTTGCCAGTTGCTCACTACAGTGGCCCATGTTTGATGTGTATATTCTAGCTCCCAAACTAGATCATAAATGCCTGTCTGTGTATTTTTGTATGCTAGTGTTGAGCCCAATGCTTGCACATGATAATAACTGATTGACTGTTAGCCTAATTTAGATATAACTAGTAGTCCAGCCCTATTCAAATTCTTTTTAGAACAGAATAAGAAATAAGAAAATAAACACTCTAATAAAGTCTTGAGCATAAAATCCTTGACTTGTATTTGCAGGGGATTACTGCATCATGATTCTTGGTGTCTTAAGGCATCTTTTAAATCCTTGGTTCTTTAAATGTAAACTATGCTTCCTGAATACTGTCAGGATCAAAATATGCAGAATAATAGAATTGCCTGTGGCAGAAAATATGAAAATTAGTATAAACATAAACAAATCAATTGTCTTGTTTAGAAATATTGTGTCCACAAGGATTATAAAGTCGCTACAACTTGTATAAGAGCAATGATCTTCTTAGATAATTTGCTAGTATCTCATAAAATTTAAGGACAAGAGCCACACTTGGACTGAAACTAAGATACCGAATGTTATGAACTATCAAAGTAGTGCTCTTTTGTTCTTCTTTCTCCTCTCTCTCTAGCTCTCTTCTCTGGACCTTTTTTCTTTCATTATCTATTTCATTCTTCTGCTTCTGTCTGCTGACAATCACTCTCTTTCATCAATATTTATGGCTATAAAAATTCCACTATGGACCCTGTACCTTTCAGTCTGCAATGCACACCACTTTGCTTTTGTTTCTCCTCATCAATTTCCAGGGAAAAGTCTGGTTTAGACATATTCTTGGGTCCTTCAGATTAGTCTTGGGCTAAATTCAGGGTACTTATCCAACATTTTCTTCAGGATTTGGAGCAGGACCAATTATCAAGACTCATAAAACTCTGAAGTCACCTTTGATTTATTTTGTGTCCTTTATAATTCTAATCTAGAATGCTCTAAATATATGTATATTCATTTCATAAAAATAATATTAGATTCATCTTAATAAAACATTACAAACTGTGACCATGGCTCCTGAATAAAATGTATATTTCAGATTAAGAATTCTCCTTTGTGTCTTCATTGTCAGACCTACTCTTTTTGTTTGATGTAGACATGGGGTCTCACTCTATTGCCCAGACTGGTCTCAAATTCTTGGTCTCAACTGATCCTCCTACCTCACCCTCTTGAGTTGCTGGTATTACAGGCACAAGTCACAGGATATAATTTTTGTTATGGTATGCAACAGAGACAAATATGTCTTTAATCAAAGACAATAAAATGAGCTTATCCCTCATTTGGTATCTATCACAGAAAAAGCCAAAGTGATGCAGACCATGGTATTTCAGTGCATTCACCATTCCTTCATCTATAACAAAGGGAGTACAGAGGACTAAGCCCTGGTTGTTCAATAATCTTTCTTCAATCAACACTTCTAAGGTATCCTATCATTGGATATGCATAAATCTATTAATAAAACTAAATTCAGACCTACTTTGAATTGATTATTATTTCAACTCATGTTTTTTATCCTTGAGCAGCACTGCTACTATCACTTTTAGCTAATGGCATGAGCTATTCTACCTTAGAACAATCACAAAGTCCTCCTTTTTAAAGACATAGTTTTCTCACTTAATTGAAAACACACTTGGCCTGAAATCCAACACTTTTGGAGACACTGAGTCAGTGGTTTTCACCTGGGATGTTGTCTAATATGATTGCCTAAAACCCTAATTTAGCCCCATCATCCTAAAAGAAGAAAGACATTTGATAAGAATAAAATGCTTCTTATAATCTAATGTTGGAAAGTGAGTAACTGTTATTTGACAACAATAAGCCAACAGTATTTAAAGGAAATAAGCTATCATAATTGTTTCAAGTGCCTAAATTTGAATGTCAACTACTATATTGAAAACTAAATTATTTCATTAGTCCAGTTTAGGGATAGACATACATGGTTTACCCATCAGAAGGCTCTACTTCTATTGAGGAAAAAAAAAAGATTTTAAATGGACAATTTTTTTATAAGATTTTCAACATTCATACTTTTAGTTTTATTATACAACAGAGATATATTTTGCCAAATATATCTTTAACCAAACACAATAAAAATTAGCTTAATCTTTATTTGGTGTCTGTCATAGAAAATGCCAAAGTGATGCAAAACATGGTATTTCAGCACATTCTGTGTTCTTTCAAATGTAAGTAAGAGAGTACAGAGGACTGAGTTATGGTTGATCAGAAACCTTTTTTCAACCAACACTTCTAAGATGTACTATTATCTGCTATGCATAAACCTGCTTATAAAACTAAAACAGAGCCGGGCTCAGTGGCTCAGCCTGTAATCCTGCGCCTTGGGAGGCTGAGGTGAGTGAATTGCCTGAGCCCGTGGGTTCGAGACCCACCTGGACAACTTGGCGAGACCTCATCTCTACAATAAACCAAAAAATTAGCCAGGCATGGTAGCGCGCGCCTGTAGTTCCAGCTACTTGGGAGGCTGAGGTGGAAGGATCGCCGGAGCCCAGCAGGTCAAGGCTGCGGTGGCCGGGAGCGGCCACTGCACTCCAGTCTGGGTGACAGAGTGAGACTCCAACTCAAAAAAAAAAAAACCTAAAACAGCACTCAGTTTAAAGGTGAGTCCACCAAGATGTTTATAAACTGCCTTCTAATTATTGAAAGACTTAAGTGAGATATTTAAATATAGTTTTGAATTAAAAAACAAACCTCCATTCTTATTGCAGAATGCTATATCTATATATGTTTTGGTATAATCCATTTTACAGTTGAATAGGGGATAGTAATGAAAACTTTCTTTAATTCCATGCAGCTGAATTATCTCACATGTATTTATGAGTTGAACAGATGTTTTGCTGGCACATTTAGATAGTAGCTCTGAACATTCTCCTCTGCTGATGAGTTGCTGTCTCTATTACAAGAAATGCCTAAAACATAATTGAAGTACAGCTGTAGACATAAATGGTTTGATGGTGTTAAAGCCCCACAATATTTTAAGTGTCTTCTCAAGCCTCAATCAAGATGGTTTTAGGTGATTAAGTCTGTGCTTTTAAAGATGATGATTTGTGTCTTAAAGATAATATTCACTGGCTACCATATTGTCCCTTTAGCAGATGTAAACTTTTGTATCATAGTATAATGTTTTTTTTACAACTAAAAACAAGAATGATGAGAATTCTTGAATTTAAAATGAGTACCAAAGTATATTTCTCAGAGGAACTCAGATTGCTTTATATTAATTTTGTCTTAAATGTTCCAACTTTAGACCACCATTTATTAATTTTCTCTGTCCAAGGACATCTGCAAACAGAACTCATGAACCCAAAGCAGATCTTATGTTTACTCCCCCTGAGCTGACACACAACAATATTTGCTGAACATTTTTTGACTTCTTCCTTGTCTTTGTACTGTAGAATAAGGACAGGTGTCACTACAGTGAGGAAGCAGAGGACACAGAAGTCCACTAGAAGGAGCACAGGTGACTTCTTTCAGTGAGAGAATCGCTTTGGCTTTTCTTCACTTTTCATTCTCTTGGTCATTTTTTTTTTTAAAGAGACAAGTTCTTTCTATATTGCCCAGGCTGGTCTCTGGGACTGCTGGGCTCAAATTATCTTCCCATCTTGGCCTTCCAAAGTGCTGGGATTTGCAGTCATGAGTCACTGCACATAGCCTTTTGGTCAATTTTTAAAGAAATGATACAAAGTTGAGAAATTTTTGCAGAATCTATTTGTAGTTTTTATTTTACTTTTATCTGTTTTTTGTCTTTAATTTTTATGAGTACATAATAGTTGTACATTTTTGTAGGGTACATGTGATATTTTAAAACAAGCAAACAATATATAAAGATTATATCACAGTAACTAGGTTAACCATCACCTCAAATATTTACTATGTTTTTGTGTTGGGGACATCCCAAATTCAGATTGTCTTGTTACACTTCTAGCCATAGCTGTTGCACTATTTGCACTGCGAATATTAATCACATTTTTACTGGTGGGTTTTCAAAAATAACAAGCTACTTAAAGAGCAATGCTATCTCATCGGTAAGTTTTAAAAACTTGTTCTATCTTTACATTTCCCTCCAGTCCCTGACACAGAAGGAGCTAGGGTTTTCTTATAGTATACTTGATAATCATTTAAAATAAAGACAGAAATCACAGACTGTATTGTTGTCTTCAATGACCATTTTTAGATCATAATTGAAAAAAAAGTCTGAAAGTCAACAGAGCATATCATTTTTCTGTTTAGTTTAAGGTATTCTGAGGCCTATAAAAAAAACAAAAGTTGTGAAGTTATCTCCTTGATAAGTCCAATGACGATTACAAATAAACCTAATAGAAAGCAGAAGCTGTTAGTGTTTCAAAAATCGAAGCTTGAGATTTCATTCTCTCACTTCATTCTCCATAAAGAAGAAAAATTTTATTTTAAATAAAAAAGGCAATGTCATAATGGTTAGAATACACATTGATTCACCTTAACGAACTTTGAAATAATCTAAAGATGAATCTCATTGCCTTAAGGTTTCATTTTTTTTTTTTTTTTTTTTTTTGAGTTGGAGTCTCACTCTGTCGCCCAGACTGGAGTGCAGTGGCCGCTCCCGGCCACCGCAGCCTCGACCCGCTGGGCTCCGGCGATCCTTCCGCCTCAGCCTTCCGTGTAGCCGAAATTACAGGCGCGCGCCACTACGCCCGGCTGATTTTTTGATTTATTGTAGAGATGAGGTCTCGCTGCCCAGGCAGGTCTCGAACCCACGGACTCAGGCAATCCACTCACCTCAGCCTCCCAAAGGCGCGGGATTACAGGCTGAGCCACCCAGCCTGGCTAAGGTTTCATTTTTAATGCATCTCAATCTTAAATTTAAGCTTACTGTTTAATACTTGTATAAAATACAGAAGCTTATTTGCGAGCCATCTGGTGTGTTGGACAATGAACAGACATTGAAGCAGAAAAACCCTAGACCCTGCTCTTTCTCTCTTGGTATCATAATGCTGGAACCTTTCCCAATTTCTCTCTGCCCATATTTCCTTATGTGCAGAATCGCAAGAATCACACCAGGGTGGCAGAGGCCTTGGGTTAATTCGATGAGCTAATATGTATGAAGCACTCTGGGTAAGTACCAGCACACTTGATAGCTATTCTTCTCCTTCCTTAGTTTTAGTTTTTTCATGCTTAAGTGGAAGGTGGTCTTTGACATTCACATATATGAAGAAATCAAGATTATTAACTCAGAGATTTGATTGTGTCAACATTAAAATAACAATGGCCTGTAAGCTGCTAATGATTGTTTGAGAAACTTGTTATAAGTAAGTCTATAAAATGGTCTCTTTCAGTTAAGAAAGAATATTTGCTCTTCGATATTGTATGTAATAATTTAAAATGTGCCTTTCCCAAGCATGAAAATTAGATAGATACTGTACACTTGTTCTTCAGATGAATCCAAGACTGAATTTGAAGCTACTTAACCTTCAAATTCTCAAGAAGACATGAATTAGATCGTCATATAGCTTACTCTAATCTTATATTGATAACATTGACTGCTGGCAAAATCAGAGCATTATTCTGTGGCCCAGAACAAATAATTTCATATTCTCATGACTGTTTAGTATGATAAATTTCTGTAAGTACACATTTAGAAATGGTAGGAGACAGAAAGATGTACAAAGTTTTGTTCAAAACAACTTTCTACTTTCCAAAACAGAATCTCATGGTAATTATATTTTTAATCTAAAGAAAATGTGACAATAATTTTAATGAAAACAAAGTACAATTTTACCCGGGCTCGGTGACTCAGCCTGTAATCCCGCGTCTTTGGGAGGCCGAGGTGAGTGGACTACCTGCACACGCGGGTTCGAGACCCGCCTGGGCAACTTGGCAAGACCTCATCTCTACAATAAATCAAAAATAAGCAGGGCGTGGTAGTGCACGCCTGTAGTTCCAGCTACTCGGAAGGCTGAGGTGGAAGGATCGCCGGAGCCCAGCAGGTCGAGGCTGCGGTGGCTGGGAGCAGCCACTGCACTCCAGTCTGAGCGACAGAGTGAGACTCCAACTCAAAGAAGAAAAAAAAACAAGTACAATTTTAAAGGGATTCTAACCAGAAAGTTTATGTTTAAAGTCAGTATAAGAAGACTTCAGAAACAGTATGTCTCTATTCTTTTAACTCTCCTCTAAGAATGTACATAAAAAGAGAAATAATTTGTTAAACTCCCAAACCAAATGTTCAGCAAAACTAAGAGAAGGATAAAATACTCAGACTCAAAACTATGTGCAACCATTTGTAAAAGCAGGAAAGATGGAACAGAAGTGATGAGAAGAAGAAAAAAAAAATAATGTAGAGAACAGCTCAAGTGAGATCTCAGCATGCACCAGGAAAAAGTGCATTTTTTAAAAGTGAAGGGCTTATCCTACAGGGCTATGTCATAGCTATTTTTTGCAACAATGAGTGGAGGAGTAACTGGGTCAGCAGAATTGGAAGTTTTCTAGACGCAGTTTTTATTCAGAGAAGCAAAAGAAGTAGGGATGCATGAAGAATTACTAAGAAAGCCACTTCTGTAGGAAGTCATCTAACAGAGTAGATAGGATCCATTAGGCTGTGAAGCCTGGATAGAGACACTGGCCCCTTGTTTGCCATAGGAATCCCTTCCCAGTGGCTGGTTCAGGAAAATGCAATTCATTCAATGATGAATTTAAAAGCAGCATCTGATACAACGTTCAAAAAAACACATCAAAGAAGGGGGAAAAAACTGAAAAAAGCAGAAAAATTAGCAATTGAATAATATACATTGAAAAATAAATATCACCAAGGAGCAGCTAAAATAGTAGGGCCAAATATTTTGCCATGTATTTTAGCATCGGGATGACTTTATCACCTTTTTAAGAAAACCACTGATCCGAAACATGAACTTCTGAGACTGATATAAAGATAGAACAGGAGAAGATGAAATATGAGCTAGTGGTCTCACCAAAAAAAGAGGAAAAATTCTAACAAGAATAGATTTGATATTGCAAAAACACAAAGGAAAGCACATTTAAAAAAAAAAAAAAAAACACAAGCCATTGCCTTGCTAAGCTATGGTGTGGCCACGTGCTCTTTGAGCTATGACTGTAAACATGTTTCCTGATCTTGGTCCCCTCCCCTACCTTGGGGAAGTGAATCCCCTCTCTCTTTCTCATTTACTTTCTAAATAAACTTTATTTTCTAATCTGGAAAAAAAATAGTAAAGGGCATTGAGTCTAGAAATGAGAATAATAAGATGAAATGGAAAAAAGAATTAGTAGAAAGAAAACCAAATATATAAAATAAAGACAAAAGAGAATTTAGTGTAAACATAATTTAAACCCCAAAGCAAACATAGCAATGGAATATAAAAAATAGTTAAAGACTAAGATAAATGACATTATTGACAAAAATAGGTGGTAATAGAAGAGAAGGGAAAAAGATGAAAAGGAAATGTGCTATTTCAACATTGCTCATAATGGGAATCTGATAGATTATCTTTACAAAACTTGCCAACTAAAAGGAACGATATAATTTTTTAAGGACAAGAATAAAAAGAATTAAAACCTTTCAAAACAGAATTAAAACATTTCAACATGAAAGAAAATATATACACATAACACAGAGAAGAAAAATATATAACAAAATTATTTTAAAAATTATGAAGAGAAAACATGAAGTACTGCAAAAACAATATTGAATATGACATATTTATAAATGTAAGTAGCTTAGCTCTCCTATTAAGTTAAAAAATTATCAATCTGATAATACAACTAAACCTAAATTTATGCTATATAAATCAATTGAGTATAAAACTTGGAAAGAAATAAGCAACATTGACACTATTAGCACAATATTATTTATCCCTAGAAATCTTTAAGAAAGTGTAGAAAAAACTATTGCCATAGGAAAAAAAAAAACTCCAGAAAAGTATTGGTGTACAGACATTGTTGATGTTCATATAAACATTCACCTTTGGAATGTACAATAAATGAGAAGACACTATTGCAATAACAAAAGCAACATATACTAGAAATACCTGAAAATAAACTTAACATGAATATACAAAAACTAGGAGAAAAATCTAAAAAAATTAAACTTTATCAGAACCGAAACAAATAAGCAAACAAACACACACAATCCCAATGAAAATAAAAGGACCAGTCAGCAATCAGGAACATTCAACCTATCATCAATACCGAGTTTCTCAATTAATGTAAAATGTCAATATGATTCCAATAAAAACTTCCCAACACTAGCACAAATTAATTCTAAAGTTCATGTTGAAAAGAAAATAAACAAGAATAGTAAGAACAAATTTGAAAAAGAAGAGAATATCACTTCTAGCGGATAACAATGCATATTTCAAATAATCAAAGACTAAAACATTAGTGCACAGCACTACTGATGCATTTCCGGAAAGGCAAATGAAAAGAACAAATTAGAAAGAATAGAATTTGACCCAAAAATACATTAAATTTGAAAAATTGCAATGATTTTATTAGAAGTTTGGCTTTTCAATAAGTGCCTATGGAGGACATCTAGATGGTTATATAGAAAACCAAGCAGGACTCGGTGGCTCAGCCTGTAATCCCACGCCTTTGGGAGGCTGAGGTGAGTGGATTGCCTGAGCCCGTGTGTTCAAGACCCACATGGGCAACTTGGTGAGACCTCATCTCTACAATAAATCAAAAATTAGCCAGGCGTGGTAGTGCGCGCCTGTAGTTCCAGCTACTTGGAAGGCTGAGGTGGAAGGATTGCCGGAGCCCAGCAGGTCGAGGCTGCGGTGGCCGGGAGTGGCCACTGCACTCCAGTCTGGGTGACAGAGTGAGACTCCAACTCAAAAAAAACCAAAAAAAAACCAAAAAAACAGATAAGTGGGATCCATATCTCACTTAGTACACAAGAATAAACTCCATACAAATTAAAGGTTTAAATGTAAAGAAACAAAACCATTGAAGTATTGTGATAAAACATGAAATAATTGACTTGGAGCATTGTGTAGAGAAGTCATTTATAAAAATAACTTATGATCTAGAAGATATAACCCAAACAATACCAAACACAACACAAAACATCTTCAAGTTTTTTAAAAACAAAAATAAAAATTAAAAAAAAAACTATTAGGCAATTGGCAAATTGCACAATTAAAAAGAAAAAAAATCTCAACTTTACAAGAATTATTCTTTTATAAGAAGAATGCCTAGAAATCAGTAACAAGAAAAAGTAGACAAAGTTAGGCAAATAGTCTGAACTGGCATTTCACATTAAAAAAAAATAAAATGACTTTCAAATATACAACAAGATGTTCGACCTTATCCATAATAAAATGACTGAAACTTAAAAATACATTAAAATAGCAATTTTCTTGCATTGGGAAGATACACAAATTGATTACCCATCTTGTTGTTTAGTTGTAGAAAAGAAGGCATGCTCATACATTTCTGGAATAAAGTAGTTTAACTTCTATTGAGGTAAATTTAATATATACATTTCCAGAATAAAGTAGTTTAACCTCTATTGAGGTTGATTTAATGCAATTTATTAATATGCAAAAATATACATATCCATAAATGGAACTTACTTATATTTCTGGAAATTTAAGCAGAAGTATACCTGCATGTATGTGAAATGACATTCGTACAAGATTATTCATTAAACTAAAAGTATATACACCAGCAAACACCGAAAACAGCATAAATCTCATTAATAAGATATTAAATCATAAATTGGTGTGCTTCTTTTATTTTTATTTTATTTTTATTTTATTTTTTTTTTTGAGTTGGAGTCTCACTGTCACCCAGACTGGAGTGCAGTGGCACGCTCCCAGCCACCGCAGCCTCGATCCACTGAGCTCCGCGATCCTTCCGCCTCAGCCTTCCAAGTAGCTGAAACTACAGGCACACGCTACCACGCCTGCTAATTTTTGATTTATTGTAGAGACGAGGTCTCGCTGAGTTGCCCAGGCGAATCTCAAACCCGCGGGCTCAGGCAAACCACTCACCTGGGCCTCCCTAAGTGCTAGGATTACAGGCTGAGCCACCGAACCCGGCCTGTCCTGTTGTTTAAAAAATAATTTTCTACATACTAGAATGGAAATTTTGCCAAAATAAATTTTGAGTAAACAAAAAAACAGATGGCAAAACATGTGAAGAGGAGAGATCACTACCGCATCAATTCTGAAAAGAATCACAAGAAACCAATACAGTGATTACTATACAGGTAAAGTGGCAGCCAGCTTGTGAGTTAATGGATAACAGGAATGGTGAACGATTTTTCACTGTATATTTCTTTATATATGTATCTATATTTCTGAACCTCTGAATATATTACCCATCATTTATTTACATCTTATCATATTTGCAGTGATTCATTGTGACCGCATCATGAAATATTTTAAGTATTAAATATTTTATTTGTTTAAATGGGCTAAGTTTTGTCTATCATTTTCATCTTTATTTTCCAGTCATTCTGCTTTAAATTTCATTGTTTGTTCCACTAAAAATGAAACACAACTTTAAATGAAGCATGTGTGAATTCTCAAGGCAAAGGATCTTTTAATCATTATAATAATTATTGGAATAAAATTAGTTCTTTGAAGTCCTGAAACATTAGTCACATGTACAGTTTTATACACACATGTTTTCACATGTGCAATTGTTTGCGCATACTGACATTCTTGAGTACACCATAGCTTTAAGAAAATCTCATTGTCTTCTTGGCACAAAGTTATTGTCACTTATACAGAAAAGAACTTGGGAGAGATATGTGAATTTTTTTTTAAATATTGTAATTTAATTTACATAGATCCATAGACATTGCTTTGAAATTATGTATTCACAAAAATATTTATCAATATAAAAATTGAACTTTAAATAATTCATTTTTTTAATATTATTAATGACTGTTAATAATATTAACATTAATATTAATGTTATTAATATTATATTATGACTGTTTAATTATTATTATTATTATTAATGACTGTTCTTCAGCCACTGCTTGATACCTATAATTTTGCATATTAATATCCCTTTCTAAAAGGAGAGCATTAAAATAATGAAAAGACCTTGTAGTCAATTTTGTATATAGTTTGAGAATCCGGGTAAGCATTAAAAACCAGATTCCTTACCATAGTCTCTAAGCCCCTCTACAAGCTCCCCAACTTACTTCCTCTACCCTACTCAGGTACCTCCCTGATACTATCTCCTGTTTCTGATCACATGGTTCAGCCTGCTCTGGGCTCACCAGCCTCCTGTCTTCCTTCTAATGCAGCCAGGATGCTCTTACCACAGGGCTTTTGTACTTGCCATTTCCACTGCCTAGAATGCTGTTCCCAATATCCTCATGGCTCATGTCCTTACCATCTTCATGTTTTTATTAAAATGTTGTTTTACTCATAATGTCCTATTTGGTAACCCTATTTAAAATTGTGGCCCCTTCATCCTACACACCCATCCAGGCATTTCCTATTCTCTCCTCATTTCCTCCTCACAAATTTACACTTAGGACCAGCTATATACCTTTATGTAATTGTTTAATCCCCTATAAATGCTAGGATTTTTATCTTTTCCATATCCTGCTTTACTCTGAACTTTTAGTAGTGTCTAGCATGTAGGGGGTATTCTATGAAGATTAGGGGAATAGATTAATTAAACAGTAGATAAACTGAATGCTCCTACCAGAGCTCCCTCATGAAAGGGCTACTTTTTGATGGCTATCTTCTCAATGCCAGACAATCAATGATTTTGAACATGTATTCATGTTTTGTGGAATAGTATCTGTATTAATATGTTCATATTTCCTTTTATTAACATCACTGTATTTCTACTAAATTTAAAGGCCATCATTAAAATAATACTGACTTCAAAGTGAATCACCAGACATATATTAAGTACCGGTTGTGTGGTATGGTCTGCTCAGTCTCTGGGGAAATAACAGACACCTGAGACCTGAAAGAACTCATAGTCTGAACAAAAGTGTATAACCTTCAATAGGTCTTCCAATGTGCTCTCTGAGAGTTGGCCTTGTCAAAAATAAATAAATAAATAAAGCAAAATAAAATAAAATAAAAGACTATTATATAATATATACATATATAATATATACATGTACTTTATGCTATTGCTTAAGGAATTTCTATTAAAATGGGTATATACTCTAAGGAATTTCTGCTTAAAAATGTATCTTTCTAATGACCTAGACCGCACTAAGATAATATTTTAATTAAATGGATATTTAAATTTTAGAATATATTAAATGAAACTGCAGGAAATGTGGCTTATATTTATACATGTTAAATGGAAACATTTAATATAAATCTAAAGACTATACTTCCAGGGATCATTTCTATAGTTGGTGACTAGAGAAGTTTCTCTGAACATGTAATACAAGTCTAAATCTAGATATTCCTACAGCAAGTTCAATGGCCTTTAATCATCAGGCAAATCTCATCTCTTAGTAGATAAGCTGCAGAGTACATTATTCAAAATATAACTGATCCTGTAAGTAACTTTTATAATAAAATTATAAACCCCAAAGTACATCCTGTGGATTCTTAGAAAACAGAATTCTTGATCTACTGCTAAATCAGAGACATTCTCCAATATTTCAAAATTTCTTTAAATAATCAAGATATCAAACACTTGATTAAAATTTACTACTTTGGGAAGGAGATTTTAAAATTATTGACAACACCAGCTTACAAAATGTAACAAATCTTTCTTCTTGAAGACTTTTCTCTTTTCCAAAAAGAAACATTTATTTATTTTTCTATTCGAACTTTTAATTTTAAATATCTTTCTTTTTTTTTTTTTTTTTTTGAGTTGGAGTCTCACTCTGTCACCCAGACTGGAGTGCTGTAGCCTCTCCTGGCCACCCCACCGCAGCCTCAACCTGCTGGGTTCCAGCGATCCTTCCGCCTCAGCCTTCCAAGTAGCTGGAACTACAGGTATGCGCTACCACGCCCGGCTAATTTTTTATTTTTTTTATTGTAGAGATGAGGTCTCACCAAGTTGCCCAGGCGGGTCTTGAGCCTGTGGGCTCAGGCAATCCACTCACCTCAGCCTCCCAAAGGCGCAGGATTACAGGCTGAGCCACTGAGACCAAATATCTTTCAATCATGGAAATTTTGCAAGAATAGTAAATAAATATCTATGTTATTCACCAAAATGTATCACCTTTTAGCATTTGCTATGTTCTTTCTCCCTCTCTTTCTCATTCTCTCTCTCTCCAGTCAGCTGCAAATTAAAGTTTCTGAGTCATTTGAAGATACAACTATACATAAAATTTTGCGCCTAAATATGTTGCACATATCTTCTAAGAATGAATGAGAATGTTTTTCTGAGTAAAACTCAATACAACCATCACACTCAGGAAATGTAACATAAATACGACGCTATTATCTAATATACTAGTTTCTCTACTCAAATATCTCTAGTTTGTGCAATAATGGTCTTTGTGGCTGCTTTCCTTTCTATCAAAAAACCAGTCTAGGATACACATTGATTACATTTAGGTATTTTTTCTCCTTAATCTAGAGTAGTGTCCAGCTTTTTCTGCTTTTCATGGTATTTATATTCTTGAAGAGCATAGGGTAGTGGTTTTGCAGGATTTCCTATTTGGACACTTCCGATTGTTTACTCTATAAGACATCCAAGTTAAACATATTGTCAGGATTACTGCATACAGAATAGAAGACAATTTTAAATCAACACAGTTGACAACATAGGTTGGTTAAGCACTTATTATGTGAAAATCGAATGCGGTGGCAATTCTGTTTGAGTCAGGCATCATTTTTACCTGTCTTCAGTGAACTTGCAGCCTCTTGGGAGACTCATCGCAAATGAAAAGCTAAGTAGCAGTAAAGATTAAAGCAGCAGCAGTGACAAATGTGGCTACACCCTCCTGCTTGAAAAAAATTATTTCCAAAAATAGCATCATCCCATAAGTTAAGTAGTCTAGTAGTCATGGAATTGTACCTGCTGTTGCTACTACATTTCATAAGCATTTTGCTTCAGGATCCCAAATTCATAGTGAGGAACCATGCCCAAGATCAAGAAACAGAAAACTTACTGTGCATCTTCCCTCTGGTTCAGTCACCTTTATTCACTTGTTTTGCCTGTTCTGTCAACATTATAGAATGTGTATTTGTCCTAGGAATTTGGAACCTGTCTCAGTCCTTGTCTTTCTTTTAGGCTCTGTTCCATTCTGTTCCAGACAAATAAATGGTCAGGATTTCATAACAAAAAGAATAAAAGTTTTCCAAAGAGAGACTATTTCCTCATTCAACAATACGTACTAAGCATATATTATAAACCAGATCCTCATCAAGCAAATAGAATTCAAATGTGCACAATTGTTCCTACCCTCTTGAAGCTCAAATTATGAGGCATGGGAAGGAGGCAAATCAATAAACAAATAAACTGGAAAGTATTAAGTGGTAGTAAATGCTCTGAACATTTTCTTTAAAAATGATATAAAGTAGCCAGGCTCAGTGGCTCAGCCTATAATCCCACACCTTTGGGAGGCTGAGGTGAGTGAACTGCCTGAGCCCGCGGTTTCGAGACTCGCCTGGGCAACTTGGCGAGACCTCATCTCTACAATAAATTTTAAAAAAATTAGCCGGACATTGTAGCTCACACCTGTAGTTCCAGCTACTTGGAAGGCTGAGGTGGAAGGATCGCTGGAGGCCAGCAGGTTGAGGCTGCGGCGGCTGGAAGCGGCCACTGCCCTCCAGCCTGGGCAACAGAGTGAGACTCCAACTCAAAACAAACAAACAAACAAAAAAATGATATAAAGTGAAAAGATAACAAATTAAGTCTGAATCATTAGAGAAGGCTTTTCTTGGGGCATTGATTTACATGAAAATCTGTGAATCAGAAAGAAACACACCATAAAAAATTTTATTGAAAAAGGAAACCCATGAAATGGGAAAACTATTATTAAGGCTCTAATGTGGGAAGAATTTGATAACTTTGAAAACCAGAAAAAAACACTCTTGTGTCTAGAACAAGGTAGACAGAGAGGGAGGATTACGAAACAAGAAAAAGCCAAGGGTACACATTTTTGGTTTGCTATGCTTATAATCAGACTTCTAAATAGCAGAAATATCAATACGTGCCTGATAAGTGCATCTTGCATTTTAGTGTAAGTATGGACTTCAAAGTCCATCTCTATATTTGGAAAGTATAGCAATTTTGCCCTAATAGGACCTTTGTGGCAGGAATGAATCCCTCTCTTTAGCCTTGAGCCACATTGCAGAAGAGTAAGTAACACAGCTCCATGTGCGTTCTCCTATTTGATGATGGATGATGTACAAGTTCCATGTGTACTAAGTGGACTGCTCATTACAATTGATCATTTTAACTTCACCTAGAATGTACAGGTAAAGAAAAAAAGACAGAAAGATGAACAGCTGAACTCTAAACAAGCTTTGCTTCCACAGATCTTTAGAAGAGAAAGTAAAGGAGAAAAGAGAGTTGCTCCAAATGGTTGCAAAAATATAAGAATGATTTATTATTATTAAAATGACATAAATTTATTAGAATAGAGGAGTTATAACTGGGTACATTAATGAAGTTCTGGTTATATTAATGAAGTTCTACATATGGACCAAAAACATTGTTATACCCTGAGACAGAAAAAGGAACTAATCATAGACTCTGCTTTCAATGAAGTCACAGTTACAAAGAATAAAAACAACAATCCTTGATTGCATTACAGAGTTAGAAGCGTGAAGTAGAGCTAGGGATAGGGTACTCTGGAAAATACAAAAAAGCAAGAGCTGAAGTTTGTTATACCAAAGTTGGTTCTCTAAGGATCAGTGGTTATAAGAAGAAGGACCTTAAATGATGGGAACTCTTTATGTAGAAAAGCACAGAGAAAAAAATTACATGTATATATTTGTATATATAAAAATAATTGTGTCTGTATACATTTATATTTTTATATAGTTATATGTATATATAAACATATATAAGACTAAATCTTCATTAGTTGAACATAGATAAAGCAAATGGTTTATACAAGCTAAGGAATCTAAATATCATCTTGAGAATGACAAAGATTGATAGAATGATTAAGTAGTTTGAGGAAAAATGTAACCTGATTTGATTTGTACTCTGAAATAATGGAGAGCTGGTGATGGATCTGAGGGTAATGAAAGGAGCATTCTGCCCAGGTGATGGTGCTCTACTTAGTGTTGGAGAGATGAGCAATGAAGGCTCAGGAAGACCCCACACCCACATTCCTGGTTTGGGGGTCGGGAAGATGCTGGAGCACTAGTGAGGAACAATAGAAGAAACTGTAGGAGGAAACAGAAGATGAAGAGTAACCTCTGCTTTTCTACTTCCATTCCTGCCTCTAGCATTGAACACAAGAATTACATAATTTATCTTTTCCTTGTTATTATGGACATACCAACATGCATTTTATTCCTTTTATTCCAAAAAAAAGTAGTTAGGAAAATAAAAAAAAAAATGTTGAGTTGTGTTGTTCCAAGGAGATGACGTTTTTCCAGGTTGTGGTATCGGAAGGTGAACTGGGCTCCAGGCAATTATACTCACTGTTTTGCTATCAAAACAAGCTTGTCATTATGAGCATTTGGGACAAGATGTCAGAGTCTTAATTCACCCCTAGTTTGTCACATATGGAGAGTAACAGATAGTTCTGCTAGAGCTCAATAACGTGCAAAATGAAATCTTGAGAACAGATTGAAAATTACAGATGGTTCATAATCAAAAGAGAAAGCAGACAGTGAATAGAACTACGTGTTTAAAACAACACTGAGGCACATCTGCAACCTTCAGAGCCACCTGCCAGCCTGTGGGGTACCTCCAGAAGGGCCAAGGGAACATGACTGCTGATTGAATGAAGAGCGAGAGGATCAGTATTAAGCAACTTAAAATTCGATACTGCAGCCTCACAAAATAGAGACACCTCTATGTAAGGTGAAGAGCTGGAGTATGATAGGAGATCAGGGAGTTATAAGGAAAGCACTAGAGCTCTCACAGTCATTCATCAAGTCATTCTGGTTACATTAAGGAAGTTCTTAGTGTCGACTAAAAACACTGCTAAATCCTGAGATAGAGAGGAACTAGGCATAGGCTCTGCTTTCAATGAAGTCACAGTTACAAAGAACAAAACAACAATCCTTGATTACACTACAGAGTAAGAAGTGTTGCCGGGCTCGGTGGCTCAGCCTGTAATCCCGCGCCTTTGGGAAGCTGAGGTGAGTGGATTGCCTGAGCCTGCGGGTTCGAGACCCACCCGCCTGGGCAGCGAGACCTCATCTCTACAATAAATCAAAAAATCAGCCAGACATGGTAGCGCATGCCTGTAATTCCGGCTACTCGAAGGCTGAGGCGGAAGGATCGCCGGAGCCCAGCGGGTCAAGGCTGCAGTGGCCGGGAGCAGCCACTGCACTCCAGTCTGGGCCACAGAGTGAGACTCCAACTCAAAAAAAAAAGAAGTGTTAAGTAGAAGTAGGGATAGCGTGTCCCACCTCAGTCCTTAGGATCAGATGCAATGTCTCAACAATTGCCTCTAGTTTTACCGTGATTTTACTTTTCATTTCAGCGAGCTGCTAGGAGGCAGAGATGAAGCACAGTAGTTTGCAGAACTTGGGACATTGAAGTTAAATCACCTTTTCTTAAGATACTGCTTGTAGCATTTTTCCCTACCAATTTAAAAATTGTCCACCGTATTTGTTGCTTGGATGAGTCAGCAAAAATGATGCCAAGCTTAATTTTTACTTTCCTTTAAATAGTTTAGAGTTACAGAAATCCTCTTGGGGTTCTTATGATGAACCACACTAAGGGTATAAAGTCATAATATTTAAACTTAATAGAAAGTTTAAACTTAATAGAAAGTTTAAACGTAATAGAAATTCTGTTTTATGGATCTACATCTCATTTCACAGCACATATCATTCCAGTTCAGAAAGAATAAGTAGACACTCAAGTATCAGTTTCAAATTATGAATCCAATATGTGATAACAACACGACTTATTTAATGTCCTTGTCAATGGCAGGGCATGGTTAAAACCCCTAAATCAGAGCTGAACTGGGTTTTATTTTTAGTTGGGTTATAATTAAGAAACCAAAAGAAAGAAAAGAAAACTTCACAGTTCTGTGTAAAGCTCCTTCTATCTGAAAACCATATGGCAAGATGTCAGAAGGCACAATCACCAAACAAAGATATGCTCTTGACCCATTCTGTTGCTAGCAAGCGACAAAAATGTCTTTCAGCAGAATAATTATAAGATTATGGTCGACAGACAGTCATTTGTGAATACAGTAAAATGCACCTGCTGACTAGAAGCTGGGATTTTAAAAGTTCATTCTCTCTGTGGAAACAAAACCCCTTTCTTCTTCAAAATGAAAATGGTCAGAGATGAAAATATACTTTAGCATTTGTTTTAAAATAGTTTACTATTAATAACCCAATTAAGGAAAACCTCTGTACTCCTTCTGCAATTAAAGTTATGAATTTGATTATTTGGAAGGAAAGCTCAAAAATAGAAAATGAAAAACTAGCTTAATGCCAATTTAATTAGTAGTTGTAGCAAAGTTTAATTTATTGGAAAAGCCAGGGGTAATAACTTTATGATCTTGTAGAAATAGCACGCTACACATTTATATTCTCTTCTCTTTTATTTGTATTCACATCACAAGGGTGACTATATTTAGATTTTTATGTGGAATGTTTTAACCAAATGTCTCTGAAAGGATAACTACAAAGACAATTTCACATCAAATACTGACACTCAAACATCAATCAGCATATATTAAGGAAAGAAATCCTTTCCAATTAAGATAATTTTCTTTGTATAGCCATGTTACATGGGTTCAGTATCTCCTAGGAAGGATGCACATCAAAAAACTGTATAATTATATTGAAATAAATCCTATCATTCGACACAGTCTATGAGGCCACAGTTGCTATGGTAACTGCTTTCCTGCAAGATCTCTTGTACATAGTAATTTCCTAGTCTTTTCCATTCTATCAACATAGCACCTATGTGTTTCTTTTGAATGCCATAGCTAGGTCCTTGGTGTTCCCAGAAAAGGACGAATTCACTATTTTAAAGTGCTTCTGAGGGTTCTTGGTTTTCATTATCTTGTAAATTTACTGATACATTAATTTAATTTGAACTTACCATGAGATAAATAACAAGATGCAATCGTTTAGAGGTGGGTTTCTCTATCAGGCAATATAAAGCAACCCAATGCAACTTTCTTGTTTCTTGCTATTGACTGTATGGCCAACAGTACCTGCTTAGTGATTTTTAAAATTTTGTGTCATTCTAAGAAATGACGCTGGGGCAAAAGGTAGGGAAGATTCAATAACTTGTGCCAACAACATGTGAAGAAAAATTATGTGTGTATGATAGTTATTATTCCACAAAATTGAACCTAGAGGTAAATTAAAGAGGAAAACATTAAATTCATTGTTGGTGCTAATTTATGAATTCAAGTTCAGAGAATTCCTATCATCAGGCACTGTTCAAGACACTGGGGATAGGACATTAAACAAAACAAAAACCTATAGTCATTAAACTTACATGCCAACTGGGGACAGGAACAGTGGAAATGAGTTCTACATTCTTCCTGAACATTCTGAGTACTGAGAATTTTAGAAGCTTTAGAACTAAAGAAAATCTTCCATGAGTATTTCTTTTATCTCTTAATTGAGTTATTTTGAGCAAGTCTAATTTGCCTCTCTGATTTTCCACTTTCCTTTTGCAGAATAGGTTGTGTGCTCATGTATGTTTCTTCAGAGGATATCTTAGTCCATTCTCTCCTGCTATAAAGAATACCACAGTTAGGGTAATTTATAAAGAAAAGAGATTTATTTGGTTCATGATTGTGCAGCTGGGAAGTTCAAAATCAAGGGACTGCATTTGGTGTGTTTTACTGCTTCCTCAAAACATAGGGGAAAGTCAAGTGAGTGTGTGAGACAGAGAGAAAATGAGTCTGACTTATGTTAACAATCAGGAATTCACTTTGTATTAACCACTCAGTGTTATTATTATAGCAATTGATATTCTGTCTCCAGCATATGAACCTTTGAAGGACACATATAAACCATGGTAGAGAATAATATAAGGTATGCAAAGAACAAAGAATGTAATTATCTTCCAAAAAGTATTTCTGGAATCTGCTTCTTCTATAAAAATCAAGACTATACAGTAAAAACTGTTTTGCTTCTATTCTAGAATTTAAAAGTTCAGATAAGTAAGTAAAAAATTCTTTAGTAAAAGACCACTGTAACTTACATTGGAAAGTAGATGAAAAGAAATTTCCCAGATTAGCATTGCATGGTCCTGTGAAGCAGTGAGCAAAAACCTGAAGTATCCAGGTATAAATAGAACTCTAGCAATAAAACAGTAGCAGTGGGATTTGCATGGGAGTAATTGCTTAAGCATAAAATATTTAGCACAGTACTGGTACATAATAAATATTCAATAAATGTTTGTCATATCTATAACAGGTAATGCCTTTTATAAGTATGATTTCATTTAATGCTCACAATAATTGTATGATCTTTTAATTTATAAAAGAGATACTTTAAGCCCAGAAATAGTAAATAAAGCATTCCAGATTATACTAATGTTAAGTGGAAGAGTTGAAATATTGTTCTAAAATAAACAGTGAGAAATGACTGACTCTGAAAAGAAAGACTTAGGGGTAATAGAGTTTTACTGATTAAGAAAAATTACCCTTCTGCTCTAAAATAATTATTAATGTGGAACAGAATAGAGCACACTTGAGGACCATTTAATGATGCAGAGATGTAACAGAGTCTCCAGAGAGGACCATATTAAAGGTAATTTCTTCACACACAGTTAAGACTTTTTAAAATATAAAGTCAGAAGTTAACATCGCTGCTCACTATTTTTAATTTGGCTGCATTCATAATCATGCCTACATTTATTCTATCCATTATATAGTGTTATTAAATGTCATTACAAAATCTTGGTTTAACAACCCCTTGAAATAATGTTGTGGTAAGTTTCATGAATATGATGAGCCTCTGAACATAGGAATCAAAATAATAATACCCTTTACTGAAAAGACTAGGAAAGCAATGCCTACTAGGTATAGAATGATGCTTTAATCAGGTTTATTTTTCCAAGGAAGTTGTAGTGTGTATTACACTATAAATTATGTTTAAGTCTTAAATATGCACATACAACCTCAAGCTCATTTAAAATGCATTGCCTCTCCTCAATCTTTTTTACTTTGTGTTTAAAAGTTACCTTATACAAGATGAGAAGAGCGGGAGTCTATTGTTCATGTGAAATTGTTTTAAGGGACCAAGTGATTCAAAATCAGTGCAATAATGGGTACATACATTTTATATCTTAATTAAAGTTAGTATTCAAAATACTGTCAAACACTTTGGCTTAAACTTTTTTAGCAGCAGTAAAATTTTGTAAAAATAAACTCAATAAAATTAACAATTTTAGCCAGGCTCGGTGGCTCAGCCTGTAATCCCACGCCTTTGGGAGGCTGAGGTGAGTGGATTGCCTGAGCCTGCGGATTCAAGACCCACCTAGGCAACTTGGCGAGACCTCATCTCTACAATAAATCAAAAAATCAGCCGGGTATTGTAGTGCATGCCTGTAATTCTGGCTACTTGGAAGGCTGAGGTGGAAGGATCGCCAGAGCCCAGCAGGTTGAGGCTGCGGTGGCCAGGAGCGACCACTGCACTCCAGTCTGGGTGACAGAGTGAGACTCCAACTCAAAAAACAAACTAACAAACAAACAAAAATCAACAATTTTATGATTAAAAAACAATTTTAAAGTGAGTTTCATTAAGATTAACAACTGACTTGTCATCGGAATCAGTTGAAATGAGGTGGTATTAGGAAAACATTCCAAGTGTTGAAATTTTAAAAAATGGTAAATAAAAATGCTATGTCCAGGAAAACTAGCCTACAAAAATGAATGATAAAGTGATACATTCCCACATAAACCAAAACATAGAATTCATTACTAACAAAAATAGACTCCTTCAGGTGGAAATGAGGAGACACTAGACAGAAACTTATAGGACATAGGTAAGCGGTGTTTAGAAAAAGATTTGTAACAATGCCTATATTAAAAAAAGAAATACTTCAATTCATAATCTAGCCTACTACTTTAAGAAAGGTTATATGAGGCTTTATAAAAGAAGACTATACTAAGCTCAAAGCAAGGAAAAAGAAGGAAATAGTAAAAATTAGAATTGAAATAAATAAAATAGAGAATATTAAGAGAGAGGAAATTCACAAAACAATTAGTTCTTTGAAAAGATCAACAAAGTTGACAAGTTTTGTCAGCTAGACAAACCAAGAAAAAAGAGAGAAGATGGAAATTATTACAGTCAGGAACTTAGAGGGATCTCAATATTGGCCCCACAGAAATAAAAGGGATTAAAAGAAAATATTTTAGCCAGGCTCGGTGGCTCAGCCTGTAATCCCATGCCTTGGGAGGCTGAGGTGAGTGGATTGCCTTAGCCCGCAGGTTCGAGACCCGCCTGGGCAACTTGGCAATACCTCATCTCTACAATAAATAAAAAATCAACCGGGCGTGGTAGTGTGCGTCTGTAATTCCAGCTGCTTGGAAGGCTGAGGTGGAAGGATCGCCAGAGCCCAGCAGGTTGAGGCTGCGGTGGCCAGGAGCGGCCACTGCACTCCAGTCTGGGCAATGGAGTGAAACTCCAACACAAAAAAAATAAAATAAAATATTTTGAACAACTGTATGTTAGCATAAAAAACCTAGATAAATAAGACAAATTTCTAAAAAGACACAAACTACTGAAACTGACTCAAGAAAAAATAAAAACCTTTAATAGATCTATGACATGTAAAGGAATTGAATCTGTAAGGTCCCTCCACTGGTAGATTCTTCTAAACATGTAAACAAGAATTAATGCTTGTCATTAAAACTTATCCAATAAATTGAAAAGAAGATAACACTTCACACTGCATTAAATGAAACCAATATTACCCTGATGCTAAAACCAGACAAAGATATCACAAGATAAGAAAGCTAAAAACAACAGGTGGGTTTCATTCGTGGAATACAGGGCTGGTTCAACATTCACAAGACCATAAACATAATTCAGCACATCAACAGATGTAAAACTAAGAGCCACATGTTATAAATTAGATGGAGTTGGATTCCATCTCACTTTGTGATCTATCACGGAAACAAATAACTGAATATTGCATGTTCTCATTCATAAGTGGAAACTGAACATCTAAATCACATCAGCTCAAGTGAGGGATTGGCAGTCACTGGGTACTGCTAGGGAAGAAATAGAGGGAGGCGGCACAGAAGAACACAAAGAGTACCTCGTCCTGTACCCAGGAGAGTGAGGGTCACTTGGAGACCCAAACATCACTTACATGCAGCCTGTTTGTGTAGTTGTCTTACTTCTACCCCATGTCTCTGTAATACAATGAAATTTAATTTTAAAAAACTAATATTATTTATCACTATAAATGCAAAGTTTCTCAGTAAAGCAGTAACAAATGGAATCCAGCAATATAAAAAAAAATTATAAACTATGACCAGATAGGAGGCTGGGAAAATGGTGGTGAAGCCAGTCTTCTGTGTGAATCTCTGTGTTAGTGTGTGAGTGAATGGATAAATTTGATAGCGTGTCTGTGTGTACGTGGGTGTATGAGTGGCTGAGTGGGGACTTGGGAGGAAGTGGCCAGGGCTCTCTTAGTGAAGCAACTGGTGCCACGGCAGTTCTTGCTTGGGCTCTAGCGATTGACAGGGCACAGAAGCTGAGTGCCATTTTCTATAATCAACAAAACCCTTTGGAAATAGCTGCAGGAGTGACCATGGGCTCCAAGCTCTGCCCCATCACCACAGTACCAAGCCTGACACTGACAGTGAAGGGCCACAGAGGGAGCACAGTGAGGGAACCAGAGGCAGAATCCCAACGGAGAAAACAAAACAGGCACTTCACCACCATCTTGAAAAGTGGACAGGGAAGTGCTCCGACTTGCTTACTATGGAGCAACAGATCCACTCCCAGTGGCCCATAGGTTAATTACTCTGGAGTTGATCAACCCAAAGGGAATATTCCAAAAGTATAAATTGTAAAGGGACAGGATGATTGTGGAGTCTCAGGTGCCCCAGTTGTGGGATAGAAGGTGTGACCAGAACAGGATGAGGAAGAGAGACAGACCTCCCACAAAATCAGCAGCGAGTCGTGGGCTGACACAACCCCCTCATCCTCACAGAGCAATCCTCTAAATATCAGACCCACACAGTTGGGGCATGACTGAGAGGGATGAACCCAGGTGAAGCCTGGTCAGCAGCCATGATAAGAGGACTCTACACAGGAATAAGCCTTGCTGGGGTGCCCACCACCAGCAGCTAGGGAGGAGAAAATTTCTCACCTCCCTATCAGAGGGTACTACATAAGAGTAGGAGGGAAGAACTGATTCTCCTCCCCATCACATCCCTACCACTCCCTCCTCCTACCCCATGAGACACATGATAGGGAGATTGTGAATGATCTCGCAGGCCCACAGGAGATGACAGGAAGATTTACCTGTGAGTAACTGTGAGGAATAATTACAGAACTTGTCATAAGAGAGCTCTTAGTGACCAGAAATTTTTTTTCACTTTGGTTCTTTTGTTGTTGTGTGTGTGTGTGTGTGTGTGTGTGTGTGTGTGTGAATGTGTGTATGAAAGTATTATCTGCATCCCCCCACCCTCCTTTTTTGGCTCTTCTTTTGTTTTTATTTAGTGTGTGTGTGTGAATGTGTTTGTGAGGGTTCGATTTGCATTTCCCCCTTTTTTTCTTTTTCTTCTTCTTCTTCTTTCAGTTTTTGTTGTGTATTCAATTCAGTTTTGTTGTGTTTCAATTTTTGTTTTTTTGTGTGTTTTCTATATTTTTTCTATTTCTTTTGACTTTTTTTGTCTTTTTGGGATTTTGTTGTTGTTGTTTTTGTTTTTACTTTAGTTCTTCTGTGAGGTATTTTTCCTTCTTCTTTCATTTTTTCTTGCATGTGTGCGTGTGTGTGTGTGTGTGTGTGTGTGTGTGTGTGTTCAGTTTTCCTGTTCTTTGGGGGGTTTTGTGTGTGTGTCTTTTTTTTCTTGTTTTTACTTTTATTTTCTGTGGTTTTTGTATTGTTTTTAAGTTTTTGTCCATTTTATTTCATTCTAATTCTCTCTGTTCATCTCATCACTGTTACTTTATCTTGAACTAAGAGGATACACACATACCAACTAAATCCTCATATAGGGTGGTGGTAGAGAGTGAGTCTCAAGGGGCCAATACCACAGTCATTGAACATTGTGACTTGCAAATATTTTCTGCAACTAGCTCCCCACCCTCCACTTTATTCAGTTCTCAAAACAACAAGAGACAACAAGGCTTCCAATCCCCAGATCTGTTTCAAAATAGAACAAATGTAAAAGCCTTGATCAGGGAAGAATAGAGGGCTAAGCAGACAACAGAAGTGAAAATCCCTCCCACTACCACTGATTAACAGAATTAAAGAGGTTAATAAAAGAGATTTGTCACAAATGAGGACAAATCAATGGCAGAACACAGGTAATACCCAGTATACCAAAGAGGAAATACTCTAAAAGTCAGGCATCAGAGTGTAAACAATAACTAATGATTGGCCCCAGAATACAACAGGGATTAGGGAATGGAGGGAAAGAGTGAATAAGACTCAAGAAAGACAAGATGTAACACTGAAAGAACTTGTAACAGAGATTTTGGCCACGAAAAACTTCACACAGTAAGTAAATAACAAGATGACAATCATGGAAAGCAGAATTAATCAAGCAGAAGAAAGACACTTAGAACTTGAAGAACAAAATACAGAATTAACCTGATCTGTAAAAAACGTAGAAAGAAAACTCAGAAAGAAAGAACAAAGCCTCAAAGAGATTTGTGAATATATCAAGAGTCTGAACTTATGCCTGATAGTTATCTGAGAAGCAGAAAAGGCAATAGAGAATACCCTGGAGCAAGTATTTCAGGAGATTATCAAGAAAACTTTTTCCGTCTCACCAGAGATGCAACCATCCAACCACAAGATATTCATGGAAACCCTGCAAGACATCAAATGAGAAGACCAACCCCTAGACACATAGTAATTAACATACACAAGGTAGGTATAACAGAAAAAATGTATAACAGCAGTGAGAGAGAAAGGTTTGGCTACCTACCAGAAAAGGCCAATCAGAATATCAGCATACTTATCAGCAGAAACACTGTAAACTAGATGGGACCAGAGTCCAATTTTCAGAGGTCTTAAAGATGAAAATGTTCAACCAAGAATTTCCTAACCAGCCAAGCTCAGCTTCATCATCAATGGAGAATTAAAATCCTTCCCAGACATCCAATCCATAAGAGATCATGCTGCTTCCAGATCAGCTCCACAGGAGATACTCAAGAAGGTATTAACCACAGAAGAAAAGAAAGAGAGAGCAAGAGAGAGAGAGAGAGGAAGAAAGAAAGATCATTCAAGAAAACACCAAGTCAACAGAGCACATAATGCACCTGTAAAACTGAAAACACACACATATATCAATCCAAAAATTAAAGAGAAAAAAAATGGCCTTATAAGAGCCTCATGATAAGGATACATTCTCACATTTCAATAATCAGCCTGAAGGTTAATAGACTCAATATACAACTGAAAAGACACAGAGTGGCAAACTGGATTTAAAAAACCATGACTTAGCAATATGCTGCCTCCAGGAACCACATCTCACTAAAAAGAGCACCCACAAACTTAAAGTTAGAGGATGAAAATAAACTTTCAGGCAAATGGAAAGCAAAAAAGACAGGAGTCACAATTTTAATATCAGACAAAACAGCCTTCAAACTATCAAAAATTTTAAAAGATACAGAAGGACACTACATAGTGATAAAAGTTTCTATTCATTAACAAGAAATATCTATCCTAAACATTTATGCACCCAACATAGGAGCACCAGTTTTCATTAATATAAAGCACTATTAAGAAACTAAAAAAAAGGTATTGGGGAGTTCTGGTAAGATGGCGATGGCATAGGTGAACTTGTGAGATTCTCTGAATGTGAGTTCTCAAAAAGACTCATACTTTTCTTCCCCCATCCCCCAGCCCACCACCAGTCACACTGGTCTGAGGCCCGGTGACCTTTGGTCCCACGCAGGGCCAGATATTGCTACCCCCAGCTGCTGCTGTTCCACCATACATGACTCCCACCATGTGGGAGTCTCGGGTCTCAGCTCCCTCCCTGGCTACATTGTCTCTCGCCCAGCACCCAGCACCAAGCCACTGGTCACTCAGGGAGGCTCTGTGCACCCGCCCCTCAGAGACACCAGTCCCATTCCTGGCTAAAGTACCCTGTGGGGGCCCCAGGGCCGCTCTCACCACTTACCGCCTGCCATTTGGAGCTTTGGAGCTCTGGCGCTCTGGGCTGGCCCTGGCTGAGGCACTCAGCATGTGACCCCAAGCTTGGGGACCCAGACAAGTGGAGAGAAACAGATCTGCAAAAGTGAAACTGCCACCTCGGCCATTCTCCAGGCAGAGATTTCCATTGCCCCACCCACCTATCAACAACCCCCACCTCAGTTCCTAAGGGACCAAGCCCATATACTGCTGCTCGGACAGATTGTAAGGCAGAGGGAAATAGGTTCCAGTGTGCTCATACACCTGTTGGTGGATGCTAGAATCAGCATATGCATTCTGAACCACAGCTTCACCCTCAATTAAACCTCAAAACTGCAAAAAGTACAGCCCACAGCCCACACTCCAACCTCAAAAGTGAATAAAGTCAGAAGACCCTCTATAAGGAAGAACAGGATATTGCAGAAGTGAAATAAAAGCAACCCCACCTTCCCTCAAAAACAGAATTAAAGAAGGGGAGGGAAAGGGGGACAGAGAAAAATATCTACACAAATGAAGAAAAACAAAAAGAAGATTATGGGTCTCTCCCAGACCCCTGGGAGGGCAAACACTGAGAAAACTGACTTCGGAATGCAAACAATGAGGAGCCCCCAGAATGAAGGGTCTCAAACTACAAACCTAGATATCAAGACATTAATGGAGAGACTAAAAAGAATTGAGGAGACACAAGAAGAAACTAGGAAGGAGCTGATATCTGAGATAACAGTAATAAAGAATACTGTGAATGAAATAAATAACAAACTGATAAGCATGGAAAGCAGAATTACCCAAGCAGAAGAAAGAATCTCAGAGCTTGAGGACCAAAATATAGAACTAACCTAAACTCTTAAAAACACAGAAAATAAGTTCAAAAAGACAGAACAAAACCCTTCAAGAGATGAGTGATTACTTCAGGAGACTGAACCTAAGAGTAATTGGCCTTCCCGAGGCAGAAAGAGAGACAGAGACCACACTGGAACAAACTTTCCATGAGATCATTCAAGAAAACTTCCCTTATCTAATCAGTGATGCAAAGATTCAAACACAAGAGATTCAGAGAACCCCTGCAAGACAACAAATGAGAAAACCAACTCCTAGACACATAATAATTTGCCTAAACAAAGTAGGCATAAAAGAAAAAATTCTAGAGGCAGCAAGAGAAAAAGGCCAGATCACCTACCATGGAAGACCAATCAGAATAGCAGCAGATTTATGTACAGAAACCCTGCAGGCTAGGAGAGCTTGGACCCCTATCTTCAAAGACCTAAAAGATAAACAATTTCAACCAAGAATAACCTACCCGCCCAAGCTAAGCTTCATTAGTGAGGGAGAATTAAAATCTTTCCCAGATATCCAATCCCTAAGAACTTATGCTGCCACCAAATCACCTCTACATGAAACACTTAAGAAAGTACTAAACACAGAAGAAAAGGAAAAAAGAACAATGTTCTTCACAAGAGTACAGGAAAAAGAATAAAATACACATGAACCAACCCCAAAACCAAAAGAAAGACGAAATAAACAAGTGGAAGAATAACAACTCTATAAGAACTCTATGATAGGGATGAAATCTCACATTTCAATAATTAGCCTGAATGAGAATGGACTAAACGCACCACTGAAAAGACATAGAATGGCAAAATGGATAAAATATCACCAGGCAACAATATACTGCCTTCAAGAGACACATCTCACTAGAAAGGACATACACACACTCAAAGTAAGAGTATGGGAAACAAATTTTCAGGCGAATGGAACACAAAAGAAAGGAGGAGTAGCGATCCTAATTTCAGACAAAATACCATTTAAGCTATCAAAAATTTAAAAAGATACAGAGGGCCACTATATAATGATAAAAGGTTCACTTTACCAACAAGAAATATCTATCTTAAATATATATGCACCCAACATAGGTGTGCCAACTTTCATAAAGCAACTTCTAGGAAAACTAAAGAAAGATATTGACTCTAACACCATCATAATGGGGGACATTAATACCCCACACACAACCCTAGACAGATCATCAGGACAAAAAATCAGCAAGGAGATCCAGAACCTCAATATGACTCTTGAGCAAATGACTTAATTGGTACCTATAGAATACTCCATCCAAAAACCACAGAGTACACATTCTACTCATCACCACATGGAATGTATTCTAAGATTGACCACATACTTGGTCATAAAACAAGCATAAGCAAATTTATATAGACCGAAATTTTACTATGCACCTTCTCGGACTGAAGTGGAATAAAGATAAACATTAACACCAAGAAGGTCCCCCCCAAAACCCACAAAAACATGGACACTGAACAGCATGATGCTAACCAACTCCTGGGTCAATGATGAAATCAAAACAGAGATCAAAAGATACCTGGAAACAAATGAAAATGAAGAAACATCTTACCAAAATCTCTGGGATGCCATGAAAGCTGTAGTAAGAGGGGTATTTATATCCCTACAAACACACATGGAGAAAATGAAAGGATCACAAATTAACAGCCTAACAAGCCAACTAAGGAAGTTGGAAAAGAAAGACCACAAAAACCCTAATTTCAGCAGAAGAATCCAGATCACCAAAATAAAAGCCCAAATCCAGGACATAGAAGACAAAAAGATAATACAAAAAATCATTGACACAAAAAGCTGGTTCTTTGAAAAGATAAACAAGATCGATGGTTCCTTAGCTAGACTGACCAAGAAAAAACCCAAATAAGCACAATCAGAAACACAAAAGATGAAGTCACCTCTTACCCTGAAGAAATATAAAAGATCATTAGAGACTACTACATACACTTGTATGGAAACAAACTTGAAAACCTTAAGGAAATGGATGACTTTCTGACATCACACAACCTACCTAGGTTGGAACAAGAAGAAATTGAGACCCTAAATAGACTAATAACAATCAAGGAAATCAACTGCGTAATAAGAAAACTACCTACAAAAAAAAGCCCTGGTCCAGATGGCTTTCCAGCAGAATTCTACAAGACATTTAAGGAGGAGCTGATACCAATCCTACTGAAGGTATTCCAGGCAATTGAAAAAGATGGAACTCTCCCCAAATCATTTTACAAAGTCAATATCACATTGATACCCAAGCCAGGTAAAGATCCAACAAAGAAAGAGAACTACAGGCCAATATCTTTGATAAACATAGATGCTAAAATTCTCAACAAGATCCTAGCAAACAGGATTCAACAATACATCTCAAAAATCATACATCATGACCAAGTAGGCTTCATCCCTGGGATGCAAGGCTGGTTCAACATTCGTAAAACCATAAATGTAATTAAATAAATCAACAGATGTCAAAACAAAAACCACATGATTATATCATTAGATGCAGAAAAAGCTTTTGATAATATTTAGCACCCCTTCTTGATAAAAACCCTCGAACATCTAGGCATACGGGGAACATACCTCAAAATAGTAAAAGCCATCTACGAGAAATCCACAGCCAGCATACTCCTAAATGAACAAAAATTGGAACCATTTCCCCTGAAAACTGGAACAAGACAAAGATGCCCACTCTCACCCCTCATGTTCAACATAGTATTGGAAGTCCTGTCTTGAGCAGTCAGAGAAGATAAGGCAATCAGGGGTATCCAAATAGGAAAAGAGGAAGTCAAGTTATCTCTCTTTGCAGACGATATGACTGTGCACCTTGAAAACCCAAGAGAATCTGTCATAAACCTCCTTACACTGATAAAGGACTTTGGCAAAATCTCAGGATATAAAATAAATGTGTAAAAGACAATCGCATTTCTATACACCAATAATAAACACACAGAAACCCTAATAAAAACCACAATTCCATTCACAGTAGCCACACACACAAAAAATGAAATACCTTGGCATCTTCCTAACCAAAGACGTGAAAGACCTTTACAATGAAAACTACAAAACACTGCTCAAAGAAATCAAAGATGACACAAACAAGTGGAAAAATATCCCATGCTCATGGATTGGAAGAATCAACATTGTGAAGATGTCCATCTTACCTAAGGCAATCTACAAACTCAATGCAATACCCATCAAATTACCAGCAACATTCTTCTCAGACCTAGAAAAAAACAACACAGGAATCCATATGGAAACACAAACATTCAAGAATAGCCAGAACAATCCTCAGCAAAAAAAAAAAAAAAAAAAAAAAACAAAGCATGTAGTATCACATTACCAGACTTCAAACTTTAGTATAAAGCTACAATCATCAAAACAGCTTGGTATTGGTATAGGAACAGGCATATAGATCAATGGAATAGAATTGAGATTCCAGAAACAAAACCTCAATTTCTCAACCAACTCATCTTCGACAAAGCCTCCACCACCTACCACTGGGGAGAGGAGAACCTATTCAGTAAATGGTGCTGGGAAAACTGACTGACCACATGCAGAAGATTGAAACAGGACCCCTATCTATCCCCATACACAAAAATTAACTCCAAATGGATCAGAGACCTGAATGTAAAACCTCAAACCATAAGAACCTTAGAAAATGAAGGATATACCCTCATGGAAATTGGAACTGGCATCCTATTCCTGAACAAAACTTGAAACCCACAGGTCATTACAGAGAAGGCAGACAAGTGGGACCTTATTAAACTGACAAGCTTCTGCAAAGCCAAAGAAACCATCAAGAGAGCAGGGAGACAGCCTACAGACTGGGAAAAAGTATTTGCCAACACCAGGTCTGACAAAGGCTTAACATCTTGGATCTACAAGGAACTCAAACATGCTGAAAAAAAAAAAAAACAAACAACCCCATTATAAAATGGGCAAAAGATACAAACAGACTCTTCACAATGGAAGACATCCGAGCAGCCAGCAGACACATGAAGAAATGTTCAACCTCACTAATCATAAGGGAGATGCAAATCAAAACCACACTGAGATACCACCTAACTCCAGTCAGAATGGCAATTACCAACAACTCAAAAAATAACAGCTGCTGGAGAGGGTGTGGCGAAAAGGGAACACTTCTACACTGTTGGTGGGAGTGTAAACTAGTGCAACCTCTGTAGAAAGCAGTGTGGCGATCCTAAAAGCTCTAAATATCAACCTCCCATATGACCTCGCAATCCTCCTAGGGAATATATCCTGAAGAACTCAAATCACTCTATAAAAAATATACCTGCACACGTATGTTTATCGCAGCATTGTTCACAATTGCAAGAACCTGGAAACAACCATGCTGTCCATCAAAAGAGGACTGAATTTAAAAAATGTGGTACATATACACAATGGAATACAACACAGCCATAATAAAGAACAAAATCATGAATTTCGCAGCAACCTGGATGGAACTAGAGTCTATAATACTGAGTAATCTCTCACAGAAACAAAGATCTGAGTATCACATGTTCTCACTCATATAGCGGACCTTGAACATCCAATGTAATACTATAAGAAAATGACTGACAGTAGTGGGAAACTATGGGGGTGGGAGGGAGATGGAATTAATGGTAGTAAATATCTGTCTGGGGACAAGGAAACACCTCTTTTCGACAAGGGTGCCTGAACGAAGCATATTTGTATACCTAACCCTTAACTGTACCCCACAATATTATAATAAAAAATATTGATTATATAAATAAAAAAAAAAAGCCGGGCTCGGTGGCTCAGCCTGTAATCCCACGCCTTTGGGAGGCTGAGGTGAGTGGATTGCCTGAGCCTGCGAGTTTGAGACCTGCCTGGGCAACTTGACGAGACCTCCTCTCTATAAAAAATCAAAAATTAGCCGGGCATGGTAGTGTGTGCATGTAGTTCCAGCTACTTGGAAGACTGAGGCGGAAGGATCGCCAGAGCCCAGCAGGTCAAGGCTGCGGTGGCCGGGAGTGGCCACTGCATTCCAGTCTGGGTGACAGAGTGAGACTCCAACTCAAAAAAAAAAAAAGTATTGACTCTAACACTATCATAACTGAGGATTCAAATACCCCACTAACAATGCTAGATAGATTATAAAGGAAACAAATCAACAAGGACATCTAGAATCTCAAATTGATGCTACACCAAATGGACTTAAATGTTACTTACAGAACACTCCACCCAACAATCACAGAATATACATTCTACTTATCTCTACAGGGGACACAAACCAAGATCAACCACATCCTTGACCATAAATCAAGCATACACTAATTTCATAATAGCCAAGTTCTGTCATGCACCTTTTCAGATCACAGTGAAATAAAAATAAATATTGCCACCAACAACATCCCCCAAAACACACAAAAACATGGACACTAAGCAGCATAATACTGAACAACTCCTGGGTCAACACAGAAATCAAAACAAAAATTAAAAGACTCTGGGAAACAAAGACACATCTTACCAAAACCTCTGGCCTGCCATGAAAACAGTGCTAAGAGGGGAATTTATAACTGTAAGCACACATCCAGAAAATTGAAAACTCACAAGTTAACAACCTAACAAATCACCAAAGGAAAATGGAAAGGTAAGCCAACCAATACCCTAACTTCAGTAGACGAAGCCAGATTAGCAAAGTAAAAGTCAAACTACTGGATATAGAATACCAAAATATCATAGAAAGACAACAAAACAAAAAGTTGGTTCCTTGAAAGGATAAACAAGATTGAGGTAACTCACCAATTTGACCAAGAAAAGAGAGAAAGAGCCCAAGTTAAACAATTGGAACAGAAAAGATCAAGTCACAACTGTCCCCTAATTCAAAAGATTATCAGAGATTACTATGCATACCTGTATGGAAACAAACTCAAAATTCTAATTGAAATGGAGGACTTTCTGAAATCATACAACCTCCCAAGGTTGAAAAAAGAAAATGAGATCCTAAATAGACCAATAGCAACTCAGGAAATGGACTCTATCATAAGAAAACTGCCTACAAAAAAAGAGCCCTGGACCAGATGGATTTCCAATGGAATTCTGTGAAACATGCAAGAAGGAGTTTATACCAATCCTATTGAAAGTATTGCAGACAAAGGAGAAACACAGAACTCTCTCCAAATCATTTTATGAAACTAACATCATACTGATACCCCAAACAGGTAAATACCCAATAAAAAAAGAACTATAGGTCAATATCCCTGATGAACATAGATGCAAAAATTCTCAAAAAGATTCCAGCAAATCGAATCCAACAACACATCTAAAAAAATCATCCACCATGACCAAATAGGCTTCATCCCCAGGATGTAGGGCTGGTTCAACATCCTTAAGACCATAAATGTAATTAAATACACCAGCAGATATAAAAATAAGAACCACATGATAATGTCATTAGATACAGAAAAAAAACATTCAGCAAAATCCAGCATCCCTTTTTTCTTAAAAAAATCTTGAACACCTAGGCATATAGGAAACATACCACAAAACAGTAAGAGCGATTTTTGTTAAACCAATAGAAAACAAATTGCTAAATGGACAGGAAATGGAAATATTACCACTGAAAACTGGAACAAGACAAGCCTGCCCACTCTTACTCCTCCTGTTAACATAGTGTAGTATTGGAAGTCCTAGCTAGAGCAATAAGACAATAAAAATAAATCAGGAGTATTCAAATAGGAAGAGAGGAAGATAAGTTATCTCTTTTTACTGGCAATATGACTCTATACCTTGAAAACCCAAGAGAATTTGTAAAAAAAAAAATCCTTGTACTGATAAAGTACTTTGACAAAGTCTCAGGGTACAAAGTCAATGTGCAAAAGACAATCCCATTTTTATACACCAACAACAAAGAGACAGAGAATCAGATAAAAAACACCATCCCAGCCGGGCTCAGTGGCTCAGCCTGTAATCCCGCGCCTTTGGGAGGCTGAGGTGAGTGAATTGCCTGAGCCCGCGGGTTCGAGACCCGCCTGGGCAGCGAGACCTCATCTCTACAATAAATCAAAAAATCAGCCGGGCGTGGTAGCGCATGCCTGTAATTCCAGCTACTCGGAAGGCTGAGGCAGAAGGATCTCCAGAGCCCAGCAGGTCGAGGCTGCGGTGGCCGGGAGCGGCCACTGCACTCCAGTCTGGGTGACAGAGTGAGACTCCAACTCAAACAAAACAAAACAAAACAAAACAAAACAAAACAAAACACCATCCCATTAACAACAGCCACAAAAAAGTGAAATACCTTGACATGACACTAACCAGAGAAATGAAAGACTTATACAACAAAAACTACAAGACAAAGCTCAAAAAACCTACAAAGACACACAAAAATGGAAAAATATTCCAGGCTCATAGATTGGAAGAATCAGCATTGTTAAGATGTCTTTCCTACCGATGGCAATCTACAGATTTGATGCGATGTCCATTAAATTACTAACATCATTATTCTCAGACCTGGAAACAACAATACAGAAATTCATAAGGAAGCATAAATGACCATGAATAGCCAAAACAATTCTCAGCAAAAGAAAAAAAGCAGGAAGTAGCACACTCCCAGACTTTAAACTTTATTATAAGTCTACAATATTCAAAACAGCCCGTTATTGTCACAAGAACAGACATATAGACAAATGGAATAGGATAGCGAGTTCAGAAATCAAACCTCAACCTTTCAACCAACTCATCTTTGACAAAGCCTTCACCAACAACCACTGGAGGAAAGGAGAACCTAATCAGTAAATGGTGCTGGGAAAACTTGCTCACCACATGCAGAAGAATGAAACAGGACCCGTACTTATCACCATATACAAAAATCAACTCAAAATGGATCAAAGACCTAAACATAAAACCTCAAACTATAAGAATCTTAGAAAACACAGGAGACACCCTTACAGAAATTGAAATAGACAACCAATTCCTTATCAAAACCCTAAAAGCCCATGCCATAAGAGATAAGATAGGCAAATGAGACCTCATCAAACTGAGAAGCTTCTGCGGAGCAAAAGAAACCATCAAGAGAGTGTGAAAACAGCCCCCAAAATGGGGGAAAAAAATATTTGCCAACCAGCAAAGGCCTAACATCCAGGATCTGCAAGGGAACTCAAATGTGCTGAAAGGAAAAAAACAAAACAAAACAAAAATCCTATTAAAAAGTGGGCAAAAGATATGAATAGACATTTCTCAAAAGAAGACATATGAGCAGTCAACATATACATGATAAAATGCTCAGCCTCACTAATCATCAAAGAAATGCAAATAAAAACCGCACTGAGATACCACCTGGCCCCAGTTGGGATGGTCATCATTAATAACTCAAAAAAACAACAGATACTGGATAGGATGCAGAGAACAGGGAGCTCTTCTATACTGGTGGTGGAGTGTAAATCAGTACAACCTCTGTGGAAAATAGTGTGGCAATTTCTATAAGATCCAAAAATCGACCTTCCTTCTGACTCACCAATTCATCATCAAGGAATATACCTGAAGGAATTCAAATCATTCTGCAAAAAAGATATCTGCATACATAAAATAGTCATTACAGCACTATTTACAATAACATGGAACCAACTGTGATACCCAGTGCAAAAAATAAAAAGTGGATTGGATTTTTTTAAAATGTGATACATATACACAATGCAATATTATGCAGTCATAAACCAGGGCAAACATTTCTCAGAAACTTGGATGGATGTGGAGTCTATAATAATGATCTATCATAGAAGCAAAGAAATGAGGACTATATATTCTCATTTATAAATGAATTCTGAACACTTATCATAATACTACAAGGAGTAATATCATAATACTACAAGGAGTAGCAGGAAACTGCCAGAGGAGGAAGCCGAGGGTGGGTGGAGGGGAGCACATAACATCAATAAGGTTTTCTAATTCCCAAACCGGGTGAAGTGGGATACTCAAACTTCACCTGTATGATGACCAATTATGTACCCAATCCTGATTTGTACCCCACATATTTAAAATACAAAATAACTAGCCAGGCCTGGTGGCATGCATCTGTAGTTCCAGCTACTTGGAAGGCTGAGGCAGAAGAATTGCCTAAGTCCAGCAGATTGAGGCTGCAGTGGTTGTGAGTGTGCCTCTGCACTCCAGCCTGGGTGACATGAGTGAGACTCGAACTCATAAATAAATAAATATAAAAGCAAAATACAAAATAATAAAAAAACTATGACCAATTAGAATTTATTTCAAAAGTATTTTTAACATCTAAAAGTCAATTAATGTAGTACATCATATGAACAAAATAAAAGACAAAAAATACAAGCTTATCTAAGAAAACACAGAAATAACATTTGACAAACTCTAACATTCTTTTTGGATAAAAAGTACTCAGCAAACTAGCAGTAGAAGGTAATGACCTAACCTTGATAAAGGAATCTGTGAAAAATTTCCAACTAATACATTTGATGAAGAACTGAATGATTTCCTCCAAAAATCAGAAAAAAGATAAGAATCTCATATTGTCATATCTATTCAACGTTGTACAGGAAGTTTTAGCCAGGGTATCTAGGCAAAAAAAGAGAGAGAGAGAGAGAGAAATTTAAGATAACTATATTGGAAAGAAATAATTATATTTTATCTTTATTTGTAGAGGGCTTAATCTTGTATATAGAATATAATAAAGAATATACTAACATGCCATTATAATTACTGAGTTCAATAAAAATAAAGAATACAAGGGTAATACACAAAATCATTTTCATTTTATCTACTGGCAAAAACAATTGAAAAATTAAATTAAGAAAAGTGTATTTATAATAGTATCAAAAGTAAAATACTTGCAATAGATGTAATGAAAAATGTGTAGAACTTGCTCACTAAAAAGAACATAAATTATTTTGAAGAAAATTAAAGAAGATCTAAATAATTGGAAAGATATCCTATGTTCCTGGAGTATATGAATAATTATTACTAACATGGCAATATTACCCATATTGGTCTACAGTTTTAATGCATCCTCTATAAAAATTCCAGCTTGCTTTTTTGTAGAAATTGACAAATTCTTTCTAAGACACATATGAAAATGCAAACAAAACAAAACAAAACAAAACAAAAACCCATAATAACCAAAGTAATCCTTGAAAACAAAAACAGAATAAAGCTGTAGGACTGACATTGTCTGATTTTGAAACGTACTATAAAGTTACAGAAATTGAACAGTGTGGAACCAGTATAAGGATAGACAAACAGATAAATGGAATAGAATAAAAAGTCCAGAAATCAACCCTGAAATTTATGGTCAACTGATTTTCAATATGGGTGCCAAGAAAACTCAAATGGCAAAAGAGTAGTCTTCTCAACAAATTGTGCTAGACAGCAGGCTATAAACATGCAAAAAAATAAAATTGAACCCCTGCCTCACACATTTTATTCATATTTTACTTCAGAATGAATCAGACACAAATGTAAGAGCTAAAATGATAAAACTCACAGAAAAACAAACATGAATAAATATTTATGATTTTGTGTCAGGGAATAATTTCTTATATATGACACCAAAACCACAAGTGTGAAGAGAAAAAGTAGATACATTAACTTCAGAAAAATTTAAAATGTTTGTGCTGCAAAGGACACTATCAAGGAAGTGAAAAGGTAGCCCACAGAATATCAGAAATTATTTACAAATTTCATGTCTGAGAAGACACTCCGATTCACAATGTGTAAAGAAGTCTTGCAACTCAACAACTAAGAGCCCAATAGTCTAAAAAACAATGGGTGAAATGTTTGGAAAAATAGAGAGACATTTCTCTAAAGAAATTATAAAAGAAACCAATTAATACCCTCGATGATGCTTAACATTATTGCATTAGGAAAATTATACCCCAAACGGTGGCTGAAGTAAAAAACAACAGTACAAAAAGTGTTAGAGAGATTATGGAGAAAAGTGAACACTCATGCATTACAGATGGACATGTAAATAGTGCAACTACCAGCTACTTTAGAAAACAGGCAGCTCTTCAAAATGTTAAAAGTAAAGTTCCCAAGCAACCTTGCAATTCTAATTCTAGATATATATTCAAAAGATTAAAATATTTTTTCCATGAATATTATACACAAATGTTCATAACAGCATTATTTTACTAGCCAAAACAGTTGAAACATTTCAAATATGTATTGATGGATGAATGGATAAACAGAAGTATTTGGCAGTAAAAAGGATGAAGTATTGATGCATACTACAATAGGGATGACTTTTGAAAGGATTTTACTAAAAGAAAGAAGTCAGTCACAGAATACACATACTGCATGATTCAATGTTTATGAAATCCAGAAAAGATAAAGTCATAGAGATGGAAATAGGCTAGTGTTTGCCAAGTACTGAGGGAAGAAGGTAATGAGGAGGGACTGATAACAGAGTGATAAAAATATTATGGAATTAGGTACTGGAGATTGTTGCAATTTTGTGAATATATTAAAAAATGCTAAGTTGTATACTTTGAGCTAATTTTATGGTGCATGAATTCTATCTAAAAACATTTTTTTTTTGCAAAAAAATCAGGTTAATGGGAGAGTCTCTGACCCAGAATGAACTTTAACAATTGTTTGGTTCTCACCTATTTATTCCACAAATGAAGACACTGAAGCCAAATAGTATAAATTGATTGTCTAAGGATTTATGGCTCATGTTTTCAAAACATCATGAAATCTTTATTTTCTCTTCTGTACAAACACCAATTATTATTTTGAAAAACTAGAGATTTGAGTAAATACTCTACTAAAATATTCATATGAAGTAGAAATATGTAACAGCAACTATGCTGATTAAAAGAAATAGCTTGTGCCTCGATAAAATGAATTGCAATATACCTCCTATCTCTTCCATCATATGTCATATACTCTATGTTATGCAGCTTCCAATGGGCCATATACCTACGGTACTATACAGTATTGTAAAAGTATTCATTTATCATTCAAGTGTTAGCAAATCATTTACTCATATAAAGACTTGAGTTAGGTTGGGGGTAAGTGGTAATGATAAAAGGGTAAAGAGAGTCCTTAAATGTGTTTTCATCTTTTCACAACCTTTTTAAGTTACTCAAGTACAGTGGCAAAAAGCTGACTTTAGACTGAATACTACAACTTTGACATAGAGATCACATTGGTATAATTCATAATAGTTATGCCTACGTTCTGTGACTAGATTCATGCTACAATCTTTTGAAAACTGCTATTTCAATATAGCATCTAGTTGTCTGCCTCTTTTTTATTTGGAAAAAAATGTTTTCTCAATTAATAAAGACAATAAAACTCATAATATGATTTTAAGACCTTAACACAGAGTTCATATTCTGCACTAGAAAACATAAAACCTCTTTGCTAAAACTAACAAAAGACCCTCTGCACAAACTCAGTCAATAGTAACAGCACAAAAGACTTGATATGAAAACAGTGAGGCTCACAGATCGTGTGTTTGTCTTGAACAGTCAGACTAAAGGAACTTGGTTCAGAGGGATATCTGAAGAATTTCAATGTAAAAACAAACAACAGCAACATTTTAAAAAATCTACCTGGAAAACTCTAGGAAAGTTAGAAAATGGAAATAATTTGACTTGAATTTCAGCATCCTCATTTTATTAGTCTGATCCTTCCACTGCAATGATAGTTTTCTGAAAGAAAGATTTTTTTCCCCTCTTTGGATAAAATGCAAATATCTGAGAAAAGTTTAAAGTTTAACAAATGACTTATGTGAAAATTCCTTTAAAAAATCCTTGAGTATAAATATTATTAGAGAAATTCCTTTGTAAGCTCTACTAGATTATTCAAAGTTACTGGAAAGTTATTTCAGTCTTCTTAGTTTCAGATAACCAAGTTATTATTGTTTTTTCAATGTAAAAACAAGTTGGTTGACTATAAGATTTTTAAAAAATTAAACTAATTACTCTCATAAAATAAACTTGCTACCTGCAAACTGGAGCTGCTTGTATGTGTGTGTGAAAATATGTATTATGCAGACCCAGTGGAGGAAGAACAATAGAGTATATATAAAATATAAACATATATATACGCTTATATGTATTTTCTTCTGGCAATGTATTCAGAAATAAAGAACTCTGTGAGAAAGTTGAAAGAAACAAAACAGTGTACGAGGGCTGGATTTACTAGGCCTGATTATAGAATAGTAAATTCCTCAGGGGAGTTGTTTTTAATATAAGTCTTTTCTATGATTAAATATTAAAATGTTTAAAAATCTTCCAGGGTACCATTTTCATTAAAATATTTCAAATTGAAGAAATGGTATATTAAAACTATTAACACAGAAACACTAATTTTTTTATTCAAAGCAAAATCTAAAAATTATTTTCAATGCTTTGAGATAATAAAAGTAAAAGTAACTCTCATTTGCAAGGACTAACACATGCCAAGTGCTGTAAACTATAAACAAATACAAATGTAGGTAAGTATAACAGGTATCCTGAGGTCCTACGGGCCTTAGGATATAACTGAGAGACCAGATATTGAGAGACTTGTTAATTTCTGACAAAACTTCATTAAGTTAAGTTATTCACTGTATGCTGAAAACACATCTGCATTCCATCTTAAGATACAAGAGAAGATACGATCACATGATGTCTCATAAACTTTTTTTCATCTCTCTACATTCCACCCAGCTTCTGACACACTGAAATACTACCATTGGCTCCCAATAAATTCAAGAAATCCTTTTCCCAAGTCCTGAAATGTAGGCAGGAACTCATACAGAAATGTAGTAAAAGTTTACAAATAAACATTCAAGGAGACATGTGGTCAAGATTGCCATTGCTAAAGAATAGTTCTTTGGTAGCCATCCAGTGAGGAAATTGGTTAAATGTGAAACCTTCATATATGTTGATAAAAAAATTAGAGACTCCCACTCACAAAATATCAACTGTCAATTTCAACATTGGAAACAAATTAAAAATTTTGATTTACTGAAAATAAAAAAGTAGAATTCTAAAATATCCTTAAATTAAGATAAAAAAGTAATGAATTTTCTACAAAAAAGTCATGAATTTATTGTATCATTTAATGGCATTAAATACATTCAAAATGATGTGCAACTGTTTCCGCTATTTCTAGATATTTTTCATCATCCCAATCAGATACTCAATACCCATTAAAGAATAACTACACGTTGCCTCCTCTGCCAAGTCCAGCTCTGGTAGCCTCTGGTATAACTTCCTGATTTTATTAATTTTCCTTGTTTAGTTGCCTCACATAAGGAACGCATACACTACGTTCTTCACATCTGGCTTGTTTTACTTAGTATAACCTTTCCAAGCTTCATTCACATTGTAGCATGATTCAGAATTCCATTTCTTTTTATGAATGAGTAATATTCCATCATATGTATATACATATCACATGTTGTTTATTCTGTCATCTTTTTGTTAGTGGTTGGGTTGTTTGTGCCACATTGCTCCACCTAAAGCAAGAAATCTTATGAGAATGGCACAATTATCCATCTTCTACAGTGGGAATATAGCCTTCCTATTTCTCCCTCCTACCTTTTTGAAGGCGATTTTGGCAGAATTGAAATCAGTCAGTGTGTCTTACCACAGACCAGATGCCAATTCCCTTCATTGTTGGGTCACTAATGATAACTTTTATAAGCAGAAAAGAGGCTTACACCCTTTTTCTTTCCCTCATTGCTTCTTCCCTACCACTCACAGTGAGTGAGCTTACTTACTGATTCTCAGAAATCCCACTGCTGAAGTTGCTCAGCAGATTCAGCTGAAAACTTGGGTCTTTCTTTGAAAGTTTGACTCAGTAAGTATCAATCTTTTATTTAATTTCCTTTCTTTTGTATAAAGAGTCTTAAATAACTTTCAACCTTTAATAAAATTGAAAATAGGAGTTTCTGATTGCAGATCAACAGAAAATGGAGTTCTAGATGTGTTTCACTACCAATTAAGAAAATATAATTCTAACATAGTGAAAGTTCTTTTTCTATTTTAGAATATAAATGAAGACCAAGAAATGTTCTTTTTAACTTATGACATCCACCAAAAAGACCGTTTTTCTAACGCATGTCCAGATACAAGATTTCTAAACTACATCAAATATAACCATGAATACTTAATATTTTTCAGTGCACCTTTGCCCACACACTTCAACCTTGCATAAAGGTAGGTTTACTCCAGGCATGAAAAAATAAATTTTTAGTGGCTGAATGGCTGTCATAAGAGTTACGACCTTGGATGTTGGTCAAGTAATTATTTAAACTTCTCTTAAGAACTCTGTTTATGCCCGGGTTTGGTGGCTCAGACTGTAATTCCAGCACTTTGGGAGGCTGGATTGCCTGAGCCCATGGGTTCTAGACCTGCCCTGGCAACTTGGTGAGACCTTTTCTCTACAATAAATCAAAAATTAGCCAGGTGTGGTAGCATGCACCTGTAGTTCAGGCTACTGGAGGACTGAGGCAGAAGGATCACTGGAGCCCAGCAGGTCAATGCCGGGGTGGCTGTTAGTGTGCCACTGCACTCCAGCCTGGGTGACAGAGTGAGACTCCAACTCAAAAAGAGAAAAAGAACTCTGTTTTTTTTATGCTTCATAATTTGCAGTCATTTTTTATATTAACTGAGTAAATAAAATTCCAGAAAAATATACATGATCTAAAAAATTTTCTAAATCTATGATGTCTGAGTTACAGATCTACTTATCTACACAATTACTTTTTCCATACAACTACTCAATCCATTAATTGCATTTACATGATTCTTTCTGTTTCTATTCGTTCTATTATCACTTATAAATGATTGACAGAATTTCATAGTAGAAGAACTTCGGGAAATATCTCCGGTTATCAGCAAAAGCACTGATAGCGGAAATATGTGAATTTTGATTGAGATAATTTTGAAACACTATTAATATTGTAAAATTATATTTGGCAAGTATGTCAGAAAATATAAACTATAATATTAATGTGCTCAGTAAACTATCAATTATTCCTTTATTACATGTGTACCTTAATGTTCTAATAAAAATAAAATGATAGAATAAAATACAAAAAACATTCACTTTTCTTTGCATTTTCTTAATGTTAAACTATTTTTCCCTGTACACAAGGTATAGGAAATATGCTTGAATGATAATACCTGGCATAATTGGCTCTGAGTCCTATTTGGTTTTTTCTTAAGGAAAAATATGTTCTTTATACTGCTTTTATTAAACTACGTATTCCCTAATTTATCAACTGTATTTCATTAAAATTATAGTCAATATTTTTTAAAGATATGTCATCAGATGAAAATAAACAATTCCTGTTTATTGTTACTCAATTTTATACAGATAAAATAAATCAGACAGTATTTGATATTTATAATGTTACTAAAAAGTATGACTTATAATATTTTGTTCATACATTAATGAAAACAACATAACTAGAAATAAAATAATTCTAGGAAACCTCCGTTGTTCTCCTTACACTGTGATGCTTTATAACAGAATAACTTTTTTATTATTTAGAAGTGAGGAAACTTGATCAAGTTACATTGTGAATATAGTTTTCTTACTATTGCACTTTTTTCTGCCTTTCTGCCTACCTTAACAGGAGAAAGATGATAAGGGTTATAGGAAGATAATACTAAAAATTGAATGGTGCAGGGACTGGCTAAGAAGTTTGCATTCTCTTAACAAAAAAACTCAAAAACACAATTATCTTCATTTTCTTCTTCCACTTAGACAAACACTTCTTGACTTTCCCAATTCCAATTTATTTACATTCTCAATGACTTTTTCCTTCTGTAATTTGTGCTAGCAATTCTTATTCACTTATTTTTAATAGCCTATGTACTTGGTGTGGGGGAGGAAGAAAGAGGGACCACAATCTTGTGGGTTCTTTTATACATAATTTTAAATAGCCAGATTCTTATCTGTAGTTAACCACATATTCTACTTTCGCTGTATCACAACTATCTTCACATTCAAGGGGATTTTCATTTAATATACATATTAAATCAGACACCTGTCTATAGTGGCTATAACCTTTGGTTTTTCACTTAATTAATGGATGTATAATAATCTATCCATACCTCAAAATTCAGTGTAGTACAGAACAGCTAGAAAACTTAGATTAAGACTTTAAGACATGGGGACAAAATCGATATGCAGTCACAAACAAGCAAAATTAGCTGTACAACTGTGAGCTTTCCTATGAATCTAGTGAAATTATGGGTCAGAATTATCTTTAGAAATTATAAAATGTGAAGACATTCAATGTTTTCAACATTTGGAATATTCTAACTTCTTTACTTAATAAAAGAAAATCACAGTAGAGTAAGTTACCTTCACTTTAAAAAATTACCTTTTTTTAAAGTGTAGTGTCAGGTGTAGTGTACTTTGGGAGGCCAAGGCAGGAGCATTGCTTGAACCCAAGAATTAGAGAATAACTGGGCAGTATGGCAAAGCCTCATCATCACAAAAAAAATTCAGATGGGCATGGTGGCAAGCAACTATAGTTCCAGCTACTCATGATGCTGAGGTGGAAGGCTTGCATAAACCCAGGAGGTTGAGACTGTGGTGAGTCATAATTGTGCCAGTTTCACTCCAGCCTGTGAAAGAGAGATCCTGACTCAAAAAAATAAGAACATAAAAAACCTTTTAAAATAAATGCATACTTAAAATGAAAATAGTACTAGTTGATGACAAATGTGAACATTGAAGATCCTAAGCATGGGCAAACTAAACCCAGGATAAGTGAGTGGTGTAGGTTAAGAATATTTGAAACAATAATCTCCAGTTCCTGATTATTTTATGCTAAATCAATGGAAATTAAACATATACTAACCATTTTTAGTTGCTCAGGAATTTCTTTTCTCCATTTCTTTGGTCTTTGTTAAGCCAAAGTTTTTTAGGTAAGATAAAACACAAATTGACTGAGTGTGGCATAGTAAAAAAATAATAATAAAAAGCAACCTGGGTTTGTTTTGTCCTTTTCCTCTTTTTTTGCATGTGTGTATATATGAGCGTAATTGTGTCTTCTTTTTTTTTCCTAGTATGTTTATCTGTCTGTTTTCCTTTTCATCTTCATTCTCTTCATCTTCCTTTCTTCTTCTCCTTTCTTTCTCTGTTTTTTTTTCCCCTGTCTCTTGCATCATTTTAGTCTGAGGGGTATACATATGTTCCCACTGCATGAACATATTGTGATATTGTGGGAAGTGGACCCACATGCCAGTCACTGAATATTATGATCTGCAGGTAGCTTATGAACCTTATCTTCCCTCATTTCACCTTAATCAAAACAAAAAACTGCGAAAAGACAGCACAGTCCCTCACCCCTAGCCTGGCTTCAAAAGTGCACAAACTTGGAGGCTCTACCTAGGGAAGAATAGCAGGTTGAGTAAACAAAAGTGAAAGCTACATATCTTATTGAGCAATGGAATTAAAGTTAAAAGAAAAAAATAGTCACAAATGAAGAAAAATCAAAGGGAGATTATCACCCAGAGTCCTAAAAAGCTAGCACCCGAGAATATAGATTTTGGAATTCAAATAATGAAGAGTGCCCAGAATAATTGGTCTCAAACTTAAAATGCAAAACTCAAAGATTAAATTAAAAGGATGAATACAAATCAAGAAAGACAAGAGAAAAAAAATAAATGAAATGATTACAGCCATGTTCGCCATTAAAAAAAACCTTCCATGAAATAAATAACAAACTGACAAGCATGGAATGCAGAAGTAACTGAGCAGAAGAAAGAATCTCAGAGCTTGAAGACTGAAATCTGGAATTAACCCAACCTGTTAAAAACATAGAAAGGAAGCTTAAAAAGACAGAACAAAGCCTCCAAGAGATATGTGAATATATTAAGAGTTCAAACTTATTCCTGATCAGCATACCTGAAGCAGAAAGAGAAACAGAAAAGACCTTGGAACAAACATTCCATGAGGTTATCCAAGAAAACTTCCCTCATTTCATCAGAGATGTTACCATCCAAACACAAAAGAGTCAAAGAACCCCTGCAAGACATTAACTGAGAAGACCAACTCCTAGACACACAGTAATTTGCTTACACAATATAGGCATAAAAGGAAAAAATTCTAAAGGCAGTGAGAGAAAGGTCAGATTATGTACCAGGGAAGCCAAATTAGAATAACAGCAGATTTAGCTACAGAAACACTACAAGCTAGAAGAGACTAGAGCTCAATCTTCAAAGTACTCAAAGATAAACAATTCCAATCAAGAATTTCCTACCCAGCTAAGTTAAGCTTCATCAGCAAAGGAGAATTAAAATCCTTCCCAGACATCTAATCCCTAAGAGATTATCTTGCTTCCAGACCAGCTCTACAAGAGATACTTAAGAAGGTATTATGCACAGAAGACAGATAAAAAAACAACCATGCACTTTGTAAGAGTACGGGAAAATACAGAACCAACAAAGCATACATCACAACTGAAAAATTGAAAGCATACACATATCAACCCAAAAGTTAAAAGAAAACAAACAAAAACAACAACAGCAAAAAACTTAATGAGAGCCCTGTACAGGGATAAACTCTCAAATTTCAATAATAAGTCTGAATGTGAATGGACTAAATGCAGCACTGAAAAGACAGACTAGCAAACTGAATTTTAAAAAAAATTTTTAATTTTAAATATGTGGGGTATAATTCAGGGTTAGATGTTCATTATGCAGATACCCTTGTTGATGAGGTGTACCCCTCTTCCCTGGCAGTTTCCCACTACTGCCAATCCTTTTCTTATAGTATTACAATAGTTGTTCAAGGTTCACTTATGAGTAAGAACATGTGATACGCGGTTCTTGGTTTCTGTGATAGATCACTCAGTATTATAGACACTAAGTCTGTCCAAGTCACTGAAAAGTTCATAATTTTATCCTTCTTTATGGCTGCATAATATTTCATCATGTATATATACTACATTTTTTTAATCCAGTCCTCTTTGAATGGGCAGCATGGTTGGTTCCATGTTTTTGCTATTGCAAATAATGCTGCAATAAACATGCGTGTGCGGGTATCTTTTTTGTAGAGTGATTTGAGTTCCTCTGGGGATATTCCTAGTAGGGGGATTGGAGTCAATTTTTAGATCTTTTAGGAATCGCCACACTGTTTTCCACAGAGGCTGTACTACTTTACATTCCCACCAACTATGTAGAAGTGTTTCCTTTTCACTGCATCCTCTCCAGTATCAGTTGTTTTTTGAGTTATTGATGATGGCCATCCTGACTAGAGTTAAGTGGTATCTTAGTGTGTTTTGAATTTGCATTTCTGTGTTTTTAATTTGCATTTCTTTGATGACTAGTGAGGCTGAGCATTTTTGCATGTATCTGTTGGCTGCTTGTATGTCTTCTTCACCATCAACCACTGGGGAGAGGAGAACCTATTCAGTAAATGGTGTTGAGAAAACTGGCCGACCACATGCAGAAGATTAAAACAAGATCCCTACCTATCACTATACACAGAAATCAACTCTATAGGATCAAAGACCTAAACACAAAACCTCAAACTATAAGAACCTTAGAAAATGCAGGAGACACCCTTATGGAACTTGGAACTAGCAACCAATTCCTGATCAAAACCCCAAGTGCCCATACCATAAGAGATAAGACAGACAAGTGAGACCTCATCAAACTGACAAGTTTCTGCAAAGCCAAAGAAACCATTGAGAGAGCAGGAAGGCAGGCCACAGATTGGGAAAAAAATATTTGCCAAATGTATATCTGACAAAGACCTAACATCTAGTATCTGCAAGAAACTCAAATGTGTCAAAAAGAAAAAAACAACCCCATTGCAAAGTGAGTAAAAGATATGAATAGACACTTCTCAAAAGAAGACATATGGGCAAACTGAATTTTAAAAAGCACTACCCAACAACATTCTGCCTGAAGGAAACACTATAAGGACACCTAGAGACTTAAAGTTAGAGAATGGAAAAAAAACTTTCAGGTGAACAAAAAAAAAAAGAAAAAAACAGGCACCACAATTTTAATATCAGACAAAACAATCTTTAAGTTATCAAAAATTAAATTTTTCTACCAAGATTCCTCCCAAAATGCAAAAAGACATGAAAACAAAGCAACATGATACTGAACAACTCCTGGGTCAACACAGAAATCAAAACAGAAGTTAAAAGATTCCTGGAAGCAAATGAAAACAAAGACACATGTTACCAAAACATCTGGGATACCATGAGAGCATCCGTAAGAAAGAAATTTATAGCTCTACACATAAACATCAAGAGAATCAAAAGATCACAAGTTAAGAGTATAACAGATCAATTAAGTGAGCAGGAAGGGCAAGATCACCAAAACTCAAACTTCAGCAGAAGAATCCAGAACCCCAAAGTAAAAGCCCAATTACAAGACATACAATACAAAAATAGCATAGAAAAAAAAAATTCAATGAAACCAAAGTTGGTTCTTTGAAAGGATAAGCAAGACTGATGAACACCTAGCCAGAATTAACAAGAAAAGGAGAAAAAGTCAAAATAAACACAAATAGAAACACAAAATATAAAGTCACAACTGTCCCTGAAGAAATACAATAGATTTTCAGAGATTACTATGCAGACCTGTAAACTCAAAAACTTAAATGAAATGGAGGACTTTCTGACATTAGACAATCTCCCAAGGTTGAAACAAGAAGACACTGAGAGACACTAAATAGATCAGTAACAACCCAGAAAATTGTCTTCATTATAAAAAAATTATCTACGAAAATAAAAAACAGCCTGGACCAGACAGCTTTCCAGCAGAATTCTACAAAACATACAAGGAATACCAATTCTATTGAAAGTATCCTAGGCAATTGAGAAAAATGGAACTCTCTCCAAATCTTTTTATGAAGGTAACTTCACACTGATATCCAAATCGGACAAGACCAAACCAAAAATAGAGAACTACAGGCCAATATCCCTGATGAACATAGATGCAAATATTCTTCACAAGATTCTACCAGATTGGATACAACACATCTTAAGAATTATTATTCACTATGACCAAGTAGGCTCATCCCCAGGTAGGATGCAGGGCTGGTTCAACATCTGCAAGACCATGTATGTAATTCAATACATCAACAGATGTGTAAACAAGAGCCATATGATCCTATCACTAGATGCAGAAAAAACTTTTGACAAAATCCAGCATCCCTTCTTGATAAAAGCCTCTGAACACCTGGGTTTAGAGTCAACATAATCTCGAAACAGTAAGAGCCATCTATAATAAACCCACAGCCAACATATTGCTAAATGGCAGAGTGGAAGCATTTTCCTAAAAATGAATCTAAGCCCAGGCTGTCCACTCTCAACCCTCCTGTTCAACATAGTGTTGGAAGTCCTAGCTAGAGCAATCACACAAGAGAAGGAAATCAGGGGTATCCAAATATGAAAAGAGGAAATTAAACTATTACTCATTGCTATGATATGACCCTGTATCTTGAAAAACCCAAGAGAATCTGTCAAAAACTTCCTTGCACTGATAAAGGACTTTGGCAAAGTCTCAGGGTACAACAAAATCAATGTGCAAAAGACAGTCACATTTTAACACATCAACAAGAAACAGGCAAATAATCAAATAAAAAACAATTCCATTCACTAAAGCCACAAAGAAAATGAAACATATTTGCATCTTCCTAACCAGAGAAGTGAAAGACCTTTTAAACGAAAACTACAAAACGTTGCTCAAAGAAATCAAACAGGACACAAACAAATGGAAAAATATCCATGTTCATGGATTGGAAGAATCAACATTGTTAAGATGACCATCCTACCTAAGGCAATCTACAGTCAACACAAAACCCATTACATTATTGGCATCATTCTTCTCAGACCTGGAAATGACAATACAGAAATTCTCATGGAAACATAAATGACCATGAATAGCCAAAACAATCCTCAGCAAAAGAAACAAAGCAGGAGGTATCACATTTCCAGTCTTTAAACTTTATTGTAAGGCTAGAATATTCAAAACTGCCTGGTATTGGCACAAGAACAAGCAATAGAACAGGTTAGAGATAGACTAACAGAACAGGTCAGAGATTCTGGAAGCAAAACCTCAATTTCTCAACCAATTCATCTTCAACAAAACCTCCACAACAACCACTTGGGAGAGGAGCAACTATTCAGTAAATGATGCTGGGAAAACTGGCTGACCACATGCAGAAGAATAAAACAAGACCCCTACCTATCACCATACACAAAAATCAACTCTAAATGGATCAAAGACCTAAACATAGAACCTCAAAATATAAGAATCTCAGAAAATGACAGAAACACCCTTATAGACATTGGATAAGGCAACCAATTCCTGATCATAAGCCCCAAAGCCCATGGCATAAGAGATAAGATAGACAAGTGAGACAAGATACTGAAAAGCTTCTGCAAAGCAAAAGAAACCATCAAGAGAATGGGAAGATACTGGAGTCCAGCTCCAGGAGAGAGTCAGGGCTTGAGACGGGGGAATCGGGAAGTGGTGAAAAAGAAAGGACGAAAACGACAGGAATCGTCTTCCTGGGGAGAGTTCAAGACTCTGCCAATTTTTATTTATTTTTCACAAGCTTATATAGGTTTTCCACTCAGCCCTGTACCCACAAATATATCTTATGTTGCTAACCAAATGCCCACGTACATCCTTTTTGCACTCACAATAAGGTTGACTTTTAACAATTTCAACCACAGGTGGTGTTTTTCTTAAGTCAAACATTTATGAACATCCTGGTTTTCTTCCTAACTTTCTTATAACTATTTACTGTTATAGGCCTATAATATCCTTACCCTATAAAGCTAAACCTTAACCCTAAGTCTTATTTAATTTACTTACTACTATATATTTATTTCTATTACTCTTATTTCTGTTCTTCTATCCCTATATTTTCTTAACTATCACCTATACTATTATATATCTCTTATCTTACTAGTTTATCTTATCTTACTATCTTATTATTAATATTCTAAATTCTATCATCACTAAACTACTTATTTAATCTTAAAATATCTTAACCTATTTTTTATCTCAAACAGTTGTTTTCCACCAGCTCTCAGCTGGGGTCTGTTGTTTATGAGGAAGTGGTCGACTCGTTTTTCTCGGCCTCCTGCTGTTACTGAAAAACATCCTTACACACTCTAAGGGGCACCATTTTTGCTGCAATCTCACCTCCATTATGCCTATGTATAATTTTTGCTGTCAAATGCCATCATTCATTTGCGCATCTATTATCTCAATTAAAGAGGGAACATTCTCAAGCCTATGCACGCAATCCTTCAAAGTTAGGGAAGGTCCGTCAACAGGATCCATGGGACTTTGCCTCCGTCATGGCTGCATTTTACTGGGGACTTACTCCCAGCCGGCATTTTTCCTGTTTTCAGGTCCCTTTTACCTTACTTTTACTAGTGATTGCGGCTCCCGGCAGGAAGACAACCAACAGAATGGGAAAAAAAATATTTGCCAACTATTTATCTAAAAAGGCCTAACATCTAGGATCTACAAGGAATTAAAACATGCCTAAAGGAAAAAAACAAACAAATAGTCCTATAAAAAAGAGGGCAAAATATATGAGTAGGCACTTCTCAAAAGAAGACATATGAACAGTCAACAGACACATGAAAAAATATCCAGTCTCACTAATCATCAAAGAAATGTAAATCAACACCACACTGAGAAGCAACCTACTCCATACAGTATGGCCATCATTAATAACTCAAAAAACAACAGTTGCTGGAGAGGATGCAGAGTAAAGGAAGCACATCTACACTGTTTGTGGGAGTATAAATTAGTACAATCTCTGTGGAAAACATTGTGGTGATTCCTAAAATATCTAGAAATTGACCTTCCATAAGACCCAGCAATCCCTGCTCTGGGAATTTACCCAGAGGAACTCAAATCATTGTACAAAAAAGATACCTGCACACACATTGTTTATTGCAGCACTATTCACGATAGCAAAAACATGGAACCAACCATGCTACCCATCTAAAGCGGCCTGAAGTTTTAAAAATGTGGTACATATACACGGTGAAATATTACAAAGCCATAAAGAAGGACAAAATGATGGACTTCGCAGCAACTTGGATGAATTTGGCATCTATCATACTCAGTGATCTACCACAGAAACAAACTGAATACCACATGTTCTCACTCATAAGTGTACCCTGAACATTTATCATAATACTTATGAAAGGAATTGACAGTAGTGGGACACTGTCAGGAGAGTTGTGGGAGGGCACATAACATCACTAAAGGTACCTGATCCTAAACCAGGAGAAGTGAGGGCCAATAGGAGGCCCAAACTTCACCAGTATGTAGACCACTTATGTACCTAATCCTGACTTGTATCTCACTTCTTTAAAATAAGATAAAATAAAACTCATGATGATTACATCCAGAAATGTGCTTTTAATAAGAAAAAGTAAACATATTTGAAGCTAATATTTTGTTAAAATCTAATGAAGCAAATATTAAGACTGAAATGTGATTTTTGTATTTATTTCTGTATGAATTTTAGAAAATAATTTAATTTATTAGGGTCTTGGGCTTTCGTGTGGTATGTGAATATTATAATAGGTAAATTTATATTTTTTTCTGAGGATTATTTTTAAAATATCATTAAAACCACTATGGTAAATAGCAATCTTTTTATTACCTTTAGTTTCATTATGCTTTTTCTCCCCAGTATCTGAATCCCTCCTTTTATTTTTAGAGATGTGAGATTTGAAGAACTGCCCTTTCCAAAAAAATAAATAAATAGCATTATGACCTGACAATTGACATAATAATCAATCAGATGTTGCTTTTCTAGGCTTTGAATCTCATGCAAATGAATCTTCCCTGGGGTAGGGAGTGAAATAAGGGATAGTTTAGAATTCATTGTGACAGAGTGATAGTCTATTTTGCATGATGATAGCCAGCATCTAATTTTGTGTCAGCAGGTATTCACTGACCAGCAGCCATGTTCATGCCACTCAAAGTCAACGTTCCTGTGGCATTAACTTAGTGGTCTTGCCTGCTTACTTGACCTTGAGTTTTTTTCAGGTCTTCAGAATAAATTATGTTTAAGGAAATCAACATCAATTTCTGCTCTTTGAAGGGGACCCTGACTGCAAAGCCCAATAATATGTGATAGACAATAAATATTAGTATTGTCTTTTCCAATCCTACCAGGACCTATCAGCAAAAGGTCAACTATTCCATAAAGTCTTTTGTAATCAACCTCTTTTTAAAATGTATATTTAGTTCAAAGAATGCCGCCACTGTTCAGATGTGAAGCATCTTTCTGTCAGTGCAGGAAAGAAGTCTTTATAGCAAATCTAATATTAATCAGGACCATGAAGGACTGGTAGGATTTTGACAATTGGGATAAATACCTAAATAGGAAATATAGAATAAGGCCATGTATTAGGGTTCTCCAGAGAAACAAAACTAATAAAGTGTGTGTGTGTGTGTGTGTGTGTGTGTGTGTGTGTGGGTGGGTGGGTGTGGGTGTGTGTGTGTGTGCACACTGATAAGTTGCAAGCTCTGGAGTCAGCAAAACTGAAGACCCAGAAAAGTCAATTTGTACTTCTAATTTGAGTTTGAAAGTCTGAGAACTAGGAGAATCAATGGTGTAAGTTTCAGTCTGAAAGCCAACAGGCTCAGGACCCTACAAGAAGCATGTTTCAGGCAAGTCAATTTTCCCCAATTCTCAGGATGGTCAGTCATTTTGTTTTATTCAAGTCTTCAATAGATCGGATAAGGCCCACCCACATTAAGAAGGACTACCTATATTACTCAGTCTGCCAATTCAAATGTTAATCTCATTCAGAAATACCCTAAAAAATTTATCCAGAATAATGTTTGACCAAATGTCTGGGCACTTTGTGGACCAATCAAGTTGATACACAAAATTAGCCATCACAGATCAAGAATGTGGTAAATACAATATTCTGGGAACACAGCGATGTATCATGTTCAAGAAGCAAGGCAAATAATGGAGAAGACCCTTGCCCAAGCTGAGAGGTGGATAGCCAGAGTTAGTATTGGAAAAAATATATTTTTGTTTACTTTTGTCTTTGTTGTTAAACAAAATTGCTTGATCAAAAAAGTTGAAGAAGGATAAAAATGGAATCTTATACAAGAAAACTCAAAATCAAATTTGTGGCCATTTAGATCCATTTTATGGCATATGGGGAAAAAGAAAAACAAAATTGATAATAAGTAAGGTAAAACTGAAATGAAGCAGTAATAAAATGATTTTTCTAGCTGGGCTTGGTGACTCAGCCTGTAATCCCGGGCCTTTGGGAGGCTGAGATGAGTGAATTGCCTGACCCCGCGGGTTCGAGACCCGCCTGGGCAGCAAGACCTCATCTCTACAATAAATAAAATCAACCGGGCGTGGTAGCGCATGCCTGCAATTCCGGCTACTGGGAAGGCTGAGGCGGAATGATCGCAGGAGCCCAGCAGGTCGAGGCTGCGGTGGCCGGGAGCCGCCACTGCACTCCAGTCTGGGCGACAGAGTGAGACTCCAACTCAAAAAAAAAAAAATGATTTTTCTACTTACAGTACAACTCCTTTATAGCTTAATAATTATAGTTATCCCACACTGCAGTCAAACAAAAAGCAAGATTGCGTTATGGCAAGATTATTGCAATCAGTGTGGCAAGCTAAAGCCTCTTGCTAAATGGGGAATCCTGGGGACTCTGGTCCTGACTGCCTGTTTTAAAAATGGGGTTCCCTGCTTTTTCTTGTCCAAGCCTTCATATTCCTATATATTGCCCCCTCCCCAACTCTCCTCTCCTAAGAAGACAGGATAAGACCGCCTATATTGGAGAATAGAGAGGGAAAGAAAGTCAATTGTCAATTGCAGTATATCTGAGTTTTCATTATTCTGAGTATGTGATAACAATCTTTGTCTGTACTAAATAAACACTGCACACTTGTATATATACACACACTTATATACATACATATAAACATGAATATATGTATAGTTACTTTAAAAGAGAAAAAATAATATTTTTGTCTTTTACACTCAAAGGTGTTTAAATCTTGAATTGATTTACATATCACTTCCCATGCTTTCCTTTTTTTAGCATATAAGGACACAAACACGAATGAAGTGTTTCATAATCAGTCCTTTGAAATCTGTCATTGTCCAATCACTTCTGAAGGAAATATTTTAGCAATTACTTCAGTCAATATGTATAGCAATGAGCAGAGACTTCATTTTTTTTCGTAATAACTGCAGTGAATAGAGTATTGCAAATGATAAGCTTTCAGGAAATGTTTGCTGAATTGTTTTAAAAGATTCTACTGAATAAAAAGCTCAATATTTCCAAGCAGCCTATAGCTTCATAGCAGTGATTATAACACTTCATGCAATCCATAAGGGATATGGTAATTCTAGCCAATCAAAGTTACTTCATACACATCTATATGCTCATTTATATAATATAGTCATATATATGAATATTTATATTCATATATATGATGAGTGTATATATGCATATGTAGTATATAGTGTTTGTAGTATATAACTGTTTATGTTCTATATGCACATATATTATTTATCTAAATATATAGTATATACCTAAATATATGTACACATATATAATACATATATTTTATATATACTAAATATATAGTATATATTACATACTAAAATAAAAACAGTATCTGGCTTATTGTAGCTATTATATGACTGGATTTCTTTCTTTTGCCTATATCGTATTACCTAAATTATTTATAAATCTCTAAAGGATCCATGAAATTTTATATAAATCACAATTATTTTATTTACAACCCATTTGCAAACTCCATTTTCTAGGGGCCTTCTGATAGTGTTTGCTTTATCTGAGTAATAAAATTGTCCAGAAGGATCTCACTACTTCAGACAGCATCAGGCACCTATAAAGTTCATTAGAGATTGCCTCATTAAAAAAAAAAATCTTGGCCAGGCACAGTGGCTCAGCCTGTAATCCCAGTACTTTGGGAGACCAAGGCGAGAGGATTGCTTGAGCCCGGGGCTTCAAGACCAGCCTAGGCAACTTGGTAGGATCTCGTCTCTACAACAAATCAAACATAAACCGGGCATGGTAGCATGCGCCTGTAGTTCCAGCTACTTGGAAGGCTGAGGTGGAAGGATCGCCTGAGCCCAGAGGTCAAGCCTGCAGTGGCCATGAGCGTGCCACTGCACTCTAGCCTGGGCAACAGAATGAAACTTCAATGGAAAAAAAAAAATCTTCCTTTGCCTCCATATATATGTTCCATCTACAGCTATAATAGTAGCTATTATCTAAGTGATGACTATTTGTCGGGTTATCCATAACATTCAAAAATCGGTATGTTTTATCCTTTTCTTCATGGGTACTAAGGTTAAAATAAAACTTAAATTGTCCACAAACTATTGTAGAGTGCAGATATTTAAAATCGGTTCTCTGTCCCTGACAGCCACTTTCCCTTATTTGGCAACATTTTCTTATTTATTTCCCAAGACTCATTAATTTTGTGCTTTCTTTGATTCTAATATCTTATTTTCACTAAACTTACAGCTGTCTTGATTTTTTTCCACTCTCCTGACAAGGTCCATGTGAATTGTATGCACGTGCTATAATCTGCCCTTTCTCCTTTGACCTTAGACAGTCACACAAGCCTCAGTGGACTACAACCCTGTCTTCACAGGCTCCATTTTACAGCTCCTTGACATGAGGGTCATTCTGGCAACAATGACATGAGACATAGGTGAGGAGAGCACGCTGATTCTTCATGAATATGCACAATGGCTTCTAGTAAATTTACAAACTTCTGCCATTTGGTTCTCTTTTTTTTTAAGTAAGCACAATCCACCTCTGTCAACATTTGACACTAACTAGGTGATATTTATTTTGTTAGCACAGTTCTTTTGACATTTATTTTGCCTCAAAGAACAACTGTGATTTTGAAAATTTTATCTGAGATTGCTAGGTGAACCTAGAGAAAGTTGGATGATCATGCCATAAATCAGTCACATGGGTTATGACTTTCAAGGATAAAAATTAAAATAAGTGATCTTTCTGGAATCCATATAAAGGAATTTATTTCATGTAAAATAATCACTCGTATATGCCAGTTTCCTCGTAAAGTAAAGTTTTCACCTAAAACATCTAATAAATAAACTATGTCAAGTTTTAAATTATACAAGCAATACAAACATTGTTCAACAATAAAAATCAGAGATGGACAAAAATAAGAAAATGAAATGTATTAGCAGTCTCATATAAAACCAGATAACTAGTGAGTTGTTTGTAAGTATTCTTTTAAGTATTTTTCTATGCATATATTTTAATATGAACACACTTAAGAAGTGTTCTACAATTTTACACCAATATCACATTATCACAAACCATGTAGCTTTTAAAAAGTCCTGATATTTCATAGAATTGACTTGTACCATCTTTATCATAAGTCATTTGACCCTTTGGGTCTTTAGTTATTTTAAGTGTATTTTTTTCAAATTCTATAAAATATCATAGGAGGATTTCTATTGAAATTTTATTTGATTCATAGATTAATTCAGAAATAACTTTAAAAAATCTTCCCATCTATGTATATATTTGTTTAATCATGTATGTTTTCTTTTTAGTCATCTATAAGTACCATAATTTTCTCTATTTTATATCTGTTTATATATTTATTTGCCTATTTATTTATATTTATATTTTATCTATATTTTTTCAAACTATAACCTATCCTGCAACTGAATACTTAATGTTAAGTTTCTGTATACACCCTTAATCTTTTCTTAGAATAGAATACAATTTCGAGTTTGAAGAAAGTGCATTTAATAATCTCTTAATTAATAATAAAACTGTTTAATAAAAAGTAATTATATTTTAAAGTAATTTATCACTTTTCATATTGTATTAATATCAGGATTATACAGAATTAGCAGTATTAAGCAGTTGAGGAATTTAATATAGTGCTTTATTTATTTGTTTACCTGCTTATTTTTGTCTTGCCTTATTTTTATTTATTTATTTTTTTGAGACAGCATCTTGCTGTGTCACCCAGGCTCCAGTTCAGTAACTCCATCCTAGCTCACTACAGTTAGTAATTCCTGGAACTCCTGGGCTCAGGAAATCCTCCTGACTCAGCTTCCCAAGGAGCTGGGACTACTGACATGAGTCACCATACCAGGCAATATTTTATTTCATTTCATTTCATTTCTACTTTATTTTTATTGTATTGTATTATATTTTGTTTTGTTTTATTTATTTTTTGAGATGAAGTCTGGCTCTGTTGCCCAAGCTGTCTAGAACTACTGATCTCGAAATATTCCACCCTTTCCCCCAAGGTATCCCACAAGCCCACCCATTTTCCCTGTGCCTTAACTGCCCTAAGTGTGAGGATTACAGGCATGAGCCACTGCTCCCAGGTGTATTTTATCCTTTTAAGATAAAGTGTTCTATTATTTTATAATATTCGGTTGTCAATGTGCAGTGTCTGACACTTGTTTGTGTGATATTAGAACTACCAAAACTAATGTAGATTTTCAGTTTACACACAACTCCAAAAGCTAAAATGCATTTAATTAAAGCATCACAGAGAGGTTTCTGATTTCCAAGGATGTGAGTAAAATCGGCACAGAAACAAAGATTTCTGGACTAAGCTTAATATTTTTCACCAAGTGTCTGTCATGATGGAAAAAATAAAAGCAATCAGTTTTTTCATTGAAAAAGTGGGGAAAAGTGTGAGAAAAAAGCTTTCTAAATAAGAACATATCAAATAAATGGAAAGAAGTATGAATAACAGAAAAAGGAAATAATTCTTTGCATTTAACTAAGAGGAAACATATTTAGTGATTAAATAGTGATCCATTTCCAAGCTCTTCCTTAATACATGCAAAATAAGCATTTGAAGAATTTGTAAAATTATTTTTTTTTCTGTTTTTACTTTTCATAGGTGAATAATTAATTGTTGCTGCAGAATGTGGCTTAGAAGAAACCATTTCTTCCACACACAAAAATATCAATTAGTCAATGTCTCAAAATTAATAAACTCTGAATTAGTATAAAACTCAAGAACAATAGAGTATATTATCTGGATTTTAAAGAACAATATTTTTTACCTGAAATTGGAATTAAATGATGCGAGGTCATCACTGAGGAAATTAGAAAGCATACTTTCTTTTTAATGTCACTTTCCTAGTAAAAAGCATGATTAAAATAATGCTGCTGATAAGATTGCATATTTTCATAATTAGTTTATCTGGTGGACCACTTCTGTAACTGTCAAAGTTATAGTTCTGATAGAACATAATGGATGAGACTCAGCTCTGCAAAAGAGCTGCCTGATAGAACTTAGAGCAATATTGGAAATGTTCTTCTACACTGTACCATACAGTAATCACTCACTCCGTGGGGCAATTGAGCCTTTTCAAATGTGGCCAGTGTAACAAAAGAACTGTAATTTTTAAGCATATTCACTTTATTTTAACTTTGAATGTAGCCACATATGACCAGTGTCTATCCCATTGGGAAATACAGCTCAAGAGAATTATTTCAAAAGGAAAAATGTCAAGTGAAAACACTATGTATGATAGATAAATTATTCAGAGTCTGAGTTAGCTGTTCTTTAGAAAACATCACAGGGAATGATTGTCAGCCTTAAAACTGAGATTTAGAACTTTCACTCATTTTCGTAATATTTAATATACATAAAATTCTCTAAGATACAGTGAGAAAAACAACTATGAGTTAGTAGAGCTAACTTACTTTTAAAAATCCAAAATGAGCCGGGCTCGGTGACTCAGCCTGTAATCCCGTGCCTTTGGAAGGCTGAGATGAGTGGATTGCCTGAACCCGCAGGTTCAAGACCCACCTGGGCAACTTGGCGAGACCTCATCTCTACAATAAATCAAAAATCAGCCGGGCATGGTAGCACGCCTGTAGTTCCAGCTACTTGGAAGACTGAGGTGGAAGGATAGCCGGAGCCCAGCAGGTCGAGGCCACTGCACTCCAGTCTGGGTGACAGAGTGAGACTCCAACTCAAAAAAAAAAAAAAAATTCATGTGCTTGTGATTTCAACTTAAATTTTACACAAAATATTGAATTTGATATGATATAAATATATATATGCATATATAGCATATATGGAACCACTTTTATGAAAAAATTAATTACTTTACCAAAGCTTATCTAGTGAGTTGGGAAAGAGTACTTTTGGCAACATTTTCTGATGTCTTTCAGCTTCAAAATATAGTTTTTCTTATTAGAACTATACTATGTTTGAACTTTCACTATTGTAAAGGACTTATATACTCAATTATAACTTATTTAGGGCACTCATTTCTCAAAATAGCATGGATCACACTTCATAAAAACATTAAAGCCCACTACAGCCTTAGGTCAGGTGACTATTATTCTCCATTTCCCTCTCACTGCACCGTGGTAGTCTTTGAACATCCCATGCCCTTCTGATCCAAGTGCCCTGTTCATGCTGTTCCCACTCTTTCAACCATCTCTCCCAATTGTCATGCTCTCATTTATGTTTTACCTATCTTTCAAGACTTAACCTGATTGATCTCATCAAAGTTTGCCTCTTTAATAGATCCTCCATGTTCTACTAAAATAATTATCCTTTTAGAATCATTCTCCACTAATGGGAGTTCTTTCAAGTGAAAAATCTGTTATATTCATGTCTGTAGCCCCAATTTCTAGCTTAGTAGGTTCTAGGCACATATTAAATAAACAAATAAGAGCTGGAAGGGAATGGTGGATGTAATTCAAATGCCACAGTATGGATTCCAATCCATCCATTAATTCACTCAACAATTATTTACTTAGAAATGACATGTGCTGGGCATTATTATAGAAACTGGTGTTTTAAGAATAAACAAACAAGCAAAAAAGGTCCATTTCCCTGGAATTCACTTTGAAGTAGAAAAAGACAAGCAATCAATAAGAAAAATACATAACATGTTTGATGCTAAGTGTCATAGAGAAAAAAACAGAAAAGTGAGATGAAAAAATTTAAAAACAATATGAACAGAGATCGCTTCACACAAAGTTATATTTGAGTGGAAAATTGAAGAAAATAAGCAAGAAATCTATTGAGGGGAAAAGTTCTAGGCATTCAGAATAGTAAGTACAAAGGCCCTGATCAAGAGTGACAGTAGTCATTCTGGGGTCCAGCTAGAGGGCTGGTATGCTAGGAATAAGACCAACAAGAAGAAAATTTGTAGAAGGTGACCTCAGAGAACATACATAGAAATGTGTAAGGACTTTAGGTTTTGCTCTGAATGAGATCAAAAACTCTGAAAGAACTTTGAGCAGAAAAATAACATAATGTGACCTGTTACCAGGATCAGTCTGTGTCCGTCCTCTAGAAAAGATTAAAGTGGAAAAAAATCATGAAGCAGGGCAAGTAAAAAGAAACTATTGTAAATATCCCAGAAAAACGAAGACGATGGCTGAGATAAGAATAATAGCTATGGTATCATCAGATTCTGAAAATATATAGATTTGCTTCTGAACTGGATGTGAGCAGTGAGAGAAAGTGAAAGAGGAATTCAAATTTCTTTACTTGAGCAACTGACAAAAGGGTATTAACATTTACTGTGCTGGAAAAGGCACAAAGGCAACTAGTTTTTGGAGGAGTTCAGATTGTGACATACTGAGTTTAGATGCCTGATAGAGTAGTCACCAGTCTTGGTTGGTGACATACATTTGGGCATCACTGGCATATTAATATCACTAAAAATCACAGTATATAGTTACATTCCCTGAAACCTCAAAAAAGTAGCTATACTTGGAGATATATGAATTTAAAAGGGTGATAAAGTCAAAAGAAAGTCCATATGACCAATGTCTTTGTAAAAATGAGGAAATTTGAGCACAGACACACACAGAAGAAGACCATGTTAAGACAAAGAAAAACCAGCATGGTGGTTTACACTTGTAATCTCTGTACTTTGGAAGGATGAGACAGGAGCAGCACTTGAAGTCAGGAGCTCTACACAACCCTGGGCAACATAATGAGACCCCATCTCTATAAAAAACATCTTTTTTTTAATGACAAAGGGAGTAAAGAGACAGTGACAAGCCAAGGAGAATGACTCTGGAGAAAAACCCAACCCTGCTGACACCTTGATCTCAGACTTCTAAACTCAAGAACTGTGAGTCAATAAAAATCTGTTGTGGACGTCACCCAGTCTTGTGGTATTTTGTTAGGGCAGCTCTGCTGACCAATAAAGTGGTCAGTGTAAATTTGGTTATACACAGCTAATAAAGGGCCAAAAATTAAAGAATCGGAAATGGGATGTATTTCTCTTATTTTCCTCACCTTGTCTTCAAACAATTTATGTTACAATCTAGTGCCTCAGATTAGTTCTCAGGAATGATTATCTACTAACATCAACCTCCAAAAGTGTATCTGGGTACATAGAAAACATAGAACTTTCTTTCCTTGGCATACATGATTACACTTTTGAATTATTAGAGAAGGTTTTTAACAACTTAAATGAGAAAAAAATTGCATACTATAAAATTTATATTTTGTAATTGTACAGATAAATGTTTTTAGTAAATTTATGCATCTCCCTAATCTAGTTTTAAAACTGTTCTAACAACCTAAAATTTGTCTAATGTTTATTTTGAGTCCATACCCTCTCTCACCTCCATCCTTTGGCATATATCAATCTGTTTTTTGTTTCTACAGATTTATCTTTTCTGAAAATTTTGTAGAAATGGAATTATATGATATATAGTCTTTTGTGTCTATTTTCTTTAATGTTTTGTAGCTCATCTTATCTCATTGCCCATATCTGTAGTTCATTTGTATTGCTAAATAGTAGTTAACCAAATAAGTATTTCAAAATTTGTTTATCCACCTACTAGTTAAGGCAGTTACAGTCTCACATAAAAAATATGTGTGTCCAAATAATTTTGTCAAGATCTTTTCCAAAGAAGCTGCATCATTATACTTTTTTGTCTACAGTTTTTTGAGGATTCTAGTTTCTCTGTTTCCTTGGAAACCCTTGTTGTTGTCTTCCTTTTTAATTATAGTCACTCTAATAGGTATCAAGTAGTTTGCTGTGATTTTAGTATGCATTTCTGTAATAATTAATGACAGTACAGTTTCATGTGCTTATTAGCCATTTGTATACATTTTGTAACATATCTATTAAAATATTTACTTTTTAATTGACTTTTTTGCCTTATTGCTATTAATTTTGAAAGTTTATTATATATTCTGAGTATAAGTCTTTTATCAGACACATGCCCTACAAATATTTTCTCCCAGTCTTGGCTTGCCTTTTCATTTTCTTAATAGTGTCTGAAAAAGAAAACATTTTTAAATAACAGAGAGTTAAGTTTATCATTTTGTCTTTTATGTATTATGTTTTGGAGTCGTATCTAGTAAGCCATTACCTAAGCCAAGTTCACAAATATTTTCTATTGTTTTTCTGTATGAGTTTTATTGTACAGATTTTAAATTTAGGTCTATGATCTGTATATATTTCATTGTTCTGTGTGGTGTGAGGTAAAGTTCTAAGTTCAGACGTGTGTGTGTGTGTGTGTGTGTGTGTGTGTGTGTGTGTGTGTGTGTGTGTGTATGCATGCATCGATATCCAATTGCCCTTTTGTTTTTCCCATTGAATTCCTTTGGCATCTTTGATAAAAATCAATTAACCACAAGCATAGGGGTTTATTTGTAGACTCACAATTCTGTTCTTTTTATTTTTACGTCTCTAGGTAATAGACATAATACCACAATTTCTTAATTAATGTAACACAGTAAGGTTAGAACTTCACTAATTGTGTTCTGTTTCAAAGTTCTTTTGCTATACTAGTTCCTTTGCATTTCCGTGTACATATTAGGATCCCTTTGCCAGTTTCTCCGAAAAATGAAAACCAATTCAAAAACCTACAAATCACAACTGTGCTGGAATTTTAATGGTGATCACATTTGAATAGTTTGCTGGAAACTGCCTTTTCAAATTTTTCAAAATCCTGTATCTTCCAATTCATAAATTTTGTATGCCTTTCCATTTATTTGCATATTTTTAAATTTTTCTCATCATGTTTTATAATTTTCATTGTATAGGAGCTACATGTCTTTTATTAAAATTATTCTGTTTTTTTGTTCTTGTGTTGTGATTTGAATTATTTTATTATTTTTGCATTATTTGTTACTACCATATAAAAATAGAGTTAATTTAGTGTGTTGATCTGTCACCTTGCAACTTTTTGAATTTCACTTGCTAGTCTTACCAGATTTCCTTTTTTTTTTTTTTTATGTGTTTCTTTTTTTATTTTATTTTAAAGATGTGGTATACTATTCAAGGATAGGTAAACAAATGTTCATTATGCAAGATACCCTTGTTGATGAGGTCAGATTTTTTTAAATAGATTCTTTGGTTTTCTGCATTTAGAATCAGTCATCTGAATAAAGATGATTGTTCTTCTTCCTTTCCAATCTGTATACTATTATTTATTTTCTCACTTTATTATCTTATCACAGTGGTCTCACTACTCAGTACAATGTTGAATAGAAGTGGTGATATTCCCAGATAAACTATGCAAGCTGGTTCCCCTGTAGTCAAACAAAGATGAGAAGCAGAAACTGGGAGAAAAGAGAGTTTATTTCTGCAACCAACTTATAGGGAGATAGTGTCCTTACCAAAAACTCACTCAAAGGCAGTACTACCTACTCAGAATTTATATTCCATAATCTCTTACCCACACACCCAAGGCTAAATTAACAAGGCAAACAGGTGGTTTCAGCAAAACTCAAGGTCTCCTAATCATACTCCCTTCCCTGAGGCTAAGTTACTTAACGGAAGAAAGGAAAGTTTACAACAATCAAAAGAACATTTGTTACTTCAAACAAACTGCCTTGGTAAATTTAGATAGGCAACTTTGAATCAAACATGAGAAATGCAAGAAATTTCCACTCCCAGAGCCTTGGCTTATAACAGTGACAGTGAACATGCATCACAGTTAGTAGCTTTTCCTTTGCTGTTTTCAAGATTTTTACTTTGTTTTGGCTTTCAGAAAGTTGACTATGATGTGTCTAGTTGTGGATATATTTGTGTTTATTCTGTTTGAGAATTGTGAACCTTCTTAGATCTGCAAATTAATTTTTTTAAATTAACTTTGAGAAATGAAATACTCTTTATTTCAAATATTGTGCTCTTTATTTTTAACATTTCCCTTCAATGATTTGTATTGCCTATGCTTCCTTTCTGTAGCACTCCAACTTATACACACACACACACACACACACACACACACACACACACACACATATACACAGCATAGCTATTTTAAAGTCACTGTTAACTCCAACATTTGGTCTTTCTGTGTTTTCTCTCTTGACCATGGATCACAAACTTTTACTTTTTCATGAGCTTGATTATTTATTTAATGCTAAGCATTTTGTGAAAAGAAAAGTCAAACTGAATTGAATAATACATATTGCAGAGAAGGTATACCTCATCGGCCAGGTTACTAGGTCTTTGTTGCAGCCTTACTGAAGAGATACAGTTCGCTGCTGAGTTATAACATTGTGAGAGCCAGGATTAAGACAATCCTTTCTTCAGACAGAATGAGGGATTTGAGCACTAATGTGACTCTAGGGATCTCTTCATAATTTACAGCCCAACCACCAGCTTCTGAAACTGTGAGAAAATTCTCTCTACTTTGTTTTATATTGTTTTTTTTTTTCTTCACCTCTAAAACATTTTACTGTGAACTTCATATAATTTAAATGTTAGTTGCTTCTCTAACTCAACCAGGCTGATAAGCTTCTGTTCTAGTCAGTCATTCTTCTTCTTTTATGTAATTCTACTTCTATGATAGAGGTAGAATTCCCCCTCTTCTCTCCTCTGGTTGCATATTAAATTTTTTTTAATGAGTGCTTTATTTTTATGTTTATATTTTATAATATAGTTTTATATTTACAGACAAATTGTCAAGATATAGAGAGTCCTATATACTTCACACTGCATCTCATATTATTAATGACTTAATATGATAAATCTGTTACAACTGATTAACCAATGCTGATACATAGTCATTAACTAATGTTTATACTTAATTCAGATTTTCTTGTTTTTACCTGATGTAATTTATTTTGTCTCAGGATTCCACCTAAGCTACCATAATATTTTAGTCATCATGTCTCCTTGGCTGTGACAGTTTCACTTACTTTTCTTGATTTTAATGATTTTGACAGTTTTGAGGCATAGTGGTCAGCTATTTTATAGAATGTTCTTTAACTGGGATTTTACTGGTGTTTCTTTCATGATTAGACTGAAGCTATATGTCTTTTTGAAGAAAGACCATTTACCGGTAGTTGCATCTACTGGACTTCGATGTTTCTATTACATGAAATATTTCATATCTTGGGATTGGAGAATGAAGTCTGAGACAAACCACATGGGAAAAAGAGAAAGATAAGAAGACAGTGGAATTGAGACTTGACTTGAGATTCACCACCTAGCAGAATAAAGGCAATAGGAAAACTATTCACTCATAAATATAAAGCATCAAGGCAGGTTATTTAGTGTAGGTTAGATATAGATAGATAAATTTCATGTAGGCAGTTTGAGAATAAAGGCAACATTCAGATATTTTTTCCTATCATTGGCACATCAGACCTGACCACTCTGCTGGCTCAAATACAGACTTACCAGTGAAGCCCACCCTTTCAATTTATGTTTAATATAATAATCCCTGTAAAAGTACATCAAATTTTTTGTTGAAAGCAAATGTTTAAGCCCACCCCTTAGCCCATCAGTGGTGTGGAAATGGTAGTCAGCCCACCTTTCAGCTTACGGTTAAACATAATAATCACTGTAAAAGTCTATCAAGTTTGCTGTTAATGGTAAAATGCATGTTCAGGGAAAACTCACCCCTTAGCTTACCTAAGGCAAGGAGATGGCAATCTCTCAGGAGCAGACACTTACAACCCATTCTTTTAACATAATAATCATTGTGAACACATAACAAGCTTTTTTTCTGTTTTGTAAAAAGCAAAGATGTGGTCTTTCTTGAAGACACATGCCTCCCCTGCATGTCTCTTTCTCTCTCTAAAAAATTCTGTTTTAAAACTGTACTGTCTGCTCTAAAATTCCTGTCAGTAATAAGTCAAGGAACTCATGGAGCATCATACCACACCCCATCCAGCAACAGCAGGACAAATTCTACCAATGTTACAACTTCTGTAATAATTTATAAAATACCTAGAACCAGAGGCAAAGAAAGTCCAGTATCAAGAAAGCTGAGCAGCCATAAATAGACTAATGTCAAATAGGTAAGTAAATAGAGAAGATTAGGCACAAAGTTCAAGTGAACAAAATACACTAGAACCAAGAAAAACAAAAAGGTATAGATAAATAAGACATAAAGGGCATGAGATAAGCTCTAAGGTTATCAATGCTTTTTTTGTTTCAGATTGAGCTTCTAAGTAGGGGATTTCAGTAAAGCAGGATATGAGAAGATGGAGAAAGGATTTTGGAGAAGACTGCATAGTTAAATTTACTTAGTAAATTATGAAAACATAAAGTATATACAGAGTTGGAATAATCTTATGCTATGGTTTTTAACAGTTATTTATACTCTTGGAATCCTTTTCGGTAACAAAAGTTTAAGCAGAGACTTAGTATGTAAAACAGAAAAGCAAGTGTAAGATTAAAGCTAAGTGGCCCACAGGTCTAAAATCTACTTATATGTAATGACAACACTTTCATTAGAGTTTGAGACTTCCCTAAGACTCCTTGCAACACAAATTGGAAACCAATGATCTAAAGAAACATTTCTCTTCATAAATACAGAAACTGAGGTCCAGAAAAGTTTTTTTAAAAATAACACCATTAGTCAAAGAAAAACCTGAAAAATAATTCTTAAGTCACAGTGTATTGAATATTCTCCTACATACATAGGCTCTTTTCACCTATGCCATTAATCAAATAGACATTTTTAATGCTTAACATTAAAAATGCATATTTGGAATGGTACAATATTTGTGTTGCTGGAAGCATTTTATAATAAGTATAAAAGTCAGTAAATGTTGGTAACAAAAAAAAAATCATTAGTGTTAAGCCAAACACAAATAAGAAATTCAAGGGTATTTCTTGTGTTTTTTTTCAGACTTCTCATTTTAGCAGCAGAGTATAGTAAAACTAGAATTACTAAAATATATTTTATACAAGGTTCTATGGTACCTCGGTTAATTTTAGAATTAGCATAAGAAGGTTCTTAGCTATACAGAATTCATTATCTTTCTAGAGTGTAAGAATCCCCAAGATGGAGTAATTTCTGCCTAACTGCCTGCCTTTCTTTGTACCTGCTCATACGTATAAAGTATGTGCAGATATGATTAAATTGTTTGCTTTATACAAACAGCTCTGTAAGAAAAAAATGGCTAATGCCATATCAAAGGATACACCATTTGTTTATTATTAAGGAAACTGATAACTTGAATATAAATTAAAAATTAATTAATTTCCTCTGCATAACTGTTTGGAAAATGGTAAAAAACAAAACAAAACAAAAAACCAAAAAATAGTGAGCATTAAGAAACACAGTCAATGGCATATGTTAGTAATTAGATAGACGTAGCTTTCATTAGACGATTTTAAAAACTTCTTAATCCTAGCTCTATCATTATTTCCAGTTCTTTAAAATTAGCTTCTAATTTTATACTTTAGGGATATAAAAGCAGTGCACAGATAATGATTTTAATTTCAGCAATACAAAGCACATGCAAATAAGCTACATTGGCATTATCATAATAAAAAATAATGCTTCTCTTGAATCTATGTCATACTCAATGAGACATGCACAATTTTTTAATGTACCCACATGAATCAATAACTGATACTGCAACAAAAATTAACAGAAATGACTAATACTTTATAATAGTACTAAAGCAAGCTCTCACAGTCTATATCATGGTCTGTCATCTTAGCAATCAACAGTTGTCTTTGAAATACTCATTAGACATGTCTGTTAGATAAACTTGATTTTTAGATTCTGGTTTCAGGACTGTGATTAAATTAAATTTAACCAGTGTGATATTCTCATCAAGGACAAGAGACTTATTGAGTTTATTTGTTCACATTCTTTTTCTCCCAGCTAAAGTAAAGACTAGCACAACTTGTCACTTTACCATAAGATTCTTCTGAAATGGATCATATCAGCCATTATTTGGAAACGTGCAAAGGAAAACAAAAGCAGAAGCAGAGGACTTCTGTAAATCTTCTTGCAGGAATGCTGCCAGAAAAACCATTCTATGATATGTATAAAAGTTTGTTTTTCTCCCAGGGATAGTCTGTGTTGAAGAAAAAGTAAGAAAAATTACATAAATGAAAAACAGCAAAGTAAAAAAGTGTTTAGCAATCCCCCAGAAGAAATACAAGAACTTTAAATTCTACCAAAATTAAAGTTTGGTTGTTTTATTTTTAAGATTTTTAAATCTGTGTCTCAAGACCAAATAGCATAAAAAAAGGAACTGCTGGTAACCATATTTCAAAAGTGTTAAGGGGAAATAAAGGAAAGTTATGCCACTGTTTATAATAGATCTGATCAGGAGACATATTGTAGTCAGTTCCATGATTTTCTTATGTCAAAATTGCAAAAGGTGGTAAAATTTTATTAGATTAATTGTAGAAGTCAGGTCCATACGTAATCAAAGGATTATATCAGACACAGACAGACAGGCCTGTCATTAAAGATCTACATAATCACACAGTTATGACTAATGAGTGATCACTATTGATCTTAGGAATAATTAGAACTATCCCTTGGGAGTCTAAGCAAGACACATATGAATGCATAACTAAAACAAACAAACAACAAAATTATTTGTAGGAAATCAAACTATACCATAAACGTACAAAATCATTTCAGAGATAGTTGTCTGGTTCCTATCAATTGTATAGTTTATTGGGATTTTTGTATGCAATTATTTTTAATTGACACATAATAAAGATACATATTTATGAGGCATATTATAGTATATTGACATATGATGCTATATAGTGCATAATTATCAAAGATTTCTATCACTTTATGTTTTTGCTTCTTAGACATAATCATTAATGCTACCAATAATTAATGAAATAAATTGATAACAATAATAAATTAAATAAATTACTTATAAATACTTATTTAGGGCAAAAAACTTTGTTTATGATTCTTATTTGTAAATTTGTATAAAATGTTTAAAAATTGAAGCAAAATTATTGAAAAACTAGCCTAGGGACTATTTCAGCAAAATAAAATGTCTTCCACTTTTGAGCTCTCATAATAATGCATCTGTATCTGCATTATAAATCTTAACATTATCTATATTGAACTATCTATTTTTAGCGTGTCTTATTCTTCAACCATTCTTTATAAATTAATTTAAGACTGAGGCAAGTTTTTGTTCTCATATTAACAGATATCATAAAAAAAGAATGTTTTAAAAATTTCTATGAGACTAAATACTCTTTCATTTATTTGATCTGAAGACTAGTATTTTCATATATTGGGTTTGCTCATGGACATTCACTAATAAATAAAATATACCACAAAATTGAAATTTGTCAGTTTCTAGAAAAGCTACTCCCCAACTGTTATTATTTCTAGAAAAGGTAGCAAAAAAAAGAAAGAAAAAAAGAGAAAAAAAATCATGAATTTTTATGTAGAGATAATCCTTCAGATGAATTCAAGGAAATTTATCCTAGCAAATTTTTTAAAACTACAATTAAAAGAAAAATTAGCATAATAAATGTCTTAAATGCTAACTTGGTAAATATATCCTCTTTGTCTTTAATGACTTTTAATTTTTATAGATGACATTCCAGATTTATGTCCTATTTTTAGTTTTAAATCACTTAAGAAATAATAGCTTCAATATATTAAATGACATTTGGCTCACTGTTACAGAATAATTATTCTCTTTTGAAGATTCAAAACATAAACCTTAAAGACTCTATGTTATTAGGCAAATCCTCACGATGGCATTTCTTGAAATAACAAACTAATTCATTTCCGTTAATGAATTACCCCTCTCTGCTTCTGAAAAATTTTAAATCCAGAAGTATATTGAATGAATAGAGAAACAAATTAAACCAGGAATTTCTAAAACGTTTGTTACATTTTCATAAAGTTATGTCACAATGGACATTCCAGGAAATGAAAATTTAATAGTGTTACGCATCTGTTTCTTCCTAATTGGTGTGTGCTTCTTGGTGGGAATTACAGGAGTGAAAGAAAACAGATAAAATATCTTTCTGTGTGCTAAGGACATTCATTTAGACACTGTAATAGATGGTGCTGTGCCCACACAGCTTCGCCCTCATCACCAGCTGTGCTGAGTGTTAGCTACTCTCAGTCACGGATATCCCCTTTCCCTAAGAAATCGCCCTTGGCTGACAAAAACCCCTTCTAGCAGGAGGTTATTTTCCCTTTCTCCAGAAATAGCCCACGTCCAAAGACTGACAGAGTATTACAAAAGACTGGCCCCAGTGCTGGCAGGGAGGGCTACCTGTTGGGTGATTTATGTAGAGCAGGCCAAGTCCAGACTTTGTCTGAGACCACATTCTTGCTTGTCTCTCTCCCATTCCCTACTGTGTTTCATTCACACCCTTGTAGACAAAGAAAGAAGAGGAGAAAGAGGAGGAGGACAAGGAGGACAAGGAGGAAGAGGAGGAGGAGGAGGAAAAGAAGGAGGGAGGGAGGGAGCAAGGAAGGAAGGAAGGAAGGAAGGAAGGAGAAGGGAGGGGAAGAAAAGTACCTACTTTAAAAAATGTATTTGTCTCAGTCTCTGCTTCTAGGGTATCTGAACTAAGAAAGTTGTTACCAGAAGTAGCTCTGGATACCACACTGTTAATTGATTTTCCACTTCTCAGCCTTACACTCTGTACTCACACTTTCAAAGGTTTAGTACCCTTAGGATCCACTTCTGCGCATGGTCCCCAGGTTCTTACTACTATATATTAGTCAGACCCTGCAATTCATTACAGGCTATTTCTTCCCAGATTTGGGTTTGTGATTACCCATCTGGGCAACACTGAGAATTGACTCTGATTGTCAGGCTGGAGTAAAGGGCTTATACCATGAGAAAAGGGGTTGCTTCTGTTGAAAAGTTGAGGCTCAAGACTCTCCAATTTGTCTGCCTAAATGTGCTTATTTGGGGTTGTAGGGTCCTACTTTTCTCCTGTCGTGTCCTTGATTTGACACAGAAGAGTTACTAAGTCAGCACATTTCAATATTCTTTGCAGATCTGGCCCCCTTGTAATCAGATTCTTGGCCAGAGTAACAGCAATCTGCCAAAGCCACCAAAAATAAGAGATCTTTTAAAGTCATCAGAAGTCCTCTGGACTTCAGAAACTGCTTTAAAAATGGAAATTGATGGCTCCAAGCCTATTCTCTTAAGTCCTGGATTGGCATCACAAATCTTATAATTGTCCCCAGTGAGGTGCCACAATCACTTGATCTTTTTATACTAACCTTCTATTTGCACCTTTCCTCAATTAAACAGAGGTGAAAGTTTCATAATTGTGTTGCAACTGCATTCCCTGTGTTATCCCACTACCATCCACTATGGATGTTTTCAGAGAGGTGAGCAATCCAACTCCACCTCTCATCCTGAGTATCTGTTTCCTAGATTCATTCCACAAATTAATCATATTAATTCCATTATCTGAATTAGAAACAGAATGTGAGGTGGAGATTAAAATGTTGAATCTTCACTTGGAAGGTAAAAACCAGAGAAGAAAACATGGGCAAACACAAAAATGTGGAACAAAATGATGCAATGTATTACTTCACTGGGTACAGTCTGAAAAACAGCCATGAAGAGATATAAAGTCACTAAGAAGCTGAGTTCAATCAAATGAGAAGACCTCTGGAAGGATTTCAAGGAGACAACACATTTAGGTCTAGTCCACCAAAGAGAAAAGAGAGGGAGAGTTTATCTGCTCGCCACTGTCTATTTCCCATTGTCTAAAGTTCACCCAAGGGAGAAAACTCCTCTGCACTTCTTGGGTGCATCATCTGTTCTCTTTAGTGACAACTCAGAAGCTGGATACCACTCATTCTAGGCTTTTACAAGGAAGGGGAAGAATCAGTATGGTCGTTTTGCATAGGACTTCTAGTCATAAAGATTCTGATATAATCATTTTTGACAACATCTTTAAGGAGAATTATAATAGATATATTATAAAATAAAATATATGTGTCATAAATAATGAATGAATGTAAAGTACTTATTATATTTTATGAAATATGTATTAGAGAATGATCATCTACTAAATGTAAAAATGTAAAGCTACTACTGTATGTTATGAATGGAATTGTGACCTCCTTTCCTCAAATTTTTACTTGGAAGCCCTAACCTTCAAACTGACTATAATTGGAGATGAGGACTTTAAGAGGGTAACTAAGGAAATGAGGTCATAAGAGTTGGGTCCTCATTTAATATAACTGGCATTCTTATACAGAAAGAAAGAGAACCAGGGATGTGAGCACACAGAGAAAAACATTCATGAGGACACAACAAGAGTACAAGTCAAGGAGAGAGGCCTCCAGAGAAACTAGAACTGTGAGCATCTTGATCTTGGGCATCCAGCCTACAGAACTGTGAGAAAATAAATTTCTGTTTTTAAGTCCCCCAGCCTATGTTATTTTGTTATGGCAGGCCTAGCAAACCAATACTTTGTATAATACTCATTATCTTCTATTTTTTTCCTCCCAATTTCTGTTAATATTGGGATTTTTCAGAAATAAAAGTTACCTAGATGTTATTTAGCCCCAGAGAACTCTACATTACTTTATGGTTCCCCAAAATTCCTCATGGTATTTAGGTACAAAAATATTTGCAAATTCATCTTGAAAACATTGGCCAATTTCTTAGTTTTCTTCCATTTAGTGCCTGTATATTTTTCTCCTGTTACAGGCTGGCACTTTGTGAAGTTTTAAGACCACTAAGATGAATTAGAATTGTTTTAATCTGTTCAGGTTGCTGTAGCAAAATACCATAAATTGGATGAATTATACACACAGAAATTTATTTTTCAGAGTTCCATTGGTCGGGAAGTTGAAAATCAAGGTGCCAGCAAACGTGGTGCCTAGTAAGGGCCAATTTCCTAGTTTATAAATGGTACCTTCTCACTGTGCCCTCACATGACTGAAGAATTGAAGAAGCAAACAAGCTCCGTCAGGCCTCTGTTAAAAGGACGCTAAACCCATTCATGAGTGCTATGCCCTCATGCTTCCATCACTTTTCAGAAACCCTAACTCTTGATGCCATCACACTGGGAATTAGGTTTAAACATATTAATTTTGATGGGACACAAAAATTTAGGCCCTAACAGAAATGCATCCTTACATCAAGTAAAATACTGCCTAAATGCAAATCTTATAGCATAGAGATAAAGTAGAGATTTAACTCATACAGAATGCTGAAACATCAAAGGTACATAAAAGACCTAAAAATTTTTTCCCTACATTCCTTCTTTTCGTTAAAAAAAATTAAGAACACAATATCAATATTTAAAGAAATAATTACACATAACCACAATGTTCTAAAACAATTTTTATTTTTGCAATTTGATCTCCCAAAGTATGCATAGCTATAATTAATTGTCTGTTATCATTGAATGATAGCTATTTTGTATTTCTTTTCTTCATATTATATCATAAAAGTTTGCATTGTTTGAACATTACATTTATCATATTTATTGGCTTTCTCTTTATTCCTTGATGTTGGTCAACCATAATTCAATTTGTATTTTTCATTGTTATTAAAGTTAATGTGTGTTTACCATAAGTTTTTTTTTTTTTTTCTTTTTGGAAATGCCTTTTGTCCATTTAGCTCTTGGGAAAATGAATTTCTTATCAATGTCCTTGAGTCCCTTAAGTAGTTTAGAAGTAATTCATTTACTTAAGTATTTGATATAATATTGCCCAAATGCTTTTTTTTTTTTTTTTTTTTGAGTTGGAGTCTCACTCTGTCACCCAGACTGGAGTGCAGTGGCCGCTCCCGGCCACTGCAGCCTCGACCTGCTGGGCTCCGGCGATCCTTCCGCTTCAGCCTTCCAAGTAGCCGGAATTACAGGCATGCGCTACCACGCCCGGCTGATTTTTTGATTTATTGTAGAGATGAGGTCTTGCTGCCTAGGCAGGTCTCAAACCCGCGGGCTCAGGCAATCCGCTCACCTCAGCCTCCCAAAGGCGCGGGATTACAGGCTGAGCCACCGAGCCCGGCTTCCAAATGCTATTTTTAAGTGGCGTTATTTTTATGTGTTGTCTTTTTATGAAATGTTATTTAATTGTCTTATAAAATACTGATTTATATAAGATTTGAATATATCAATCTTTATCTTTGTAACTGAGCTATCACTTCAATATAGGAAATTTATTATTCTTTTCCAGATTTGATCAATACACTGACCCTAGAATATTAAACATATACTTTTTTCTTTATTTCTATGATTATTTTTTGTTGTAAAGTTAGTAGCCAACTTAATTTTTAAAAATTGTTTTCCAAATCAAAACACAAAATTCAATTAACAAGGACCAAGGAAATAAATGATTATTCATATACAAAAATATACAATACAACCAATTAAAATGAAATAGATTTAACTTTGCTGCTATAAAAAGATCTCTGTGATACTGAATGACAAGATAAAATAGTATAAATAACATGATATAATTTGCTTTCAAAAAGTCAAACAACATTTATGATCTTGCATATACACTTTCTGAATCATGCACAAGAAATGATTAATATTATTTTCCTCTGATGTGTAGAGAGTATAACCAGGAAGAGAACAATGATTAGCAGATCTTTATTTTCCACCATGCAACTTCCTTGGGGAGAAAAAAGTTTATCATGACTGTGTTTAGCATTTTTCTACATCACAAAATAATGTAAGGATAATAGAGTTCTTTACTATAAATTGTAGTACAATTTAAAATTGAGGGCTCTGATTTCCATTTATTCTCCTCTCCTTTTATGAATCCATAAGGATTTGTAATCTTCTTTAATGCATAGACACATTTTTTTGTAGGGTCTGAGCATAAAAGAAAGGATGTTTTCTATAATATTCCAAAGTAAAAAGGAATTGGAGTATCCAACTACTTGACTTGGATATCCCTCAGTGTCTACAAGTTAATTAGGAGTCTCACTTATGCTTAGAACCCTGTTCTTTTATATCCTTCAGATCCCATGCTGCCCTACTGCCTTTGTGGCTGAGACTTCCCAGAGAACATCAAAGTCCCCTCAAAAAGTGTTTCTACTTTATATGCATCTCCCACAGTTGCCACATCCTGTAGTGACATGAACAGTGTTAGGTGCCAACACCACATTGGAGACAATTATTTATTTTCATTACTGTGCCAACTGTCATGTGAAACCAGAAGCAACACTATTCATAAATTTTTTAGAAATTCCTTGCAAAAATAATACAAGCACCTCTGTTTCTAGTTCATTTCTGACATCTTGTCAGCAAGTTCTGACACCAAACCACTGATTTATTAGAATCAACAAGCAATAGTTTATACGTACTAGAGAGTCTCAATCAATAGCTGCAGAAAAGTATGGCTAATAACATAGTCATTGCTTCTATTTTACTCTTTTGAGAAGTTTTGCCACTTAGAATATTTGCTTTTTCATGAGTGTTTTTTAGAACAGGTGATTTTCAACACAATGTGATTTAGACTGAGAAAGATGCAAGTTTTCCAACTGAGAAGTTTTTGGGGTTTTTTTTTTTTTTTACTTCATTTTTTAGGTGAAGCTTTAACTGGGAAAAAAAAGAAGGAATAAAGAAAAACAGAAAAGAAGGAAGACAGGAAGGAAGAAAAATCGAATAACCTAGAAGAAATGAGTCAACTTCTTAAAAGAAACAATCTGACAAAACTTACACAAAAAGAAACAAACACTCTAAATAGGCCAATATCTACTAAATAAATTGAATAAAAATATATTAGCTTTCCAAAACAGAAGGAACAAGCTCCAGTTGGCTTCTTGTATATTCTACCAAACATTTAAGGAAGAAATTATAACAATTCTCTACACTCTCTTTTAGAAGCTAGAAGTAAAGTGAATACGTCCTAACTCATTTTGTGCTTCCTAACTCATGCTGAGGCCATATTTATTCAAATAACAAAATCAGACAATATTACAAAAAAAGAAAACTATAGATCAATACATCTCATATACACCAATGCAAAAATTCTCATCAAAACATTAGCAAATCAAACCGTTTGTTTGTGTGTATGTGTGTGTGTGTGTTTCACATCAAAGTGGGATTTACTCAAGTTGTGAAGGTTCGTTCAATAGTTAAAAATCAATGCAATACGTTATATCAATAGGCTAAAAATTAAAATCAATAATATCAACAAATGTAGAAAAGCATATGGCAAAATCCAACACCCAATAATGATAAAAAAGAACTCAAAGCAAACTAGAAATAGAGAGGGATCTCCTCAACTAGTTTTGGGGGTTTTTTAACTTTTAAATTTTTTATTTTAAAATTGTGGGGTACAGTTCAGGGTTAGGTATACAAATATTCAGTCGGGCTCAATGGCTCAGCCTGTAATCCCGTGCTTTGGGAAGCTGAGGTGAGTGGATTGCCTGAGCCTGCAGGTTCGAGACCTGCCTGGGCAACTTGGCGAGACCTCATCTCTACAATAAATCAAAAATTAGCCGGATGTGGTAGCGCGCGCCTGTAATTCTGGCTACTTGGAAGGCTGAGGTGGAAGGATCACCGGAGCCCAGCAGGTCGAGGCTGCGGTGAGACTCCAACTCAAAAAAAAATCAAAAACAAATATTCATTATTTAGGTACCCTTGTTGATGAGGCGTGCCCCCCTTTTCCCAGGCAGATACCCACTACAGTCAGTTCCACCTCCCCACCCCAATCCTCTGCAGTGTTCTGCTACTGTCAATCCATTTCTTATATTATTACAATAGTTGTTCAAGGTCCACTTCTAAGTGAGAACGTGTTATACTCAGTTCTTTGTTTCTCTGAAAGACCAATCAGTATTATAGACTCTAAGTCCATTCAGGTTGCTGCAGAGATCATGATTTCGTTCTTCTTTATGACTGCATAATATTCCATTGTGTATATGTACCACATTTTTTTATCCGGTCCTCTTTTGATGGGCAGCACAGTTGGGTCCGTGTTCTTGCTATTGTGAACAATGCTGTGATAAACATACATGTGCAGGTATCTTTTTTTGTAGAGTGATTTGAGTTCTTCCAGGTATATTCCCAGTAGGGGGATTATGAGGTCATATGGAAGGTCAATTTTAAGAAATTTTAGGAATTGCCACACTGTTTTCTACAGAGGCTGTACCAGTTTACACTCCCACCAACAGTGAAGAAGTGTTCCCTTTTCACCACATCCTCTCCAGGATCTGTTATTTTTTGTTATTGAAGATGGTCATTCTGACTGGATTTAGTTGGTATCTCAGTGTAGTTTTAATTTGCATTTCTTTGATGACTAGTGAGGCTGAACATTTTTCATGTATCTGTTGGCTGCTCCTACGTCATCTTTTGAGAACTATCTATTCATATCTTTTATAATGGAGCTGTTTGTTTTTTTTCTTTTCAGTACGTTTGAGTTCCTTGTAGATCCTAGATGTTAGGCCTTGGTCAGACATACAATTGGCAAATATTTTTCCCAGTCTGTGGGCTGTCTCCCTGCTCTCTTTGGTTTCTCTGACTTTGCAGAAGCTTGTCAGTGTGACGAGGTCCCAATAGTCTATCTTATCTCTTATGGCATGGGCACTTAGGGTTTTGATCAGGAATTGGTTGCCAGTTTCAATTTCCATAAGGGTATCTCCTGCATTTTCTAAGATTCTTATAGTTTGAGGTTATACGTTTAGGTCTTTGATCCATCTAGCATTGATTTTTGTGTATGGTAATAGGTAGGCATGTTGTTTTAATCTTCTACTTGTGGTAGGCATGTTGTTTTAATCTTCTATTTGTGGTCAGACAGTTTTCATAGCACCATTTACTGAATAGGGTCTCCTCTCCCCTGTAGTTTGTCAAAAATGAGTTGTTTGAGAAACTGGTTTGCTTCCAGAATCTCTATCTTGTTCCATTGATCTATATGCCTGTTCTTGTACCAACACCAGACTGTTTTGATTATTGTAGCTTTATAATAAAGTTTAAAGTCTTGGAGTGTGATACCTCCTGCTCTTTTTTTTTTTTTTTTTTTGGCTGAAGATTATTTTGGCTATTCATGATCATTTATGTTTCCATATGGATTCCTGTATTGTTTCTAGGTCTGAGAAGACTGTTGCTGGTAATTTGATGGATATTGCATTAAATCTGTAGATTGCCTTAGGTAGAATGAATATCTTAACAATGTTGATTAATCCAGTTCATGAACATGGAATATTTTTCCACTTGTTTGTATCATCTTTGATTTCTTTGAACAGTGTTTTAGAGTTTTCATTGTAAAGGTCTTTCATGTCTCTGGTTAGGAAAATGTCAAGTTATTTCTTTCTTTCTTTCTTTCTTTCTTTCTTTCTTTTTTTTTTTTTTTTGGCTATTGTGAAGAATTGTGGTTTTCATTTGGGTTTCTGTTTGCTTATTATTGGTGCATAGGAATCCAATTGTCTTTTGTACATTTATTTTATACCCTGAGACTTTGCCAAAGTCCTTTATCAGTGCAAGGAGGTTCTTGACAGATTCTCTTGGGTTTTCAAAGTATAGAATCATGTCATCTGCAAAGAGGAATAACTTGATTTCCTCTTTTCCTATTAGGATACCCCTGATTGCCTTCTCTTCTCTGATTACTCTAACTAGGACTTCTAAAACTATGTTGAACAGGAGGGATGAGCATGGGCATCCTTGTTTTGTTCCAGTTGTAAGGAAAAAGGTTCCAATTTCTGCCTGTATAACAGTATGCTGGCTATGGGTTTCTTGTAGATGGCTCTTACAATTTTGAGGTATGTTTCATCTATACCTAGATGTTCGAGAGTTTTTATCAAGAAAGGGTGCTGGATTTTATCAAAAGCATTTTCTGCATCTAATTATATAATCATGTTGTTTTTGTTATTATGCCTGTTGATGTATTTAATTATGTTTATGATCTTATGAATGTTGAACCAGCCTTGCATCTCGAGGATGAAGCCTACTTGGTCATGATGGATGATTTTTGAGATGTGTTGCTGAATCTGGTTTGCTAGGATCTTGTTGAAAATTTTAATATCTATGTTCATCAAGGATATTGACCTGTAGTTCTCCTTCTTTGTTGGATCTTTACCTGGCTTGAATATCAATGTGATATTAACTTCATAAAATGATTTGGGGAGAGTTCCATCTTTCTCAATTGCCTGGAATACTTTCAATAGAATTGATATCAGTTCCTCCTTGTATGTCTTACAGAATTCTGCTGGAATCCATCTGGTCCAGGTCTGTTTTTGATAGGTGTTTTTCTTATGACATAGTCAATTTTCTGGATTGTTATTGGTCTATTTAGGGTCTCTATTTCTTCTTGTTTCAACCTGGGGAGGTTGTGTGATGTCAGCGAGTCTTCCATTTCCTTTAGGTTTTCAAATTTGTTTCCATACAAATGTACATAGTGGTCTCTGATAATCTTTTGTATTTCTTCAGGGTCAGTTGTGACTTCATCTTTTGTGGTTTTGATTGTGTTTATTTGGGCTTTTTCTCTTTCTTTCTTGGTCAGTCTAGCTAGGGGATCATCAATCTTGTTTATCCTTTTAAAGAGCCAGCTTTTTGTTAGACTGTTAACTTGTGATCTTTCCATTTTCTTCATGTGTGTTTGAAGAGATATGAATTCCCCTCTTACTACTGATTTCATGGCATCCCAGAGGTTTTGGTAAGATGTTTCTTCGTTTTCATTTGTCTCCAGGTATCTTTGAATCTCTGTTTTGATTTCCATGTTGACCCAGGAGTTGCTTAGCATCATGCTGTTTCATGTCCATGTCTTTGTGGGAACTGCGTTGGTGTTGATATTCATTTTTATTCCACTGTGGTCTAAGAAGGTGCATGGCAAAATTTCAACCTTATGAAATTTGTTTATGCTTGATTTATGGCCAAGGATTTGGTTGATCTTAGAGTACATTCCATGAAGTGATGAGTAGAATGTATATTCTGTGGTGGTTGAGTGGAGTGTTCTGTAGGTATCAATTATGTCCATTTGACCAAGAGTCACATTGAGGTTTCAGATCTCCTTGCTGATTTTTTGTCTTGATGATCTGTCTAGGGTTGTGCCTGGGGTATTAAAGTCCCCAGCTATGATAGTGTTAGAGTCAATACCTTTTTTACATTTGCCTAGAAGCTTCTTTATGAAAGGTGGTGCTCCTATGTTGGGTGCATATATGTTTAGGATGGATATTTCTTATTGATGGATTGAACCTTTTATTATTATGTAGTGACCTTCTGTAACTTTTTAATTTTTGACAGTTAGAGAGTATTTTGTCTGATATTAAGATCACAACGCCTGCTTTCTTTTGTGTTCCATTCACCTGAAATTTTGCTTCTTGTCCTCTTACTTTGAGTCTGTGAGTGTCCTTTCTGGTGAGATGAGTGTCTTGGAGACAGTATATTGTTGCCTCATGATATTTTATCCCTTTTTCTATTCTATTCTTTTCAGTGGTGCATTTAGTCCATTCACATTCAGGATAATCATTGAAATGTGGGAGTTTATCCCTGTCATGAGATTTTTATAGAGTTGTTGCTGTTCCTGTTTGTTTGCTGTCTTTCTTTTGATTTTTGGGTTGCGTCATGTGTGCTTTCAATCTTTTTTCTCCACTCTTGTGAAGAAGGTTGTCATGTTTTTTGTTTGTTTGTTTGTTTTTCCCTTTCTTCTGTGTTTAATACTTTCTTAAGTGTTTTTGTAGAGCTGGTCTAGAGACAGCATAATTTACTAGGGATTTAATACCTGGGAAAGATTTTAATTCTCCCTCACTGTTGAAGCTTAGCTTAGCTGGGTAGTTATTCTTGGTTGAAATCGTTTATCTTTGAGAACTTTGAAGATTGGGCTCCAAGCTCTCCTAGCCTGAAGTGTTTCTATAGATAAATCTGCTATTCTAATTGGTCTTCCCTGGTAGGTAGTCTGACCTTTTTCTCTTGCTGCCTTTAGGATTTTTTTCTTTTATACCTACTTTGTTTAGGTGAATTACTATGTGTCTAGGAGTTGGTCTTCTCATTTGTTTTCTCACAGGGGTTCTCTGAATCTCTTGTGTTTGAATGGTTGCATCACTAATGAGATAAACAGAAGCTTTCTTGAATCATGGAATGTTTGTTCCAGGGTGATCTCTCTCTCTCTTTCTGTCTCAGGAAGTCCAATTACTCGAGGTTCAGCTTCTTGAAATAATCACTTATCTCTTGAGGCTTTTGTTCTGTTTTTTTAAGCTTCTTTTCTATGTTTTTGACAGTTGGGGTTAGTTCTATATTTTAGTCTTCAAGCTCTTCTGCTTGGCTAATTCTGCTCTCCATGTTTATCAGTTTGCTATTTATTTCATTAACAGTATTCTTTACTGCTGTTATCTCAGTTATCACCTCCTTCATATTACTCTTTTATCTCTCTACAAATCTATTTATTCTCTCTATTAATGTCTTGATGTCTGCGTTTGTAGTTTGAAACCAGTCATCCTGGGGACTCTTCATTGTTTGTGTTCCAAAGTCTGTTTTCGCTATGTCTGACCACTCAGAGGTCTTTATGAGACCCATATTCTTCTTTTGGTTTTTCTTCACTTATGTAAATCCCCCCCCAACTTTTTTTCCTCTTCTTTAATTCTGTTGTGCAGGGATGATGGGGTTGTTCTTACTTCTGTTTGCACAAACTACTATTCATCCTTATGTGGATCCTCTGGCTTTGTTCAATTATGAAAGTTGAACCGTGTGTTGGGGAACTGTACTTTTTGCAGTTTTGAGATTTAGTTGAGGGGGGAGCTGTGATTCAAAATCTATCTGCAGATCCCAATATCCACCAACAGGTGTATGGGCACCCTGGAACTCACTTCTCACTGCTTTACAATCTGTCCATGCAGTGGGGGTATAGATTTGCTCCCTGAAAAGAAAATGAGGTAAGAAAAAGAAAAAGAATGGAAAAAGGAGGGGGGGGGCGCAAGAAGAAGGTGGAGAGAGAAAAGAATAAGAGGGAAAACAGACAGAAGTGCTGACTAACACATGAAAAGAGACACAAAGACAGAAAAGAGTAAAAAACTAAAACATACAGATAATCATACACAAACCCAAAACAACCTCCCTATTGATGTACTCTTCCCATACACAAACAGGAAGTCTAAATTAAAAAAATCAGTAAAATAACAGAAACAAAGCAACTATGAAAATGTTATCAAAAATAGAAAGAAAGAGAGAAAAAAACTAAAACAAAAAGCAAACAAAAATGAGCAAAACCAACAGATAAAAAATAAAAACAACGACCCAAACTCACTCTGAGGTTGTTCCTGTAAGTCCAATGTCCTTTCAGCTCTGATATCTAGCTCTCAGCGCAAGTTGATAGGGTTGCTCACAGCTTGGGTCAAATTCCCCAGGCCTACTGTGGAAGGAGGTTGGATCAGATCTGGACTCATCTGGCCTGCTGACTGTCAAGTCTGCCACTCAAATCTGACCTGTGTCCTATCCAACATAGGGAAGGGGCTTCTGTCTCTCCCAGTTTGATGAGATTATCTTAGGTCCCAAGTTGGAGGCTGGGTGGAACTGGGAGAAGATGGATGGAGCAATGCAAGTCTCTGCCTGGTCCTGGGACAGAGAAAATGACTGCAGTTGTTTTTTGACTGGGCTTGGGGCTCTTCTCCAGCTCTCCCCATCTTCTCTCTCCACTGAGCAGATCGAGGACTCCAGCTGATTTGGTATAAGAGGTGATGGTGTGGACCAGACGCCAGGTGATGAGAATCAGCTGGATTCAACAGACTCTACTCAGGTGAGTCCCATGAACAGCAGACAATCTTGTGCACCTGCAGCTCAAATCTCAGTGTGGTGGGGGCTTGAAGTCACCTTCAGAGGGGGGCTCTTTGTGCATGAACCCAAGTCTCCCCTCAGATGGACTTTCACTCTCCCACCAGCACACACCTACTCACACAGAGAGTCTTTATGGGCACTTGCTTTTGTGGAGATTCTCACAGTCTGACTTGTCCAGTTGCCATCTTGTCTGAACCACCAGCACTGACTCCTCCTCAACTTGTTAAATAACATCTACAAAAAAAGTTGCAGCAAACATCATATTTGATGAAAACTGAAAATATTTCAACTGTAATTAAAAACAAGGCAAGGATATCCCCTCTCACAACTCCTTTTTGACATTATAGTATATATTCCAGCCAACATAATAAGACAACAAAATGAAGAAAATAGTATACAGATTTGGAAGGAAACAATAAGACTATGTTTGCAGATGGCATGACCATTTCTAAAGACATCCAAAAGAATCATCAACAACAAAAAAGTTCAGGAACCAATAAACAATTAAAGCAAGATTACAGATTACAGGGTTGGTATACAAAAGTCCATCACTTTCCTATATGTCAGCAACAACAAATGAATTTTAAAATTAAAAATACAGTACCATTTATATTGACACTCCTTCCAATGAAATATTTAGTTATAGCTCTAATAAATGTGTGTAAGATCTATATTAAAAAACTATAAAACTCTGATGAAAGATACAAAAGAAGGCTAAATAGAGGGATATTCTATCCTCATGGATAGGAAGATTCATATAGTCAAGGTATCAGTTCTTCCCAATTTAACCTATAGATTCAATGCAATCCCAATCAAAATCCCAACAAGTTATGTTTTGAATATTGACAAACTGATTCTAAAGCTTATATGAAGAGACAAATGACTCAGGAAAGCCAAAAAAATATTGAAAGAGAAAAAGGTAAGGACTGACACCAACCAACTTCAAGAATTACTCTAAAGCTGAAGTAATCAAAACAGAGGGATACTGTCAAAAGAAAAGAGAAATCAATTGAATCCAGAAATAGCCCCACAAAAAGATATTCAGCTGATCCTTGATAAAGGTGCAAAGTCAATATAATGGAACAAATTGCATACAAATAGTGCTAAAACAATTGAATACCCACATTAAAAGAAAAATGTAGACACAGACCTTACATTCTTCCCCAAAGTCAATTATAGACCAAAATGCAAAACTATAAAACTCCTAGATGATAACAGGAGTAAATCTAGGTAACCTTGGGTATGTGGATAACTTCTTGGTTAAAACACCAAAGCCACCATCTATGAAAAAATAATAACCTGAACATCATTAAAGTTAAAAATCTCTGCTCTGCAAAAGACAATGTCAAGAGAATGAGAAGACAAGCCACAGACTGGGAGAAAGTGATTACAAAAGGCATGCTAAATAAGGACCATTCTCAAAAATATATTTACAATGAATGCCTTAAAATCAACAATAAGAAAGCAAACAACCCAATTTAAAAATGAGCCAAAGATCTTAACAGACACCTCACCAAAGAAGATATACAGATGGCAAATAAATATATAAAAATACATTCCACATTATGTATGATGAAAGAAATGCAAATTAAAACAGCAATGAACTACCATTACTTTCCCATTAGAATGACCAAGAGCACACTGATAACACCTAATGATGGTGAGGATGTGAAGCATCAGAAACTATTAGTCACTGCTGGTGAGAATGTGAAATTGTATAGTCATTTTGAAAGACAGTTTGACAGCTCATTACAAAACAAAATATATTTTACTATATGAACTGGTCATTGCTTTCCTTGGTATCAGATCTCCAAAAACTGAAAATGTATGTCCACACAACAACCTATATGACTGCTTATAGCAGTTTCATTCATAATTGCCAAAACTTGAAAGAAATCAAGATGTCCTTTAGTAGATAAATAGATAAGTAAACTGTGGTGCATCCAGACAATGGATCAGCATAAAGGACATTATCCTTGTCATCTTTACATTGGGTAGGCTAAGAAGGAACAGGGAGAGGAAGGGTTGGTCTCGCTATCTCAGGGGTAGCAGAGAGGGAAGAACATCTGCATGTAAGTGAACCCACTTAGTTCAAACACACAGTTGTTTAAGGATCAACTGCGAGTAGCATTCTGGAAAAGAAAAAATTGGGGAAACAGTAAAATGATTAGTGGTTTTCAGGAGTCAGAGTAGGGGAGGAGTGAACAGATGGGGGCACAGAAGTTTTTAGGGCAGCGAAAATACTCTGTATTGTGCTATAATTATATATACATGTCATTATGTATTTGTTTAAACTTATAGAATGTACAACACCAAGAGAGAGCCCTAATGTAATCTTTGTACTGAGGGTGATGATGACATAACAATTTAGGTTCCTAATTTATAACTGCTCTGTTGGAGGTTGTTGATAATTATGAAGGCTATATAGGTGTGCAAAGGCAGAGGACAGGGGACATAGGGAAACCTCTTTACTTTCCATTCAATTTTGCTGAAAATCTAATACTGCTCTCAAATAGTGGGTTATATCCCAGGAATGGAAGGAAGGTTCAATACACGCAAGTCAATAAATATCATCCACCACATAAACAGAATTAAAAACAGAAATCATATGACCATTTCAATAAACACAGAAAAATAATTTGATAAAATACAACATCCCTTCGTGATAAAAACTCTTCACAAAATCAGTATAGAAGGAACATACCTCAAAATAATAAAAGCCATATATGACACAAACCCACAGCCGACATCATAGCGAATGGCCAAAAGTTGAAAGCAATCACCCTCAGAAATGAAACAAGGCATGAATGCCCAGTTTCACCACTCTATTCAATATAATACTGGAAGGCTAGTTAGAACAATAAGGCAAGAGAAAGAAATAAAGCATATCCAAATTGTAAAAGAAAAATAAAACTAATTCTATTTGCCAATGGTAGAATCTTATAACAAGAAAATCCTGAACATTCCTCCAAAAGACTTCTGTGCTTAATAAATGAATTCAGTAAAGTCTCAGTTTACAAAATCAACACACACAAATCAGTAGCAATGCTACACACCAACAATAGCCAAGCTAAGAATTAAATAAAGAACTCAACCCCATTTACAACTGTCAAAAAATGAAAACCCTAGAAATATATTTATCCAAGGAGTTGAAAGATGTCCTTAAAAAGAACTACAAAACACTAATGGAGGATATTGTAGAGGACACAAACAAATTTTCATCAACATTGTTAAAATGACCATACTACCCAAAGTAATCTACAGATTCAATGCAATCCCTGTTAAACTACCAACATCATTTTTCACAGACTTAGAAAAAATAATTGTAAAATACAAATGGCACCAAAAAAAAAAAAAAAGACTAGAATAGCCAAACCAATCCTAAGCAAAAATCTTAAGTTGGAGGCATCACATTACCTGACTTCAAATTATGGAACAAGGGTATAGCAACCGAAATAGCATTATACTTGTACAAGGGCAGACACGTGAACCAATAGAATAGAATAGAGAATTCAGAAAAAACAAAACAAAACAAAACACATATCTATGACCAATTGATCATTGACAAAGCAGGCAAAAACATACATTGTGGGAAAAAATACCCTATTCAACAAAAAATGCTGGGAAAATTGAATGGCTAATGCAGTAAAATGAAACTAAATCCCTATCTCTTACTATATACAACATTCATTGAAGATGGATGAAACTTAAATGTCAGACCTGAAATCCCAAAACGTTCCAGAAGAAAAGCTAGGAAAATCTTCTTTGGACATTATCCTAAGCAAAGAATTTACGGCTAAGACCAAAAAGCAAATGCAGCAAAGACTCACATAAATAAGTGAGACTTAATTACACTGAATAGATTTGCATAACAAGAGAAATAAACAACAGAGAAAATTGACAACCTACATAATGGGAGAAAATATTCACGAGCAATACATCCAACAATATACTGGCATCCAGAATTTACAAAGAACTCAAACGATTCTGAAAAAAAAATAAAATAACCCAATGACACCTGAGCAAAGGACATGAACAGATGTCTCTCAAAAGAAGATAAGCACATAGCCAAGAAATATATGAAAAACTTGATGAAATCACTAATCATCACGGGAAGCAAATTATAATCACATTGAGATATCACCTTACACCAATCAGAGTGGCCATTATTTAAACAGATCAAAAAATGATAGATGTTGATACAGATGCAATGAAAAGGAAATGCTTACTCACTGTTGGCGAGAATGAAAATTAGTACAACTTCTGTGGAAATCAGTATGGAGATTTCTCAAATAACTAAAAGTAGAACTGGCAATCTATCCAGCAATTCCACTACTTGGTATCTACCCAAAGGGAAAGACGCTTTTATTTTATTTTATTTTTGATCCTAATTTTGGAGGTTTATTTCCTCTTTTTTAAAATAAACTTTTAATTTTGAAGATGTGAGTTTCAATTCAGGGTTAGGTATGCAAATGCTCATTATGCAGATACCCTTGTTGATGAGGTGTGCCCCCCTTATCCTGGCAGTTTCCCACTACTACCACTCCTACCCCCCGTTCCTCACCCCCCCACCCCCCACATGGCAGTTTCCCACTGCTGTCAATCCCTTGTTTATAGTATTGCGATAGTTGTTCAAGGTCCGCTTATGAGTGAGAATATGTGATACTCAATTCTTTGTGTCTGTGATAGACCACTCAGTATAGACCACTCTAAGTCTATCAAAGTTGCTGCATAGTTCGTAATTTTGTTCTTCTTTATGGTTGCATAATGCCTTTACCCTCATGTTTATAGCAGAACAATTCACAATTACAAAGGTGTGGCATCAACCTAAATATCCAACAGCTGATTAGTGGATAATGAAAATGTAGTGTGTGTATGTTGAATAGTATTCCATGGATAAAAAAGAAGAAAATAATGTCTTTTGCAGCAACTTGGATAGAATTGGAGATCGTTATCCTAAGTGAAGTAATGTAGAATGGAAAACCAAATACTGCATGTTGTCACTTTTAAGTAGAAGCTAAGCTGAAGGTTTACAAAGCCATACAGAATCATAAAGCACATTGGAAACTCAGAAGAGAGAGGAAGGAAAAGGGAGAGGGAAAAAAAATTACATATGAGGCACAATGTGCAGTAATGGAGATGATGAGTACACTTAAAACCCAGACTTCTATGCCATTATGCAACGCAGTCGTGTAACCAGAACCCAATTGTACCCCTAAAGCTACTGAAATAAATAAAATTTTAAAAAATAAAAATAAACTCTATAATCAACATCATCATCACCACCACCACCACCACCACCACAACTGGAAGGAAGGCAGAAAGGAAGAAATGAAAACAATACTTTTTAAAAATAGAAAAATGTAACAACAGGGGAATGACTAAAGTGTTTGGTTAGTGGATTATAATATAAAAAGGGGACCCCAAAAAACTCCAAAAATACTTTTGAGGGGCTTCCCCCATTAGGTAAGTGGCATCAGAGTATCAGCTAGCATTGTAGGAAGAGGCTGCATTCGGCTTCAGTAAATTTTTTGAGGGGAGATTCTCTCAGCATGTTTGCCCATTTCAAGATGGGTGATTTACAAACACACCCCCCTGCACTGCACTGAGTTCAGCAGTTTTTGACCAAAAAACAGCATGAACTCTATGCTCCATTCTCTCAATTCACCCAGTCTCTCCCTGAACAAATTTTCTTTTGTTTCCCTGGATGAAAAAAGTCCTCAAAGGGAAACATTTTGCTGATGTGGAAGAAGTGAAATAAAAAAAGCAGAAGCACTAAAAGGTATCAAAATCAAACAGTTCAAAAACTGTTTCGAGCAGTGGAAAACGTGACTCAAATGGAGAGTACTTTGAAAGTGACTGAAATTTAAACGTATAAGAATAAATACACAATCTTTAAATAATGAATTCTGGGTTTTTGGTGGTCCCTCTTTGTAGATAGCACTTATATATAATATATATATATATACTTTATGTTAAATAAAAAATATATAAAAATACAAAATTGTGGCTATCCTCTAATTTCAAGTACAGAAGTGTGCATGCATTTGGAGACATGTTAGATACACAGAAAAACAAAGAGTTAGTGTATTAGACAAAAATATCAGTTTAAATGCTTGGAAAGTCATTAAGAAATATTGATATAAGAATACTTAGAGTTTTCAGGTTCGTGGTGAATAAGCAGAATATAAGCTAAAGCCAAATGGAGTGGACCTTATAAAAATTGATTACAAGTCCAGGCGCAGTCATGCCTATACTCCCAACACTTTGGAAGGCCAAGGTGGGAGGATTGCCTGAGTCCGTGAGTTTGAGACTAGCCTGAGCAACTGGGCGAGACCTCATCTCTACAATAAATCAAAAAGTTAGCTGGGCGTGGTGGTACATGCCTGTAGTTCCAGCTACTTGGAAAGCTGAGGTGGAAGGATTGCCTGAGCCCAGCAGGGCAAGCCTGTGGTGGCAGTGAGCGTGCCACTGCACTCCAGCCTGGGTGACAGAGTGAGATTCTGACTCAAAAAAAAAAAGGTATCAAACAAAATATTCTATGTAGGACCTATACAAATTACAAGCTGCTAAATATAAAACTTTGTCATTAAAATATATATTAAAAAGCAAAACAAATCTACAACTGAATAACAAAAGGTTTCTAGAGAAGTTTCTCCAAGTTCGGCAATATATAGACTACTGAGATAATAATAAATTTAAGGCTTCGCACAGCGTTAAATCCCTTTACCCTTTCGCCTTCTGTCAGGTAAGGACACAGCAATAAGGCACTATCTTGAAAACAAAGAGATGGCAGCCCCCACCAGACATGGCATTTGCCAAAAATCCTTGATCCCGAACTGTCCAACCTCCCAAATTGTGAGCAATAAATTTCTTTTGTTTACATATACCCAGTCTAAGATATTTCTTATAGTAGCACAAATGGACTGAGACATTCAAATGCTAATCAATGGATTAATGGATAAACAAGTTGTGGTTCATACAGTCAATGCATATTATTCAATCACAAAAAGGAAAGAAGTACATTATGACACAATGTGGATGAACCCTTGCCTTATGCTATGTAAAAGAAGCCAGACAAAATGTTACATATTGTATGATTTTATTTACATGAAATATTTATTGCAGGTAAATTCATACAGATAGAATGTAGACTATTGGTTGTGAGAGAATGAGGAAGAGAGAAACAGGGAATAACCGCTTAAAGACTGGAATTTCTTTGGAGTGATATAAATAATTCAAAACTATAAAGAGGTAGTGTTTACACAACATCTTGAATGTACTAGATGTCACTAAATCGCAAACTTTAAAATGGCTAAATATGTAAATCCTGCCTCAATTAAAAATAAAGTTTAAAAATAAGTCATAGAAAAAATAAGCATAATTAGGCTAATAGGGCAGAGACTTGCCAAAGATTCATGGTCAAGTGTAATTAGGTTAATAGGGCAGAGACCTGCCAATGTAACTCAGAGACTCATGGTCAAATCTTCTCTCTTGTAATTATAGTAAATCAAAATTAGTTTTGCTTAAGCTAATCCAAAAAAGGTGCCCTTTTGTCTCATAAGATATAATCCCCAGCATTTAGGAAATCTTACTACAATTTCATGTTCTAAGAGCTCATTCTAAGACTAGCAATAGACTTGTCAAAAAAAAAATTCACATCTTTGAGCTTGAATAATTCTTTTGTTTTATTTTGCTCTGTTCTTTCATTAGATAATAATTAGCTAGGAAAGAAAAAAACTGCAAAAATGCAAAAGAAAATGTTGGTTAGCTTACCACTACTCTGTCAGGTCATTTCGTATGCTATTGCTGTTTCCTGTGCCAAGAAGGGCTTATTTCAATTTGCTAAAAGCAAGAAAAACTGTAACATCATGGTCTTTATCCAAATAACTTTAAAAAAAAAAAAACCTTTGAGTAATAATTTAAAAGTGACAAAAACGACTAAGACAAAAAATACTCTGTTTTCTTTGCCAATTTGGTAAAGCAAAAGGGAATAAAAACATACCCTAATTTGTCAGAATTTACAGTTTATTGTTTTACAATGGGCAGATATTGATAACCATTAAGAATAATCAACTTTAAACATCCAATTTAATCACTGAAATTATTTTATTTTTATTTTTTTGGCAGATGCAGGAATCTCTCAAAGAATAGAGTGAAGAGTAGTTTGGACAGTTCAGTTTCACTGAAGAATGTACTCGACCTGCATTAATTCAACTCCATGAAAGCAATTTTGATGTTCTGTCAAAGTTAAAGTTTTTCTCAGCAGGGGAAGAATTCTTGACATATTTATGATTTTTTTCTGTTTATTTGTAAAAAACAAAAGTTGGTTTAGCTAAGAGGTTATGTCCTTTTAACAGAGCAGTTTTGGGCAGATTAATATGAGGTAGCCCAGAAAACTGAAAATTGTTATTTATGTTTAATTGATACTTAATTTTGTACATATTGTGGGATGCATGTGATATTTTGATACATGTATAGAATGTGTAATGATCAAGTAAGGATATTTAGGACATTCTTCACATCAAACATTTATTATCTCTTTGTGTTGGGAATATTTTAAATCTTCTCTTCTAACTATTTTAAAGTACACAATGCATTATTGTAAGCTATAGTCACCTACTGTGCTATGGAAAATTAGAACTCATTCCTTTTGTTTAACTATATGTCTGTACTCATTAACCTGCCTCTCTTCATCTCCAATCTATCATCCCCAAAACGTTCCCTTTCCAGACTTTGGTAACTATTATTCTACTCGCCTTCACAAATTAACTTTTTTAGCTCCCATATAACAAAATGTGTGATATTTGTCTTTCTGTTCCTGGTTTACTTCACTTAACAGAATGACTTCCATCTATGATGCTGCAAATGACAGGATTTTGTGGGTTGTGTTTATGATTGAAGGTGTATATATACCACTTTTTCTGTAACCATTCATCCATTAATGGACACATAGGTTGATTCTCTATCTTTGCTGTGATGAATAATGTGAATAATGCTACAATAAACATGATAGTGCAAGATAAATAAACATGGTATTTATTAAATATCCAGTAGTGGGATTGCTAGATGGTATGGTAGTTCTATTTTTAATTTTTTGATAAATCTCCAAGTTAAGTGTAGATTGTGTATGTATACCATTGTGTGTATAGGGCTGACAATTAAATTCTCGAACTTGCTGCCACGAACTTTACATTGGTAGCACTGTATAAACAACTCAGTAAGGTTTCATAACCTTGGTATATCAGTGTCTCACAGCTGTGTTCATGTCAACATGTGCTGGTGTCTTGCTGAGTGGTGTTCATTATTGTTGTTGCATGTTTCTATATGCCGTTGCAAGAACATTGGGGCTTGAATTAGAGCAACAAACAAACATTAAATTTCTTGTTAAACTTGGCAAGAGTGGAAGCGAAATCAGGACATGTTAGTCCAAGTTTATGGGAATAATTGCATGAAGAGAACAGCAGTATATAAATGGATTAAACATTTTTCTGAGGGGAAAGAAAGTAGCACTGATGAAGAGGAGTCAGGACAACCAGTAATGAGCAGAACTGATGAAAAACATTACAAAAATGTGTCTAATTGTGCATCAAAATCATTGGCTGACTGCAAAAAGTATAGCAGACCTATATATATATATCAGGAGGAAAATCTTAACTGAAAATCTTGGCATGAGAAAAATGTATGCAAAAATGGTCCCAAAGGAGCCCTTGCATCATAACGCACCAGCTGAACAGCACTGACTGTGAGGGGATTTTCAACCAGTAAACAAATGACTGTATTGGAACATCCTCCCTACTCATCTGATCTGGCCCCCAGTGCCTTTTTCTTAACCCCAAAATACAGGAAATTTTGAAAGGAAAACATTTGATAACATTCAGACATCAAGGGTAATATGATGGCAACTCTAATGGACGTTCCAGAAAAAGAGTCCCAAAATTTATTTGACTGGTGGACTAGGCTCTGGCATCAGTGCATATCTTCCCAAGGAGAGTACTTTGAAGGTGACCTTAGTGATATTCAGAAATGAGGAATGTAGCACTTTTTCTAGGATGAGTTCGCAAACCAAATTGTCAATCTTCTTATATATACCACATTTTCTTTATCCATTCATCATTAGTGGACACTTCATTTGAATCTCTATCTTTCCTATTGTGAATAATGCTACAATAAGCATGGTAGTGCAGGATAAATAAACATGGTGGATAAATACCCAGTAGTTGGATTGCTAGATGGTTTGGTAGCTCAATTTTTAATTTTTTGAGAAATCTCCAGGTTAAATATAGATTGACAAAAATTTGAAAAGCTTTTTTTGCAATAATATCACAAGTCATGTATTCCTTGTTCTATCATTCAAAAATACCAATGTCTATTCTACTTTCTGGTTATGTTGTCATTTTGTAAATTCAATTTCAATCTAGTATAAGACTAACTCTGTGGTAAACATCTCTCTCTCTCTCTCTCTCTCACACACACACACACACACACACACACACACACACACACACACGTTAGTCTCAAATTTTGAGATAAATCCCAGAATTACAGGTTAAAGACATTTGGATATATTGGTTGATAACCTTTCTGTTGCCAATGAAAAATGAACAAACAAACAAGCAAATTGAAGAATTCAATGGCCCATGTAAGTCAACATTTTAGGGGTAAAATTTATTTTAGATGTTTTTTTCAACCCAAATTAAAACAATGCCACCAGAATCCAACTCTCAGCTTTTCTTATTCTAATTTGTTGGCTCCATTCACAGTCTCACTGTGGTAAATAGAAGACCTGAAATTGAATCTCAATTGACCTGATATAGGCTGTGCTATCTCTGAACCAACCACTATCTAGAGGACTCTCAGCTCACTGTAAATTTATCAGCTGAGAGTGGGGAAAGGGCAGCTTCCCAAAAGAAAATCAGGGCAGAGTACTTAAAGGCAGAAGTAAAAAAAAACAAATGTCCATTACATAATTGCTTTCTCACGTTTAGAAAACACTGGGCACTAATATAAACCTATTGTCAATATGATAGTGAAAAATAGTAACTTTTACATTTTAATTTGTATTTTTAAAATTATCTATTGCTATTTAGAATGTTTTAATTTTTCTTTTTCCAACTGCCTATTCTTGTCCTTTGTTCAGTTGTGGTTAAGGTGCTTGGGTTTTTTCATTTGTCTGTTTTTCCTGCCATTCATGCTTTGGGTGTCTTTTGTTTTTGTGTTTCTGATATTCGGTATCAGGAAGCTATCTGACAATTGCTTAATTTTATTCATTTGTAGCAACTTAGTCTTGCACTTTGGTCAAGAATCTCATAAGATTTATTTTCCTTGAATTAAAAATCTTTTGTAAAGATATATCCAGTTTTTTGCTTTGCTTTTGTTTTGGCTTGAACATTTTTCTCACCCCAGTAATTTTGCTTGGTACCTATTAAAATTTTTTGATCTGCAAGCAGAAGTAAATATTCAGGATGTTTCCTCCTACTCTAGCCTCACCCTACTCTTGTGTCTCTGAATATTTGTATTATTTCATTTATAAATTTTTGTCTTAATAAGAACCAGTTAGATGGGTAGATAGCATCTCCATCGTCTTCTCTTGGTATAAGAATATGCTCCTGATTATTTTTGTCTTTAACTCTTCCCTGAATTCACAGCAAGTGTATCATTTTTGCTCTTCATACCAGTCACCCAGTTTCTACAGACTTAATTCAGCCCTCTTCTGTCTTGCATTTATTTAAAAACCATAATTACATTTTTACAAAAGATATTCTTTTCTTAGCCTATTTTAAGATTAATTTCTTTTTTGCATACTACCTTTATTTTGCAGAAAATGTTTCCTGCTGATTTTTTGGGCTATTTTGTCAAAGGGAGCATATTAAACAGTCGTAAGTTTAACAATATAAGAGCATAGCTACATATGATCAAAATAAACATATTCTAGTGGGCAGAGCCATAAAATTTCCAATCCAGCTACAATCTACTGTCCTCAAGTAAGATTTTATTTTGTCTTTAAGAGTTCAACCTTAACTACTCAAAAGCAACAAGGAAGAACAAAAGTGAGCTTTTCATCTCTCTAAAGTGGGACCAGTGGCGTTGACAAACTCTGGTGTGCCGTAAGCATATGCTGTATGAGGAAAAAAAATAAAGTTTCTAGACCCTGACAAACAATTTTTTAACGTGAATCATGAGGAATTGGCCAACTGTGTTCTTTCCATACTTGGATTCACCTGTATGCCACTCGATACAAGACTGTTAAAGCAGATGAGAGCAAGGGACGGTGGGAATCTTGATAAAGAGCAGAACAAGTGATCCTCCTCTAATTTTAAAATGTAGTTAGCAAGACTTTATGTCCTTCCTTGAACCATGAGACTGCCATCCTGTTCTTGGGAGTTCGATCCAAACCACATGGTTGCCACAACGCAAAGTCACATGGAAGGTGGCAACACGGGCATCCTTGTGGCTAAGAGGAGGCCTTGGGCCTCAGTGTCCTACTGGCTGTTGGGAATGTCTGTGGCCATGGCAGCCCCTTCGTACAGCTGGGTTCCTGCAGGTGAGGGAGGTCTAGGGTGTGCCTCAGAAAAACGGGCCTCCAACCTGTAGGGCGCCCCCGTTTCCTGGGAGCACGCAGTGATGGCTTGGTTCTCACAGACCAGAGACTGGGGTACTGACTGGAGCTGGCGGCTGGTTTGGTGCTGTGACACATGGGGACCATGCAGGTGTGGTCAGGCATTCCCAGGCTAGAGCAGTTGTGGGAAAAGCGGGAGTTGCAGTCTGGACAAACTTGCCTATGAATTTTTGGAATAGGTTGGAGAATTGGCTGGAGACTGGCAAAGACCCGTGGCTCCTCAGGATCGGGTACCTGTCACAGTAGTGCGTGGAGGGGAGGGATAGGGCTGCTCTGGACTGAGGGTGAGGTTGGCAGGTGGAGACAGGTACTGGTTTCAGCAATGAGACACCTCCCTGATGGGGTGTATCCAGGCTGCCGGCCGTCTCGTCTTCTTCCATCATGTCTCTATGATCGCTCCTTTCTTTTGCATCAAGGAAAGCTTTTGCAAATGGATTGTATTTAATTTTGAGAGTTGTGATCTCCTTGTTCTGATAGCCCGTCACAGTTAGGAACTGGGTATCGGGAAAGCAATGGCTGGTGACCAAGCACTGGGGACCCCCCGACTCTCACGATGTGGATCCAGGGATGCTATTTACGCAAGAAGCTTAACACCATCCGGCCCCCTCCACTGAGTTTGTTGGTGACTTGTCATTGCTAAAGGAGATCGGCGCCTTTACCCAGTGAGCCCTGGAGGTGGGCAAGTCTGGGTGGACGTGACGTGGACGCTGCTGGGTGCCTGCGGCTCTGGCTTGCCTCGGTGCACCCACTTTTCGTTCAGGCACTTCCAGCAATGGCTGTAGACCGCCACGTAGATCAGCTGGAAGGAGTATACGGCCTTGGAGTCCAGGGCCGACACGTTCCCTTCAGCGCCGGGAACGTCCTGCAGTTTTTGATGATCATCATCTCAATAGCGAGCTCCTTGAATGGCAGCCACATTCGCCATCCTCCAGTCCCACCTGCAGCTCGCCCTCCTTGGAGTAACCCTTCTCTCTGTTCGCCTGCAGCTGGCTCTACACGGCGCTCAGCCGTTGGTCCACTCGGTACTGCAGGCTCTTCCTCTCACCCTCAGTGCCAAGAGAGCCCATCTTCACCCTTCCTGGCCTCCGCATCTCCAAAAAGGGGCTGCTCCCGCCCAGACCCAAAACGGCGCGCCAGAGTCCCAAGACAGACCCGGGGTGCGGGGGTGGGGACGAACCAAGGGCCGAGATGGGGGTGGAGGACACGGGAGAGAGGGGTCTGGGGGAGGTTATTCAGCTTGAACTCTGGCAAGGGGCGAGTAAGGTAAGTCTCTGGTTTGGGGATTAATTCCTGTATCTGCTTATCTCCTTCCTATCCCCTTTGCCATCTCCCTCTTTTTACATCAGCTTTCTTTTTTATTACTCATATGAACCACATTTCTGTGAATTTCATCAAAAGTTAAAAGCATATTCCACCAAATATACTGTTCTCTTTTCTCTTCCTTTATGTTCTGGAGCCTTCTATTTTTCGTATAATGTATTTAGCCTGAAACTATGCAAAGCAGAATTTTCCTTAAAATCAAGATAAGAGGATTTTGTCATATACCTTTACTTTACTTTAAAATTTTACTTTACTTTAAAATTGTCCATTGGGACAATTTTAGAGATCTTGTTTAAGGATGTAAACTCAAGTAATTGTTACATAACTTTGAAAAAGTACACTGGGAACTATGTGGAAGGACCCAGGACAATGGGAAAAGATGGACTGGGAAGCTAACATTGCTCAGTTTTGTCTGTTGTAAGGCTGGTCACACTACTTGTATAGAAGTGGCACTGATGCTTTTTTCATCTTTAAAAACTTATCAGTGGGCATAGTTCACTGTGATGAATGCCACTCCCATAGGACAATTGCCTGCCCCAGGGACCCAGTCTCTTTCCAGTTAGGGTTGACAATTACTCAATGATATCAAAGATAATATCATGAACTTGTAGAACAAACGCTTCTAGAGTTGTCATCATGATCATTGTAGTGGTTTCTTAATACAGGTTGGCATCTTGAGGCTGATCTATTATAACATGACCCTTAACTTACAATATATATGAATAGTAAATCAATTAAAGGAGAGTCAATGATGATCCTGCCATTCTCCCATCTTCTTACTCTAGTTTTTACCCCCAAAATATGTATTATATCTGAAACTCTTTACATGTGTAGGGTCTCAAAAAATGATACCCCATACATTTGGTGTTTTGACATGTTGAACTAAAATTGGAAGGCCTTAGAATCTGCTATTAAACCAAGTTCTCTCTCTGACCTTCCCACCAGTTCCCATTCTCTGTGATCATCTTTCTTTCCCAAAGCACCAACAGAGATTCTCTCTGGAATTTTCTTATCTGACTATAGAAGCTTCTTCCCAAAAGAAATGCAATTGTCTTAAGATCCACTTCCTAGAAATCTCACCAAGTAACCAGGAAAGACTTACCACTGGAGAAGAGAAGAGAATGGAAGTTGTCACAAAGCCTGGACAGATATTTTATCTCATCTTATGAGGACGACTCCAAAAGATTTTCCAGGAGACGTTATCCATATAATAAGACAAATTTTTTCACAGTGAATTTCTGCCCCTCACATTCCCCCACCTTCTCTCCCAGATCTCAGAAAAACTTTGTCCCAGAAAATGATTCCTGATCTCATTCATTTCCCATATAAATTACTTACTACCCCTCTAAAATTGTTTATAACCTCCATTTCCCCACTCCCCTCTTACCTAAGAAGAATGTATAAAAGTCTCAAGCATTTGGTCTTTGAGTCTCATATTTGCAGGACTCTCGTGTCAATGTGTGTATTAATAAATCTGTCTTTTTCTCCTGTTCATTCATTTCATTGATTTCAATGAACCTTGGGGTAGTTGAAGATGAATCTTTCCTTTGCCCCTGCACATTTATGCCTCTTTAACACTGTTGGCGTGGATAAAAATTAGAACAGTATAGAGGACAATCGGCAATATCTATTAAATTCTAAAATGGAATTTATGTTGATTCATTGATTCTACTTTTAAGAATATGCACGGGGTGCATTATTAACTCATTCTAATATTATTTGTATTGGCAAAATCTCAGAAGCATCCTAAGTGTTTATTAGTAGGATTCAGGTAGACTGATCAGGATATAATCACAGAAAAGTATAATAAGCATCTGTTAAAAGGCACACGATAAAAGATAATGGAAAATATAAACACTATATATAGTGCCAAATATTTTTAAGAGATTTACAAAAACAATAATAAAATGCTATGTGTATAAATGTATGAGACATAGTAGATATATAAGTCTTGAAACCCCAAACTGACCACCGATTGTGAATAAGTAATGAATAGGAGAGTTTGGGAATATTTGCTCTTAATAACATACAATTCTTTTAAAATAATTTTTCTTTGCTTTTATAAACTTATCAAAGAAAGAGACTGTCTAGATGTTATAATTGATTATTATTAGACTAGTCTAGACTATATTCCTTACAATCTCCTATTGTCCTAACTGCCCTCCATCAACTATTTAAGCTAAACACTTACCCCACTTAAGATCTATAAAATGAACCTTATTCTAATAATATAAAATTATAAAATAATTTTCCCCCTACTCTTTATAGGTCTTAGCTGGAACCCTTGTAACAAAAGACAGATTCACAGAAGAAAAAAAACACAACAACACAAGTTTACTACCACATATTCTTCATGAATACATGGGAGATACCCAGGGAAAAATGAATAATTCTTAAGAGGTGGCTCAGAATTCAGGCTCAAGTACCACTGAGTTAAAGAGAAAGATGTGGAGGAGAGCAAATGACCAGGATAAGTACCTGTAAACACCATGAATTGTGTTATGCAGATTTAAACTGGTGGCTTTCCCATAGATTCCCATCTAGGTCTCTAGTGATTTAGTCCTCCTTCTCTTCCTGGTACAGAGAGGAAGATAACTCCTACAAATGGAAATGTTCTTATAGATGCAAATTTTTCTTACGAAAGAGTAGTTTCCACTTTGTTTTCAGAAATTCTCTGGTGTCCACGTCTGATATATTTCAAAATACTCATCTCAAAATAATTCTTATGCCAAAAAAGGAATATTTGGGGTTGGTATATTCTAGTCTTCTATGGCACCTTATATTGCTCTCTACTGCTCTTTAGTTTATCACCAGGTAGAAATTAAGAATGATGCTTGGATCAAAGATTTCTCAGTTACCCCTCTGAATATCTACCACATCCTGTGTAGAGCGATTGCCCAGTAAATGTTTATAAACCGATAATTTAGTTAGAAAAATTACTTTGACTTCACAAGTATTTTTGTGTTTATAGGTTCCCTTTGTATACTGGCACTTTTCCCACAGACAACATGGCAATTAGCCACCACTTTTTAATATTATTTTCTCTGTTCAAAATAATTAACTTCAAAATAATTTTCTCTGTTCAAAATAATTAACTTCAAGAATTAAAGTAGATTTTAGTCACAATTTTTATAATATACTAAGTCTACTTGTGGACATTTTCCCCATCTTCACACCTTACATTTACTACTATAGAACTCATAGTATGTCTTTTTATGCTTTCTTTTCTTTTTTTTTTTTTTTTTGAGTTGGAGTCTCACTCTGTCACCCAGACTGGAGTGCAGTGGCCGCTTCCGGCCACCACAGCCTCGACCTGCTGGGCTCCGGCGATCCTTCCGCCTCAGCCTTCCAAGTAGCCGGAAATACAGGCATGCACTACCATGCCCGGCTGATTTTTTGATTTATTGTAGATATGAGGTCTCGCTGCCCAGGCGGGTCTCGAACCCGCGGGCTCAGGCAATCCACTCACCTCAGCCTCCCAAAGGCGCGGGATTACAGGCTGAGCCACCGAGCCCGGCTGTCTTTTTATGCTTTCAATGGCTTTTATGCCAGCCTGGGTATTGAAGTGGTTTCCTGTACTACTATAAAAGCTTTTCTAACTTTTTTTTTTCCTGGCCCACTCATCTTTTTCTGTAAAGCCAGTGTGATGGCCTCCCATTGTGCTGCTGTGTTTATTTCAACACTCATATAAGAACAATCAATAAGATAAAAGAAAACACATCATATGAAATTTTCTTTCGAGTTTAAAGAACATGCCTGGACACTCACCAAAAGAAATCCTTTTCCCAATGGAAGAATACATTTATTATCTTCTTTCTAAGGCTTTGTCTCTAACCTAAAATATTGTTTGAGCAATGTCAGTTCATCTCTGTTACAATTTTGAGTCATTTAGTTTCCACAAATCCTAATGTATAGCTAAGCCAATGGAATACCAAGGAGGCTATTCTTCTGGACGCAATATTCTGTTATTCTCTGTTGGGTGTTTAACTTTCACTAAAGGTAAGTAGAATCGATGAGAATGCATAAATTCAAAGCATACAAGCTTAAAAGCTGATCCTTTACTCATTGATATGGAGCTAGAAACAACCATATAAGCACAATGTCTGTCAACTTATCTTAAGTCTCCTTTGTATAATTATTCCTTTGAACTTACACATGTGAAATATAGGCAGATTTAATAAAATGTATTTATCAACAAGGTCAAAAAATGAAAAGCTTTGCCAACTACCTTATACATCAGACTATACAAGTATATAATCTTAGAGTAAAACGTTAAATGCTTATATTGAGTCAATTCAACTTCAGAAAAAAAAATTTAATTCTTTAATATTATGTAACTGGTAAAAATGTTATACTGCAGCAGTGGTTAGAAGTCAACATTAGAAAAGCTCTAATTTCGATCAAGTCTTTTGGAAATAAATGAATAAACCCAGCACTTTTGAAAAAATTACTCCTAAAATGTTACAGAATTAATGTTTGATGCCAAATTAAACTCAGGATTTCTTTGTCAGAGACAAGGCGCTGGTATGCATATGGATGTCCTTCTGATGAGAAGATTCAACTTATCTTCTTCATTAACAACAGTGCCCTTTTAATGATTAAGTGATTTTGATAGTTTAATGAATTTCCAGAATTTGACTTTATTTCCAGAAAACCAATGATTAAGACTAAGAAAACAAATAAAGAGTTCATCTTGGCAACAGTAACAATTCTGACAGTTTGAGAATTACCAAGGTCAATTACCCCCCTTATATCCTGTGCAACAATAAATGACAAATATTTGTAGATATCTGGAAAACAACTTTTGCTGCAATCTATCTAGATGTCACTTTGGAAAATTCTTGTATTTTAGAATCAAAAGAATTTATTGTGAGTAGGATGACTGTACAATTTGGTATCACAAACCAGGACACTTTGAGAGTGAAAGAAGCACTATTAATGATTATACCAAGACAACAAGGGCTAGCTAGGTGGTCCCAGACAAACTGGGTCACATTTACCAGGTAATGTGCCGTCAAAAATCAAATTTGAGAAAATAAGTGATGCTGGAATTTTCTGTGTCACTGGATATTGAAAACGATGAGTTATCAATAAATCATTTGCCAATGTGAACAGCAAAGGTTATGGGGACTCATAGTGTTAGAAAATAAAACATGAGAAATTGTTTGTTTGTTTGTTTGCTTGTTTGTTGAGTTGGAGTCTCACTCTGTCGCCCAGACTGGAGTGCAGTAGCCACTCCCGGCCACCGCAGCCTCGAGCTGCTGGGCTCCGGCGATCCTTCTGCCTCAGCCTTCCAAGTGACTGGAACGACAGGCGCGCACTACCACACCTGGCTAATTTTTTGATTTATTGTAGAGATGAGGTCTCGCCAAGTTGCCCAGGCAGATCTCGAACCCGCGGGCTCAGGCACTCCACTCACCTCAGCCTCCCAAGGCGCGATATTACAGACTGAGCCACCGAGCCTGGCTTGAGAAATCTTTCACAATTATTTTAATCACCTATATTGGGGCTATTGGATCATGTATTTGTTTCATGAATGCAAAGAAAAGATATCATTTAACTTCCAAAAACATGTGAGCTCATCTAGCATTTCATACATTAGCATATTTGATGTGATTACATGTTTATTAAAAAAACAGACATATTATTTTCTACAATGCTATGTGAAATACTATAATAATAACAAAGGCATCACACAGTGCAGTCTCCTGTCTAAGACATGTGGATGGATATGTGAGAAGAAACAAAGATGAAGGAAGTAGGCATTAAAAATTTATATTTTCATCCTTGAAAACTTTTTTTTTTAAAGAGCATAATGTCAAGAGTAAAAATACACATGAACTTAGAAATCAGTGACTCCAATAAAATACTAACTTTGTTAATGTACTTCAATGTTTCTCTTCTCTGGAATTTAAAAACCTTAATCAGAAGTTTGACTTTTTTTTGGTTGTAACATATTGCAAAAAGGGTCACTAAACAAATCTTTACCTTGAGTCCTGTGGGCCAAGAGTTGACTTGTACTTGGTCTTATAAGTACTGTGGCAGCCATAGAGAGAATTTGATGAATCATTTTTATTTTCATTTTCTTTTTTTTTAAGCCTCCCTTTCTTCTTTCTTTCTTTCTTTCTTTTTTTTAACCAAATGCATTGCTATGGAAGTCAGTAGAAAAACAATTCCTTGTGTGCAATTGTCATGTCCTCAGTGTAAGGGGCAGTTTTCAGAATAATTGCTTGAGATGCCAGTCACATATTATGGGGCCCCAATGTTTGATGAAACTTTCTACTGTTAAATTACAACTGAAGTTTAAAATGTGACTCAGAGGCTCTGTGTAATGAATTTTGAATGTCAATTTTATGAGTCTTTCTGAAGTACACCACATGAATTTTTAAATTGCCCTTTAGGTCTATCAAAAACAAACAAAACCAAAAAACAGCATTTTAAAATCCTAGTACTAAATATCAGAGGCTGACACAGACATTATTCATCGTATTAAAAAAAATGCATTATGATTTCAAGCACTGTCACCGCTAAGCACACAGTCACGTCAAAGACCCAAATGCTTAGCACAAAATAAAAACTGACCACACCAAATCAGTGTTTCAAATAATCAGATGAGAATATCATTTTAAAATACAGTTAAGTGACTTTAATGTTTAATAAAAGTGATATCTTCAGTTTCATGAGAAAATATAGATTACTTGCAAAATTATGTTAGGATGAATGACTAACCATTTGGAGGAGAAAAAAGTTAGAATCACACTTTAATTATACATAAAAAATGTTAAAGTAGTAGGTAAAAATTGATATGAATAGGGATGCTGTAACATTGAGTTGTGAAAGGACTTTGTAAGTATGACTTGTAAATCAGACAATACAAATTATTCAGTAGAAGTAGACTATTTTATGTTAATCAGGAAAAACATATACCCATTTGTGCATGTGTGTATACATAGCTAAAAATTAATTAAGTTTATAATTTCCTGATGGAAGTTTCTACTAATACATTTGTGTTTCTTCTTAACATTTCAATGCTATCATAATCATTATAATCTACAATTACAGGTATAAATTGTTAACAGTTTATTTATATTGCATACTTTTATTTGAAATAAAAGTTTTATTTTGAAGAAATTTCAGACCTACAAACAAATTGAAACAATATTATAATTAATTCCTTCATACTATTTGAGATACAGAGTTCTGAAAGAACTCTGAAAAATTTTTTTTTAATTTTTTTTTAGAATTTGTGTGTATGTGTGTTGGAGTCTCACTCCGTCACCCAGGCTAGAGTACAGTGGCACACTCCCAGCCACCGCAGCCTCACCCTGCTGTGCTCCAGTGATCCTTCCACCTCAGCCTTCCAAGTAGCTGGAACTACAGGTGCGTGCTACCATGCCTGGCTAATTTTTGATTATTGTAGAGACGAGGTCTTGCCACGTTGCCCGGGCAGGTCTCGAACCCATAGGCTCAGGCATCTGATACATTTTATTGTGGAAGGTCACACAGGAAAAAGATCTGGAATTTGGTGTGCCCATTCCCCCCTGGTTGTCACTGTTTCTAGAACTATTTAGAGTTTAGAGTTAGGAAACAGGGGGTAGTTATTCCTTTTATAACTTTCTATTTTTAATTATCTTAAGTAGCTAATAGTTGTACATATTTATGGAGTAAATATGATATTTTAATAAAGTAATACAATATGTAACATCAAGGTAATTGAGGTGTTTATTCTTAAATCATTATTTCTTACTGGTACCTCTTCTTATCACCCAATATCAGTATCACAATATTACCTCTTACTGACCCTGTTCTGTATTCTTTCTGTTACAATGAAATCTCTGCCTTCCCAAAACAGGAATGAATGTTCCCAATTCCATAATATATACAAATATTTTCGAGTTCTTACATTTATACTACTATCAGCAACATATTAAGAGAAGTCTGATATTTCTTTGCAATTAGTTTTTTCTTTAAACTGAGTGAAAAGCATGAAAGTATTCTAATCAAATGTTGCTGATATTGTTATTTTCTTAAATACATTCACTTTTTTTGTTATTATATCGTCATTGTTCGATTTTGTTTATATTCAGATTTAGGCATTTTTCCTTCCTTGTTAACATAATTTTAATTTGTGGATATATAGAACAATAATATTTTAAAATTCAAAGCTATTCTATGCAGGAAAAACAGTAACATTTGTTCTTCACACATCACTATGTTCACACTGACACCTCTATCACAAAAGACAGGCTAACAAGATAAAAGCATAAAATATTTACTTAATCAAAGTTTTATGTGATGTGGTCTTCAGAAATGAAAACCTAAAGACCCAGAGAAAACTGTACATTTTTATGCTAAGTCTGACAAAATAAGTGGATACTTGTGGAGAAACATGATTGAACAAAAAGGGGTATGACCTAGTTGTAATAGACTGGGTGGAACTCAGCAAAATCCGTTTGTTCACATTCTCCTTGGCCACTGTATATAGCACTTCTTTCCCGTAGTAATGGAGCAGTACACCCACATGAAAGTCTTATGTCTTATTTTCAGGAAAGGTAGGTCAGAGAATAAGCTTTCTGGAGTTTACAACTTGCTTTGGGGCAGACAGGAGGAAAGGAAAATATCAGAGAGACTTTCTTGCTCTCTGAGGCCCACCTGTCTCCTTCAGTTTAAAAATATTCACCATGCCAAGGTGTCATACTTTGGGTGTCTGTTCTTAGCCCCAACAATGCCGAAAGTTATAATCAGAGAAGTATCACTCCCTTCAATCTTTCCACTCTGTTACCTTCCACCCTCCCCCAAAGATAACAAAGTAAACCATTGGTTTCAGGTGTGTCCCTTTTCTGTTTCTGTCGACAAAATCAGCAAATACATGTTCATACTTTTATTTATTTATTTATTTACTTATTGTTTTTTTGGGTTTTGTTTTGTTTTGTTTTTTTAGTTGGAGTCTCACTGTTGCCCAGACTGGAGTTCAGTGGTCACTCCCAGCCCCCGCAGCCTCAACCTGCTGGGTTCCGGCAATGCTTCTGCCTCAGTCTTCCGAGTAGCCGGAATTACAGGCATGCGCTACCACACCTGAATGATTTTTTGATTTATTGTAGAGATGGGGTCTCGCTGCCCAGATGGGTCTCGAACCCGTGGGCTCGGACAATCTACTCACCTCAGGCTCCCAAAGGCGCGGGATTATAGACTGAGCCACCAAGCCTGGCTCATGTTCATACTTTTAAATCCTCTCATTCCTTACACAAAATAGAATATATATACATCATACATTTTGTTTTTTCAACTTAATGAAATACTTGGAAATCTCTTCATATAAGTCCATAGAGATCATCTTCATTCTTCTACAGCTAAATATATTCCATTATGTAGATGCTCATTCAACTAATTGCAGAATAGGAAATTTTCAACAACTGAAATGTTACAATTCTCATTTTTAGACTTTTTTCCCCCGACAATGTTTTTGTATGATTGTAGCTTTCTTTTATTTCCTTTTCAATTTCTGAACAGTGTGAGAATTTGGAGTTTCAGCATTCTTACTTCAGAAGTAATCACTTCCATCTGTAAGATGGATGCAGTTTCTTTGCTAGGTGACATATTTTGGTTGTGGAGAGAGTGTTGTGAGTTTTGATATTCTCTCTTGCTCCTGTGTGATTGTGATTTTCCACTTCCTTCTTCGTTTCCATCATATTTTCAACAGTGGCTTTTTCCTTTTCATTCATTACTCTCCCAGGAAAAAATTCCTTTCTGAGACTGCCTACTTCAGTTCTTTCCATTTTTAGACACGCTTTCAAGATTTTCCTCTATAGCCAGTGTTGTTATTCAAACAATTTCAGGCCAATTTTCAATATTTTAATAATTAACATGAGATTTTTTCTTTTGTTCTCCTTTTTTCTGTGCTTTCCCCGCCCCCCCAACTATCTTTTCACTATCTTCTCGTTCTTGTATTAAGAGTTTCGGTGTTAGCTCTAACAAAATTTGATGTTTATTTCTGTATTTGAAAGTAGTATTTGTGAATTTGTTTTGTGTTTCTTGTTGTCCTGGGAATAGACTCAATTGTATATAGCTAACATTATCCAAAAATAAAAATAAAAAAAAGGAAGTTCAACCAGAAAACTTTCCCCATCTAAGAGATATTTTTGACTATTGTAAGAAATCATGACTTCATTATGTGATAGTGAAAGTGTTGGTTAAGCTATCTGTTTTCTTGGAATTTTAGTCAAGTTCTCTCTGAGGAAGGAGATTTAAAAATTCAAAGTATGTTGAATACTTCTTATAGCTTCAGAAGTTATTGTCATAAGTTAATGTTTTTGAAGACTTTTTCTGCTTTTATAGAGATTTTTATATTTTTTCTTGTGTACCCTGTTAAATGCAGTGAATTATAGTTTCTTTTTTTTTTTTTTTTTTTTTGATGTGTGCAGTAGCTTTTACCTCCTGGAATAAAGCCAATTTGATCATTACATGATGTTATATTTACATATTAACTGATTTTTTTGCTGACAGTGTATCACTGTACAGAGATCAACAATATCAGTGTTCATAAGTGAGTCCAGATTGTTTTATTTTTCCTCATAAATGAGTTAGTGCAATTATCACAGGAGTGCATTTGTAATTTCCAAAGTAGGTTTTTATAAAAGCAATTTCAGCCCTCTCTGGCTCTATTCTGCTCTCTTGACCTTCCTCCTTCCACCAGGAGATAACACAGCAAGAAAACCTTCACCAGTTGTGAGACCTTTGACCTTAGACTTTCAAACCTCCACAACTGTCATAAGTAAACCTCTGTTTTTATATGAACTACTAGGTTTATGGTTTTCTCTTATAGAAACACAAAACAAACTAAGATAGTTTTGGATTGTTCCATTGGCTGACAACATTTCACAACATTAATATAAACATATAGACAATACATGTCATTCTAAGGATACTAAATAATATGCTTAATCTATTAATTGCTGAAAGAACTATATTAATTCTATTTTAGTGGATTCATATATTTTGCCTTGTACCTCTGACAATTTTTTTATTTACATACTTTGAAGCTATGTTGTTAGGTGCATAAAGGTTTAGGGTTGCTTATTCCACTTACAAATTTTGTCATTACTGATTTACTCTGATTTGTTTCTAATATTTTATTTTGTATTTTCTACCAGTCTATTTCCCACTTCATATCTTCAGTTGAATTGATGTATTTTGTACTTGTTTCACTTTTACTACTCTGGAAGTTCTCTTATTTGATATTTTATATATATTTATTAGACAGTTTATGCATATTTTACTTAAAGACCTCCAAATTAATCTTTTTCTATATACTAGTCCTCTCAAATAAAACACAGACTAAAATAAGTTCTGATTCTTCAATCTGTTGCTTATCTGGCTCCCACATCAGGGTTTTTTTTGTCATGCATTTGTGGCTCTTGATTGCAAGCACACATTGCATAGATATTTTGTATCAGAATTTCTGAGCCTAGTTTTAAAGTGAGCCCCTCATGCAAGAAGGAGCAGCAGATTTCCTAGAGCAAATCTGAGCTTCAAGTTTTTAATTCTCCACATTTTAGTTTTCTCGTGCTTTTTGGACTCTTATTTTTCTTACTTTTAATTACAAACAACAATTATAAAATATTTTAAGTGTCTTATTCAGTATTTTTATGAGTATGGTATATCTAACTTGCCATAATGACAGAAAAGAGGATAAATCTATACACATGTTCCTCTTTTATGATGGGCTTAGTTCTCAATAAATTCAACAGAAGATGAATTGATGCTATGTCAAAAATGCATGCCATCCATGTAACAAAATGATGCATGTTTCTGTTTTTTTTTGTTGTTTGTTTGTTTTTGGTCCTGTGGGTTGAAGAGCTGAGCCCCTAGGGATGTTGCAGTCCCTGAAGCTGCACTGCCAGCCTGGGATCCACGCAGTAGTCAGGGTCACCACGGCATCTGGATAGGGTAACATGGTGGTATTCAAGAACTCAGAAATGTCAACTTCTGTGGCGCCCCCAAGGGGCTAACAGCTCTCTTAGTTTGGAGGTTGGTGAGCCAAACCCTAAGACGTGTTTACAGCTCTACCAGTTTGGTGGGCTGGTGAGTCAACCCCTGGCCAGTAAGCTAGGAAGTCAGGTTCCCAAGGAGTGTTGAAACTCTCTTAGCTTGGCAGGAACCAGCTCTTCTAGTCCCATATGTGTAGCACTTCTCATTCAGCAGCTCTTCTAGTTCAGCAGTTCCGGGTTCTTGTCACACTCAGAAAGACACCAGAGAATGAGTAAGTAGGAATTTATTAGAATGTGGGAAGGGACCAGGACAAGTTGTCCACGATGCCTCTGCAGTCAGGGATTTATATAGTCTTGAGATCATGCTGATTTGTTGGTGGTAGCACCAGTCAGAGAGAGGTACCATGTTATAGGATTGAGAATGCACCAATCAGGAGAGGGTTGAAAAGGGCCAATCAAGAGGAAGCACGTGAAAGGAGAAGTCCAGGGACCTGGAAACAGGTGTTCTCACTCCAGGCTATGGGACTGCTGTGGACTTACCGGGACCTGCCCTAATCTGTTTGCCTGTCCATTTTCTTCCTTTTTTCCTCTCTCACTACCAAACATCATAGCTTACCCTAGCCTGCCTTAAATGTGCTCAGAATGCATACATAAGCCTACAGTTGGACAAGATCACCTAACACAAAGGCTATTTTATAATAAAGTTAATATGAAGCATTTTGAATCAAAATTTAAAGTTTGGTTTCTACTAAATGCATATCACTTGCATACCATTGTAAAATTGAGAAATTGTAAATTGAAACATTATAAATGAGGGACTTTTGTATTTCTTTTTATGAAACATTCATTAAAGATTTTAGAATAATGGGACTAAATAATTCAAAAGAATTTTTAAGCAAAATATTTTATTGTCTGATAGTGTTAATTTATAGTGTTACTTCCAAAATTTTCTTTATCCTCTTTTATTGAGATTTTGTGTTTGCTTGTTTCTAATATTTGAGCCATGAAGAATTTTATCATTTCAGTAGGGCAGACAAAAGAAGAGATTAGTTCCTGACTAAGCTTTGACAGATAACGGTAAAAGGAATCTTTCTTATATGACCTGAAGAAATGGCAGTTGTAAAATTCAACTGCTATTCTTTTCACATTCAAGGCACAGAAAGCCAACGTCTATTTTTTTTTAATTTTCTCTAAAGAACTACTAAAAATTGGTATGTAGTGGCTCAGTCTGTAATCCCAACACTTTAGGAGGCTGAGGCAAGAGGATTGCCTGAGCCCATGAGTTCGAGGCCCACCCAGGCAACTTGGCAAGACCCCGTCTCTACAATAAACCCCAAATTAGCTGGGTGTGGTAGCGTGCACCTGTAGTTCCAGCTACTTGGAAGGCTGAGGCAGAAGGATAGCAGGAACCCAGCAAGTCAAGGCTGTGGTGGCCGTGAATGTGCCACTGCCCTCCAGCCTGCGTGACAGAGTGAGACTTCAATTTAAAAAAAAAAATTGGCAAGTATATATCATTTTGTACATATACAGTCACACACGTGTATGTTTGCGTATATATACAAATGTATATGTATCCATATATATGTATATAAGGATGTATATACATTCGAGTATACATATGGAGAGAGAGAGAGACATGAAGACAAAGACAGATAGATAGATTCCTTCCATTTATTATGTCAAAATGAATCTTGTGTAGAAAGGCTAGAGCCTTCCGTAACCATTCATCAGAAGCAATAGTGATAAATATGAATTCTCTCTTCATCAGGTGAAGAAAGTTTTGTAAAAGTGGAAAAATACCTAGCAGTCTCTCAATCTACAAGAAAATCATCTGAGACAATATTCTCACTTCTGTTATTTTAAAACAAAATCATCATGCTGACAGAATCTTCCTTTTACAGCCATCCAGCAATGAAGTTCATGTACCTATATACAGCATTGTTACCAGTATATATAAATATATAGTTAAAATTATAAATACATATACATGGACTCACATATATGCCAGTATATATATATACACACACACATATATATATACATGCATACCAACATATATTTGTATATAGGTATGTGTGTATGTATATATTGGTATATATGCATGTATATGTGTATACACATATATACATATATAAAAATGTGGGGTTTTTTTCTTTTGAGTAAAATTTAAATCATATAAAAGACTTTGGCAAAGTCTCAGCGTATAAAATAAATGTGCAAAAAACAGTCACATTCCTATGCACCAACAATAAACAAACAGAAGCCCAAATAAAAAGCACAATCCCATTCACAATAGCCACACACAAAAATGAAATATCTTGGTATCTTCCTAACCATAGAAGTCAAAGACCTTTACAACAAAAACTATAAAACACTGCTCAAAGAAATCAAAGATGGCACAAATGGGAAAATATTCCATGCTCATGGACTGGACAAATCAGCATTGTTAAGATGTCCATCCTATCCAAGACAATCTACAGATTTCATGCAATACCCAATAAATTCCAGCAACAGTCTTCTCAGACCTGGAAGCAACAATATAGGAATTCATATGGAAATATAAACAACCATGAATAGCCAAACCAATTATCAGCAAAATAACAAAGCAGGAGCTATCACACTACCAAGACTTTAAACTTTATTACAAGGCTACAATAATCAAAAAAGCCTGGTACTGATACAAGAACAGGCATAAAGACCAATGGAACCAAATAAAGATTCCAGAAGTAAAACCTCAATTTCTCAATCAACTCATCTTCGACAAAGCCCCAAAAGATGACACAAGCTATTTAGCAATGGATCCTAATCCAAATTAAATCTTTGAAATTCCAGAGATAGAATTCAAAAGGTTGGTTATAAAATTGCTCAATAAAATTCAGGAGAATGTGGGAAACCAACATAAAGCAATTAAAAAAAGAACTGTTCAGGACATGATTGAAAATTATCCAAAGAAATAAGCATAGAAAAACAAACAAACAAGCTGAACTTTTGGAAATGAAAGACTTATTCAGGTAAGTACAAAATATAGTTGGAAGTTTTAACAGTAGACTGGAACCAGTAGAAGAAATAAACTCAGAACTTGAAGGCAAGGCTTTTGATCTAACCCAATCAACTAATTAGCTAACTAACAACAATAAAGAAAAAAGGATCAAGAGAAGGAAACAAAGTCTTCAAGATATGTGAGATTATGTAAAATGCCCAAACCTAAGAATCATAGGTGTTCCTGGGAAAGAAAAGAAAGCAAAAGGTTTGGAAAACCTACTTGAAGGAATCATAGAAGAAAATTTCCCCAGTCTTGCCAGAGATTTAAACATCCAGATTCAAAAACTGCTAAGAACCCCTGGAAGATGCATTGCTAAAATATCATATGCAAGTCATATAGTCATCAGGTTATGCAAAATTAATGTGAATGAAAGAATTCTAAGAGCAGTGAGACAAAAGCACCAAATAACTTACAAAGTTAAAACTATCCAACTGATAGAAGATTTCTCAGCAGAAACCCTACAAGTCAGAAGGAACTGAGGCCCTATCTTCAATCTCCTCAACCAAAGACAGCCAGCCAAGGATTATATATCTCAAAAAGCTAAAATTTATACATGAAAGAGAAATAAATTATATCTCAGACAAGCAAACACTGAGGGAATTTGTCACCGGTAGACTGACTCTACAAGAATCATTCAAAGGAGTTCTAAATATTGAAACAAAATGTTGAGATGCACCAGTAAGAAAACACCAGAAATTTTAAAGCTCACAAGGTTCGTAGATGACCAAGAAAATAGAAGGGGAGGAAATAGCAACAAGGTAACAACCAACATGGTAAGTGGAATAGTACTCTACTTATCATTAATAACCCAGAATGTAATGGTCTCAGTGACCCACTAAAAAGATAGAGATTGGCAGAATAGGTTACACACACACACACACACACACACACACACACACACACACACTTCAAGTGCCTTCTGCCTTCAAGAGACTCAATTACACACAGACTCTTAAAAACTCAAGGTAAACACATGGGAAGAAAATAGTTTACACAAATGTAAACCAAAAATGAGCAGGCATAGCCATTCTCATATCCAATAAAAAAAAAAAACATTAACAGTGGAAAAAGACAAAAAAGGGTTGTTATATAATGACAAAGGAATCAATTCAATAAGATATAACAATTTTAAGTATATATATCTATATATATCTGCATATAGATATATATATAGATATATATACTTAATATATATAAAATACCAAACACCAGAGCTCAGAGCTTTATAAAACAAATTCTACTAGACCTAAGAAAAGCAATAGCAGTACAATAATACTGGGAGACTTCAACACTTCACTGACAGCAATAGACAGATAATCAAGGCATAAAGTAAAGAGAGAAACATTGGAGTTGAATTAGATGCTAGAGCAAATGGACCTAACAGACATCTATCTACAGGACTGCAGAACACACTTTTTTTTTGTATAAGCAAATGGAACATTCTCTAAGATAAACCATATGATAGACTACAGATCAAGTCTCAATAAATTCAAAAAAATCCAAATCATATCAAGCACTTTTTAGACCACAGTGGAATAAATAAGAACTCTCAAAACCAAAAAAATACATGAAAATTAAACAATCTGCTCCTAAGTGATTTGGGAGTGATCAATAAAATCAAGGTGGAAATTAGACATTCGGCTGGGCTGGGTGGCTCAGCCTGTAATCCCAGTGCTTTGGGAGACGGAGGTGAGTGGATTGCCTGAGTCCGTGGGTTCGAGACCCGCCTGGGCAACTTGGCGAAACCGCATCTTTACAATAAATCAAAAATTAGCCAGGTGTGGTAGCGCGAGCCTGTAATTCCAGCTACTTGGAAGGCTGAGGTGGAAGGATCACTGGAGTCCAGCAGGTCGAGGCTGCAGTAACCGGGAGAGGGCACTGCACTCCAGTCTGAGTGACAGGGTGAGACTCTAACTCCAAAAAAAAAAAGAAAGAAATTACAACATTCCTACAACATTCCTTGAAATGAATGACAACAATGACGCAAGCTATCAAAACCTCTGGGGTACAGCCAAAACTGCACTCAGGGGAAAATTTATAGTGCTCAAGGGAAAATTTATAGTGCTGAAGGCCTAAATTTAAAATTTTTTTTTTAAAAATCACATATCATAACCTAACATTATACCTCAAGAAACTAGAAAAACACAAAAAAGCAAACCCAAAGCTAGTAGAATAAAAAAAAAAATTGAAAATCAAAGGACAACTAAATGAAATTAAACAAAAAAAAATACGAGTTAATGAACCAAAAAGTTGGTTACTTGTAAATATAAGCAAAATTGATAAACCACTAGCTAGATTAAAAAAATGAAGACAGAAGATTCAAATTAGCTCAATCAGTAATGAAAATGGAGACTGTACCACTAATACCACAAAATACAAAACATCATCAGGAATTATGATGAACAACTCTATGAAAACAGACTAGACAATTAAAAGGAAATGGATAAATTCTTGTAAAAGTTCACTCCCCCCTGACCTTGAACTAGGAAGAAATAGAACCCTGAACAATTCAATAATAATTAGCCATAGTGAAACACTAATTAAAAATCTCCCCAAAACAAAAAAAAAAAAATCCAGGAACTGACAGACTCACAGCTAATTTCTACCAGATTTTTAAAGAAGAATTGGTATCAATTTTACTGGATCTTATCCATAAGATTGAAAAAAAATGAATTATCCATAACTCATTCTACAAAGTCAGTATCACCCTAATACCAAAGCCAGGAAAATATACAACACAAAATAAAAACTACAGGCAATATCTCTGATAAACATGGACATGAAAATCCTCAATAAAATAGTAACAAACTGAATTCAACAACATTTAAAAAAAAATCCATCATGAAAAATGGATGGAATACAAGAAAGGTTCAACATATACAATAACGGTTCAACATACACAAGTCAATAAATGCAATCCACCACATAAACAGAATTAAAAGCAAAAATTATATGACCATTTCAATAGGTGCAGAAAAGACATTTGATAAAATCCAGTATCCCTTCATGATAAAAAAAAAAACCTCAGCCAAATAGGTAAAGAAAATTCCTCAAAATAATAAAAGCCATATATGACAAACCCACAGCCATGTCATCCTGAATAGTGAAATTTTAAATGCATTCCCCTTCATAACTGGAACAAGCTAGGGATGCCCATTTGTACCACTCCTATTCAACATAGTGCTGGAAGTTCTGGCAAGACAAAAAAAAAGGGGGAGGAGGTATTCAATTTCAAAAGAAAAAAAAAAAAATCAAATTTTCGTTGAATGCCAACAATACAATCTTATACCTTGAGAATTCTAAAGATTCTTCCAAAAGAATCCTGGACTTAATAAATGAATTCAGTAAAGTCTTAGATTGCAAAATCAACACACATAAATCACTAGCACTGCTATGTACCAATAGTGATCAAACTGAGAACCAAATCAAGAACTCAATTCTATTTACAATAGTATCCAAAAAACTAAAATAGCTAGGAATGTATTTAACCAAGGAGGTGAAAGATCTCTTCAAGGATATCTACAAAACACTGATGAAGGAAATTGTAGAGGACACAAACAAAAGGAGAAATCCATAAATCCACACTGATGGATTGGAAAAATCAACACTGTTAAAATTACCATAGAACCCAAAGTAATCTACAGATTCAATGCAATCCCTATTAAACTACCAATGTCATTTTTAAACATAATTTTTTAAAAATCCTAAAGTTCATATGGAACCAAAAAGAGCTAGAAAAGCCAAAGCAATTCTAACCAAAAAGGACAAATCTGGAGTCATTACATTTCCTGACTTCAAATTATACTACAAGGCTATAGAAATAAACACAGCATGGCACTGGCCCAAGAACAAGACACATGGACCAATGGAACAGAATAGATAATCTAGAAAAAAATTCAAACATCTAAAACCAACTAATCTTCAAAAAAAGCAGACAGAAATATACACTGTGGAAAGGACATCATATTCAAGAAATGGTGCTGGGAAAATTGGATAACTACATGCAACAAAATGAAACTTGATCCCTGTATCTCACCACATGCAAAAATTAACTCAAGATGGATTAAAGACTTAAATGTTACACCTGAAACTATAGAAATAGTAGAAGAAAACCTAGGAAAAATTCTTCTGTACATTGGTCTAGGAAAAGAGTTTGTGCCTAAGACTCCAGAAGCAAATGCAAAAAAAAAAAAAAAAAAAAAAAAAAACCACACAATTAAGTAGGACTTAAACTAAAAGTTTCCACACAAAAGAAATCAGCAAAGTAAATCGGTCACCTATTTGATGGGAGAAGATATTCACAAACTATACATCTGAAAAAGCACTGATATCCAGAATCTACAATGAACCCAAACAAATCTGAAAGAAAAAAAATCAAATGACACCATGGAAAAACAGTTAAATGACATGAACAACTATCTCAAAAAAAGATATATAAATGGACAAAAATATATGAAAAATACTCAACACCACTAATCATCAGGGAAATGCAAATTAAAACCACAATGATATACTACCTTACACCACTCAAAATGGTCATTATTTTTAAAAATCAAAAAGCAATAGATACTGGTATGGGTGCAATGAAAAGTGAATGCTTATATGCTTTTATGTTGGTGGGAGTTCACATTGATACAACCTTTCTGGAAAGCAGTATGAAGATTTCTCAAAGAACTAAAAGTATATCTACCATTCGATCCAGTAATCCTACTACTAGGTATCTTTCCAAAGAAACAGAGATCGTTTACAAAAAAGACACCTGCACTCATGCATTTATCACAGAACATTTCACAATTGCAAAGATGTGGAATCAACCCACATGCCCTTCTACTGATCAACAGATAGTGAAAATGTAGTATAGATACACTATGGAATGCTATTCAGTCATAAATAAGAATAAAATGATGTATTTTACAGCAACATGGATAGAATTGGAGAACATCATCCAAAAATCCAAGATGAACTAATGCAGGAATAGGAAACCAGACACTGAATGTTCTCCCTTAAAAGTGGGAGCTGAACTGAAGATCTGCAAACGCATATAGAATGGTATAATGGACATTTAGAGACTCATAATAGAAAAGGTGGAAATGTGAGAGTGATGAAAAATTCAGGTACAATGTACACAGGTGAGAGTGGTGAGTACACTCAAACCAGAATTCTTTGAAATTATATAATGTTTCATGCAACCAGAAGCGATTTGAATTCCCTAAAGACATTGAAATTAAAAATAAAAATAATAATAATCTATAGCCGGGCTCAGTGGCTCAGCCTATAATCCTGCGTTTTGGGAGGCTGAGGTGAGTGGATTGCTTGAGTCCGCGGGTTCGAGACCCGCCTGGGTAACTTGGCAAGACCTCATATCTACAATAAATTTTTTAAAAAGTAGCCGGGCATGGTAGCGCATGCCTGTAGTTCCAGCTACTTGGAAGGCTGAGGCGAAAGGTTCTCTGGAGCCCAGCAGGTTCAGGCGTGGTGGCCAGGAGCGGTCACTGCACTCCAGTCTGGGTGATAGAGTGAGACTCCAACATGAAAAAAAAAAATCTAGCAATGAAAATGGCGAATAATTAAACAGGATGCTTTTCTGTTGGATTTATTGACAAGAAGTGAGATCACTGCTAAGGCTGCTTTAGAAATTTTTCATATTAGAACTATTAAGTACAGAACATTTACTGCATGTAAGATGCCATGTTAATCATTTTTACATACATAACATGATATTTGGTAATTAGAATCAATTTTTACACATAGTAGACATTTTAATTGTACTCATCATGGTGGAGTAGAAGAGAAGTTGATGATCGGTCTGAGTTGACAATAGTTTTGAATGCACTTCAAACTCATTTATCTCAATGAATAAGCCAACTTTCATTAGTTCATCTGTGAGTTAATTTTCTTTTCCTTGTAAAGCTTCATCTCAAAACCTTTTCTGACATACCAAAGGAGAGAAAAACAAAACTATGAGGTAAGACTAAGTTAACCAACTGTCAGCTTTAATAGATTTCTCTTATTCTCAAATTGTGCTACGTTACTTAGTGAAAAATTGCAGGGAAAGAAAAATAATCCATTAGGGAAAAATGATGTTGCAAAGCATTAAACTCTTTCAAATTTAAAAGTAAATATTATTCATACTCAATAAAATTACTGGATATTATTTTATTACACACAAGGTGATCTCATTTTAAGTTTATTTTCTTTTTGTTTTTAGTTGACACAAAATTTGTACATATTTCTTGAGTACAGTGTAATGCTTCAATACATGCATGCAATGTATAATAGTAGGGTACTTAGAATACCCATCACCTCCAACATTTATCTTTTTTTATGATGAAAACATTCAAAACCCTCTCTTCTAGCTATTTCAAAATATACATTGTTAACTGTAGTCTACTTACTGGGCAGTGGAACACTAGAATTTGTTCCTTCTATCTAACTGTAACTTTGAACCCATTGACTAGCTAACCACTTCCACACCTCATTCTCTTCCTACTCTTCTGGTAGACACTATTCTACTCTCCTTTTCAATGAAATCAGTGTTTTTAGCTTCCACCAATGAGTGAGATCATACCATATTTGTCTTTTTGTTCCTTATTATGTTAATACAATGTCCTCCAGTCTCATCCATACTGCACAAATGATAGGACTTATTCTATTTTATAGCTGAATCATATTTAACCGCAAAAATATTTTACATTTTATTTATCTATTAATAAATTGATAAGCACTTAGGTTTATTCAATATCTTGGCTAATGTAAATATTTCTGCAATTAACACAGGAGTCCAGATGTCTCTGACATACTGACATCCATTAGATATATGCTCAGGAAAGGAATTTGTGGATCATATGATAGTTCTATTATTCGTTTTTTGAGAAACCTCCATGCTGTTTTCCATAGTGACTGTACTGATTTGCATCCCCCTCAACAGTGTATAAGATATGAGTTCCCCTTTCTCCACATCTTTACCAGTTGTTATTTTTTGTCTTCTGATAATAGTCACTCTAATTGAGTTGAGATAATATTTCATGGGAATTTTGATTTGTTTTCCATGACAGTTGGTGGTAATGTTGAGTATATTTTATATACCTGTTGGCAACTTATATGTCTTCTTTGGATAAATGTCTATTCAGATCTTTTACCCATTTTTCAATCGAATTATTATATTATTATTTGCTATTAAGTAGCTTGAATCTCTTATTTATTCCTGATATCAATCCCTTGTTGGATGGACAGTTTGCAAATATTTTTTTCAAGTTCTGTAGACTATCTCTTCACTCTGTTGATTGTTTTCCTTGCTATGCAAAAACTTTTTAGTTTAATCTTATTTACCTATTTTTTCTTTTTTTTTTTCTGTGATTTTGAGGTCTTAGTCAATAAATCTTTGTCCAGATCAATATTATAAAGCATTTGTATTGTTTCTTCAAGTAGTTTTATAGTTTGGGGTATTACATTTAAGTCTTTAATACATTTGACTTGATCTTTGAAAGTGGTGTGCTTTATTCTTCTGCATGTGGATGCCAGTTTCTCTAGCACTATTTGTTGAGGAGAGTGTCCTTTCCCCAGTGTGTGTTCTTGACAACTTTGTCAAAAATTAATTGGCTGTAAATGCATAAATTTATTTTGAGGTTCTGTTTTCTATTTCGTTTGTCTATGTGTCTGTTTTTATACCAGTACCATGATGTTTTGGTTACTATATCTTTGTAGTATATTTTGAAGTCAGGAAATGTGACACCAGTTTTTTTCTTTTTCTCAAGACTGATTTCACTATTCAGGGTTTTTGTTTGTTTGTTTTGGTTACATGCAAATTTTTGGAATTTTTTTTTCTATTTCTGTGAAGAATGTAACAGTGTTTTAATAGACACTGCATGGAATCTATAGATTACTTTAGGTACTATGATTATTTTAACAAAATTATTTCTTCCAATACGTGAACACAGAATATCTTCCCATTTATTTGTATCTTTAATTTTTTATCAATCTTTTATAAATTTTATTTTAGGCTGGGCTCGGTCACTGAGCCTGTAATCCAAGCACTTTGGGAGGCCAAGGCAAGAGGATTGCCTGAACCCGCGTGTTCGAGAACCGCCCACGCAACTTGGCAAGACCTGGTTTCTACAATAAATCAAAAATTAGCCAGGCGTGGTAGCGCGCGCCTGTAGTTCCAGCTACTTGGAAGGCTGAAACAGAAGGATCGCCGGAACGCAGCAGGTTGAGGCTGTGGTTGCTGGGAGCGTGCCACTGCACTCCAGTTTGGGTAACAGAGTGAGACTCCAACTCAAAAAAAAAAATTATTTTAGAAATCCTTCATCTTCTTGATTAAATGTATTCCTATCGATCATATTTTTGTAGCTATTGTAAATGGGATTGCTTTTGTGTTATTTCTCTCAGATAATTTACTTTTGCCATATAGAAAAGCCAAATATTTTTGTAGATTGATTTTTGTGTCCTGCAACTTTACTAAATTGGTTCATTAGTTTTAACAGTTTTTTGTTAACACTTGTAGATCATGCTGTCTGCAAACAGGGACAATTTGAGTAGACTTTCTTTCTTTCTTTCTTTTGCCTAATTGTTCTGACTAGGAATTCCAGTACTATGTTGAATAAGAATGGTAAAAAGTATGCATCCTTGTGTTGATCCATATCTTATAGGAAAGCTTTCAACTTTCTTTCATTTCAGATGATGTCAGCTGTCATCTAAAGTCTTTATTGTGTGGAGATTAGTTCTTTCTATATCTAATTTGTTGAGAGCTTTTATCATGAAAGAATGTTAAATTTTATCAAATGCATTTTTTGCATCTATTGAGATGATCATTTAATTTTTATCCTTCATTATGTTAATGTGATATATCATGATCATTGATTTGTGTATGTTGAAGCATTCTTGCATCCCCAAGATGAATTTTACTTGATCATGATGAATAATCTTTTTGATGTGCTGTTGGCTTCAACTTGCTGGTTTTTGTTGAGGATTTTTGCTACTGGGTTTATCAGGGATGTTGGTCTGGAGTTTTTGTTGTCATTATGTCTTTGTCTAGTTTTGGTATTGGGGTGCATGCATTGCTAACCTTGTAGAATGAGTTTGGAAAATTTCTATTCACTTTAATTTTTTAAAAATGACTTAAGAATTGATAGCAGTTCTTTAAATGTTTGGCAAAATTCAACAGTGACGCCATCAGTTCCTGTGCTTTTCTTTAATGGGAGACTTTTCATACTGATTCAATCTTGTTACTCAGTATTGATCTGTTCAGATTTTCTATTTCTTAGTGATTCAACATTGGTAGGTAGCATGTGTCCAGAAATTTGTCTATTTGTCCCAGGTTTTCCAATTTTCTGACATTAAGAGATTCTAATAATTATTTTTTATGATTTCTTCATTAGAGTCTCCACTGATTATTTGTATTTCTGTGGTATTAACTGCAATAAGTCAAGAGATTCAAAGACTTGGGAATACATACAAGAAATCACAGATTTTAATCTGGCCTAGAATTTTAACAAGATGCAATAATTTCTTCACATAAGCTTAAATGAGTTAAGTCAAATTTTAGGAGAGAAAATTTAAAACACTGTTACTTGGTTTGGTAATATAAGAACTTTAGTAGCAGAAAAGTAACGACAAAAAATTATCCTATTTTCAGCAATTTGTTGAGGTTAAGTCTGAATGATATTTTTAGTACAGTATTCCCCCAAAAACCATTCTTATCTAATATTTATGCATACAAATCTTTACAATTTCTTGCTATGAATCACACCGCAACCTCATTCCCATCTAATTTATATAAGAAAATCTATTATCATTATTTTTCATGTTATTTTACTATTATAAAACCAGGAGCCAGGCTCGGTGGCTCAGCCTATAATCCCGCGACTTTAGGAGGCTGAGGTGAGTGGATTGCCTGAGCCTGCGGGTTCGAGACCCGTCTGGGCAGGCAAGACCTCATCTCTACAATCAATCAAAAAATCAGCCCGGCGTGGTAGCGCATGCCTGTAATTCCGGCTACTTGGAAGGCTGAGGCAGAAGGATCGCCGGAGCCCAGCAGGTCAAGGCTGCGGTGGCCGGGAGCGGCCACTGCACTCCAGTCTGGGCGACCGAGTGAGACTCCAACTCAAAAAAAAAACCCAGGATATCTCTTTGCTGTCTAGTGTAAGGATCAGCAAATCTGTGAACAATGCATGCAAAGTTTCTGTGAAATATTTTAAATGGTAAATAAAGATTTTCTCTGGAAAATAATATGAAGCTTTCAGATGTTATATCTTCAGTCTCTTAATCCTTTTTTCATAATATTCATTTTATCTTTCCTGGATTCTTGCCTCTTTCTCCAAGCCATTTTAAAAACAACAATAATGAGTCCTTACTTCTGCTAGGCATTTCTCTGATCTACTCTGCAATATGACTAGGGCACTGTGCTCCTTTTGGTCAACCAGAGTAGGGTAGAAACCGAATAAAAAATGGCCATTTGCATGATTCTTTTAATTTCTTACTTTTCTAGATGGAAAATTTGGAGCATCAGCTTGTGAGGGGAGTAGGGGGAAGAGGTGGGGAGAATGATGTTAGATCATTCTACAAGGAGTCCTGAATAATATAAATCAGCAATTTTCAAAGTAATTTATTATTTTTACTTTCAAAGTTACACAATACTTAGTGCAACAAAATTTGGTAATACTATATCATATGCATCCTAGAGGCAAAAGAAAGTCATTGAAGAACTTCAAACATATAAAAGATGCCGTCAGATTTTTCTTTTATTCTCTTTAGAGCTATAAATAATTTGAGTCAATAAAGACTGTTGAATGGCTACATGACATTTCCATATACAGGATTTTAAATACTCGATTATTGCTAATAAGTAATGTCAATTACATATATTTGCCAAATAATAATACTAACCATCAGTACACAGTGAAGCATAGAAGCATCTGAATTCAGAAAATATGGAACTTATTTAGAATAAAATTTTGGTTAATTTTAAAAAAGAAAACAACCACCAACAAGAAAACATTCTTTAAATGCTTTTCTGAATGATCCTCTAATTAGTATCTTATCTCTAAGGTTCTAGTATCTGCTCCAGTAGCAACAGCTGTCTCCAATGAATTATTTATTTATTCTTTTTTTTTTTTTTTTTTTTTGAGTTGGAGTCTCTGTCGCCCAGACTGGAGTGCAGTGGCCACTCCCGGCCTCCGCAGCCTCGACCTGCTGGGCTCCGGCGATCCTTCCGCCTCGGCCTTCCGAGTAGCCGGAATTACAGGCATGTGCTACCAAGCCCGGCTGATTTTTTTGATTGATTGTAGAGATGAGGTCTCGCTGCCCAGGCGGGTCTCGAACCCACGGGCTCAGGTAATTCACTCACCTCAGCCTCCCAAAGGCACGGGATTACAGGCTGAGCCACCGAGCCAGGCTCAATGAATTATTTAAATGAAACACTTCTGGAATTTATTTGTTGTGTGGAAGTGCTGGAATTCCAGAGCTCTATGAGATCAGACTGTGGCAGTGTCAAGCAGCTTCTTGCATCCCAGCTTGTTGTACCTATTTTACATATAGAAAAATTTTCTGTTAGAATTGTTTTATCATATTGCTCTAATGTTAAAAAAATCCCATGATGCCTCTATAATTTACTATAGAGAACAGCAATCTGTATAGAGGGTAAGCAATGTTGTCATAAAATACTATTTTTCCAAATATTATAAAGTTTTATCTATCATCTACCTTTGAAAAATGTATTTAATTATCAATAACTCTATTATTGTAATGTCATTTTATTGAGACATTAGGTGTAAATGGAAATCAATGCCCAATAATGCTGAATAATGAATATTCATATTTATATTTACCAGCATTACTGTTTTTTAAAAGATGAGTTGAGAACACACATTTTCATTAAATCTCTCTAATTTTCCAAGAAATATAACTAAATATACTTTCTCACTGTACACATGTCAGTATAGAATAGTTTTGAATTCACAGAGAACTTGATCTAAATTGTAGCCCAACCACAAACTTATGTGTGTCTTTGGGGAAGATGTATAATCTTTCTGAAGCAACACCTACTTCACAGGAATATGCAAGAATAAAAGTTTGTGCAATGAATAACAATACCTGGAATAGAATAATAGCAGCTAAATAAATATTGACATAGGAATAAATATAAGTATAGATGTAAATATATAGATATAGGTAAAGGTGATATAGAGACTGACTATTAGATGCTAGACACTATTCAAGGTCCTGAGAGTAAAATAGGGAGAAAGACATGCTTCTTGCCCTCAGGAAGCTCAGATAATTAAACAAGCAAGCAACTGCATTAAGGTTTAGTACCAAAATAGAAAAAATGGAAGTTTGTTTTAAAAGATTGTCACTGCATATGGGTAAAAGGTTGTTTTCAGTGAACATTTCCAAAAAAATTTTCCAGTGTTTCTTAACCATTCGAAGACCTCAGTCAGCCTACTTGTGAGTTGTAATGTCCCATGGGGCTCATTGGTTCAGCAGAGTCAGGCTGAATCATTTATTAGATTAGAGTCTTACAAAGGAGAACGCCCAGCGTGAGTCAGAGAGAGGTGTTGCTAACTCTAGGATCGCCTGCTGGCTCTTTGAGGCTTTGCTGAACCTATGTCCCAGTAGGGCCAAGACAAAGGAAACAGACACAGGGGATATTTAAACAACACAATTCAGTTCTTTCATTTTTGAGCCACTATGTTGTTTTCATCAAGGCTCAGGGTCAATTTGCAATGTTCTTTCCTCCTGTCACAGGGAATGTGATGCTGCTAAATCAAGAAATTTAAGCAAAAGAAAATTGTAGCTTCATCTTAGTCTCTCTCTCTCTCTCTCTCTCTCTCTCTATCTCTATCTCTATCTCTATCTCTATCTCTTCTTCTTTTCCTTCCTATTTGCTCATAGCACCCTTTCGAGATAGGCCCCCAACTCTGAAAATGTCTTAACCTGAGGTGTTCTTGGTGATGTTACGTTGTACAATTTAGGGTTAGATACATAAGTGGTCAATATACAGGTGAAGTTTGGGTCTTTCGTTGAGCACGTGCTCAAGTTAGCATCATGAAGCTGAGAGAGGAGATAGTTAGGGCCTGGCAAGGCAGATGAAAAGGGAGGGTCTCAGAAGGAGTAACACCTATAGAAGCATCCCTGCACTGCCCCTGCTTTGTAACTAGCAATTGAAAATGTGGTAAATGTGGTTAAGAACATCCTCTTATGCTAGGATGTTTGCTCTAAAGGGACTTTTACAAATCAGAAGCAAGCACAATAGCTCAATTAGATGTCCTTAACTTGACCCAAGCTCATTTTGTCATTAACATGACATTTGCATTGTGATTTTACCACCCCCCCCATGAACTTTTCTGTGGTACTTATAGATAATAATCAAAATGGAGTCACTTTGGACAAAAGCGTACATGCTCAGTAAAAGTTGAGACCAGGGAGCAGACAGAAAATAAGGGAATAGGTAAGATGCAAATAAGAAGAATGCCCCCAGAAAGGAGACAGAAAAATTCAGAGCACTTCCCTACTGCCAGCAATCTATTTTCAGGTCCCCTCTCACATCTGAAAGCTTTTATTGATGCCTAATAAACTCGATCTTATCACTCTTCTGAGCCCATGTCCTCATTCTTTTTGGTTGTGAGACAAGATCTCAGAGATCTGAGCTGACAAGGCAGTTGAAAGTTCATGCAACAAAGCAGTACAAGAAAAAACAGGCTGGTAATATTTGAGTTTAAAAAAAGTGTTTGAAAAGTATCAAATATATCTGGAAATGACTTTCTGCACATGCTAAAAAAAACACTCAGAATGTTAGCTTTGTTCCTAAACATTTACTATGCTTTCTCTTCCAGGTTTAATATCTATAGGCCATTCGTCTATCTGCACATAAAATGATTAGACAAAAACACCTTTCTAAAATGTCAATCTAATAGCATCCTTCTATATTCGCTTGTTAGGATTAGAGCTTTTAAGTTTAAAAAAAATCTGTAAATTCAAAAGGGATTTTTGATTATTGTGGCATTTTAAAATTACTTATTGATTAAGTCAATACTTCGTTTACTTCTTTCAATAAAAACTTCATTCAACTATCAAAGGATGCTTTGTACAATATTTTTAGCATCACATATAATAATAATTAAGTTTAGCCTACTGGGAATGCTGACTCTTGCCCTGGAAGACTGCGCCTTCTCTTTAAAATTCCGTTTTAAATTTTCTTTGAGGTGCTTTGATGTCACAAGCAGGGCATGCAGCTTAGAACTACCCTTCACAAGATGTCCCATCTTTGCCCTATAGGCCTTGTTCAATCCATGCAACATTGTTAAGAACCATTGCAATGCAATGATAGTACTCTCTTCCCAGGAGTTTCCGCTCTTCATCAAATTACCAAAGAGAAAGAGTATATTTTAAAATACTTGGCAAATCTCTTCAGGGTCATATTTACCTAGCTTAACCAAGACTTATTTACCTAGCTTAACCAAGTTTTATTGTACAATAGCAAAATTTTTGCTTGTAATTTGTAATAGTTCATTCTTATCAATAAGCTTCATTAATTTATCATGGTTCAAATCTTATTCATCATAAGGGGCATCTAGTGTGGGCCAGTGGTTATGAATGGCTGTAAAGTGGTCAACTTTCACAAAAGGTTCCAAAACAGGATCCCTATCAGCAACCAGGTCTTTGGAAATTGTTAGGGTATGAGCAAATTGAATTATCAAGATGGTGGAAGGTGTCATGCACTATAATGATTTCCTCTCTTTACCACCTTAAATCTTCAAAATGCTTGTGTGATCTGATATTTGGAAGATAATGGAGGGTCAAGTTCAACATCTCAGTATGATATTGAGTTGAAATTCTCAGTCCACAATGCTTCCTAAGTGGAGACAAAGAAAAGGCAAGAGGAAGTGAGTAGTGGAAAGTGTTGGGGAGAGTCTTGGCTTGCCTAAGGTTGTGGAACTGGAGTTCGGGACAGTCTTATCTCAATCACCAGGGGGTAAGGGTCTCTCCCTCTACTACACAGTCTATTATTACATGACAGATATAAAATATGTCAGAAAATACTACTGATAAATAAATCCAAAAATGCAAAGAAGTATTGAGATAGTATACTTTGCCTACAAGACAGATATCAGCTCTTCCAAAACACAGTTACAAAGGCTTTTATGCTTACTTTGCAATATGATTTAAAACAATATACATGGATAGACCTTCCTTCAGACTGAACCAAGAGACAAAATGAGTCCTGGCCTAGGAAATAAGGAGGAAACATTTTGTTCCTATTACTTGCTGTTAAGTGACTATTTAATTATATACTGTCCTTTCTAAAGCTGCATAGTAAAAATGTATGCCATAGAAAATATAAGCAGTGACCAAGAGCACTCTAGAGTTGAGGATCAAAGAAGTTACAATCCAGGTCCATGTAACATCTTTGGCTGCATCTTGAAATTATGCAGAGAAGAACTACATTAAAAAAATTTCTTTGTTAGTGACTGTGTGTGTGTGTGTGTGTGTGTGTGTGTGTGTGTGTAAAAGCTTGGTCATAAGATTTAGCATAACATATTTTCCATTACAACAGAAGATGTGGTTTTGGCAAAGACAATTAAAAACCATTTTTCTTTTTTTTTTTTCTTTTTGAGTTGGAGTCTCACTCTGTCACCCGGCCACCGCAGCCTCGACCTGCTGGGCTCCGGCGATCCTTCTACCTCAGCCCTCCAAGTAGCTGGAACTACAGGCGCGCACTACCACGCCCGGCTAATTTTTGATTTATTGTAGAGATGAGGTCTTGTCAAGTTGCCCAGGCGGGTCTTGAACCCGCGGGCTCAGGTAATCCACTCACCTCGGCCTCCCAAAGTGCTGCGATTACAGGCTGAGCCCCGAGCCCAGCCTAAAAACCATTTTTCTAACAGTGTATTTCTTTGAGCAAAAGTTCTTCCATGAGAAAGCTGGGTTTTCTCCCTTTAATTAAAAGTGAAAATTGATCTTCCCATAAGAAGATCTAAGATAACATACTTGGTTGACATTTTGCTTGACATGAAGTCGTTGACAACCATTCATATCTACTGTCCGTGATGTTCTGGTCTGCCATTCAATTTTATGAAAGGATCTAAAGTTACTGGAAGTAAATACAGATGTTCTCACTTACTTTGCATCTGCTACAACTATCAGTTTATTTCCCTGCACTACCCTTAAATTATTCCCTAAGGTCACAAAAACATCAGACACATTTTTATTCAAAATTAGGAGTGAAATAAGGAAATGTTTGGGGAAAATTTAGCTGGAGGTGGTGGAGAGGAGACCCTCGCTTTTAATTGCTAATTAGAATGGTCTATAAACACAAATCATTGACTGACTTGAAGGAATTTTTTTATAGCTTGAATATTTATACTTTTATTGGCTAAAGAAACACCTGGAGGAAAAAAGTCTTTGCTTTTATGTAATAAAAATAATGATTTTCTTGTCAACATTGAATGTAAATGATAATCTTCTTAATTAGATATAACAAATAAATGACCTAACCATAATTTAATGTTAAGCAAATGAATGCATATTCCAGATATGTGTCCTGTATCATTTTAAATTAAATCAAAACCTTGTCATAATAAACTCCACTACCGCAAATCCGAAAACCAGACAGCTTTCGACATGGTCTGTCTTCTCATAGATCCTTTTCACTAAAAAGAGATTCATTTCATCATAACCCAAGTCTTTATTACTCTTTGATATATAAAATTCTTTTTAATGTCATCTGGAAGTTCCTAGGTTAATGGAGCAAGCTTAGAAAATGGCCACCATTGTGAAGCTGAAAGTTTGTATTAAGGTTTCTAATGTTCTGGGCAGTGTAAATAATAGTCCTATGTCAATAAATATTTTACATTTTTTAAGAGATGATAAATGAATTCAAATTGTATTTTTAGAGGACTACAGTTTTTATTCAAAAAAAAAACAAAAACAGGGACGGTCTTAATGAGTGGAAATCTTATTATGGCTATTTTTTTCAATTCAGAAAATATATGCTTATTACAGTTGCTGTATCAAGACCATACATCCTGATCAAATAAAAAAATACCCATACCTATTTTGTCTATTGTACATAGTGGATGATGTAGTGTTATCAAGCAGTCATCACTATAATAGTCCAAAATCAATTCAAAATTAATGGTGGTAAGCCACAGATATCACCCATAGATAAAGAATTTTGTTTCTACATGAAATACTACATATATTCATCTATTCTTGCAAATAAGAGACAAGAAAGAACAAAAGTTTCCATGGATATAATAGAAAGAGATTGGTAACTGGTGAGTGGGGGAGAGAGAGAGAGAGAAAGAGAGAGAGTGTGTGAGAAGAAAAGAGAGATTCAGACAGAGAGGGAGAGCTTGAGAAAGAGAGAGAGAAAAGAATGGGTCATTCCAGTGACTTTCTATATAGTGAAGAAAATATCTTTTACAGAGAATCATGTATTCAGCTGCCAACTAAGCATAAAACCTGAAAGTGTATATGGCTAGTAGACAACGTTCAAGGTGCCATCATGGGAGCCAGGTGAAACTGTAAGATTCTTTTAAACGACTGACTACCTTTTTGTGGTCCAGAAATCAATGGCGAACCCAGTTGTACCCCAACCAAGGGGTACAATCAGGCATGTGAGTTTAAATTTCCTCTTCGCTATTTACTTAGTAGATAACCTTGAGTACTTTAACTCTCTGATTTTCAATTTCATCATCTGTAAAAAGGAGATAGTAACTAATCTAATATCTTTAAGTGGTAATGAAATAATGTATATGAAGTAGTCAATACATACTGGATTTGAGCTCTTTGATTTTTATTTATTTCTACCAAATTACAGATTTTAAAAAACAAAGCAACAGATATTCTTATGAAGATAAATGACAAAATCAAACAATATCAAAGCTGTTTAAAACCATGTGTTAGCAATATATCCTCCCCACATTAAATACATAGGGAATAAAATTACATGAAGGAGTCTTTCTTTTCCAATCACCCAATATAAATGGAAAACACACTACAAACAGGGTGAGTGGCTACATTCAACAGAATTAAGTGATGCTGATGCTAAGTGCTGATTCTTAACATCGTAAGAGGGACTACTCCTTTTATTCAGGATCTCCAGTTTAAAACATAAGAACAAAATAAAGATATATCACAGTCGTATTATAGTGATTCAGGCCAGATACTACAGTCCTCCATTATTTTTTATTGGGTGAGAAGAGAGAGGGGAAGCTGAGGACAATAGAAAGCAGCCTACAGTACCTCTATTCTGGCCTTTTAACTGGGATGAAAAATCCAAATATAAAATAGAAGAATGGGTCTACAAGGCATTGTGTTGTTTATTCTAACACATTAATGATTAGCTGCTGAAGACATGAAAACAGTCTTATTTTATCTTGAGAGTCAAAAAAAAAAAAAAACACAAGCATACCCATTTTATTGCATTTCACTCTATTATGCTTTGCAGATATTTTTTTTTTCACAAATTGAGAGTTGGTGGCAAATTGCATCAAGCAAGTTGGCTGACTCCATTTTTCCAGCAGCATGTGCTTTGTGTCTTTGTGTCACATTTTGGTAATTCTCACAATATTTTAAACATTTTCATTATTATTATTTCTGTTTTGATTATCTGTAATCAGTGCTCTTTGATGTTACTATTTTAATAGCTTTGGGGTACCACAAATTATGCCCACATAAGACAGTGAACTTAATAAATGCTGTGGTGTTCCAACTGCTTCATGAACTGGTCATTTCTTCATCTCTCTCTCTCCCTCTCTTTGGGCCTCCTTATTTCCAGAGACACAATAATATCAAAACTAAGCCAGTTTCTAACCTTATAATGGCCTTTAATTGTTCAAGTGAAAGGAAAACTTGCATATCTCTCATTTTAAATCAAAAGTGAAGAATAATTAAATTTAGTGAGGAAGAAATGTGAAAATCCAAGATAGGCCAAAAGGTGGGGTTGTCTTGCGACAAACCATTAGCCAAGTTGTAAATTCAGGAAGAAGTTACTGAAGGAAATTAAAAGTGCTACTCCAATAAATATATAAATGAAAAGAAAGTGAAACAGTCTTACGCGTGACATGAAAGTTTCAGCAAACTGGATAGAAAATAAAAGCAGCCACAATATTCCCTTAGGCCAAAACCTAATTCAGAGCAAAATCTTAACTCTTTTCTATACTTTGATGGCTAAAAAGCTGAGGAAGCCGTGGAAGAAAAGATGGAAGCTACCAAAAGGTTAGTTCATGAGGTTTGAGGAAAGAAGCTGTCTGCAAAATGCAAGGTGAAGCATGAAGTGTTGATGGAGAAGCTACAGCAAGTTATCTAGAAGAGCTAGCTTAGCTCATTTATGAGGGTAGCTACACTTAGTGACAGATTTTCAGGGTAGACAAAACAGCCCCACACTGGAAGAAGGTGACATCTAGCACTTTCCTGGCTAGAAAGAAGTCAGTGCCTGGCTTCCAAGCTTCAGAGGAAAGACTGACTCTCTTGTTAGGGGCTAATGCAGCTCTTGGCTTCAAGTTGAAGTCAATGTTCATTTACCATTCTAAAATCCTACAGCCCTAAGAATTATGCTAAATCTACTCTGTCCGTGTTCTAGAAATGGAATAACAAAGCTTGGATGACAACAAATCTGTTTACATTATGATTTACTAAATATTTTAAGACCATTTTGAGACTTAGTGCTAAAAAAAAAAATTCTTTCAAAATATTATCACTCATTCACAAACACCTGGTCACCCAAGAGGTCTGATGGAGTAGGACAAAGAAATAAATATTTTCTTTTTTTTTTTTTTTTTTTTTTTTGAGTTGGAGTCTCACTCTGTCGCCCAGACTGGAGTGCAGTGGCCGCTCCCGGCCACCGCAGCCTCGACCTGCTGGGCTCCAGCGATCCTCCTGCCTCAGTCTTCCAAGTAGCCGGAATTACAGGCATGCGCTACCACACCCGGCTGTTTTTTTGATTTATTGTAGAGATGAGGTCTTGCTGCCCAGGCGGGTCTCGAACCCGCAGGCTCAGGCAATCCGCTCACCTCAGCCTCCCAAAGGCGCGGGATTACAGGCTGAGCCACCGAGCCCGGCTTGAAATAAATATTTTCATGCCTTATAACACAACAACCATTCTGCAGTCCATGGATCAAGAAGAAATTTCAACTTTCAAGCCTTTTTATTAAAGAAATATATTTTGTAAAGCTACAGCTGTCATTGATAATGATTTTTCTGATAGATCTGGCAAAGTAAATTAAAAATCTTCTAGAAAGAATTCATCATTCTGGATACCATTAAGAACATTTGTTATTCATGGGAGGAAGTCAAAATACCAACATCAACAGGAGTTTGAAATAAGTTGATTCCAACTCTCATGGTCTGCTGAGAGGTTTAAGACTTTAGCAAAGAAAGGAACTGCAGGTATGATGGAAGTAGCAAGACAACTAGAACTAGAAGTAAAGCCTGAAGATGTGACTAAGTTGCTACAATCCTATGATAAAACTTGTTGGATAAGGAGTTGCTTCTTAAAGACTGAGCAGAAAATAAAAACTGTTTCTTAAGATAGAATCTGCTCCTGGTGAAGATATTGTGAATATGGTTGCAATGACATCAAAGGATTTAGTAGACTATGTCATAAACTTCATCATTAAAGCAGCAGCAAGATTTGAGAGGATTGAGCCTAATTTTGAAAGAAGTTCTACCTTCTTGTAAGATGCAATCAAAATTTTCTATAGAAAAATCCTTCATGAATGATTCTGATTCTCATGATGTGGAAAATTTCATTGTTGCCCTTTTTTTTTTTTTTTTGAGTTGGAGTCTCACTCCTTCGCCCAGGTTGGAGAGCAGTGGCACACTCACGGCCAGCCCAGTGTTGACCTGCTGGACTCTGGCGTTCCTTCCGCCTCACCCTGCCAAGCAGCCGGAACTGCAGGCGCGTGATACCATACCTGGATCGATTTTTATTTATTGTAGAGACAAGGTCTTGCCAAGTTGCTGGGGCTGGTCGCAAACTGCGGGCTCAGCCAATCCACTCGCTCGCTTCGGTTTCCCAAAGTGCTGGGTATTACAGGCTGAGTCACCCGAGCCCAGCCTCATTGTCTTATCTTAAGACAACAGCCATTATCAGCTGTCAGCCATAATGCAAGATCCTCCACCAGTAAAAATATTATGGCTTGCTGAAGGCTGAGATGATCACTAGCATTTTTTTAGCAGTAAAGTAATTTTAATTAAATTATATATACATTGTTTTGTAGACAATGGTATTACACACTTAATAGAGTACACTATAGTGTAAACAACTTTTATGTGCATTGGGAAACCAAAAAATTTGCGTGACCTATTTTGTTGTGATAGTCTGGAACTGAACCCACAATAACTCCAAGGTATGCTTTTATATGGAAAGGCATAAAAGTGATTCCACCTTGTTTATGAAGTAAATTGTTCCCTGTTGTCCTCTTTCTAATGACAACCTATCTCCACAGGGACTGAATGCTACCTACCTTTTTTGAGTACTTTGATCATTTTATTTCCTCACATAATATCTTCAAATAAAAACAGAGTGACTCTTGGTACCAATATAATAAGCTTGCACATATATATGTTATGCTTTTTTATGTATTTGTTTATTGCTTGGAAGGTTTCAGTTGATTCTTAATGTTACAGGAGTTACTATTGTCACTAAATACAAGGGTGAAAAGTGTAAAGTAATCGTATATACTGCAAGTTAAAGCAATCATAAAAACAGGATTGATACAATATATGACTTTTGACTTTTCAAATAAATATAAACTTCAAAATTCTGACATCTGAATTTTCGGACCAATTTTGGATAATTTCCAACAATGCTATTTACTTCATTTATACCCTCTATCTTTTATGCAAAATTGAAAGAATCTTTCTTCAAGAAAAGCATCACTTGAGTTTTTAAATAATTAGTTTTGTTCTCTAAAACTGTGAGTGGAAATTACACTGGGGTGGGTCTTATTATTTTTGTATTTGTGTTTTTATTCAGTTATCATGAATCATAAGAAAAGTGTATATACAGTTTTGATGTTGTGCCTGCTAATAAAAAGATAGTTTATTACTTAGAAACAATACTGTATACTAGCTCTTAGGTATAATTAGTAAGCATATTAGAAGAGCTATTATAGTATCAGTCCATCATATTATCTTGACTGACAGTGCAGCATTTATTTTATTAAATGTATAATTTTTCATTAAATTTTAATAGCATTAGTCACATCCTTAGTATCAGTGGTTACACTTTTTTGAGGGGGTCATTTGAATTCATTTGACTTAAATACCTGGTTTGCTTTACTGTGAAAGGTGAATAGCTCATAATTCTTACATTTTTATATCGGCACTGTAAGGTCAACACCCCCCTTTCCTTGAAAATCTACTATGAAGAAAAAGTGATTGCAATACTTATTCAAAAAATAAAAGTGAATCTGCTCTTTTCATACTTTCAAAAGACTAACAAGCTAATATAATGTGGGCTTAATAAAGTATCTTTTTTTTTTTTTACTTGCAACAGTTAAGTGGCATAGAGAATGCAGGGTTGATCTAACAAAGCATATTCAATGCATTTATATTTTTCACAGTAGAAAGTAAACGTTAAAAGATATAATCCTGTTGTATTTTTCTAAAGATCATAACATCAGAGCAAGAGAGTTCATGTGTGGATGGATGCATTTCTAGTCACTTGCAGTGTTTCACAGTGGAGGCAGGCGTAGCAAGAGGAGTGGAGCAATTCCTAGTTGTACAGGGAATTTGGAACACAACAGGACATTTGACACCCTGACTCCATGCACCACATGCAAATAGTGACCTCTAGCCATTATTGCAAAACAATCAGTTCCCTCCCCATCCACACACAAAGTCAGACATTCCTAAGGAACCACTGTAACCTCATTCAGTATCCTGCCAGTGCACTTGAGATATCTTTCCAGACTTCATACAGCCATCGTTTGAGTTTCAAATTTAATTATACTACCAAATGCAGACTGTTTTTGCCATGTGTCTTTGTTTCCTAATCTATAAATCAGTAACCATGCAATCCCCAATCTATTTATACATATATTTGAAGTTTAAAAAATAAAGTATATAAAATGATTTTTATAAATATACTCCTGCCGGTCTCGATGGCTTAGCCGGTAGTCCCTGCACTTTGGGAGGCCGAGGCAAATTGGACTGCCTGAGCCCACAGGTTTGAGACCCACACGGGCAACTTGGTGAGACCTTGTCTCTACAATAAAGCAAAAATTAGCGAGCGTGTTAGCGCACACCTGTAGTTCCAGCTACTTGCAAGGCTGAGGCGGAAGGATTGCCAGAGCCCAGCAGGTCAAGGCTGCGGTGGCTGGGAGCGTGCCACTGTACTCCAGTCTGGGTGACAGAGTGAAACTCCAACTCAAAAAATAAAATAAAATAAAATAAAATAAAATAAACGTATTCCTATGAATAAACTCCATATTTTATCATTCAGATAAAGTTCTGGTATGGATAAACAATAACATAGCAATAAAAATGACTTACTTGTTAAGAGTAAGACAATAATATCCACATTAACTTGTGTTAATGAAACAATATCCACAACAATTTGTGTTTCTTACTCTTGCTAAAGAGCTAAAAATTTCTGACCTGCTACCAAAGTCAGCTGTTTCATTATTGTCTACTATGAGTTATTTGTCTACTAATTGACTAGACAGGACCTGGAACTACAGCACTGTAGAAGCAGAAGGGTATTTAGAAATCATCCGTTTTGGAAGGCTGAGGCAGAAGGATGGAAGGCTGAGGCAGAAGGATCGCCGGAGCTCAGCAGGTGGAGGCTGCGGTGGCCGGGAGCGTGCCACTGCACTCCAGTTTGGGCAACAGATTGAGACTCCAACTCAAAAACAAAAAGAAAGAAAGAAAGAAAGAAATCCTGTTTCAAGTTCTTTATAAAAACGTTGAAATAGTAGGAGAGACAAATAAATATAAATGGTAAATAATCTGCTTGTTAAAAATTGTGATTCGATAATAGTAATATAACATAATAACTGGAGTAAGTAGGAAGGAGGCTCTGGAAAGTAAGACAGTTCCCTTTTGGGGGCCTACAAGTATCTGTATCAGTATTCCCCTCCCATGCATGGAAATAAATTACAATCTTGAGTTTCTTCAAAAAAATGTTCAGACACCTAACTTGCACCTTACAAAACAAACAACTTAATAAACAAAAGGATATTAATAACTTAAAACAGTAGTCAAAAAAGTTAAAGTCAGGAGACATTTTGTTCCTTATAAAAACTAAAGAGAGCATCTTAACATGGGTCCCTCAGTTGTTTTTCAGAAACCCAGACCCCTACCAAATAGATCCACTGATTCATTGACCTCAGATAAGGGGAAAATGAAAACTAAATTTGACCCTCCATTCTTTTTCAAGATTTCTTCCTCAGGGACCTAGAAAATGTCATGCCCACAAGCCAGTACTAATACTCTTTTCTATGAATCCCAAATTTTGAGACAAAGTTTTACCTTTTTAACCAATTACAAACCAAAAATATTTAAATCCACCTGTGACCTATGGGCCCCCACTTCGAGATGTCCTGCCTTTTCAACTAAAACCAATAGGTAGCCTTTATATGCTAATTTATGGCTTTGCCTATAGCCTTTGTCCCCTCACCTTTTAAAACCTTACCTATGAGTCATCAGGGAGTTCAGGTTTTAAACAGTAACTGCCCGATTCTCCTTGTTTGGTATCCTCCAAAAAATGCCTCACTTTCTCTCATTACAGTCTAAATATCAACATTTGACTTGACTGCACCAGGGGGGTGGACCCAAGTTTGGTTCAGTAACAAGAGTACTGAGAATTCTACCAGACTTTGCAGTTACCATGATCCAAACATACCTTGAGGTTAACATTGAGCTGTGTTACCTTGAGTCACTGCTGTAGGAAAGAGGCTTTCAGTTACATATGAAGACAATATTCCTCAAAGTTTTGTTAGAATATTAAAGAGACAGAATTGCCTGGCCATGGTGAGTCCAGTGGGAGTTCTTATTTAAAATGCACATTTCTGGGCTTCAGACTCTGGCGATATGCTCGAAGGCTAAACTTTCAACAAGTATTCCAGAAAGTCCTCCTGTATACTAGGGCTTGAGAATCACTGAACTGTGATTTTAAATTTATGAACTATTCATACCCTGTCCCAAATTATGATTTCTCTTTTCATTTTACTTATTTTGTCTCACAATAATTAGCAGTAAAATATGCCATGTTTGGTTTTGTCTGTAATGACTATGTTCTATTCTGTTGCTAGTCTTGAGTAAAAGAAAAAAAAACCTCATAAAAACGAAGCACACCCGAGCCTTTGGGAGGCTGAGATGAGTGGATTGCCTGAGCCCGTGGGTTCGAGACCCGCCTGGGCAGCAAGACCTCATCTCTACAATAAATCAAAAAATCAGCCGGGTGTGGTAGCACATGCCTGTAATTCCGGCTACTTGGAAGGCTGAGGCGGAAGGATCGCCGGAGCCCAGCAGGTCGAGGCTGCGGTGGCCGGGAGCGGCCACTGCACTCCAGTCTGGGCGACAGAGTGAGACTCCAATTCAAAAAAAAAAAAAAACGAAGCACAGAATGAGCATTTTGAAAAAGGAAAAATCTGAACCCCCAAGAACCTATGAGAAGGAAATGAGCGGTGACTAGATTGAGCCTGGGTACTTATTGAGGTGATATAACAGCAGGTGATATACTCACCAATTGTTCATGTCGTAGATTAGAATGATTTGGACTAGAACATATATTTGCAGATCATTCTATTTGCTTTTTTCTTTATAGAGAGTTGGAATTCCACAGCTTCTTTTAAGTGCCTAAAACACTCTAGTCACCTTGTACTTCGTAGCTTCCAGCATGAACTGAACTGAGCCTCAGTTAGGGGGTGAGTAAGAAAGCTTAGAAAAATAATATCGAAATTGAGTAACACTCTAAATTAAAATTAAAACAGGTGTGTTTTTTTTTAATGTGGAAAAGTATGTAAAACTCTCTAAACCTCAAAACTCATCATTTGTAAAATTAGGGGGTTGAATGGGCTGCCCTCTTGTTCTGGTAGTTACACAGCTTGCTTGTCCAAAGGAGTTAATTCATCACATGCTCCTATCCACCACAGTGGAATCTCAAGAAAAGGATGCGTTCTGTTATCAAAGAGAGTATGGGGTCGACAAGGACACACAAATAGGCCAGCCAGGAGAAAAGGGTTTATAAGAGAAGAAAGAACACTAAAAATAGAACCACGTGAGGTCAGTTCTCTTATTTTGCTTCATCCTTTTCTTGTTCTTTTGTGTGGTCTTCCCTGCCTTCTTATTCACTTCAGTGCAGCTGATCTGGTAGGCCAGGGTGTGGAGCTGACCTCTTTCTAAGATGACTCCTTTGAGCTGATCTGGAGAAAAAAAAGCAAAAAGGCTCAGGTCAGCTTCACATCTGACACTGAGCTAAAATGTCCTTGATGTTACACACAACTAGGCTCACTGATCCAAAATATGAGAACCAGGGTAGGATTTGAGGGTAATACCTTTGGCTAGTAGTTAAAAAGTGCTCTTTTTGTTGAATCTCTCTCTCACACACACCCATAGGAACCCATTCAAAATAAAGACCTAATGGTAATTGATTAATAAAGAGACGATCATTTCTCACTTCTTTCATGACTACGTTTCTGAGTTCAAAATTCACCATCGACAAGATAACAATAATGTTCCCTTTAGATCATCTTGCATTTAATTATTTTGTTTCTATTGTTTGTTATGTAATTTTCGTTAACTTGTCACAAAATGTAGCCATTATACTAGAATGAAATTGTAGTGAATCAGATAACTTTTGTTCCAGTTTTGCACACAGACAAAAGAGTGCTAGATTCACATGAGAGTTGGGGGAAAACTCGTTAATAATGTGAGCATTTAGTACAATGGAAATCCTGTCTGGTTTCTGCTAATTCCATATAGTTTCCTTTAGAGATTTGTATACTTAATTATAATGAATTTAGAAATTATAATATAACTTTCAGTAGCTAAAATAATTTATCCTTTTCAAAAAGTCCAAGGTAAGCAGTAAATAAATCAAATGTATCTTAAATCACCAAAATTTATTATATTTTAAATAACGTTTTGGTCAAATTTCAGAATTAGAAGAAATTTCAGAACTATAAGAAATATATCTCTGCATATTTAAGAAAAAGTGCAGTGTCAGCACACACTGAAGAATCTGCTTAAAACTCAAACACATTAGCAGACAAAACCTTTTAATTAAATAAGCCAGGAAAATAATCTTATATAAGTATATATTTATAAAATATAGGTCTAAGTCAAGTATTTGTTTTCCTTTACATTATTACATTATATCTGTGACCTCAAGGGAAGAAAAGGTTTTGTGGAAGAATCAGAGGATCTAAACAATTTAATCACTCAAGACCCTTCTATGTTTCTTTCTTTCTTATATTCCCAAATACCTTAGTGTTGAAATAGGCTCTGCCCTTTAGTAATGAACAATGCAGAGAAGAAAAAAGATAAGTTTATATATTTTCTTAACCCAAACAGTACAAAGTTTAAGTATTTAAACCTAATTTCAATACTGGAGTAGGTAATTATAAACAGGTCAGGTTATAATAATAATCATTTGTCAGAATGATCAAGAGAATGACACATAGGAAACTTCAGTAACTATTTTTGTGAAATGAGCACTTGTTATAGAAGTTGAACTGAGTGACCTGTAAACATAAGGATGCTAGCATTTAGGGAGCTATGGCATAAAGGTAGTAACTAGGGAGTAGTTATTACTAACACAGAAGGATTCTTAATATTTCAAAATATAGAGCTCTACTATTGTATCTAAAATGTGATTTAATTCATGAAAAATCAATTTGCAAGTATTTTTTTGTATAATTTTCAGTACTTTATGACTGTATCTGTAAAAATGGAAATGGTTATTGCATATACAGACCATGCAACCCCACAATTGTACTAGGTACTATCTCAGAGAAGGAAAACTTAACAGTTACACAAAAACCTGTGCACAAATGTCCACAGCAGCTTTAATCATAATAGCCTGAAACTGGAAATGAAAAACATGTCCTTCGACACATGAATGGATTTTAAAAAAAGTGGTACATCTATGCCATGGAATACTATTTAGCAATAAAGAAGAAAGTATTATTTATACACAACAGTAGGGATGATTCTTCAGAGAAATGTGCTGAGGTAAGAAACTAATCCCAAAAGATTACATACTACATGATTACATTTATATAATATTATTGAAATGACAAAATTATAGAAGTAGAGAAGAGATTAGTGGTATTTAGGATGAGCAGGAGGATAGCGGGTGTGGCTATAAAAGGGCAACTGGAGCAATCCTTGTGGCGATAAAAAGTTATGTATCTTGCTAACAGACACATGAAAAAGTGCTCAGCTTCAATAATCATCAGAGAAATGCAAATCAAAACCACACTGAGATACCACTTAACCCCAGTAAGCATAGCCATCATTAATAAACAAACAACAACAGATACTGACAAGGATGCAGAGAAAAAGGAATATTTCTGCACTGCTGGTGGGAATGCAAATTAGTGCAACCTCTTTGAAAAACAATGTAGCAATGTCTGAAAGAACTGGAAATTGACCTTCCACATGACCCAGCAATCCCCCTACTGGGAATATACCCAGAGGAACTCAAATCATTCTACACAAAAGATTCCTGCACAGACATGTTTATTGCAACACTATTCAAAAACATGGAACCAACCATGTTGCCCATCGAAACTGGATTGGATTTAAAAATGTGGTGCTTATACACGGTGGAGTATTATGCAGTCATAAAGAAGAACAAGTGTATGGACTTTGTAGCAATAGATCATACTCAGTGATCTATCACAGAAACAAAGAACAGAGTACCATATGTTCTCACTCATAAGCAGAACTTGAACAATTATCATAATACTATAAGAAAGTGATTGACAGTAGTGGGTAGCGGAAAACTGCTGGCGTTGAAGGGAGGGTGGGATTGGCAGTTGAGGGAAACTGCCCCCCCCGGGGGGCACACCTCATCAACAAGGGTACCTGCATAATGAACATTTGTATACCTAAACCTGAATTGTACCCCACATCTTTAAAATTAAAAATTAAAAAAAAAAATTCTGTATCTTGACTGTTTCAATGTCAAATTCCTGATTGTGATAACACATTTTACAAGGTGTTATCATTGAGGAAAACCAGGTAAAGGCTACATAGGATCTCTCTATACAAGTCCCTTCCAACTGCAGGTACATCTACAATTATCTCAAAAAGTTTGATTCTAAAAAAGTATTGATGAAAAATTTAAAAATTAAACTTAGAAAAAGTGACATTTTCAACATAAATTCTCAAGGAATTAGATAACTTTAAATTAAGAGTATGTAGAGTACCATCATAAAAATATATTCATTCAACTTCCAAATGAGCAGATACATAGAATTATGATATAATGAGTATGAGTATGCTAGCTGAGATTTTGACATTTTTTTTTTTTGTGGAGTCAAGCAAAAGAAAGAATTGCTCTAGTTACTAAGTATTAATATTCGTTAAATTGAAGCTAATTGAAGCCACATAGTATTTTTCTAAATGTCTTCTCTCTAATGCATGAAAACTTTCCTAAAATTTTTATCACCGAAAGGTATGTTTAATGTTACTACCACTGTATCAATAACTTTGTTCACTGACTGACATTGCAAGCTTGAGCCTCAATTGGAAAATTATTCTTACTGACTCAATTTACGTCAAAAACATTCCTCTTTTCCTTCCTGGATGGCAGAGGACACAATTCAGGCACAATGTGAGTTAGTCATAAACAACAAATGGAACACAGGTACCAAGATATAAAGTTGTTAGACTCCCAAAACTCACTACATGTCTCAAGTCTTTGTAAATTGAAATCTGAGGTAAGAGGGACACAACACAGAGATGATGATAGGATGTAACCCTGTGAGCCAGGTCATCATAATGTAGGGAAAACAGAATCAGATAGGTAAAGAACAATCTAGAGCAAAGCAGTGCAAAGCATATCTTTTATCAACCTTGGGTAACAATGTTTTATCATTGCTTAATTAAGAAAAACCAAAAGTTTATGTCTGACTTCCTTGTGTGGTTGTTTATAAACTATGCATCGATTAAATGTGGACTTTTACATTAATTGAATACAACAGCTTATTTTTAAAATTAAGATTTTTTTTCAGAACTGAACAAGGATTTTTTAATGTTTATAAGGTACCAAGTTAAAAAGAAAAAGTCCAGATATTGCTTGTGGCTAGACAGTTGTAACACAGGATCACAAATAACAACTCAAGTTAAGATTTTGGTGCCCAGAAAGACAAAATCAGTTGAATAGCAAGCCTATGCAAGGCTGCCTCATAACACTTATTGACAATTGCTTATTCTATCAAGGTAAGAAAATATATTGATTAAAAAGTCATCCTTCTTTTAAAAAATATCTATTTCGCATTTTCCAGATAGAAAATGTATATTCATTACATATAAAATTATAAAAATATAATAATGTAATACCTTTGAAGACCCACATCATGTTCCCCCATAAATAATGTCTTTCAATCAATGCATTTTCATTTCGAATTCATAATTTTAGAACTAAATATTTCTCCACTATCAAGCCATCACAGTCTGATGAGTTTGCAGACAAACTAGATTGATAGATAAGTTGCAAGTATGTGAACACATTACTGTTTAAACAAACACATTCAAAGGATGATAAGTTAGATCCAAACGAGGAATAGATAGGAGTCAAAACACAACACAATTTATAGACAGCACAATAATAAACTCCTTTTCCAAGTCTTTGTGATGAAAAGAAATGTTGATTTTGCCTTTGGCTGTGGAACACCAAGTTTGCAATTCCAGAAAAGGAGTGGAGGTAGGGCAAATAATAATAATAATAGTAATAATAATAATAATAAGTAAAATATGAACAGTCTGCAAATTAAAGTGAAGTGTTTAAAAGTCTCAAGAGCTTTATTAGTAACCTGAATAGCAGAAGCAGTGTTTCCTGACTGGTAAAAATAGTTCATGTCAACTTAGGCTAAAGTAATAAGAAAAATCCAAACAAGGATAGCATAAGCCTCAGATTTACAAGTGCACTTTATTCAGCACTAGTCATAAGTCTTACAGAGGTTTGATTTTAAGAGGAAAATGGAGAAATTGAGGAACATTACAAGAACAGTAAGGGGCTTCAAACTAAAACATTCTTCATAGGACATAATCAAAGGATCTAGGATGCTGGCCTATGGAAGAGATAACATTAGGTAGACGAGGTTTAGAACTTCCAATAACTGAAAGTCTCTCACGTGCAACAAAAACTGATGGGTGGTCCTGAAGTTGGTTCAACACAATGTGCAAGTACCTATGTTCAGAGCTGCCTGGTGTGGGGGAAAATGGGTTTTCTTAGAAAGTAAATTCTCAATTACTGTCAGACCAAGCAGTTATTAAGTGATCATATTGTTCAATGTGTCCAAGCATTAGATGTAAAACCACATTACATTAGAGTGAGGGATTTAATACTGTATATGTCTTATAATTACCACTTCAAAAGACTATACTATGCATTAATTATTACTTGCATACTGTCTGTCTCCCACTGAAATATCAGAGCTTTTAGGATAGGAGCCTTGCAGTTCTTACTCTCACTCTATTCCCATGCCTGGGAAATAATAGGTTCTCATTGAATGCTGCTGGAAGAATGATGGCATTTCATTTAACCATCAGACAACCCTGTAAAGCAGACATTTCACCAATAATTACAATTAGATTCACTAAGGTATAATAATTTGCTCAAGCTGTCCAACTAGTCTCAACCCTGACTCTAAAACCCATGCTTGTAACACTACATTTCAAATTTTCAGAAAAGAAAAAAAAAGCAAAGAAAAAGCAATAGGTAAATAACTCTGGTGCCTTGTTCTATAGAATGTTCCTCTTTACTTCCCTCTGTCACTTGTTGCCATGGTTTCCTTTATCGGCACATCCGCCAATGACAACTTTAGCGTTCAATCTAGTAACTGTGCTAAAAATAGGTAACACTTTTTCAAATAAATTAGAACTAGGTTGGTAATTTATTTATACCTTCAGGGTTTTTTTCTGCTCTTATTTTTGACATGCAAAAATGGGAATTAAGAAATAAGTACAGGATTCTACTTTGAAATATATATGCCATGTTTGCAAATGTCAAAGTTTTATTAAGGCTTGCAAACAATATTGTCAATATTTGGCAAAAAATAATGTCTTTGCATTTAGATTTAGCTTATGCAAAATACTTGATACAGTATCATAACTTTCTCCTTTGGGGTGGTGAAAGGAATGATAACATGACATTTATCTTTTTAGTATTTTCTTCATTCGATATAGGACTTTAATCCAATGGTTCAAAACCCTTAAATCACATAATATGAAATTTTGTAAAATAGTAGAATATATGAAAAAAGAAAATATATTTTGTATGTCTATATTATTGGGAATGTTGTTTCTTTATTTTAAAACAAAATGGAGGCCGGGCGTGGTAGCTCAGTCTGTAATCCCAGCACTTTGGGTAGTCAAGGCAAGAGGATTGCCTGAACCTGCTGGTTCAAGACCAGCCTGAGCAACTTGATGAGACCTCGTCTCTACAATAAATCAAAAAATAAGCTGGGCGTGATAGCATGCGCCTGTAGTTCCAGGTACTTGGAAGGCTGAGGTGGAAGGATTACCTGAGCCCAGCAGGTCGAGGCTGCAGTGGCTGTGGGCATGCCACTGCACGCTATCCTGGGTGACAGAGTGAGACCCCCAACTAAAAAACATACAAACAAAAATGGTAGCTTAATTATGGAACATTATATATAGGACAAAATAAAATAAAATCAGGAGCTCCAACTTCATTATTTTGCGATTGTGGAAAGGTAAGGATCAAAAAAGTTTCAGTGGTCTGCATTGCATAGTAAGTTGGTGCAGCTTAGAAACAAAGACGAGTTTCCTGGCTCCATCTACTGCTTTTCCCACCAAAACATCCTTACCTTCTAATGGTACTCTGATCATTTTTTATAAGAGGAAAACTAGAACATAGTCTATTCAAAACACAGCCCACGTGTAATGGAATGTTTAGAAGTACAATTTTGCATTTAAGCCAATGAAAAGATACAAACAAAAATAAAAATAAAATTTCAGTATATTTGGATAATTGGCTTCTGAATTTGACATTACTTGTACATTTTGAAAAATGACTTCTCTGTTTCTGAAAAATATATCTGACGTGTTTGAGTAGGTTATCGCTCTATTTTTCTTTCTCTTGTGCATGCGAGCGCGTGCAGAAATACACACACTCATACACACACGACAAAAGAGGTGCAAAGCAGAACAATTATTAATTTTTAAATAATAAATTGGAGCACAGAGGTCTTTGATCTTTGCATGCCATGCACATGACCAGCTGGTATTTAATGCAGTTCAGGAAAATAAAGCAAATCAAAGTAAAGCATTTTTAATTAGTGGTTTAACTATGTGATTAATGATGCCTTTTTAAAGAAAATGCCTGCACCAGTAAATGAAAAACTCATTCGTTCTAAAAGCTGGTTTTTCCTACTTAATGACTTCTTCTAATAGGCAGATAAATTAAACAACAACGTATGAAACCTATTAGCCTGAACATTTCACAGGGAACAAAATTGAACATTGTGTTGCAGGTTGTTGATCAACTAATCTGAAGGTAATGAAATAACAACATATAAAAGGCGTCTGTGAAAATGACATGCAACTAGCTTTTAAGCAACTACACAACAGAGCTGAATCTTATTTGCCTAACAAAATAACCTGTACTAAAACAAAAAGCACATTACAAAAGAGTTTAAATTAGTCTTTTAAAAACAATTCTGGTTATGTTAATATGCTTTATATATATATGGTACAATTCCAACCCTATTTGACTTGTCCAGAAAATATAATTTATTCCAGGAAAGAAGGTCAAATAGATCTTGAAATATCTGACTAGTTTATAAAAACACTGACAGGCTACAGAATTCAAAGGCAGGGACCTCTTAACATTCAGTAAAAATGTGGCCAAAGTCTTGGCCACTTATGTAACTCCGGGTTTAGCAGTTTCACAAATGAATGTCCTTAGATGTAACATAAACCTCACTGAGCTTCAATTGACTCATCTGTAAGTTGGAGATAATATTACCTACCCCAAAGAGTTATGATGAAGTGTGACATAATGCATGTAAGGTATTCCTGACCTAGGAGTGGCAGATACTATTTTAACATAATGCATAATGATAATAATATTCTTTTATATGATATTTCAATAAAATGCAGCTAAATAATTGTGTTTACCACTCTTAATAGAGGCACAAAAGCAAGGTTGGTACACCTGCCTGTTCTAAAACTTGGTCAATTTCCCCTTTGCTGTTTATGCAAATAAAATAAAACAAAACATAAATATGACTGTTGTCACCAGAGTTTTCCTAAGGTGGTCATATACCCACGAGGAGATACAGAATTGGATGAGTTCTAAATTAACCTGTCTTTAATTTACTGTTTTAAGGGGTAAAGTTATTTGTTTATTTATGATTTATGATGAAAGAGTATTACTTATTGAATATATTTTGATATGCTCTTCAATAGCAAACTTTTCACTGGCACTAGCTATCCTCCATCTGAAAACAGTGAAGAGTTCTCATCTTTTTTCTCCCTACCTATTGTTCTTTTCTATCCGCCAACAGTGAGTTCATTGCATCTTTATTTTGGCCCTTCTTCTATTATGCTTCCTGTTATACTTGTCTCTTTGCTTAGATCCATAGGCTGTGATCCAAAATGCCTTTAGAGTGCATGTTAAATCCCTTAAAGGATTTACAAGACAGATATGATCTGACTCTTATTTTTTCTCTAACCTCTCTCTGAACCATGTCTTACTGCCTATCTCAAAGGCTCTTTTTCTGGCTCTTCGTGTGTCCTCATCCTTCTGGCTCAAGCTAAAAAGTTAGTCATTAAGAGAAATTTTCTCAGACCACACTTTGGAAGTATTCAAGCTATCATCATTTCTTGCCTGACCATAGCAATGTTTTCATATCTATTCTTCCAGTCTCGCAGGCCATTCTCCATCTGCATCCTTGTTGGAGCGGCCAGTTGTCATTTAAAAAGCAAGTCAAAGTAAAGAAGATGGTTGCAGTTTCATGGTTTTAGGAGGGCCCTGATTCTCCCACAAAGCAAATAGAGCAAAGCGGGGGTCGGGGGGGGGCATAGATGGACTGCAGTTAGGAAAAGACAAATGACAAGATATTTCCCAAGAATTTCGATACACATGGGGATGGGGTCAAGACACCAGGAGCAAAATGACCCAGTGGTTATCAGCAACTAGTGGAAAAAGGTTGGCGGAAGACAAATACACTTCTAAGAGTTCTAAGATCCAAGGGAAATAAATCACAAATATGTGATAATCCTCAAATTTAGGACCTCCATTAGTGTGGAAAGTTCAATAGGCTAATCTGAAAACAGTAACTGGGCTGCATTTATGGGCAAGATCAAGGGAAACTCAAAAAGTTTGGAGCAGTCTAGACCTTATTAACTAAGCAAGATGCACTTAGTGAAATTACTGCCATCAAGAAATAAACAACATAACCAAAAGGAAAAAAAATGAGAAGAAAATGATTAATAAAAGCAGTAATTAATGAGTTTGAAAGCAAAACATAAACACAAAATAGATAAATACATCTAAACTCTGGTTATTTAAAAGGAAAAAAAAAAAAACCAGAAATACTACTGGCCAACCTAAACAAGCAAAAAGGAAGAAAACAGAAAATCAGAAATTACAATAAAATACAAAATTGAAGAAATATGTAAAATAAGAGTACTTTTGCTAAATTATGCAAATGAATTTGAAAATAAAACAAAACATGATTTTATGTAAAATGTCTTTTTAAATTATTTATACTATACATGGCACAATTGTGTTCACCATTATGTTCTTTATTCTGCTATGCACACTGGCAGACACACACACATACACACACACACACACGCACACACACACACACACAATGGTGTCATCTTGAGGCAGAAAACTTGAATCCTTCACATTTTCTGTAATGTATTGTTCATCAGGCCAAAAAATAAAACGATGATTTCTGGAGTTGTATAGGAAATTTTTAGTCCTACAACAAGGAAGAAAATCTGTTTTCTATTGGAGATTTAAGCAGAAATGTCCCAAATGCTTTAAGCTCCTCTTTTCATTCCCACATAATAAAAAGAATTCTCATCTCTGGCAGAGAAAAATACAGCCACAAAAGAGAACACAGAGAGAGGGCTGCTGAGGGTACAGAGGGAGAAAGCTGTAGTACCACTTAATCATGTGCTTTATAAGCAAGACAGAGCAAAACAAAATCTTCCTCAGTCATGAAGAGGTAAAAAGTCAATAGTAGTACTTGAAATACTATAAAGGTAGTACAAATAAGAGTGTATTGCCACTAATCAAATTCTGTGATACAGTCCTAAAAGCGCTGAAACAAAAGATAATCTGGTTGCAGCAAAGCATGGAACACACCAAAGAAGACATACATGGATCCCTTAAAACAATGGTTAAAAAACTATATTGATTCCCTAGAGGGGAGATCGATGCCAGTTCTTTATATAACTTTATTTATTTACTGTATAGAACTATGTAGTAGGAAATAAGAATAATTTTCATGCTAGAGAATAGATTTTGTCATTATCAACAAATTCTGTCAACTAATCTTTATAAACATTTTGTTAAAGAAGCTCATGTCTCTGTAGGTGTGCCATGTGTTGATTTACATATATATAAATATATATACTTGTATATATATTTATATATATAAATATAGATATATAAGTCTATACTTATATATCTATATTTATATAATATATATCTATATTTATATAATATTTATATATATTTATACTTATATATATTATATTTATACATATATATTTATATATATAAGTGTATATATAAATATATACACTTATATATTTGGATATATATAAGTGTATAAATATATACACTTATATAATTGGAGCACAGAGGTCTTTGATCTTTGCATGCCATGCACATGACCAGCTGGTATTTAATGCAGTTCAGGAAAATAAAGCAAATCAAAGTAAAGTATAAATATACATAAGTATTCACTATATATATATATAGTGAATACTTATTCTAGCCATGAGTATGAGCCCCAGACCTCTAACTATGTGGAGTGTAATTGATCAATGACTTCAGCTGATGCTCCCTGAAATTTATGGCCGTGTGTGTGTGTGTGTGTGTGTGTGTGTGTGTGTGTGTGTGTGTGTGTCCATGTCAAGCTTTCCACAGCAAGCTCTCTGCTAATGACTGAGCACAGCAGGGACACCAGGCAAGGCTGATCCTGAAGGAAATACCTCCTTTGATTCCCAATGGGCTTGCTAACTCTTACTCATGCTGCACTGAAACATAAAAAGTTCCACTCAACCTTCCTTCCCTCATTCCTTCACTTGGGGTTAACCTTGCTTGGTAATCTGACTGCTTCCCCAAATTTATCTAGCTCTCCCCCTGCTTGCTCTCATACAAGCATTCTCCGTAATAAAATTGCTGCACATTTAATTCCATCTTGGCATTTGTTTCTCGGAAGAGCTGGACTAATGCAATGCTTTAAGAAGAAATTGTTAAAGTATAACAAAAATATTTTAAAGCAAACGTTAATTACCTTTTGATTTTTGATTTATAAAAAAATGAATAAAAGTTATGATGAGTTATAACAATAGATCATGAATCATCAACACACAATCAAAAGAATGATTTACTTGAAGAAACATCCCATGCCTTGTACATGGCATTCTATTGCACAGTGTCTTAAAATATTTAGTATAGAAACAAATGTTAGTTGAGTGAATTATCTGCATTTGAGATTTAAATATTTTAAGTACAAAATTATAATATCTATATGATATTAAAATTGTACCTTAATTAACAAAGATTAACTATGGCAATGTTTCCACATCTGGTGTGAAAGTTGACATGATCTAAGATATAAATAAGAGGATTTTTGTGATAAAATATATATAACATCAAATTTACCACGATAACCATTTTTAGGGGTACAATTCAGTGGCAATACATTCACATTGTTGTGCAACCAATACCACTATTCAACTCCAGAAATTTTCCATCCTTCCTTACTGAAACACACAAACATTAATAACTCCCACTTCATCCCCATGCCCTTTCTGATCCTATAAATTTGACCACTCTATCTCATATCAATGAAATCATGCAATATTTTCCCCTCCATGTCTGACTTATTCCATTAAGCAAGTTTTAAAGATTTTCCATGCTACGCCATGTATCAGAATTTTATTCCTTGTTAAGGCTGAATTCCATTGCATGTGTATATCACATTTTGCTTTTCTATTCATCTACCTGTGAAACATTTAAGTCACTTTCACTGTTTAGCTGTAGTGAATAATACTGCCATGAACATAGGTATACAAATATCTATTTTGGACTGTGCTTTCCATTACTTGAGGTATATACCTACAAAATAAAATCCTGTATTATATGATGTCTGTTTAATTTTTTGAGGAACTGCTACACTTGTTTCCTCAGTGGCTATGTCATTTTATATTCTTGCTAGCAGTGCACAAAGGTTCTAATTACTCCACATTCTTATCAACATTTATTTTCTGTTGGTTGTTTAAAGAATAATAGCCATTCTAATAATTTTCATGGGTGAAAAATGGTCTCTCATTGTGGTTTTAATTTGCATTTTTAAATGATAAATGATATTGAGCATCTTTTTAAGTGCTTTTGAACATTTGCATATCTTCTTTGAAGAAATGTCTATCTAAGTCCTTTACTCATTTTTAGAACCAAATTGTTTTTTATGTTTTTGGGTTGTAGGAGTTCTTTATATATTCCAGATATAAATTATAACCAGATGAAAAGACATAAGATGGAGTCAATACCCAATGAGCAGCCATTTTAACACTGCCTCGTCCTGTCATGTTTTTCCAGCAGTTCACTTTACCCTTTAATCAAGGACAGAGCCAGTTTCTCTGATAGCTATTGATAACTGTTTTACAACCCTTGTCCCAACTTGTTTTGTAACAATTTAACTTGATCAGCCTTCATGGCCCTCCTGACACAGACCCCATTAACACTGAAACAGTCATGTGACCCGCCCACCCATTTGCTTGCCAACCATCATCTGATATCTGTACCTGTACTGACCTGCCCTTCATAGTAATATGGAAAAGGTCACCACCCAACCACCTTAACTACCTGCCCCTGTCAAGGGAAAGTTTAAAAGCATTAAACTTCATGCAGCCATTTGCCATTTCTTTGCTAACTTCTGATCTCGTCACGTGGCCCTTTGAGCTATGGCTGCCATTGTTTCCAAGCTTTGGCCCCCCTCCCCTACCTTGGGGAGGTGAATCTCCTCTCTCTCTCTCTCTCTCTTTCTAGTTTACTTTCTAAATAAACTATATTTTCCTAAATAACTTCTGTGCAATTCTTTGCATCTTTTGCATGGCACCAGACTGCAGACTGCTCCCTTCCCCACCCCCACACCCCCCGTGGCTGGGAGGTCTGATCTAACATTTTTGGAGGTCCCACCAAGACTTTAATACCTAACACCAGAAGTATGATCTGTAAATACTTTCTTCCATTGTGTATGTTGCCTCTTCACTTTGTTGAATGGATCCTTTGTTGTACAAAATATTTTAATTTTAATAAAGATGTATTAATCTTTCTGGCATCTGCTTTTGGTGTTATAACCAAAAAAAAAAATCATTGCCAAATCCAATTTCATGAAGCATTGTTCCTTTGTTTTAATGTAAGAGTATTATAGTTCTAGCTCTTATGTTTACATTTTTGATTAGTTTTGATTTAATTTTTATGTGATGTAAAGTAAGGGCTCAACTTCATTCTTTTGCATGTAGAGATCCAGTTTTTCCAGCACCATATGCTGAAAACACTATTCTTTCTCCATTGAATTGTCTTGACATCCTTGTGAAATTGTTTGAGTATACATGTAGGGGTTTATTTCTGGTCTTTCCATTACATTGGTCTATATGTCTACCTTTATGTTTTGATTACTGTAGCTTTGTTATAAGTTTTGAAATCATGAAATGTGAGTATTCTAAATTTGTTCTTCTTTATCAAGATTATCTAAATTCCATAACTGAATTAACCATGAGAAAAATGAACTTATTCTACTATAAATGAAATGAAATGAATTTTTAAAGTATACATAGTAAATAGTAATTATATTATAGTAAATAGCTAATTACCATGGACTTTTAACGATGTGGCTGAAGATTCCAACGCAGTGACTAGCCATATACCTGACCTCTCTTTTAGGTTGTGACAGCAGTATCTTATTTAGTCTGGTGTAGTTTGCAATTATAACCCTTCACTTTCTAAGACAGTGCTACTATAGTTGCTATTACATCTCTCTCCAGAGACTCAGGTCTGGATATACTTTTCACACAACATACACGTTCTTTAATAAATAAAGTCTATATACAACTTTAATGCTTGCAAAGTGCTTTTACAAACTCTGAAAATAAAGTAGAATTAATATTAAGTATTCAGAATTGGAGAACAAAAGTGGCATGACCACGGTCCCTTTGTAGTTTGCACTTGCACTTATAAACTGACAGTTGTCTACATCTTTTCATGGTGTAGCTGCTTTTTGCATTTAAGGCTGGTTGATGTGTCATGTGAGACTATTTCAAATTCTTCAGGCTATTTTTTAACCCTGGTCCTTGCTACATAGTGTCACTCAAGTTTTCAGTCATTGGCACAGCAACAAGCACATGCACCCATTTATTCAAAAAATCCTAGAAAGCACCATGCTCCCAGCTGAGAACCTTGGATTGAGGAATTCTAGTGGTCAGTGCTAAGCACTAGAAAATGTTTTACAAATTCTTCCATAATAAATTAATGATTATTCTGTAGATTACAAGTTGTATAATATTAATCCTTTGTGAATGTGGATAAAATAGTTTGACCAAAGAAAAAGTGACTAAATGTCCACTTTAAAACTGCCTTCCATTGCCTACTTTGATGTGCATAAGGGTGTTTCCTATGTTTTCTTCTAGAATTCTTATAGTTCGAGGTTCAAAGAAAAAAAAAAAAAACTGTATTTCAAGGATGGTAAGATTTGCTTAGCCATTAATAATGATGTGGCTTTTGAAACAAAACTTCCCAAATAATGAAATATATTATTTGATTCATATTTATTTAGAACAAAAATTTTATAGATTATTAAAGTAAATTCATTTTTAATATCTTGAAAATAAATTTAAGCTTATCATTGACATTATTAAAATTGTTTTTAATTTGCAAAACAGGAATTCCTTTCTACTAGAATAGGAAAATTTAAACTTTTCCTCTGAAGGCATAATTGAGTCTGCTGAAATAAAATAACAAGAAACAGATTAACAAGAAAAAAGACATTTTAGTTAGATGCATGAGCACAGGAACCTCATAGAAGGAATATGTGACCCAAAGGAGCAGCCAGAAGGTTGAAATCTTTATAGCATAAAGAAACAGGGTCTTGAACTTTTGGGGGAGACAGCAGCACATTATGGGAGAAAGAGGGGAACATCTGCATGGGAACCCAAGTTGTCTTAATATGCAGATAAAGATAGTCAAGTAATAAAAGTTGTTTTGGGGACCGCCTCCAGAAGAATAGGAAATAGCCTGTCTGGGTGTGGTGATGACTTTTAATCTCCTTTCCTGTGATTAATCTTTCCTGGTTGTTTGATGAGATTCCTAGGGAGGGAGGTTCAAGACAGTTTCATTTCTTTTGGAAGAACTTTCCTAAATCAGATAAAGGAACTTTAGAAAGATCCCCTCCCAGTACTTGGTGGGAGGAGAAGCAATGGAAGGTCAGAGAGACCTTGATTCTGAGGCAGCTTCTACAGTCTTCCAATTATCTTTAATTCTAAAGTGCTAAGCCAGCAAAAGCATTATACTTTGGGGTATCATTTTCTAGCTCCAACACTAGTAAGTATGTAAACAGTCACAAGTTTAAGTTAGTCATCACAGGATCTTGGCTGATTAGTTTACATAAGAGTTCCTTCAAGAGAGTAAAAAAAAAATAATTACTGGGTTTATATAGTAATACCTTCTTATATAATATTATTTTATTTATTTATTTTTACTTTTTGTTCACATTTAGACAATGGTACCATCAGAACCTAGCATTATAGGAAATGTTAAAGTATTTTGATTGTTTCAAGTTGGGTTTTGTGGGATGCAGATAATTATTCAGTACATTTACTAGGGAGTGTTCTGAAAATCAGTACCTGTAGAGAGAGGGTAGGAAGAGGTAGGATTAGGCAGAGTGAAAAGTTGAGCTGACATACGGCCCAAACAAAAGCCACAGTTGACCTCATATGGAGCTTTGCGACTGCATGTGTTGTTTAGTCATGGGATCCATGATGTCCCTGGAAGTAGGTATGACCCCGAATAAGGCAGTTTTCTTCCATTGAAGCAATATGCAGTAGGGGCTATACCTGAAAGGCTGCACTCCCACCTGCTGAGGGAATGAATTCTATACTCGCAAAGGGAGAAATTCTTGAACAGCAGATAGATAACTTCTAATATCTGGTGTGGCTAAAGATTCCAATGCAGTGACTAGCAATAGACCCTACCTTTTTTATTTTTTAGGTTGTGACAACAGCGTTTATTGAACTGGTGCAGTTTGCAATTTGAACCCTTCACTTTCTAGACAGTATTTCTTTATTTCTTATTATATCTGTCACAGCTGTCTGTGCATGCCTATATCCCTCAGGCTGGACTAAGTGTCCCCTCCCACCTCCGTCCCAGATTTCTGTCTGTTAATAACTGTATATGCTTAGGGAACAACTTTCTCTAAAACAGCAGAAAACTACTGTCTATGTGTTGTATAGTCTAGAAGTGCCAGGAAATTAACATTTGCCCTTTTTCCATGGTACTCAGCCCTCAGCCACAGACTGCTTTGGAATATCAATGTCACAGCTATCTGATCCCCAGATGGTATATGCTCTACCATTACTCAAACTTTCCTAGAGGGAGTAAGCTCCAGTTAACTATGGTGGTAGTTGGTTTGATAACAATGGCTGCCTTTTCTTCCTGGCTCAATTCTCCTATTGTTATTTCTTGCACCTCCTAAAACAACTATTTTTACTCATATTTTTATCTCTGAGTCTTTGGATTCAAGGGGAACCCAAATTATGATATATTTTAATTCTATAACTTTATAAAACAGCTTAACATTACTGGATGGATCCTGAAATCAGACTATACTACAGAAATCTAGATTTCAGTTTCTCCACATATTTATTGTAAGATTGTGGGCAAATTTACTAAACACTCTAAGACTCTGTTTCCTACCCAGAGTTAGTCTAACTCAAAGTTAAGGTCATAGTCCTCTAGACTGCCAAGTTTGTCCAAGACTTCTGATGGCAAATACAATGAGACTGTCAAACTGCAAAGTCTGAGAGAACAGTTTCCACAAAATCACCTTGACTTCAAACACTAACTGACACCTTGAGGTGTCCCAGGCCACTATCACTTCAGAATAGCTGGCTACATATCTGGGGACTCCCACAATCACCCTAAGATTGAATAGTTCACTAAAAAATGTAGTAGAACTCAGGAAAGTGCTACATTTATGATTACAGTTTTATTATAACAAAAGTTTACAACTTCATACCAGTCAAAGAAAGAAATGCTTAGAATGGACTCTGGGAGGATTCAACAGATGAATCTTTGTTTGCTTCAGGGATGCATCAATCTCCATAAATAGATGTATGACAATATGCACTAAGTATGAATACTTATAAATCTTCAGTGTCCAGAGTTTTTATTGGGATTTCATTACATGACTGTGAATCAATCAATGATGATGCATAGTCATGTAATCAATCATTGATTAATCATTGATTAATTCATTGCCCACATAGTTGAACTCAATCTCGAGTCCTGTAATCCTGGGAGGTAAGGCTAATATCATCTGTTCCCAAACTCCAACCATCTCATCATATGCTTTGTCTTTCTGGCATTGTTTGCTCCTCTGAGTCATCTTATTGGCTTTAGTTATCAGGTTCACCCTGAAAAACAAAGGCATTCCAGTCACTCCTGAAATTCCAAGGGTTTAGAAGTTACGTCCAAATAATTGGAACAAAGACCAGACCTTTCTTTGACCTGTTATTTCATTTATCATCATGATTATTATTATATTTTATTTTCCAGCCAATCTTATATTATTTCATTTATCCTATTTTATTTACTTCTTTGACAAAATTGCATATAACAGCTTTAATAGTTCAACTCCCAGAATAAAATTTTGGTAGTGTACATTTTTGCAAATAGAATACAGACAAAGTCTAGAAGTCACTTTTAAGCTTGGCACATTTCAGTTCTAGTTGTTTTTCACAAAGACAAATTTTATATAAAAGAAAAATATGAAATTGTAATTTGTGGCACTGAGTGAGTCTATTACATGCAGTTCATCATCCATAATAAGCACTTAGAAAAACAAGGGGTAGGTTTTGGCTCCCTCCCCACCCAGGGAGGTGAATGTTTTCTCTCTCTTCTCTTTCTCTCTCTAATTTACTTTTTTTTTTTTTTTTGGAGTTAGAGTCTCACTCTGTCGCCCAGACTGGAGTGCAGTGGCCGCTCCCGGCCACCGCAGCCTCGACATGCTGGGCTCCAGCGATCCTTCTGCCTCAGCCTTCCGAGTAGCCGGAATTACAGGCATGCGCTACCACGCCCGGCTAATTTTTTGATTTATTGTAGAGATGAGGTCTTGCCTGCCCAGGCGGGTCTCGAACCCACGGGCTCAGGCAATCCACTCACCTCAGCCTCCCAAAGGCGCGGGATTACAGGCTGAGCCACCGAGCCCGACTTCTAATTTACTTTTAAATAAACTGTATTTTTAAATCTTAAAAAAAAAGAAGAAGATAAACAAGGGATGCTGGGCTACAGTGGCACGTGCCTCTGGTCCCAGCTACACAGGAGGCTGAGACAGAGGGACTGCTTGAGCCCAAGGCTGCAGTGAGCTGTGATTGTGCCACTGTACTCCAGCCTAGGCAGAAAAGAAAAGAAAAAAAGGGGGGTAATATTTCAGAAAGTGATTGTTAGATTCAAATATAATCAAAATAAAATTTTTTGTACTTTACTCTTTTCAAGATATGAAGAAAATTTTTTATTTGTTTATTTTCTTATATTGTATTAAGACATCGTGAAAATAATATGTCCAGCTATTATTGACTACAAAATGCATTCAGATTATGAGTCTGAGAAAAATGTCTATTTATTAAATGTGCCAATTCATCCTCTGTGCCATCCTTGTGCTATGAGAAAATAAGTAAAGAATAAAAGAAATATATGAAGGTTATTAATTGCACTGATGAAACTAGTCCAACAAATTCTCATTAACATCTAGACCAAAATGCTCTATGAAACCAATTTTCATCCTGTCAGAACTGCATACTTAATATTCTCTTTATAATATTAATTTGTTCTCTGTCTTTTCTCCATAATCCCTTATATTAAAATTATAAACTATATATCACAATTATAAATTTAAACCTTGACTACTCTATCCAGCTGTTGATCACCTTTGGCTATAGTGTATAATAAAGCATAATGAGTGAATTATAAAAGTCTTTTTTTATGTTTTCATTTGCTTTGCATGTAATTGGTATATCTAGTAATTTTCCCAGAGATTTTTAAATAATGAATGTTTCTTTGATTGGGTCACATCATAGAAAATACATTTAAAGGCTTTCTTTATCTTTTAACTGCACACTGTCAGCACATACCAAAAAATCATTGATTTTATTTGCCATCATGTATCAACATCAATCCACATAGTAGCCAGAGTCTAGCTCTAGAATGAACTGGACATACAGATTTGTACATTTCTCTTCTTTGTTTTTTATATATGTATGTTCATTTCACTGAAAGTTTCTCATCTAGGTATGGGTCCAACTTTTGTCCTTGTGTTGAAAAGCTTAACAGAAGACTGTCTTGCTTTTTAGTATTTCTAAGGTTTATGGTATCATCTCTTTTCAGCAAGTACCTCATGTATGGAGAGTGGCATGAGTTTATATGTGATAGTGTAAAAGAAAAAATTATTCAATGGTACATTTTATAGCACAGTAAGAGAAACCTTAATTAGGACCATCACCATGGGTATAAAGAACACTGTAAAGGGATCTTGAAGTGGAGAAGATAACTTAGGCTAAATTCTAAATACAGCATGAGCAACTAATAATTTATAGCTAAGGTAAGGGTCAGTGGATAGAAATTTCTAAGAGGAAACAAGATTAAGGGAAAGTCTGGCTAAATTGACCTTAACGGGATTCTTGGTGAAGACTGACCAGGGTTATCAGACATGATAATACCAGGGAAGAGTGGAGAATGAGAAACCTGATCACTTAGGAAGAGTGATAAGGTATCAAGGATTGGGGTTCCGGCAGAATGATTTAGCAGGGTTCTTTTGCTAAAACTGTTTTACAAGAAAGTGCATAGATGTTTTGAAAGCCTGCCGGTTTAGCCAAGCAAAGAATTTTAGGTGTCTCGGTCAACTTGTACTCCAAAACAAAATACCACAGACCCAGTGGCTTCAAGAACAGACATTTATTTTTTTATAGTTCTGGAGGTTGGTGGATCTTGAGGTTTCTGGTGAGGGTTCTCTCCCTTTCCGCAACCTACTTGCTAAGTCCTCACACGGCCTTTCCTTGGTGAGAGTCAAGGAGAGAGAGCTTTGGGGACAGACAGCACAGGCTCTCTGGTGTCTCTTTCTACAAGGACGCTAATCCTATAAAACCAGGACCCTACACTCATGACCTTATTTAACCTCAATTACTTCCTCAGAAACCCTATCTCCAAATGTACATATTGAGTCCATAACATTAGGAAAAACTGAAACAAGTGATTTTCTTTGAGAAATGAAGTGTGTTTTGGGGTTTTTTTTTTTTTTTTTAATTAGGAACCATTTGATACTCTATGGTATTTTAAGCATGCCATGAATTACTGTTTTCCAAGCATTTCTATGTAGTATAAAGAAAATAAAAATAATAAACTAAATTAGTGTTAAACAGTAGAAAAGATGAATTCTGGCAACTCTTCACTTTTCAGTGAAAATAATTGGAACAAAAAAGGAACAAAGAAAGCAGTATTTACTGAGACTGGAAGGTGAAAACAAAACTGACGAAAGTGGTGGATGATAAAATTTATAATTAGAGGCTTTTCTCCTCAACTCTACTGTTTTCCATTCTATTTCTATGTCATATTAAAACTATTGATAGCACTAAGCTAACACATAGTAGAAAATTTCTTTTATAAAAAATTGATACTGCTTTCTTGCTCAAGTTTTGTCCTGTTTCTTCTACATTAATATATAATACAAGATGAAATTTATCCAAATGCCTTAAAATAACAAGCCATCCTTTGTGAACATTATTTTACAACTCTCCACACTTGTGGGTTTCTCTATAGCTGTGATTGTTTGGAAAGAATAGCTTACAGAAATGTAGGTGTAGTCATGCCCTCAGCTCTCAAGGCATCTGGATGGGGCTGATGTGCTCTGGTACCCAGGCCCTGCCTCAGGTTATTTACTCATACAAACATCGCCATTGCCATAACATGAAAGGAATGTTAAAAGCACTTGTCTGCATCTATGTCTTTGCTGTGTAACAAATTAGCTCTAAACTTAGCAGATATTGCCCTCAAGGTGTCCACCAGGGTTGCAATCATCTTAGAGACTAGAGGATCTGCTTCCAAGCTGTTTCACATGGCTTTTGGAAGGAAGTTTCTGTTCTTCACCATGCAGGCCTGTCCACAGGGCTGCTTTCATGATATGACAGCTGACTTCCTTCCTTCTTCTGATGGTGAGAGAGAGGAAGAGAGAACAAGAGTGTGTGGGGAAGCGGGGAAGAAAGAGACAGAGAGAGAGACAGAAGAGGTGGAGAGAGAGCCTAAGACGAAAGCCCCAGTGTCTTAAAAGCTACCAAAAAAACTAAAAAATCTTAGGTCAAGATCCCAGCAAGACCTCCAAAATGTTTGGTGAGGACCACAGGGGCATGTGTCTGAGATCTGATTCTGTACAAAAGATGCAAAGAATTGCACCGAAATTAGATTGGAAAATATAGCTTATTTAGAAATTAAACAAGAGAGAGTGAATGAAAAGATTCATCTCCCCAAGTTAGGGGAGGGGTTAAAGCTAGGAAAAATATGGCCTGGCTCTTAGCTCAAAGAACACAGTGCTTAACTAAACAACGGCAAATAGCTACTTGAAGTTGAATGCTTTAAAACCTTCCCTGTATGGGGGGGTCAGGTCATTAAGGTGATTCAGTGGTGCTGTGTTCCATGTACTGACATCAGGTGATAAAATGCAGGCAGACTGGTGAGCTAGTCTCATGACTGCTGTCATGATGATGGGGTCTGTGTTACAAAGGTCACCAGAGGCTGATTAGTTTAACTTGTTTATTATGCAAATACTTGGAATAGAAAAGTTAATTGGTACAAAATAAGCTGTGGAGATGTTGTAAAACAACTATCAATAGCTACCTCTGAGAAACTGCTGTCCTTGGATAGTGATTAGAGGGTAAATTAAAGTGAACTGCCAGAAAAACATGACACAGCTAAGCAATGTTAAAATGGCTACTCTTTAGTTAAGATTATTTCATTAAGTCATTCCATGTTGACTTTTCACCCTTTCACAAACAAACAAAAACTGGCATATAGTCACTTCTGTTTTATGTTATTAGCCACAACCCCGGTACCATAGGTGAGGCTACTACACAAGGATGTGTATGCCAGGAAGCCAGTGTCATTGGGCTCCATTGTGGAGGTTGGCTGCCACATAGACATATACATTTTTAAACACACTAGATATTGCTAAATTAATCTGCAAAGAGGTTATAGCTTTGCACATTTATTATCGAAGAATAAATGTTTCCAATTTCTCAGAAACTCAACAGCATTTGGTATTATGAAACTTTAAAAAAAGTTACCAAACTCTAATTATTTTAATTTGTATTTAATGCTTTTTGTTAACAAACCATTTGGGTTTTCTCTTCTATAAACTGTCTTTTGTTATCCTTTAATATTTTTATTGGGTTTTGTATGTGTGTGTTTCTTCTTGATTGTTAGAATACTCTATATATTCTGACTATTAATCTTTTGTTGGCTATATACAATGCAAATATCCTTAATGACTGAGTCATTTCCCTTTTACTTTTTTATGATATCATTTAGTATATGAAATTTACATTTAATACAAACTTATTCTGTAATTTCTTGAAGATCTGGGCTTGTTTTTGTGCTGTGTTTGTCTCTATAGGTATGTATTTTCTTCCAAGTTTTTTCAGTTTTATTTTTAACATTTAGATTTTCAAGCTACCTATAATCAACTTTCAGGGAGATGATGTGAGATCTGGATAAAAATTTTTTGATTATTTTTATACTATATATGTATATTTATTTGTTGTAAGTCACGTCCTACTGCTATATCTTCCTTCTTCAAAATGTCCTTGGCCCTTCTTGGGCTTTTCTGTATAAATTTTCTTTATAAATTTTAGTATAAACTTGAAAATTTCAAGAGAAAGAAAACCTGTTGGGTTTTTTATTGCAATTGCATTAGATTTACATATTTATTTTGAAATTTTTACATATTTATGATACTAACATGTTTTATAAAAGCCCTTTTTATTTTTATGAATAAATACTATTTATATAAATATATTTATACATATTTCTAGCGTTTTTTACTGACTACATCTTTCTTTATCCACTGATTTATATTTAATCCATTCTCTCTGTATAATTTCTCACATGTTTATTAGTCTGTCTCTAAAATCTCCTCTTTGACTTTATAGCACAATGAATAACAATAATATGGGAATTCTATGCTTCTTATCTAGGTTCAAATATTGCCTCTAGCTATTAACTCTGACTTTGGACAAATTATTTTCCTGTTCCCCAGTTTCCTCAATTATAAAATTAGCCTATTAGAATCTTCCTCATGAAGTTGTGAAGTATAAATATTTTCTATATATAAAACACTTATAACATTTCATGACATATAGAATCATTCGAAATGTAGGATGTTATTAACATTAATATTGTCATCATTATCCCCCTTACTATCTATTCCTCTACCGGAGCTACACCAATTTAGTTACTATAACTTTCTAGTGGCATTTAAAAATATTGCAGGGCACATCTTTTTGCCATACTTTCCTTCTTCAGAATGTTCTTGGCCCTTCTTAGGATTTTCCTTTTCTCTATAAATTTTAGTACTACCTTGACAATTTCAAGGGGGTGGGGAATAAAGCTTTTGTTTTTATTGTAATTGCATTGGATTTTTGTATTATGAGCACTTGGGTATGTTTATAATACTATGTTTTATAAAAGCTCTTTTTATGAATAAATAATATCTACATAGTAGTCTTATTTTCTTCGCCTAGCAAAGTGAATTATAATGAATAAACTTTTCTAAACATAAAACTTCTTTGGATTACTAGATCAAAATCCATTTGGTCATTATCAGGATTTTTACATTTATGTGTTTAAGATTGGTTTAAGAATTTTCTTTTTCATTCTTTCCTTGTCTAGTTTTGAAATCAGAGCTCAAAAACTCAGCTAGAAAAATTGTCATCCTCTTTGTTTTCTGTAACTGTTTATATAGTTGGAGGATTATCTGCTACTTGACATTTGGCAAATCTGCTTTTAAATATTTTTTGACTTGGTCTTATGTCAGCACCTCATTTCTATAACTTTTTATGGGTCTGTTCAGTCTCTTTGTTGTTGTTTTTGTTTTTGTTTTCTTGAATCCACATCTCACTCTGACACCCAGCTGGAGTATAGTGGCGTGATCAGCCTCAATCTCCTTGGTTCAGGCTATTCCACCTCAGTCTCCCAAGTAGCTAGGACTACAGGCACATGCCACCACATCCAGTTAATTTTTAGGTTTTTTTTTTGTCAAGGTTTTAGATTTTTGTAGAGACAAAGGCTTGCTGCATTTCCCAAGCTGGTCTTGAACTCTTGGGCTCAAGTAATCCTTTCTGCCTCAGCCTCCCAAAGTGCGGGGGATTACAATTTTTATGGGCCAATTTTGATGATTTGTGTTTGCCTAGAAAATCTTTTTTGTCTGATTTTAAATTTTGTGCCTTAATACTAGTATCTTAGCATTGCATTTTCTTATATGCATTATCTTTGCTGTTTCTATATTCTTGTCTCCCTTTTTCATCCAAAATATTGTCTGCCTACACATACTTCCTTTTTTTGATCAAATTTACTAGACCTAATATCTATTTTATTAAACTTAAAAAGATAATGCTTTTCATTGCGTCGATCCTTCTCTAAAAGTCTTCCTTTCTTTCTTTCTTTCTTTTTTTTTTTTTGAGTTGGAGTCTCACTGTGTCGCCCAGACGGGAGTGCAGTGGTACGTTCCCGGCCACCGCAGCCTCGACCTGCTGGGCTCCCACGATCCTTCCACCTCAGCCTTCCAAGTAGTCTGAACTACACGTGCACGCTACCATGCCCGGCTAATTTTTGACTTATTGTAGAGACGAGGTCTTGCCAAGTTGCCCGGGTAGGTCTCGAATTCATAAACTCAGGCAGTCCTCTCACCTCGGCCTCCCAAAGTGCTGGGATTACAGGCTGAGCCACCTAGCTCAGCCAAAAGTCTTACTTTTGATCTCAATTTCTTCTTGTGTTTATAATTTACTTCTTTTTAATCATTATTTTAACAAACTTCCTTCATTCGTAATCAATTTATTTAAGGCAACTAATCCTAAAATTTTAGTGTATATTCAATTATCATTCAGCTTCAAATGTTTTGTAATTCTAATACACTCACCTACTTGACCCATTAATATTTTGCTTTGTTATATTTTTGGCTATTCATTTCTCATTTTATTTCACAGTAAGAGGAGAAAGTTTTTGCATATTAGAAATTTGCTAATTATGTTTGGAGACTATCTTTATGCTTAATATATTATCACAATGTACTAAAAAATTTTTTTCTTACTGGATGCAGAGTTCCATACGTATCCATTATATCAAGATTGCTAATCATTTTGTTTGAATACTTTTTATCTATTCATTTGTTTGTTTGTTAATTTGTTTGTTTAGAGTCGGAGTCTCACTCTGTCACCCAGGCTGGAGTGCAGTGGCACGCTCATGGCCACCACAGCCTCTACTTCCACCTCAGCCTTTGAAGTAGCTGGAACGACAGGTGAGTGCCACCACGTCCACCTAATTTTTTGATTTATTGTAGAGAAGAGGTCTTGCCAAGTTACCCATGCTGATCTTGAACTCCTAGACTCAGACAATTCTCTTGCCTCCCCCTCCCAAAGTACTGGAATTACAGGCGTGAGTCACCGCATAGGGCCAAAATATTTTATTTCTTAATGTTTGGGCTGCTTAATTTATTCAAAAGACAGGTATGTAAAAATCTATCCCCATGATTGTAGTTTTGCCAATTTCTCTTTGTATTTCTGCCAATCTTTGTTGTATGTAAGACTGACAGGTCTTAGAAATTTAAATTTCTATACCACATTTCAAATTTTATAGTAAATTTTTTTTGTCAAATTCACAAATGATACAAGGAGCTCAGAAAATCTAACTCTGATTTTTTACATCATGATGATCATGCTGTTAGTTTTATTTTTATCTTTTTTGCTTACCAAGTGTTTTTTTATATACTCAATGTTGTTTAAATATTTCCGCATATTTACAGCTTTGTTGGCTTATCATTGTTTCTTGAATCCCAGATCTCTCAAGTAGGGTAACTTTTAGGGTGGGGAGAGACTGGAATATTACTCTTTACTTGAGGTCTATTTGCAGCAGGTATTTCAGAGGTCTTTGTTTGTGTGTGTGTTTGTTTTTAATCTGAAAATGCTGCTAGTTTATTCTCACTTCTAAAAGATGACTGCTTATACAATTTTATGTTGATAATTATTTTCTTTCGGAATTTTGAAACATTGCACCGTCTTCTGGTTTCTATTGAGAAACTAGCTGGCAATTCCATTGTCGGTCCTTTGAAATCAGTCAATTTGTTGTGGTTGTTTTGAACAACTCTGTGTTTGGTGACCTGCAGCTTCACTACTGTGTGCCAAGAATGTATAAAACTGTAAGGATAAGCTAGATAGGGGTTTTCAATCTGGGCGTTACTGACATCTTAGACCAAAAAGTCTTTGTTGTGGGGACTGTCCTGTATCTTGTAGGATATTTAGTAGAATTCCTGACTTCTACCTCCCAGATACCAGTAGTGCCCCAACCCCCAGTTGTGTCCATCAAAAATGTTTCCAGACATTGACGGATATCCCCTGAGAGACAAGATTTTTCTCCATTGAGAGCTACTTGCTTGTTCAAAGTGCATTGACAACAACAACAAAACCCTCACAATGTATCAGTAAACAGAGCAACAAATATTTATATCTCGCCTATGCCACATGCCCACTGTGGGCTACCCATGCCTTTGCTTCATGCTTTATTTATCTGGGATTCCAGAAGCTAGACAAGATTTTATTTAAGGCATTTCCTGCAATCATGGTAGAGGGGAGAAAAAATAATGTCTAAACATGCTGACTTTTAAGGTTCTGATTAGAAGGGACGTGTCACTTCTACTTTCATTAAATTGACTAAAGCACATCACATTACCAAGCTCAATATCCACTGGGTGAAGAGGTATTCCCCCCCACAGGAAGGAATAGCAAGTATTTGAGAATAATAATACAGTTTCATACAATGTGGTGGACACATTTTTACTTATTTAACTTCTTCAATCTGTAATTGTAATCTTTTGACACATCTAGTAAATGCTCAACATGTTTTCAAACATTTTCTCTCTTTATCTGTCATCTCTTCCTCGGGAACTTTTGAAATCTCCTTTGTATCTTACACTTTCTTTAATTTTTTTTTTACATATGCTTTTTAACTTATATCATTAAATATATATTTTAGTTCACTCAACTTCACTCCAGCTGTGTATAAGAACCTACTGTTTTAGTGGTTACCTTTAAATTTTAATGTACATACTTGACTTAATAAAGGGGCACAATAATCAATATTTATGTTTTCTTCCTAAATAACTCAAGGATTTTAGAATGCTTTGACCCATCTTTCTTTGTAATTTTCACCTAGTATACTCATCTTTGTACTCAAAATCACTTATTTGTCTTTATCACTATTAAATTATTATATTTCACACACAAGTATATGTAAATATATATTTTTTAAAGTATAGCTCTTTGCTGGGACTAGTTTGTCCCATTAATAAATGCCATCATTTAACAGTTCTTTCAGCTAAATTCTGTGAGTAATAAAAGTTTCTATCAAATTTCCAGCATCATTTTTCATGGACCAAGGAAAGACAATACTAAAATTCATATGGAAGAAACAAAGAGCTCAAATAACTAATGCAATACTCAGCAAAAAGAACAAACATGGAGGCATCACACTCCTAGACAAGGCTACAGTAACTAAGACAGTATGGTACTGGTACAGGTAGCGACACGTAGACCAAAGGAACAAGGCAGAGAATCAGAAATAAAACTATGGTCTGTCAACTAATTCACTTTCTATAAAGCCATTAAAAACAAACATTGGGGAAAGGAAACCATATTTAGCAGATGGTACTGGGAAACAAGCTAGCCACAGGGAGTATGAATTGGACACCTACCTTTCATGATATACAAAAAATTAACTCAAAATAGATCAAGGATTAAATGTGAAACCTCAAACTCTAAGAACATTAGAAGAAAACTTATGGAGCACTCCCCTGGACATCAAAATACGTAATGAATTTATGGCCAAGTCCTCAAAAGCAAATGCAACAAAGTGACCTGGATGAAGAAAATGTGGCATATATGCACAATGGAATTTTATGCAACCATAAAGAACAAAGTATTGTCCTTTGCAACAGCATGGAGGCATTTGGAGACCATCATACTAAGTGAACTATCACAGAAACAAAAAACTGAATACCATAGGTTCTCACTCATAAGCAGGCCCTGAATCACTGGTCAAATGAACACAAAAGTGAGAGCAACAGATATTGATTGATAGATGGAATCTTATCAAACTGAAAAGTTTTTGCACAACCAAACAAACCATCAAGAAAGTAAAGAGACAACCATGGAAAGGGAAAAATTATTTGCAAGTTATGCATCTGACAAAGGCATAACATCCAGGATCTACAAAGAACTCAAAAGAATTGACAGAAAAAGACAAATAACCCCAATTAAAAGCGGGCAAAGGACATGAACAGACATTTCTCAAAGAAAGACAATCAAGCATCCAAAAAACATATGAAAATACTCACCCTCACTAATTATCAGAGAAATGCAAATCAAAACTACAATGAGATACCACCTAACACTGGCAAGGAAGGCTATCATTAAAAAATTAAAAAACAAGCAAACAACAATTTTAAAAAAAGTTTCTGGCATGGCTGTAGAGAAAAGGGAACACATCTGCACTGTTAATGGGAATGTAACCTAGTTCAGCCTTTGTGGAAAGCAGTGTAGTGTTTTCTCAAAGAACTAAAAATTGAGCTACCATACGATCCAGCAATCTCACTTCTGGGAATATACCCAGAGGAACATAAGTCACTCTATCAAAAAGACATCTGCACATGTATGTTAACTGAAGCATTCTTTACAATAGCAAAAGCATGCAGTCAATTCAGACGCCCATCAGAAGTGGCCTGGATAAAGAAAATGTGGTACATATGCACAGTGGAATATTATGCAGCCATAAAGAACAAAGCAATGTCCTTTGCAGCAACATGGATGCAACTGGAGACCATCATACGTAGTGAACTATCACATAAACAAAAAGTTGAATACCACAGATTCTCATTCATAAGCAGTCCCTGGATCACTGGTCACATGAGAACAAAAGTGGGAGCAACAGACATTGGACACTGCTAAATAAGGGAGAGAAGGAGGAAAGATAAAGGCATACAAATACATACAGGGTACCAAGCCCACGACTGGGGGAGAGAAGACTTGCTAGAAGCCCAAACCTCTCTTGCACACAATTTACTGATGTATTAAACCCTCACATGTACCTCAAAAGTAAAATAAAATAAAATAAATTTTCAAGTTTACTCATGTTAAATATCTCGATTTCGTTCTCATTATTGAACACTTTATGATAGTCCTTTTCTCTCAGGTTTTTCCAAGTATTTTTGCCTATAGTCAATCTTTTGCTCATGCAAAATTTTCTGGCTAACAAATTATAATATTTGTGATATGTTGCTAATAATCTGTGACCTATAGCTACTTCTTTTAATAGTTTTATCTCCATCTTTGTTATCCTGCAGTGGCTCTATAATATAGCTCAATGACTATTTGCTGTTCAGAATTTGTTCCTTCTACAATCTGAGGAATTGTTTATCAGACTGCAAAAATTATCTATTATTCCTTCTAATTTTGCTTCTCCTCTTTTTTGTTGTCTTTTCTTCTGGAGCCCCTACCTCTTTATATTTTTAATCTCTCTTTTTTTGTACCCAGCCAAATGGAAGAGGAACGACAGACGTTTATACGGTATATAGGACATTTAAAAATATTTTATAAACAGGCGTGAATAAATATAGTATAAACTGACCACTTAAGTATATAGAAACTTAGGAAAAGTTTGCTATATCCTAGAAATATTTTAAAAATTTTTCAAGGCCAAAAAACAAAATTACCTCCACAGTTTCTTAAGTAACCAATACAAAAATCATTATTCCCATATATTAAATACAGACTACTCTTAGAGTGGGGTGCATGAATATGTATATATTTTTTTGCTTAAAAAATATGTTCCATGTGATTTTTCTTTAGTTTATGAAGAAAAATTTTAACATTGCAATGATTAAGCACAGTATGCATATTTATAAAAAAGAGAAAGGATCAAAAATATTTCCAAGCTTTGTGGTTTGCCTTTTTCTTTTTCTGATTTACTGTAGAGACAAGGTCTCACCAAGTTGCCCAGGCTAGTCTCGAACCCCTGGGCTCAGACAATCCTCTTGCCTCAGCCTCCCAAAGTTCTGGGATTACAGGCATGAGCCACGGCACCTGGCCGATTTTGTGGTTCTCTACCTGGGTTTATGACTGCCTCCCAGACTGTAATTGCACAGGCTGAAATGAAGAGGAAAAACAACAAAAACAGCTTTTGAAAGACCATTTTATTCACCCCTTCCTGCCAGAACCACTCTGATCCGGAACTTGAAGATACCAGCCAAACTTGATTACATGTCCATTCAATTCTTTCCTTTACAATTTTGCCATTTGATTCCTTCTTCCGACTGACCAGATTTCTCATGAGATCAGCCTCAGTTGCATTGCAAAAGGATTGCTTTCCTGATAATTTCCAAGAAAGAACAGGAACAAGTTTAAACCTTTGAACTTTAGACATGAAAAATAGTAAAAACAAGAAAATAGTTCTCTGAATCAAAAGAAATGAAATCATTAGTGGTTAATGCTACATACAAGAAACGGAGACACAATTGATCAAAGAGAGACCACATTTGGAAAATTCAGTTCAGCTAAAAAAAAAAAAAAAAAAAAAGGTCAAGGCATTTTATGTGACTAAATAACTCTGGTATAGAGAATTTTTGACTTCTTATGGCATGATCTTCAAGCAAAAAAAGGTCTGAATGCTCACTATAACATAAATGTTGCCAAGCTTTCCACATGCCTACAACTAATTTTTTTCTTTCTCATTATTACTGTAAACAGCAGCTAGCATTTGTTGACAACCTGTTGTGGTCAAGGTCACAACTGTTCCCATGCTAAACACTCCTAACTGTCTACAGCATTTTAAAAAATTTAAAGCAGAAATATTCTTGAAAAAGACGAAATAGAAAGTTATGCTTCTAGATAGTGGACCACATTATTAATGTTTATAGACTTTATAAAGAAATAGCCTGAAAGAAATTACTTCATCTACCTATAATGTCAAAAACAGATACTTCCAGCTAAATGATAATTTTTTTCCTCTTTGGTTTGCCCATGGGAAAGGTGACTTTGAAAGCAAATAAATGATCCATTTATTTGGGATTGGACATCAAGATACTCCCTTGACATTTTAAGTGCTTATATTTCTACAGACTTGGGAACAGGCATGTCGTTGCAACACTGAAAAGAAAAAATGTAAGCATTATTTATAATCATCTTATATTAGAAAGTTGTCATTCATTCCTTAGCCATTTGCAAACTCCAGATCCTTCTTCTCACTTAAGCTGCTATAGAAATCCCCATCTCTCGCCCACCCCAGCACATCTGTGAGGGAAGTGCAGGTGGTTTCAATGTAAGATGGGAATAACTCTAACGAATGCATCATAAGTATAATCAGAGTTGACTCAAAAACAAGCCTGAAGCCTGCTACTGCATCATTTCCACACTTCTCTGACTCATAGAGAGATGGTCTTCTTGCTTCCGGCCTGTAGTTTGTCTTTCTTGCTAATTTTGACAGCCGTGGTGAGAAAAATTATGTACTGACCTAATAAATTGTGCACACTGTGGGAATGAAAAAAACAAGAATCCCATTCCTCGGTCTCAGTCATTACAAGCAACATTGTGAAGGCAGGGATAAAACAGGACTTTAACAAATAGTCCTTTACTAGGCGAAAACTATCCTGAGATAACCTCATTCTAAACGCTCAGTTATACGAATACAGGAATTTAAGAGAAACAAAAACATTAACACTGATTACAGCAACCCTAGAATATGTGATAAATTGTATATTGAATTTCCCCCGAAGAATGCCATCTCTCTTATGTATACAGACAGGTCTGTAAAATAGCTGTGGCATTTTAATGCTAGTGCATTCTAAAGTTCCAGATGACAGCTGCATAGCCAACCATTTTAAAGCGATCGGAAAATTCATGCTACACAATGGTCACAGCTGGACCCATCGATCAACTTGTTTTTGCTCTAATGAGATTCAGTAGTTGTTAGATAATTAACCACTGCATGTTCTGGACTTCCAAATTTTAGTCATGGGAGCTAGGTTTGGAAGAAAACAAGATATAAAGCTTTTCCGGTTGCTTTAGCCTGGGATGAAAATTTTTAAAGCCCTGCGTGATTCTAAGAGATTTAATATTGTTTGCATGCTGAGCTGTACCATATAGCTATTATTGGCTAAATTGGTCATTAAAACTGGGAACATTTAAATATTGAGGATTGAATTAAAATACCAATATCTACCCTTGTTCAAGCAGAGTGTTAAGTGTAAGAGGTTCTTCTCTGTTCCTAAGCAGGCTCCAAACCGAGTTACCATGTAGAAAGAAGCCCATAGTCCCAGTGGTCTCAGATATGATGGACACCTGCTTCATTATTTCCACACTTATGTACAATGTGTCAGTTAAGATGACACAGAAAACTCTGATCCTAATGGCTCAAATTATGACAGTATAAAAAGTATAAAGGAATATGAAAAAACATAAAGGGATTTCAAAGCTAAGGTGGCTGCAACTTTGGTACAATCAGGGTTTCAGTTCTGTTTCCATGAGACTGTCTTGGCTCTGCCTTCCTGCCATTTTGTTTTGTTTCTAGCTAACACTTATTTATACTATCTATGTGTCAATCTTAGTTTAAGTGCCTTAGACATGTTTTAATTCATATAACTTTTATCTCACAACGGTCCTATTTAGGTTGACCTTTTATTATTCTTATTTCTTATAAAGGAAGGGATTTTAGATACATATTATCTCATTTGTTCTCAAAATATTTTATGAAAAAGTCACTATTATTATCCATTTTAAATACAAAAATACAAAATATTTTATGAAATAGGCACTATTATTACCCATTTTACAGAAAAGTGAAATAAGGCAGAGAACCATTAGCCAACCAACAAAAAGCCATATAGACAGCAAGTGGCACAGCTGAAGACTGAAGCTTGAATTTCTACTTCAAACATTGAGCCTCATTGTCCCAAACTGGAATTGCAGCTGCAGGAATTCCCTTTATAGGTGAAGGGATTGTAAGGCCTCACAAGAAGCTGTCTTTGGTTGGCATTTTTAAGAAGTTCTTTGCCAGGAACCTCTCGGGCTCTCTTGCCAGATTCGTCACATTTGCCAGCCCTGAAGAATCATCAGTAGGGTGGACAGGCCCTATGATGGGCTTATAATCTCACAATCTACCCACAGGGATAGAGTGTAGCCAGGAAACAAGCTATGATGAATGCTTGCACAACAACCCAAGATGTTCCCAGTGGGCATCCCCTGTATCATTAGGTTCAGAGAACATGGGAACGTGGGTTGAGTATATAAAACCAAACACTTCTTAGTCTTAATTCTCCTTGTGGAATTTCAAATCATGAAATCATTATGCTACACATACCAGAAAAGAGTATACGTATACCAGAAAAGAATTGTACTTGGAGCCATTTCATTCTCCCTTAAATGTTTACTCCTTTAGTGAATTATTTCCATTGACACATGTTTGTTGAAAATCTTCTGTGTGTCATTTTTATGGTGACAGAGATATAGTGGTGCACAAGTAGATATAGTCAGCCTTTGCAGAGTTTACAATGTAGTAGAGGAAAGACTTCATATGTAAATAAGTGTGTAAATGAACATCATAATTGCAGAGTAAGGCACTAGAGACTAGAGTAATGGGAGTGAGTGGGAGATAATTTAGGTAGGATAGTCCAGCAAAATTCTAAGGTAAGATTTGTATAAAGGCTTAAATGGCATAAAGGGCAAAAAGAAAGACTTAGCTTGGCAGTTTTTGGCTTCAGGGCTCTGAGGATTGGCTACATCGGTTCAAATCCCAGCTCTGCCAACCATATGCACATCCCACCATAGTTTTCTGCCCCAGGATCCTCAGCCAAAAAAACAGGGGCAACTCGTTGGTTTGTTAAGGGTTAAATGAGTTAATACACTTTACGTGCGTATGCTGCAGAGGGCCAGGGATGTTGTGAGTGCCTAGTAAATGCCAACTGTTGTTATTATCTCAGAATAATCCAGGCACAGGTAACAGCAATCATCCTTGACAGAAATTACATTGGGGCAGTAAATTGTGGGAGTGGACAGGAGGCAGGAGCTAAATGAACACAGAATGTGATCGAAAATAAGGTCTGAGAGAGATGCCAGGGTCAGATCGCTCTGATCAGTAAGCATCAGCTCTCTTTCTATAAGAGGATTATGTTGGGATGAAATAAATCAGAATCTCTGGGGATGAAATTCAGGTGTTAGGTTTTGGAGTTCATGAGTTAGATTCTAACCTTCAGCCAAAGAGGAAAATCACAAATGTGGGCCTTGGATGCTAAAGAAATAAGTATGAATTTTATTCCAAGCCATTGGGATGTTTGTGGTGACCCACCCACTTTCTCCCTCATTCCCATTTCTGCATGTCAAATTCTTAACTCGCTTTCAAATATGTCACCTTCTCTTAGGTTAGACAATCTGTCCTCTCTCTGGCCCCTCTCACACTCTCTTACCTCTTGGTAACAACACTGCAAGGATTATGTTGGGTTGTGTTCATGCCTATTTCCTACTAGAAGATAAATTCCTCAATAGGAACCATATGTCCTCAAACAGTGTCTTGTCCATTAAGAAACAAAGGGGTATTTTAAAGAACGAAGGGCTTTACGTAGAAACAATTACTTGGACTAAAAACTCAAGTTATAACAAATCCCTCATTGCTTTAGCAAATAAGACCACTCATTAAACATTAAAATGTTCAGCACTATAAAATGAAGAGACAAAGATGGTTTCATCAGGTTACAGTTATTTGTTCAAACTGGGAACACTTAGAATGACATGATGCAATTAGGGACAAGAGGACAAAATAGGAATATAAACTACATGCTACAAATGTCATTTCCTTCAGCAAGTTATAAAGCTATGACATTGTTTCCTCCAACAATATATGAAGTAACACATGATCAAGATTCTGTTTTGTATTATCATGGTATAAATAATATCCAGTAGCATTAGATTCATTTAGGAAATAATTTTGAAACTGTCAGGAAAAACAGTATTGCTCTTTTAGACTTATATAAAGCAGAACTCTTTGAAGCCTTAAACATACATCTATATTGACAATCCTGCACCTAGTTTTATGTGCATAATTTATATGTATTTATCAAATATCTATTTTCATGTCTGTGAGAGACATCTGGTTTATCACAAATTTACAAATGGATGAATACCAAAGGGAAAAGAAGGCAAAATTACTTCCTTGGACTCCTAAAGTGTTTTACAATGAAATAAAAGAGATGTCTGTCTAACAAATAGATGTGAATTTCAAGAAGAACAAAGACAGTCACTTTGCATGGGAGCTTACCTTGAACAGCAGTCTACAAACAAACTAGAAGTTAAAAATGGCTTTGAGAGTTCAGGGTTGGTGAGCATTTAAATGTCTGGCCAATGCTAGCTCACGTTGTGATATATAGTTCTATTGGGTACAGACTGTCAAACTGAGTTAGTGTCAATGAAAGAAAATGGGAGACGGACTTTCAGATGTTCTCATTCAACTGAAAAGAAAAAATACAGTTCAAAGAGCTGTTCCTCACTGAATTTTTCAAATAACCACTCAGTAGGATAGACAAATTGTTTGGAATGGAGGGCTCATAGGAATACTAAGAGAACTCGACAACCACTATCATTTATTAAAGTGAATCCAGGAGATTGCTTCTGTCCTTTTGCGTTAAAAGAGTAAACAGGTGATGATGATGATATAAGCACCCCATTCATATGATTACTTAACTGATGATGTGAGCTTAGAGGGATGCTCATATGGACTTTCATCTTTCCAGGTCTCTGCATTAACTATCAGTGATCTTCAGTCTCTTTTAATACATACAAATTTATGACAGCCAACACCTGCTGCTTTCTGAACTTCCAACTCTACAGACATTAGCCAGGAATGGCAAAGTGGACCTTAGAGTGGACAGGAGAGGCATTCAAGATAATCTAGGTAGGGTGGGATATTTTTAATTTTTTTCTCCTCTGGATATACAACAAAGTCAAGGCACTATAGTAAAATGCAAATATAAAATTTAGACTGAAATTTTCTGAAGTTTAACTTTTATACAAATGATACTTGTATATATTATACATTGGAAACTTGAAGTCACTTTCCACTTGTCAAATTCAGACAATATCTGGCATGAAATACTTTGAGCTACTTCCTTTTGGTTGGTCTTCTGACCAACAATTTTATTTCAGAAATTCACCACCTTTGTCAATAAAGCAGGGTCTGTGCAATGATTTGGATGTCTTTCTTCATTTGCTTTTAGAAAGCATTTGCTCTTATGCTTTTGTAAAGACAGAATGGGAAACAAAAATAGAAGTACTGATGGGTATTATAAGAAGCACAACCTCAAAAACTTAACAAAGCCAGGGAAGGTTACACTGATCATCTTCCTTAGTAAGCCCACTCATCTTGGCCCAGTTAGCTAACCATGGGTCCAATTTTGAAAGCAGGGATCACAATGTAAGGCTGAATGGAATTCTAAAAATACATCTTACAATGTAGTATTTAAAATTTTCAAGTGTGATCAGATATTTTATTTACTCTTCTTTTTCCTTTCTATTGGTCTCAAGAAACAGAAAGTGGAACTAATTCAACCTCCCAACTTCCAGTACATTATTAATAAAGTCTTTATACGTCTTCTCTTTGTTTTATTCATTTTTTTTCCCTCTTCAACTCAGAAATGTCTTTCTGTGTGCTTACGAAAGATTCATGCTTTGGCTATGAGACCAACTATTTGCTGGTTGGAATGAATCCCAAGTCATTTAAATTGCTACAATTGGCAAAAAAACAAAAAACTAAAACTAAAACTAAAACAAAACAAAAACTAAAAAAATAAGATCCAATGGATATAAATGTTAAGACTAAAAGCAGGGTACCTGCATGATCAATGTTTGTATACCTAACCCTGAATTGTACCCCACATCTTTGTAACAAAAATTTTTAAAATAATAAATAAATAAATAAATAAAAGACTAAAAGCAGATGAGCTCTTCAGGTATGGAGTTACTAAATATTTGTAGTGGAAACAAAAATGTCCCTGATTGGCTTCAAAAAGAAAGGTATTAAAATATGGAATGTGTTTGATGAAATTCAGTCTTAACTCTCTTGATAAAAATAATAACTCTAACTAGAGTTAGGCCAAACATGAATGTACTAGTAATATTTTATCAGATACTGAGCACAGAGTCAAATATGAGTCCTCAAAATTGAGCAATTATGAAATTTAAGGAAACTAAGGGAGTAAATAAATATTAGAAATATTAATCTGTGTTTTTAGGATGTTGGAAAACCCAAGATAGGAAAATTTGAATAAGCCACTCAATGCTTGCCTTCAGAGTTGTTCTACTAAAATCACCAACATCAACAATGCTTAAAAGGCCATTATCTTTGCCCAACCCTACATTCTGCCTCCTCCTTCTCCCAACATTCACTCTTCAAAGTGGAAATCGAAACATGACCTCAGAAATCTGAACCAGAAGCAAACAAAAAGGAAACCAGTCATTTAAAGTGAAAAACCTGTCAGGAGAGAAGGTTTGAGTCAAATCCAGATGGCAACATGCCATGAAATACTAACAGAACTCTTCATTTTCAACAGAGAGCAAGAACAGGCAGTGTTTGTAATGACGTGTTAACATCTGTCTGTGAACATCATCTCCATGACACCAAAGCATAACAGCCAAACAAAGGAAAATCTCAGTAAAGGCAAGGCTGCATTTTTTGTTGTTGATGTTGATAGGGAATTAGAATTTGAACTGACAAAAAATCATCACATACATTTGACAGGTTCAATTAATGTACACAATACCTAAAGAGTGACTTTTCATGCTAGATTAATACACATAATTAAAGCAGGCACTAAGAAAGTTTTACTATAAAATATGACAGCCCACCTCAGTAGGTGGCAGTGGAATATAAGTAGAATAAGTTCTGGCTTTGACATTATATTCATCCAAATTTAATCCCAAGTTTATCATTCATCAGCTGTGTGTCCTTGAGCAAGTTGCTTAACTTCTCAGAGCTTGTTTCTTTGTTTAATTGAGGAGAGTAATACACAATTCATTCTAAGAATTAAGTGAGATAATAGATACAGACTCTTTGCAAACTACTTTCTTATTAATGTGTGCACAATAAATGTTAGTTTTGTTTCTGATTTTATTACAAAATAGGCTCCATTATTTTGATCTAACTATATAAGTTTTTATTCATTGTAAATGGAATCTATTGAGGTTATAAAAATGAATGGCTTTTTATATTTTTCAGTCAGTACTTTCATGCATGCTCATTTGAATCCCCTTTTCTGGGTTTGAAAGTCATCTTGGTCAGATTTCATCATTTTTTGAATATTTTTTATTATTGAAATTCAATTCAGTCCATGTTAAAATTCGAGTCTTATATATAATTCAATGTTTTCCATCTGCCATGTCTGGTTATGCTTGTGAAGTGGCCTAAGGCAGTGGTCCCCAACCTTTTTGACATCAGGATCTGCTTTTGTGAAAGACAATTTTTCCATGGATGAGGATTGTGATGGGGATGGTTTTGAGATGTTTTAAATGTATTACATTTATTTTGCCCCTTAATTGTAGATCAATTACATGTGCAGTTCACAATAGAGTTTACACTCCTATAAGTCTGTTGCCATTGGGGATCAGACAAGAGGCAGAGCTCAGGTGGTAATGCAAGTGATGGGGAACAACTGTAAATACAAATGAAGCTTTGCTCACTTGCCTGCTGTTCACCTCCTGCTGTATGGTTGAGTTCCCAACAGGCCATGGATAGGTACTGCTCTTGACTTGGGCGTTGGGGGACCCATGGTCTAAGGAAAGGGATATGGCCTGCTCTATCCTTGCCCCCCCATTATGCCCTTGAAAACTTTAAACCCAGGATAATCACAACCAGGAGGCTGGGCTGTAAGGACAGGCAGATGTCACTGACCTCCTGTCTGAGCCTCCATGAGGTGGACACTCTGCTGGCTCTCTCCTTGAGCACACATGTACAGTCCTTGGAAGGCCCTCCCCAGGTCCCTTGGAGACAGTTCTCTGAAATGAGAAACTTAAGCCTGGTTAAGTCTCCAGCCTTAGCCCAGTGATACTAAGTCCCTTTGTGTAGTGGAAATTCTTTCTGGGGGCTTCTACTTGACCCATAAGATACACATATTCTTTTCATACGAAAGTTGTGGGTGCACCCCACCCCATTCTTCTGCCCTTTCTCTCTGACTTGCCTTTTCTCCTGCTTACAAGGGCAGAAGGAAAGAAGCAGGAGTTGCCAAAGCGGACATCCAAATGCAGAGCAAAGTGCCAGTCTCCTCCTTTTATCCGTTTTTTAATAAGACAGTTTCCCCATCTTTCATTCCCTTCCCGTTAATCTTTACTGCTAACGGCAAGCAGGAGGATTGATCCAGGAGTGCCTCTTCCTTAGATGAGGGTGGAGGGACCCAATACCACTAACACTAGACTTCCCAAAAGGTTGAAGACTTTTTCTTCTCCTTCCTGGGCATCTCCTCACATAGTCTTGAAGGAGAAGAGTCTCCTTTTCATGGGGCTGATTCTGCAGGTGTCTAACTGCAATGGTTCAATGCTGTCTCTATAACGCAGAAGATGTGCCATTGCTGGTGTTTAAGTATGAATACAGGCGAGCATTGTTAGCGTAAAAAGAAAAGAACTAATCAATGCTCGATTGCAATATCATCACAAATACAAAGAATGGGAAAGAAAAGTCAGAGAATATGATAATTGAATAAATGACAAGAAGCTTGAATGTGCACATAGCTTTTTTTATCTTCTATAATGTGTTCCTAAACTTACTCCAACTACAACTTTTTAACTGAGCTAGTCCTCACAAGCTTCCATGTAAGGTAGCAAGGAAAAGTTCAGTCTATTGTTTCTGCTCTCCAGTTCTCCTTCAGGTTCCTCTGGACAGCGTTTGATTTGTGAGTGCAAGGAAACTCACAGGACCATGAGGAAGCACAGGGAATGGACCCTCATGTCTGTTTGGTGTCCTAGAAGCCTATGCCAGTCTTGGCTGTGCGGTGGCCAACATGATATTTTAGGGCATGAACACAGCCTGGTTTCATCTCTAGGTATTTTGATTCACATCTGTGGCTGAATTAGAAGTTGACAAATTGAAGCTCTGTTAGTGCTCAGCTCATTGAGAACCTGCTACCTCTCACTGTAGACTAAGCCTTTCCTTGGCTTGTGCTTGGCTAGAGACCCCCATTCTCTCTTCTGTACCATACCTGCAACAGCCTTTGAGGCATGTTTCCAACACTCCTACCTTGGAGGGTGCCATGACAGACTCACTAGCCTTCTTTTCAACATCTATCTGACATGGGAAACAAGCAGGATTAGAAGCACCAATAAGAATCCTAGATCTAATTATTTCACTCCACCTTCTTAATGATTCTGGCTTCCTGGTCATTTGCGGAATGATCTTAAAATCAGTGTGTTTTGTCTATCAATATCCTGTACTGGTAAATTTGCTTTGGAAATTTCTCATAACCATTGGGCTAAGGGACTGATCTATCAATATTTAACTCCTGAGATTGCTCAGGATGGTCATCACTGCCAGTGTAATTGATAGAAGCTGTCATTATTTACTCAGTCATTTTAAATTAGCATTTTATTACATTATTCATGACTTCAATTTAATATGAACAAAAATTTTACTATAGTACTGTAGTATGATTATATTATCCTCACTTAAAGATAGAGAAATCATGAAAAAAGTTTTCAGTCACTGCAAAAATGGCAGTTTTGTTAACATTGTCTTGAGAGGTGTCTCTGATAGGTATATATTATGAAAATCGATCCGATTCTTTTAGATATACCTATATAAAAGGTCACAGAGAATAAAAGTGACCTTTTAAAATAGCCCCAATCACTACAGAAAATAAATATCTCTTCATAATTTACAAAAGTTTGTTTCTTTTTAGAAAAGATACAATAACGTTATTTAGACTCTGCAAATAGTACATGGATTATAACTTGATAGCTAAAAGTTATAATTATAGCTAACACCTAAGAAATTACAAAATTGAGTTGAAGGGTTTTGTAAATAAACTATATTATATATAATATAACTATCTTATTAGAAACAAGTGTCATCATTCTTCCAGCTCCAGGCCCTTTAATTGATACTACAGTATAAACTCTATGGGTATAACTTTTAAAAACCTCAGAATCAATACTTCAGAGTTGCAGCTGGAGTAGATTTTAAAAGTAATTATGTCCCAAACTATCTTTCAAAATATGCTTATATTTATTTAACTAGTTTATTTTTAATGTTATTAAAAATTTTCAGGTTTGAGATAGTTATACTATTTTTACAAATGAAACCATCGGTTACTGATGTAAAGTTAATCATATAAAAATGTTTCAGAAACTCTGGACTTTCTGAGTTTTCAAAGCAGTAAAATAATTGGCTTTTAATTTAGAGTGTGATTTTTAGACATGTACTAACTGGAGCTTTCCTTCAATATGTGTTACTTATGTATTGCTTGTTTTAGATACCAATGTTTACTCCTTCCAAAAGTGAAGAATGGTCATTAGCTGGAGACAAAGATGGGATTCACTGGAACAAAACAGTGTTTAGCAAGGTCTGCAATAGTGACTTGAAGTGGGGAAGAGAGGCAATTAGCAACAATTACTGAATGCTCACTTTTCATGAACCTTGCTAGCATGTCCTGTGGATAACCTTAAAGAGAGCAGCAGTCTCTGTCTTCATAGTGGTGGAAAACAAGTCGAAAAAATGGAAAGAAAAGCATCAGTACACATGAATAAAATGCTAGCAGTTTAAAAACATTGACAAAAGCCAACCAACTTGCTTTTATTTGTTGCACACATGATTTCAGAGATGAGAATATGGCTCTAGTTATTTACTTTTTTGGAAGAGACAGGGTTTAATAAAGAAGTATTGAGTACAAAATAATACAAGATCATTCTATTATAATATAGAATAACAAGAGGCTTCCCACATTAGAAGAATCAACATAACTTTGTACATGAGACACATGGTTTAGTCAAACTGGTAATAAAGTGCTTTTCTAAAGGGCTCATTGGGAAAATTCAATTTCGTGATTACAGTGCACTCATCCCAGGGTCCTGGCACAAGCTTACTGATCTATCCTTTCTTAAAATAGAATCTTATACCAGGATTGCTTGCTGGCACACAAAAAAAGAGATATAGAAGTTCAAAGGTCAGAGTCGCCTCTATTCAACCTGGATTGTTTTTAGACATTGTTGTGGATAAGTTATTATTAGGATTATCCTATAGAGCTCTAGCAGGCTATTTAAAATAAATAAATAAATAGAGATGACATTGTTTTTCTTAATTATTTTCAATTTCTATGGTCCTTTTTCTTTCTTTCTTTCTTTCTTTCTTTCTTTCTTTCTTTCTTTCTTTCTTTCTTTCTTTCTTTCTTTCTTTCTTTTTTTTGTGTTGGAGTCTCACTCTGTCACCCAGGCTGGAGTGCAGTGGCATGCTCATGGTCACCCTGGCGATCCTTCCGCCTCAGGCTTCCAAGTAGCCGGAACTACAGGCACATGACCAAGCCCGGCTAATTTTTGATTTATTGTAGAGATGAGGTCTCGCCAGGTTGCCCAGGTGGGTCTCGAACCCGTGGGTTCACGCAATCCTCTCACCTCGGCCTCCCAAAGTGCTAGGATTACAGGCTGAGCCACCGAGCCCAGCTGGTCCTTTTTCTATTAATAACTTTCTCTTCAAATTTACTATGTTGTTCACGGTACTTTATCAGTGAGTGAATTGATCTGGATTCTGATGTAATCAGATATTTCCATGAATTACAAAAGCACAAATTTTTCCAACACATATATTGGTGGGTGATCTTCCATTGGGCCAATTTCCGCTGGATTTTCAGTAGGTTTTCAAGTACTAGTCTGGGTCTTACAGTTCAGGTTGGATTGCTTCTTCATCTCAGCATCCAAGCTGAGGAAGAATCAGTTCCCTGAGACTCTTAAGGCAAAGGACACGTTCCAGGAACATCAGATAAAACTTGACTTTTAAGGCATCAGTTTGGAGCAGGTGCATAACCATTTGTGCTCACTATTTCATTAGCCAAAGAGGTATCACTTGGCCAAGCCGAAAGTCAATAGGATGAAGAAATATACTCCACCCAATGGAAAATATGGAAGGAAGGGGAGTGGAGGAAGAATCAAGGACCTATAATACAGTCTACTCCAGTAATGTAAGTAAGGAGTGGAGACTAAAACCTCATATCCAATGATAATTTGCAAACACCATGCTAAGAAAAATCATGATTGCAAATGAGGTCAGGATGTAGCAACTTAAGCTCAGCCCCAGCACAGGGGTGGCTCCAAGCTTGCTCAGTGATTTCTTTCAGGCCCTAATGGAGATGCTTCCGTGATACAGTGACTCAACACACCCTCCACCCTCTTCATCTTTATTTGTTTTGGTATTTTGGCAATGATTTACAAAATAACAGCTTTACTTCTGGGTTTAGTTCTTACTTTCACTTACATATTCATTCTTATCAAATCCTTTATTTTTACCCACTCATCCTGGGTCAGGTGCTCTCAATATTCAAGCTCGCATTATTAGCATTTGATATCTAGAAACTGGCAGACATGACTTCTGTGTTTTCTGTCTTTAAATGACCCAGTTTCTTATGGAGAATAATACTTATTCTCAAAAGTTATAAATCAGTGAATATATGTTATAAATTTAGATTAATCAATATGCTTATAAAAATATGATTATATTTTATATATTACGTTTTTATTTTAAAAGTGGCAAAAGTCCAGGCTCGGTGGCTCTGCCTGTAATCCCAGCACTTTGAGAGGCCGAGGTGAGTGAATTGCCTGAGCCTGTGGGTTGGAGACCAGCCCGGGCAACTTGGCAAGACCTCATCTCTACAATAAATAAAAAATTAGCTGGGTGTGGTAGCACACACTTGTAGTTCTGGCTACTTGGAAGACTGAGGCAGAAAGATCACTGGAACCTAGCAGGTCGATGCTGGGGTGGCCGTGAGCATGCCACTGCACTCCAGCTTGGGCGATGGAGTGAGACTACAACTCAAAAAAAAAAAAAAGAGTAGTGATAAGCTGTTAGGCTTCCTAAATACCAACAAAGTCATGAAATATAGTGGCATAAAACAGTTTATGCTTGTGTCTGTTGTAAAGATTTACCGTTATTTTTCATATGACATACATCCCTGGTTTGGATATCTCAGTAACCTCACTCAAATGATGGCAAAATATGAGCTTCAAAGGTTTTGTACAATTCTGTTCAACTTATATTAAATATTTAATGATAAAATAATGAAATTATAATAAAATACATACAAAATTTCTTTTAAAATTAAAGATAGGCAAGGCATGGTGGCTCACGCCTATAATCCTAGCACTTTGGGTGACCAACGTGAGAGGATTGCCTGAGCCCACCAGTTTGAGACCAGTCTGGGCAACTTGGTGAGATCCCATCTCTATAATAAATCAAAAAATTAGCCAGACATGGTGGTGCAGGCCTGTAGTTCCAGCTACTTGGAAGACTGAGGCAGAAGGATTGCCTGAGCCCAGTAGGTGGAGGCTGCAGTGGCCGTGAGCATGCCACTGCACTCCAGCCTGGGTAACAGAGTGAGACTCTGACTCAAAAATACATAAATGAATAAATAAATAAAGACATATATTTAATTCAAAACTAATACCAATATCACATACATACAACTCCTCCAATTTTAAAGTGTAGAAATTCTATATAAATTTAGCTAATCAACACAAATAATAACAATTTCTGATTTAAAAAACACAAAACAAACAGTAAAAATTTTGCTTTATTTATTATTAGCATCTGAAATAGAAGTCTTATTCTCAAATGCCAAAAGATTGAAGTCATACCAAGCATCTTTTCTGACCTCAGTGAAATAAAACTAGAAATCAACACCAAGAAGAAGCCTTGAAAACACACACATTCTTGGAAATTAAACAGCTTTCCCCTGAACAATTTTGGGATAAATAATTAAATCAATACATAAATTTAAAAAGTCTTTGAAACAAATGAAAATGAGGAGAGAACATACCAGACCCTCTTAGGACATGGCCAAATCAGTGCTAAGAGAAAAATTTACTGCATTATGAGTCCACATCATGAAAGCAGAAAAGCCTCAAATTAACAATCTAATGTCTCACTTAAGCAGCTGTAGAGGCAGGAACAAACTAAAACCATAGCTAGCAGAAGAAAAATAATCAAAATAAGATCGGGGAAAAAAACCCCAAATAAAACAAACAAACAAAAAACCATAGAGAGTATCAACTAGTAGAAAAGTTGATTCTTCCAATAAATAAATAAGACTGACAGACTCTTGGCTCAGTTAACAAGAAAGAGGAGAGGGAAAATCCAAGTAAATACACTCCAAAATGAAAAAGATAGCATAACAACTGACCCAGAAGAAATACAAAGGATCATTAGAGATTACCATAAATACCTCTATGTGCAAATTTAAACATCTAGAAGAAATGAATACCATCTTCCAAGACTGAAACAGGAAGAAATAGAAACACTGAACAGATCAATAATGAGTTGTGATATTGAAAGAGTAATAAAAATCTCCCACCAAAAAGAGTCCAGGACCTGACAGCTTCACAGCTAAATCCTACCAGATGTAAAAGAAAGAGCTGGTAATAAAATTATTAAAATTATTACAAACCATTGAGGAGAGATTCCTCCAGAACTCATTCTGTGAAGCCAACATCATCCTGACACCTAAAAAAATGACAAAGGCATAACTAAGAAAGAAAATTACAGGCTAATTTCACTAATGAACATAGGTGCAAAAATTCTCAATAAAATCTTAGCAAACTGCATCCAGCAATACTTCAAAAAATTATCCGTCATGATTAGATGAGTTTTACTCCTGAGATGCAAGGCTGGTTCAACACATGCAAATCAATAAATGCAATTTACCTCATAAACAGAAGTAAAAACAAGGACTACATGTTTATCACAATAGGCATAGAAAAGTATTTGATAAAATTCAGCATCCCTTCATGGTGAAAATTCCGAACCACCTACGCATTAAAGAAATGTTTCTCAAAATAACCAGAGCCATCTATGACAATCCCACAGACTACATCAAATTTAATGGGCAGAAGCAGGAAGCACTTCCCCTTAAGAACTGGAACAAGACAAAGATGTCCACTCTCACCACTCTTATTCAGCATACTACTGGAAGTTCTGACAGAGAAATCAGGCTAACTAAAGCAATAAGAAGCATCCAAATCAGTAAAGAGGAAGTTAAATTGTCCTTCTTTGAAGATTACATGATTCTATATCTACAGAACCCTAAAGAATCCATCAAATGACTCTTAGCACTCATAAGCAATTTCAGTAAAGTCTTAGGATACAAAATCAACACTTAAAAATCAATAGCATTTCTACACACCAACATCATTCAAGCTGAGAACCAAGTCAGAAGCACAACCCTATTTACAACAGCCACAGATAAACCAACCAACTAACCAACCAATCAATCAACCAACTAACCAACAAACCTCAGAATACATCTAACCAGAGAGGAGAAAACATCTACCATGAGAGTTGCAAAACACTATTGAAATAATTCAAAGATGACAAAAACAAATGGAAAAACATTCCATGCTCATGGATCAGAAGAATTAATATTGTCAAGTTGTCCATATGATCACAATCACTATTAAATTAGCAGCATCATTTTTCACAGATCTATACAAAACAATACTCAAAATCATATGGAAGCAAAAAAGAGCCCAACTAGCCAAAACAATCCTAAGCAGAAAGAACAAAGCTGGAGGCATCATATTACCAGACTTCAAACTTCACTGTAAGGCTACAGTAACTAAAACAGCAAGGTACTAGTACGAAAGTGGACACTGACCCAGCTTGGTAGGTCAGCCTGTAATCTCAGCGCTTTGGGAGGCCAAGGTGAGTGGATTGCCTGAGCCTGTGGGTTCGCAACCCACCCAGGCAACTTGGTGAGACCTCATCTCTACAATAAATCAAAAATTAGCCGGGCGTGGTAGCGCACGCCTGTAGTTCCAGCTACTTGAAAGGCTGAGGTGGAAGGATCGCCGGAGCCCGGCAGGTCAAGGCTGCGGTGGCTGGGAGCGGGCAACAGAGTGAGACTCCAACTCAAAAAAAAAAAATGGACACATAGACCAATGAAACTGAATTGAGAATCCAGAAATAAAACTGCTGGTACACAACAATCTCATCTTAGACAAAGCTAACAAAAACAAATTGGGAAAGAACACTCTATTTAGCAAATGGTGTTGAAAAAATTGGTTAAATACATGAAGAAGAATGAGGTTGGTCTTATTCCTCTCACTGTATACAAAAATTGACTCAAGATGGATGATGGATTGATAATTTAAATATAACCCTTCAACCTATAAAAATTCTAGAAGAAAGCATAGGAAATTCTCTTCTGGGCATCAGCCTAGGCAATGAATTCATGGTCAAGACCTCAAAAGCAAAAGCAGCAAAAGACAAAATTGCCAAGTGGGACCAATCAAACTCAAGAACTTCTGCATAGCAAAAAAACAAAACAAATAAAAAAAACTACAAAAAACTACCAATTGAGTTTTCAGAAGACAGGCAGAATATGAGAAAATATAAACTATGCATCTGACAAAGGTCTAACATTCAGAATCTACAAAGAAGTCAAATGACTCAATAGAAGAAAAACTAATAATCCCATTACAAAGTGGGCAAGGGACATGGACAGGCACTTCTCAAAGGAAGACATACAAGTGGCCAGCAAACATATGAAAGAATGTTCAACATCACTAATCATTAGAGAAATGCAAATCAAAACCACAAGAAGATACAATCTCATAACAATCAGGATGGCTTTTACTAAAAAGTCAAAAAGCAACAGATGCTGGTGCAGATATGGAGAAAAGGAAATGCTCATACACTGTTGGTGGGAATCAAGACAATTAAACCCCTATGAAAGCAGTTTGGAGATTGCTCAAAGTACCAAAAAACAGATTTGCTGCTTTACCCAACAATCCCACTGTTGGGTATATGCCTAAAAGAGCACAAATAACTCTACCAAAAACATGCCTGCACGCACATGTTTATTGCAGCATTATCCACAATCTCAAAAAAATGGACCTACCCTAGGAGCCCATCAGTGACACAATGGATAAGGAAAATGTGGTACATACACACTATGGAATACTACACAGCCATGAAAAAAGAACATCATTTTCTTTGCAGGAACATGAATGCAGCTAGAGACCATCATCCTGAGTGAATTATCACAGAAGCAGAAAACTATATACCATACATTCTCCCTTCTAAGCAGGAGCTGAACACTATATGTTCATAGGCACAAAGATGAGAACAAGGTACACTGAGGCACTCCTAAAGTGAAGAAGGAGGGAGAGATGGAAGGGCGGAAAAGCACCCACTGGGTACCATGCCCACCACCTGGGTCACAGGCTCAGTAGAAATCCAAGCCTCACCATCACACAATATCCCTATGTAACAAAACCACACATGCACCCCTTGATTCAAAGTAGAAAATAAAACAAGTCATATTTTCATGACTTCATTTTCAAACAACTTTTTCATTGAATTGAAACCAGTCATCTCAGAGAACAATTATGGCTCACTCTGTTTTAGGCACTGAGCACATTACAAAATATAAGAGCCAATGATATGGACAGCTTCTGTCATCATAAAGGCTGTAGTTTCCAAATATTAGCTGCCAGGGATACAGACAAAAAACAAATGAAAAAATATATGTGTGTGTGTGTGTATGTGTGTGTGTGTGTGTATGCTATATATATATATAGCATAAACATGTAATAGCTTAGAGTTTTATTAAGAAAATAGTGATAGAAACCAATTCCTAGGAAACAAGGAGGTTGGGAAAGACATCTGAGCCAAAAAGGAAGAAAAGGAGAAGGAGCCCATAATGTGGATATCCGTGAGAAGAGATTTCCAGGCTTAGGAGAAAATAGTAAAGAGGCTGTCATGTGTGAATGAGCCTGAGGTGTTCAAGAGACATGAGAAAGAAAAGACAGGCCACTGGCGACCAGGGGGCAAGAGAGAGTGTGACACCAGGTGGACCCAGTCGGGTGGGCAAGGACCAGGTCACTGAAGGAATTTAGACATAGGTGATGGTGACTTTGAGGGTGTGCACAGGCCATCCAAGAGGAGCAGCGTGACTTTGAAGAAACGGCCAGAACTGGGTTTCACTCTCTCGTTCACTAACTATACTAACTAGGCCAAAGAAACTACTCTTGGATCTCACTTTGATAAGCTGTAAGATGTGGGAGTCTTTCCTGTCAAAGTACCATTACAGACTTTAATAGATTGAATTAAACAAAAATCTCATGTTCTAACATATTGACGAAAAACCAACTTATATTAAGCCTCTTTATTTTATGTTAATTAAACTTGGACTCTGTTTTATCCTGTGTCCTAAACTATGATATGCATAGCTTTGTGGCTGGGCGATACTACCGTAGCAACAAAACAATAAGCACTTTATTTGCAGTAAGCTAATAACCTTAATACACTCACACATACATGGAAGGAAAAATGCTGGCACTCAAAAAAAAACAAAGCAATTTTTTTCACAAGATAACTAATAAATGTTATGCATTCACACATACAATACAATGTTTATTAAATGCCTACTAAATAGCAAGCACCATGATAATAATGAAGGACTAAAGGTCAGTGCCCAGCGTGAGGTAGGCGCCCCATATTTCATAGATTATGCATGGACTTAATATCTGATCCTAATTCATAAATTATTATGTAAATGGCACTCTAGTTTCAACTGAAAATGTGTTGATAAGAGGTTAAGTGTCTGTATTAGAGTTCTCCAAAGAAACAGAACCAAGAGGCTGTGTCTACACAGAAAGAGAAAGACAGTCACAGAAATGGGCCATGGCATCACAGAGCCTGTCAACCGAGACCTGCAGGGTGAGCCAGCAAGCTGAAGATCCAGGCGGGCCCATGGTTAAGTTCCAGTCTCAGTCTGAAGACCTGAGAACCAGGAATGCCAAGGGCGTAGTTCTAGTCTGAAGGGCCAGCAGGCTGGAGACCCAGGCAGAGCTCATGTGTCAGGTAGAGGGAGAAGATAGAAAATAATGCAATGTCTCAGTTCAAAGGCAAGACAGACATGAAGAATTCTCTCTCACTAGGGGTAGGCCAACCCTTTCTTGTCTTCAAGACTTCAACTGAGTAGAGGAGAAGCACCCGCATTGCAGAGAGCCATCATCTCCACTCAGCCTATCAATTCAAATGTCTCTTCTAAAAACACCCTTACAGAAACACCTTGAATAATGTTTGACTAACTATTGGGGCACCCCAGGCCCAGTCAAGTTGACACATAAACTAACCATCACACGTCCAGTGTTTGAGACTGACGGTGGCATGCAGATGAGGACTAATGACAGGAAGAAAAGAGCTGCAAAGATTTCGAAGCTATTAAGGAGGTAGAAAGGAATGGGGTAGTGGGGTTATAAAGCAAGCATAATTCTGTTTCTCCAGATGATCTAATAAATGTTTGCTTGAAGTTTAGAAATGGGGTATGTTTTAGAAGACAAGTTACACAGTGAAACCATCCTCTCCCCGAGTACTCCCATCGTGGGGCTTCCACTGGAGAGGATGTATTTGTTGCATGATTCTAGCTGTAGTTATGTATGGATTTGTTTAATTGTGGAACTGGGGTTGAGTTGCTGAGAAATAGTAGGTAAAAACAAACAAACAAACTGGGACTGGGAAATTTCTAGACAAAACCAATATGCACTCTTCCTGCTGCTGCTTCTTGAAGACAGTGCTGCAGTTTCAAGGCAATTCTCAAACACACGGTTGTGAGCAAAATATTAATGACAACCTTGAAAAGTCATGCAGTTCACTCCTCTGCCTTCAAGTGCACACTTAAGTCTTTCCAGATATAAGAGTCTATCTTCTTCTTTTTAAACTTTCTTTAGAAAGGAACATTCCTCTGGCTACTTCATTATCAGAACGATTCAATTTCTTCCAAAATATTGTCACACAAAATATTAGTGCTTAATAAAAGATCTCTTAAAATAACTAGATGCTCCGATAATGTAATTATTATTGCTACCATTAATACTGTTGAACGGTTCTTTGTTCTACCTTCAAAGGACATCAATTGTGTGATTGGACTTGTTAATTGGCCTCCTTGGACCTCAGTTCCTTCGATTGTAAAATTAAAGTTTGGACAAGAGGATAATTATGGAAACTTCTAGTTGTAATTTTGTATCCATGATTTTTATGGCTTTAATACGAAATTTTTCCCCATCCCGGCTATGTCCCTTGTCTTAAAAGGTACCATGCTGCCCTCATGTGGTGAGACTTGAAATAACACAAAAGATTATTCAAATCAGTAAACAATTTTTTTTTTTTTTTGTTAGACCCTCACTCCATCGCCAAGGCTGAAGTGCAGTGGCACGCTCACAACCAACCTAGCATCGACCAGCTGGGCTCAGACTATTCTTCTTCTAAGTAGCCGGAACTACAGGCGCTTGCTACCACACCCGGCTAATTTTTTATTTATTGTAGAGACGAGGTCTTGCCAAGTTGCCCAGGCTGGTCTTGAAACCGCAGGCTCAGGCAATCCACTCGCCTTGGCCTCCCAAAATGAGGGAATTACAGGCTGAGCCACCAAGCCCGGACTGCTTTGTTGAGTTGTAAGTAAAATTCTATACTTGAAGTTAAAATTCATAAATGGTCAGTAACAAAATCAATTTGACTCTCTTATCCACAAAAGTTTCCAGGGTATTACTCACTCATGGTGATGCAATTTTATCATATAGAAATAAATAATAGTACTAATATGAATAATAACATTAGTTAACATTAGTGAGCACTATCTATGTGCTAGGCACTATGAATATTTTATTTTTTCCTCATGATTCTCTGAATACAGTTTTCTTTAATATATTCATTTTTCAGATGAGGAAATTAAAATACATTTGGAGACTGTGCCAAGACATTACAACAAATAGACGATAAGCCCAGCATTAAATTTCAATTGTCTAATTCTACAGACCAAACTCCTTCACCATTATCTTCTCACTCACCTATGTTATATTTACAAGAGCTCGGTTCTCTACCATTATTTTGTTTCTAGGAGATAGTCCCAAGAAAATGTACATTAAATGTTGAAAATATAATAAATATTTGCAATTATTATTATTATTATTAGCTTTGTTTTGTTTTTTTTGAGTTGGAGTCTCACTCCATCGCCCAGACTGGAATGCAGTGGCCGCTCCCGGCCACCACAACCTCGACCCACTGGGCTCCGGCGATCCTTCCGCCTCAGCCCTCCAAGTAGCCGGAATTACAGGCATGTGCTACCACATCCGGCTGATTTTTTGATTTACTGTAGAGATGAGGTCTCGCCTGCCCAGGCGGGTCTCGAACCCGCGGGCTCAGGCAATCCACTCACCTCAACCTCCCAAAGCGTGGGATTACAGACTGAGCTACCGAACCCGGCCTCGAACATTATATTTACTAATACAATGCCTGACATACAAACAGGAGCTCAAAAATGTTAACTCTTTTGATTAATAATTAATACTCAATATTCATCATGGCATGATTCAATAAAGAAGCAAAATATTCTACAACAACAAATAAGTAGCAGTTTTCTCACTAGTTCAAACTTTAGCACTGATGAATGTGACTACATCTATTTGGAATTTTGTAATTAAGGAAATCTGTACAGGTTTATAGCTTTAAGACTTAAATGACTTGAAGAATGACTTAATCCAAGCACTTTGGAAGGCCAAGGTGTGAGGATTGCTGGAGCCCCCAGGAGTTTGATACCAGCCTGGGCAACATAGCTCTACAAAAAAGTCAAAAAATTAGCCAGGCGTAGTGGTGTGCGTCTGTAGTCTCATGATGCAGATGAGCAGTGACTGTCTTAAGTTGCATAAAAGAAAGTAAATGACAGAGGGACTTATCCTCTCAAAAAGGCACCACAAGGTATTGGAAGAATGAGGCTAGTGAAGTCAGGATATCCTGTCAACCCTTGGATGTCCGGGAGCTGACTGGGTGACTTTAGGGGAGCATCATCTCAGGAAATTTGTCATCTGCACTTTAAAGAGATAGACAGTAGGATCTGAATATGCTTCCACATCCCATTTTTCTAGTAATTTAAAAAGTCTTTGATTCAAAGCCACTTTTCTTTCTTGGCCCATTTTCATCATGTCACGGTGACTCCCTGGCTGTGTGGGTTATGTTTCAGAAAGCCACTGTGGTAGGACGTTTTGTGCTTGTTTGGTTCTAACTCGCTTTGCTGTTTCTCAACCACATTGGTAAGACTTGAGGTTAATGATCTTATCTCTGCCCATTATAACTTAATGCCACAACACGTGCCACTAGATCCTCTTAAAACCCATGCAGACACAGAGAGCCAGTCAATCGATCCCACTTAACATTCTCTCCCCAGATTCCAAGGCAGAACATTCAACTTCCTACTCTGCCACCACATAACTTCTTTTTTCTATTCCAAATCCCCACAATGTATTCCCCTAAACATCTCTGACTATAAAAATATAAACAGGTTGGGCTCAGTGGCTCATGTCTGTAATCCCAGCACGTTGAAAGGCTGAAGTGTGAGGATTACTTGAACCCAGGGGTTCAAGACCAGCCTGGGCAACATAGCAAGACGTTATCTCTACAAAGAGTCAAAATTATCTGGGTAAGGTGGTGTGCGGGTAGTCCCAGCTACTCAGGTGACTAAAGCAGGAGGATCACCTGAACCCAGGAGGTCAAAGGCTGCAGGGAGGTGTGATTGTGCCATTGCACTCCAGCCTGGACAAAATGTGAAACCCTGACTTAAACAAAAATTCTCTGAGTTTGCTGGGTCAGTGAGAATATCTCAGAGGAAATTATGGTTGGGGAGGAATTACTGTATTTATAAAACCCAAGTAAGTTAAAAATTTCCATTAGAAAATTTTCATTAGAAAATGATCTTTTTTTCCTAGTATTAATCAAATCTAGCTCTTATACTATATATAATTATTCATGCAATGTTGACATCCATAAAATGGATCCTCAGAAAGCAAAAACATCAAGGAAGGCCTGCAGTCTTCTAACATGAAATTATTTTTGTCCAAGGACTTAAAAATGAAGGAAGTAAAGTCTAGTAATGTTGGTTCTAAATCTTACTCCAAAAGGAAACTATAGCCACACAATTACAGCTCCTATTATGAATCAGCTCCTATGACCCAGCATTCTTTATTCATTATCTCTAACCCCCATAGCAACACCAGAGTTGGAAATTATTATTTCTAGTTTACAAATAATGGATTTGAAGCTCAAGAAGGAAAAATAAGTTTCCTCAGGGCACAAAGTCAGTTAACAAACAAGGAGAAGAACCCATGTTTATTAAAATCCAAGAATGTGTTATATCTTACCATATTATGTCATTTGACATTACCTGTGGTCTTAGCCCAAAGATTGCCTTAGAGACTACATGATGCCCAAAAATTATATTTAAAAAATGGTCAGCAAATAAAAATCAATTAAACCAAGCACTTCTTCAAAATAATGAAAGAAATTTTTCCTCCAGCTAACTACCTCTGTGGTTTGGCTGCAAGTGACTTTCTTTTTTCTTTTTTCTTTTTTGAGTTGGAGTCTCACTTTGTCACCCAAGCTGAAGTGTAGTGGCACGCTTACAGCCACGCCAGCGTCGACCTGCTGGGCTCCAGCGATCCTTCCGCCTCAGTCTTCCAAGTAGCTGGGATCTACAGACGTGCGCTACCACATCCGGCTAATTTTTTAATTTATTGTAGAGATGAGGTCTTGCCAAGTTGCCCCGGCTGGTCTCGAACCCACAGGCACAGGCAATCCACTCGCCTCAGTCTCCCAAAGCACTGGGATTACAGACTGAGTCACTGAGCCGGGCCATAGCTGTCTTTCTCATAGGCTGCCTGGGTTCTATAATTGCTACACACAAGGCAAGATTTACCATTAGGATGGGCCCCCCTCACGTATACGAATTCCATCTAAAGACTGTCTTTTCTGTTGGTCTCTTCCCCATGAGTCATCCTTTCTCTCACCTCTCTCCTTTGGGATAATGTGATTTTTGCATAGGCAATAGAAGTCAAAAAGTGTACAATTCTTTCAGGCTTCATCTAACTTGAGGGAGACAGAGCGCCATTACAGCAAAAAGTGGCATTAGTATTAATGACATGTATTAGTGTTCATGACACATTAAAGGCACCGGAATTCTTTTCTTAGATCATGAAAATGACACACTGTTGCTCTTTAAATTTTTTACATGACTGAGAAAGGGAGTTTTAGATGCCTACAAAATATTGCCATCACGTAAAATGTGTTGTTTTTGCCTACTGAGCCCAGATTTTTCAGAAGCTCTTAAGACTGTGGTATAGTGTGAGCCTGTGAGGAGAGGCTGACGCTATTTTGCTGTGAGTAGTTAATAATGGGTCTAAGATAAACCCATTAGTGCTGTCTCTGCGGTGGATGGAAGGCAACAGAGCTAAAGCATTTGTCGGCTCACATTTGTCCAAATGTCAGCAGAATAGAATCGGATTGAGGTTTCCATAGAAACCACTCTTGATTTCAGGTGTTTCTTGGGGCATTTTGTTCCATTAACTCTTCAGGGAGAGAAGTATCCAGTGTGACTTTATACTAATGCTGTTTACCTTTGTTGTTGAACTTGGCTGGTGGAGTTGCCACATCTCCTTTGTTTCCTGGGCTTTTGGCCGCCCCCTCACAGCCTTTTCCCTCTAGCTGAGAAACAGAACGAGCAGTTTCTAAGACCTGACAAATCCTGCCCATTGCAGAGGCCGTTCACACAGCGTTTCTTCTCCCTTGGCCAAAGAGGAAGTTTGAACATCTCTTACCTAGAAATTTATGTAATTAATTTGCCTATTCAGGATTTATATTATCCCTATGAAATGTCATCAGTGTAAGAAGTTAAGGACACTGAATGACTGTGAACCTAATGAACAACAACAGTAACAAAAGAATTTCATGATATTCGTAAAATTTTCAGGTGTAAAATCCAAGACTAAAGATGATCAAATATTTCACCCCAAACACTAGCTAATGAATTTCCAGGAGGAATAATGTCTCTCCCCATAACATACATAGAAAAATTAAAAAGGAAAAATAAACAATTCAACTCAGGGAATACAATGATTCTTGTGCCTTACTGAATAGCATGCTTGCTTTTCTGTAAGTTATCTTAGAACATAAAACGCTCATAGTGCACTAGGAAAGGTACAGTTGACAAAGAAAAGCCAAGATAAAATAAAAATGGTGATAACAAACAAAGAGATAGGCCTTGGAATACCTGAGGGCAGCCTGGTGGAGCTGAAAAGGCATGTGTGGGTTAAGAAGTCTGACAGTTCAATTTATATCTCACCATGGCCACTTACAACTTTGGATCTTGAATAAGTTCCTTAATCGCTATACATGTCAGTTTCTTCATGTGTAAAGTGGGGTTGTTGTAAGGGTTAGAGGTAATCGACATGGTTTCTTCTTCTTAGTGGATTTCGTATCTGCAACCTTGCAGTTGTGAGGATGTGCAGGATGCAAAATTCCTCATGTGAAAAACTCACTAAAGACCCTCATCTGTTATACAGCCAGTATTCATTCCAATATTTTCCCCAGATTAACCCTAACCTCATTTTCAGTGTTGCAAGTTATTTAACAATCTTTAGCCAGCTACAAGTTTGAAATATTTTATGCAGTTATAGTGCTCATGGATAACAAAGTGATAATCCATATGTTGAGAAGGTGCAAGATTCTGTGAAGTACATGATGAAGAACTGAAGAGACGGCATAGCAAAGTCGAGTGCCAGACTCTGCAGGGCAAACATTGGATCCACCAGTTACTACATGCATAAACTTGAGCAAGTCTCTTCACTCTTTTGTGCCTGTTTCCTCATCTATACAGTAGAAATGATATTACTCTCTGCTGCAAGGACTTGTTACAAAGATTAAAGTTAATATTTGCAAAATGTTTGCACAATGCTTGGTAAATCATAATAAGCACATGGGCGTTTAGTAAGTAAAAAGAACACTAAACAAACAAAATAGCTCTGTGCATTGAAAAATGAAGTAGCATGATAAAAACTGAAGAAAACCCAGAAGGTTCATGACAGGATGAAAACAACAAATAATGGCTTGAATACCATAAAGGCTGAGAGGCATCTGTGAAAATGGATTTTTATACACAAAAACAGAGACCACATTTGTTGTTGGGCTGTAAGATCCGTGTGAGATTATGGTAACTGCCCTCCAAGATGGCTCCCGCTGAGCCCCCACCTCCCACATCGTACCAGGCTGGGCTTGTGTAACCAGTAAGGGAAGAGATACTATGATTCAAGATTAAGTTATAAATGACACTACTGCTTCCGCCTCGGTCATGCCCTTGCCCACTCTCTCAGTCTCTCCAGTCACTCGCTCTGCAGGAAGACATCTGTCATGGCACAGCCAGCCCTCTGGAGAGGCCCAACACTCTGGTGAGGTGCTGAGGCCTTTGTCCAAAAACCTCAGAAGAACTGAGGACTCTGGCCAACAGCCACATGAGCTTAAAATCGAATCCTCGACCACGTGAAACCTTCAGACAACTGCAGCCACATACAACAGCTTGTTGGCAATCTCTTGAGAGACCCTAAGCCAGAACAGCTGAGTTGTTCCCAGATAGCTGGCCCACAGAAACTGCATACGATTAAAAAAAGTGTAATATTTTCAAGATGCTACGTTTGAATGTTATTTTTTATTCAGCAATAGCTGTCTAATACAGAGTTGAAGGAAGTTGCGTGCGTGCGCTATTTTGCAAATTCGATTTTAAAAAGGTACCTCCCCACGTGTACATGCAATTCGCAATGTTTTCTAAGAATTATCAGAAACCTGACACTTTCGCTTTTCAAGCAAATTGTTAAAAACTTTTTAACAAATATTTAATAGATAATTCAGATCTCCCTTTTTGATTGACCTAAAAATCTTTACAATCAGTGTGAGTCTTACGCATATCATTTTCTACTCTCTCCCCTCCCTTTTTTTCTCCACTCCATCCTCACTTTCTTTATGTTTCTGGAACATGCCAAGCACACTTCTACCTCAAGGCCTTTGCATTGACTATTCCTTTTGTGTTAGCTTCTCCTCCCCCAGATATCTGAATATCCACATGGCTCCCTTTCTGCCTCAGGTCTTGGTTCAATTCTTCTCATTGGCGATGCCTGTCTGGAACATTCTAACTAAAATTGCAGCACTACCCCTCACACTTGTGACTCTCCTTGTCCTATCTTATGCCCACTAACACTAAGGTTGAGCATCTCTAACTCCCAAATCCAAAATGCTCTAGATCTGAAACTTTTTGATAGCCATCATGATGCTACATGTAGAAAATTTCCTACCTGACCTCATATGATGGGTCCCAGTCAAAATGCAGTCAAGACTTCATTTCATTCACAAAATGATTTAACATATTGAATACAGTTACCTTCAGGTTATGCATATAAGGTGATATGAAACAAATGAATTTCATGCTCAGACTTGGGTCTCATCCCCAAGATATCTCATTATGTGTCTGCAAGTATTCCAAAATGCAAAAGATAATATGAAGAAGAAATCTGAAACACTTATCCTGCATTCCAGATAAGGGATATTCAACCTGTAGTAATGTTATTACATATCTGCCCTCACTGAAATACCATCTCCATGATGACAAGATTTTCATCTGTTTAATTACTTATGGACTGATGTCCTCATTACCTAGAACAATGCCCGACACTTAGTAGGTGCTCAATAAATATTTGTTGATGTGAGCTTATAAAGAAAGTTTAGTTCAAATGGCTTTTTTTTTTAACAGTACTAATTATGCTGAGGTATAGATGACTGTCTGTATTTGAATTTCCTGACTCAGTAGGCAGTCAATAAACAGAAACTATGATCTCAAAGCAAATCGTAGTTATATACATAACAGCATAACAGTAATGAAATTAAAAATAAAAATAAGTAGCTAACACTGAGCACTTCAAATGTACCAGGCATCTTACCACTTTATTTAAATTTTACCACAAACTTCAGAAGTAGGTATTGTCTCTAGCTTCTTTTGCAAATGGAGAAACAGGCTTCCAGTTTAGAGGTGGCCATGATATAATTATAATATAATGCTGGAATGAGTTACAAGAGAGGACTACCTGCCAAAGAACTGCTGAGGTTAACATGAACATTGATCTTTGGACTTACTATCTAAATTAAATCTTTATCACTATATTTTCCAAGAGCAATATATCTTATCATGGATGTATATAAAAAGACTCTCATGTCTTTTCTCTTAATACCCCAAACATTATTATTATGTTATTACCAGTGTTGCATCACAGAATATTGTAATTCACTGAGTCTAGGTAAAAACTAAAGACATAAATCAAATGTAGGTTCTAAGAAATCTAACTGGGCTAGGACATGAATTTCAAAGCTATCTGTAAGCCTTGTTTAGAATAGATTGTGATAGAAAGTTCAAGGATAGCCAGCTTCATGGACCCCTGCTGGAGCCAATGCTTAGAAGAGTTCATTGTTTGGTTAATGCTCTACTGTTGCCATCTTGAAATTCCTAATACTTTTCAAATGGGAGCTCCATTTTCACTTTACACTGGGCCCTGTAAATTATGCAACTGGCTCTGAGGCCCAGAGAAAACAATATTACTCGACTTCTATCAAGGATATAATGCCAGGAAGGCAAACAGGATTTTCTCTGAGGTGGACACCCCAGCCTTTTTCCCCTGACCCTCTTGCGTGGAGGGAACTGAGGAAAGAGTGGCTGTGGGCCTCTGCTCACTACTCCAAGTAGGGTCTGGGGGATCCGCAGTGGCAGCACCACGCAGAAACTTGTTAGAAAAGCAGAAACGAGGCCGGGCTCAGTGGCTCAGCCTGTAATCCCAGCACTTTGGGAGGCCAAGGCTAGCGAATTGCCTGAGCCCACGGGTTCGAGACCAGCCTGGGCAACTTGGCAAGACCTCGTCTCTACAATAAATCAAAAATTAGCCGGGCATGGTAGCGCGCCTATAGTTCCGGCTACTTGGAAGGCTTAGGCGGAAGGATTGCCTAAGCCCAGCAGGTTGAGGCTGTGGTGGCCGTGAGTGTGCCACTGCACGACTCCAACTCCAACTCCAAAAAAAAAAAAAAGAAAGAAAGAAAGAAAGAAAAGAAAAGAAAAGCATTTCCTGTGCACATTCAATTCCAAGATACAGAGGTGTGCTGTCTTAAGGGTCATCTGTGACACCTGTGATCATGGACATTGAAGCTACCCAGTCTCCTTAAAAGGGAGTCCACCCTCAACTTCCCAGAAAATCCTTAACATGAAATGCTGCCAGATTGGAATGTTTGAATATTATTTTGTTCCTTCTGTAGTCTTCTCTAGGACTAAATTAATATGAAGTGAAATTGCTTTAAAAAAATGAAAGGAAGAAGAAAGCACTAAGAATGGATCTAAGCAGCAGAACTAAACTTTCTTTATAAGCTCACATCAGCAAATATTTATTGAGCACCTACTAAGTGTCGGGCATTGTTCTAGGTAATGAGGACATCAGTCCATAAGTAAGCAGTGTAACAGTAATAAAATTAAAAATAAAATAAGTAGCTAACACTGAGCACCTCAACTGTACCAAGCATCTTGTAAGTATTTTGCATGAACCACATTATTTAAATTTTACCACAACCATCAGAAGTAGGTGCTGTCTCTAGCTTCCTTTGCAAATGGAGAAACAAGCCTCCAGTTTATGTGGCCATAATATAATAATTAGTATATTATCTTCACAACTGTACACTTTTGTCACACATTTATACACCTCTGCTGAGTGCCTCTGTGTAAACTGGCACATTATTTCACAACTGGGCCTTGAAGGTTGGGAAACAACGCCAGAAGAAACAAGATTAAGGCCAAGGTACATTTAACACACTGCCTGACATCTTTCAATTTGAGATGAAAGAAACAAAAAGGACTAGAATCTAGAACCGCAGATCACACAATCCTTTGTATTTCCACGTTACAGTATAAATATGAAGCATGCCTCTCAGACTTCTTTAATGGGTGGCGGATAAAAGACCAATAGCATGTGTTCAAACGTCTGATGCGTCCAAAATAGGAGAGAAGGAGGAAAACAACAATAACAGGGGAAAAAAAACAACACAACTATTAGCTGCCAGCTAAGCATATTTCCAGCTCGAGAGCGACGGGGACCTAAAGTTGGGTCACGGGCGGCACCACGGTGCACCCCTCTCGGTTCCTTCCGCCCCTCAAAGCCAAAGCGGGGAAGGGGAGGAGCCCAGACTCGGAAGCGAAATCGGGCGGCGGAGCCGAGCCAGGGATGGGGCCGCGGGCGCTGCAGAGTCTGCCGTGTCTGCCGTGGCTGCTGTGGCTGCTCTGTGGCGCCGGCGGCGACGGTGATGGCGACCCGGGGCCCCGCGCCACCTTCACCCCGACCTGGCTGCGGAGCCGCGAGCGACAGGCAGCCGCCTTCCGGGTACAGAGCGCGCGCCGCCCTGTGTCTGTTTCCTTGTCCCTCTTTCCCGTCCCGGGTCTGCGCTGGGGAACAGGGGCCACCGAGAGCGGACACTCGTCGTGGTCACCTGGGCTTCTGAGCAGCCCTCTCTGGCTTTCCGGGTGCGCCCAAGCGAACTTCTCCCGCCCGCCCTGCTCCATGTGCCCGGGTGTCGCTCCCTGTCAAGCCTTTGCCAACCACAAGGTTTGAGTTTCCAGATTTGTCGTTGTAGATGCATAGGATGCACCCAAAGTAATCAATAGATACGATGTCCAAAGTATTATTGATGGCAAGAGACACCTCCTCTTAGCAGTTTCCTTGACTGTTCTCACTGGCTTCCAAAGCTGTTCGAATTCCGGTTCCCGAGAACCAGACACAGGGCGCAACCTGCTGGTGCAAGAAACTTGTCGTTGTTCTTCCAGAGGGGGTCGCTGGTGGCCTCCTTCTGTGATGAGAAGTTCATAAACAAAGAGCTTGCCTTTGACGAGGTCGGAGAATCCTGATGGTGAATGATTTTCCTCAACTGAGGTTCCTTCAATTAATGCACCAGCTTAAAAATGCTTCCAGACTTGGAGAAGACTGAGTTAGAGAAAAGAGAATCATTTGATTTTCTTTTCAGATTATTTGGGAAGGTCTTCATAGTAATGGTTAGACTTGACTCTTACATGAACACTCTGGAAGAAAGCAGTTAATTGAGTATGAATAAGATTTTTCCTGAAACCAAGGAAACTCCAAGGGATACTGATTTCGTGTTTGCTTCACTATGTTCTAGATATCTGACAGTATTTAGCAAATGTTTAAAAAATCATAAAAGATGTCATTATCATGATTTAATTTATTATAAAAGAAAACTCATTCTGAATTAAATAAGTCTGAATTTAGGAATACAGCTCATTGCAAGTGTATTTGTTTTCTTAGTATTTGTTGGAGTTTCTCATTGGACTCTATAGCTATGCTATTTTCTACTCTTCTTTCCTAGAAAGTTTCAGTGTTAAGGGAACCCAGCCTTTCCTGATTCTGTTTGCTTTTATTTTCTGCCCAAACCAAGATGTGTACCTTTATGTCCACTTAAATATTCTTGAGTTCATTTGTAGTTTTCAAAATCAGAACTACTCTTACACTCACTTGAGGACAAAGTTTCTGACCTATATTCTCCCCCTGTTCTGAGCTTGGGTGAGTTTTCTGACAAACCAAACCCCTTAGGGAAAACAGTCAATCACACTCATCCCTCATCCAAATAATGTATTCATTGATAAATAAATAAACATGCTTCCATGTTTCTCAAGAATATCATATTTAAGGACTAGAAGCTCAAAAGGACCAGATTTATAAATGTATTTTTTAACATGCATTAGTTATATAATTTATAAATATAAATAACAATATATATACATGTATATAATTTATATAGTTACATGTGAAGAGTCCATGCTACCCAGGAGATGAACATCTAGAGAATACAACTCTCCTCAGGAGAACTATAATAATCCAGCTTGAAAGATGGAAATTTTTAAGTGAAGGAAAAGTTATGAAGAATCTTAGTACATTAAAAAAAAAACCTTGGATTGACAAAAGACAGAAAAAGTTTTTAAAGTAATTGCTGATAGTAGGGGCTTACTTCATGAGGTAGATAGTAGGAAAAAATAGCATTTAGGCTTTAAAGCACAGTTACTGGAAACTGGACACCTCATAGTGCTTGGCTGGAGATGGCTGTTTGACCTGAGGTAGCGAGCGGGACACAGGGATAGATGGGAAGGACCTTGCTTTCTTGGTAATCATGAGCATTGGGAAGAATTACTCTGGCTTTGCAGGATGGATTAAAATATGTGGTAACTGAAACTCAGTATAACTCTAGAAAACCTCATCTTTACGATATGACAGTATTCCCCCTTTAGCCACTGTTTCAGTTACTCACAGTACAGTACAATAAACTATTTTGAGAGATACCATGGCCCTATAACTTTTATTACAAGTATATTATTATAATTGTTGTTCATCTCTTACTGCACTGAATTTATAAATTCATCTTTATCATAGGTATGTATGTATAAAAGACACATAGTATATATAAGATTTGGTACTGTTCATGGGTTCAGGTATCCACTGGGAATCTTAGAACATAACTTTTGCAGATAAGGAGAGATATTGTATGCCAAATTTTGAATAGATTGAGTTGACACTCCAATGTTTGCCTGTCAGGTAAATTATGTTTAGAATCTAGAAAATTTCCTTTCTCCATAATGAAATACAATTTTAAAAAATTAAATTTTTAAATTAAAATACAGTAACATATACACTGTGTTGTGCTATATTAGAGGATGTGTAAACTACAGTGTGAAAAGTAAGCACATACTGATGACCAAGAGTCATAGTCTTTGGATTCCGGTATCTTACATAGGAATAACAAATAAATATCATCATATTTACAAACTGATTGATCAGTAAAGGCTTCCTGAAACATGGTGTTGTAAGTATTCAGGGAATTGCAGCTGGAGACCCAGTTAGAGAAAGTTCTCAATTGATTAGTCACCATGACTATGGGTTTAGAGAAAAGTGAAGGTTTTTGTCATGCCAGCCTTGGGTATTTTTATAAGGTCTCCAGGAATATTCTGTAAAGCAAAGTGAAGTTGCACCTATGACACTTTCCCACAAATTATGATTATATCATTGTTTGGTGGAAACCAGACTCCTCCATGGTTTATTATGGGAAGCCTATACTTGTGGGATACTTGAGAAGGGAAAGAAGGGATAGCAGCCCTTACTTATGCTCTTTTACTCTTTCAGAAACTTCTAGTGTTCAGGGAACTTCTAACTGTGGGATTCAGCCTGCTCTCCTTTGTGCCAAAACCTAGGTGTGTACTCATATTTACTGATGCTCATTATTTTACCACAGAGCATTTCGGTATTCTTATCTTTCTGAGGGCCACAGGTCTAATATTAGATCTAATAAGAGTTGTAGGTACTCATTTCAGAATAATGTCTGTGTGCCAACACACATGCTATTTTACATAACATTTCAGACGTTTCACATTAAGAATAGTTGCCATAATGACTCAGGCTATATTTTTATAAGATTATTTATACATGTCGGAATATTTGTTTATGTGTAAATAGCATCTTTATAATGAATGATCCTAACTAATGAGCCACAGATATGGCCTTGTTATAATCAGTTCCTTGAAATCTGGATTATCTCCTCCAAATAAACACTTATCCAAGAATGCTTTAAAATAATTTTCTACTTTACATAAATATAAAGAGGCGAATTTGATGTTAGACAATTTGATGTTCGACAGACCTTTTCTGATAGTTCTCGCTTAAAGTCTGATGTTGACTAAGTGGAAATATATTATAAATTTGAAATATTAGATAAGAATTTATTTATTTGTTTGTCCATCTTCCCATCCATGTAGTCAATTTAGTCAATATTTTATTTAATATTTATTATAAATACGGAGCTGGTGTAGTTTTTCTGAGGATACAATGGAGAACAAGATGTGCTGTGCTCTAAGAACTTATAGTCAAATAAATGAATATTGCTCTGTTTAGACATTGTATTGTAATCCATTTTCTGGTAAGCAAAAACGAGTGTAAACACTTGTGCACTAGAAAAATAGATTCCCTCAACCAATTCACAAAATAACATATTTTTAATTCAATCATTGTGTGTAAGTATGCACACAAACACTGGCTACACATTTCTCAGTTTACTTTGCATAGTAAATATATATCTATACTATTTTGACACAAACTTCAGTATATAATATACCAGGGTGCCAAAAACATGTATACACCTTCTTAAGTCATGTTATCTATGTATTACTTTTAGTTTGTGCTGTAATCAGAAGTGTCTGGATGCTGACAGCAACCACTTTGAGCACCTCTTGTAATTGCAGAAGTCAAATGTGACTTGTGTTCATCTTTTGTTATCGGTACCTATTGCATATTACAATTTTAATATAGTTTTTTCTTTCTTAAAATGTGCGTACATTTTTTTGGTACCCTCTGTAGAAAATGCTTTGTCCAAGGAACTTTTTTTAAAAGTAGTAATTTGTAAAAGTATATTTTAGAAAATTTTTATATTATTCAAATATAGAGCTTCTCTTTTCAACAGTGGCACTATTGGCATTTCAGAATGGATAATGATTTGTTGGGGGGGCCACTCTGTGCACTGTAGGGGATTAGTAGCATGCTTGGCCCTTCACACCAGTTGCCAGTAGCATCCCCCGGTATGACAAGCCCCAGTATGACAAATAAGGAACAAAATCATAATTGAGAATCACTGATCTAAGGTTTACAATTCCCAAGTCTTCTGAGAAATTTTCAGCAGTGCTCCAATATTGTATACAAATATTTTACCCATTTTGCTCATCTCTGGATTTACTGCAACTTCCAGAAACTAAAGCACCCTCATGAAGAACATTTAAAATCCATATGTAAAATTTATGACTTACCCTACACCAAATTCAAAATCTGCAAATAAGGGCTGTGAATACAAAAATCTAAGTAAGGAAGCTAAAAGGCACTCAGTGTATTTAAAGTGCTAAAGGAAAAGTGTCCTTACAAAGTACCTTATGCTTCTCTGGTAATTTCAATATAAAATGTATACCATGGATGCATGGGATTTAACATAAAGAAATACACATATCATTGCATATCTTGATAAGTGCAAAATAAATCATCATTAATAGAATAAAACCTAGAAAGCAATAGGAAAAAAGTGTCAAACTCTGTCTTCTGAGCTAATAAAATAGATGTGAAGTCCCGTAAAGTTTATAACTCTTCTATGGATATCCTGTGAGTTGAATAACTGCACGCTCCCTCACCAAATACTATTTTTATGACCTTAGGCACATTGTGGCTATGCCTCAGTTTATTCATCTGTGAAGAGGAGGAAATATACAGGGCTAAGTTAACTCAGCAACCTCATATAAAGCACTTAAGACAAATACTTGCATCCAATTTAACAATCCCTTCAGCTGTATGTATTTAGTGTTCTCGGTGGCTAAGAACTTTCTTTTCAGAGAACTGAAAACTCAACCACTTGCTCTTAAAAGATTTGCTAACTCCTTTTAAAACAGTTGAGTACATGCAAGAAGAAAATGCATTATTTAATTTAGTCTTAGTGATAGTCTGTGAGAAAAACTTCACTGATTCTTCTCCTGTAGGTGGTAGATGAAGGACCATCAAATAGTGGAGAACCCCTCAAGCCACCCTACGTGAATTTCAACTCTTAGATCCTTTTGAACATTTTCCTCTCAACTTACCCTAAATAGAACAACGTCTAAGACTGTTCTTGCCCATTAATTGGAAAGTTAGGAGGGTAAAGATGAGAGAGAAGGAAGGGCTTTCTGATTCTATAAGAAAAATGTTGATTTCTGGAGAATTTTAAAACTGCAGCCTAATGTCCTCATGAGACTGGCTCAGGTCTTTTATCAATGGAGTTATTTTGCATTACTATCAAACTGAAAGGATTCTCTGTTTCTTGGAGCAAGCATCATTCTTCCTTTCTGTTTATGGGTTAATGAAAACCACAGAGCAGTTAGAAACAGCCTCTCAAGGCCAGCAAAGCAGCAAGTTAAAATATTGAAGAGACTAGTTAGGAACATACTACATTTAAATCATAGTTCACATATATGATCCCCTCAAGCACATGTACACCCACACGAAAGTTTAAAAGATTCTAGCTCTCAGAAGGATGTCTGTTAGAAGTCATAATAAAGGTATCTTTAGGGACAAGGTCTTAAGGCATAATGTTGATTGTCGATTAGAGAGATTTAGGATACACAATATATTTTAATATCCAAAGGACATATTCTCCCTAGTTTTATAATCATAGGATAATTTCTGCAAGCTTTTCACCCCATCTGGACAGGGATCTGGTATCTCCCATTGTAACTCATTCATTTAAACACATTTAATTCAAAACAGAACAAAACAAAAAATTTGTTCAAAGGCTGTTCTGATTTATCAGTTCTAACTTTTCTTGAGTAATATATGTCTGATTTTCAAACTCCTGCACCTTTAAAGATTATTAATGAGAAGTTTACTGTTTATTTCTCAATAATTAACATCTTTAATTAACATCTCTCATAAATAAAATTAAGGTTCAAGAATTTCATTGTAATATTTTATATGGCTTGAGAGATGGTTACTCCAAAGTTGCTCACTACAAATTCCTTTATTGCCTTAAGAGCATATGCTAATGGATTTTACCTACCAGAGGTTGTTGATTTAATGAGCAGAAAGATCCCAATACAGACTCAATTTGTGATGCTTCTGTACAATCTGCTTTAACAGCCAGAATTGAGGTAGACCAGAAAAGTCACCTAAAAGAACAGATAATCAAAGAAATGAAATACAGGATGTTTTAAAATTTAAATGATCATTCATTTAATGATCCTGTTAGGTGGACTTATTATATGTCCTATTGTTATAGCAAATAAGAAAATAAACATTATTAAATAAAATGATACTATTTTACTGTGAAAGCAACAGATTGCTTTCAATAGATAATTGGTCCTCATTTCTAGTACCATGAAAAATACTTGCTCCAAGTGAACCTGAAAGTATGATCTTTGAATGACATTTTCTATATCCAAATAGTCTATGTTTAAAGGAAAAGGAAGATATAGCATGAGAGCATTTTAATTGAGCATGTATTCTGCAAGCCATTGTAATATGTGGTTCTTTATTATTACTTACTTTTTATTTTAAAGATGTGGGGTACAATTCAGGATTAGGTATACAAATGATCACCGTACAGGTATAGTTTGTGCCCCTGTGGGTCCCCACTTTGCCTGGTTTGATATCAGGTACCCTTACTGATGTTGTGTCCTCCACCCCCACCCCGACAGTATCCCACTACTGCCAATCCTTTTCTTATAGTATTATGATAAATGATTGGGGTCTGCTTATGACTGAGAACATGTGGTACTCAGTTCTTTGTTTCTATCACTGAGTATGATAGACTCTAAATCCGTCCAAGTTGCTGCGAACTTCATATGTTTGTCCTTCTTTATGGCTGCATAATATTCCATTGTGTATATGTACCACATGTTTTTTATCCAGTCCAGGTTAGATGGGCAACAGAGCTGGTTCCAGGTTTTTGCTACTGTTAATAGTGCTGCAATAAACATGTGTGTATAGGTATCATTTTGTAGAATGATTTGAGTTCCTCTGGGTATATTCCCAGTGGGGGGATTGCTGAGTCATTTGGAAGGTCAATGTCTAGTTCTTTCAGAAATTGCCACACTGTTTTTCATAGAGGTTGCACTAGTTTGCATTCCCGCCAACAGTGTAGAAATGTTAACTTTTCTCCTCATCCTCGCCAGTGTCTGTTGTTGTTTGCCTTATTAATCATGGCCATTCTTACTGGGGTTAGGTGGTATCTCAGTGTGGTTTTGATTTGCATTTCTCTGATGATTGGTGAGGCTGAGCACTTTTTAATATGTCTGCTGCCTGCCTGTATATCTTCTTTTGAGAAGTGTCTATTCACGTCTTTTGCCCACTTTATTTTTTTTAAGTTGGAGTCTCACTCTGTCGCCCAGACTGGAGTGCAGTGGCACGCTCCTGGTCACTGCAGCCTCCAGCTGCTGGGCTTTGGCCATCCTTCCACCTCAGCCTTCCAAGTAGCTGAAACTACAGGCTCACGCTACCACGCCCAGCTAATTTTTTTATTTATTGTAGAGATGAGGTCTCATCAAGTTGCCCATGAGGGTCTCGAACCCATGGGATCAGGCAATTCACTCACCTCGGGCCTCCCAAAGCACGGGATTACAGGCTGAGCTACCGAGCCCAGCCTTTTGCCCACTTTTTAATGGGTCTGTTTGTTTTTTTTTTTCCTTTTGGCATGTTTGAGTCCCTTATAGATCCTGGATGTTAGACCTTTGTCAAATATATTGTTGGCAAATATTTTTTCTCATTCTGTGGGCTGTCTCCCTGTTCTCTTGATGATTTCTTTTGCTTTGCAGAAGCTTTTCGGTTTGATGAGGTCTCATTTGTCTATGTTATTTCTTATGGCAGGGACATGGGGTTTTTTGGTTGCCAGTTCCAATATCCATAAGAATGTCTCCTGCATTTTCTAAGTTTCTTATAGTTTGAGGTTTTCTGTTTAGGACTTTGATCCATTTAGTATTGATATTTGTGTATGGTGATAGGTAGAGACCCTGTTTCAATTTTCTGCATGTGGTCAGCCCAGTTTTCCAGCACCATTTACTGAATAGGTTTTCTTCTCCACAATGGTTGGTGGAGGCTTTGTCAAAGATGACTTGGTTGAGAAATTGAGGTTTTTCCTTCTGGAATCTCTATCTTGTTCCATCGGTCCATATGCATATTCTTGTACGAATACCAGATTGTTTTGATTATTGTAGCCTTATAGTAAAGTTTGAAGTCTGGAAGTATAATACCTCATGCTTTGTTTCTTTTGTTAAGGATTGTTTTGACTATTCATGGGTTTTTATGTTTCCATATGAATTTCTTTATTGTTATTTCCAGTTCTGAGAAGAATGATGTTGGTAACTTAATGGGTATTGCATTGAATCTGCAGATTGTCTTTGGTAAGATGAACATCCTAACAATGTTGATTCTTCCTATTCATGACCATGGAATATTTTTCCATTTATTTGTGTCTTTTTGGATTTCTTTGAGCAGTGTTTTATAGTTCTCATTGTTAATGTCTTTCACTTCTCTGGCTAGGAAGATGCTGGGTTATTTTATGTTTTGTGTGGTTATTGTGAATGGGATTGTGCTTTTTATTTGGTTCTCTGCCTGCTTGTTGTTGATGTATAATAAATGCACATTTATTTTGTACCCTGAAACTTTGCCAAAGTCTTTTATCAGTGAAAGCAGGTTTTTGGCAGATTCTTTTGGTTTTTGCGGGTATCGGATCATATCATCAGCAAAGAGGGATAACAACTTCCCTTTTTCCTATTTGAATATCCCTGCTTTCTTTCTCTTGTCTAATTGCTCTAGCAAGGACTTCTAATGCAATGTTGGGCAGGAGGGTGAGGGTGGGTGTCGGGGTGCAAGCCTCAACCAAAGGGGGGAAGGGTTAGGACCCGCTCCAGAGAATCTGGACGGCGAGAAGAGACCACTCTGAGGCAGTTTCTTCTGGGAACAGTCTGATCAGGACTGAAGCCAAATTTTATTTGGACTCCTTCCAACTTATATACCATTTTTCATACCCTCCAGCAGTGTGATAATCACTTGCTGGGGGCGTACAAACTCCATGATGTCTATTGCGATTTACAAACTATGCATCACAAGACCATCACAAGACTTGCAAGCTCCAAGCCGGCGTGCCTTTACAAATCTCACATCAAGGTCACAGGTGCACAAATACAGTTCGTTTAAAAGTGTCTTCCATAGTGTTCAACGAATCATTCATATTATACTCTTTGTTCTAAACCCTGATTAATACAAAAACTTTCTTAGTTAACTCTAGGTTCAATCCAAGTTCACTGACTCCTAATATTTTTTAACGATTGATATTATCAACTTAACACTATACTATAATTCATAAGTTTACTTAAATGACTTAATTTTTATTTATTCCATTAACCTATTATGATTCACCATAGTGGCCTGTAATTCTACAACAATTAATTCAAAACTTATTTCTTACCATGACTTATATGAGTTTCATGATCTAGTGTTTGGGCTTTAATACTATACTATATCTCATTAAGCTAATACCTTATCATCAAATTTTATAATTATCATTGACGTATGATTTTAGAATCATAACACTATAATTCTCATTCTATTTTAATAAAACTACGACTTTAACCCAAAACTTAAATCTTTTTTCCTAGTATATTAATACATGGCTACGTGTAAAATTTCCTATTGTCATATTAGAAGCAAAAACTACAGCGTTGGGAAAGTTTCAGTATACTAATCAAAGGATCTTAAAATTGGCCTACAGGAACAGGAACTAAAGTCATAATATGAGAAAAGGAAACTTAAAAAGCTTAAACAAAACCTAAAAGTTTTCTACGAATACTTATTACTGTTTAAATCTTTCCGATGGAAATTATATTGTCTTAAATGAATGTTTTATCCGAACAAGTCTATTCTAAAAATCAAATAGTGTCTGCCACACTCTTGGATAATGGACTGCACAGTTACTATGGCAATGGCCACGGGCTGAAGCAAACAGTTTCGGCATGTAACGAAACTAGAAAAACGTCCTGAAGAAAAACGCCCTGCCCAGCTAAAAGGCAGGGCAATAAAACTATTATGATAATTTATTTTCTAATCTTAATCCTAGGAGAGACTGCCTTTGGGAACAAGAGCTGAAGAAAAACGCCCTGCCCGGCTAAAAGGCGGGGCAATAAAACTATTATGATAATTTAGTTTCTAATCTTAGTCCTAGGAGGAACTGCCTTTGGGAACAAGAGCTGACTCACCAGTCTACCAGGAATAGAAGTTAAAAAATATCTAGAAAGAAGTAAGATTTAGAAAGGACAAGGTCATTCTGCTGTATAACCTTTCATCAGGTGTACAGAGATTTTACTTATAAGTTTTACTGCCATGTATGCACACTGGTCACTAATCACACGCCAATATTATAGGTATAACTGACATCTTATGTCAGAGGCGATCTTCCAGATGGGCCTTTACAGGCCTCAGCCATGTAGCTATAGATGTTGGTTCCCAACAGGTGGGCAGCCTTGTCTTGTTTGATTGTCAAGGGAAATGTTTCCAGTTTCTGTCCATTTAGCAATATTCTAGCTGTTTATCATAGATGGCACTTACTATTTTGAAGTATGTTCCTTCTATGCCTATGTGTTTGAGGGTTTTTTATCAAGAAGGAATACTGGATTTTGTCAAAAGCTTTTTCTGCATCTAATGATATAATCATGTGGTTCTTGTTTTTACATCTGTTGATGTATTTAATTACATTTATGGTCTTGCAGATGTTGAACCAGACCTGTATCCTCAGGATGAAGCCTACTTGGTCATGGTGGATGATTTTTTGATATGTTGTTAGATACATTTTGCTAGAGTCTTGTTGAGAACTGTTGCATCTACAGTCATTATGGATTAATATCCTGTAGACTGTAGTTTTCTTTTTTTGTTAGATCTTTACCCGATTTGAGTATCAGTGTGATGTTAGTTTTGTAAAATGATTTGGAGAGAATTCTATCTTTCTCAATTGCCTGGAATACTTTCAATAGAATTGGCATCAACTCCTTGTACATTTTGTAAAATTCTGCTGGAAAGCCATACGGTTCAAGGCTTTTATTTGTAGGTAGTTTTCTTATGACGGAGCCAATTTCCTGGGTTGTCATTGGTCTATTTAGTATCTCAATGTCTTCTTGTTTCAACATGGGGAGATTGTGTGATGTCAGAAAGTCCTCCATTTCATTTAGGTTATCAAGTTTGTTTCCATACAAGTGTGCATAGTAATCTCTGATAATCTTTTGTATTTCTTAGGGGTCAGTCGTGATTTGAATTTTTGCATTTCTGATTATGTTTATTTGGGCTTTTTCTCTCTTTTCTTAGTCATTCTGGCTAGGGGTCCATCAATCCTGTTATTCTATCAAAGAACCAGTTTTTTGTTTTGTTGATTTTTGTCTTCTCTGTCCCATATTTGTGCTTTTACTTTGATGAAATGGATTCTTCTGCTAAAATAAGGGTTTTGTGCTGGAGTCCTGCTCCCGCTGGGTGTGAGATTTCCTGAGGGAGAGACAGAGTAGGCAAAAGAAAGAACTTATGATGAAAATAATATTCTTGGACACATGCTTGCAGGACTGATGCCTGCAGGATGGATGCCATTTATTGTTAGTTAGCAGAAAGCTTTTATACCATTTGTAAAGCGGCAAGACAAAGAAAATTCCTTCAGGTACATTATCCTTTAAAAGTTACCACCACCTAGTGGTCTTAGAAGCAATAAACAAGCCAAGAACACTATCTACTTTCAGTCAATGAGTCTTATTCTTAAAGCCAAAAATGATAGTTTTAGTCCAAAGTCCCAAATTATAGTCCTTGAAATGTTTCAAGAAAGTTTCCAAGTGCATATTTCTCCATGTGTCAGAAGTTTTCTCTCTGGGGCTTCTATGACCTTGAAAGCTTCGTAATTGCCTTTCTTGCCCAGGTGTCTTCATTACTTTCTCTTATCCTGCAGTGTGTATTTCTAAAGAAAACTCAAAAGAAGCTTTTAGTGATGTTTCCCAGGCCCCCAAGGTTGCTCTCTGTATTTAGTTAATTTATCATAAAAGTATCCAATTAGTATATTATGAATTCAGTGAAAACCCACTCTATATACATTAGCTTAAAATTTTAACTATTGAATTAAGTAAAAACTTTAACGATTAATCTTCATCCTAAATCTGTAAAAATAGTGTCATAAATCACCTACATAACTCCTAGATAAGTGTTAGAACTTATAATGAATTCATAATGAACTTACTATAAACTTGTGCTTCTAAAAAACCTTATGTCTAAACACTAAACTACATAATTCTAAATCAAATAAGGAGTGGATATACTTATATCATTTTTTACTCAAGCAATATCTAGTAACTTATAACCAAGTGAAAAAAAGCATTCTTGATGTGCTTTAGAGTTTAATCATTGCATATGTTAGAAAAGGCCAAATGGCATAGTGGGATATAGAAAAATGAATGATGACATTCCCAGGTTAGCTGTGAGTACTTCGCATAAACATGCCATTTTCTTCTTCCACAACTGCACAGAATTCTTCAGCCATATCAACAGTAAAGACAGAAGACAGAAGGGCCTCAGCTGCCCGGACTCTCTTTGTGGCCAGGGGTCCTCAGCACACCTGGACTTTGTCAATCAGGCAGGCCTCCAAGGCTGGCTCCCAACAGTTTTGATGGTCTTGTCTTTCTAGCTCCCTTAGGTGATTTGTTAGGCTGGTTAACTTGTGATCTTTCCATTTTCTTGATGTGTATTCACAGATATATAAATTTCCCTCTTAGAACTGTTTTCAGGGCATCCCAGAGATTTTGGTAAGATGTTTCTTCAGTTTCATTTGTTTCCAGGTATCTTTTAATTTCTGTTTTGATTTTGGTGTTGACCCAGTAGCCATTCAACATTATACTGTTTAGTATCCATGTCTTTGGGGGTTTGGGGGTAATTTTCTTGGTGTTGATTTTTATTCCACTGTGATCTGAGATGGTGCATGGTAGTATTCGAGCTTATGGAATTTGTTTATGCTTGATTTATGGCCAAAGATGTGACTAATCTTAGAGTATGTTCCATGTGGTGGTGAGTAGAATGTATATTCTGTTGTTGTTGGGTAGAGTATTCTGTAGATATCTATTAAGTCCATTTGGTCAACTGTCAAGTTGAGGTTCTGGATCTCTTTGTTGATTTTTTTGCCTCAATGATCTATCTAGGATTGTTAGCAGGGCATTTAAGTCCCTAGCTGTAACAGTGTTAGAGTCAATATCTTTTTTTAATAGTTGCTTTATAAATGCTGGTATTCCTGTGTTGGGAACATTTATGTTTACAATGGATATTTCTTTTTGATGGATTGAAACTTTTATCATTATGTAATGTCCTTTTGTATCTTTTTAAATTTTTGATAGCTTAGAGGTTGTTTTGTCTGATATTAAGATTTTAAACTCTACCTTCTTTTGTGATCCATTTGCCTGGAAACTCATTTTCATCCTGTAAATTTAAGTCGATGTGCCTCCCTTGTGGTGAGATGAGTTTCTTGGATGCAGCAAATAATTGGGTCATGATTTTTTATCCAGTTTGCCATTCTTTGACTTTTTAATGGTGCATTTATTCCATTCACATTAATGTTCATTATTGAAATGTGATTGTTTATTCCCATCATTAGGTTCTTGTAAAGTTTTTTCTTTGTTTTCTTTTAAGTTGATGCATGTGTGTGTTTTCAAGTGTGCTATTGTTATTTATTCTCTGTTGATTCTGTATTCTCTTGGGAGCTGCGTGGTCATTCTTTTTTTTTTTTTTCTTTCTTTCTTCTGTGCTTAATACTTTCTCAAATGTCTCCTATAGAGCTGATCTGGAAGCTGCATAATCTCTTAGGGATTGGATGTTTGGGAAAGATTTTAGTTCTCCATTACTGATGAAGCAGAGCTTTGCTGGGTAGGAAATTCTTGGTTGAAATTATTTATCTTTGAGGACTTTGAATATTGGACTCCAGTTCCTTATAGCCTGTAGTGTTTCTGCCTATAAGTCTGCTGCTGTTCTGTTTGGTTTTTCCTAGTAGATAGTCTGACCTTTCTCTCTTGCTGCATTTGGGATTTTTTTCTTTTGTGCCTACTTTGTGTAGGCGAATTACTATGTGTCTAAGGGTTGGTCTTCTCATTTTTTGTCTTGCAGTGGTTCTCTGTATCTCTTGTGTTTGAATGGTAACATCTCTGGTGAGATGGGAAAAGTTTTCTTGGATAACTCCCTGGAATAGGTGCTCCAAGGTGGTCTCCATTTCCCTTTCTTCTACTGGGCTACCAGTCAGGTAGGTTTGGTCTCCTTATATAATTGCACATCTCTTGGAGGCTTTGTTCTTTCTTTCTGCATTTTCTTTTTATGTTTTTTACAGACTGGGTTTATTTCATGTTTTGGTCTTCACGTTCTGGATTCTCTCTTCTGTTTGATTAATTCTGCTTTCCATGTTTGTCATCTTTTTTTATTTCCTGAATGAAAATTTTTTATGGCCCAAATCTCTGTTACATGTTTTTTCAGTGTTGCATCTTGTCTTTCTTGAATCTTATTAACACTTTACATCCATTCCATAATCCCTGTTGTATTCTAGGGTCAGTTGTTGGTGACTTCTGTTGTTTGGGCTCTGCTATCTGATTTTTTCAGGCATTTTCTCTTTGTTGCACTGGAAATTACCTGTGGTCTTCCGTTGATTTTTTTCCCCTCATTTGTGACAGATCTCTTTCTTTTCTCTTTAGTTCTGTCATTCAGTGGCTGTGGGAGAGGCTTTCACTTCTGATGTTTGCTCAGCCCTCTATTCTTCCCTGATCAGGGATCTGAATTTGTTCTATTTTGAAATAGGGCTGTGGGTGGTAAACTTTGCTGTCTCTTGTAGTTTTGAGAATTGAATAAGGTGGAGGATGGGTAGCTAGGATTCAGGAACTACTTACAAATCACAATGATCATCGATTGTGGTATGGGATCTCTAGACCCACATCCCACTACTCTGTGTGACAATGCAATGGGTACATGTGTGCACTCCCTGAATCCAAGATATAGTAATAGCAATGAGGAAAACAGAAAAGTAGAATGAAATAAGATGGACAAAAATTTTAAAAATGTCTTTTTTTAAAACACTGAACAAGTGCAGAAACCAAAGCAAAAAACAATTGAACACACACACAAACATACACACACACACCAAAAACAAACTGGAATAACAACAAAGCAAAACAAAACAAAAAATAGCAACAAAAAAAATCCAAGAAAATCAAACATACACAGGCCTGACACAAAATGGAAGGAGAAGAAAAAGAGAAAGAAAGAAAAAGAAAAGAAAAGAGGAAAAAATAGGAATTCAAACTGAACCTTCACACATATATTCATACACACATTAAACTAAAAAAAATAGAAGAATGAAAAAGCAAAAACAGCCCAACAACAACCGAAAAACAAAACAAAACAAAACAGACAGGTGAAGGCTCAATCATTCATGTACACACATAAACAGAAAACAAAAAGCAAACGAAGAAAGAAAAAAAGGGGGGTGCAGATCAAACTCTCACATACACATTCATGCACAAGGTAAAATATTTAAAAATTTAAAAAACTAACAAACAGGCAAAAAACCCTGCCCTCTTGCCCTTCTGTAATTGTTCCTCTCAGCTGCGTCTCTGCTATCTCCTGCAGAGCTTTGGCCTCATTCACAATCTCCCCAGTGCCTGACCCAGGGGAGGAGGAGTGGGTGGTGGGAGTAGGTGGGGCTTCAGGCCTCTCTTCCCACTCTCGTATGGTTAGGGGAATTTCCTCCAGTGGGGAGGTGTGGGATTTCTCTTCCCCAGGTACTGGCAGGGTGGGAGGAATCCCCAACCAGGCTTATTCTGGAGCTTTGAGTTCTCATATCATGGCTGACATCCAGATTCTGCCTGGATTTGACCCTCTCAGTCATTCCCCAGCCATGTGGGTCTGATGTTCAGAGGATTGCTGGGAGAAGGGGGTTGGGTCAGCCCTGAACTCACAACTAATCTCTTTAGAGGTCTTCCTCCTGTTTTTCTGGCCACAACCTTTATCCTGAACCTGAATCAGGGTAGGGGGTAGGGTGCCTGAGACTCAGCACATGCCCTGTCCCTCCAGAGTTTGCATATCAGGATATTCCCTCTGGTTCATAATCAACTCCTGAGCAGTTAATCCCAATCACAGAGATTGGGTCTGTTGCTCCATGGTGAGCAAGCCAGAGTACTTTCCTGTCCAGTTTCCAAGATGGTAGTAGGGTACTTCTTTCATCTTCTCCAGTGGGCTCTGCCTCTGGGCTCCCTCACTGTGCTCCCTCCACAGGCCTTGCTGCCAGTATCCAGCCAGGTGCTGCAGTGGTGAGGCTGAGCCAGCCCGGAGCCAGCAGTCTCTCCTGCTGCAGTGACGAAGCAGAACCTGAAGTCACAAGTCTCTCCCAGCAGTTTCTTCCCAGGAAGGCCTTTTTTGGTTTAAAAAAATGGTGTTCAGTTTCTGCACCCCAGGAAATGCTAGGGACCAGGCAGAGCAGCTGTGGCACCAGCAACTTCACCAGGAGCACCATGGTCACTTGCTCCTAAGCCCCCACTCAGTCAGCCACTCATATGCCTACTTACTTACCAACATGTATGCAAAATTTACTGTACACTCATTCACTCACACTGGGAATTGCTTAGTCCAACTGGCTCTGCTGCCATCTTCCTCTAACCCCCATGTAATATGCGTTTTGTAAACATAATCATGTTTAATCCTTACATTCTGCCAGATTGGCATTATCCCCATTTGTCAATGAAGAAAATGAAGCTTAAAGAGGCTGAGGATATAGCCAAAATCGCACAGCAATGGTAAGACATTTCTGTTTGTTGCAAAGCTAAGAGTTTAGATAAATCCACTCATAATTGGATTTGTATGTGTGTGTTTGTGTGTATGTAGATCTATAAGAGAATTATGCTTTGTCCAGGAAGTACTTTTAATGTTCTTGGTGGTTTTGTAAAGTCAAAAGAGGAATTAGATATTAGTGGTAGGGAGAGAACAAAGAAGAGCACTGGAAATTTAGAGTATGTTCTTGGCAAGAAATAATGATGATAAAAATTGAGTAGCCTTGGCATGGGCTGTGGAACATTATGAAAGGAAGGCTTGCACTGGAATGACATACAGCATTGACAAATGAGATTCCCAGAATTTGGTTGAGTAAGAGGAAGAGAGCAACATTTCTATAAGCCCTGAAAACACTGATGCTGCTGACATAAGTCAAATAATAATGGATGAAGTGACGTCACTCAGAAAGTGTATGTGGACAGAAATATTTGTGTTTTCAAACACATGCTTAAGACCACAAACAGTAACTGATATTAAGAATAATCATTAAAAATTAGGGGCATGAATATTTAAAATAATTCAAGAATATATTCATTTCTTTCATTATTAAGTTGGTGTTATTATAACTGCATCACAACCAGAATGAGTAAAATTTGATGATGAAATGACATTCCTGAGGCAATGCAAAAATTAAGATAGGTACTTGGGAACTCACTGAGAAAAAGATGTATACATTTGCTTTTTCTAAGCATTTTGACTTTAATCTGATCTTCACTAACTCAGAGTGGCAATATTTTGTTTTTCTGATAGATTACAAAAGTAATCTAGTAAGATACACTTGCATTAGCTCTCCAACTAAATGGGAAGTGTGCAGATAAACTATACCTCCCCTCCCTGCCACACACATGTATGAACCCACACATGCTCCCATAATGCTTGAGGCTATAGCATTGCTCACATTTGTAAGATTAAAATACATTCAGAGAATTAAATTTTTTCTCAAACAATATGCACAATTTTTAGGATCTTGAAAGGGTGTAGCCCTTTATACTTCGTGAGTGTGTGGGGGGGGTGTATTCCCATTTCTCAGTGATCTCTTGAAGAATGAATCTTACTTTTATAAACAAGGTATAGAGTTCATAGATAGAAATAAGATGGTATTGTTATTTTACTTAGCATCACTTTGAGACTAAAGAAACTATGTATTTGGTAATAAGGTATTTTTATATTCCTGATAATATGCAATTAGTTACTTTTACTGGTTTTTCTATCAGTAATTCATTTTCTTCTCAATAATTGGAAAATCCCTGTATTAATAACATTTATATGTAGATAGTTTTTACAGGCTTCATTTGCTTTTCAATTTTTTTTAACAGTTATTGTGGTACACTGAAGGTTTTTGTAGTCAACTTTACTAATTTTGATATTATTTTTCTTTTATATCAAACTTTGAAAGTCCCTTGTTCAATGGTCAGTTTCTTTTAAAAAAAAAATCTGTTAGGATTTTCATGGGATTTGCATTTAATCTATAGATCAGTGTGAGGAAAATTGCTATCATAATAATATTGAGTCTTCCAAACCATGAACATGATATTCAGGGGTCCCCAATGCCCTGGCCAGGGACTGGTACTGTCCTTGTGACTTGTTAGGAACCAGACCACACAATAGGAGGTTAGCGGTGGGCAAGTGAGGGAAGCTTCATCTATATTTATAGCTGCTCCCCATTGTTCACATTTCACATTACCACCTGAGCTCCACTTCTTGTCAGATCAAGAGTGGCATTAGATTCTCATAGGAGCATGAACTTGATTGTGAATTACATGCATGAGAGGTAGTGTGCTCCTTATGAGAATCTCATGCCACTGCTGATCTGCACAATAAATATAATGTGCTTGAACCTTCCCCAAACCAACATCCCTCCTCCCTCCTCTACCTCCCTTCTGTGTAAAAATTGTCTTCCATGACACTAGTCCTTAATTCCAAAAGGTTGAGGACTGCTGGTATAGATCGCCATTAATTAATGTCAGAGAATGGGGAGAGGGCCAGGTAAAGAGATCTGATTGCAAAGTAACTCTAACCCTGAGTGAAGAATAGAGGAAAGGAAGGTCAGAGGAAACCTTCTATACTGCCTCACATTTTGAAGAGTTTTGAAGACTTGGCAAGGCCATCAGAAGGCATTAATCAGAAACCACCTGCCAAGGGAGTCACATGTTTCCTCCAAATCGCCAGCTTTAGTGCTCGGTCATTAACAGGGTGCAGTCTGTAAGAACTATGGCTACTGTGAGTGTAATCATGGCAATGTAATGAGTGCCACCTAAGCTTCCTATAGATGGAGATCTGTGAAGTGTATTCTCATGGCCACCACATGCTCTTTCGTGTTTTAATGTCTCACGTTCTCAATGCTTTCCTGAGGACTCCAGCTCACAAGGATGGCCGGTCAGTACTTACTGATTAAATGAATCCTCTGAATTCCTTAGCAGCTGGGAGTTACTGGCTTATATTTAATTGCCATATACAGAATCACTTTGTATTTTAGGTCTGTTTTTATATTTACATATTAAGATTGCATTCAAATCCCTGTTTCATCAAGATTATTTCTGATTGCCTAAAACTCAAAAAACTTAATTAATTCATTGATTAGCAATCTTCCTGGGCATGCTAAAAAGGAAGAACTGAGATTATGATAACACCCAGCAATAATTTGCTGAACAATGTAACAGCTGGCAGCTTTTAAGGGTATGACATATGAAAAATGTCATTTATCGGTTTGTTCAACAGCAAAAACCTATTGAGGATCAATTGTGTGCCAGGCCTGTGCTCAGTGATGGTAACACAGTGATGAATAACACAGATAGGCCAATCCTCATTTTGTTTATAAGGTTTTGAAACAGATATACAATAAACAAATATATAGAAGAGTAAGGCTGAAACTTACTAAGTGGAGGTCTCCTGAAGTTTTATTTGTTCAATTCCATTGATTAGTATTGGGAAACTAAAGCTTGCTCATATGAACGACAAGCCTAAAATAAATTATCACAGAATTATATTTAAGGAATCTTCAAATAATGGTAACATTTTCTCTCCAGATAGAAAAATCAGGGTGTCTTCCTGGATGATTTCCAGGACTGCATCTCTTTCACAAAGCCTATGTACCCTACATGAGACAGAGACATCGATAAAGCTTTAATAGAATTAGATTGATTGCTTCATTTATTTACTCAGTTCTTTTTCATGCTTCATTACTTAGTGCTGGGAAACACAAAGATGAAGTGGACACTTCCGATATTTATAAAGAGTAAATGTCTATAGGTGACCATTTGCCACCAGTGTCTAGTGCTTATTTGCCATTTGTTTTATTTTTCATTATATCAAGACTTTAGCAGCTATATATGTAATGCTTTCTACATGTTTGGTGAAAAGGAATTAGAAATGGATAAGATATACTTTTCTCATTCTCCAAAAAAGGTCTGAACTTAGATATTAGTTCTAATATAAAATGTTGTTTAATCTGGTATGGATATCTCATACAAATTCATATTGTAATCTGCAGAAAATCAAGCTTTGGCTTTTGTAATTGAAAAATATCTCAGACTGCTTATATATAAACTATATAGAGATAATTACTCATATATAGACTATAGATAGAAAATTGATATAGTAGATATAAAATAGCTTTTTTTTTTCTTTTAGGCAAGTCTTAACAGGCATCAATACTTGAATTCATTTCCTCATGAAAACTCCACTGCCTTCTATGGAATAAATCAATTTTCTTATTTGTTTCCTGAAGAATTTAAAGGTATGATCTGATTAGTTGATTTATTTCCTAATTTTCTCTTGTTTGCTTAACTTTTGAGGAGTGTTTAATTGTAAATGTAGCAAATTGACTAAAGGTTAACATTTATTAAGTAATTACCAAGTGTCAAGCATGTACCATATGCTGATCACAAGAAAGGTAAATTCATACCACTCTCTGGCAGTTATTGCCTAGGAAATAAATATTATGATTATACACATTTACATGTGACTGTAAAGGACAATTGTCTCATCACTTCTGCAGTGTTCTAGTGCTATTGCTATTCAAGACACGCATTTTCCCACAGATTATGATAGAACAAATGATGTCAGTTACAAGGAGGATTCCCCAAAATCCAGAATCATCTTTTAGAAGGCAGGCCCCTTGTAGCACAGGGTTCCCCTGCTAGGTAAGTGTTCTAGGAACCTGTCAGCCATCAGTGTATCAGCTAATGTTGTGAGAGGCTGTGTTCATCTTCTGTTAATTTTTTCTGTGGCAAACAAGTGACTGGTTCTTCCACCATGACAATGTGCCTGCCCACACCTCCCTTAGTGTTCAGTAGTTTTTGACCAATAACAGCATGACTTCCATGCTCTACCCTCTGTATTCAACCGACCTCACCCCAAGAGTGACTTTTCTGTGTTTTCCCGGATGAAAAAAGTCCTCAGAGGGAAATGTTTTACCAGTGTGGAAGAAGTAAAACAAAAAATGGCAGAAGTACTAAAACGCATCAAAATTGATGAGTTTAAAAAATGTTTTGGGCAATAGAAAAAGTGTTTTGATAGTTGCATTGCATCAAACAAAGAGTACTTTGAAGGCGAATAAAGCTTAATTAAATACGTGAGAATACACAGTTTTGTATGAATAAATTCTGGGGGTTTTTTTGAGTTCCCCTCCTATAGTCATTTTTATTATTGCCCTGTTTGTATCAAAAAAATTATTGTATGAGTCAACTCCAACCTTATTGTAGAAATTCTTTTCTTTTATAACTTTCATCTGAATGCATTTCATGTTATCATGTTATAGAAAAGCAAAAAGGAAAATCTAAAATGGTAAGTCTACTTAGAAGATACTGTTTCTGCTTACAAAGTTTCTCCAAAAAGAATTCCAAGAGTCCTTTCTTGTAATGTAATATTAGTTCTCTTTTCATTTTGTGTTTCTACTCAGCCATTTATTTAAGAAGCAAACCCTCCAGGTTTCCCAGATACTTAGCAGAAGTACAACTGTCCATCCCCAATGTCTCTTTGCCATTAAGATTTGACTGGAGGGACAAGCATGTTGTAACACAAGTGAGAAACCAGCAGATGGTAAGTTTTAGACCCTGTTTTTAACCTTCTAAGCATTGAAAGTCAACTTTGAGGTCAAGTTTAATCAAACTTATAATACAACTCATCATTTCTTTAGGAAAAAATCACATCTCAATCATACAAAAATGACAATAAAAAGAAAATATTTGAAGGAATGAGAGGCAGGTATCAAAGCCCTGACTTTTCTTTTTTTTTTTTTTTTTTTTTTTGAGTTGGAGTCTCACTCTGTCGCCCAGACTGGAGTGCAGTGGCCGCTCCCGGCCACCGCAGCCTCGACCTGCTGGGCTCCAGCGATCCTTCCGCCTCAGCCTTCCGAGTTGCCTGAATTACAGGCACGCACTCCACGCCTGTCTAATTTTTTTATTTTATTGTAGAGATGAGGTCTCGCCTGCCCAGGCGGGTCTCGAACCCGCAGGCTCAGGCAATCCACTCACCTCAGCCTCCCAAAGGCGCAGGATTACAGGCTGAGCCACCGAGCCCGGCTGACTTTTATTTCTTAAGATGAATCTTCCTTGCTGTGTTCTCTCACCAACTACCATTGGCACCAGCACACTAACTCAGGGAGACTTTTTGGTAGCTGTATCACAAATACCAAGCCTTCTGTTGAGTAACTGGAGAAGGTAAACATGATCATTGATGGCTTAAGAGGTTCAAAAGGAAAACAACACTGAAAAAGTACGTGAAAATGATAAATTTACCAACAGATCTCCTGAGTTCTCAGGCCTCCTTCTGTGAACTCATTTGGAAAGCCCTGCCCTCATCCTCTGAGATCATGCAGCTTTTATTCTGTGGTCTTTAACAGCGTGGTCAGTATTGGTTTGGCTTTAATGTAATGTACACATTTCTAAAAATCACCACCTATGCAAAACTGTGCAGTAAAACAACTGGGATTATGGGGAAAATGAGGTTAGGTCTTTAATGCTTAAATAACTTATTCAGTGACATATTTTTTAAAAGATGGAAAACTGATAAACCCAGTATGCAGTTATACACGTTACATTATTCAGAAATATGTAAGTACGGCAATAAATATAACAATGTACCTCAAAAAAGACCTAAAGTGTGCTTGCAGACAGGGGAATTGGAAGAGCTGAATCTGGTGAGTTATTATTATGAAGTGACAGAAGGTGAAGGCTCTGAAATCAGAAGGAAAGTGGTAACATAATATGTGGGTGGGTATAACCTATAATGCACATAGTGAATCTGTCTAGCTGGTACATGTGTTTGAGGGTGTGTGTATGCATTGCTGACATCCACCATCCATTTGCATCCCTGGTGTTGACATAAGAAATGCCCGCTGACTAGGGAAAGTCAAGCCCTGACCACAGGTAGACAGTCTGAGTTTGACTGCAGTTTGCAGTATAAACCTCAACAGGTCATTCAGCCTTCCCTTGTATGGAAAGTGTTTTGAGCACAGCAGTTTCTCAGTCAATGTCTAGTTAGAATGATCCTTTTTGTAACTTAGATTCTATATATTTTTGCGCATTTAATTTTTACCACCAAATCATTTGCTTTATTATTAGACTCGTAGTACTCTGTGAATTAGACATAAACAGAATCCTTCCAACAATTGTCTACAGTGTATTAAAGGAGAACTTTTTACTAGGCATCTTTAATTAAAGGAATACACTGAGGAGATATATATATATATATATATATATAGATATATATATATGTATTTTTTTTTTTTTTTTTTTAGCAGGAACTGCCTCCGTGGCTTGACTAAAGTTAACTATAGGGATGGTGTCAGCAGCCTGTATTCGCATCTGTCAAGCCTTGGAAACCCTGCTGTAGGGCCAGTTAGTTCAAATATTAATATGCCATTGGCACTGAAGAGATACAGACGTAAAAGCCCACTTAAAGCGACAAAGTTCTTCAAGACATCACTCCATAAAGACATTCGATTGCTGTTCAGTTTTTGGCCTAACTGCAGCACGTGGTTTTATGATTAAATCAGTTTCACTCCATTTCAAATCTTACTCTCTCCTCTGCTTTTTCTGTGGCTCCTTCTTTTTACATGGTCCTTAATTTATTACCTCTATCTCCTCTCTTTCTTTCAGGACTTTTCCTTTTATTCTTTTGTTCTAGTGTGTCAAATTTAAAAAAGTTAATAATCCACAGTTAGCACAATGGGTAGCCAATATATGAGGAATGACTAATAGGGTTTATATGGTTAGGGAATTTCATGTGTTTTCCCACTTGGTAGGTACATGCTGGTATCTTGATAACCTAAAAAGGAATTCCTTCAGCTCCTGTTTCCATCAAGTAATGAGTGCAACATACTTCCTATTCCAACTTATCTCCTTACTGACTCCTACACTTGGGATGTGGGGATTAAAAGCAAGGGAGGGGGGATTGAAAAATGGGGTGGCAGTCAGCACACACTCTCCAGTAGAAAAGCCATTTACAAAGAGCAGTCACATGTTTAATGAACTGAACTAGTCTTTTAAAAGATTAGTCAGTGAGCCCAAGTGTTTACTCAATCTTTAAAATTTCACTTTTGCATGGCTTAACGCAGAATAATAATATTACTAATTCAGTATTAACTAATAATTAAATGTCATAGTTCAAAAGATACTTCTGGGTTTGTTTTCTCTTTTTCAGTTTGAATATCTAGAAGATAGGTATATATGTTTTGTAGGTTTCCAGATTCTGTAAACTTTATTTGATTTGATAATGTGGGGTAAATACATATACCCTACTGCCCCTCCCCTGATGACTGCTCCCTGATTGGAAGATGGCCCCTGGCCAAGGCCGTTTGAACCTGGTCAAGATATTCTAGAGATATGCATACCTGCTGACTCAAGGCACATGCATGCTAAGGGGACAAACATCCTTGTTCTTGTTTCTCTGCATGTCATACTATTGTTTGTGTCTCAACCCTTCCCTAATGGGGATACTCATGCTATTGTTTGAGTCACACTCCTTTATCCCAGCAGGGGTATATAATCTCTCTGTTTATTGAGAGGCAGAGAACTTTGTACTGAGAGCCACCATTAATTTCCTCCTGTAAGTATTAATAAATCCATGTCTTTAGCAACCTGTCCTCCTGATGATTATGTCAGAATAGGTAAACATTACCTGAGCATCCTGTCTGATTTGGGGCTACCACGATACAGATAACTTTTTATATTTAGATGTATATCTGTAAATTGATTCAAACACTAGTTGGTAAATAGTCCTACTCCCATTTCTATTTTTCAACAGTGTGGAGGATGCTGGGCCTTCAGCGTGGTGGGCGCAGTAGAATCTGCGTGTGCAATAAAAGGGAAGGCTTTGGAAGACCTAAGCGTACAGCAGGTCATTGACTGTTCATACAATAATTACGGCTGCAATGGAGGGTCTCCTCTCAGTGCCCTCAACTGGCTAAACAAGGTGACACATCTCTCAGCCTTCGAAGCTCTGTATTTCCTCTTTTGCTTTTTTGCTGTGTGTTGAAAATCCAGACAATTTGCTGTCAGATATTAAATAAGCTTTCCACATTCACAGATTTAGATGACCAAAACTTGAAGTAATAAATCAGAAGATTTAAAGATGAAAGCTTTCAGGCAGACCAGTCACCAAGAAAACAAAGATTGAAAAATTTTTGTCTGAGATCTGTCTTTTAAAATATTTATGTTATTTCTTAACCTTTCTGTATAAGTAAATGCTTTTTTTGCAGATATAGATCACATAACACCCAGAAAGATGAGTGCACATGATTATTTATTTTAATAGAATATCTGAATGGTAAGATTGAAAAAAACACTAGAGATCCTTTTAAATCCTAAAAAACTAATTTTGTAGCCTTTTGGAATAGATGAAGAAATGAGACCAGAGAGGTGAGCTCATGTTTCCAAGTCAGTAGCTGAGCCAGAGCTGCACCTTAAGTCCCCTGCTTCTCTCCGTAAGGCTTTGCTCAGTATACTAGTGTCTCTCAGTGTTCTTAGGGCTCTCTCTGACCTCATTACAGATCCAGTGTCAACTTCATGAAACCTGCCGGTAAGAGTGATATTATGTTTTGTAAAATGTCATCAAGCCAGAGTTTCCCAAACCTGAATGTCTTTCCATTATCCATCTGCTGTATCTTGAATCATTTTATTCCAGGACCTGTTCTTACATACATTGTAGACAACAATAAGCCTAGTATTCAGAAAAGGAGGCTTCTCTTTATGAGTAGCATAAACAGACATGATAGAAGAATGCTTGACTTAGCCTTTGCCTGGTTGGCATCTCAAAGACTTGTTAACACAGAGCCAGAAGACCTGGGAGGAAAGTGACCTATCTTATTGTACTCTCAGGAGAAAAATAATGAGATTCTATTATCAGATTAATTGAGGTTATAGGAAAGGAAGTTATAAGAAAAGCAGAAATAAACAAGAAAGAAATATATTGGCATCAGTGTCTAGGATATCCAGACTTTGCACATAAATATTTAATTTTTGATCTTAAAAGCACAGTATATCCACATAATGAAGGTGTGGTGAAATGGGAACTATTTTGACACAATGAAGTAAGTTCTATCTGATTTTTTAATACAAATGACAGTGAACATTTTGACTGATTGTTTTCTTTTAGATGCAAGTAAAACTGGTGAGAGAGTCAGAATATCCTTTTAAAGCACAAAATGGCCTGTGCCATTACTTTTCTGCTTCACAATCTGGATTTTCAATCAAAGGTTTTTCTGCATATGGTTTCAGGTAAATATCTTATTCAATTTTGTTTTTCTTTTGTGGGGTCCATGGCTTTTGGACCCCTAAAAGTCCACTGAAACAATCACTGAAATGAGGCAGATTAATTAATAGGAGAAAAGGCATACACATTTTATTTAACAGGTATACATGGGAGGATTCGGAATGAAACCCAACTTTCCGATGAGTTACAGAAACAAATATCATCATGAGGTTATTTAATAGGGGACTGCATTCTGGTAAAACAGTTTATGGGAATGGGAGGAAGAGGAGTTCTACTGAGGGACAACAAATGATTGGGAGAATGACTTGCAAATAGTTCTCTTTGGAAGCTGAATGAACCCTGAGAGACAGGCATTCTTTTGTAAAAGGATACTTCCTCCTCATTCCTGTAACAGATAATTTTAAAAGGGAGAAAAAGCAGCTTGGGAGAGATCTTGAGGCAAAACACCACATTTTGGGGTTCTTTGCACCCTATACTCTCTATGTTAATTCACAACCTGTTAACTATTCAGAATTAATAACTTAATTAAAAGCATCACTGCATACTCTTTGCTAGGGTACGGACGGCCAGGGTGAGGGAAAATGGAGAGGCGTGGCGAGGTGCGTGGTACCGCTGGGGTTGGCAAGCCAGAGGTGCCCGCCGGGAACCCAGAGATCTGAGTAGATTGCAAAGAATTGCGACACACAGAGGTGAGAGAAGAAAAGATTTATTTAAGAAAAGTTCACCTCCTACAGACAGGGAGTGGGCCTATACTCTAGGTGAGTGTGCCTCATAGCCCCCCAGAGTCCTGGCTTAAATCCTTCTTTTGGAGATGTTGCAGGTGACTGCCATGACTGCTGTGACTTCCTTGTCGACCATCTGTGGATGTCTTGGAGATCCTGTGACACAGAGAGCCATTAATGTCCGCCCACATTATCACAGCCCCTAGAGAAGGGCGTGACAAGGATTCTAATTCTCCTGCACCTTCCCAAACGACATTCCTTAGAGCTAGTGGAGGGTGCACCTCCCCTTATCTCCTAGGCATTCCCAGTGAGTAGCTTGGGGGATCCTTGGCTTCCCTGTAGATAGTGCCCAATTTACTGGAAGATCAAATCCCCACCTGCTCTCCCTCTGAGCGGTCATAACTTTTGTAATTATAAGTTTCATGAGTTTTACAGTCCTTGCCTAATGCATGATATCTTAGACCTTGTAAATTCCCTTTACTCTAGGCAAGCTTGATTGCCACTATGAGATACCTCTGATACCTGGAAGTCTGTTTCTGAAAAGACAAAGTCGGTAAAGTTAATATACCTAAAGTGTGCATTTCTCCAAAAGCACACCTTCTGTTTTCTCATGATTGTGTCAGGGTTTAAGAACAAGATGAAAAATGACTTCCCACTCTCGGTCTGTCCTTTCACTCTTAAATGTTTTAAAACTGGAGGCAGGTATAGTTAACATAGTTTAGAAGTAGCTACAAGGTTTTCTTAGGCAAGTCTATGAGGTCTGACGATTGTGTTTGTGAACTTATCCTAGAAAAAGTGCTACATATCTCATTGCTGAATATCACTATGGTCACTTTCAAAGCACTCCTCTTGGGAAGCTATGCACCAACACCAGTGCCCAGTTCACCCGTCAAATCAATTTGGGAACTCTTTTTCTGGAATGGCCATCAGAGCTGTCATTGCGAGAATGTTGGAATTTGAATTAGAGCAATGAACAAACATTAAATTTCTTGTTACACTTGGCAAGAGTGAAAGTGAAATCAGCAACATATTAGTACAAGTTTATGGGAATAATGCCATAAAGAAAACAGTAGTGTACAAATGGATTAAATGTTTTTTCTGAGGGAAGAGAAATATCACTGATGAAGAGCAGTGAAGACAGCCAATAATGAGCAGAACTGATGAAAACATTGCAAAAATTCATCAAATTCTGTGTCAAAAACCATCAACTGATGGTGAGAATCATAGCAGGCCAAAGAAAATCTTAATTGAAAATCCTGGCATGAGAAAGGTGTGTGCAAAAATGGTCCCAAAGGAACTCTTGTATTACAATTCACCAGCTCACATAGCACCGTGAGGGAGTAAACAAATAACTGTATTGGAACACCATCCCTACTCACCTGATCTGGCCTCCAATGACTTTGAAAGAAAGACATTTTGATGACATTCATTATATCAAGAGTAATATAACAACAGCTCTGATAGCCATTCCAGAAAAAGAGTTCCAAAATTGCTTTGATGGGTGGAGTAGGTACTGGCATCAGTGTGTTTCCCAAGCAGAGTACTTCAAAGATGATCATAGTGATATTCAGTAATGAGGTATGTAGCAGTTTTTCTAAGATAATGTTACAAACTTAATTGTCAGACCTCATAATGTAGAAGTGGATAAGTGCTCAGTCATCTTTCTTATCAGTCCACAGCCTTCATCTCACTCACCAGGCATATCAAACTTAAAAGATTGAGAGACAGTAATCAAAACTTGTGAACAGAATTACAGCTTTACACTCTTAGCTTATGGAATAATTTCCTTAATCATCATAAATTATAAAAGACTTCTTGTCAAAGGCAAGCATGTGTCCTTTTTTTTTTTAAGGTACCTGCATTTTTTTTTGAACATGTGCTTTCTTTCTATAATAAACTTTCCTTTCATCTGTACTTTGGACTTGCTCTGAAATTCTTTTCTGCAGCAAAGTCAAGAATCCATGGAGCAACTGACATCTGACATCACACTTTTTACTAGAGAGGCTAGTTGGCAATCTCAAGGGAGTATTATAAATGTTGTTTCTTAAATATAACTTATTTCCTATGTATCATTACAATGCAAATAACAAGCTTAAATTCATTTTAAGGTATAACTTATATTTACCACTTTTTTCTCTTACCAAATTTAGGTATTGTAGTATTATTAATATATTCCTTTTTCTAATTTTAGGTTCAAAGGTACATTTGCAGACTTGTTAAATGGGTATATTGTGTAATGGTGAAGTTTGGGCTTCTATTGAACCCATTGCCTAAAGAGTGAACATGGTACCCAATAGGTAGTTTTTTCAACCCTTTTCCCCACTCCTTTCTCTCCTTGGGGTCCCTGGTGTCTTTTATATGCATTTTGTTATGTCTATGTGTATGCAGTGTTTAAATCTTAATGGCGAATCAATCCAAAATTGCTTTACTTGGACTCTCTAGCTAATATCAAGCAGGGTACATACCAGGAAGCATTTTTTGTACACCTTCTATGTTTTTTGCATTTTTCAAGGTGTCAGCTATAAGAAAAATATAAATCAAAACTTCAGATTGGAAATAAGAAGTAAGAGTATATGACTGAAGATAAATTACATGGCACACACCATAATCACAATGAGAGTGCAGGGATAAATGAAGATAAGCTGAGGAAAAGGACCTGTGTTGGAATTGAAGAGCAAGCTAACTTTGGCTAGATTCAGGGAAGCAATCATTTGCAAATGTGTTAAGAACACACAAAAAACACAAAGCTGGCTAGGGAATCATTATAACTATTTGCTGTAGTGCAAAATAGTTGTTCAGGGATGAAAAGGACAAAGGAGGACTCAACCAACTTCTGACTTCATTTAAAAAAAAAATGAAAGGCCGGGCTCGGTGGCTCAGCCTGTAATCCCACGCCTTTGGGAGGCTGAGGTGTATGGATTGCCTGAGCCTTTGGGTTCGAGACCCGCCTGGGCAGCGAGACCTCATCTCTACAATAAATCAAAAAATCAACCGGGCATGGTAGCGCATGCCTGTAATTCTGGCTACTCAGAAGGCTGAGGCAGAAGGATCGCCAGAGCCCAGCAGGCGAGGCTGCGGTGGGCCAGGAGCAGCCACTGCACTCTAGTCTGGGCGACAGAGTGAGACTCCAACTCAAAAAAAAAAAAAAAAACCATGAAGGGAATTTTGCACAGTCCTTTGAAACAGAAAGTAGGAACTAAATTAAATTTGGATAAGGTAACAGAATACTCTATGACTTACTGATACTGAATATAAAGGAATCCCTTGATCCATATGGTATCTACCCATGGGATCTGAAGAAAATCAAGGGTGAAATTGCATCCTTGAACAACATGTAACACCTTTAAATGAGAATGTGTGCCCAGGAACTGGCAGATTGTCAACATAGCACCAGTCTGCAACAAGGGCACTCAGTGTGACCCTAAGAACCATATGCTAGAGAGCCTTAATTCCACAGCTGGCAGGCTGCACAGGATTTATAATAAAATGTATGGAATGACTGCGTACACAGGTAAACATCTCGTTTGGGGGTAAAGGTAACGTGCTTTTTAAAATGAGAAAGTATGCCTCTGTAAGCTGTCAGTGGCTTGAGTGTCTAATGGAAGGGTGTGCACAAGAAGAAAATAGATTTCAAAATATCATTAAAAGGGACTCAGGGAATCTCTTGTCATGGATAGAGGAAATTGAAAAACATAGGAAGAAGCAAAAGAACAATAGACATTAGTCTGAAACAGGAGAGAAAGAGAGAGAGAAAGAATATTCAAAGGTTATTGACATTGGGCCTTTGATTAAGAAGGAAGAGATCTCAAAAAGAATCTCTACTTCACAGTGAACATTATGTTCTCTGATAACACAATGCTAAGCTGATTATAGTAGACTTCAAGAAGATCGTTCTTTGATATATTCATTCAAATATCAACTGAATTTGTTTAGACCCTGAGGATTTGGCCATGAACAAAACAGACAAAAACCCTGCCTCGTGGACTATATTTGGTGACTGAGGAAGGCAATATACAAAACAAAAAATATGTATTGAGGGTTAGATGTAATAACTTCCAAAGATATAATAACTTTCTGAAGAAAGCAGTAGGGAGAAGAGGACAGATCTGGGCAGAAGAAATCTTGAAGAGGTATAAGGACTTAACCGTGCAGATTATTTGGGAACACTGTTCCAAGCAGAGGAAATTGTGCATGCAAAGATCCTGAGGCAAAAAACATTTGGAGAATAAGCAAGTATGGCTGTAATGGGCAAAGGACAAAAATAGTAGGAGATGAAGTCATATTAGTCAGCAAGCAATAGCCTTAGAATAGGGTATTGGAAGGGTGACCTTGAAGATGAGAGACAATAGATGAATACCTTTCACAATGAGTAAAGCTATACACAGTTTTTAATAGGATATAAAAGGGAAGGAAATTATGGAGGATTTCAGGGTTTTTTGGTCTGAATGAGGCAAAAAATGGAGTTACCATTAATGAGACATGAAAGTCTAAGGAAGAGATTTAGAAGGAAATATCAAGAATTCAGTTGTGATATGTAGGAAGTGGTCCTAGGAAACATTGGGAAGGAAGTGGGGAAATGAGATAGAATGAAGAAAGCAGGGTTTCTTTATTAAACCAGTTAGTGCTGTGGATTACCTTGTGCTTAATCCTATTGAGGAACTCTGGGGACTGGGGTAAAATATGTACTTCAGTGCCATTTGCCCAAGTTGATGATCATTATCTTCCATGATTCATTAGTTGAGGTTGCCACTGGCTTGTTCTTCTAGCTCCAAGAGGGAATGGCCTCAAGCAAAGAGCTGCAGGGTTTCAATGTTGCAAGCTGCTCTGTTGTGCGTTTGTGATAATTGCCAGAAGATGTGGGAAAAGCTTCCAAAGCATCTGCTATAATCAGGCACCAGACCAGTTCCTAGCACTCTATAATGCTATTTATATCTGAGATGGGTGCCTGAGATTCAGGGAGGTTCAGACAGCTAATAAACTGTAGGGCCAGATTAGAAGGCTTTTTTGTTCAACTCCAAGCTCATACTCTTCCCTCAACTCTGTCATTAAGGTTATGAACTCCTAGTTTTTCAGTCTTTAGACAATATTAGCCCAGAACTCAGCCATCAGCCAGAAACTGTAAAAAATTATGCAGAACCTGAAAAGATCTAAGAAGAAAACAAAGACGAAAACATACTCTCTTCTTAAAGCAAAATGACCAGTTCACACTAAGACTTCTTACTTTTTTTGTTCATCAGACCTCAAAAATTTCAGAATTCTAAATAAAATATGAGAATGACTATTTTATTAGTTAAACAAAATGGGAAACTACGAAATATAACAATGGCCAGAAAAATTAGGATATAATATAACACACTGTGTTCTAGGGAAGATGAGATGGAAATCTACATAATCAAGTGTCAGAAACAGGTCAGACTTGCCTTAATCACCAAATCTTGCTGACAATAAAACTTAGGAGATTATTTTGAACACTATAGATTTTATAAGTTATTAATCTGTGAAATGAAGAGTAAGCTCACGGAATCAGTGTTTGATAATATAGTCCATTATCAACAATGTACATTTTGATAGTAGTTCTATATTAGTCTGATAGTGAAAATAAAAATACTGTTTGGAGTTCACTTTAACTTACTGAAAGCCAAGATCTTTCTGAAATACCAGTGGTAACAAGACCAGTCATTTCTGGGTCCAGACGGGACATTTACCTGCTGGTTGTGACCATGACTGTTGTCCTGTTTCTTAATTTCTAATATCTTTTCTTCATCTCTGACTCAAAGCAGGGATTATTACTAAACTGTTTCTTTGATCCTAAAATGTTAATTATCCTTTAAATTCTAAAAAATGTTTCTTCTTGATCTTTCTGCTTCTTTCATAGTTTCCCTGTAACTGGATCTTTGATGTTTATTCTTTTTGTTATCTAAAAGTGATGGAAACAGCTGTGTTCTGGCTCTGCTTAATACTGAGGTTGCTATTATATCATGTTTAATTTACACTAAATCCTATGCTGAACAAAATTAGTTGTTAGATAACTGATAAATGAGGGAATTAAATAATGTTTATGTGCTAGGCATGCTATATCATTTATATCCTGCAAAATTGTACCCTCTAATTTTATCCATATATTGATTCCACATGGTAGGTGGAATGACCGCAGTCTTCAGGTGGAATCTGAACCCAGGTGCAGGAAAATTAAAAACTTATACCCTATCATGATGCCTTTAAAGAATTTTATAATTTTGCCTGTATCAGGATAATATTAATGAATTTCAATCATCATTTCAGTAACAAAAATTAGAAATGTCTGCTTATAGAGATCTAAAAGCAGATCTTCATATTAATAGGTAACATGAACAAATGTTTCAAATGAATCTATAGTTTCCATTTCAGTAAATTCCATTGTTATGCATTTGATTTTTGGTCTTCTGTGGACAAAATATTCCCTCTCTAGAAAGTATTCTCCAGCTGTTCATCATGAAGGATTATTTACTCTTTTAAACCACTAATCCACTCATGACTTGCTGTAGCAATAAACTACAAATGCTGTTTTAATGAACTGAACTATCAGTAACTTGTTTTTAGTGCCCTTCACCTACAAAGTTGACCTTTGAAAAGTGTAAATAATGGTTTCATCACATACTTTCAAGATCAATGAAGGACAAATGTTGTGTAACATAAGACCTTATTGGTAGATATCTATGTGTGAAAGCAATAATTGTGTTATTTTGCAATCTTCATAACCTAATACCTAGTTCTCTGACATCTTAACATTTCTTCTATCATATAATCATATAAGCCACTTTGGATAACCCTTCCGTGTAATTTACATATTTGACATTCAGTATCATAGATTGGTCAGTCTTTTGATTCTCACATGGTGTGGCAGAGATGACAAGCTGTCTCTAAATATCAATTCCTCCCACATTCCTTATGAAAAGAATCTATACTTTAACTGGGTACTTGCCAGTTAGCTACAAAACTCATTTCTTATCTTCCTTTAAGCTAGACTTAGCCATATGACTGAATTCTGGCCAATGAGATCCATGAAAATGTGTGCAGAAGTGTTATGTGTTATTTCTGGGAAACCTTCTCAAAAGTGATGTAACACTTTTTCTTTCTACTTCCTGCTGTTGGAAATATGTGTTAAATGGCTGCAGACCCACCAGTCACCCTGGACCATGAAAAGACCTTGACAAAATGGAAACCTCTTATCATAGAACTATGTTATAGAAAGACTTTGTGTTCCTGATATTCTGGGGCCTTATACCAGTCCTAGAATGCCAATCTTCCAGACTTATTTTAGCCTCCGTTGTTTAGGTCTTCTGTAATTACATCCAAACTGACTCATAACCATACACAGATTAAATACATCATTCTCATTTTTACCTTAAAATTTAAACATTTAACCATATGTTTCTTCTTTTGCTAGTGGCCAAGAAGACGAAATGGCAAAAACACTTCTCACCTTTGGCCCTTTGGTAGTCATAGTAGATGCAGTGAGCTGGCAAGATTATCTGGGAGGAATAATACAGCACCACTGCTCTAGTGGAGAAGCAAATCATGCAGTTCTCATAACTGGGTTTGATAAAACAGGTAAGTGCTGATAAGACTCAGCTGATTGTTTACCAGCTTGGAATTTGGTTGCCAAATGATCACTGTCCAGCATAATATAGATATTTGGTTCTGGTATACCTATGTCCTCATCAAAACGTCACAACTTCTTAATAATTCTTAGGTGTAAAGATCCTGTTAGGTTCCGCCCATCAATTTTCTGATGGATACCTTGTTAAAATGATGATAATTTTTTAAACAGTGTGCATTCTCCAGCTGAAATATTTAAGATAATTGCTGGGAAAAGAGAAGTGCTTATTATTTTATCATATGTGCATAATCATTCTTTTTTTCTTTTCCTAATTCCTTGGAATAGTGTTTTGTTTCCCCTCCCACCCCATACAGTTCCTGTATTAAGTGAAATAAATTCAAACATACATTTCAAGGCCAGGCACAATGGCTCAAGTCTGTAATCCCAGCACTGGCCGAGGTGAGGGGATTGCATGAGCCCATGGGTTGGAGAACAGCCTGGGCAACTTGGCGAGACCTCATCTCTACAATATATCAAAAAATTAGCCAGGCATGGTAGCGTGTGCCTGTAGTTCCGGCTTCTTGGAAGACTGAGGTGGAAGGATCGCTGGAGTCCAGCAGGTCTACACTGGGGTGGCTGTGAGCGTGCCACTGCACTCCAGCCTGGGCAACAAAGTGAGACTCCAACTCAAAAAAACAAAACAAAACATGCATTTCTATTGATTGGATTGTTATCCTAAGTACAGCTCAGGTTTACCTACTTAGTTTAAGTAAACTAGTTTAATTTAGCATTGCTTTTCATTTATAATCTTTTTGTCAGAGCTATTATCCTTATCAGGGGCCTCACATTAAATAAATTTATGCATTCATAACAAATACGGGTTTTCAGAGGTTTTTTTTTTCTTTGTCTGTTTGTTTTATGTTTGATAGGAAGTACTCCATATTGGATTGTGAGGAACTCATGGGGAAATTCGTGGGGAATAGATGGCTATGCCCATGTCAAAATGGGAAGTAATACTTGTGGTAAGTCATACATTTGTGTTTAAAACTTTAGGCTAAATATCAGTATTCTTTGAAGATATTAAAAATACAAACCTGCCCAGTTTATTATATGCTACCAATGTACTCAAATCACTTTTGCAGTAATATTTTTTGTCCTTTAACCAAATGATAAAACAATGTTTTAAAAGAGGCACTTTAATACACATATTCACATTTTAAAAAGGAAAAGGGACTATAGTGAAAAAATATTAGTTTGCGTATATAACATAATATGCAATAATTATTCTTATATATATCAAAAATAAACTAAAGTAATAATTTGCCAAAGTCACCTACTTCAAAAACCAGATAAACACTCACTTGACAAACTGAACTTCTCCAGAAATGTCTTCTTATTTCAAATTTACATTGTATAAATATATTAATTTAATTTTTATGTTATAATATCTGTTCAGTGATTATAAAAAATCCATTTTTGGTTTCAAAATCTATTTTAATTCTATATATTTTGCTTCAAAATATATAAAAGTCTGAACACTAGTATGGTTTCTGACTTAAAATGCCTCTTGTCATCTACAAAATTCTAGCAGAACACCCACTGAATTGAGAGGCTTAGGCAAATACCAAATGTGCTTTTTTTTAAATTGAATAACAACTTTCTAAATTAACCACAAGCCAAACTAAAATAACTAGTAAATATTTTAACTGGATTCTCAAACTTATATTCAAACCCTAAAATTTTTGGTGTAAAAAAATCACATGTTTTTCTCTCAAGCTAGACACAAATTAAATTGCATATGAGGACAATCATTTAATTTCTTATTACAATTAGTTCTAGCATATATAAAATTTTTATAAAATTTTAGAACCTTCCAGATTGTGAGACTGATAAAAGAGAGCTTGTAGAAAAATTTGAGAGTTTGTGTTTTGATTCAATCTAGTAACTTGTCCAGTCATACCATAAGGTAGACTCCATGAGAGTTAATAAATGACCTATTCTATCACTTGAATAAAATATTTTCTATAAATTGTTTATTTAAAAGACTCAACATTGCAGAAATCTCTTGGCTAGAAAATCAGCAACCCAATCAGGTCACCACTTCTCAGCATGATTGGTATCATGTACATCTTTGGAACTTGCAGACAAATTATTGCTGCCACTCACTGAACCTCTACCACTGAACATACAGAAGAGTTGCACAAACATAATTCAGATATTGATTCACAGTTGCCTAATTAGAAATCTGCATTCCCCACCATGACCTTTCCCCGACTCTCAGTACTAAGGGTGAGTTGAGATTGTTTCTTCTCTCTACCTGCCTTTAAAATTTGAGTCTCCAAGGCAGTGCCTGGATGTTAATTATATGGGAGCCAAGTCCTTCCCTAAAGTGAGTATTCCCTGAAAGTTTCACATCTGATGATAGTCATATTACTTTAATGAACAATGGTATAAGGCAGTTAGTATTTCATAGCCCCAAGAGATTTCAAGGGGGTGGTTCCAGTCTTCAAATTGGCTATTTATGCTTTCACCATGATGTTGAGACCTATTTTCTTGTGTTAAGAAAGCATGGGAGCCGGGCTGGGTGGCCCAGCCTGTAATCCCGCGCCTTTGGGAGGCTGAGGTGTGTGGATTGCCTGAGCCCGAGGGTTCGAGACCCGCCTGGGCACCGAGACCTCATCTCCACAATAAATCAAAAAAAAAAAATCTGTCAGGCGTGGTAGCGCGTGCCTGTAATTCCGGGTACTTGAAAGGCTGAGGTGGAATGATCGCCGGAGCCCAGCAGGTCGAGGCTGCGCGGTGGCCGGGAGCGGCCATTGCACTCCAGTCTGGGTGACAGAGTGAGACTCCAACTCAAAAAAAAACCAAAAAGAAAGCATGGTACACTTGTATTTATTGAAATTTTGCTCAAATTCAAATTTTTAGGGTTTGAATTATGAAGTTGTATTTAAAATAATCCCTTAAGTTATTTTGCCTGTAAGAAATATATATTAGTGAAATACAGATTCCAGATGCATAAACTTATTCGGCTAACAGGCAGTTGTTATTTTGTGTGTGGGGTTTTAAAAGTTTTGCTTTGTTTTCTTTTTTAGTTTCTTGAAACAAAATTATAATTATTAGGCATATTTCTAATATTCTTCTAATATCTACTTTCAAGAATGTCATGTTTCCACTGGCAGGCAGGGATAAATATTACATTTTTTTTTAGTAGATACTAACTCTTTCTGAATCCAAATGAAAAACTATGTTTTATTTACTATTTAAAAGCCATCTAACGAAGAAATAGACTAGTACTAACAATTTATTTTTTTTCCTTAGGTATTGCAGATTCCGTTTCTGCTATATTTGTTTGAGATGTTGGGAAGATCAAAAGACAGCTACAAAAATGAAGGTTTTCATGATGCAATGTAACATAGTACTTCATTCTAAGTATTATTCAACTTCAAGCTTCAGTAACTACCTACGAAAGATTGTAGGGTCTAGTAGTATTTAAACTCAGGTGTAGAATGTTTCCGCCTTGTAGAGAGATGGACAACCAAAGTTCATAGAAAGAACTCCAGCATAGAAGCCTAAAAGGAAGTCTATGGAAGTTTTCTACCTTGAAAGGAAGTTCAGAGGAGGAGATATCTTCTTGAGGCTGTTTGTTTTTGTTTGCTTATTGTTTGTTTGTTTTTAATGAGATATTTCAGGTGAGATCAAAACGATGATAAGAATTTCTTTCCTTTTTTGAGATATAATCATTAGCCTTAGATTATCCCTATATGCAAGAATGGCCAACCTAAAATGTGTGTCTTACACAATTAATTAGCAACTCGCTGAGATGGAATTTTACACGGATTTGAAATACCAATTGCTTTACTTCAACAAATGGTGCTTACTGCGTGAACAGCAGAGCAACCCTATAGAAGGAAACAAAAGCCCTTCTTAAGAGAAAAAAATTGATTGAAATTAAGTGAACGATGTGGGAACTATGTGATGAGAAACTTTTTTTTTTTTTTTTTTTTAGTTGGAGTCTCACTCTGTCACCCAGACTGGAGTGCAGTGGCCGCTCCTGGCCACCGCAGCCTCAACCTGCTGGGCTCCGGCGATCCTTCCGCCTCAGCCTCCCAAGTAGCCGGAATTACAGACATGAGCTACCACGCCCGGCTGATTTTTTGATTTATTGTAGAGATGAGGTCTTGCTGCCCAGGCGGGTCTCGAACCCGCGGACTCAGGCAATCCACTCACCTCAGCCTTCCAAAGGTGCAGGATTACAGGCTGAGCCACTGAGCCCGGCAATGAGAAACTTTTTAAAACATTCCTGAGATACATTGTCAATAGGAATCCAATAGATTTTATTTCTTACTTCATTTCCCCTATATTAGAGAACAAAGTATTATCCCACATTTTCTTACTCTCATTCTCTTTCCATTTACCACATTTTCCCGGTGGTTTGGCTTCCCTGACTAAAGAATTATCATTTTTACTTTCCATTTCTATTTTCTAACTCTATACTTTTATCAGCACCAGGATCAACCTCTTCCTTCCTCTCAAGATTCATAGATACCTCTCCTTTCAAAATCCAATCTCTTAATCTAGGGTATTAGCCAAAACGTGAACTCCCCAGACTCTGTTTTCCACCTCATTTCCACCTCATTTTCACTGAATGATTCTTTGTGCTCCCTTTTGGCTTTCACTTGACTCCCTGTCTTGATGTTGATGATCTCTCTTGCTTCACTAATTGCATAAGTGATTTCAGGTGCTACACCATGATTGCAGTTCTGCTTGGCTTGCATCCTTGGGAATGATCAATAATCCTGTGCACCCAGAAGGGACACTGGGCTGTTCACACTTTGTAACTGGAAAACCAAGCCACTTCTTCCCTAGCAGTGTAAGAATCTCAGTGCAAAAGAGCTGATATTCTGATCAAATATAAGTATAACGAGTTAGAAAAAGAAAATCATGTCAAACACTTATTTGGAAGATATGAACAAAAATGAAACTTTAAATGCAGCAGCAACCACTGAAAAAACTTCAAAGACATACCATTTTCCCCTCACTTTTGTCCTTTATTTATTCTTCCTTTTTATCAGGAAATCAAAAACAAAATGCCATCTATCTTTTCCTACACCAACCATAACCAATTTCAAAGGAATATGTGCTGACTAAGGTTTAGAGATATTCCAGGAAGGCAAATATTGACATTATAATTGATAAACATTCTTATTATCCAACTATGTCAGAAAAGAACTATGTCCTGGTTGTTCTGGTTAATGTTCAGTTACTGACTTTCTATGTAATATAAATGCTTTTCTAATATTCTCTTTTGTGTCAAAGGATTTTTAAAATTTTTAAATTTTAAAATAATTAATACCTTCCAGCTGTTCTGGATTTTGATGACTGTATAATAAAACAACCTATATTTGAGTTTGGTTTAAAAAGAACTTGTTCTTAAGTATGTGGCTTACATTTTGTCAACACGGTATTAATGTGTTTTATATTCACACAGACTTCTTAGCTTCAAATTCATGTGTCCTTTTTTTTTTTTGCTTTCTTCATAAGAACTTTAACCTCGATGTCTCCAAAATTCTATTCATCTTCCTCATCCTACTCCCACCCTCAAGCAAAAGCTCCTAAAGCCTCTATTTTGGTTAATAGCATCAATATTATGTAATCACCCAATTGACAAAATTAAGAGATACCCTAGATATTTCAACTTGCCAGCTATATTTGGTAACCCATCACTTTATCACCTACATCCACTCTATTGTCTTTTCTTAGGTCCACATTTTTTAGTATCTTTTATCTCCACTATTCAGCAGTCTGCTCACTACATCTCATGCCCCTCAATCCAGGAGTTCTCAAAGTATAGTTTCCAGACCAGATGCCAGGTGATTCTAATGAGTCTTGTTAGAGAACATCTACTAGATTGTCCTTGGATTTACATTTCTCAAAGACATTATTGTATTATTCTTCTGTTTGAAACCAATCAAAGGATCCTCAATGCTTATAAGATGGCATGCAAGCTCTTTTAAAAGAATTTTCAAAAAGTCCCTCACTACCTTTTCAACAATTATTGCTATGTTGTATAGGCCTGTGCTATGCTCCAGCCATGACAAACTTCTTGAAGCCAAAGTAATGAAATCTTCACATGATGATTAGAAATCATTATGAAAGTCATCATCATGTTTCTGGATGTGGTTTCACAAGGATCTCAGAGTAACTACTAAGTTAGTCAACCCTATAGTGATTTTCTAATCCATTTAATAGTCTAGAGTGGATCGTTAGCACTAGAAGCAAGTGGGAATGGGGCATGTGCTGGAAGACGGGACCTAGCCTAATTAAAGAGATGTTCTACCACAGAAAAAGAAAGCCAAAACCTGCAGAGAAGAGATGACATAGGAAGGACCCCCAGAGTGGTTCAGGAATACAGTAATCCAGGAACTGGATCCAGTCCCTGGGGTATCAGATCTTTCAGACTTTTGGATGTAGTCTGTAAGCCAGTTGAGTAATAATCCAATAAATCCTCTCTAATCAAGCTTCAGATAGATTTCCATCTTTGTTCACCAAGAGTCTTAATAAATACAAGCAATGTTTCAAAACAATATAGGGCAAAGGAATAATTTTATTACTTTAAAATTTTTGTTTGCATAAGTCTTTGTACAGAATGATGCATAAAATATTTGAAATAGCTGAAGTTTATAAACTTATAAGTTATGAAACAATAAGATAATGATTACATTAAGTGGTCACATTAAGGTGAGTATCAAAGGAAATTGAATTTTTAACAGGAAAACACTCTATCTACATACAGTGTTACAATTTAACTGAATTACTTCTCTTCTTAATACTTAATATTATACCATCACAAATAGGAAGTAATCAAATTATTTCCAGAATTGAATCAGAACACCATGGTGCTGAACTATCTATATACATATATTACATTAGTACTTTTTGTATATTCATGAAAACTCATAGGAAATACAAAAATAGATGGAGTAATCTATATTCTTCATGGAATTTTCAGATGATTTTAATCTGATTCGTCACTGCTGAAATAAGAGCTGTCACAAAATTCAGCCGTGTATAGGAATTTATGAATGATCGGATTCATCTTTGGTATCCAGTGTCGGGGAACCAGATATGTTGAAAGGTTAAATAAATCTACAAAGACCTTGTACCTGTCGCTGGAAAAACACATACATGAAGTTGTTTTAGATTTGTTGACATTAAATATTTAAAATTTTCTATTCAAAAATTGCATTTCTCAGATAAAATTTTTCATAAATAATATTAAATATTATAACATATTACACAGTCCATATTGTATATTATAGTACATATACTAGGTATTATGTAGTATTGTATTAAGATTGCCTAGTTTTATTCTATATTCAAATTTCATGCCCATAAAACAGTATTAAGTATTTGACTGATCCAGATCTGAGAGATCCTTATTAAAACTCTGGGTCTTTTTATTGTCATGCTGCCTTCATAAAGACAAGGGTTTAGTCTCATTTCCTACTTCTAAAGGATATATGCAAAGTAAGCTTAAAGCATATGAAGTTCTTAGTTGTTCAGTGAAAGATACTTTCTAATGTCAAAGTCACTGCCATGAAGAAGTTAATAAATTGAAATGCAATCTTAGATTCATAATAAATGTCTATAACAGTGGTTTTTACATTAAAATTGCCTTTGTGCCTGTTACTCAACTGTTTTAACTCTTTCAGTTTCATAAAAGAAGATTATTTGCCTTTGAAGCTCAATAACTCTGGTTCTGTCACTTGCAATTCAGGGACCTTGGACAAGTTGTTTAAACTCTGCCCAGTTTCTAACTTGATAAAATAAAAATTTCAGTCCCATCTTATGGTCAAGCCTTTGTTTAAGTGAGGTAATAACATACTAGAAATGCTGTTTGTGTTCGTTATTTCCACCACACACTGATGTGTGTGCTCACTTTGTACAACCATTACCTGTCTCATGCTTACAAAATTTATTTCTAGAGAAAGTTAAAATGTATAAAAATGGTGAAAATTTGAAACTACATTTTAGAAATCAATCTGGTAATAAGAGTAGTAATAAAAGCAGTGTACTGTAAATAATTTGGAGGGGGCGAAATGTGAATATCTAATTTATTATCAAGCTGATTCTTTTTTCCCAAGGGACCATAGGCATGTCCCAGTTTCCATATGTATCTATTTTTGCATCCATCTATAACATTGTGAATATGAAATAAAATATAAATGTAAATGCCTTAAAATGCTTTTAAACATGTTTTAAGTTCTCAATGTGTTGATCTCTTTCCTTGTAAACACTGTGGAAAGGGCACTCTCTGGAGTAGGTAGAAGTAATATTATAATATAAAATAGAGTCACACCAGGAAATGAGAAACTATTTTAGTTGTGTCATTTATCTAGTCAAGAATACATTATTGGAATTAATGATAAAAGTTTTAGTCTGGTCAAAACTTGAACCAGGAGCCGGAGACTTTTCTGCTTGGAATTGAACACTGTTAAGTCTATCTTGTCCTCACGTGTCATGCAGTCATCGGCACCATGTCCTTTGTCATCACAGCATCAAGATGGTGAAGGTCTTAATTAAGGATTGGATACGGTTACCTCCAAGGGATCTGACTGAAATAAAATCTAACTACAAATGTGCTGTCAGCAGTTCAGACAGGAGCAAACATAAATCCCTTTCCCTGGCTAATTCACACATACATGGAGAGATGCAAGATGGGTGACTGCTACCAAGAAGAAAGGAGAATCTACCCCACCTACCTCACAGTTGAGCGTAGGTACTGATAACCTGAGGAACCTCCAGTGCCAGCCTTGTTGCCCAGCATTCTGTGCACCATGCACACATGGTTATCTAGGCAAACAACACACATTTATGCCATGGATATTTTGCTGCCATTAGTTCCACAGTGCTCTAAAAGCAAGGAGTTGGTAATGATTATTGCTTATGAGAAAAGGCTGACACCTTATCACGGAGCCATATGGAAGGCTCACAGGAGAGCCAGATGAGACTGCCAGGTTGCCTAGCAACCAACTTGGATGAGTCCACATGTGTTTTACTCCATCCATCATAACATTTAGCCCATGAACACAGTAGGGAAGAGCAGGGCCACAAACAACTTTCATGAGCCCTCACTAATTCTGCCTTTATATGCTCCTTCATTAAAAAAAAAAAAAAACTATTAAAATTATATTTTAAAACAGCATTGACATTAAAATGACTATATTTCTATTATAGAGCAAAACATTTTTTTTGACCTAAAGTTTATTTTTTCTTTAGATTGTAAGATAAATTCTAATGGTTTCATGAGCACCCCCCCCCCAAAGTATTGTGGACCGTAGGCACTGAGCCTGCTTTGCATACGGGTAAGTCAGCCCTGGGACAGAGTAGTTGCCAAGTTGATTTGTATGAAAGAATTCACCCACATGCAAAGAATGGAAGAAAAGACAGTGAGGGAAGAGGGCTGCACAAAAGAAAGAGTAAAGGATCAGGATTCGGGCAGAAGGAGCATGGGATGGGAGAGGAGACTTACATCTCCATTTGGTCATGAGTGTGTCTATATCCATAAGATAAGTCAGCAACTGAAAAGGCACCTGGAACCTAGGCTCTTCTCTAAAAGAAAAAGAAGAAATCTATTCAAGCAAATTCAGTGTGTTAGAAAGTGCATGAGTTTTATCATCAGTTGGCCCTGGAAGCAAATATCAACTTTGCCTCAGAATCTGTCGTCGCTTTGGATTACTCTCTCAGTCTCTCTTTCTTCCTCTCAAAGATAAAACACAGTTTGCAGTGCTTGTTTGAAATCTAAAAAATTTCTTACGATATTCATGAAGTGATCAGCCAGAGTCACACCTAACATGAATTCTTGTTAAAAAGAAGACACATAATCTTGGAAGATTTTCTAGCTAACAACAGCTAGAAACATCTTTTAGGCAAAGATGATAAGACACACACACACAAAGACTGCTTTTTTATTTTCTTTCATCTACTGGCTTTGCTTTTTTTCATCTAATTTTTAAGCTTTCTCAGTACATTGTTCTACTTAAGACATAAGTTTGACTGGCATACATTTACTTGAGATTAAGAAAAGAGTCAAAATATTTTATGTTGCTTTTCTGAAAAAAGATCTGAGAGGATTTTTAAAATAAAATAATTACATGGAAGTAAGACATCTTTAAATACAGGTATTTGAAGTCTTTTGTTGTTGTTGTTGGTGTGATATCCATTGTACTGACACATTTAAATTACGAACCATGAGGCTGAGAACTTCTTACAAGAGGAGGAATGAAGCAGTATTTTAGGAATACCTCAAGCATTTAGACAGTGAAGGCAATTTTACTTGAAATTGCTGAGTGAGTAGTAGAGTTTACAAGGTGTTTTCTTGTTATTCAGTCTTTGTCATTTTATTAAACAGGAATAGACTACAACATTATTTAATGGTAGAACACATTTCATGACTGAGTTTCTGAGACAAAGTAAACTTGGCCCTTTAGGACACTTAGTGTTGCATAATACTTTGTAGAATTTAATTTAAAAATATTTAAATTTGTGCGTGCACGTGTGTGTGTTGGGGGGGGAGGTTACCCCTTTCAGAAACAAAGTTAAAACTGTGCTATTTAAAAGTTAAAAAAAAAATCATGAAACTTCACTATTAAACATTTTCTAAGTTTTCTCCAAAATGAAATTACTGCATTAAATTATACTTGCAATTTATAAGCTTTATACTGGGTTTATTATCCCTATCCATGCCTTAATTTTAACTTCCACCCTTTTCTGAAATGCGTTTACCTGTAAAAATATATCATCAAAGCTCCCTGAAGTGCTCTGTATGACAATCTTCTTTCACCTGCAAAATACACAGCAAGTTTTAATTTAATAGGTAATTTAGGTCAGTCTTATATTAATTTAGCATCGTCACTTTGAATAAGTAAATGGGTTATATGTGTTTAGAAAACAATGCAACTTTTAATTTAAATTTTTATTTCTTAGCTTGAATTTGGAAACCTATCATTTAAAACATTATTTTAACACTGGATTTTAAAAGACAAACTAAAAATGTATATACTTTAAAACTATCAAAATCTTTCACAGTCATATTAGGAAAACCTGATGTTTCTAGAAAATATTTCCTTAATAAAACATATTTTCCAAGTAAAACAGTATCATGACTTACTTTTCAAAGAGTTAAGCAAGATTCATTCCAAGTGTTATTTGAAAGTAGTTTTCTCTACTTCACTTAAAATTAGTTAACTTGGCTTTTAGGAGCACAACCATTATATGAAATCACATATGTGTGCTCTAATAAAAGACTTTGCTTCTAACTGACTTTGCTATTCTTTACTGAGTTTCTTTTTAAAAGAAAACAGGCTGATATTTTATGCTTATAGAATTTAATACCAACTTCATATACTGCTATGCCTTGTACTTGTATTATAAATTTTAATTTTTACTTTTATTCTGGTTATTTCCAAAAAGATTTTGAGATACGTGCAACAAAAGTTCTAAGTCAAAATGAATACAAAAGTTTGGTAATAAAGGTACTGATTTTACTGGTCAATTATTTTCAGGAAATAATAGCTCAATATCAATTGTGCCAAAAGTCTAAATGCATGATTTTCCCGGTCAGCTTGAGAAACATTTTCTCTGTCAAGTCACTCTTACTCTCAAAGTATTTACTCCTTTTCTTATCACTATCATCTTATTTACAATTACAATGATTTGTCTTTATTTCTGTTCCTATGAGGCTGTGAGTCACTTGAGAAACTATATGCAATTGATCTCGAAATCCCTCATATTGGCACAGACTATGAAATATTTTTCTAATACTTTTGAAATAATCTGGGCATACAAACCTGTTGAAATAGAATTATCATAGATAACATTTACTCAATTCTTGTTGCTATAAGTAGAGGATCAACTTTCATTCTATTTCTCCCAAGTAAAGCTTAATAGTCTTAGCAAATTCTATTTTGATCTCACACTCAACGCATTCCAGGGAAAGGATCCTTAGAATAAAAATATTTACCTTTACTGAGGAGGTGTTCATGACGCTTCTCATCAAATAAGGACAGTAGCACCTCTTTTTGTTTCTGAAATTCAGCCATTTGTTCTTCTTTTTCTTCTGACTCATCCTTAGCCTTGAAAAAAATACTGCATTAATAGTCTCAAGAGAAAAGATTGCTATTTTAGAAAGCTTTGCTTATGAGAAGGAGACTTACAGTTGCAGAAGGGATATACTTGGAATATTTACCAGATTACTTAATATTACAATTTAAAAATTGTGCCTTATCAGAAGGAATCCTCCATATAATCATTGATTCCATCCTTTTAATTAAGTTTAAATTTTTATATTGAGGAAACTTTTATTTAAGCAACAGAGCTATACACATGTAATACTATCACTCTTTTGCTTATAATTTTTAAAAGCTCCTTATAATAATAATAATAATGTAAAATCCAAATGACTTAGTCTACAAAATCTTTTATAATCTAGCCCCTGACGACCTTTCTGGACTTAATCCTTTTTTTAAATTCTTTTTTTAATTTTTATTTTAAAGATGTGGAATACAATTCACATCTGTGAATTGTACTGTGGCTAGTGTACAGGTAAAGTTTGGGCCTCCGTTTGGTCCTCACTTAGCCTGGTTTGAGATCAGGTACCCTTACTTGATGTTATGTGCCTCCCCCTGACACCCAGCTTGTTAACCACAAATGTTCTCTTCATAAATATCACAAGAAGTACACCCAGATAGACAAAATTAGAGGTAAATACTGGTGGTTAATAATGACCTAGTTTTAGTTTTAGACAGTAATTACTTAACATAAGAAGTAAAATATACCTGGGCGTGGTAGCACGAGCCTCTAATTCCAGTTACCTGGAAGGCTGAGGCGGAAGGATCGCCAGAGCCCAGCAGGTTGAGGCTGTGGTGGCCGGGAGCTTGCCACTGCACCCCAGTCTGGGTGACAGAGTGAGACTCCAACTCAAAAAAAAAAAAGTAAAATAATTCCACTCAGGAAAAGTTACGAATTTCTACTCAGAAGGGCGACTAACTCTGCTGAAATTACATATTCAGCATAGCATTTTGTAAAAATAATTTCTTAGATATTTTTCACTAACTTTTTTTATTTATTTGCTATCAATTGGTTTAAGAGAATTCTTATTTTTCTGCTTATAACACATGTTCTATTTAAAACAACTGAGCTGGAGAAAATTAGTTAACTCAATTATTTCCAATTCATCAGAACAACCAAATTGTATGGTAAGAATTTTTGTGCATATTTGTCCAGTTATTTATCTATCTATTCAATAAATGCCATGTTAAGATGATAAAGATAAAATTGTGAACAAAAATTGAGTCCCCTGATATCACACAGGTTATTATCTGGTGAGAATAAGATATTGAACAAATAACCACCCTAGCATTAAATTGTAATCTGTGCTATACAGGAGCAGTATTAGTGACAGAATAACTTAGAGTAATAAGGAAGTTAGGAAAGACCTTCTTAAAGAAGTTTTTCTTGAACCAAGATTTGAAAAATGGGAAGGAGTCACCTGAAGAAGAATATTCCAAGCCCAGAGAAAAACACATAAAAAGTCTCCTTAGTGATAAATTCAAAGAGTTAAACTCAGCTAATAAAAGAAACTCAGTATGGTTGGACCATGTGAGTTTATAAAGGGCCTACAGATGGTGTTAGCATTTTATCTTAATACCAAAAACAGTGAGGTAACATCAAAAGGCCTTCAGCAAAAGGGAGATGTGATCAGATTTGCATTTTGGAAAGGTTACACAGACTACAGTGTGAAAAATAAATTGGAATGGAGTCATATTGGGGAGGGTAAGACAGTACAGAGACTTCCTTTAGTCCAGATGAAAATCAATGGCAGTTTGCACTTGAGTGTTAGTGGTAGGCTAAAGGGAGACATTTGAGAGCTATTTAGAGGTAAAATTGGTAAGATTTGATAATAGTTTGAAAAAGTAGTTGAGAAAGAGTGAGACGACAAGGATCACTCTACCAGATGTTTGACTTAACAACTAAATGGTTTATAAAAGAGACACGTCTTTAAATGGTACAAGAGTGGAGGGAAGGGAAAATGATGTTCAAGTTTAGCTTTTATTGGCGTATTTTTGAGAGGACCAGGAAGAAATACCAAGAAGGCTGTTAAAGATACAATCTGATCTTTAAGGGGATATCTAAGTGAGAGAGAGAAACATTTGAGAATTATTGAGAGTAAGTAGTAGTAATTAGTATTAGATGCAGCTGGGAGGTCAAATAAAATTAAGATTTAAAAAGGCCGTTGGATTATGTACAAGGTGGCCATTTGTAAATGATGATGCAAGAAGATGGATTAAAATAAGGATTAGATGAGAGATGAAAAATAATTATTCTAACTACTGTTCTAAATGCTTTACAAATATTAATTTAGTTTTATGCTTATAAACTATGGGCTACATACTCTTACTTTTCTATTTTACCAATGATGAAAGTAAGGCAAAAATAGCTTAAATAACCTTTTTAGCATCATACAGTTATTAAAAACTGGAGGTGGGGCAACAGAGTGAGACCCTACCTTAAAAAAAAAAAAGAAGAATGAGAGGGATAATTGAAACCCACGCAGTGTGACTTCAAAGTCCATGCTTAAAGTGTTACCTGATACAACCTTTCAAGATATAGAATTTAAATAACTCATTCAAGAAATTTAGTCATGAAGAAGGAATTTAGTCATTCCCTCTGTTACTTGAGGGAAAGAAGCAATTAACAGTATTTTTTTATTTTAGAAAAAACTGACATTGTCTGAGAGCCAACAGAAAGGACTCAGCAAATCTACAAGATAAAAGGAAAGTTATATGGCTAAGAATATCTGATTGGTTGGTCCTTTGGGTGCCTAGTTCTGTTTAGAATGTGTCATAATATGAAATTTTCAATAGAAATGAAGAGTCTATTAATCTCATCTACTTGTCATAAGCAACATCTTGCTTGCCATGCACACCTTATTTCAGCATAATTTTAATTACACATAAAGAAAATTAAATCAATCATGTAATATATTTCAAGGAAATACATTTGTGAAAGAAAACAAATATAAAGAAAAGGAAAGGTTAATTGTTAAAATAAAGTTCCTAATAATTCTGTAGTAAGTTTATTAACTCATGACATATAAATACCTGAATCCTGATGAATTCATCTTGAAGACCTTTGATGATATTTTTTTCAAACTTTCCCCAGAAGTTAAATCCATGTATCTCTAAACCTGGTGTTCTTTCCAGCCATGCCTTAAATAAATATTATTTTTTAAGTAAATACTTGTAAAATTTAAAATCTGTAAAATGCATTATAACTAACAGGTATAAACTTGAAAAAAGAAATCTTCATGGTTTCCAGAAATATATGCTACAAGTTTTATTTGTAAGGATTCTTTCTTTCTCTTAAATGTCTTCACTTATGAAATAGTAATCAATATATTCTGTTTCCTTAATCTTTATGGAAGTCATCATTAATATTATTTTTTCCTTATTTCTTAATACATGATTACAGAAATCCCAATTGTCTTCTAGAAATCTATCAACATGTCTGAACATTATTTAATGTCTTCTAGTTTATTCTCAAAATACTTATATCTCAGAAACTGAAGAAAGTATGACATGTATAAGATATGATCTCTTCAAAATATATGGGCGCTGTATACTTAGTAACTTTGAAATTAACTAAATATATAATAAATTTGAGATTTTGCAGGACTTTCTTATCTAGAAATAAAACTTAACTCATGTTCCTCTATAGACTTTAAAATTTAACCTAAATTTAGTGTTGGTATTAGCTTTGTGATTCTTTCTCATCCATTCTTTTTAAGCTTTGTTATGGTACTATTTATAATAAATTAACCTAAATCCACATTTATAATACCTGGGGGATTAATGAACAGAGTATAATTCAACAAAAGTTTAATATTCTAAGGAAAAGTCTTTGTGAAAGAAATCAAGACAATACAATATATCTTTAATAATTTACATGTAAAGAAATACATTAATAATTCCTGAAGTCTACATACAGATCTTTAGGGAATTTAAATATAAAGGGAAAACATTAAGTAATTCAGTTTAATTAAGAAAATACTCAATAAGTGAAAATGTCTAATTGCAGAATATTTTAAAGTAACAAAGCTCATTGATAATTAACCACATTTAGTCTAAAAATAAGCTAATTAAATGTTGCTTAGTAGAGATGTCTAAAGGATCGATTTGATGAGATTATGAGGTTATTAAATATTAACATGCAATTGATCATATAAATATTTCTGAAGTTCTCAAGAGGTTTTTAATATTTTAAGCATTATAGTAAGTTAACTTACAAATTGAAGTTTTAAAAATTTCTTTCTTTCCTTTTCTTCAATGATGTAACCCCATTTTGTTTTGTTTTGTTTTTTCATATTGGAAGATATAGTTTATTTAGAAAGTAAATTAGAGAGAGAGAGAGGAGATTCATCTCCCCAATGTAACGGAGGGGACCAAAGCTAGGAAAACATGGCAGCTATAGCTCAAAGAACCACATGGCCTGACCAGAGCTCAGCAAAGCAGGGGCCAATGTGACCCAATTTTGACAGAAGCTAAATTGACAAGATATACTGTTAGACTTTATAAATTGGATGTGAGTACAGACCTCCACAAGTTGAAGAAGTGTTTTCTCCTGCTCAGACTTAAGCAGTTGTTCATTTTCTTCTCCTTTGAAGTTATCACGATAATGCCTTCTGTTGTAAGGGACTCTCAAACTCTGAAAAACACCTATCTTGTTTTCTAACAGTCGGAATTGCAAACTCTGGAAGCCTGATGCTGGAGATAAGTACTCTCTGAGAACACATAGCACAGAAGAAGAAAGAAGAGAAAGAAAGAGATGGGTTGACATTCTAAGTCACTGTAATGTTTTCTTTTGCTGTAAGGGGTTGTCAGTTTCACTCTCCTAGAGAATGAGAACAGATACAATTGCCTAGATTTAGACTTCTAATTTGACTCTCACTGAAATTAGAAAAATGAGCTAGCTAAATATCATCGTTGTTGTCAATTTGAAGCTGAAAGTGTATATAGCTGTGAAATGTCACTTTTATTTTAATATATATGATACATATTTTAATACATATTATATTTGTATGTTAATTATAAATGTGCCATAGGTGTATGTTGAAATAATGGCATATACATATATTTTTATTTGTGCTTATGTGAAATATACATATATACTATATGTGCAATTGTGTGTACATGTGTATAAACACATTTTTTTCCTAAGATAAAGGCAGATGGACATTGAGTACTTTTTATTACAAACTTCTATAAAGATTCCTAATATATATATATATATATATATATATATATATTTTTTTTTTTTTTTTTTTTTTTTTTTTTTTTGAGTTGGAGTCTCGCTCTGTCGCCCAGACTGGAGTGCAGTGGCCGCTCCCGACCACCACAGCCTCACCTGCTGGGCTCCGGCAATTCTTCTGCCTCAGATTCCAAGTAGCTGGAACTACAGGCGCATGCTACCTCGCCCGGCTAATATTTTGATTTATTGTAGAGATGAGGTCTCGCCAAGTTGCCCAGGCAGGTCTCAAACCCAAGGGCTCAGGAAATTCACTCACCTCAGTCTCCCAAGGCGCGGGATTACAGACTGAGCCACTGAGCCCGGCTCTTAATAAATATTATTTAATTCCTCTTATAATTTTCTTTCTTGAACATTATTAATCTCACTACCTAGTATTATTATAAGTACCCATGATATCATTGGTAAAATAAAACAATTAGTGTGTTGCCAATCATAAAATAGGCTACCAAAAACAATTACCTATATATTACCCCCTTGTAAATTACCTTCATCAAATTGATCCTGATACATTAACTTTTTAAATGTACCACAAAAGAATTCTATGACTTTTTCTTTGATTGTTAAACATGTTCAAGACATTGCCTGTTACATCACATAATAAACAAATCTAAGGTTTTGAGAAAAGTTCTCAAATTTTGGTAAGAAAAAACTTTATATCTACATATGTATATACATATACACACAAAATATACATACACTATTTTAAAACAAAGCTAAATATTGTACTTAGAACATACAGAGAGAAATTTATAGCTAAAATTTATGGTTTAATCCATAACTTATACTAACACTTTTGACTGGCATGCAGTCAATGGACATATATATCCTATTTCTTTTATTCTTAGTTTTTAATTTTTGAAAATTTAATTACACTTATTTTATTAGTTATTTTAGCCATTTTGCTAAGTTGTCTAATAATTTTGGGGAGGGAAACAGAGCACTTAATGATGAATTAAAATTAATTGATCATATTATACTTGTATGTAAAAATGAATGGTGAGATTTTTTAAAATAATTTATCAAATACTTTATGATTGAAGATTCCTAAGTCCACATAGTGACAAAGTTTTTGTTAGAAGCACAGGCTCCTCATGTCACACAACCACACATTCTCCTTTTACCCCATGAGATTGAGAAGGCAAGCCTCACTGCATTTTCTTAAATGCCGCGGGTGCACACCTGAAGTCGTTGAAGTCCAAGGCTGTCATTGTCTCCAGAACAGAAAACTGCTGTACCAACAGTTTAAGAATCACTGCCACTCGGTGCATCCGGGTAACAACCTTAAGCATATTCCTTTCATCCCTGACCTATGGTTCAGAAAGAAAATGCTGAGTAATAAATTTTGATTTCTAGAAGATACAAAATAAACAATGTCACTACATTTTCAATAAATATCATCATTGTAAAGAGGAATATTGGAACTAAAAGTATACATTAACAAATAGCAATTCTGGATTGTGTGCGAGAAATGCCTCCAAAATCAGAATTATTTTTCTTTCTTTAAAAATGTAAAATTATATAGAAGCAAGGTAGAAGTAAATTTTGGAACACAACTACTCTAATTTCAGAACAAGTTTCTTTTTTAGTTTTAATTCAAGGAAGAAAGGTCAAGGTAACATGAAAACTTGTGAGTGAGGAGTAAGTAGCACCTGATACATCTTTTCTTACTGAGCATAAAAGTTGCCACCGACACAAACGACTAGTGTACTCACAGTATAAGAGGTATCCTGTCTTATGCATTCCCTCTCTGCCCCAACCCCTCTTGGAGCAGTGCCTCTGAGGGAGAGGACTGAAGACAGAACCCTCAGAGGACAAAGGGATAGGAAGTAGCATGGAGGAGGAAGTGCAGGTCAAGCCTCTGCCACTGCCTGAAACTTTCCCTCCCGCCTCCCATTCTTTGTACCCCTGTTATTTTCTTGCTCATCCCCCCTCTCCTTGTCTTCTTCTTCCTTCTCTTCCTCCCACATCTCTATCTCTACCCCCTCCTCCTCTTCCACTTTCACTTTCCTAACTATTGATCCTAATTTCCCACAGCTAGTATTTACTAGAAATACAATTCTGGAACTTTTTATTTAGAGGATCTCTATCAGTTAGTCTGGCAATCCACCACCATTTACACTACCTTTGTTTTCAGAGGGAAAATGAGTCCTAAACAAAGGGCTTGAAACTGAAATTTGAAAGGAAACTTACGTGAGTAGTTCTGGGGTAGCAATGGGAAAATAGATGTGAATGAACTCTTCATCCACTCAGAAATGTTTGATCATTAAGTAGTAAGTCAACCATTTGGTGTTAAATTTTTTCTTATTAATAATATTAATCATAATTTTCAAAAAATATATATGAAACCAACATTGTGATATAAGAACTCACATGGCCATTCTGAAAGATCTCTCGAACAGAATCCAATTCCCAGAGGATTTGCTTAAACCAGAGTTCGTAAGCTGTAATAACAAAACCCTTGTCAATTGGAAAGTTATGGGAGTCTTTTGACTATCATTTTTTGAAAGACAGGGTAACATATTGAAAGAAAAATGAAAATATAACTTTAAAATAAGTAAGTGTAAGTAGTGTCCCACTCTATGCAAGAAGTAAATATGAATGTTAAAGTTATGATAGACTTCCTTTAGGAAATGTTTTACTATGCCAGGCATATTACCTATGCCTTATATTATTATTACTATACCGATTCCTCCCAACAAATGCACTGTTAGAACTTTTAGGGCATAGCACATAACCTAATTCTAACTTCCTGTATGGAAGCTGAAGGTATGTGGGGAAGCAGAAGTGATAATCAACTTCTACCATAAAGTGACAAATTAATATGATTAATTATACTTTTTAACCTAAATGAAAGACTGTAGAGTTTTAAGATCTTGAAAATATAAGGCTAAGTTACTTAAAATGCAATGTTTTGTTTGGCTGTTTTATTTTTGAAAAACCTGAGGGCAACTTCACTTGCAATTGATTCAACACTATCCAGTATACCTTCCTTCAGAATATTCATTTGAATCTAAGGCTGTTTGTTTAAACATAAACTCTGCCAAAGCATTTCTGTTGAAGGATTTAAGCAGGTCCCTTCACTGAGAATTTATTTTTCCCTTGCACAATGGGCTGTTAAACAACAAAACTGTTGCTAAAGAAAAGTGATACAACTTGACATATTGGAAGAAGCATAGTAGAAATCAATACATCTGACATTACTGATAGTGTCAATTAGGACAAAAAACTTAATTTTCCCCTTTTTTTTGAGTCATGGTCTCACTCATCACCTGGGCTGGAGTGCAGTGGCATAATCACAGCTCACTATAACCTGAACCTCTCAGATTCTGGTGATTTTTCCATCTTAGCCTCCAGAGTGTAGCTTAGACTACAGGCAGTATCACCACATCCAGCTAATTTTTTTATTTTTTATTTTTGTAGAGATGACGTCTTGCTATGCTGTACAGGTTGGTCTCAAACTTTTGGGCTCAAGCAATTCTTCCTCCTAGGCCTCCAAAAATATTAGGATTACAGGAGTGAGATACTACCCTGGCCTAAAAGCTTAATTTTCCTTAACTTCAGTTGACTCACTCGTAAAATGGTCAAACAATTACCCATTTACAAATGGAAGACTATGATTCAAAATCTATAAACGTATAGCACTATGAAGACATAATCAGACATCTCGACTTCTTGTGTTACTAGACTACTTATGGCAACCATAAATAGTTCTTCCCATTTGCTTGACCTGTCCACAATAGTCTATAACCCTATAAACTAAGAACTTTGTCATAGTCACCTATTTTCCCTCAGTACCTATGCAGTGTTTGGCATTCAGTAAACACTAGGTGATTCGTTTATAAATAAATAAATTACATAACCAATTGGATGAGCATTAAAAGTCAATAACCTTTGAGATCTCTAGTGAATCCTGTTTATTTCTGTATGGATAAAGCCTATGTTTCTGTACTAATTTAGGGAATCCAATTTTAATTTTAAGTTCATTTAAGGAGACTTTTGGGTATCAAATTTTTATATTTGGGCAAAAAACAGATGAAATATTTGTTGAACAATTTATCTCTTTTTTTTAGATTTAACCTTGTGTTATACCTTGGGCTAGGCTTTTAATGCACATTAACTCATTTCTCCTTCATAGAAAGCATTGGAGTGAGAAGATACAGTAATTCTCTCTATTTTATATATGGGGAAATGGAACTAAGCAACTTGAACAAGGTCAAACAATTTATAATGGTAGAAATGAAATCCTAAACAGTTTTTGAATTCCAAATTTGTCCCACCATGCCATGATTTCTCTCCATTGATTCAGCCTTGATATAAGCCATCAATAAAAATGTAAATATAAAAACAGGAGGAATAACACACTAAGCTAATTGTCTTCCGCCTTTAATTTCTCAAAGGGGTTTATTATTCTAGCCAGTCAGTGAGGAAAGAACAAATTTGAGGAAAAGAAATGAAGAACTGGTAGAGAAGGGAAACACATCTAGGTGTGGGACACTGGCCAGCCTGACTTATTCAGGTGTCAGTATTATGGCACCAAAAACCCCAGGGCAAATGTTATTAATATTTGGGGGTCATAGACCTCCTTAAGACAGAGGTTCATGAAAATTTGCACTTCGTTTCAGAGTTCAGGGACCTTCTAAACCTTTATTTTATTTATTTATTTACTTTTTGAGTTGGAGTCTCACTCTGTCACCCAGGTTGGAGTGCAGTGGCATGCTCAAGCCCACCCCGGCATCAGTCTGCTGGGCTCAAGCGATCCTTTCACCTCAGCCTTCCAAGTAGCCAAAACTGTGGGCGCACGCTACCACACCTGGCTAATTTTTTATTTGGTTTATTGTAGAGGCTAGGTCTCACCATGTTGCTCAGGTTGGTCTCAAATCCTTGGGCTCAGGCAATCCTCTCACCTTGGCCTCCCAAAGTACTGAGATTACAGACTTGAGCCACCACACCCAGCCCTTTCTAAACTTTAAAGTCATGTTCATATAGCTACAAACCTCTGCCCAGAACTTAGAAATTTAGAAGGGATAAACATATTAGACCAAGTTTACATTTTTGTTAAATACTAGATTGTTATAAGATTATGTAAATCCACATTAAAGTTGAATGATCTTGAATATAGTTTTTTAATGTTCCAAATTGAGCAAAAGCAGCATCATAACTCGCAAAGACTTGATGGAATTCTAAGAGACGGAAAGCCCCTTGGAGTTAAGGACAAAACAAGTCCTACTGACCCAATTCTTAGGTAACATAAAGAAGACTGTTTGAATCCCTATAGAGGTCCTATGAAAATTTATCTGGCAGTAAAACATTCTCAAATATTTCTAACAGAGGTGATTCCTTGATCTTTCATCATTTATAGTTAAAAGATTATAGCTATCCTGATAATTGATGAGAAATGCTTGTGGGATACTTATTGTCCAAACTTTCGTGCAACTCACCTTGATGAGTTATGATAAAAAGATGTTCATCATGGATTTTATTTCCTTTTATTTCACTTTGAAGTTCTTGTGCATTCAAAACTTTTTCCAACTTTAAATGAAAAATAAAAAGACATTTGAAATTGCAGAATTTGATTTTTATCAACTTTAATAAGAAGTAGAATACAAAAAAAAAGAAGTAGAATACAATAATAGAAAAGGTTCCCCCAATCCCCAATTCTCAGAAACCAATCTATGTTTTTAAACAATGAATATGTTTCATCATAAAGAGTGATTTGAATTTATGATTTTTATTCTTCTCAGAAAATTTCCATTTGGTAGAATTTTATTGTAATAAATGCTATTGCACTTTTTGAGAAGTCATAGTCTTTCTCATGCAATGAATATGGTGAAAATTGAAAACTTGCTGAGGTGACTGTGCATCTGTCATTTTTTGTGTTCCCCAAAGAGACTAATCATTTAAATCATTTTAGCATTCTTCATCAGTTCATCCTTATAAACCCATTGATGAAGGCATCAAGGGCTTCAATAGTTTTGCTTCTTTAAAAAAAAGAAACAGGCTGAAACTTCAGAATAATCTACTAATGCCTCATTTGTTAATAACTCTCTCTCTCCCTTTTTTTTTTTTTTTTTGAGTAAGAGTCTTACACTGTTGCCCAGGCTGGAGTGCAGTGGCACGCTCACAGCTAACCCAACCTTGACCAGCTGGGCTCAGGTGATCCTTCCATCTCGGCCTTCCCAGTAGCTGAACCCTAGGAATGCACCACCATGCCTGGCTAATTTTTTTTACTTGTAGACTTGCGAAGTTACCCAGATCGGTCTCGAACCCTTGGGCTCACATAGTCCTCTCGTCTCCGTGTCCCAAAGTGCTAGGGTTATAGTCATTTGCTACTGCACCTAGCTAATATCCCTCTTTCATTTGCTAATGATATTTTAAAAATCTGTGTATCTTCAACATTTATACTTTATGACAAGAAATTTAAAATAGAATTTTTTTTTCAACTGCACTTGCAGTTACCTAGGCTGGAATTTATTGACCATGTCTTATTTATATAAGTTGTGTAACACCTGCCAGTTATCCAGAGTGTAGCTTAATTATACACCACTCCCAGATTCTGGATTCTCTACTTTCAGTATACCTCTGCTAAACAGCTGAATTTTCTCCTATGAATCTCTTGACTTGTTCTAACAAAAAGTATTAATTTCTGTGAATAGCTATATCTTTAAGTCCAGAAAACTATTGATGACTAAGGAAAAAAAAATTCCATAAAATAAAAACCATGAAAAAGTCACTTAGCAGAATTGAATGCCCAACAATGGAAGCTAAACCATCTAAGGATGCTGACACTTACGTGCAGGTAGTTCCCATAGATAAGTCCTCCTTTGCTGGCTCTATTCACACCAGTTTGTGATTTGTCTTCTTCACTGTCTTCTACAGATAGTTTTTTACGAGGATAGCTGAAGATTTAATAAATAAAGAGCAGAAAGTAGTTCTTTAGACAACACAGCTAACTAATGATATGGGTGATTGAAATTCTCTTATTGCAAGTTTTGTTTAGAGTTTTATTGCTAAACAAGGGAATAAAGGTGACAGTTTTGGATGCTCTTTAAATTCAGAAATTAAAATGTTTATGCCCAATAATTCCTAGAACCTAAACCCATCTATAATAGAGAGGTAATACTCACCCAAAGTTGTTTCCTAAAAATGGACACCCACTCATGATACAAAGGCACTGTGCAAGAATCACGGAGGCTGGAGTCTAGATAAATGATATCACTGACCTTCCTAGATGTTCTACAGCTGCCTTTTATGTATTCTGCTTACCCTGCACCAGCCAATCAGCATATTTATTGTGTCCTTAGCTAGGCTCTCATTTCGTTGGTACAGAGCTGAACCTCTATAAACTTTAGAGTGGAATAATGTTGAGCATGGTCCACTTGTTAAAAGACTGATTATTCTCCCAAATTGAATCATATGACTTGCCAAGTTCTGCTTTTATATCTAAAATGACAAACATCAAGTAAATCAATGGTCACTTAAAAAAAAATTCAGTTAACTATTCAATGCCAAAAAAAAAAAAATCTGGCATAGTGTTAGGATTTGTTAGATAATGAACTTGTGAAAAACAAATATTTATTCTCTCAGATTTGGATATTCTTACAGCTCCTAGGCCAAAAACTGAAATTTGATGTCTCTGGGAAAAGCAATTCACTGTAGAGCAAAGGCTGGGTACATTCTCAAAGCCCATTTAGGGCTCCATTTATCAGAGCCCTAGCCTAAATATTTTCTAATAAATAGTAACATTTAATAATTAGTAACTATATTGGAATTTTAATGGACAATTCTACTTTACCGTTCATCAGTTGCAAACTAGTTACAGGGTAGCAGGGGTACATTGTCTATAGAGAATTTAAACACAGTAATAAACATATGCTCATAATTCTAAACAATATCAGTGATAAAATTTTCTTCCTAGAAACACTATATATTGGTCTAATTTCTTTCTTTCTTTTTTTTTTTTTTAGTTGGAATCTCACTCTATCACCCAGACTGGAGTGCAGTGGCACGCTCCCGGCCACCGCACCCTCGATCTGCTGGGCTCCGGTGATCCTTCTGCCTCAGCCTTCCAAGTAGCAGGAACTACAGGTGCGTGCTATCACGCCTGGCTAATTTTTGATTTATTGTAGAGACGAGGTCTCGCCAATTTGCCCGGGTGGGTCTCAAACCTGTAGGCTCAGGCAATCCACTGACCTCAGCCTCCCAAAGTGCTGAGATTATAGGCTGAGCCGCTGAGCTGGTCTATTGGTCTAATTTCTAAACAAATGCTCTCTGGACTACTGAGCCAGGCTAGAAGCACCATTGCCTTATCATTAGTATCCCACTGCTGCTAACTAAGAACTATCAATAGAGACTGAATTTACTATTCAGACTGAATTAACTATTTCCCCGTCTACAATTGATTTCTATCTAATTTATTGAAGTGATTAAGAGCCAGAAACTTTATTTTTTGTTTGGTTCTATCGCAAAGTACAATATGAAAAAAATGAATTTAATTTCTGAACATAGGAGGTCTGACAATTAAGTTCATGGACTTACCACCGTGCTCTTACATTGGTGGCACCGTACAAATAACTTTGTAAGATTTCATAACCTTGGTATATCAGTGTCTCACAACTGTGTTTGTGTCAATGTGTGGTGGTGTCTTGCTGAGTGGCGTTCATTATTGTTGCATGTTTTTGTGTGCCATGATGAACTTGCATTAGAGCAATGGACAAACAATACACTTCTTGCTACACATGACAAGTATGGAAGTGAAATCAGGGACGTGTTCGTCCAAGTTTATGGGGGTAATACCATGAAGAAAACAGCAGTGTACAAATGGATTAAATGATTTTCTGAGGGGAGAGAAAGTGTTATGATGAAGAGAGGTCAGGATGACCAGTAACAAACAGAAGTGTTGAAAATACTGCAAAAGTCTGTTGAATTGTGCGTCAAAATCATCAGCTGATTGTGAGAAGCATAGCAGACTAAATAAACATTGACAGAGATAGTTAGTAAAATCTTAACTAAAAATCTTGGCATGAGAAAAGTGTATACAAAAATGGTCCCGCCATCATGACAGTACGCCAGTTCACACAGCCCTGTTTGTGAAAGAGTTTTTGACCAGTAAACAAATAACTGTATTGCCCCTCTCTACTCATCTAGTCTGGCTCCGAATGATATTTTTCTATACTCAAAGTAAAGGAAATATTGAAATAAAGACTTTTTTTTTTTTTTTTTGAGTTGGAGTCTCACTCTGTCGCCCAGACTGGAGTGCATTGGCCACTCCTGGCCACTGCAGCCTCGACCTGCTGGGCTCCGGTGATCCTCTGCCTCAGCCTTTCGTGTAGCCGGAATTACAGGCGCACGCTACCACGCCCGGCTGATTTTTTGATTTTATTGTAGAGATGAGGTCTCGCTGCCCAGGCGGGTCTCAAACCCGCGGGCTCAGGCAATCCAGTCACCTCAGCCTCCCAAAGGTGTGGGATTACAGGCTGAGGCACCGAGCCCGGCTGAAAGAAAGACATTTGATGGCATTCAGGACATCAAGGCTAATAAGACGATTGCTTCAAGGGTCATTCTAGAAAAAGAGTTCCAAAATTGCTTTGACAGGTGGACTAGGCTCTGTTGTCGGTGCATAGCTTCCCAAGGAGAGTACTTTGAAGGTGACCGTATGATATTCAACAATGAGGTATGTAGCATTTTTTCTGGAATAAGCTCACAAACCTTATCGTCAGACTCCCATCCACTTCCTTACCAAGAGAAATGAAAATGTTTATGTTGACTGTAATTTTGAAGATCCTATCCACTCTAAAATATTGATTTTATTACTGCATATAAATTATATGTTTATTTATTTATTACAGAAGGATAAATAACATGAAAATGCCATGTTATAAGAGAACTGGGAAACCATTAAAACCATATTCTATACTTGTTACGTTTTCCCTGGATTTTTATAAGTGACCATAGTAATTGCTTATACACTAGATAAGGGCCTTATCTGGAGGAGAGGTCGAGTCACTATGGTTTTTGCAGGCGTCCTAGCTTAGAGCATTTGGAAGCCAAGAATGCTTAACAGCCTCTCTTCCTGCTCTTGGTTTACAACCAGGAATGGTTACAAAAAATTTTGTTAAATAATTTATTCTACTCCCTTTAAGTCTTCTGGTCTGAATTTATGTGTGCTTCATTTATTGGTCAACATACTAGTGAAAGAAATAAGAGCTTTTTTCCCTATAATGTTACCTTTTTATAAAAATGTCAGTGCACATGGATCTCCTAAGTAGTGTCAATTCAGTGTTTCCTTTAGCAACTCAAGAACCAATTATTCAAAGATTTGAATTTGGTGGAAAAATTGTAAAAAAAAATTTTTGGAGAAATTGTAAACTAATCTAAAAATAGCTTGTTTTTTTCACCTACGTGGGTAATGACAATAGTAGACCCTCAAACATATATATTTCCATTATTTTTTGCAATAGAAAGCATTATTCAAATTTATAAACAGTTATGTTCTGGTTATCATTTTGTTAATACTTAAATTTTGTCACTTGGAACCCAGTTGTCAGTCTAATGTTAACCTAATTAGGAAAGTTGTCTTTATAATCAGATTTAAATTTTCTATAAGCAACAGTATTTACTACTGCCAATTTATTTGTTTACTGGACATTTTACTCAAACCTTCTGGAAATATAGTTTAACTCTAATAAGTAAAACCTTAAGCATTATAACAAGTCAAAAGAGAAGAATGTGTGAGTACAGGCAACGATTTATGGTAACTTTCTAAACACATTATATTTCCATATGCACATAGCTCTGTGTACACATAACTCAGAGAAGAAATATGCCAGAGGCAAGACTGGTCAATGAGAATGCTGGCAAGATGCAAATCATAACCAACTCCGGACCTAAAAGGGACCCTGAAAACCATCTAATCTGTTTCAAAAGTAAAAAGACTGGAAAGCTGAGAGATATAACAACTTTTTTTCCTCAGGTATGTAATGAAAGGTAGTAAAAGAATACTAAAATAATGTGAAAAATAAATTTAAAACTTTATAACAAAATCTTTGACCCTAGGTATTTCCGTGTGATTTCTAAGGTTTGGGTATAGAAAATAGTGAGACTTTGAGGGGAGAACAAAAAGAATTAGCAGGAATTTGTGTCGAGCTAAATTCTAAAAGTGAATAGAAACTTATAAACATTCTACCCTCAGCCGTTATATGCTGTATAATGTAAGATGCTTTATTTTCTTCTTATGTCTACCCTTCATAGCTTAAAACTGCTTCAATACCTTCCTACCCCTCTCTCCTCCAACACAATTGTCCTTGTTCTTCTTAGTCAACAGTGATAGATTGTAGCAAGCCCCAAAACACTCAACCAATAGGAGAATTTCCAAAAGGACTCTGCACCCTTCTCTAAATGGCCTAGAACAACCCTCAGTTGCTTCAGGGGTTGACCTGTGTAATTCACACTGCTTCCTTCTGGGAACACATCCCAAAAAATTCCATTCCTTCTAATCCTTATCTCAGGCTCAGGCTTTCTCAAGGGGAAGTCAAACCAATATATAGCTCTCTTATTCATCATAGGATGCAAAACATGTATGAATTAAATACATTTTTTTTGCTTTCCAAGCAAAGAAGTGTTTGTAAGTGTAGTCATTCCATAAATTATCATTGATATAATAAATTTACATTCATGATATGAAGTAGTTTTTTGTTTTTTCTAATTTTAATGTTTTGTTTGATTCCCATAAACAAAGATCTGAAAAGAATTAAAATCTCTTATTAAGGATTTAAACCTTGTCATACATAAGTGCTTTTAAAAGTCTCTTTGATAAAACTCACAAATGGCCATCAACAAGTAAAATCTGCTCATTTGTAATTATGGCAGACTTTTTTAAAGGCAGAAATGATACTTTTAAGACACAGATTTCAAAGAAAGGAAGACACACTGCTAATCATAGATCAAGGAAAGAACTATTTAATTCTTCTGTGTGGAGTTAGGGTGACTAGTTTCCGAAGGGGAAAAAAAATCTTGGAAGATCATAGATAATGCTGCTCTAAGCAGTCTTGTAGGTGAGAAAATTGGAATACGTCACACGTAGAACATATCACAAAGAAACTACAAATCAGGAGACCCTTCCTCACTCTGGGCTTGGAATGTGGTATTTGTGGAGAAACGCTTCCAGATAAATGTTATTTTATTTCTTTACTTTTCAAAAACCATAAACATTATAAACATAATTTCATTAAAATTTTAAATGTTAAGTTGCAGCAATCACAAACACAGTTATGAAAACTACTGTTTTCCACTATTGATGGTATAATTTATAGCAAAACAATAAACGTTTTAACATTCACTTTCCCCTAGATTAACATGATATATTGCCATTAAATTTATTCATGAAAATATGCTTTTCATTACACACTTAATAGAAATTAAAAACTAACTTACTATTTATAAATCAGAAATGGTTAAAAATATTTTTATAGTATGAATTGTATAAACTAAACTTTAAAATATGATCATAATATAAGACTTTTTAAAAGTACTAAGCTGCATATTTTATTATCAACTACATAAAAACAACACAATGATGAAAAATTTAGGTATTATTGCCATAACATACAATTTGAACCATAAGAAACGGATGCTTTGGTAGGTCAGAATGGTTAAATATAAGCATTTTTATATGAGTCATATTATTCCTATTAAAGTAATACTAAACTCTAAAAATACTGTTAAAGGCAGCTTCAAAGCCAGGAACATTTGCAAAATGCTCAGATAACACACAAATAGCACAGCCTGTTCTTTAAAAGGGAAAGGGGAAAACAAAATCTGATGCTACCATGATATATTTATCTATCTAGATGATTAACAAAATCTGTGTGATAGCCAAACTTTTTATTTTTTAGTTGGAGTTTCACTCTTTGTTGCCCATACTGGATTTCACACTTGTATAACAGTTATATAATTTTCAGCTCTGACGTCACATGACTTCCTTCCCAAACACCTTGTGATAAATTCAGAACTTAGGAATTAAGTCCTGTAATCTTCTAAATTTTCCATACTTAGAGTGACTGACTTCTTCACCCTTCTACCTACTGAATCCCTACTCATTTCTTAAAACAAATTTCAAATAGCACATCACCTGGAATGATTACCATGGTGCCCCAAGGAGTAATTTCTTCCTCATCACTGGATCAACAAGGCTTTGCTCTTATTTAAATTCTTAGCACTATCACATATAATTGTCATCTTTTGTTTTTGTGCCTGATTTGCTCTGTAGGCTCTATTTCCTCCCAGTAAAAACTGAGTATTTCTTTTCTTTAAATCTTGTGCTTTCAGTATAGATCAGGTAAATAAGAAAACAACAAACATTTCTCAACTCAACTGAATCTCATCTATCCACCACCGCTTTGTTCAGCCAGAGTCAAAGATGAATTCAAATGGCTAGGTACCAAGCAAAGAAGTAGTGTATTAATTGTATTTGGAGCCGGGCTTGGTGGCTCAGCCTGTAATCCCGCACCTTTGGGAGGCTGAGGTGAGTGGATTGCCTGAGCCCGCGGGTTCGAGACCCGCCTGGGCAGCGAGACCTTACCTCTACAATAAATCAAAAAATCAGCCGGGCGTGGTAGCACATGCCTGTAATTCCTGCTATTCGGAAGGCTGAGGCAGAAGGATCGCCGGAGCCCAGCAGGCCAAGGCTGTGGTGGCCAGGAGTGGCCTCTGCACTCCAGTCTGGGCGACAGAGTGAGACTCCAACTCAAAAAAAAAAAAATAGTATTTGGAAACATTGGTAGGTATAAACATTGGTAGCTTATGAAGAAAGTCAGTGAACTTTGTTTTAAAGTTATAAAGCTTCAGATGTTATTAATTGTAATATTTATATCTAAATCTTTGCACACAGGCATATCAGTAAGTCAAAAACTTTTGCTGAGCACCTTCTCAGTAAAAGTTGTTCAGGTGTTGTTACACCCAAATTTCAGAATCCGAGAGACCAACAAAGAGCCAGCTCTGATGCAAACACACAAGGGTCTTTATTCAGGCTCGAGTCTGGGCTCACGCCAGAAACAGCAGCTTCAGGGACGAGAGCCCCGATCCAGCATGGAAAGCAGTTTTTATACATCATTACAGAGGGAGGGGAAAGAACTTTAAACTTGTTTTTACATGATAGGGTATTTCTCCTAATGTACGGGGGCACTTGGGATTGGTCTGGCCCGCTCAGCTACCTGTGATTGACGGGGAAGCTGCTAAATGAGCAGAGTGGAATGTCAGATAAGCTAGGTTTAGCAAGTAGGCGGCTAAGCAAAGGAATGTCCAGGAGGGGTTTATTACTTGACATTCACATACTGCTAGGAGCAGTTGCGCTAGCAATCAGTTATTTTATGAGACAAACAAAAATTAAACTTAACAAAATTCTAAGTATAAACACTGTAAACGAATACAGTGAATGTGGGGTAGGAATTCATATAGTAATAGTTCTCTTAGAGTTTTTTTTTTTTAATCTCTTGGTCTCTCATTCCCCCCTCAGAGGAACCTAAAGAAAAGACCCAATCATGGGTCTACATAGGTTTTTTTAAGACCATTCTGAAAATGGGTAGGAGAGTTGAGACACCAAAGATGAGTACCAAGCGGTTGGCACTGGTGTTTGAGTACCATGAGTTGAACAGTGCTGACTTGATTTTTAACAAAGGCTACAAGCTTGTTGATGATGCAAGGCCCGAAAAAAAGTAGGAAAAAAAAACTAAAGGGCCAACTACGGTGGAAATTAGTGTAGTAAACCGGGGGTGTGGTTAAATCGTGCTTTAAACCAATTGAGTTGTTGCTCTTGTTCTCTAAAATTACAACAGTAGGAAATAGAGATAATGAAATTTGTAAAATTAACTGTATCTTTTTAAAACCTTAAAATATTATGATTGGTCATGCTTGAACTAACATGATTCTTTGATGTTAGCATGACCTATTTTAAAATAATTGAAACCTTACATTAATTGTAGTTAAAGCTGGCCTAAAAGAATGCAGCCCAGTCTAAAGTACATGCTGGGCTCTCAGAAGTGTGGCCCAAACTTTCTGAGCCATTTTTGACAACTTTATTATTGAAAAGCTTGAAACTGCTCCCTATAAGTGTATACTAATTTTACAAATATACTGTTAAATTGTATAAAGAAGCTTGTACCATAAAAAAGGCTCTCAAAGTGACCTGAATTTGAATTATATTTAATTTGTAAGCCGAAACCACAGTTTTATGGGAAACAGGAACAATAGGTTTTCAGAGTAAGCCATGCCTGTTACAGTTACAGAGCTTTCAGCTTAGATTAGCAGAGTTTCTTTAGGTTACTTGTGTTTATGTTAAAAAGAGGAGGAAAATGGGGTCAATGGCTCCCAAAATGTCCTAGCGGCCCGGGGTCTATGGCCCTCCCTGATCCCTAACGCTCAGTGGGCCCCCGTGGCCGGCCCCCAACATTTTCCCCCTTTTTTTATTTATTATTTTAGTACAAAACCATGAAGCTAGGTGTTAAGCTGAAAAATGTTCCTTTTCAGTACTCTGGAAATAACTGGAAATAGGCACAGCAAGACAAGAATTACTGTCCCGCAAATTCTTACATTAATAAGTATAGACATTAATGACTTTTGATTAGCAAACTATGAGAAATTGTTAAATATGGAGCTAGTCAATTAATAGGACCGGAACTGCTTTTTAGCAACTTATGTTTTATATGTCTTAATGTAATTTAGTGAGGTTTATATTTAAGTCCGAATGATGTTAAATTTTAAGGATATGATTTTTTATCTTGTCCCAAGTATGGACAGACTTATTTACCCCCAAAAGGAATGAGGCAAATCCACTGAAACTCAGAGTGACATCAGAGAGCCAGTTTTATTTTTAAAGTCGCAAGCTCTTGTTTTACTGCTAATGCTGTCTTTTTTTTAAGCATTAACTTTTTTTTTTTAAATTTTTTAATCTAAAATTTTTTGAGTAGTCAATGCAATAAAATATCCCTAGATAACTGATTAGCAAAGGTAGCTGTATGAACTTCCTTAGATAGAGCTACAGCTGAAACTGTTACTGAAGTAGTAATTGCTATTAATGCTATAATTTTTAAAATTAAGTATCTAAAAAATTTTTCTGTCTTTCTAACATAGCATTAACCTTATATAATGTTTTAAGCCATTTCAGCATATTAACAGGATGACAAAGATATGGGGACCATTAAATAGGGGAGTTGCTTGAGAATGACAAATTTCTTACAAAAGGCCTTGGTCAAACAATTAGTAAAATGCATTCAGTACAAGATATCTTATAAACATTAGCACGATAAATAATTTAACAGTTCGATATTCATTCTAAATAAGAAAATATAAGGAGATTGCAAGTATGCTCTAATATGGTATAACTGAGTTTGTCCAACGGATTTAGACAGGCTGCCTGGCTAAAGGGCTGCAAGAGCTCTCCATAGATGAGGCTGAATAATCTGCGGATGCCATACTGATGGACAGTACTGGAGGCACCCATTCATTGGAATGACACCTAGCTGCGCAAGCGGATAGCCATTAAAAACCCCAGTCACTAATATATTTTTCCCAGGCACAGGATAGTCCATCTTAGAGTTATAAGCACAGTCTCTTCATCTCAGAAGCCAGTATGTTGCTGGATGAGTGACCAGTCCTTTTCTGTATCATTGAAGGGGCAAACAGATGCTGATAGGGTCTAGTCGCATGATAGGGTTAGTTCCTCCAGGCATTGACATTTGCAGCCATCATCCATCCTGATAAGGGCTTTCTGTACTTAGAGACTTAAAGGTAGATATTAAGCAAGAAGTCCGGTAATTATTAAAAGTAGAATTATTATATTATTATATTGAAAACATTAAAGACATGTAGTTAGGTTATAGCTTAAATTAAGAATTTAAAACAGGCAAACAGACGGGCTTGGTGGCTCAGCCTGTAATCCCGCGCCTTTGGGAGGCTGAGGTGAGTGGATTGCCTGAGCCCGCGGGTTCGAGACCCGCCTGGGCAGCGAGACCTCATCTCTACAGTAAATCAAAAAAAATCATCTGGGCATGGTAGCGCGTGCCTGTAGTTCCAGCTACTCGGAAGACTGAGGCAGAAGGATCGCCGGAGCCCAGCAGGTCGAGGCTGCGGTGGCCAGGAGCGGCCACTGCACTCCAGTCTGGGCGACAGAGTGAGACTCCAACTCAAAAAAAATAAAAAAATAAAATAAAACAGGCAAACATTGGCAGGAGACAACAGTTTCCTTTGTTTTTATAATAGGTGTGACATACTTTTATAATAAGTGATGTGCTAGGTAGTGAAGCCCAGGTTATTTTCCATTCATTTTGTGGCAGGATGTGGCAAATGCTTAAAAATATATTTCTTGTAAGATTTGTGAATAAAAAAGAAACATGTAATGGTTCAGGATCAAGTGGGCCTCACCTAGGCTGCCACTAGCCCAATGGCAAGGTTGATAGCAGTTAGAGGTATTTCCCTTTGAATGGCAAGTTGTAACTTTAAAGGCCCGCCCAGGTGGGTTTTGTTTAAGAAAGGCCAAATGGCCCAGAGACTGGCCATTTCATAAAAAAAGTCTTATTTGGCCAAAATTACAGTTTAACGATTTTGAAAAGAGAAAAAAAGAAAAAAGAAAGAAAAAAAACAACAACAACAAACTAAAAAAACTTTGCTTTTTTTTTTGTTGTTGTTGCTCCAAGGCAAGACTTCCAAATTCTCTTAAATTTGCCTGTATACCCCTAACAAGAAGAGTTAAGATGCCTGTTTACTTTATTTAAAAGCCTGTTGTGGGACCTTTTCCTTAGTAGGGGGTTTTGTTTACCCCCCCTTTTAGACTTCATAGAGAAGTTAGGTATTTAAATTCTCTAGACTGCTATAGGATCAGGACTACACTTAGGGTCCCCCCCCCTTTTTTTTTTACAGTCACTGATTGGGTTCTTCCTTTTAAAAATTTTTTGCAGCACTTACTTCCCCCGGATGTTTTGAATTTCTTCTGGTTCAAGAAGTGTCTAGGAAATAAGCTTATAAACTGTAATTAAAATTATTTCAAATAGACAACACATCTTCTTATGAGCATTTATGTTTGTGGCCCCCCTTTCCTTCAGAGGCCTACCATTAAGCAATTTTATAGGTTTAACAAAGTTCATTTTAGGGATTTGGATCCTGAGTGATGAAATACCAAATACCTATGTTTAGTTAATTTATGTTTCCAAAGGATTTCTAGTGATTATTATGCTAACCTGCAAATTGAAATTATACTGTTCTAGTTTTACCTGATGGAGTTTTCCTTGGATTCGCCAAGGGGTGGGACAGGTTGCCACTTGGCCTGCAGTAGAAATGTTTAAACACCTTTTAAAACCTACCTATAGGAAATTTATGTTTAGCCTGTGCTAGCTACCCTGCCTCAATTATTTATTCTTTAGAGATTTTTTTGATCCCATAATCATTTGGGGGGCTGAGGGGGGAAGGTCCGTCTTCTGTAATTTCTTCAGAGCTGATAATGGGGGCAGTCCTGCCCAGCCAGAGATCGAAAATCTCTCCCTGTCTGACTTAAGGCGTCCAGATTTGTTTCAGCAGTGGCATTATTTTCAGGCACTGGCTGGAATTTTTGCATGACCATTATGTGGGCATAAAATTACTGGACTCTAGCTCAATAAAAGGAATAAAGTCAGGCCTACATTTTGACAATTGTAGGCAGTGGCTGATTACCTTTTTATATAAAAGCTATAAGGTCTGAGTTATTAGCATAACTTAAATGATAAATTTAATTTCTGTGGTTTCATTACAAGTACCAGCTTTTGTAATTCTGGACTATAATGGTAGCCTGAAAATTGTTTTAGACTATAATTTGAACTAGGCACTTAAGTAAATTCTATATAAAATTTGAAGAGAAATCCAAAAATGTTTGGAGACTTGCATTCAGAAAAAACTTTATTATGCCTAGATTGTTTATAGAACTTCTTTTTTATGTATATTTTTCTCTAACTTTCCTTATACCATTTTGGTGTGCTTATACCCTTTTATTTATTTATTTATTTTTTGTTCTCTACCCCCCTTTTTAAAAAATTTTTATAACTATTTACTTTATTATAGGACAGAAATGTACCATATAAGATTTCCTCTTAGATAAATAATATATATATATATTTTATAGTCCTTTCTTTTTTGTTTTTCCTGCTAAAACCTTTGTTTATATCAACAACCTTTTTACATTTTTCCTTTGCCTTTTTCTTTCCTTTTTATTTATTTATAGATAACCTTTTACAGTCATAATTTGAATTTACCCTTTTTGTAATGTTAGGTGAGACATTTAGTTTTTGGAACATCTTTAATTCCACTAGAGAGCAGGTTTTAGGAGGAAGAAAATTTAGTATGAGCACAAGGGCTAATAACTTAGCCTTAGTATTAATTAAGAAATTAATTTGGACCCCAGCCACATTTATATAGACCCAAGGATTCTCTGGGTGGATGGCATACAGAGTGCTGCTGTGGGCCGTGCCCCTCCCCCTTCAGTCAGCAGTCACTATCGCTGAGCTAGGTGTTTCCCCTCCCCTTCAGGAGAGGTCACACCATTTCCTTAGCAGGTTTGTCTTTATCAGGCCTTTTTTGGGTGGCTGGAGCTTTTGCCTTTAGTGGCAACTGCCAATTTGTTTACCTTTCCTCTGGCTGGTGCTCATTTTGGAGTTCTTCTCCTTTTTTTTTAGAGTGAACAGACCACGAAGATGTAAAATGATCTGTTCCTATTTATTTCTAAACAGGCAAAATTGTTAAAAATTCTCATGAATTACTAAACAGCAGCCTTAGTCGTAAGATGTGGACAATTAAGTGAGCATAGCCAAAAAACGCAAGCATTAGTGTTACTTAGCATTACAGTATAAAGTAGAGACTCAGCATACTTACAAGACTCTGTGGACTTCATAACAGTTTTACAGGGACAAGCAGTGGATTATGATTTTAGGCAAGGCCTAAACCTTCAGAAACGGATTTACTTTCAATAAACCTGACTTTAAGCATTTGAAAATAAGAACAGCCTATTCATTCCCTTAGTTGCCAGAGAAAGATTACAAAATTATTATTATTTTTTTAAGGCTAGCATTAACTTACATTGCATTTCTCCATTTCTTTACAGGTGTATTAGAATGAGCTCCTTCAGAATTTACGAAGGAGAATGCAGGCTAAGGAAGGGAGAGGGAGTGGTCCCCGGAAAGAGTTTAAGATAACCAGTAACACGTCTTATATGCAACAGGCAATTTTCCATAACCTTAACAACAAAAGGCAGAAATTTTAACAGCACCAGCGGGTTAGAAGACACCACTTAAATAAGAGGAGACAAGATGACATTGAAAAATATGCGCCAATCAAGTTTTTAGAAGACCATATGTCCCATTAAACAAAGCACAATAACTTAACCAGCTTTTTAACAGATTCGAAGTGAGACACACCTGTTAGCAATTGATAGGTTGGTATACCCCCAACACAGACTATTAACTTTTTTAGCCTCAAGAGATTACAGAATTTCTTTTATTTGTTTCCATTAACTTTTACCTAACATGTTCGACGAACTTATACCATTCTTTGACATGTTTTAACTTTCTATTTTTGTTCTATGCTTTCTGTAACCAGCCATTCTATTTAGAACAAAAATGTATTTTTAAAAACATACTTTATATTATTTATATACTGGCTAAATACATCTTATATTGCTTATATTATTTATTTTGGCTGAAAATTCTAGGATACACTTTTAAAATGAAATGATAGAACTAGTTATTAGCAGAAATTCTTTTGCAGCAGTATTTAGAATTTGTAAGCTTTTATACTCACCTTGAAAGTTTTTTGTTTTTGGTTTTTTTTTATTTGCTCATGCTCATTAATCCTCTTTGTTCTCAGTTTTCTCTCTGCCAAGCGCAGACTATGGCTCACAGGCTCCGCCCCGCTCGCAAGGTGGGGGAGGTGGGGCAAGGGTTGCCACGCTGCACCTCGGCCACCCAGGCCGGGCTTTGTTTCCTGTGAGGCCAGGACTCTGAGCGTCAGCCCTGTTTGGGTGGAAGAAAAGATTTTGCCCATGAGGGGGGGTTATCAGTTACGTACCTGATTTGGGCAGCTATAATGGAAATCAGGAAGATAATATGCTTAACCTGCAAAGCAAAACTTAGTGAGAAAGTGCTCTCAGGTGGCCATTTTACATTGAAGGGCGGCCTCTTTATTTATTTATTTATTTTTTTGCAAATGTTTTCATTCAGATTATTAGCTTTATTTTACGTCCAAGAAACAATCAGCCAAGAGTTAGAGTCAGTCTCTGTCCCAAGTTTTCCGTCCACAGTAACAACACACACATAAACAGCAGATAAAATAAAAAAACACAACCAACATAAAAATATACTTTCCTACGGCCGTAGAGACAAAGACAAAACCGATCTGAAGGCAAGCCCACACCTCTTGGTGCTGGGCTACCTTCAGATATGAGGACAGCGCTATCCTCCGAATGGGGGCATACCAGACGACCCCCTCTCTCAGACCGCCACTGCGTCTGAGAGCTACTGAGTCCTCGCCTCTCACGCCTGGACCCCTCTGTGCCTGCGCTTTCCAGCGCCTAGGCTCCCTCTGAGATCGAGAGACGTCTCCAAGACCTCTGGGCCAGCGGTTCTATAGCGCATCCGCTTAACCTTATTCTGGCCTTATAAAGTCGATATCAATATCTTACAAGAAGCGCACTAACAACGAGTAACAAATAAGCAGACAGACAGACAATACAGTGCACTCCCCCATATGGAGACCCTACAGGCTGGGGTTGGAGGTCTCTGGAATAAAAAAATCTCGCTGGGGCCTCCAAATGTTAAAACCAAATGTGTATGCTCATGGCTAGCCCAGCGTTGACCTGCTGGGCTCCGGCGATCCTTCAGCCTCAGCCTTCCAAGTAGCCAGAACTACAGGTGTGTGCTACCATGCTCAGCTAATTTTTTGATTTTCATTGTAGAGATGAAGGCTCACCATGTTGCTCAGGCTGGTCTAGAATCTGCAGGCTCAGGCAATCATCTCACCTTGGCCTCTCAAAGTGCTAGGATTACAGGCTTGAGCCATGGCGCCTGGCCACTTAATTCTCTTCTGTACATTTTAAATTCTCATAAGCCCAAAATTAAATTGATCCCTCCCAAGTAATTGACCAATATTTGTGAAATTGTTTGCACAAATGAATGGAAAACATTTAATAAAGAGAAATAACATTTTAAAAAAAATTTTTACTATATGTCAGACACTGGACTAGGGTGGTTCCACATGCTCATACACATAACCCTCTGAAAGCTGACATTTCCAAGGCTGTATATGCCAGTATTTGACAGAACCAGGATAAAAACCAAGAATTTGCTCACTATGATTTCTGCTTTTTCTCCTACACAGGTTATCTTATAAATCCAAGCTGTCAGACTTCAGTAACATACCTTTACTAATTCTCTTTATCAAGGAAAAAGTCTCATGTTTTACATTGCTATAAGTCTAGAAATGCCTTTAATTATCTTTTACAATATATAAATTAATTTTTACAATACTTTTTTCTTAATTTGACTCAGATTGCAAATTTTATTTTATTATATGGGCAAAACCGCAATGTTCAGAATCTGACACACATGGTAAGTTCAGTAGTGTCTACAGGAAGTAAGACACTTATAAAAGAATGAGTCTCACTAGTTCCAAATGTGCTTTAAGGCTTGGGTTTGTTTAAATAGTCAAATTGGAAGAAATGCATCCAAAGTTAATAGGATATAATAACAATAGATCAACTGAAAACTCATATCTCTCATGTAGTAACAAGTGAAGTGGTTGGTATTTCCTACACACTGTCATTTATTTCATATTATCCTAAGTATTTTAAATATAGCATTGGTTTTAGAAGTTAAAAGTTTATCATCTACCTAATTACAGAGAATTCTTCAATATAGTGCCCAGAATATAATCTCAAGTGTTGACTTAAATGACATTTATTTTAAGCCTATTTAGATTTATACTTAAAAAAATTCATTCTCCCAATATATTATGCATGATGACTATGTTACAAGCAGTGTTATAGATCCCTGGGTTAAAATAATGAGCAGGACAGAAAACAATTTTTTCATTAAGGCTCAGAAGGCCCATAGTAAAAGGAAAATGACAATAAAAGTTAAAACAAATGAATAAATAAGGTAGTGGTTTTAGATCATAATTAGAGCTATGAAGAAAATAAAACAGGGTTATGGGCCAGAGACTAACAGGGAACGAAGGTGAAAAGAAAGTCCCCTCTAAGAGGAGAACAACTGAGCCCAAATGGAGAGGAGTTAGCCAGGTACAGATCTGGCTGAGTATAGGTCAGATAGAAGGATGATTATACCTTTTATATAATTTTTATTTGAAAGCAAGTGTATAAAAACATACAAATAAAACCATATACACAGTACATTTAAATTCACAAATCTAACTTAATGTTCTGTTGAAACCTTTGGATCAGCCTCAGTGTGACTACTTATACCTGTTTCAACATAGGTTTTCTGAGTTTTGTTGGCCTACAACAACAAAACCATGTGATTCATTGATTCTCCAAGCTCTTTTGTCTATTCACACCATCGTGAAGCATCTGCTCCAATAGAACACAATGATAACATCCAGCATTTTCTTGGTGTGAACAGTCATATGCATGTCAGACTCACTTATGTTCTTTCCTCATTTGCCTAGATCAGTTACAGAATTATGGGTAATGACATGAATATAAACAAACGCATACCCTCTTGGCTCACTGGTGAAATGTAACCGAAGCTTTTTTCTGCCAACATAGAAAGCATCCCCAGGGCTAGGAGGGTGGAAGGAAAACTCCTCATTAGTCCTGATCTATTGCAGTTAAACTTACTTGCTGGAAGCATGCTCAGTGCGACTGGCTTAAACTGACACTATCATGTAAAACTATTGCTGTTGAATGGGAATAAATCATTTATTTTCAACATGTCGTTTTTAGTACTGGTTTCTGAAAAATTTTAAAGCCGGGAGAGTAAGAAATACATCATTTTTGAATTTTTTTTTTTACTAACTACCCATTTCACTTCAAATAGTGGAAATGAATCTATTTTTGTAAACAATTCTGAGAACATGAGAATTTTTTTCCTGCTCTAACCAACCAACCAATGAAGCAACCAAACAAAACAAACAGAAACAAACATGTTTATATGCACCATCTATTTAATTGGCAACCAAATTCTTAGCTAACTCTAGTTGCTCATATACCTGAAACCAGCCCTGCTTGTACCCCACATGTGACTGAAGGTAGCATCATCTCATTCTATCCTTTGTCTACAGCTGGCAGAGGCTGCCTTATGTTTTCCAGCCAAAACTACTTGGTCTATAATCTTCAACTGAGGCTGTCTATTTCTAACCAACTCAATTTACAGACAGGAAATGAAAACCCCGAGAATTTTAAAATATCTCCTAAATGCATTAGCTACTTAGAAGTAGAATTGGGACAAAGCCATCTAAAAGTCTCCGGGTTCCAGATATGCAATAATCATTCTTCTATGTTACAATGCTTCTCTAAAGAGTGTGCTCATTAAACAAAATGCATACAGAAAACTTTGTTAAAATACAGGTTTTTTTTACACCTTTCCTTTTCCAAAAGAAAAAAGAAACTTTAAGAAATTTTACAATATTAATTCAATGGGCATAAAAAAATGCAAATAAAAATAGGTACATAGGGAGAACAGGGCAAGAGGAAAATGCAGATAGGAAAATGATTAAGTCAGAAATGAGATTACTCAATGTGAGCTGTAAGAATCTAGTCAGTTGTTAGGCATGGGCAAAAATTTGGCTCCAGGTTTTTTAGCAGCTGATATGAAGAAGAAAATTATACTAAGAAGAAATTTATGATTTACAGTCTCATTGAAATAAAGTTAAACATGTTTTCAGGAAAATCACAAATAGTCCTGAGAAGGAGACAAAGTGAAAAATCCCTTTGTTTTAATATGAGATTGCCCTGAATATAAGTGAATTGGGCATTAATCTCAATTAGTAGATATTTTATTGAAGTGATGTTCCTGAATTACCTATGTTTTATTAATATGCTGCAGTTTTAACTCAATGCTTTAGGGAGAGAGTTGAGGCCGAATCCCTCCCCTTGATTTGTTAGGAGTTATAAAAAGACATTTTCTGTGATCAAATGCTGACTGTACACAAGCAGGCTTAGATCCTACAAAGTTTCTCAAAACATTTAAAATTGCCAAAGTACATGAATCTCAAATTTAGGTGAACTGGTGTTATATAGAGCACCATAGGGGAAGTCATATGCTAGAAATCCAAAACACTGAATGTCTCACATCAGAAATCTTGATGTCTCATCTGGAAATTTACCTCTTCCTGTGCAAATATGGTAAATAAAATAAAACAAGGAGGAAGCTGGGCATGGCAGCTCAAGCCTGCAATCTCAGCACTTTGGGAGGCCAATGTGAGCAGATTGCCTGAGTCCAGGGGTTCGAGACCAGCCTGGGCAACTTGGCGAGACCTTATCTTTACAATAAATTAAAAAAATGAACCAAGCATGGTGGTGCATGCCTATAGTTCTTGGCTACTTGGAAGGCTGAGGCGGAAAGATAGCCTGAGCCCAGTAGGTCGACGCTGGGGTGGCCTTGAGCGTGTCACTGCATTCCAGCCTGGGTGATGAAGGAGTGAGACACCAACTCAAACAAACAAACAAAACAAAAACAAAAACAACAAAAAAAGGAGAAGCATTGTAACTATGCAAAAATTAGTGATTGGTGATCAAAGATTTTTAATTTTTATCAAGGAGGTAAGAGGAAAAAGAGGGGTTAGAGTTTTCACTGGAGAAGTTGAAGTCTCTCTTGATGGCAGAAGAGGGAGTTTAAGTTCACTGTGTGTGGTTTCCTTTACTGCAGCAAGTAATAAATCCAACTTTGTAAAATGTCTTCATTTGTGCAAAACAACATGGATAATCTCACATAAATTTCCATAATTTATTTAAATGTGATTTGAAATCTTTTCTTCATCATGATGTCTTCTGGTAGCCCTATCAGTCCACAGTGAAACTTGAACCCCTATGATTTCAGAGGTTATATTATTTACAAAACTATTTGACAAATGTGTGTTTTCCCTCTTCACTTAAAAGACAGGGCTTTCATCACCTGCAAAGTAAGATATCTTGTCTTACTCATGGTAGTCACTAAGGTTGTGTGAATTTGATTTAATGATACCACATAATTGATTTGATTATATAAAAGTGTGTTTTTTTGGAGTTGGAGTTTCACTCCGTCACCCAGACTGGAGTGCAGTGGCAAGCTCCCGGCCACCGCAGCCTCAGCCTGCGGGGCTCCACTGATCCTTTCGCCTCAGCCTTCCAAGTAACTGGAACTACAGGTGTGTGCTACCATGCCCGGCTAATTTTTTTGATTTATTGTAGAGATGAGGTCTCGCCAAGTTGCCCAGGCGGGTCTCGAACCCGCGGGCTCAGGCAATCCACTCACTTCAGTCTCCCAAAGTAGGGGATTACAGGCTAAGCCACCGAGCCCGGCTATAGAAGTTTTTTTTAAATGATGTCAAATGACTACATATAACTTGTCAAATGACTACATATAAAGATAATTGTGATATCTTTATACCTAGAAATTAGAAATGCATACGTATAGTTACAGCTATTGTCAACTTTTAGGCAGAAGAAAAAGCATAAGTCATTCCTAACATTATGGGCTAATCTAAAATAATAATTCCTAACATGTAGTAAGCCTACAATGTAGCAGGCACATGTTATCTCATTTAATTTTTGTAACAGCTTTATGTGAGACACCATTGTCTTGATATACAAAAGAAGAATATAGAATTTGAGTGTTATCTCATAGTTACACAGTCAATAAACTATAAAGCTGGGATTGAACTGGGAATAAACTATAAAGCTGGGATTGCTCTTTCTACTCTGCTAAACCCTGCTTCCCATTGGTAATAAACTATAAACTGGGAATAAACTATAAAGCTGGGATTGCTCTTTCTACTCTGTTAAACCCTGCTTCCCATTGGTAAAGTTGCTTTGTCTTCTAAATGAGTTTATTACCATGATGTTTGCTCAAAATGATTGACAAAATATAAGCAACCTCATGAACAATAATAATAGTAAGTAGGAGTACCACAAAGTTTTAAAAGGCAGGTATTCTGTAAAAATCAAATTGAAAAATAATGGCAGCACAAAACATTTTTTAAAAATCTTAAATTATTATTCTGATTTGGATGAGTTATAGCTTGTATTAAGCAAAAGCTGCAAGTTACCTGAGGCTGAAAGGATGTTGTAAAAAAAAGAAAAAAGTAGCCGGGCTCGGTGGCTCAACCTGTAATCCCGCGCCTTTGGGAGGCTGAGGTGAGTGGATTGCCTGAGCCCGCGGGTTCGAGACCCGCCTGGGCAACTTGGCGAGACCTCATCTCTACAATAAATAAAAAATTAGCCGGGCGTGGTAGCACGCGCCTGTAGTTCCAGCTACTTGGAAGGCTGAGGCAGAAGGATCGCCGGAGCCCAGCAGGTCGAGGCTGCGGTGGCCAGGAGCAGCCACTGCACTCCAGTCTGGGCGACAGAGTGAGATTCCAACTCAAAAAAAAAAAAAGAAAGAAAAAAGCAAACCACAGATCCTGCCACCAACCAAATGGGCAAATATCTTGTTATGAAGGGAAAGACCCATTGTTCTCTCATTGAGTGCTGAATTCATTTCACACATCGATAGCAATATTTCAGCAACACTGCAATATACTTATACCAATATATTTCAGTTTTCTTTTAGCTACCTTTTTGATGTCCAGCTGAAAAACAGGATCTTGTTGACCCTGGTAAATGTTGGTGTTTTCTTTGTATACAGTAGACATGCAACATTGTCATTATTTGTCTGCTTTAGTTGTCTTTTGTATTCATTATCTGACCAGATATTTTAAAATATACATGGAAAACAATCTCATTCACTTAGCAATTCTTTTGAAGACTGATTGTTTTCTTCAGGAGCAAGGTTTTATCAAGTTAAAAGACCTCAATGGAAGAAGTGAACTTCGAATTTTGCATTAAACACAAATATACAGACTATAACATATTATTTATATAGAAATATACCACCTAAGAAAGGAAAGATACCAGAGTTCCACTTCCCTGAAATAACCAATGATTAACTTGATTAATATTCTCCCCACATTTTCCCATGCCTACAAAAAATTTGTTTTAAATATTTTAGGGGAAGCTTTCTTTATTTCTGTTAAAAAATATAATATGAATGTATTTGACAATTTACATTATACATCTCATCAACCTCAGAAAAATCTTATTCCTAAGAGACATAAGCAAAGTAGTACTCTTGATTATCCAGGTTTTCTTACTCTTCTGAAAACCTTCACTAAAGGTACAGACTCCCCCAGGTGATCTTTCAAATGATCCTGGGTTTTTATTGTTTACATTTTGTTTTTCTTCCTTATCCCTTATTGTTTACGTTTTGTTTTTCTTCCTTATCCCATGGGGCTTGGGGTGGATGAGAAGTCCTACTCACTTCTTAATGTTTTCAAGTCATTCTCCTTCTTTTCTCTCTACAAACCTTATTATTTCTCCCTGTTGTTATTATCTATTGATTCCTGCATCACCCGCCCACATTCCTCAATAATTTTACCTACCTGCTTACTGTCATTCTCTTCAAAAGTTCTCCCCTATTTGTTCTTGAAATTTTCAAAATACATGAATATGAGCCTATCAAGAATCTGACCATTCAGTTCCCTGAACTCCTCTCCTCCTCTGAGGATCTTGAACTCCACTCTCCTCCAGCCAGCCACAACTACAGTCACTATTTGGACCTACACCACCAGTGCAGTCGTGTTGAAATGATAAACTCTGCAAAATATTTAAAAGTCAAATGTGAATGACCTAGCCCCATGGCACAGCCCTCAAAGGTTCTGAGAATATTTGCCTGAAATTATTGAGTTACAACTTGGCTTTATACATCTTTAGAGAGAGAGAGAGAACTTACAGGCAAAGCATAAATCAATATGTGAGGTACACATTGTCCAGGAAGAAGGCGCATCTCCAAGAGGGAATTTGTAGGTAATAGGTAGATTCAAGGATGCTCTGATTGGCTATTGGTAGAAAGAGTTAAGCTCCGATTGAAGAATTTTGAAATCAGTAAAGGAAACCCCGAGTTAAGATAAGCAGGTAGGCTGAGGAAGCCCAGATTCCTATTACGTAGATGAAGCCTCACAGGTGGCAGCCTTTAGAGCAAAGAGTTGGTAAATGTCTGTCTCCTCTGGGAATCCTCAAGAAGAGGATTCTATGTAGATTTCCCCACAAGATAACTTTGCAGAGACATACATTATTTTTGATGTCCTTTATCTGTTATGTGATTTTATGCCAGAGTCATGCTGAGAAGTAAGCACTTATACGGGGTTAAGAAACACTCAGCTGATCAGACTTTATAACTTGTAGTGGATGACTCCCCAGGTCCCTTAGTTATAAATGCAGGCAAGAGAAAAAGTAGAGTTTAGTCCTGAGTCCCCATTTTGGTCCAAAATCATTCCATAGAATGCACGTGTAGGCCAATAAACAGAATTTGCCACTGTGCTAGGATGGTTCATTCCTAGAGCGATCGATTTTGTTTACCTGGTGAGGCTCATGAAGTTAGGCTCATTCCTAGAAATTTCTAGTTGGTGACAATAGTTTCAATGCAAGTAATGTTGGATCATGGGGAAGGACATAATTTGACATCATTTTATGACCAATTGTTTAAGAAATAAGAAAGTCAAGTATGGGTTTCAGTCTGGAAAAAACATCCTAGATTGGATTTATTTTGTGAGCTACCATGATCTGGGCATTTGAGTTTTATCCCTCTTCTTTTCCTATATCTGATATTGCATTTACAAAAGACATAGGACGATAACATAGCAATGTGTCAACAATTATGCAATGAAGTTTATGTATCTAAGAAAGTTGTAGATTTTGAGGGTAATAAACTATCTAGTCAGTCAAAAAACCCCTGCAGAACCGGGCTCGGTGGCTCAGCCTGTAATCCCGCGCCTTTGGGAGGCTGAGGTGAGTGGATTGCCTGAGCCCGCGGGTTCGAGACCCGCCTGGGCAGCGAGACCTCATCTCTACAATAAATCAAAAAATCAGCCGGGCGTGGTAGCGCATGCCTGTAATTCCAGCTTCTTGGAAGGCTGAGGCGGAAGGATCGCCGGAGCCCAGCAGGTCGAGGCTGCGGTGGCCGGGAGCGGCCACTGCACTCCAGTCTGGGCGACAGAGTGAGACTCCAACTCAAAAAAAAAAAACCCTGCATGCATCATCATATTCTTTAATTAGACTTAAAATGTGTTTGCCTTCCTTATTAAAGTTCATGTGAACTTTATGATAAGTCTTATTTGAGGATTGTAGGACCAACACTAACACAGAATCCAATGATTTAAGTTTTCTTCTGACCAATTTACTTCTATGGGTATAGCATTTTGAGGAAGGTATAAATCACATCTTAGAAACACCTGGTCCTAAATATCTCAATTGTCATGGGACTTGTTCATAGTTAACAAATCCATTTCCCCCACCAATTTTGGGTTGTACCATATACTGGTATTTGGGAGAGAAAAAAAAGGTTTTGGTACAGAAGTCATATAATTTTACAGTGTCATTTTGTTGTCCTTCCCATCAAAAATGACCCTTTAGCAAGTACCAAATTGTATACCCCATGAAGGTGGATATTAAGGGTCAAATTTGAGAGAAATGGTTTGAGGATACAGTCATGATCCTTTTTTGTTTCTACAATCTGAGAGTATAACCATATGGTTTTATTAACTAAAATAGCCTACTACTTCCCATGGGGAGTATTCTCACATTATTTACAATAGTCCCAATGCCTAAAACTATGACCTTTTTTAAAAAAAAATCTATCTGCGTTACTTGTAACTTGGATTAAATGTACTCAGATGCTCAGGAAGCTTTGTAATTAGGCATCTTGATATTCTCTGGATAATTTATTTTTAATTATATGGGAAACAGGAAATTATTTATGATTAGGATAGATGGGGAGTGTCCACATAATGGCCCAGGGGGCATGTGTGAGCCCATCCTTGATTTAGAGGATCTGAACTAATTCCATCTCTTAAAATCAGTCCTAATCTCACACACTAACCTCTTCCATGATGGTCCCTGGACCTAGAAGGAAGGTGTATTGACAATAAAAATAGATAAGACTCAGTGGAATTCTAAATAGTCTTACATTTTGATATATCAGCTATAGAGAGAAGGATAATATTTGTTGTTTTACACAATTTTGTAAGCTAATAAGTGGCTAAAAAGAAAAGCCTAAAGCACTCATGTACAAAAATTAGCAATATTTTAAAATAAGAGAACATAATCCCCACTTAGTTCTGACAATGACAGGAAAAAGAAGTCCACAGGGTGTTAAACATTCAATTGTCTAGTATTAAGGCATAGAACAGATTGTATTAGTATAGATAAATGCAAAATTATATGAAGAACTAAAAGCTGCAAAGGAGTCTACAATCTTGCAGTGATTAATTATTACAGTTGTATAAGCCCCCAGCATTTGATATTGAGAATGTTTGTTAAAGATGTGAAATGACGCACAACATTTGATTAAAACACAATCACAGGTCATTTTGTAACAGTTACTCATTTAACCAGAGTTATAATTAAAAGTCTTTAAAAGGAATATAGGAAATCACTTGGATGCAAAAATCTTAAACTTTTTAAAATTTAGTTTTCCTAATAATCACAAATGTTATAAGAATAATACAGGAATTAACTTGGTAAAACATAACATCTTTGTTTCTTAGTCAACTTACCAAAAATGTGAAGAAAATTTTTCTGTAGTTTGATTATTTTTCCTTATGGAAAGCGCTTTGAATAACCTGAAAGTCAACCTGTTGAAAAAAGAACTTGTATTAATTAGAAAGTGTCCAAAGTTATGAGTGAGCACTATATTATAGAGGCATAAAAATGACAATTTTCCCTGTATCTTTGGATGTTAATTCCAAAAACGCTCATGTGTATACTACAAACAAATCTGTTTGCTTTTTCGTCAACGCATCTGTCTTTTGTGTGTTGATTTCTCAATGAATTTTAAGAGCGACCCTGGCCCTTACCCATTAAGAAAAGCCAAGAGTACAGAATTGTATTATGTCAGAGGAAACTTTAAAGATAAATCTTTACAGCATGAGGCAATAACAACATATTTAGTCCTGGAGAAAAATTACAGGAGTCAATAAACAGCTGAAAGAGAGAGCTAACATCTCAGGCCTTCTCAAAGGAAAAAAAAAAAAAAAGGCGGAGAGCAGCAGAATTCTAAGATACCTGAGAATTTTTAAAAGAAACAGATCATAGAATTAAAAATTTTAAATTTCTTACAATTCTTTTAAGAGCAAATCAATACTTTAAGAAAGCTTTGTTGTTCTAACCATATTTTTGGGTTTTATAATTAGTTTGTTTTTAATGTCAAAGCTCAAACTCTAGAAAACTATTATAAATATTTTTAAAATTATAGTCAACTAAATCATATAATTTACTATAACTTTAAGATTTAAAATTTTATATTTATATATTACACTTTTATTCCAGTACATTTACCTAATTTATTTATTTACTCGTGTTGATTTCAAAATAGTTTACCCAGATTACTGAGATATTAGGAAAAAACTAGTTATCATAACATTATTTCTATGATAACCATTTTTATATGTGAGTATCAGATATTCACATAAGAATCTTCTGACTAAATTTATAGGTATAGATACATAATATTTATTTATTTTGATAATTCATAATTTAGCCATTTTTATTAACCAATAATATTGAATTAAGCTTAATTGTCAAATAAGTTTATAGTTTATAAGTTTTGTGCCAAATTTTGACATTTTATGATTTTTGGTAAAATATCTTCAATTAAAACAACTTTAAAACATCTAAACTAGACATAAACCCTTCCCTTCAATAAAAACTACATCCCATGCTTTCATATAGACTTTTACCCAAACACATCTCACTTCCCTTATACACTTTGTATGTAAAAATTGTTTCTCTTATATTTAGTGGTTTCAATTACAAACACTACTTACAATGTTAACTCTCAGTAATTCTTATTTTAAGTGAAAAATCTAAGCAATTTAAATTCTGTACCAGATGCATAATTTAGGACAAAGAAAAATGCTTGAGGTTAGGCCTTGTTATAACTTTATGGCTCAAAAAGACACTGGTTTGTAGACAATTTAAGCAAATAGAAAGAGTATTACAGAAGCAAAGTTTTGTATCTGTAAACATCTAGTAGAAATATGGGAACAATTGACTCAGACAAAATGTCTAAATTAAATTCTGAATAAATGTCTATGTTATTTTACCAATAATTTCAAAACTATCTTTATTAAAGATGACTAAAATCATGTAAACTAAAAGACATTTGAGTTAAAGTTCATATTTTACTGATAAAATATTATAAGCACTTACTTTTTCTTTAAGCCGTTTCTATATTTTGGTAGGGCAACATTTACATATAAATGACACAGACATACAGACACACAGATTTGACAGATTTGTAAGGTTCTTCATTTGGTTTTTAACATTCCTTTTTCCCACTTTAGACACTCATCTTTTAAAATTACCTGTTTATTTGCCCTAGGCAATTCAAATTTATATTTCTAAAAATATAATTCTTAGGTGAAAGAAGATAATTTATATTTTAAAATCATAGAGTTAAGATGTCAGACCTAAATATTATACCATCACTTGCTTAAACTAAGAAAAAAAATTGTGTAAGCAAATGTTCAGTAAATATGGCTAGGAAAAGCACTTTAAATAAAGGCAAGACTAATGAATTTAATACAGTGCACAGCAGGGCAGAGCTTTAGACCTGAGAAGAATATGTCTGCTTACAATTCTTGGGGTTCCACAAGGAAAAATAAGGGTTCTTCCCAAAGGTTCCTTGCTTTTCTGTTTCACTTAAGGAATTCTTTATTGTTAGAAATAATATTAGGTCCTCTCATGTGGGCATTAAGGGTGGCAAGAGGAAGGAGGAACAGAGAGAAGCAATGAGGAAACAAAATTTAGTCAATTTAAAAAAAAATCCCAATGTAGGTTTCAAAGAGAAAAAGCACAAAGGTCTCATATATATATGAGACCTTTATGCTTTATGTATACATAAAAAAATATTTATACCTTTATATTTGTTTTTAATGAAACTGACTTTTAACCAGAGTGCTAAAAAAATTTTTTTTTTCATTTTCGGTGGTGCACTAAGTTCTAATCACAACTCAATCCATAAGGCCTCTTTAAAACCCCAGTGAAAACTTTTCATGTTATTACCATATAAGCAAGGACTGTTTCTGGACTGGGTAAATAGGAGGTAGTCCTCTATGATCCCCAATAATTCAATCTCAGAAACAGACTTAAGATAGCAAAAAACAAATACCCCAATACGGATGGGGCACTTTAAGACAAAACTCCCTCAATAGCTTGACACATTTGGAACAAAGAGTGTGCTGCTTATAATCTTATTTGTTTTGGACACTCAGTCTCTTCAGACTGGCCACCTAATGTAAATCTGAAAATTTGCACTCTCTGAAAGGCAGAGATCAAGAGAGTATTCCCTAATGATCACAAAGTCAAACTCTCAAGGATGTAAAGATGAGACAAGGAGGAAATCTTATCTGGTTTTAGTTTCAGAGACTCACACCAGAGTTTGTCTTAACAGACTCCAGCCTTAGCTGAACACCTTAGCAATTAATCTTAATCTCAGAATAGCAAAACTAAACAGTCTCCAGGGCTGACTTCTGAGTGTTAGACATACAGGGCTCTAAGTCCATGTTTTGCCTTGTTGAAAGGGTGAAATGCGCTGGGCTCGGTGGCTCAGCCTGTAATCCTGCGCTTTGGGAGGCCGAGGTGAGTGAATTGCCTGAGCCTGCGGGTTTGAGACCCGCCTGGGCAACTTGGCGAGACCTCATCTCTACAATAAATAAAAAATGAGCCAGGCGCAGTAGCGCGCGCCTGTAGTTCCAGCTACTCAGAAGGCTAAGGCAGAAGGATCACTGGAGCCCAGTAGGTAGAGGCTGCGGTGGCCGAGAGCGGCCACTGCACTCCAGTCTGGGCCACAGAGTGAGACTCCAACTCGGAAAAGAAGAGGGAAAAAAAAAGAAGAAGAAAGGGTGAAATGCAAAAAAAAATGGAGTCATATTTGCTAAAGTGCAGCCATTTTACCACTGCTTAGCTCTCTCATGCTTTCTTAGTGAATTACCCAGCTTGTCCTCTAATCATTAGCCAAGGAACTGGTTTCCCAGAGATAGCTTTTGATAATTGTCTTACAACTCCTCCCAAGTTTTCCCTATCTATACTAATTACTTTTCTATTCTAAGTATTTGTCTTCCAGTCATAAAGGACCAAAGTAACCTAATATATTGTAATCTGCCCTTGGTAACCTACCTGGCACACATGACCCCCACCCCTATCACTATGGCCACAGTTGCTAAGCTTACCTACCCCCTCTGAGATGATGTAAAACAGATCACCACCCAACCACCTTTGCAATCTACCCCCACCAGAGGAAAGTCTTAAAAAGCATACAAAGTTCAAGCAGCTGCTGCCATACTTCTCTTTAAGGTCTGGCACACTCCCCAATCTGGGGGAGGTAGATCTCTCTCTCTTCAATCCCTTTTCTAAATAAACTATATTTTCTAATTTAATTTCTGTGCAATTCTTTGCTTGCTTCCTGATACCAACCTATCAAACCCTGACAGATTAACACAGAAAGACAAAGGCAAAAGAAAACAGCAATGACAAGCTATTTCTGAGAGGAAAGGGGCTAAACAGTATGAATCTTTATGTCACAAAGTACCAAAAGCACACCAGAATCATTACAACCCAAGATTTGTCACAAAAATCCTTTTTCCCCCATTAACACCTTAAGACAAAACAGTATTTTTTTGTTTGTTGTTTTTTACCCTTTTACTGGAGTGCACGGGGCAGGGGGGCGGGGGTCAGGAGCATGTCTGACAAGAAATTCTTAACTGCTTGCCAGCAAAACAGGCCCTTTGGTGCTTCTCACCATGGCTTGTAGAAATACATATTCAAATAAATAAAAGTACTGTATGTTTTACTTTGGAACTCTGGCCATCAGTTAGCAATGCAAACTTGCCAGTTTATAAAAATAAATAAATGAATAAATAATTACATTAAAAGGATTGAATCTGAACAGTGGGTTTTATCTCTACTCCAATAGGAAATTGGCAACATATTTAAAACACACAAAAGAAAAATAGAGCTACAGAGCTCTTATGAAACACTATATTTATACTCTGTAGGCCAATCTTTGAGCTCAGAATTTTTCTTGGTGTAATTTACCCATCAGTTTAAAAATGTGCATAAGAGCAAACCATAATATGCAACTAGCTGGAGTAACAAAAAACCTGGTTTGCCCTCGAGCTTTTCCATTTACAAAAAAAACTTACACATAGAGAAGTACCATAAGACCAACAAGGCCATTCAGAAAGAGTCATTCCCCTTGTCGTCTCTCTTTCTTAAAGAATTTGTTTACCATACAATTTTCTTTTTTTTTCTTTAAGGGAGTAGATGAACTGTTGTGGGCCTGAGAAGTTTGATCTCTCAGTCAGATACACAGGTGAGTCAATTGACATTAGTTTTAGGAGAAAAGGCAATAGGGAAGACCCTGTAGAATACACTTTTGAATTTAAAATTAGGATCCACAAACAATTTCCTAGGAAAGCATCAACTCAGAATACAGCAAAAGACTATAAACTAAGTGGTAGATCTGAGGTCTCAGAAGGACTTAGCAATTAATCTTAAAATTTAGGGTGTTCAGTGGGCCCAGGTTGGAACATTAGTTTCACGTTCAGCAACTTCTTAGGGGGTCTTGACTCTTCTCTGAGTACATGCATTGGGTGTCAATTAATATTGACAAAAAATGCCAAACTCTTTAAAATGTTTTAAAAGGTTTATTCTGAGACAAATGTAAGTGACCTAGGTCTGTGGTACAGTCCCAAGAGATCATGAGAATGAATGCCCAAAATGATTGGATTACAGCTTGGTCTTATGCATCTTTAGAGAGACAGAAGTTACAGGCAAAACATAAATCAATACATTGATAGGCCCCGGGAATTCAGGACACCTCCAAGAGGTAGCTTGCAGGTCATAGGTGGGTTCAAAGATGTTCTAATTGGTAATTGGTGAAATCTCTGCCTGAGGAACTTTGAAATCAGTAAAGAGAAGTCTGAGATGAGAGGGAAGGTTGAGGAGCCAAGGTTCTTGATATGTTGATGAAACCTCATAGGTGGCAACTCTTAGAACAGATGACAAATGTCTGTCTCCTCTAGGAGGGGATTCTATACAAATGCAAATTTCCCCAAGAGATGTCTTTGCAGTGTCATAAACTATTTTTATGTCCTTTTTAATCTGTTATGTGATGTTATATCAGAGTCAGACTGGAAGCTGCATTATGTAGTGCTAGTAAAAACCCATCTGATGTGACTTTATGGTTTATATTGTATGACTCTTCAGGTTCCTTAGTTCGAAATCTGGGGAAAAGAAAAATAAGTTTAGAGTTTAGTCCTCAATCGCCACTGTTGGCCAAAACTCATTCCATGAAATGCATATGTAGGCCAACAAACAGCAGATGTTCCCTTGGTTCTAGGGAAGCTCAAACCTAGGGTTACCTATTTTGTTTACCTGGTGAAGTCCCTTAAGGCTAGAAAGGCTCATTCTTAGAATTTTCTATTTGGTGACAATAGTTTTAATATTAGAAATGGAGAAAGGACATGGTTTAAGTTTGTCATAGGCAATTGTCATTACTTTGAGGGATAATCTTTCAAAGTCTAGCTGGTTTAGCGTTTTTACATGAAGGAATATTTATTTTATCAAACACTTTTTCTATCTATTGAGATAATCATGAAGTCTTGGGTTTAATGTCACTTATGTGGTGGATTTCATTTATTGGCTTGTATACATTGAACCATCCTTGCATCTCAGGAATAAAGCCTACTTGGTCAATATCCTTGTGATGTGCTGTTGTATGCAGTTTGCTAGTATTTTGTTGAGAAATTTTGCATTCATATTTATCAGGGATATTGGCCTATAGTTTTCTTTGTTGGATCTTTACCATTTTTTGGTATCAAGATGATATTAAGTTCATAGAATGAGTTAGGAAGGAGTTTTAACTCATTCTTAGAATACTTCCAGTAGCATTGGTATCAATTAAATTGTAGATAGGTTTTAATTTTTTCCTTTGAGTCAATTTTGTGAATGGTTATTGGTTTATTAGGGTTTTAATTTCTTCTTGTTCTAATTTTGTGAGATTGTGTTCCCAGAAATTTATCCATTTCCTCTAGATTTTCTAGTTTACATGCATACAGATGTTTATATCAATCTCTGATAATTTTATATCTCTTCAAAATTGTAATGTTATCCTTTTCAATTTTTTGCTATATTCATTTAGATTTTTCCTCTCTTTCTCTTTTCTTTCTTTTTGGTAATTTGGCCAGGTGTCTGTCAGTCTTTTATCCTTTCAAACAACCAGTTTTTGACTCATTGATCTTTTGTATGTTTTGGGGTGCTCACAATCATTTAGTCTTGCCCTGATTTTGGTTATCTCTTTTTTTCTTTTCTTTTTTAAAAGAGACTAGAGGTAAATAAAAGGGGGGCAAAGGCCTTTTGAAAATCAAGCAATTCACAGGAGAACAGATCCAAATGGTAAACATTTGAGAAGATACTGACAAATAGTTAAGAAAATAAAAGTAATATAACAATGAGCAGATGGTATACCTACTTTTAGTTCTTTGAGTAATCTCCATACCACTTTCCATAGAGGTTGTACTAATTTATAATCCCATCAACAGTATATAAGTGTTCCCTTTTCTCTGTATCCATGCCAGCATCTATTTTTTTTTGATGTTTCAGTAATGACCGTTCTGAATAGTGTAAGGTAACATCTCATTGTTATTTTACATTTCCCTGATGATGAATGATGTTGAACATTTTTTCATACATTTGTTGACTATTGGTATATCTTTTTAAAAATTTTTAATTTCAAAGATGTGGTGTATAGTTCAGGGTTAAGTATACAAATGTTCATTATGTAGGTACCCATGTTGATGAGGTGTTCCCCCCATACCCCTGGCAGACTCCCACTCCTGCCAATTCCCACCACTCCCTGGGCAATTTCCCACTACTGACAATTTTTTAAAATAGTATTATGATAATTTTCAAGGTTCACTTATGTGTGAGAACAAGTGATACTCAGTTCTTTGTTTCTGTGATAAATCACTCAGTATTGTAGACTCTAAGCCCATACAAGGTGCTGTGAAGTTCATAATTTTGTCCTTCTTTATGACTGCATAATATTACAACGTGAATATGTACCATTTTTTAAAATCCAGTCCTCTGTTAATGGGCAGCATTGTTGGTTCCATGTTTTTGCTATTGTGAACAATGCTACAATAAATGTGTGTGCAGGTATTTTTTTGCATAGAGTGATTTGAGTTCCGCTAGATATGTTTCTAGTAGGGGCATGGCAGGGTTGTATGGAAGGCCAATTTTTAGACATTTTAGGAATTGCCAAACTGTTTTCTACAGATGTTGTACTAGTTTGCACTCCCACCAACAGTGCAGAAGTGTTCCTTTTGCCCTGCATCCTCTCCAGCATCTGTTGTTTTTTGAGGTATTGATGATGACTAGAGTTAGGTGGTATCTCAGTGTGGTTTGAAATTGCATTTCTTTGATGACTAGTGAGGCTGAGCACTTTTTCATGTATCTGTTGGCTACTCATGTCTTCTTTTGAGAAGTGCCTATTCATATCTTTTGCCCACTTTGTAATGGGGCTGTTTGTTTTTTTCTTCTTGGCATGTTTGAGTTCCGTGTAAAGCCTACATGTTAGACCTTTGTCAGATATACAGTTGGCAAATATTTTTTCCCATTCTGTGGGTTGTCTCCCTGCTCTCTTGATGGTTTTTTTGGCTTTGCAGTAGCTTGTCAGTTTGATGAGGTTCCACTTGTCTTATCTGTTATGGCATGGGTGCTTAGGATTTTGTTGAAGAATTGGTTGCCAGTTCCAATTTCCATAAGGGTTTCTCCTGCATTTTCTAAGGTTGCTATAGTTTGAGGTTTTACATTTAGGTCTTTGATTCATTTAGAGTTTATTTTTGTGTATGGTGATAAGTAGGTGTCTTGTTTTAATCTTCTGCATGTGGTCAGTCAGTTTTCCCAGCACCATTTACTGTATAGGTTCTCCTCTCCCCAGTGGAGGGTGGTGGAGGCTTTGTCAAAGATGAGTAGGTTGAGAAATTGAGGTTTTGCTTCTGGAATTTCTATCCTGTTCTATTGGTCTTTATGCCTGTTCTTGTGCCAATACCAGGTTATTTTGATTATTGAAGATTTATAATAAAGTTTAAAATCTGGGAGTGTGATACCTCCCACTTTTTTTTTTTTGCTGAGGATTGTTTTGGCTATTTGTGGTTGTTTATGCTTCTGTATGAATTCTTATATTGTCGTTTCCTGGTCTGAGAAGAATACTGCTGGTAATTTAACAGATATTGTGTTAAATCTGTAGATTGCCTTGGGTAGAATGGACATCTTAACAGTGTTGATTCTTTCAATAAATGAGCATAAAATATTTTTCCACTTGTTTGTGTCATCTTTGATTTCTTTGAGCAGTATATTATAGCTTTTGTTGTAAAGATCTTTCACGTCTCTGTTTAGGAAGATGCCAAGGTATTTCAATATTTTTTGTGGCTATTGTGAATGGGATTGTGTTTTTTATTTGGGTTTCTGTTTGTTTATTTTTGGTGTACAGAAATGCGACTGTTTTTTGCACATTTATTTTATATCCTGAGACTTTGCCAAAGTACTTTATCAGTACAAGAAGGTTTTTGACCGATTCTCTTGGTTTTTGAGATATAGAATCATGTCATCTGCAAAGAGGGATAACATAACTTCAACTTTTCCTATTTGGATACCCCTGATCTTCTTTTGTCTGCTCTAGTTGGGACTTCCAGTACTATGTTGAACAGGAGGGGTGAGAGTGGGCATCCTTGTCTTGTTCCAGTTTTCAGAGGAAATAGTTCCAATTTTGACCTGTTTAGCAGTATTTTGGCTGTGGGTATCTTGTAGATAGCTCTTACTAATTTGAGATATCTTCAAATATCTTCTTTTGAGAGATGTCTGTTCATGTCATTTGCCCACTTTTTATTGGGGTTATTTGCTTTTTTCTTGCTGTTTTATTTGAGTTCTTTGTAAATTCTTGATATTAGTCCTTTGTCAGATGCATACTTTGTAAATAAAGAGTAAATAGGCAACCATGATTATTTATTTTGCTTTGCAGAAGCTTTTTATTTTAATTATGTCCCATGTATTTATATTTGTTTTAATTGCATTTGTTTTTAGGGTTTTAGACATAAATTCTTTGCCTAGGCTAATGTTCATAAAAGTTTTTCCTAGGTAGTTTTTCTAGGATTTTTATGATTTTAAGTCTGACATTTAAGTCCTTAATCCATTTTGAGTTAATTTATATATATGGGGAGAGAAAAAGATCATTTCATTTTTCTGCATGTAGCTATCCAATTTTCCCAGCACCATTTGTTGAATAGGATGTCCTTTCCCCAGTATATGTTTTTGTCTGCTTTTTCAAAGATCAGTTGGTGGTAGGTATCTGGGATTATTTCTGTATTCTCTATTCTGTTACATTAGTCGATGTGTCTGCTCTCATAGCAGTATCATGTTGTTTTGGTAACTACATGCTTGTGGTATAATTTGATGTCAGATAATGTGATGCCTCCAGTTTTGTTCTTTTTGCTTAGGATTGCTTTGGTTATTCTGGCCCTTTTTTGGTTCCATATGAATTTTAGGATTTCTTTTTAGTTCTGTGAAAAATGATGTTGGTAGTTTGATAAGAATTGTGTTGAATCTGTAGATTATTGTGGGTAATATGGTCATTTAAATAATGTTAATTCTTTTGATCTATGAACATGGAATGTTTTGCCATATGTTTGTGTCCTCCTACAATTTCTTTCATCAGAAATTTCTATTTTTAAAAATTTATTGAGATCTGATTTGTAGGCTATCATATGGTCTATCTTGGAGAATGTTCCATGTGCTGACAAAAAAAAAAAAAAGTGTATTCTGTAGATATGGAATAAATTGTTCTGTATATGTTTGTTTCATTTTCTCTAGAGTCATGTTTAACTTCAATGTTTCTTTGTTGACTTTCTGCCTTGATGATCTGTCTATTGCTGACAATGGAGTGTTGAAGTCTCTCAGTATTATTGTATTGCTGACTATCTCCTTTTTTAGGTCTGGTAAAATTTGTTTTATAAAGCTGGGGGCTCTGGTGTTAGGTGTATATATATTTAAAATTGTTATATCTTCTCATTGGATTGATCACATTATCATTATATAATAGCCATCTTTTTTTTTTTTTTACTGTGTTAATTTAAAGTCTATTTTATCTGATATGAGAATGGCTACTCCTGCTCATTTTTGGTTTTCATTTGTGTCGAATATTTTCCCCCACCTGTTTAACTTGAATCTATAGGAGTCATTGTGAGTCATGTGGGTCTCTTGAAGGCAGAAGATATTTGGGTTGTGTATTCTTATCCATTCTGCCAGTCTGTATCTTTTTAATGGGATATTGAGACCATTTACATTCAGAGTTAATAATGATATTTAAGGTTCCATTCTACTCATCATACTGGTTGTTATCTGGTGACTTTGTTCATTCATTGTCTCTATTGTGTTGATGTTCATAAAGTCTGTGTACTTTATCTTATTTCCAGCATTTTTCTACTTGTGTATTTTGATCTTTGTTTCAGTATTTTGGACTCCTTTGAATATTTCTTGTAGAGTTGGTCTAGTGTTTGCTTGTCTGCAAAGGATTTTATTTCTCCTTCATTTATAAAATTTAGTTTTGTGAGAAACAAAATCTTTGGTTGCCAGTTATTCTGTTTAAGGATATTGAACATGGAACCCCAATTCCTTCTGGCTTATAGTGTTTCTTCTGAGCAGCCTGCTATTAGTCTGATAGGTTAACCTTTGTGAGTTATTTGATGCTTTTGTCTCACTTCTCTTAAAATTATTTACTTCACATTAATATTGCATAGCTGTATGATTACATACCTTGGGAATGACTTTTTTGCAATGAATTTTGTTGGGATTCTTTGGGCTTTTTGTATCTGAATGTTTTGATCTCTGGCAAGCCCTCCATTATTCCTTCAAATAGGTTTTCCAAGTCTGTTGCTTTCTCTTTTTTTTCAGGACTACTTATGATTCTTAGGTTTTGATGTTCTAACTAATCCTGTATTTCTTGGACATATTCTTTTAATCTCTTGTTCTCTTTTCTTTCTTGTTGTCTGACTGAGTTGATTTAAAAGTCTTGCTTCAAGTTCTGAGATTCTGTCCTTTGCTTGTTCTAGGTACTGTTAAAACGTTCCACTTCATTTTGTACTTCCTTAAATGCTTCTTTCATTTCCAGAATTTCAGCTTGTTTGATGTTGTTTTTATTGTTTTTAAGATGTCTATCATTTTGGGAAATTTGTCATCTTTGTTCTGAATAGTTTTTAAAATTTCTTTATGTTGGTTTTCAGTTTTCTCCTGAAGTTTCATGACCAATTTTATCATCAAGGTTTTGAATTGTCCGTTGGGAATTTCAATATTTTCATTTTTTGAGTTCATTGTTGAAGAGTTGTTATGGTCTTTGGGGGGTGTTGGAGAACTGTGTTTTTTCATATTGTCATAATTATTTTTCAGGTTCCTTCTCATTTAGGTAGACAATGTCTTCTTATTTATGGTTGACATTAGGCTAATGTAGGCACTGTAGAGTTCCTTTGGTTATGTATAGCCTTGATGTAGTAAATCTCTCAATTGCCAGATGTGACAGCTCTGTGCTGTGTACATGCACAGGCTCACAGTGTCTTAATTGGCTGGCATAACTTGGAAAGGGTGTTAACTGGTATTTGGGATGAGGTCTCCTCCACAGTTGAGGTGTTATACCCAATGTAGTAGGCTGTACTGTTGACATCTGGTCAGGAGTTGGCTCTTGTGGGAGAAAGCTGGCTATGATGGTGACTATAGGGTTTCTTCTTGGAGGATGTTTCTCCAAGGAAGTACCCTATCAGTCTAGACTGAGTGTGGGGTTCTATGGATTTCCCAAGTTTTTTTTCTGTTTTGAGCCTTTTGGGTTCATGCAGTGGAAAGGAGATGGAGCACATTGCAAATGTACACTCTTAGCTGTCCCTCTGAGAATTAGGAGGGAGTCCTAGGTTACTGAGGTAATGCTGCTCTGGTTATTTCTTTTCTTTTGCTAGGCTTGGGTTTTGTTTTGTTTTTGCTTTTCCAGTTCCCTTAGGTGCAATATTCATTTTTTCCCCCAGATTAATCTATTTTTTTAATGTGAGTGTGTAATGTTATAAGTTCCCCTTTCATCATCACTTTACTGGAATCCCAGAAGTTTTGTTATTTTGTGTCTTTATTTTCATTTGTTTGTAAGAATCTTTTTATTGCTTCCTTCATTTCATTGTTTACTCCAAAATTGTTTAGGAACATGTATTTTTGTGTTTTTGAGGATCCCTCTCGGTGTATCTATTTTTATTCCATGGTGGTCTGAGAAGATACTGGGTATGATTTTGACTTTTTGGAATTTATTCAATGTTGATTTTTGACCAAGTATGTGGTCAGTCTTAGAGTATGTTCCATGTATTGTTGAGAAAAAATATATTTTCTGTGGTTGTTTGGTGGAGTGTTCTACAGAAGTTTGTTAGATATAAGTGGTTAAGTTCAAATTTAAATCCAGGATTTCATTATAAGTTTTTCACCTTGATGATCTGCCTAAAGATGTTAGCAGGGTGTTGAAGTCCCAACTATTATTTTGTGGCTGACTATGTCCTCTCTTAGGTTAGTAGCAATTGTCTTATAATTCTGGGTTCTCCTATGTTCTGGGTGAATATATGCTAAAAATCAATATTTCTTGTTGTTGAATTGAGTCTTGTATCACAATGTGAGTTACTTATATAGTCTTTTTAAAGATTTTTAATTGTTTAACTTCTGTTTTATCTGACATAAGAAAAACAACCCTGTTCTTTTTTTTGTTTTTCTTTTGTGTGGAAAATCTTTCTCCATGCCTTTATCTTGATCCTAACTGTGCCATTTGAAGTAAGATATATTTCCTGTAGACTGAAGAAGGTTGGATTATGTTTCTTTTTAATCCAAATTGCTACAGTGTGCCTTTTAAGTGGCATGTTTAGGAAGTTAATGTTAAAATTAGCTATTGATATGTGAGGGTTTGCTTCTGTTATATTGTTGTTAAGAATTTCTGTTATTAGCTTTGTGGTTGATTTGTATGGTCTGTGAGCTATATGCGTACATGTACTTTTGTGTTAGGTAATATTGTTTTTTCATTTCCATGTTTAGAAATCCCTTAAGCATCTCTTGTAGGGCTATCCTGGACGTGACAAATCCCCTTAGTACTTGCTTGATTGGGAAGTACTTTATTTCTCCTTTGCTCATGAAGTTTAGTTTGACAGAGTAAGAAATTCTTGGCTGGTATTGCTATTCTTTAAGAATGCTAAAAATGGGCCACAATCTCTTCTGGCTTGTAAGTATCTGCTGAGAGGTCTGCTATTGTTCTGTTGTGTCTCTCTTGGTAAGTAGCCTGTCCTTCTTTCTAGCTGCCTTTAAGGTTTTTTTTTTTTTTAATTAGTGTTGGCCTTGACTATGTGCCTTAAGGATGATTGTCTCATGTAGTACTTCAGAAAAGTTCTCTGAATTTCTTTGATCATCTCTTCTTATGTCTGTGTGATGGCCTCTCTAGCAAGATAGGAGAAACTTTCTTGGATAATGTCTTGTAAAGCTTGCTCTAGGTTCTCATTTTCCCCTTTTCTCTCAGAAATGCCAATCAAATGTGGATTTGGTCTCTGCCTAATCTCATACTTCTTGAAGGCTTTGATTTTCATAATTCTTTTTTCTTTATTCTTGTTTAACTGGGTTGATTCAAATGCCATGTCTTCAAATCTGAAATTCTTTTGTCTCTCTGATGAAGTCTGCTATAAGGGCTTGTGATCGTGTTTTAAAATTTTTGAAACAAATATTTCTTCATTTCCAGAAGTTCAGTTTGGTTTTTTCTTAGCATAGCCATGTCAGCATTCAATTCTTGGACTGTTTTCATGGCCTGTTTGATTTGGCCATCCAATTTTCTTGGATTTTGTTATGTTTTTTAACCATTCATATTGTGAATTCTACATTTGTCATAAAGGATAATTTATTCTGGTTATGATCCATTGCTCAGGAGCTAGTGGAATCCTTTGTAGGTGGTAAAACACTTTGATTTTTGAGATTGTCAGTGTTCTTGTGCCAGTTCTTTCTCATCTGTGAGAACAGACTTCTCCCTTTTTATTTTATTTTAGTTTTTAGTTTTTGGATGTTGCTATCATGGATTTGGGCTTTGTAATCTTTTTTTTTTTTTTTTGAGTTGGAGTCTCACTCTGTTGCCCAGACTGGAGTGCAGTGGCCGCTTCCGGCCACCGCAGCCTCGACCTGCTGGACTCCGGCGATCCTTCTGCCTCAGCCTTCCGAGTAGCCGGAATTACAGGCATGCGCTACCATGCCCAGCTGGTTTTTTTGATTTATTGTAGAAATGAGGTCTCGCTGCCCAGGCGGGTCTCGAACCCGCAGGCTCAGGCAATCCGCTCACCTCAGCCTCCCAAAGGCGCGGGATTACAGGCTGAGCCATTGAGCCCGGCTGGGCTTTGTAATCTTTTCTTCTTATTATTATTTTTTCCTTATGTATATGTCTCGGGGATATATTGTGTGTGATCTATTAGCTTTGATTAGTTAGATTCACTTTACAATCATAACATGAAAGTCAAGTGAGCCTTCCATATAGTCAAGATGTCATATAATAAATTTCTAGACCATTCATTCTACCACTTTTCACAATTTTTCTTCTCTTAAACGTCTATTTCTACTTTCAGTTGATTCTTTTGATTTTATTTTCACAGAGAAATCTAAAACAATCAGATTTTTATTTCACTCCACAACCCATTTTGATATCTATAACCTAGTATTTACTCCCATGTAATCTGAATTCCTACTTTTGTACCATAAATCCATACCCCACTCTGCATTTGGGCATTGCATCACAATTCATCTGGACTCCTCAAAAATTTTGCTTCAACAGTTATGTTCTATCTCCCATATATTCATGTTATAATATGCTGTCATTTATCTACCTTATAAAAATTTTTGTGGATCATAATTTTTCAAGTCAGCACCATTTTATTGTTTCACTTAGCAAAACTCAAGAGAGTTGTCTATATGTACGGTCTCAAACTGCTCTTCTTACATTGTCTTTCAAGCCACTTGAATATTTGCTTCTACAGTTTCTATAACACTGCTACATTGCTAAACCAATGCTCAATATTCAGGCCTCATTGTACTTGACCCATCAGCAGCATTTGACACAGTTGATCATTCTTCCACTATGTTTAATTTTCTTCATTTGGATTCAAGAATGACTTACTCTCTTTTTTTTCTCCTTTCTCACTGGTCATTCGATTAATTGTTCCTCCATTTTCCCATAGATTTTAAATTAAAGATTCAGGAATCAGGCTTTGATCATCTCTTCTTTAGCTACACCCCTGTCTTGGTAAATCGTTCTAATGGCCTTACATACAATCTATTTGCCACTGGCATATATATACTGCTAATGTCTCTACTTGGATTGCTAATAAACACTATAAACCCAACATGTTCAGTATTGAGCTAATCTTTTACTTCCAACAACATATACTTTACAGAAAGTCTTTTTTGTCTCATTTGATAGCAATTCTATCCTTCTGGTTGCTCAGGTCAAAAATCTCAGACTCATCCTTAATTCACATGTAATCCACCAGGAAATCCTTTGACTACCTTTAAAAATGGCTGAAGAATCTGTGACCATACCACACTGAATGTGCTTGATCTCATCTGATCTCAAAACCATCTGAAGAATCCAATAAATTATTGCAAACTATACCACCACCCTCTCAATATCTTTCTCTGTGTCTGTCTCTCTTTCTCCATCTCTCTCTCTTTCTCTCTCTCTCTCTCTCTCTCTCTCTCTCTCTCTCTCTCACACACACACACATACACACACACACACACACACACACACACACACACAACCACACACTCTCTCTATTCTCAATACTGTGGCCAAGAACAAATATATATTGAATTGTGCCATTCCTTTTAAAACAAACCTGTGAAAATGTTCCATTTTATTTTTTAAAAAAGACAAAGCATTGCAATGGTCTACATTTTCAGTATTACTTTGCTTCCACTACTCTTGTCCTTTCCTTCTCCTCTCCTTTCCCTCCTTCACAATGCTATTAGCCATACTGGTTTCTTTATTCTTTCTTATAACCTGATAGTTTTTACCCCAGGGCTTCAGCTCTTGCTATGCAGTGTACCTGGAATGCTTTTTACTTGTTAAGTAGTTTACTCACACTTTTAAGACTTTGCTTAAATTTCACCTTCACAAGTATGCTTACACACAGACTACCCTATGTATTAATATGATCAGCACCATCTCCTCAAATTAAGACTTTGGATCCCTCCTACTATGTTATACTTCTTTTTCTACAGTACTTTTCATATTCTAACACATTAAGTAACTCATTGAATGTTGAGTTCACTGTCATCTTCTGCTAAACCAGAAGCTCCCTTTGTTTTGCTCACTGATGTATCTTACACAACAGGAAGCAGCATCTGGACCATATTAGGTATTCCATATTTGTTGATTGAAGGTGATTAACCCAGGAATAAAACATTTAACCCCAAAATAATGTAAAAATACTTCTCATCATTTATTTATTTATTTGTTTATTTGGTGTCTCACTCTGTCAGCCTCTACCTCCTGGGCTCAGGTGATCCTTCCACTTCTGTCTCCCAAGTAGCTGAGACTACAGACAAGAAACTCCATACTTGGCTAATTTTCTGATTTTTTTATTTTTACTTTTTATAGAGATGAGATCTCCCTCTATTGTCCAGGCTGGTTTTGAACTTCTGGGTTCAAGCAATCTTCCTGCCTCGGTGTCTCAAAATGCTGTGATTACCTGAGCAAAGATTTTAAATAAGCATAATTATGATAAAATGTCATTTCATCATAAAAATTTGTATTTAATATCTTTGCCTCTACATGTATTCTCCCATTCATCTGTTTTACTGCATTTGTTTTGTCACATAGTTGCACAAGAGAGTCAAATGGCATATAACCTTAATGGTCATCTTTTAAAGACATAGCAAAAGGAGAGTATATTATATGACTTAATTATTTTTTTTCACCTTCCAAGGCTGCTAAAGACTTTTATACTCCTCAGCTAGAATCCACCTGATTTTGCTTCAGCAAGTATATTAGATGCCCATGACTACTGTAACAAATAACCACAAATTTGATGACTTAAAAAAAAATTATTCTTTCAAAGTTCTGGAAACCAGAGGTCCAGAATTAAGGTGCCACCAAGGCCATAATCCCTACAGAGACTCTAAAAAGTATTTTTCAGTGCTTCTTTCAGCTTCTGGTAGCTCCTAACATTTCTTAACCTGTGACAGCATTAGTCCCAATCTTTAACTTTTTCTTCACCTGGACTTCCTTTATGTAGGTGTCTGTGTCCCAAACGTCTCCTTTTTTGTCTCTTATAAAGACACCAGGTATTGGATTTAGGACTCACCTTAAGTCTAGGATGGTTTTACCTTTAGATACTTAAATAATTATATCAACAAAAATCCTGTTTCCAAATACAGTTATATTCTGAAGTTCTGAACAGATTTGTATTTTGAAAAACACATTTTACTAAGGTGTATACAATCCACATGCAATATCATTTATATTAAATTATCCCCCATTATTTGTGCCTTTTTAGTATTCTATCTTTTATTTCATTATCTTCCAATTGTTTTTGTTTGTGTTTTTTGTTTTGTCTTGCTTTGTTTTTTAATAAAATGTATTAAACACACAACTTACAACCCTGCATTAAAATAGTCCCCAAAGTTATGAAAATAATGACAAATCAGTGTTTTTGCTTTTGGTAATTGAAAGTCAGGTAATTCTTTCTCAAATGTTCTATTGCACAGAGATAAGAGATCAGGGTGAGAAAACATACAATTACAGGGAGAGTATTAGGAGAAACTCTGTTTAAGTCACCTTGAACCACAATGTCATGTACTGTTGGACACCGATTTTGCAACCTCATGGGCCCACAAGTTAAGCAATAGTAGAGTCCTTCCTCCTATCTTGACCAATGACAGGACTATTTTCTATACTCTGTGGAAGTCTATGTAATTGCTTAAACAAATGCTGTCGCCCTGATGGCATGGCTGTAGCTAAGTGACAAACAGAAACCTCCCATGGACTGAACCAATAGCAGATCATGTCAGAGAACTGGAATAAGAATCTCAACAGCAGATTTCCAAAAGTTTTTCATTTTCAAAAGACTGAACATACCAGCTAAGTATAGACATTTTTGAAATATAAATAAGGATATATGCATAGCACATTTAATAAATATTTATTAATGATGATATCACAGATACTTAAAATTTTCCTATGTGTTTTACTTCAGTGTGTATTATTATTTTAAATAAAGGTCCTTGCTATATTTAAAGATATAAGAATAAGCAGCATGCCATTCAATCAGTATATGCAAATAAAAATCAGAAGAATTAGATAACAAGTTTAATAACTTGTTAGCTGTAGTTATATAATATGAAATAGAATAAAGTAACAGGAAGTTTATTTTTTTGACCTAAAAAGTTTAGAAGTTTGGTTTCTAGTATATCAGATAAAAAAGCATAAAATAAATATACCATAAGTAAATTGTTGAGTTATTTGAAAGGAACATTCAGAAGTTAGTATTCCTATACTTTGCCTTATGTCTCTCTTCATAAACACTCAAATGATTGAGAACTAAAATTAGCATACAACTGGTTCTGTGGCTCAGTCTGTAATCCCAGCACTTTGGGAGGCTGAGGTGAGTGGATTGCCTGAGCCTGCGGGTTCGAGACCTCCCTGAGCAACCTGGCTAGCTCTCATCTCTACAACAAAATGAAAATTAGTCAGGCGTGGTAACGCGCGCTTGTAATTCCAGCTACTTGGAAGGCTGAGGCAGAAGGATCTCCGGAGTTCAGCGGCCACTGCATTCTAGTCTGGGTGACAGAATGAGATTACAACTCAAAATAAATAAATAAATTAATTAAATTAAATGAGAATGAACACTATCTCCTTTTTCATAGCGAAGTATGTTAGTGCTTTACATTGGTAAACCTGAAACTAAAGTATTACAAGTTTGAATTATCAAATTATCCATTTTTTTCTAAAACATATCTTAAGTTACTTTCAATAGATAATTGTGAAAATGGAGATAGCAGTAAGTACAGTAAATTTATTTTAATTAGTCCTCTAGAAAAGGTGCCAATTTAAGGAATTTTTAATTTAATTTAATTTTTTTATCAATATTTTTATTATGATATTGTGGGGTACAGTTAAGGATTAGGTATACAAATATGCTTCGTTTGGGCACCCTTGTTGATAAGAGGTGTCTCCTTGTCCCCAGACAGACATTTACTACCATTATTCCCATCTCCCTGCCCCCCCATAGTTTCGCATCACTGTCAGTCATTTTCTTATAGTATTATGTTGAATGTTCAAGGTCCACTATATGAGTGAGAACATGTGATGCTCAGATCTTTGTTTCTGTGAGAGGTCACTCAGTATTATAGACTCTAGTTCCATCCAGGTTGCTGCGAAATTCATGATTTTGTTGTTTTTTATGACTGCATAGTATTTCATCGTGTATATGTACCACATTTTTTTAATCCAGTCCTCTTTTGATGGACAGTATGGTTGTGTCCAGGTTCTTGCTATTGTGAACAATGCTGCGATAAACATATGTGTGCAGGTATCTTTTCTATAGAGTGATTTGAGTTCTTCAGGGCATATTCCCAGTAGGGGGATTGCGGGGTCATATGGGAGGTCAATATTTAGAGCTTTTAGGAATCACCATACTGTTTTCCACAGAGGTTGCACTAGTTTGTATTCCCACCAACAGTGTAGAAGTGTTCCCTTTTCGCCACACCCTCTCCAGCAACTGTTATTTTTTGAGTTATTGATAATTGCCATTCTGACTGGAGTTAGGTGGTATTTCAGTGTGGGTTTGATTTGCATCTCCCTGATGGTTAGTAAGGTTGAACATTTCTTCATGTATCTGTTAGCTGCTCGAATGTCTTCTTTTGAGAAGTGTCTGTTCATATCTTTTGCCCATTTTTTAATGGGGTTGTTTGTTTTTTTTCTTTTCAGCACATTTGAGTTCCTTGTAGATTCAAGATGTTAAGCCTTTGTCAGACCGGGAGTTGGCAAATACTTTTTCCCAGTCTGTAGGCCGTCTCCGTGCTCTCTTGATGGTTTCTTTGGCTTTGCAGAAGCTTGTCAGTTTAATGAGGTGCCACTTGTCTATCTTATCTCTTATGGCTGATAGGTTTCGGGTTTTGTTCAGGAATTGGATGCCAGTTCCAATTTCTATGAGGGTATGTCTTTCGTTTTCTAAGGTTCTTATGGTTTCAGGTTTTACATTTAGGTCTCTGATCCATTTGGAGTTAATTTTCGTGTATGGGGATAGATAGGGGTCCTGTTTCAGTCTTCTGCATGTGGTCAGCCAATTTTCCCAGCACCGTTTACTGAATATGTTCTCCTCTCCCCAGTGGTAGGTGGTGGAGGCTTAGTTGAAGATGATTTGGTTGAGAAATTGAGGTTTTGCTTCTGGAATCTCAAGTCTATTCCATTGGTCTATATGCCTGTTCCTATACCAATACCAAGCTGTTTTCATTATTGTAGATTTATAGTAAAGTTTGAAGTCTGGTAATGTGATACCACCTGCTGTGCTTTTTTTGCTGAAGATTGTTCTTGGCTATTCTTAGTCGTTTGTGTTTCCATATGAATTCCTGTGTTTTTTTTTCTAGGTCTGAGAAGAATATTGCTGGTAATTTGATGGGTATTGCATTAAATTTGTAGATTGCCTTAGGTAAGATAGACATCTTCACAATGTTGATTCTTCCAATCCATGAGCATGGAATATTTTTCCACTTGTTTGTGTCATCTTTGATTTCTTTGAGCAGTGTTTTGTAGTTTTCATTGTAAAGGTCTTTCACGTCTCTGGTTAGGAAGATGCCAAGGTATTTCACTATTTTTGTGGCTATAGTGAATGGAATTGTGTTTTTTATTTGGGTTTCTGTTTATTATTGGTGCAAAGAAATGCGGTTTTCTTTTGCACATTTACTTTATATCCTGAGACTTTGCCAAAGTCCTTTATCAGTTTAAGGAGGTTTTTGACAGATTCTCTTGGGTTTTCAAGGTACATGATCATGTCATCTGCAAAGTGAGATAGCTTGACTTTCTCTTTTCCTATTTGGATACCCCTGATTGCCTTCTCTTCTCTGATTGCTCTAGCCAGGACTTCCAATACTATATTGAACAGGAGGGGTGAGAGTGGGCATCCTTGTCTTGTTTCAGTTTTCAGGGGAAATGGTTCCAGTTTTTGTCCATTTAGGAGTATGCTGGTTGTGGGTTTCCCGTAGATGGCTTTTACTATTTTGAGGTATGTTCCCCATATGCCTAGATGTTTGAGGGTTTTTATCAAGAAGGGGTGCTGGATTTTATCAAAAGCTTTTTCTATGTCTAATGATATAATCATGTGGTTTTTGCTTTGACATCTGTTAATGTAATTAATTACATTTATGGTTTTATGAATGTTGAACCAGCCTTTCATCCCAGGGATGAAGCCTACTTGGTCATGATGGATGATTTTTGAGATGTGTTGTTGAATCTGGTTCACTAGGATCTTGTTGAGAATTTTAGCATCTATGTTCATCAAAGATATTGGCCTGTAGTTCTCTTTCTTTGCTGAATCTTTACCTGGCTTGGAGATCAATGTGATGTTAGCTTCGTGAAATGATTTGGGGAGAATTTTATCTTTCTCAATCGCCTGGAATACCTTCAGTAGGATTGGTATAAGCTCCTCCTTAAATGTCTTATAGAATTCTGCTGGAAAGCCATCTGGTCCAGGGCTTTTTTTTGTAGGTAGTTTTCTTATTACATAGTCAATTTCCTTGATTGTTATTGGTCTATTTAGGATCTCAATTTTCTTCTTGTTTCAACCTAGGCAGGTTGTGTGATGACAGAAAGTCCTCCATTTCCAAGAGGTTTTCAAGCCTGTTTCCATACAAGTGTACATAGTAGTCTCTAATGATCTTTTGTATTTCTTCAGGGTCAGATGTCACTTCATCTTTTGTGTTTCTGATTGTGTTTATTTGGGCTTTTTCTCTCTTTTTCTTGGTCAGTCTAGTTAGGGGACCATCGATCTTGCTCATCCTTTCAAAGAACCACCTTTTTGTTTCATTGATTTTTTTCTATTATCTTTTTGTCTTCTATGTTCTGGATTTGGGCTTTTATTTTGGTGATCTGAATTCTTCTTCTGAAAGTAGGGTTTCTGTGGTCTTGCTTTTCCAGCTTCCTCAGGTGGCTTGTTAGGCTGTTAATTTGTGATCTTTCCATTTTCTTCTTGTGTGTTTGTAGGGATATAAATTCTCCTCTTACTACAGCTTTCATGGCATCCCAGAGATTTTGGTAAGATGTTTCTTCATTTTCATTTGTTTCCAGATATCTTTTAATCTCTGTTTTGATTTCATCACTGACCCAGGAGTTGTTTCGCATCATGTTGTTTAATGTCCATGTATTTGAGGATTTTGGGGGGACCTTGTTGGTGTTAATGTTTATTTTTATTCCACTGTGGTCCGAGAAGGTGCATGGTAAAATTTCAGTCCTTTTAAATTTGCTTATGCTTGATTTATGACGAAATATGTGGTCAATCTTAGAGTACATTCCATGCGGTGATGAGTAGAATGTGTATTCTGTGGTCTTTGGATGGAGGGTTCTGTAGGTATCAGTTAAGTCCATTTGATCAAGAGTCACATTGAGGTTTTGGATCTCATTGCTGATTTTTGTTCTGATGATCTGCCTAGAGTTGTGAGTGGGATATTAAAGTCACCAGTTATGATGGTATTGGAGTCAATGTGTTTTTTTAGTTTACCTAGGAGCTGCTTTATGAAAGTCAGTGTGCCTATGTTCAGTGCATATATTTTTATGATGGATATTTCTTTTTTTTTTTTTTTTTTGAGTTGGAGTCTCAGTCTGTCACCCAGACTGGAGTGCAGTGGCTGCTCCCGGCCACCGCAGCCTCGCCTGCTGGGCTCCGGCGATCCTTCCGCTTCAGCCTTCCAAGTAACCAGAATTACAGGCATGCGCTACCACGCCCGGCTGATATTTTTATTTATTGTAGAGATGAGGTCTCGCTGCCCAGGCAGGTCTCAAACCCGCGGGCTCAGGCAATCCACTCACCTCAGCCTCCCAAAGGCATGGGATTACAGGCTGAGCCACCGAGCCCGGCTAGGATGGACATTTCTTGTTGATGGATTGAACCTTTTATCATTATGTAGTGGCCTTCTGTATTTTTTTAAATTTTTGATAGCTTAAAGGGTATTTTGTCTGAGATTAAGATCACGACTCCTCCTTTTTTGTGTGTTCCATTCACCTGAAAATTTGTTTCCCATTCTCTTACTTTAAGTCTGTGAGTGTCCTCTCTAGTGAGGTGAGTCTCTTGAAGGCAATAGATTGTTGGCTGGTGATATTTCATCCATTTTGCCATTCTGTGTCTTTTCAGTGGTACATTAGTCTGCTCACATTCAAACTAATTATTGAAATGTGAGAATTGATCCCTATCATAATGTTCTTACAGAGTTGTTGTTCTTCCTATTTGTGTGTTGTCTTTCTTTTGGTTTTAGAGTTGGATCATGTGTGTTTTTAATATTTTGCCTGTACTCCTGTGAAGAACGTTGTTGTTCTTTTTTCCTTTTCTTCTGTGTTCAATACTTTCATAAGTGTTTCTTGTAGAGGTGGTCTGGTGGCAGCACAGGTTCTTAGGGATTGGATATCTGGGAAAGATTTTAATTCTCCCTCACTGATGAAACTTCACTTGGCTGGGTAGGTTATTCTCATTTGAAATTGTTTATCTTTTAGAACTTTGAATATAGGGCTCCAAGCTCTCCTAACCTGGAGGGTTTCTGTAGATAAATCTGCTGCAATTCTAATTGGTCTTCCCTGTAGGTAGTCTGACCTTTTTCTCTTGCAGCCTTTAGGATTTTTTCTTTTATACCTACTTTGCTTAGGCAAATTTTTATGTGTCTGGGAGTTGGTCTTGTCATTTGTTGTCTTGCAGGGGTTTTCTGAATCTCTTGTGTTTGAATTTTTTCATCCTTGATGAGATGAGCGAAGTTTTCTTGAATGATTTCATGAAATGTTTGTTCCAGTGTTGCCTCTGTTTCTCTCTCTGCCTCAGAAAGGCCAATTACTCTTAGCTTCGGTCTCTTGAAGTGATCATTCATCTCTTGAAGGTTTTGTTCTGTCTTTTTTAGCTTCTTTTCTATGCTTTTGACAGTTTGGGTTAGTTTTGTGTTTTGGTCTTTGAGCTCTGAGATTCTTTCTTCTGCTTGGCTAATTCTGCTTTCCATGCTTATTAGTTTGTTATTTATTTCCATCACAGTATTCTTTACTGCTGTTATTTCTGACATCAGCTCCTTCTTATTTTTCTCTTGTCTCGTCTCAATTTTTTTTATTCTCTCTATTAATGTCTTGATGTCTGGGTTTGTTGCATGTGACCAGTCATTCTTGTGGCTCTTCATTGTTCCGGAGTCTGTTTTCTCAGTGTCTGATATCCCAGGGGTCTGTGTGAGACCTATATCATTCTTTTGGCTTTTCTTCATTTGTGTGTTTTTTTTCCCTCCCTACTTTTTTCTTCCCTCCATGTCACCATCTTCTTTAACTCTGTGTTTCAGGGGTAGAAGGATTGCTTTTACTTCTGTTTGTTCAATCTCCTACTCTTCTTATGTATGCCCTCTTACTTTGTTCAATTCTGGTGTTGCACTGTAGCTCGGGGTGGTCCTTTTGGCAGTTTTGAGATTTACTTAAGGGGGCAGCTGTGATTCAAAATCTATCTGCAGGTCCTGGTATCCGCTGACAGGTGTATGGATAATCCGAGACCCATTTCCTACTGCCTTGGAATATGTTCATGCTGTGGGGCTGTAGGTTTACTCCCTGAAATAAAATGAAGTTAGCAGAGGGAAGAGAATGGAGCAGGCAGGGGGGGAGGTGAGAAGAGGTGGGTAGAGAGAGAGAGAGGAGTAAGGGTGGAAACAGATGAGTGTATTAACAAATGGAGAGAGACCTAAACTGAAACACATAAAAGCAATAGACCACGACTACAGACTAACCAGCTCCTATACAAAGAAAATTAAAACATACAATGATGCAGCATACAAGCTAACCAACCATCGAATTGGTGTGCTGTTCCTCTATACAAAGGTATGGTTTACAGTGAGGAGAAGAGAGAAGAAAAAGAAGAGAAAAAAAGGGAACAAAACAATAGGAATAGAATCAAGTCATTAAACTAAGAGAACCAATCAAGCACACTTTGAGACTTATCCTTTGTCCAATGTCCTTTCAGCTCTTATTTCTAGCTGTCTTCCCAAGCTGGTAAATTAGTTCACAGTTGGTGTCAGTTGCCCCTGGCCTGCTGCAAAGGACAGTTCAGATCACCCTCAGTTCACCACTCAAATCTGGCCTGTGTCTGTTTTTCCGGTTTTGGTGTTGTTACCTTGAATCGCCAGCAGGTGGTGCTATCTCAGCTGCTCGCCCCAGAGGTGGTGGAGCCGGACAGGTGCCAGGCAGAGGCCGGAGATGGCAGCCTGCCTCAGGGTACACAGGAGGAGACTCACGGCTGGCAGCATGTCAAGTTGGCAGCAGAGTTGGCAGTGATCTCAGCAGATCTTGCCTGCAGGGCTTCAAGGACTGAAGTTGTGGATTTCCTCAGGCATAGGTGGCGCGATGCACTATGGCTGCCACGGAGGCCTCGGTGGCACCAGCGACTGCTGTTTCTGTGGCTGCAATGGCTGTCCAGACCACCGTGATACCCCAGCAGTGGTGACGGCCGAGCTTCGTGTGAAGAGCAGACTGCTGAAGTTGGGATCTGCAGCCCCTGGCAAGAGAGCCAGAGACCCTCTGTGTTCTCCTTTGCAGAGGGTCTCATAGACCAGGCTGCCCTGTTGCCATCTTGCTGGAAGGAATTTATTAAGTGAATGACACAGGAATAGGTTATTATAATGTAAAAAATAATAAAGCGATCCTTGAATTAACCAGTACGATAAAATTTTTTTTTAAAAAATCAGGAATATCAGAAGGTAAAGTTATTCTTCACAAAATAATGTCAACAAATAAATATAGAAAGAATGATAGAAATTAGTTTGCAAGCACCCATTGCCTTAATTATTTCAGACAAGATTTATTGATCTATGCTAAAAATCATTGTGTGAAAGATTGGAAACAAGATACTCTAATCCCAAATAATTACCTTCACAGATTATGTGTTAATTACAAAAAAGAAAAGGTGTGTTTGCAAAGTAGAAATGTGGCAAACACTTCCTTAGCCAAGAGATCATACTTACTGTCACCAAATATCAGAGATAGCATACTTTTTAATGTGATGCACTGTGAAGGATTCTATATCAATTCTGTAGTTCTCCCACTGAAAATGTTTGACCAGAACCTAACCATTAAAGAAGGAAACAAACAACTTTGAACTGATAGCAAACCCTCTGACATGGCTTCTTTGAAAACAGAAATATAGAGAGAAGATAAAAAATAAAAATCAATTAATGACTCAAGGGTAGGGAACGTAACAGGAATATTTTCAATACTCTAAGGAATTCTACACAATTGTTTAATCAGAAGCTGTCTCTCTGCAGACATGGCTGCAGCAAAGTAACATACAGAAATCTTGGACTCATCAGCAGATTTTTTTGCATTAAAGGAGACTAAATGGTTATGAAAACTAAAAGCAATGTATGATCATTGATTGGATGCTGGGCTGGAGAGATTAAACACTACAAAGTTAGTTTGGGGAAAACTTTGGAAAATTTGAATATGGATTGCATATCTAAAACTGTGCTGTATAAAAGTTGAGTTTACTGAATAAGATCTTTACACTGGGCCATGCACAATGACTCAGTCTGCAATTCCAGCATTTTGGGAGGCAGAGGCAAGAGGATTGCCTGAGTCTGGAGGTTTGAGACCAGGCTGGGCAAGTTGGTGAGACCTCTTCTCTACAATAAATCACAAAAAATTAGTTAGGAGTGGTGGCTTGTGTCTGTAGTTCCAGTTACTTGAAAGGCTGAGGCAGAAATATCACCTAAGCTCAGCAGGTGGAGGCTGCAGTGGCTGTGAGAGTGCCACTGCACTCCAGCTTGGGCAACAGAGTGAGACTTCAACTCAAAAAATCTTTACATTATATTTATACAGGAGGATGTTCTTGTTTTAGTGATAGGAGGATTGCATATTTGTCAGTGGAGATAAAGCAAATGTAGAAAGTGTCAAAAACCAGTGTATTAAAGAGTGTATGGGTATTCATTATACATTTTTTAAAACTTATTTATGGTAAAATAAGTTTTCACTTTTCAAAATAAAATGTTGAAAAAGTACCAAAAATTTTCTTATGTCATAACAGTGTATGTAGTGAAAAAAGTACAAGGCTGGGTGGGGTAAACTTCTTAAGCATCCAACAAGTATCATTTTCCTATGCAGTGGATAGCTCAGCAAACAAAACAGGCAAAAAGTTCTGCCTTTGTGGAACTTCCATTCATTCTCCTTGTTTCTGATCTTCTTTTTTTTTAGTTGGACTCTCATCTGTTGCCCAGACTGGAGGGCAGTGGCTGCCCCAGCCACCTCAGCCTCAACCTGCTGGGCTCCAGCGATCTTTCTGCCTCAGCCTTCCAAGTAGCTGGAACTACAGGTGTGCGCTACCATGCCCAGCTAATTTTTTTGATTTATTGTAGAGATGAGGTCTCACCAAGTTGCCCAGGCAGGTCTCGAACCTGCAGGCTCAGGCAATCCACTCACCTTGGCCTCCCAAGACGCAGAATTACAGGCTGAGCTACCGAGCCTAGCCTTCTGATCTTCTTTGTCTATTAAATGGGTGAGGGTGGAGAACAGAAATAAATGCTGAACTTGACATCTTAAGTTCTCTTTCTATGTATTACATGTTATTATTTCTGATGAATGAATTTGTTATGAATAGATATGATACCTTGGTTAATTTTTACCACTTAGAAATCTATAAAACATATTGTAATAAGAACACATCAACAACACACACAGCTCATAGTAGAAAATTGATCTATCAATTCCATTGTTCATATTATTAAAGACCCACAGTAAGTTGCTGTTGAAATTTTATAACTTTACAAATATGCTAACCTGAGAGTTTGGTATGTCAACTTCAGATAAAAGAAAAAGTGAATTTTTAAAAAATTTTCTTTATTTGTGGGTCTTGTAGTCTCCATCTTTTGGAAGTATAAAAAAAATCCCATTACTATTAATAACACACATTGCCTCAAACAGAAAATGAAATATAAAGTTTTAGTTCAAAGCTAAATTCAGAAGTGATAGCCAAACATGACCTTTTTTATACCTTTAAATATATGCCAACTCAGTAAAATACACATTTTTATTTTAAAAACTATGAATTTTTTAAAAATAGAGTTCATAGGAAATATTTGAATAACAAATTTATATGCCGTATAACTGGTACTGGGCCAGAATAAATATACTTCTCTAGATACTGCATATTGATTTTTAAGGTTGTTTATGTGCTGAATTCAAATGACAGATTAGATAAAATGTGGGTTGTTTTGTTTTTCTATCCATTCTTTTTTGTTTTTCTTTTGCATTTATCAATGCTATTTTTCACATTTTTTCTAGTTTGTTATTGATGCTACAATAACAACTCAGAACTCTCTAGAGTCTCACTGGATTTGTATTTCTTTTAATTGTTCACCTTTATGTCTTTATGTGTGTATGTATTAGGGAGATGTTGGGGAGGCATTAGAAAATATATTTTCTGTTGAATACACTTGCTATTCAAGTCAACTGTAATGTCCTGGGAAAGTAGAAGGAAGGAAAGTGGGAACTTCCATATTTATTTATTTGTTTGTTTGTTTGTTTATTTATTTATTTAAATTATTTATTTATTTTTATTATGAAGTTGTGGGGTACAGTTAAGGGTTAGGTATACAATTGCGTTTCATTCAGGCACCCTGTTGATATGGGGTGTTTCCCCATTCCCAGACAGATATTTGCTACTGTTAATCCCATCTCCCCCCCCCCCATAGTTTCCCAGTACTGTCAGTCATTTTCATATAGTATTGCATTGTATGTTTAAGGTCCATTATATGAGTGAGAACATGTGATACTCAGATCTTTGTTTCTGTGAGAGGTCACTCAGTATTATAGACTCGAGTTCCATCCAGGTTGCTGCAAAATTCATGATTTTGTTCTTTTTTATGGCTGCATTGTATTCCATCATGTATATGTACCACATTTTTTAAATCCAGTCCTCTTTTGACAGGCAGCATGGTTGTTTCCAGGTTCTTGCTATTGTGAACAATGCTGCGGTAAACATGAGTGTGCAGGTATCTGTTTTACAGAGTGATTTGTGTTCTTCAGGATATATTCCCAGTAGGGGGATTGCTGGGTCATATGGGAGGTCGGTATTTAGAGACTTTAGGAATCACCACACTGCTTTCCACAGAGGTTGCACTAGTTTACACTCCCACCAACAGTGTAGCAGTGTTCCCTTTTCGCCACACCCTCTCCAGCAGTTATTATTTTTTGACTTGTTGATAATTGCCATTCTAACTGGGGTTAGGTGGTATCTCAGTGTGGTTTTGATTTGCATCTCCTTGATGATTAGTGAGGTTGAACATTTCTTCATGTGTTTGTTGGCTGCTCGGATGTCTTCCTTTGTGAAGTGTCTGTTCATATCTTTTGCCCATTTTATAATGGGGTTGTTTGTTTTTTTCTTTTCAGCACATTTGAGTTCCTCGTAGATCCAGGATGTTAAGCCTTTGTCAGACCTGGTGTTGGCAAATACTTTTTCCCAGTCTGTAGGCTGTCTCCCTGCCCTCTTGATGGTTTCTTTGACTTTGCAGAAGCTTGTCAGTTTAATGAGGTCCCATTTGTCTATCTTCTCTCTTATGACCTGTGGGTTTTGGGTTTTGTTCAGGAATTGGATGCCAATTCTGATTTCCTTGAGGGTATTTCCTTCATTTTCTAAGGTTCTTATGGTTTGAGGTTTTACATTTAGGTCTCTGATCCATTTGGAATTAACCTTTGTGCATGGGGATAGATAGGGGTCCTGTTTCAGTCTTCTGCATGTGGTCAGCCAGTTTTCCCAGCACCATTTACTGACTATGTTCTCCTCTCCCCAGTGGTAGGTGGTGGAGTGTTTGTCAAAGATGAGTTGGTTGAGAAATTGAGGTTTTGCTTCTGGAATCTCAATTCTATTCCATTGATCTGTATGCCTGTTCCTATACCAATACCAAGCTGTTTTGATGATTGTAGCTTTATACTAAAGTTTGAAGTCTGGTAATGTGATACCACCTGCTGTGCTTTTTTTGCTGAGGATTGTTCTGGCTATTCTTGGACGTTTGTGTTTCCATATGAATTCCTGTGTTGTTTTTTTCTAGGTCTGAGAAGAATGTTGCTGGTAATTTGATGGGTATAGCATTGAATTTGTAGATTGCCTTAGGTAAGATGGACATCTTCACAATGTTGATTCTTCTGATCCATGAGCATAGGATACTTTTCCACTTGTTTGTGTCAACTTTGATTTCTTTGAGCAGTGTTTTGTAGGTTTCCTTGTAAAGGTCTTTCACGTCTCTGGTTAGGAAGATGCCAAGGTATTTCATTTTTTTTGTGGCTATTGTGAATGGAACTGTGTTTTTTATTTGGGTTTCTGTTTGTTTATTATTGGTGCAGAGAAATGTGATTGTTTTTTGTACATTTATTTTGTATCCTGAGACTTTGCCAAAGGCCTTTATCAGTGTAAGGAGGTTTTTGACAGATTCTCTTGGGTTTTTAAGGTACACAATCATATCATCTGCAAAGAGAGATAACTCGACTTCCTCTTTTCCTATTTGGATACCCCTGATTGCCTTCTCTTCTCTGATTGCTCAAGCCAGGACTTCCAATACTGTGTTAAACAGGAGGGGTGAGAGTGGGCATCCTTGTCTCTTTCCAGTTTTCAGGGGAAATGGTTCTAATTTTTGTCCATTTAGGAGTATGCTCGCTGTGGATTTCTCATAGATGGCTGTTAGTATTTTGAGGTATGTTCCCCATATGCCTAGATGTTTGAGGGTTTTTATCAAGAAGGGGTGCTGGATTTAATCAAAAGCTTTTTCTGCATCTAATGATATAATCATGTGGTTTTTGTTTTGACATCTGTTGATGTATTTAATAACATTTATGGTTTTACGAATGTTGAACCAGCCTTGCATCCCAGGGATGAAGCCTACTTGGTCATAATGGATGATTTTTGAGATGTATTGCTGAATCTGGTTTGCTAGGATCTTGTGAGAATTTTAGCCTCTGTGTTCATCAAACATATTGGCCTGTAGTTCTCTTTCTTTGTTGGATCTTTACCTGACTTGAGTATCAATGTGATGTTGGCTTCGTAAAATGATTTGGGGAGAGTTCCATCTTTTTCAATTGCCTGGAAAACCTTCAGTAGGATTGGTATCAGTTCCTCCTTAAATATCTTGTAGAATTCTGCAGGAAAGCCATCTGGTCCAGGGCTTTTTTTGGTAGGAAGTTTTCTTATTATGTAGTCGATTTCCTTGATTGTTATTGTTCTATTTAGGATCTCAATTTCTTCTTGTTCCAACTTAGGTAGGTTGTGTGATGTCAGAAAGTCCTCCATTTTCCTAAGGTTTTCAAGTTTGTTTCCATACAAGTGTATGTAGTAGTCTGTAATGATCTTTTGTATTTCTTCAGGGTCAGATGTGACTTCATCTTTTGTGTTTCTGATTGTGCTTATTTGGTTTTTTTCTCGTTTTTTCTTGGTCAGTCTAGCTAGGGGACCATCGATCTTGTTTATTCTTTTGAAGAACCAGCTTTTTGTTTCATTAATTTTTTTCTATTATCTTTTTGTCTTCTATGTCCTGGATTTGAGCTTTTATTTTGGTGATCTGGATTCTTCTGCTGAAATTAGGGTTTTTGTGGTCTTGCTTTTCCAGCTTCTTTAGGTGACTTGTTAGGTTGTTAATTTGTGTTCCTTCCATTTTCCTCATGTGTGTTTGTAGGGATATAAATTCCCCTCTTATTACAACTTTTAAGGCGTCCCAGAAATTTTGGTAAGATGTTTCTTCATTTTCATTTGTTTCCAGGTATCTTTTGATCTCTGTTTTGATTTCATCATTGACCCAGGAGTTGTTTAGCATCATGCTGTTTAGTGTCCATGTCTTTGTGGGTTTTGGGGGGACCTTGTTGGTGTCAATGTTTATTTTTATTCCACTGTGGCCTGAGAAGGTGCATGGTAGAATTTCAGTCCTTTTAAATTTGCTTATGCTTGATTTGTGTCCAATTATGTGGTCGATCTTAGAATATGTTCCATGCGGTGATGAGTAGAATATGTATTCTGTGGTCTTTGGATGGAGGGTTCTGTAGGTATTAATTAAGTCCATTTGGTCCAGAGTCTCATTGAGGTTCCATATCTCCTTGCTGTTTTTTTGTCCTGATGATCTGTCTAGGGTTGTGAGCGGTGTATTAAAGTCCCCAGTTATGATGATGTTAGAGTCAATGTCTTTTTTTAGTTTTCCTAGAAGTTGCTTTATGAATGTTGGCACACCTATGTTGGGTGCATATATGTTTAGGATAGATATTTCTTGTTGATGGAGTGAACCTTCTATCATTATGTAGTGGTCCTCTGTATCTTTTTAAATTTTTGATAGGTTAAATGGTATTTTGTCTGAAATTAGGATCGCAACTCCTCCTTTCTTTTGTGTTCCATTCGCCTGAAAATTTGTTTTCAAATTAACTTTGTTTTGAAATCATCCTCTTACTCTGAGTCTGTGTATGTCCTTTCTAGTGAGATGTGTCTCTTGAAGGCAGTATATTGTTGCCTGGTGATATTTTATCCATTTTGTCATTCTATGTCTTTTCAATGGTGCATTTAGTCCATTCACATTCAGACTAACTATTGAAATGTGAGAGTTCGTCCCTATCATAGAGTTCTTATTGAGTTGTTCTTCCACTTGGTTTTTCCTTTTTCTTTTTTTTTTTTTCTTTTGTCTTTCTTTTGATTTTGGGGTTGGTTCGTGTATATTTTATTCTTTTCCCTGTACTCTTATGAAGAACGTTGTTCTTTTTTCCTTTTCTTCTGTGTTTAGTACTTTCTTAAGTGTTTCGTGTAGAGATGGTTTGGTGGCAGCATAAGTTCTTAGGGATTGGATATCTGGGAAAGATTTTAATTCTCCCTCACTGATGAAGCTTCACTTGGCCGGGTAGGTTATTCTTGGTTGAAATTGTTTATCTTTTAGGACTCTGAAAATAGGGGTCCAAGCTCTCCTAGCCTGCAGGGTTTCTGCAGATAAATCTGCTGCTATTCTGATTGGTCTTCCATGGTAGGTGATCTGGCTTTTTTCTCTTGCTGCCTTTAGGATTTTTTCTTTGGTGCCTACTTTATTTAGGTGAATTATTATGTGTCTAGGAGTTGGTCTTCTCATTTGTTGTCTTGCAGGGGTTCTCTGAATCTCTTGTGTTTGAATTTTTGCATCACTGACTAGATGAGGGAAGTTTTCTTGAATGATCTCATGGAAAGTTTGTTCCAATGTGGTCTCTGTTTCTCTTTCTGCCTCAGGGAATCCGACTACTCTTAGGTTAGGCCTCTTGAGGTAGTCCCTCATCTCTTGGAGGTTTTGTTCTGTCTTTTTGAGCTTATTTTCTGTGTTTTTTGAGGTTGGGTTATTTCTATATTTTGGTCCTCAAGCTCTGAGATTCTTTCTTCTGCTTGGGTAATTCTGCTTTCCATGCTTATCAGTTTGTTATTTATTTCATTCACAGTATTCTTTATTACTGTTATCTCAGATATCAGCTCCTTCCTAGTTTCTTCTTGTATCTCCTCAATTCTTTTTAATCTCTCCATTATTGTCTTGATATCTACATTTGCAGTTTGAGACCCTTCATTCTGGGGGCTTTTCATTGTTTGCATTCCAAAGTCAGTTTTCTCAGTGTCTGCTCTCCCAGGCATCTGGAAAGACTCATACTTTCTTTTGGTTTTTCTTCATTTCTGTAGATTTTTCTCCCTCTCCCCCTTTCCCTCCCCTTCTTCAATTCTGTTTTTGAGGGAAGGTGGGGTTGCTTTTATTTCTCTTCTGCAATGTCCTGTTCTTCCTTATGAGGGTCTTCTGGCTTTGTTCACTTTTCCCTCTGCTTTACAGTCTGTCTATTCAGCAGTATGTAGTCTTGGTCTGTTCAAAGAATCTCACCAGTTCACCTATGCCATCGCCATCTTGTCCTAAATTCCATATTTATTTATTTATTTATTTATTTATTTTTTTGTGAGTCAGAGTCTCACTCTGTCACCCAGTCTGGAGTGCAGTGGCCACTCCCGGCCACCGCAGCCTCGACCTGCTGGGCTCTGGTGATCCTTCCGCCTCAGCCTTCCAAGTAGCTGGAATTACAGGCATGCGCTACCACGCCCGGCTGATTTTTTGATTTATTGTAGAGATGAGGTCTCGCTGCCCAGGTGGGTGTCGAACCCGCGGGCTCAGGCAATCCACTCACCTCAGCCTCCCAAAGGCGCGGGATTACAGGCTGAGCCACCGAGCCCGGCCCATATTTATTTTTAATGAGATATCTTAGAAAGCTAAGAACCTTGAGGTAAGAAAGGAGAAATAAGGCATAACTGTGAAGTGGATACTGGGCTTTGATTTTATATAGGGAAGATGAGGGAAACGGAAGGATATTTTTCTGGACAGAGAAAATGGAAATCAAATGTACTTTAGTCACTAATAAAGCAGGGGTGAGAGTGAATTATTTTTTAGATCCAAAGAGAAGGAGGGAAAAGGAAATAGTGTTGGAAAGTTCCTTCTAAAATAGAAGAGAGCCTGAGCCCGTGGGTTCGAGACCCACCTGGGCAACTTGGTGAGACCTCATCTCTACAATAAATCAAAAAATTAGCTAGGTGTGGTAGTGCTCACCTGTAGTCCCAGCTACTTAGAAGGGTGAGGCGGAAGGATCGCAGGAGCCCAGGTCGAGGCTGTGGTGGCCAGGAGTGGCCACTGCACTCCAGTCTGGGCAACAGAGTGAGACTCCAACTCAAAAAAAAAAAAAAAAAGAAGAGAGACAGGGAGTTCTCACATGCCTCTGAGCAAGAGTACTTAATTATTTTTAAATATAGAAGAGAGGGATGAGTTTCAGCAAATATGATGAAAAAGAAACTTCCTTTTCCTTGACTCTTTGTCTGGTAAAAGATAGGCAGGAAATGGGGAGACCTTGCCTCCTTTCCTTTTTTTCTTTCCTTTTAATCTTTTTTCCCCTCTCTCTATTGCACAATGGTACTATGGGAAAGCTGTTTCCAGCCAATAAAAAATAGGAAGTGAAATGGAAGTGAAAGGAACTTATATTTGTCCTTATGTCTGAGACTTGGTCAAGTTATGAAGCAGATAAAGTATAGCTTAGGAAGGTTCTTTGTCTCCTTTTCTCTGGATTTTTCTTCCCACATTTCTCTTTCCACAGGCACCATTCTTTCTGCTCTTTTTATTGCATAACCTTCACCTGGCCTGCTCTTTCTGGACTAGCCTCACCTCCTACCAGGTCTGTCCCAAAACTTAAAGCAACTAGTTACTCTCCATAAATGGTGAGAGGCTGACATCTAGGCTTCCTTATCACAGTGATATATAGCTTTGTCCATCATCAGGGCTCCACATATGCTGGTGGAAAGTTTATAGGAAGGATAAAGAAAGGAAGACAAACAAGGAAGAAAGGATGAATAGTTTAGTTGTTATTCCTCTCATGATTTTTAAAAGGCTATATCTAGAGTGGTAAGCTAACCCCCAAAGAGCTCTTTAATAGAGAAATTCATATGTCATGAAATTGACCCTATTCCTGAAATCTTTAATGTGATGATTGGGAAGATCTCCCCACTTTCCTTCACTTGAGGCTATAAAATGTAAGGACAATTTCCATCCCTTGAAATGTCTTAATCTTCCTCCACGTAAACTAGTTTCAACTTATAGCACTGGGTTTCCAAGTTTCCAAATGTAAGTAACATAAGTAGTCACGTTAATTGTTAGTGGTTAAATGCTCATAAAATATTACCACAGCAACTCTGGGAGGCTGTATTAAGTAGAAATACGTGCAGTTGCTGAGATCTGTCAAGAGATGGTGCCATTTATACACAATAATGCACATTCTTTAAATTTAAACAGTTTTTCAAAAGCATGAATATGAAAAGATAAGTGTGCTTTATGTTTTATTAAGTTTGTATGCTTTCAGTAATCATTTCATATATCATATTTTCTGATGTTTTATTTTGTAACTTTCATTGGCTACTATTTCTGTTAGAAGCAGTTTCATCAGTTACTAAGAAAAAGGAAAAAAAAAACTTTAACATGAAAAAGACACCCCCCCACACACAAAGTTATTCCAACTGTATTTTGATTCAAAGTTATATAAAGAGAAAGGGTTAGATAAAGCTACTGAGATGCTCCCAAATGAGTCTTCTGAGTGTGAGCTCGCCTGGTCAGAAGCCACTTTGGAACCCAACTATTTCATGGGATTATCCCTCAATCGTGAGAAAATGGTTTTCTAATGATATTTTCTGGTTTTCATTCTATGACAGCTTCTCATCAATCCATAAATGCCCATAGCTGGTTCTGTCAACATTTTTTGGTTTGTAGATTATGTGCTTTATGAGGCAAAACATAGCAACACAAACACTTAAATCGCCCCCACATTTTACAGCCTTGAATGTTGTATTTTATATAAAGGCCACAAAATGAATATTATCATTGATGAAAATTGGATATGCCCGGAGTGCTTCTGCTTACTGAAGTTGCAAATGGAGCAGACTAAGAAATCAAAAGCTTATCCTGAGAAAGGTGAGTGAGGAGTAAATGCCTCATAACAGTTAAAATTGTTATTTCTAGAGGTCAGAAAAAATCAAAAGGAAAAGGGGGTGTTTTTCTTCATTTGGGAAATTTGATTTCCAATATTACTTGAACACAATATTAGTAACAAAAGTTTAAAAAGGAATAGCACAGTTTTGGTTACTTAGAAAATTAATTAGTATGAAGAACTTAAAAATAGTTTTAAAATATTACTATAAGCTAGAATCTGTTTTTGTTTGTTTTATTTTGTTTCCTTTCTTTCGGTTTTTATTTATCATGGAACTACAGATTTTATCATTAAAATACAACAAAACTTGTTCAATGTTCCTCAAAATGCTTCCATGATGATCAGCATTCAATACAGACGAACATGCTGTAACTATACAGTATACACTTTATTCTGGAAAGTAAGGGATTTATGCTTTGCAGACTGGTGGGACATTTATTTTATTTTATTTTTTTATTTTTTTTAATTTTTATTTTTAATTTTTATTTTTTAATCAATATTTTTTATTATGATTTTTGTGGGGTACAGTTAAGGGTTAGGTGTACAATTACATTTCATTCAGGCACCTGGGACATTTATTAAGCCAATTCTAATCTTCCAATTCTAAGCAGTTGTATATTACCTTGAGCCTTCACTATTCATCTAAAATAATACTTTTTTAAAAACTTTATTAAAACTCTAAGCAAATGGCTGAGAATACTCCAGCAAGGCCAAAACAACTGTCAAGGAGTATCTCTATATAAAATGGACTAATTACTGACAGGCAAACTTGAAACTTAGATTTTTTCAGGGTGACACTTATAACCAGCCATGCTTTGTTGGCCAGTAACTAGATACTAGATCATTCTTCCCCTTCTAATAGCTTTGATACCTAAAAGAATATAAGTTGTTCAGAGACTGAGTTGGTCTTTTTCAGAGTGTATTACTCACATGTATTTATAAGCAACAATTAAATAATATAAAAAAGAGCATACTTATATTTCTTTTACTAAATAATTAATAATAATATTAATAATTTTTATAGCATTTTCTTCTTTATGATTTTCCTGGGATTATGCCAGTTACTTGATATATTTTATCAAATTTTACACTCTAAAACATTGATGAGAACACTATTGTAATATTTAAGTCCAGCTTTTAGCTAATCATATGAATAAAAACTTTTCCACTTAATGTATAGTTCTGTAAAATAATCATAATATAATTTGTAAGTGAATAAAATGAACTTCCTTAGAAAATGTTGATAGGTATCTTTTATGTATCCTTATATATCCCTTAACTGAATAAAAAGCTTAACTAGTTGATTGGAGATTTACAAAGTATTAAGTAATGATTTAATGATGAGTAGAGCTTGGAACTTTTTGGAAGAAATTAATGTTGACAAAAATAATACTTCTTGAATTGAAGCAAAGGATATAAAAATTAATTCATTTATGAGGCCATTAAGAACTCATTTCTTAAATGAGAATTTTAAGGTTCTCAAAAATATCTAAATATTTACTGTTTACCATACCACTACTAAATTTGCAGCATGATAAAAATAGCTAATACTCTTGAGTACTTATCATGGTCTAGATAATATGCTAAGCAATCTCCAGGCATTATCATATTTAATACAAGAAGCTCATGATGCAGATACTATTGTTGCCTTTCATTTTTTTGAAAGAAATATAAGCCAAGTTTGTATGAGATTGGCTAAGGTTGTATGAGATATAAGATACCAGGACTGGACAAGAAGATAGATTTTCCCAGTAGAAAGGCCATCTCATGCTCTTAACAGTATGGTAGCTTTCCCTCAGCAAAGAGATTCTTTGAAATCTTCTAGTATGGATGTGTGGAACACATTAAACCAAATAAGGTATATCATCAAGAAATACTTTAGTGCAACCCTCATTGGCCCTTACCAATCAATATCTGTAAATAATAAGGATTGATAATATGTACTTGAAAGGATAAATTCCTGTCCTGAAGAGGTAGAAAACAGATTATTTACTGTAACTTTAACTGGAAACATTCCGATTGTATAACCTACAGAAATAAAATAGTTGTATACTGAGGCATATAAAGAATTGAAGTTACACTCACCATGAATTTTAACACCACATGACAAACATTATTAAAGACTTGATTGTTTTTAGACCCACTTATGACATTTGGAAGGAAAAGCCTAATAATTGTTCATGGCATCTAAAGAACTTTCAGGGGAAAGGAGTATTTTAAAAATTGGAGCTAATTTTTTTAAAGTTTATGTGTTGCAAGCAATCCATTCGATGGGAGTTGGCTTTGAAGCTGGAAGTAAGACATTAATATGATGCCATTAACAATTTACATTAACAATAGGCATTCTCTGAATAGTATTAGTATATTCTCAATAGACCTGTAGCCAGCACTTATACTGCTTGATTCCTGAATAAACCATCCAACATAAGATGAATTTTGAGTTTTTATGAGTTATGCATTAAAAAGGTGACTTGCATATGTTGTGTTTTATACAGATAGCATTAAGGTTTCCTAACTAATTACTTTTTTTCAAAAAATTATTTTATGGACAAAATTTTAAGGATTCTTTGAAAACATAAAGTTGAGCCTTTCAAAGAAACCACTGCCATCTCCCACTGATCGGAAGAACTTTGACCATGACTTTGCCATCTCTACTTCCTTTCATGGGGTACACAATATCGTTCGAAACCGGAGCAAAATTCGCAAGGTGATCTGGTTGGTGGTGGTCCTGGGCTCCATCTCCCTCGTAGTGTGGCAGATCTACAGTCGCTTGGTCAACTACTTCACATGGCCAACCACAACGTCTATAGAGGTTCAATATGTGGAAAAGATGGAGTTCCCAGCAGTGACATTTTGTAATTTGAACAGGTAAAAAGTAATCTTTTAACAATAATCTGTTTTTATAATTTTCTAGTATAGCTTTTCTTGGATGATTGACACAGGATCTTCTGGGGTGAAATTTAATGTATGTTAAATCATTGACGTTTTAAATTTTCACTTAAAAACAAAACTTAGGAGGGTAAAGAAGTTTACTAATTTCTTATTTATTTCACTTACTTCCTTCTGTTTTTCCTTCCTTTCACAATTATATGGTAGGTAACATACCAAACCCTGTAGTTAAATGGATTGAAAAGTCTTGATCCTTGCACTTAAAAAGTTTGTTAATTAGCAAACAAGAGAAATATAAATAATCACAATGCAATATGGTATTTACACAGTACAATAACACTATGTGCAACGGCTCTGAAAGCACATAGAATAAAGCAACAGTTTCTATCTGGTATGTTATGGAAGTCTGGGTATTAATAGATGATGAGGGGATTCCTAGTGGAGATAAAGAACTAGTAGAGGGATTTACTGTGCAAACACACAAAGATATAAAATGTCCTAGCATACATAAGATGAGATATTTAATGTAGTAGAGGCAGGACCAACTCCATGAGTGTGAGATCCATGACACCTGATTTAATGCCCTGCCTCTACTGACTTGAGTTCTTGACTGCAACTTACCCCTGAAAACTATAATCCACTGACTATATACCAAGTCTGCTCTGAAGAGGGAAGCTTTCCCTTAGGAAGCCATCCAAGCAAAGCCTTGTAATTGCCTATGGTGAGGCCTGAAAGTTCATACACAGGATTATTGCCTGGGGGTAGGGAGAATCCTTAAGACCCACCACTTATCTGTTTGACCACTGGTAAATTACTCAAACTTCTTAGTTTCAATTTTTATATTAAAAAATGAGATAATATAATCTATAATTTTTATATTTATTAGACAAGGTAATAGGTACTCCATTTTGTTTCATTCCTAAGGTATTTCTAGAACAGGTGTCTAATATATAGTAGATATAAAAGCTGTATGGATGACTGCATTTTAAGAACTCAAGGTATGTATCAAGGTTCCCCAAAATAAAAACAGGCCAACCCCTACCTCAAATATATTGCCTCACAATATTTTAAATGGTATTTATTCTAACAAAAGCAAAGATTGGTTGTAGGTATCCTTGAGTGAAGGAAAATGCAGCTACCATTTCCAGAGTGACAATGTGTGGAGGCCACAGACACTGCCTTCCAAAAACAATCATAATTGGTGAAATTTTATTTTTTCGAGAGTAACAATTTGAAGTATTTTTAAATTGTTCTAATTGAATATAATCAACAGAAATATTTATCCAAGAACATCTACTAAATCTTAGTAAGAACCATGATAGTCTATAGAACTTGAACCACAAACCTCTTCCCCTTTCTGTCTCAACAAGACAGAAGTTACACTCTGGAAGGGTCTGACCAAGACTATAATGCTTTTATTCTCAGCTTCCACTCAAGGACTACAGTGCGTTTGGAAGATGAAGATTGTCAATACATCTCATCAAATTCAATTTCATATTGCAGAAGCTAAATTTCAGATGAGTTTGACTTAAAAATTAGGGGTTCCTTTCCTCTACATGATTCCCTCTTGTAGGGTAAAGACTTGTACCCCAGGCATAGTAGGCAGATAAAACTTGAGCATTGTCACTCTTATCACAGCCTGCTTATAGGGTGGAGTTTCCACACTGGGGGAGGTAAGTCAGAGGAGCAGGAATCTACTATGCTGCCCAGAACCCTGCTTGTAAAGATTTTGCCCAGGAAAAGAGATGGGACATAAAATAAGAACTGTGAAGATCTCCCTAAGGAAACTGACTCTGTTTGTAAGAGTATGGTGAAGTACAAGCCCTATGGGAATTCTCAAAATTAATATATATTTTGGTGGCAAACAAGTAATAGAAAACTGGTAACTCAATGAGATCAACAAACTAAATTATTGTTTACCAATGAGAATCCAGAAAAGAGACACCCAAGAGCTCCTCTGGAGTCAAACAGCTCTGAAAGACTGGCCTCAAAAATTACTTCTGCTGCAGAACTCAAATTTAAATCAGACTGTGGAGCAATTTATGCTCCAAAGCCAACAATTAGCGGAGCCTAACACCTAGGTGTGATACAGACAGTCAGCTTAACAGAGAGAGTAGGAAAAGGGACAGTCAGGCCTGCTAGAATAACTGCCTTTAAAGGATGACTGTATCCATGCCAGTATTCCGTTCCCTCTAGTAGTGACATCAGAGACTTCACACAGTTGGAGAAATTAGACTTTACCAGAAAAGTCTAACCAAGTCATTAAACAAGTTAAAAAAAATTCAGAAACAAGCCCAGGAAGGGGGAGATTAGTGTAGCTGGTAGAATAGTGTTTCCCCCAAATTCATATTTGCTGGAAACTCGGTGGATTATATTTGAAAATTGGGTCATTGCAGACATAATTAGTTAAATTAAGATGAAGGAATGTGAGCTATAAATCCAATGACTGTTGTCCTTATAAGGCAGGAGAAGACTCAGAGACATATGGGGGAAAGTTCTCATGAAACAGAAACAGAGACTAGAATTATTCTGCCACAAGCCAAGGAATATTTTAGAACAAAAGACATGAGATATATAGAAAACAAAAACTAAAATGAAAAATGCAAGTCTAACTATATTAATAGCCCAATTTAATCTAAATGGATTAGAAAATCTAATCAAAAGATAGAGATTGTCAGATTGAATTTGAAAAAAAAAAAAAAAACCCAAAAGACCCAACTATATTCTGTGTGTAGGATATGTGCTTTAGATTAAACGTGGACTAAGTTAAAAGTAAAAGAATGAAAAAAGGTATTTCATGCAAACAGCAATGATCAGAAAACTGGAGAACTTAGAACAGAAACCTGTCTCAGGCAAAATAGTCTTTAAAACAATATTTGTAACTGGACATAAAGATAGTCACTTTATATGATAAAGTGGTCAATTTATTGGGAAGATATAATTTAACCTAAGTAACTGGATTATGCAATATCCTACTCTCAGTAATCAATAGAACAGCTAGACAGAGGATCAACAAGAAAATAAAAGAGTTAGAAGACTTAAAAGTCTTTATAAACAAATAGACATAACAATCTATAGAGCACTTTATTCAACAATAGCAGAATACACATTCTTCTCATGTGCACATGGCGCAGTCTCTTAGGATAGACCATATAGGAGGCCGTAAAATAAAGTAAAATTGGTTGAAAAGATTTTAAACCATTCAAAGTATGTTCATCAACCACAATTATGTAAAATTAGAGACCAATAATCAAAATAAATGTGGGATATTCACAAGTATGTGAATATTAAGCAACATACTCCTAAATAACCAACATGTCGAAGAAGAAATTACAAAGGAAATCAGAAAATACTTGGCGATAAATTAAAATAAAAACATAATACCAGACTTAGAGTATGCAGTTAAATCAGTGCTTAGAGGGAAAGTTATAGCTGTAAACACCTACATTAAAAATAAGATTATGTGTAAAGAAAATATTTAATACTCTATGATCTAATACTCTTATAATTTTAAGTATCAAGATATAATTCATTTTGCATAGCTCAAATCTCAAATCAGTGATTTCAATTTCTGTGTTACACAGTGGTATTTTAAAAATTGATAGTGTTTCTTAGCTTAGTTAAATATAGTAAGTGACCAGACAAAAAGGAGATTTAATATTCTAGAGGCTATAATCGTAGAATAGAAAAGTTCTTAATTATAAGATAATTATTCCTTCTTAGTTTTTTGTTCAAAGAACTAAGACATTATTAGCATTATAAGCATGAGAGACATCTACAACTCCCAAAGTCTAATTTTGCAGACAGATACTTTGCATATCAGTTCTTGAGCATCATACCCAACATTGCTCAGCAAATTAATGACAGTTCAAAAAAAGAACTCAAGCTATTTTCTGGTTTTCAAAGCCAATGATCTTCAAACATTTTGGTTCATGTGAAATATAAACAAACTTTTAAAAAGTACATATTTAGCTTGCATATTTTAAATTGATATTTACATTTTTAATCATAATTTTCAGTAAGTTTATTTCTTATTTTTAGTAGATCAAAATATCATATTTGCCAGGTGTGTTGACTCACGCCTATAATCCCAGTAATTTGGGAGATGAAGGGGAGAGGATTGCCTGAGCCCACGGATTTGAGACCAGCCTGGGCAACATGGCAAAACCTCGTTTCTACAATAAATCAAAAAAATTAGCTGGGCATGTTGGCATGTCACAGTAGTTCCAGCTATTTGGAAGGCTGAACCGGAAAGATCGCCTGAACCCAGCAGGTCAAGAATGCAGTGGCCGCGAGCATGCCACTGCACTCCAGCATGGGTGACAGAGTGGGACTCTGACTCAAAAAAAATCATATTTATATTAAATTATATTATCATAAATATTCAATGTTATAAGATATATCTATGAGCTAAAATGATTTACTGTAATAGAAGTAAATATTTTATATAATTTCATGAAATTTTAACTACTTCAATTACTAAAACACACTAGTAGATAGAAATCATGTAAAATTTGTATCTGTGGACTTTATTCAAATATCTAAATTTAGAAAGTCTTACCAAATAACCTAGTTACATATAAAATAATACATTTCATTATACTACTTCAGATTCTGTCAATTTTAGAGAATATCAGCCAGGGCCCACCTAATGCTAAGCTTTACCCTAACTAGAAACATGTGTATGACAGGGAAAGACAAGGTTTTAGGAGCCTTGATTAATTCTTTAAAAAATTTTCCCCTGAAGCAAGATAAAATTTAATGATGTATCCCTATGTCAGGTTTCCTTACTAAGATTTGAGATGGGTAACAGGTTAAAACTCTTTCTCATATGGAAGAAGAACCATTATAATAAGAGAATATGAAAATGTATTCCCTTACAGTTCTTTGTGCATCGAGCCACTCAGACTTGCACATCCCAGTTTGAATGCCATTGCCCTAAGCTAGATTGTTTCTGAATAACTTGAGGGAGAAAATAAAGTCAAGCTTATCATTACAATTTCCTTAAAGTTGCCATGATAAGGTTGGGGGAGGGGTCTGTTGATCCCAATTCTTATTTTAACAGAGTGAGTCCTCTGTTAAACAACATTGCCAGCAGAAAATCGACACCAGACATGGGGAAACTTTTCCAAATGATTTGGATTTTTAGAAAAGGTTAACTTTTAGCAATAGGTACCAGGGGCCTATCCAGTGTATGTCACAGCAGATTATTTTATTTGTTATTATTATTTTTTTACTTTTAATTTTTTTATTTTAAGGATGTGGAGTACAATTCAGGGATATGTATACATGTGTTCATTATGCAGGTACCCTTGTAGATGAAGTGTGTCCCCCCTACTCCTGGCAGATTTCCACTACTGCCAATCCTGCATTCCCCCCACCCTGGCAGTTTCCTCCTACTGCCAATCTTTTTCTTATAGTATTACAATAAATGTTCAAGGTCTGCTTATGAGTGATAATATGTGATACTCAGTTCTTTGTTTCTGTGATAGATTGCTTAGTATTATAGACTTTAAGATCATCCAGGTTGCTGTGAAGTTCATGATTTTGTCTTTCTTTTGACTGTGTAATATTTCATCATGTATATGTACCACATTTTTTCTATCCAGTCCTCTTTCGATGAGCAGCGCAGTTGGTTCCATGTTCTTGCTATTGTGAACAATGCTGCAATAAACATATGTGTGCAGATATCTTTTTTTTTTTTTTTTTTGAGTTGGAGTCTCACTCTGTCGCCCAGACTGGAGTGCAGTGGCACACATTCCAGGCCACCACAGCCTCGCCCTGCTGGGCTCCGGAGATCCTTCTGCCTCAGTCTTCCAAGTAACCGGAACTACAGGCGAGCGCTACCATACCCAGCTAATTTTTTTTTTATTTATTGTAGAGACGAGATCTCGCCAAGTTGCCTAAGCGGGTCTCGAACCCACGTGCTCAGGCAATCCACTCACCTCGGCCTCCCAAAGTGCTGGGATTACAAACTGAGCCACCGAACCTGGCTGATATCTTTTTCATAGAGTGATTTGAGTTCCTCCAGGTATATTCCCAGCAGAGGGATTGTGGTGTCATATGGAAGGTCAATTTTTAAATCTTTTAGAAATTGCCACACTGTTTTCCACAAAGGCTATACTAGTTTACACTCCTATCAGCAGTGTAGAAGAGTTACATTTTTGCTGCATTCTCTCCAGCAAGTAGATTATTTTTTAACACCCTTCTCTACATGACAAAATTATTTTCAGAAAGTTATAGAAGTAAACAAATGCTAATAATGGCTTATGTGTGTTTATGCCAATAAAAATGTTAAAAATAAAATAAGTATAATGCAAAAGTAGGAAAAAGGTAATGCATTAATACTTTTTAACATGAATGCACTTAAAAAAATTTTTTTATCTGTCACAGTAATGAATAATAGCATTGTATTTAGACTTTTTAGACTTTCTGAATATTTTTCAATGATTTCATCAAAATTAACTTTCTTCATGTATTCATGTATCACGCCACAACTACATTTGTCAGTCTAGCTTAATTCATAATTGACTAAAGAACATTTATTAATTTTAATTTTAAAAACATGAAACAATGACTATACAAATAGGAAAGTAAACTCATAATAATATATTTGGTAGAAATTCAGAAAATCAGTTTTTTCAATAATTCCAGAAATTGTAATAATGCTCATATCTTTTTTTAAATCATTTCCAATGGTTTTTGTGTCAAAAATGTTCACTAAAATAAATTCATCATAAATTTCCATTATTGTTGGTAAAAACTTCTGAATTTTACTTTCTTCTACAAAAATCAGAGGTGATTATCAGATGTATGATTACTGATTCATTGTTTTATACTGAGTAACTCAAGTACTAGTTTTTAATCTTTACAATAACTGTGCTTGTTTGTTTACTCCAAATCTGTTTAAATGCAAACCTTTGTGTTAAAAATGTTTAACACAAGGTGAATTTGTCACTCTCATAAATATAAAATAAATACATATCAAATATTTTATTAATTAGAAAATGGTAAGATGTTAACATTGACTGAAAGGAGAATACATGACAGACTTGGATTTGTTTTGGCAGAACTCAATGAAGGGCTGAATCAGGTATCAATGTGGACGTAAAATGAAACTTGCTCATTTGGGTCATATAATTTAGGAGGTGTAATTAGGACTATCAATAGACATTAGAAGGACAGATTCAGACCTGATAACAGATTGGTTATCAGATGTTAAATTGTTGAAGTAAACAAATATATTCTAATGATTACTTTCTTTTAATAGACTCTTACCAGTATATGTTAAATAAAAGAGTATGGCAAACTTCATCTAAGCACTGTTACTGAAAGAATAGTTTAGGCCGATTTTGAATTTCAAATTAATATTGAAATTAAACTCAGTGCAAAACATTTAGGTTTTATGCTGAACAATATGTCTTACAAAAAATTTTACTTCCTTGATCCTAATACTTTTAGACTTTATTCATTAAATTTAATTCATCTATATAATTTACTCTCATGTTCTCTAATAGAATAATGCAAAATTTTTAAAGAATACTGCAACATGCCTTTCCATTAAACCTTTATATTATCTATTATATTTATACCTCCCCAAATTGTGATAATCCCTTTATCTGCATAATCATTTTTTAGAAGAGTCCAGTGAACACTGTGTTAGGGAGTATTGACTCAGCCTGCCCAGATTCCAAAGCTGCAGGGCTTTGGATGACGATCCTTGGTATCCTGACAGTAATTTGGATTTAGAAACCCTAAGTTGCTTAGAAGTCCATCTCTCAATATAGAGTTAGTGCTGTGCTCCTCCCCAAATCAGTTACTAATGTAAATTGCTAACCCTTCAAGAGATCTCAGAAATACTTGCAAGAAAGCAAGGTTATTAGAGATACTGTAGCTAGGTAAAATACCAGCATGATATAGACTTAATAGTTTCTCAGAATAAGGAAGTCAAGGAGAATATTTATAGGGTTTTAGGACCTGGTCTGGCCTTGCAAGACTCAGAGCTGGCTAAGTAAAGTATTATATTAGATGCTGATTATGAAAAGTTTCTCGTATCTTAAAGAATGAATAATTTTGGCTTGGGATTTTTTTTTCTCCATTTTTTGTTTTGTGTGTGCTCTACTTTGAATGAAAATGGATTTAGCAAAACTTGTATTAAAAATAAAAAAATGCAAATATAATTTTATAATATAATATAAATAAAAGTAAAAATAAACACTGACTCATAAAGACGGCACAGGCATGCACACAGACAACACATACCGTCTATGTACCAAGAGTGGAATACACATTCTGTTGAACATTTTCTCAGCCTATTTTAAGGAGAACTTTTGTCCAATTTAAGATTTATAATATCCAAAATATGAAAATATTGATCAAGTTTTAAAAAGACTAAGTCATGCAAATAAAGAACCATATGCAATGTGAGGCAGAAATTGTTCAGCAAAATAAACAACCTACAAATAATCTAGTAGAAAGGCTAAATATATTCCTTCTGCTTTGATTGCCAGAAAATACATTAGCAATGAGGCAATTATTTAATTAATACTTACCTAATACTATATTCTAGACCTTCTTCTAAATGTTTTAGGAAAATAATTAATGCAATCATCAAAATAACATTTGAGATAGGTTATATTAACAGTTGTATATTACAATTTAGTTGCATTTTACAAGTGAAGGAACTAAGTCACGGGGAGATGAAGAAATTCTCTAAGTCATACCATTAAGTGCTTTTAACAATTAGAGGTTGACTGCAGCAACAGAATCACTGTGAGTGGTATAGAATAAAGGAACTATTGTAGGGAGTAAGCCTCACTCACCCATAGGATCTGGTTAGGCAGTCTCTCTGTAAGTCTGTTGACTGTGTTTCTGGTGCAGGGCCTGCAGTCGGCAGGGCCAGAAGTCAGAGGGGGAAAATTGGTATGAAGTGGGGGAAGAACATGCAAACCGAAAATATGTGTCTCTTTTTCACCACCTCCAATCTTGATGTGGGTGACCTGCAGGATAGTTGGCACCTTTCCCAGAATGCCCTCTCCTCTAACCTGGTATTTGAAGAAGCTGAAGGAGGAGATCAGACAGGAGCTATGGTCTCGGCTGCTGTCCTATGTCTCATACCAGCAAGTTGAGTCAGCAGAGCTATGACCACAACTGCTCTGCAAGGACCCTCAGAGCTTGTGTTGAGACACATACAAGGATGGTAATGGTGGGGAATACAGTTCTAACTTGGCTAAGCAGTCACAGAACAAAGCTACACAAAGGACACCTGAATTTTAAATATATTCTTGACACCTACATATTCCTACCTACTCTTTTAAGTTATGTCTTAAAGATTCATTAGGTGTGAAGATTCCAGACCAAGGTGTGGAAAGTTATTTCAAGTATATAAAATCATACGGACAAATAGAAGATACCTCTTTAAAGCAGTTAGATAAGGAAAGATGGAATGTGTCAAAGACATCTTAAGAATTAGTTTTACTTGAATGTCTTGCAAAATAGGAAGAGTGTAGGTGATAAGAAGCAGCTAATAAAAACCAGATGTTTGGTCTCTGTCTTCTAAAAAAGTGCAAGTTTTTGTTATTCTAACTAATGTCTTTATCGCTACTAATAGGTTCCAAACAGATGCCGTAGCAAAAGTTGGTGCTATTTTTTTCTTATGGCATATTGTATCCAAAGTTCTCCATCTTCAGGAAATCAGTACCAACACCACGGGCTTTAAAGAGGCTACTGATTTTGTTTCAAGTCACCAAAACTTCAGCATTGCAGAATTTATCAAGAATAATGGTTTTTATCTCAACGGTAGTACTTTGTTGGACTGTGACTTTTTTGGAAAGCCATGTGGCCCAAAGGTAATGATTTCATAATTCTGTAAATATAATCAATATAATAAGCTATTTTACTGTACTGTTTCACATTGAAATAAAGTTTGCTCCCATATGGACTCAGTCTAAATTTGGTCAAAGATCATATTTCACTAACTCAGTCTTATGATATTGGAGTGTGAAATACCCATGAGACAAATTTCCTCTTTAAAGCAGTTAGATAAGGAAAGATGGAATACAGAAATCTTTGTTTGCCTTTCTTGTAGCATAGTCCTTCCAAAAGAAAAATAATCTAGCACAAGAGGTTATTTTAATTTTTCCATTCATCAGCAAGCTATTATAAGATAGCATCTTTATCATCATTAAGTAGCCATTACTTTGTTTTTATGTTTCTGGTATTGCATTCAAGGCTATAGAAAATAAAAAGACCTTAACATTTCACTATGAAAAGTATATATATTACACATAATAAATATATATTCACTCATAACATATAAAATTCATTTTTATTATTTATATAATTATTTACATTTAAGAGAAAGTGCTGGATATATCTGAAATTTATTAACAAAGATATTTGTGGGCAATTTTATCCATTTTCCCTGTGTCAGCAATTCTCCAAGCTGTGTTGTTAGGGGAGCCTAAGTAAACATCACAAATTCTTGGTTCTGGAATATAATTCCTTATCATTTTACTAGATTTCCTTAGCATGCAGTAAATAGGAAAAAAAAGTTACTGAGAGACATTTGACAGAGATGAAGCCTCAATCTAGACTCTACATTTAGAAAAGAAGCTCTTCTATGCTGGTTTCATTTACCATCACATTTAACTCATTATCAAGAAATTTTGTATTAGAGATGACTTTTTCAGCTGTGTATTACAGAAACTCAATTCTGTAACAGTAAGTTGAAGAGTAAAAGTAATGAATTAGTTTAGTTAGCTAGAATCTCTAAGAGTAGGGCTGACTTCAGAAAATGATGAACCAAGGGGCTTCAAGACTATCGCTAAGACTTTGTCTTTGTCTCCATCTCATAATTTTGTCTCCACCTCATAATTTTTTTCTTTTCTTCTTTTTAAAATATGGAACGCTTCACGAATTTGCATGTCATCCTTGTGCAGGGGCCATGCTAATCTTCTCTGTATCGTTCCAATTTTAGTATATGTGCTCCCGAAGCGAGCACCATCTCATAATTTCTATCCCTATCAGTTTTCTCTGCACAAAGCCAAGAGGTCTGCTTGCTTTCATTATCACAATTTGGCACTACAGTATCCACTTAAAAGTCTCATGGAAGATTTCAATTAGCCCTACTTGGGACACATCAATTCCTGAACCAATCATGGAGGCAAGAAGGTAGGGTGTTAAAATCGGCCCAGCTTGTTTCACATACACACCTCTGTAGTGGATGGAGAAGGAGGGTCTGAGGAGCAGTGTGATTGCCACACTATGACCATGCAGGATGGAGGATGACTGGCCCCTCCAAGAAAGGATGCTCAAGTTGGTCTCTACTGGTAATGACATATGTTTCCACAAATCCTAGTAAATATAAAATAAATACTTTCTTAAATGTTGCAAAACAACTGCTGAGTGTCTTATTTAAATAATCACATGCTAATTGACAAGTGCCTATTGTAAAAAAACCAAAACTATCTCTTAAATCACAGACTGTCTAATCTCTCTGATATTTCTGCATTCTTGCTTAGATATTTGTGAGTTAAAGAAATTATAGCAACTTAAACTTTAGAAGTGATGAAAATGCCCATTGATTGTGTTCTATTTGGTTCATTTTTATATTGGAGGATTTTGCACATGTCTTCACTGAATATGGAAATTGTTTTACTTTTAATCATGGTGAATCTATGCAAGCAAAGAAAAAAGTGAGTGTCTCCGGAAGAGGGTTAAGCTTGCTCTTCAATGTTAATCAGGTATTGAATTTTCTTCAATTTAGTCAGGTTTAAGACAAACAAGATTGGGCAGGAGTTTTAAAAAAAACTGATCACAATATTTTGCAGTGTCAAATAGCTCTCATAAGCTGAATATTATTTTATTTTTGTTAATTTAACCTAGACTCTCGTGGATTCTATTAAACTATTGACTTAGAAATTAAACAGGCAGAATGTTGAGACATAACATCGAGTTTTTAGCTATTCTACTAACTTTCAGTATTGTGACTCCAGGAAACGTTCATGCCACAAAATAAATAAATTCAGAGATTTCTAAGTTGAAATGTATGTAGTTATTTTAAGATACCTTTATGCATTTAAAAGTAATTGTAGAAATATGCTCATGTAAATAAAACAATATGTTTTAGAAAGGAACAAAATGTGCACATTTGACAAAACCCCACAATCTATATCTGGAAAGACAATTTTAAAATAATTGCTATGTAAAGAGTATAATATAAATGGACTATGCCTAAGCTTAGCTTTTGGAAAGTTTTAATTGTTCTAAGAAGTTCTAAGTGTTTAGGCTGAGGAGGCAGATGTTTAGACATCTAAGAAGTGCAGTGGTGTCATCTTCAAGGGTACCTGGTATAGCTCCTACCCAAGGTCAACTCTCACCTTCTGTCTTGTATAACTACTTCTAGTATTGCACATTTAAAGGTATTCAACCCTGTTATTTTTGTTTTATAAATGAGAATTCTGAAATGCTGATGGATCAGCTATCCAAAATCACACAATTAATGACAAAGTGGAAAAATAAACCTGGTCTTCCTGAGTTCCACAAAACAAACTCAGCTTCCAATCTAAATGAATATGACCATTGGCCATTTGTAAATAATGTTTGTTGAGGTTAGTTTCTTTAATTGCTGAGGTTAATGTCATAGCTTCCTCCTGTATTCCATTCAGAATATTTTTCTTTATTTCCAAATGCAATACTGCTCACTTCAATGCATGTACTTACCCATATTGTATATATATATATATTTGATAAGTATTTTCAAATCATTTCAGATATTAGCCATATGATCAGTTCAATATCATATTATAAATTTAACAAACAAGAATTTTCCAAATATTTCAGAATCCAGTTGAAATACACACATTCAATGCAATGTTCCATAAGTAAATGGCACTGAGCTATTTCTCCAGACTTGCCAGCTAATGTTTCTTAGACAGCTGTAAGAGAACCAAGAAAAATAGGGTTCTGAGTAACAAAAAGGATACTAAGCATGTGTATTAAATGTGATTATATACACACAGTTGACCTATTCACAAGAAAATCATTATATTCTTAAGTCTATTTCCCCCTTATATCTTGAAATTTCAGCTAATGACAAAGTCGCCAGAAGAGTAGTTTTACACTTCTTCATCTGACATAAGGTTTATATAAAAATAACATTGCTGTTAATGAAATGGTGTAAATATGCAATCTTATGGGGAAATGAATTTGAAATTTAAATAAGGCCAGGGATTTTAATTGCAAAGTGAAGAGGAAGGCCAAGTGATTTTCTAAAACAAATGAATCAGCGAAGAAGAAGCAAGCCACTATTAGTCAAGGAGGTAAAGAGAGAACTAGAGGGAAGATGATGATAACAGTCACCACATATACTTATGCCTTGTGTCTTAGGAGAAAGATGATCCAGAGAAAACCATAGAAAACCATGAGAAGTCTGTCTTAGATGTTTAATTTTCATGCTTTTCAGACAAAAAGAGATTGACTCTTAATATAAGATATTTGATTTCAGGTAAATCAAAAGCTATCGTGAGATGATAAAGCTAAATCCTAAACTTGTATAGAACTGTTATAGTCAATTTGCATTTTGGGGGAAAACATATTTTTGTTTCAGGAAGAATTCACTGATAACCCCACTCTTGGTTTCCTTGATGCTGGGATCATCTTCGTTATCCATTCACCGAAAAAGGTGCCACAGTTTGATGGTTTAGGCTTATCCTCACCTGTGGGGATGCATGCACAGGTGACCATTCGCCAAGTGAAGGTAAATCTTCCAGAGATGTAGAGTTTGAATTAGGTGAGGTGATATGTAGGTAGTATGAGGTAGTATTAAGTGAGGTATGTTTTAAAAATACATAAATAATACTGTTCACTGAAAACTCCTTTCTCCCATGCCTTTAGAACACCACTGGAAATTCCAAAATTTCATTTCAGATTATTTTTTTGTTTGTTTGTTTGTTTGAGTTGGAGTCTCATCTCACTCTGTTGCCCAGGTTGGAGTTCAGTGGCATGCTCATGGCCACCACAGTCTCAACTTACTGGTCTCAGGAGATCCTTCCGCCTCAGCCTTCCAATTAGCTGGAACTGCAGGTGTTCGCTACGATGCCCGGCGAACTTTTTTGATTTATTGTAGAGATGAGGTCTCGCCAGGGTACCCAGGCTGGTCTCGAACCCTTGGGCTCAGGCAATCTCTCGCCTCGAACTCCCAAAGTGCTGGGATTATAGGCTTGAGTCACCATGCGCAGTCCCATTTCAGATGCTTATCCTTTATCTGGAGGCACATATTTAATAGAAATAGTGAAAGCGGGGAAGCTTGTCAAATCCAAGGTAACTTTAAATTTCACCAGAAATTGAAAAGGCCAGTAAGGATGAGGTGATACTTCAATGGGACTATCTCGGAAAGAGAAAATTAAAGTGGGAAGAGCATGAATCTTGGAGTCAGGCTGATCTGGCAGGTTTACATTTGCCTTAATTTCCTTATTTGGCTTCCTAAATTTGCATCTAGTCTCTGATCAATTGGGACTGGAGTAATACTTTCCTTTTTTTCCCTCCTTTATTTTATTTTAAATATGTGGGAAACAAGTTAGGATTCGGTACATAAATGGTCTATGTGCAGGTGCAGTTCCACTGGTCTTTACTTTCCCTGGTTTAGGATCAGGTACCCTTAGTGATATTATGCCCTCCCCACCCTTTCCCTCTACCGCCCTACACACACATAGTGTCCTGCCACTACCCATCCCTCTCTCATAATACTGTGGTACATGTTCAGGACCCACTTATGAGTGAGAACATGATGTATTTATTTATTTGTTTCCGTGATAGATCACTGAGTATGATAGTCTCTAAATCCATTCAAGTTGCTGCAGAGTCCATAATTCTGCCCTCTTTATGGCTGCATAATATTCCATCATGTATATGTACCACATCTTTTTTTTGAGTTGGAGCCTCACTCTGTCACCCAGACTGGAGCGCAGTGGCCACTCCCGGCCACTGCAGCCTCCACCTGCTGGGCTCCGGCGATCCTTCCGCCTCAGCCTTCCAAGTAGCCGGAATTACAGGCATGCGCTACCACACCCACCTGATTTTTTGATTTATTGCAGAGATGAGGTCTTGCTGCCCAGGCGGGTCTCGAACCCGCGGGCTCAGGCAATCCACTCACCTCAGCCTCCCGAAGATGGGGGATTACAGGCTGAGCCACCGAGCCCGGCTTATGTACCACATTTTAAAAAATTCATTTCACTTTCGATGGACAGCACGGTTGGTTCCATGTTTTTACTATTGTGAATAGTGCTGCAATAAACATGCGTGTGCAGGTTTCCTTTTTGTAGAATGATTTGAGTTCTTCTGGGTATATTCCCAGAAGGGGAAAATACTTTCCTTTCATACTAATAGAGTTTAAGTGAAGTATCATAAAGAAAGCACTTACTATGCTGCCTGGCACATAAAAGTTGCTCAATGAAGAATCTTTTTTGGTTTGTTTTTGGTTTGATTTTCATTGCTATTTTGTAGGTGTGCTGATTGATATACTAATATAACATTTACCTAAATTATTTTTTGTTATATGAGTTAATTTTTAGAATACTCAGTCTGTCTGACTTTACTGATTAACATTTGAGATATACATGAAAGGATCACTCTTATACTTAACCTTTCAGGTTTACAGAGTAGACAAAATAGGCAAGTGTCACCCTTTTAAAAATCAAAGAGATCTGAGAGAAAAGTAGAAATGTTTATCAGCCTCTCTGATGAAAATGGGTAGGTTGACTTAGATAAATCTCCTGACCCAGGTGTTTATTTTATCTCAAGACAGTTCATCAAGAATACCCTTGGGGAGAATGTGATCCTAGCATCAGGCTACATAGCTTTAGTACCTACAGTACGTCTGGTTGCTTGAAGGAATGTAAAGCCCAGCACATAGAAAGGCGATGCGGATGTTTGCCTTTTCTGCTTCCTGGTAAATAAAGAACAACGACTTGCTCCTCACTTAATTATATTTACTTAATTTGAAATATAGTAAACCAACATATCATTTTTCCCATTTTATGAAATTCTACACTAGAAAACTATCCATATGCCAAAAACAACCTTAAAGGACAAGTTTTACATCATAAAATCATAGCAGAACTTTCCTGAAAAGAAATTGTATTGTTAGGGTGCGTCCTCAATTCTTATTCTCAAAGGCTAAATCAGATGCTCTCAAATATCTAAAATGGCATGTCCAAGTTTTCTCAATTTTGAAAGAAAGAGTATGTGTACATGACTTACAGGTCCTGAAGAATTCGCTGTTTAGAAAGACTGGAAAGGGAACTTCAAGTCTCCCTTGCATATGGTTTGAAACACTTCCAGAACAGTGGGTATGAACAGGCATCCAAGGAGGCAACAGAGTGGGGTGAATCAGAGCTGGATCTCACCCAGGTTGCTCAACTCAGCTCCACAATTTCTCTCCCTGGTGATCTTGGACAAGTGACTTAATCCCTCTCCTGATGTAAAATAGGGAAAATAGTAGTCCTGTTCTTAGGGTTGTTGTAAAGATGAAAGGAGTATTAGGTGGTTTAAAAAGTGGCTGGCACAGAATATAATCCAGATAAATATTGAATATCTTTATTCAGGTTTCTTCCCTCCCTCATCATATCTCTAAGGGGGAGCACATTAAAACCTGTTTGGCTCTTCAGGGTTGCCATAGTTGCCCAACGCGCGCGCGCGCGCGCACGCACGCACGCACGCACACACACACACACACACACACACACAGTTCACATATTCTAACTCTACCTCTTTCTTTGTAACATTATCCTCCTGCCAAACTATTTTTCAAGGATTTCTGGAATTATCATTTCCATCTTTCTAGAATCCAGATTTTATTGATCTCTGGCCCGTCCAAAAACTGCCATTCTTTAAAACTGCTAACTCTGACTCTTATTTGTCTTTCTCAATTCTACCTGCAAAGTTACTGGAAACAAGTCTGAATTGATTCAAGCAGAATAATGCATATGATTTTAAATTGCATCATTTCTTATTAAATGCAAGCTGAATAATATGATTCATAAACTAGGCAAGATGCCATATAAAACGCAAAGTGTGACATTTGCATCAACTTCAGGGGACACCAAATACTTTCAGGAATGTTGTCTTATGTGGTCACATAACCTTCTACACCTACTTGTTGATGCAGAACCTGAGGCTTCCAGACGTTGCAGGAATCAGCTAGGGGCCTTCACAAAATTCTTATGGAAGCAATCTCCAAAATAAGCTTTTCAGACATGTGTCTTTCAGGAATGTTGTCTCATGTGGTCATATAATACTTTACACCTATTCATTGATACAGAACCTGAAGCTTCTAAACATTACAGGAATTAACTAGGGACCTCCACATACAACTTGTGGAAGAAGTCTCCAAAATAAACTTTCAGACATGTGTTGTTTCCAAAATTTTATTGTTCTTTATAATGGAAGATATATTACTGTCAGAATTTAGGCACAATTTGGAAAAAGGGAGTTTTTTCCTAACTTAATGTTGGAGGTAGTTTCTCTTTTTTATATTTCCTTCAGTTTCTTCCCAAAGAACAGTCCATGTGGTTAGTCAAGAATGATTATTTTCTGGATCATTGACTAAACACTGTGGTTAACCTCAGAGACCACAGGGTCTATAGCGATAGACAAATATTGTGTTAAGGCTGAAAAGCTAAGGCTTTGGAATTGGCCTAGGATTAAACCTGGCTCTGATACATATTGATTTAATGATTTGTCTCAAGGTCTGTAGCAGGTGCTTAATAAATACTGGTACTTATCAGCCCCCGTTCTACTCTTAGAGTGGCAGCTCAACAAATATAAATACACACTCACATACATACATATATATACACATACATATATGCACACACACATATATATGTCTACCCATCAAATGTGTATACACAGACACATGCACTTGTCATATGTGTGTGTGTATAACAGGATTATGAGCAGAATCAAATATGATCATAAATATGAAAGTAATTTTGCATTTACGTTATAATGTAATGTTTGAAAGCTATCAACATTTTAAAATTATTACCACTTAGAGATTTTAGAGTGGTAAAGGATAAAGAACGATAGAAAGTTAGAAAAAATTGAAAACATTACTCTTTCTTCCAACATATATTTTGTTGGGTACTAGCATGCTTACATACTTAAAAAAAATGTTCATATGGATAGATGTATGGATGTAGGCAAGAAAGGAATTTTTGTCTTTAGGTCACTTGTTTTACAAAATGTAAAGTCTCTAAATGTTACATTTATTGTTTTTAAGGAAATGGGATAGAATGTGACTTACAAAAATACTACAACTGTGTTTCTCCTATACTTGGTAAGTGGCTTAATTTACTTTATTTATTTTCAGGATTTATATTAAAGTTGCTTAGAGGTAATACAAAACATTAAATCACACTATGGATAGGCCAGAAATAAAACAGAATATAGAATATAAAAGAGTTTAATAAAATGTTTTTAGACAGTAGTTTACATACATAAACAATAAAAACAAAGAACCAAAATCTCTGATTTTAAGACACATTTGAATTAAAGATACACAGTGACAAAGCAACGGCAAGATAATTTAATTTTTATTTCTAAGTCTTTATAAAGTTTTCATAACTTTGAAAAAGTTTGCATTTTATAATCAAAATAGCCTTACACAATTAAAATTACATAAATAAAACATGTCTATTGTGACATGTTTTCTTATTACATAAATAAAACATTTCTGTTGTAAACAGTTAAACATTATTAAATAGAAAATAAATCAGCAGAGCTCGGTGGCTCAGCCTGTAATCCCTCGCCTTTGGGAGGCTGAGGTGAGTGGATTGCCTGAGCCTGCGGGTTCGAGACCCGCCTGGGCACCTTGGCAAGACCTCATCTTTACAGTAAATAAAAAATCAGCCAGGCGTGGTAGCGCGTGCCTGTAGTTCCAGTTACTTGGAAGGCTGAGGCGGAAGGATTGCCGGAGCCCAGCAGGCGAGGCTGCGGTGGCCGGGAGCTGCCACTGCACTCCAGTCTGGGCGACAGAGTGAGACTCCAACTCAAAAAAAAAAAAGAAAAAAGAAAAAAAAGAAAAGAAATCATGTGACAATCAGTAGAAGTTGCATCACTGAATTGCATCACTCTCATTGTTTGGGAACAGTCCTTTTATTCATTAATTTTATTGTACCTACAGTGTATTTACAATTTTTCAATAAATGGAATCATAGTCATGCATGCCATATTTATTGTGGACTTCTTCTTAAACAGACCTTTTTCCTGCATACCTCTTATCTTAATCCTCCATCAATGTTCACACTCTAGTGTATTTCATCATAACTTTTTCCACATATATAGCTTCATAGCTTCCACATATATAGCTGCATATTATTATTGATTATTATCATTGGTCATTTTATTAAATATGCAAGCTTAGTATATGCCCTTCTGTAAAATTTGCTCTTCTAATCCATTATGGAAATATCTCCAGGACAGCAGGAATAGATTTAAAAGGTTATTTTTAATGTTTGCAAAATATTTCAAAGTATGGGTATGAGTAGAAAGAATCTCATATTTTTTATAACTCACATGCTGAATGTGCAAATGTCATTTTACTAGCCAATAGAATTGAAATGCTGTTGCCAAATTTCTTCTGATTTCCTATCCTTGATGGAGGCAGGCGGGAGACCTTTGGGGAAAAAACCATGACTGCAATTCTGCAGGAGCTGTTGTGGGATAAGGTCAGAAGAGTGTGTGTGTTTATGAGAGTATGTATATATGAGAGAGTGTGTGTGAGAGTACGTGTATGTGAGTGTGTGAGTGTATGAACGTGTGAGAGTATGTATATGAGAATGTGTGAGTGTGGGGAGAGAGTGGTGGTCATCACTAGTTGTCTTAAAGAACTAGTGTCTACATGCAAAAGTTATGTCCTGAAGAAGTAAAAGTTAGAGCCTGAAAAACAAACCCAAAGTTGGGCAGTAGACAGGAGATTTTGGTGAACAACTGGTTCACAAGAACATGTCATTCTCAAAAACCAAAGGAACCACCTGAATCTAAATATCTAGCATGAGAATGGGACTTGGAGGTGGTCCAAAGGGAAGCTGGAACAGTCATTACATCCCATAGGGCTTTTTCCAGTACACATTTGCATGGATAGCTTGGTTGTTCTAATGGAGCCAGGAGAGGACAGAAGTCACAGAACCTCAGTGACTGATTTACAAGTTGCTGTGTCTACAAAAATAAGAGATTGTAAACACCCAGCAGCACATTTCACGTATGTTGAGGCAAATCCGAAGACTAGTTTAATTTAAACCTGAGTCATTGGCTTTCAGGATTATACTTGAAAGTTCCTCTCAAAGTGACAAGGTGTCACACAAACAACGTTCTTTCTCCTGTCTAAATATCTGATATTTTACGAAAATAGACCCGGAGACTTCCTAAAAAGAATTTCTTATTTCTAATAATGATCCCAACCCAATGACTCAAAGAATTCAAAGATAACAGTTATGGTGCTTTATAATCTATCTCCTTTGCTGAATTCAAAATAAAATATAAACACTGCTTGTTAAAAAAGCAGTGATAGAATTTGTTAACTACTTGTTTTTCAGCATTGAAAGTGAAATTATAAACTTTAAAAAGCTCTGTCCTCCCCACTGTGAAGTATGTATCCTCTCTGAATTCCCTGTCCTAATTTTCATTTCAGACCACATCGAATATAAGGGATTGTGTACAATGGGAACACATAATTCTAGCTGCCCTGTTTCTTGTGAAGAAACAGAATACCCTGCAACTATTTCTTATTCCACTTTTCCAAGTCAAAAAGCTTTGAAATATCTTTCCAAGAAGTTGAATCAAAGTCAGGAATACATCAGGTAATCCTACTAGACTTTTAAATAACTAGTAATTCACATGCATTTTTTTTCTCGAAGACTCATAAAATAAAATTCGAATCAGTCAAAAGAGGCGGTGTTTATGTCATTGAATTAACAATGAAAGCATATAGTTTTAAAATTAGATAAGGTCATGCCTTTCAATCTCTTAATTTAATTGTGTGAAAAAAATTATGCTTGCTTGAGTAATATGCTCATGATTACACCTTTATTGCTCACACTGGGGAAAATAGTAATGCTGACTAGTATCAATTAATGCATTAACATGAAAATTCCTTTCTTTTATATTACATAGTTTGTCTTCAAATAACTGTATGAGAAACATGGATCAGAAACTCTTAATTTTACAGCAGAGGAAACTGAAGCACACTATGTTTTGAGGAACTATCCTGTGAAGATAATCTGTGGCACAAGAAAGCATTGTGCCCAAGATCTTTGACTTTGGTCTCCTTTCCCTCTCCACAAAGACATATAATTCCAATTTTCCCAGTTAGCTAAGTATTAAATTAGTTCTCTTTCTGCACTACCTTGATCCCTTTTAGAAATTACAAGCCATATTTTATAATGTGCTCTTTGTTTTGTTTTGTTTTAATTTTAAAGACGTGGGGTACAATTCAGGTTTAGGTACATAAGTGGTCATCGTACCGGTAAACTTTGGTATTCTTATTGAAGTTACATGACCCTTACTCCCCCCACCCCAGCAGTGTCCTGCTACTGCCAATCCCTTTCTTATAGTATTATGATAAACATTCAGGGTTCGCTTATGAGTGAGTACATGTAGTAATCAGATCTCTGTTTCTGTAATGTGTGTGTGTGTGTGTGTGTGTGTGTGTGTGTGTGTGTGTGTGTGAAAGCATGTTTTGTGTACAGTGTCAGTCTAATATTTATTAAAATTAAATGTTATCCCCATGTAAATGTCTAGGCAATAAAGTGATCTTTATAAGTCAGAATGAAAAAATGTTTTCATCAAGACAGGGCTGACAAGATATAATTTCAAACATTTAGTTGATAAGAAAATGAAGAGCTAGAAAATTTGCAATTATGTCTTTGCTTACACTTCTGACACCAACATAGATATTTATTTGTATTTCATTTTAATATGGTAACTAATTTACTTGTAATATATATTTAAATATGACTTAGAAGAGCACTTCTTTTGACTTTTAGCTAGTAGAAGTCTCCTGAATTTCATAATTGTTTCATATGCAAAGAATGTAGACATGATTTTGGAGAAATCTTGGTAAATCAGAAAAGAAACCCAGGCATAAAACAAAACGGTCTTAAAGAATATTGGGTTTTTTTCCAAGAACTTAGATTATTATAAAGAGATCCCCTATGAATCCTATCACATAACTGACATATAGGAGACTTACATGGTTGTGAAGAGTGGAGGCCACTATCAGGAGGACTAAGGTGAGAAGCTGAACAGAGGCGGCCTGACTCAGGTTGCCCAAATCCTAGTCAGTTAGAAGTCACACTTATATTAAGAATCTGTACCAGGCCCGGTGGCTCAAACCTGTAATCCTAGCACTTTGAGAGGCCGAGGTGAGAGGATTGCCTGAGCTCAGGGATTCAAGACCAGCCCGGGCAACTTGGTGAGACCTCGTCTCTACAATAAATCACAAAATAAGTCGGTCATGGTAGCGTGCACCTATAGTTCCAGCTACTTGGAAGACTGAGAAGGAAGGATCGCGTGAGTCCAGCAGATCAAGGCTCCGGTGGCCGTGAGCGTGCCACTGCACTCTAGTCTGGGCGACAGAGTGAGACTCCCACTGGAAAAAAAAATTTGGTGTATGCAAAGATACTAGATATCAAACGATGGTAAATAGAAAACATATATATACAGTTTGTTAGAAAAGCAAGTGTGAAATCGCAGTAAGATTTAAAAAGAAATAGCTCCTAACTTAATCCTGAAGCTTGTGTGTGTCTTCCTAGAGCAGAAATCAGCACCAGACTATGACCAGTCCAGGACTTCATGTGGCAGCTACCGGACCCCAAAATGATATTTAGCTTAGCTTAATTAAAGCAGGAAACGTGGTGGTGAATATAAAGGTAGATTGTGGCTGAATTTCAGCCAATTTCATTGGTAAAGCAATTTTAAAAATTGTTCTGTTTTAACTTAAAAAGTTTTGAAATAAAAATTCATCACTCAAGTTAAACCATCCAAAAGCACTTTTTTTTAGTGCTTTCTAGCACAATAAAAAAAACCCTCACTTTTTATTTTATGTGTGCCTCTTCTGATACAAGCAAATATTCTTGGACTTAAATCCTGAACAATTTCACTATCACCATGAGACACAGATTCAGTGAGATAAAAATTACTGGAGAAATCAACTGCCTCAGAGAAGTTGAGTAAATATCACAATATTTTTGTGGGAGATGGGTTTATCCTCTCTCAAAAGCACAGATGGAACATGTTTGAAAATGATTATAAATGTTGTGCTTAGGAAATTAAACAATATTATCAGTTTACATGCAAATTAGGAACACAATGGATGCCCTAAAGATTGGACTATTACTAAAATTTCTGGACTTCCAAGACAACTTTATTATTTCCATCACTTTGGCAACTGTTTTATTATTTGCAAATATTACTATAGCCCTTAATTGCCTATTTAAACATAGTACATTCTTCTGTTACCCAGGGCTAAACCAATGAAAATTAAGTAAACATATTAATGATGTATTTTTGAATTAAATATATTCAGGAAGATTGATTTCAAAAACTATAAACAATAAGAAGAGTGATTTACAGCCCTGTTCCTTGGATATATGAAAAAAAGTTCTAGGAAACATTACTATTAGGATCTGTTCTTAATGATAATTGTTATTGCCATTTGAAAATCATGAGGTGGTTGGTTTTGCCTCAACTTATAACACAGACAGGTTCATATTTCTCCATTCATTTAATGGTTTCATCTTTCATTTGCTCTCTAATTTGCCCCTTTTACAAATATATAATGGGCACCTAATATGCTATGAGTCAAGGGGTATTCTCGACATTAGGGACACCTCAGTATGCAAAAGACAAAAATCTGCCTTGTTGTGCTAGGTCCACTAGGGTGGAAATGGATAATCAATATTTATAGTCATGTCAGATGGTGCTAAGTGTTGTGGAGGAAAGGCAGCAGAAAAACAGTCTGGGGAATCACAGACTGGGAGGGTTGTTTTCAGGATGGTAGATAATGTCAGGAAAGACTGCTGAGATGATGACAGTTGAGCAAAGAACTATGGCAGTGGTTCTCAAAATGCCATGGAGGAGTATTACTTAGAGTGTACAGGGGAGTCTGGGGGCTGGAAAATTGAGAAGAGTGATATGATTTGGCAAGTTGCAGACGTATTTTGATTATTGTGTGAAGAACAAAGGGTATAGCTGAGGTGAGTTGCATTAAAGTTAGAAGCAGAATGACCATTCAGAAAGGTATAGCATAAATCTAGATGAAAGACCATGACAACTTGGAGAAAGGTGGTACTGCTGAATGAGGCGACAAGTGACAGGTCCCCAAATATACGTGAAGGTAAGCTACATAGGATTCCCTGATGGTTTGGCTGTGAATTGAGAATGTTCACATTACAAATGAGGAAAACATCAGTAGTTTGAACTGGAGTATGTTAAATTTGGAAAACCAATAAGGTATTCAAGTAGCAATAGACAGACACAATTAAATATATTATTGAAGTTCAAGGTAGAGGTCTGGCATGGAGATAGAGCAAGTAAGGGCCTCCCAGACCACATACAAAGCTAGGATTGAAAAATGATGTTTAGTCATTCTGGTGGCATATAAAGATTTCTAGAGGACATTAAGAAAAGTTTCTTTGCCCGAGTATATTAATGCCATAGATTAAACAGCTAGTACTTATCGAGCATCCAATACATGTCAGGGTTTGTGTTAATTCTTTGCATACATTATATAATTTCTTCTCACCACAGCTCTGTGATTTCAACTCTAAAATTTTGACCACACATGAGAAAACCAAGACATGGGAAAACAATGTGATTTCTGGAGGTCACACAAGTAACAAAGGACAGAACCAAGATTTGAGTTAAAATTAAACATTTAAATGTTTGTGAATACTTTGGTCTATTCAATAGATATTTACATTTAACATCTTTTTCCAGTTTCTCAGAAACAAGGCGGGAAAAATTGTTGGCATTAAGAAACAATTATTTTTCCTAAACACCAAGTGACAAAAATGTCTTTCAAATTATGTTAATTGTGAATTAATATTGAATATAATCCTGTGTTTGATTCGATATCAAATAGCATCTAAACAAAAATGAATGTTACTTTTGTCAGATAGGAATTAAAAGTAGTGCTGACAATCTTGAGCTATATTAACTATGTTTTTATCCCTAGGGAGAATCTTGTAAACATTGAAATAAACTATAGTGACTTAAACTATAAGATAACCCAGCAGCAAAAAGCAGTGAGTGTGTCTGAGTTACTTGGTAAGTGACATTTAGTTTTCCCTCAATTTTTAAAAAAATTTGTATTTTTTCTCAAGTATTTAAGGTTTAGTTTATCAAAGGAGAAAAAAAGCATCAGTAGTGCTTGATATTCAGCTGCTATTTATATCTGATAGCTTTCCACTCCGTGGAAAACACTACAAGCAAACCTCACATAGATTTTTGACAAAGAAAAGGCTGGTGTTCATCATGTCATATTTACATTCACATCAACCTTTCCTTTTAGACTGCTCCTCTCATCAAGTTACTCTTGTAGAGTGCTTTTCAGCAATCCTACATCTGAGTAGAGTGCCAACTACCTTATCCCTCCACACAGGGCTCCAGCACAGAGTGGGTAAAAAAGAACTTGAGGAAGCAAAATTAGACATATAGTTTACCATCACTGTCTGCTCAATCACCTTCACCATGCAGATCTTAACAAGCTTAGTTGTTGATTTCCTAGATCTCACAGTACCACCGAAGAAGCCAAGTAGGAGACAGAATAGGACATTAGAGTCAGGCAAAGTGACAGCAGTTGGATTTAGCTGCTGATATCCTGAATAAGGAGGAAATATATAAATTCCCCAAAGATTTCAGAGAAGCCTGTTTCATAATCACACTTTACAAAAATAGCAGGATCCTAAGGATGGCCCAGGGCAATGAGATAATGATTAATAATGTAATTTATTTCAAGAAAGCAGTGCTGAAGCAGTCAAATTCAGAAACAGAAAGTAGAATGGCGGTTGCTAGGGATTGGGGAGAGGAGGGTATGGGGATTTAGTGTTTAATGCAAAGAATGTCAGTTGGGCAAGATGAAAAGTTCTGGAAATAGATGAAGATAATGGTTGCATAATAATGTGAATATGCTTAATGCCACAAAAGTATACACTTCACAATGATTAAAATAGCAAATTTTATGTTATGCATATTTTACCACAGTAAAAAACACAAAATAAATATAAATATAGATTTTAGAAACATCAGAAAAAGGCAACACTGTGTTAATTATTTTAGTTAAATAAAATATTATAAATGCTTAAAAAGAAATAATGTTTTGACAATTGAAGTCACAAATTATTTGGAAATTAATTTTCTGAAAAACATCATTATCCAGTAAAGTCATCTAGATGGCACATTTCGCTTCTTCATTTAACACAGGTACATGAAATTGTCATTATCTAGGATCTTTTATGAGTTTACCTAGATTTTAAATCCTCAAAAGTCCTTGAGATATATTTTTGAAAATAGATTTTATGGGTTTTTTTAGATTATTTGTATTGATATTACTTTAAGATATTACCCATTGCTTTTGCCTGATGTATTTTAAATTTTGAAACAATATAATTAACACATCTTCATATAAATATCAGCTATGATTTACTTACAGTTTCAAATAATTTAAAATGTAGTAATGCTTAATTTGCTTTTTATGAACAAACATTGGCATTCAACTTCTTTATTTGTTTTATTGCAGCGGATGTTGGTGGTCAGCTGGGCCTATTTTGTGGGGCCAGTCTGATTACAATTATAGAAATCATTGAATACGTATTCACCAATTTCTACTGGATATGCATTTTCTTTTTGTTGAAGATACCTGAAATGACCCAGGGGACTCCTCCACCTCAGAATCACCTGGATAATAAAAATAGGATACAGGAATGCTAATATTCATTTAGAATAAAACCATTTGTGTTTCTCTTCACAAAACCATTGAATTTATCATGACTAATTCATCACTATGTGATTTAATGGTGTATTTTTTGTGGTTCAATAAAAGCCATTGAAGATTTCTTTATAATCTGATCTACTCTATCTGTATGTATGTACATTTGTTTATGTATATAAAAGAAATTGGCACTATTTTTTTTAACTTTACATACCAGCACCTGGAATGGTAGAGACTATGTATAGTAGGACATTTCATAATATTGTTCAATGAATGAATATTTGGGTAAAGGAAAAAAGACATTCTTTATGACTAATTTTGTAATTAGACCTGAAAAATAAACTATATATGAAGAGAGAAAATATTTCTTTATTCAGGAAATAGTATGTATAATTTATACTTTATAAAGTGTTAAGAATTTTTTATTTTAATTGAGATCAACATCCTTTTTTTTCCTTTAATCTGGAGTGTGCTATTGTAAATTACTCTTGGAGGAGTGAAAATCTACCTAATCTGTACAGGTGAATACTGAAATCCAATAGAGAATAAAGGTAAACTTGTAGTATATTGAAACTGTGTGGCATTTATTATTTTTTCCCAAGTACTTCTATTTACTTGATTAATCTAAAGAGGAAATTCAAGAAATGCAGTGCTCTCCCCACCCCTCAGGCAATAGATTACTTTCAGCCCCACAGAATATTCAATCATTGGTGAATTGTTTAGAAGCTTTCTCAACCACACCATGGAGGACCCACTAAAATCCTAGAATTATCTTTTGGAGGACGGGCCCCTTGTAGTACAGGTTTCCCCTGTTAGGTAAGTGTACTATGAACCCATCGGCATCAGTGTAACAGCTAGCATTGTTGTTAAGAGACTGCGATCAGCTTCAGTGAATACTTTTTTTCGGTGAATTCTTTCAGCACACCTTTGCCCATTTCATGATGGGACAGTCTCAAGCCCTCACTGTGTTGTGTTCAGACCACAAAAATGGCATGACACCCATTCTCTGCCCTCCCTACTCACCCAATCTCGCCCTGAATGACTTTTTTCGTTTGTTTATTTTGCTGGTTGAAAAAAGTCCTCAAAGGGAAACGTTTTGGTGAAATGGAAGAGGGGAAACAAAAAACAGCAGAAGTACTAAAAGGCATCAAAATCAATGGGTTCAAAAACTGTTTTGAGGAGTGGAAAAGCATCTGGATAGGTGGATTGCATCAAAAAGAGAGTACTTTGACAGTGACTAAAGTTTAAACATGTAAGAATAAATATACAATTTTAAATAAATCAATACTGCCTTTTGGAGTTCCCCCTCATAGTTAAGAAGTAATAAACAAGTCTAATAATTGAACCTCTAATTCATTCTCTGTAGTATCGCATTTCTTTATAGACCACATAACTAAAAATGTTGAAATGTTATTTCCAAGTTTAATGATAAGCAAGTGCTAGTGGTGTGGGAATGAGGGCAGTGCAATCTTATGGTAGTCAACTTAAGAATGTTGACTCAGAATCCCAATCTTGGGTAAATACTCCAGACAAATTCTCCCACAGAGATGTGGCATTCAACTTCTCACTTCCTACATTGCAATTCTTCTAATTATCTAAACAGCGTTCCTAAGCTAAACCAAGGAGCTACTATTCTTTTTCAAGTTATTGTGTGGCTAACATAAAATGGATCAAGTAACAGAATGCAATTGAGAAAATTCTTCTTTTTTTTTTTTTAGGTCTGATGCAGCTTGCATTATAAGAAATACTAAGCATTTACTAGAACTCACTAGTTTATTTTTCAATACTCCTGTGCTATGAAAATGACAAATATATATACAAGGGTTAATGTGCCAACACGCTGTGCAGTTAAAAGTCCATGTGTAACTATTGACTCCTCCAAAACTTAACTACTAATAGCCAACTATTGATCAGAAGCCTTACCAATCATGCAAACAATTGATTAACCCACATTTTGTATGATTTTCTATGTAAAATGTATTATATACTACATTAATAAAGTAAGCTGGAAAGAGAAAATGTTCTTCAGAAAACCATAAGGAAGAAAAATATGTTTACTATTTATTAAGTGGAAGTGGATCATCATAAACGTCTTTATTTTCCTCTTCTTCATGTCGAGTAGCCTGAGGAACAGAAGGAAGGGGAGGGGTTGATCTTCTATCTCAGGAATGGCAGAGGCAGAAGAAAATCCAACTCTAAGTGGATCCACACAATTCCAACTCATGTTGTTCAAAGCACAACAGTATTTTGGTTAAAAGAGATACTCTTTAACCAAATTACACTGGGAAAGAATGATCTTATTATTTTCTGAGAGAAAGTCCCAGAGCAAGAGAATTAATGCTCTTAATTCTCTCATGTGGTGTGTTGGTCATGATCCAGGCTGGGAAAATCCCTGGATTTGCTTTTTCCTGAGATGCAGAAATGCTCTACAAAGTTAACCCAACAACTCTACTTGAATTAGTTGAAAAAAAGTCAATCAGCATCCCTTATTTGAAAAAAATATCAATTAGTGTTCCTTATTTGAAAAAAAATCAGTCAGTATCCCTTAATGGGAATTGATGTCTTGAAAAAACGAAGTCACAAAGAATGAGATCCTTGAAATGCAAGGCCCCATAAGGGCTTGGAAAAACAGATTGGTTGTCAGTTTGGTCCTATCCACTACTTTTTATTGACCAATATAATATTTCACTACTGTCAATGTACCAAAATAAGAAACTTAACATCATGTCTTAGGATATTCTCTACCACCCTAATACTGGAATTAAAATACCTTTGCCAAAAACAGGAAATATGTACCAGAGGCATGAATAGCTAAGCTCGTCAATGAGTAAATGTGTACTTTATTTGATCGTGAAGAATAGTGGAACAGAAACACCTTTGAAAATGTTTCTGGGACATCGGGGTGAGGAAGAAGGTTGGAGGATGATACAGTCACATACTCTATGACTTTCTTACATCAAAAACAGTCTTATTTTACTGGATTCAGTTGTGCTAAATCTGGAATTGCACTTGTGTGTGCTGCATCTTAAAAGACTCACCATGCCAATATTATGCCAATTCTTCTGAAAGTATAATAAGTATATATAGGGGAACAAATGGGTTGAGGGAAGACTCTGCGCCATGTGGCTGAGGACTGGTTGAAAGTTTTGGGCACTTCTATGATAGTGATAGTCCCATAACCTTTACCTGTCTAGTGGTACTCCTTTTTAGGAGTGGACAAAGGAGAATGTTGTGGCAAGACTCTTTCTGCTACTTGCCTGTAGGCGAGTAGTATTGCTGAACCAGAAACTCTCATCTGAAGAGCCCAAGTCTGTGATAAGACAGATGAAAATGGAAAAGGAAGATGAGAAGAGAATACACAACAGAAAAATTACACTGGGAAAGAATGATCTTATTATTTTCTGAGAGAAAGTCCCAGAGCAAGAGAATTAATGCTCTTAATTCTCTCATGTGGTGTGTTGGTCATGATCCAGGCTGGGAAAATCCCTGGATTTGCTTTTTCCTGAGATGCAGAAATGCTCTACAAAGTTAACCCAACAACTCTACTTGAATTAGTTGAAAAAAAGTCAATCAGCATCCCTTATTTGAAAAAAATATCAATTAGTGTTCCTTATTTGAAAAAAAATCAGTCAGTATCCCTTAATGACCTGCGTAAAATAAATAGCAAGTTGGAATCATAATTTGGGCTTTGTTTCTCGAGTTATGTTTATTGTACTCCTACTTTTGTATAGCTGATTTTCACTGAATCTTCATAAAGGACTAAGAGGTCCTGACATTACTGTATCTGCCTTAAAAGATAATGTGGAGATAAGACAGACTATAAATATTTCTAAACAAATGGAGCATCACAGTTGCCAACCATCCGGAAGAATTTGCTAATGCCTTCATTGTAATAAAATCTGTTATATTAAAAGGGAGCAGCATAAAAACAAATTAGCTATCAAGCCACAAAAAAACATAAAGGAAACCAATATGCATATTACTAAGTGAAAGAAGCCAATTTGAAAAGTCTACATACAGTATGATTCAAACTGTAAAACATTTTGGGAAAGGCAAAACTATGGAAACAGTAAGGAAAAAAAATCAGTGGTTGACAGAGGTTTCAGGGAGAAAGGGAGGGATGAATAGATACATCACAGGAATTTAAGGCAGTGAAACTATTGTCAGATACTATAATGATAAATATATTTCAGTTCATACTTGTCAAAGTTCACAGAATGTACAACACAAAAAGCGGATCCTAAGGTAAACTATGGACTTTAGTTAGTAATGAAGTATGATACTCTGTCTTTGTTGAGTAAGATCACTTACAATGCAATTGCTCTTTCCTGGTCAAAGTGCTGTGAATTAGCAAGGATTTTTTTTTCCCATTGTATATCCAATTGGTTGAGAGGCCCATGCTTCACAATGATACCTGGAATCTTGTGTTGTTAAAAACTTGTTTCCTGAGCACTGGGGTATGATTTAGCTCCCCGTATCCCAGATAGAAATTGAAGTTTCATGAGCAATGGTCTCTGGTGACTACCATAGTAGCAGAAAATGCATGTTATGTAGAAAGGGATATTGTGCTAGAATGTTTGGAAAATAACACGATAACATTACCTGAGATATGATATATAGAGCAATATTCTAATCTCTTCACTACAGTTATATGCTATAATAAAATATTTAAGGTTTTACTTATAGAACAAAATGCAAATGAAATGAGTAGACAATAATCCTAGGATGAGGATGTATTTTTGGAAGGAAGTCAACCTAAAATTCTTCATTTATGTCAAAACCATAGAGGTAGAATAGACAGAGAAAAAATAATGCAAGTTTGGAAAAGTTACATATGCTGCTAACGTCTTCTAGCAAAAACCTACTCAGGTACAAGAATAATGGATAAAGAAGAGAAATAAGTAGTTCAAGTGGCAAAGGATTATAAAAATCTCCTGAAATTTTGACTAAGGTTAGCGTGTTTTGGAGAGGGAATTTTAGCTTCATTGGATGATACAAGTGCTGGTTGTCCTCCATGTTTTAGTATGTCTATGTCTGTGCATCAAATATGGTAGAAGTTGTTAGAATTATAAGAAATGCCTAGGAAATATGCAGCAGGGAGATGTTGGTAAAGGTTAAGCATTGGTTCTATGGCCTTTCCTCCAGCTTTGAGGACAAGTTGTCTCTAGAACATAGGAATATATGTAGCTCGGATCCCCCAACAGAGAGAATCAGGTAGAACTCTGAACAGTAGAAAGCACCTGCATCTCCATTATGAGATGGTTTGCTGAGCAATGAGGAACCAGTATTTGAGAAACAGCTGCACTGAGAGCAAGACTTAGTCACACACTGAGAGGATCTTCATGATCTCCATAAAAGCTAGTTTGATTGGAAGGATCCAGTATTGTCCTTCGTGACAATGCACATCCCACAGGAGGAGAGTTCTCAGCACTTGAGAAACTAGTCCTGGAAGATATGAGACCACTTATGCCATTGCTGAGAGTGTGCATCTTATTTCTAATCACAAAATCCTGTCACTTCTCCCTGGACAGATTCTCACTCATTCTCTCTCATTTCCCACTACCACTATCCCTACCCATGCTTTCATGCCTGGAGTTCAACAATAGTGTATTGGAACTTCACATCGTCCCATGACAATTTAGTATGTGGTAATATAGTGCCAGAATAATGTTTCTTTCATATTTCTTGTATAATGTCATTTCTCTTATCCCAAATCACTTTATAGTTTCCAATTTCTTGTCATCTTTCATGAACTATTTATTTTATATATCCAGGATTATTTTAACTCCTTTTCCAACATATTTATTCAGGGCAGTACTTTTTCTACCCCACAAACTTACCATGATAATATGTTCCTCAAGAATTCACCTAATTTCTCCCTTTGTCAGTAATATTTTTCTCTTTCAGTGAAATATCTGTATCTTTTCATTATTGCCTTCATTGGGAAGTATCCTTATCTTCCTTAATTTCCATTTAATTCCTTTCATTCTGAACATAGCAAAGCATTTCATCAGTGCCAAACACTTTTTTCTTAAAAATATTTAAATATCATTAGGTCAGTAGGTTAACTTAGATAATTGAACATATTTTAAAATAAAGATTAACATAGAAAACTATATATGTGCAAGCAATACTTTCTCTTTTGAGTTATTAAATATTTTAAAAAATAGAAACACTTAAGAAAATAATGAATGAAAAGCGATCTGCCCACCATTTGGACTAACATGATTACATGCTCTTTACATTAGTCTGAAACTTGATTTTCATTATTACATGCTTACAATATATTCACGTCATAGATCTGGAATATGAAGATCTGGTTTATTAAATTGTTACACCAAATTACATCAATAAATATACCATGATTTATTTACTCACTTTCTCATACTAATGCATCATTACATTGTTTCAAATTTCCATCTATAACACAGATACTGCAATACAACCCTGTGTATATTTCTTTTTATGTACCTAAAAAATGAGATTGATGAAATTTTTAGTATGTGCATCTTCACCTTGACTATATATTACCAAATTGTTCTCTGACATAATCATACCAATGTATATAATCAATAGTAGCACAGAAGAATTCAGAAATTACCCATTATCTTGTGATAATTTTAAGCTTTTATCCAAACTGATTCCTATGCATTGATATTTTTGTCATAAGAACTCAGTGGACACTTAAGTGTAGGATGGACAATTTGAAATGTCCTAGATAACAGGAAATTATGGAAAAGTAGAGAGAGGCTGCAGCTGAGAAATTACTATGTATCTGTGTAATTTTTATTGGATTCAGAATTTAGGAAAGCTGCTACAGAGATTGTGATGCCAAAAGAAGCATTAGGGTGAGCTTGGAGTTCCACTTGATCTGTATCCCTTTTAACATGATGCAGGGTATATTTGCATGGCTCATAGGTGGGTATTGATCAGCTTCTTGGGTTGTTGTTTTGCTGTGGCATAAGAAGGATAAGCAGGGTGAATGCCATACTTCCTAAGGAAGAAGTATTCTAAATGAGAATTAGCTTCAGAGTAGTGTTGGTGAATTTATTGTTTTAACTATTTTTCTGTGAGTAGTTATCTTCAGAGGTTTATGATAATGTTCCTTATCATTGACAGAGAAGATGAAACTATGCTCAGAGAAAAAAATCAAATATTTAAAATCATTTATAAAATCAATAAATTTGTGTAGTCAGAAATAAATAAATAAATAGCTTTGGAAAAGACACCAAAAGTAGAAACCGTTGCCTTGGAATTTTTGCTTATCGGACTAATTCATCCCATTACTAACCTTCTAGAAGTCAAGTGGAGGGAGCTTCACTATTCATCTGAATGCAGAGTGACTATTGGCAAGTTAAGACATTACCTTTAGATTCAAGGTGATAGAAAATTTCCCTTTAAGACTTAGCAAGAATTAAAAGGGTCTCAATGGAATACCTATACCCCAAATCAGAATAGAAAATGGGGAATGGGAGGAACACAAGTCAGAAGAGATTTGTATCTCTATTTCCATTAGAATCAGTTGAGACATTTTATGAGTTGGGAGTGGGGGTGGAGGACAAATGGAAAAAAACATTAAGCACTGCCAAAGTTACTCGATAATTTGCATGATTAGTTCAGCTGTTATTCCTGTTAAGCGTCCAATAACTTTTATGCAAATTTGTTATTTCATCAGTTCTTACACATCTGCACTAATTAAATACTTGTAGAAAGAAGACTAAATTTAAAAAATAACTCAATTGACTCAAATGTCAACTTTAAATGACATTTTAAAATTTCATAGGCATACGATTTCATAGGCATACCATAGCATACAATTCACTTATTTTTTTTTCTCATGTGAGAGAGGATTGAACATTTTAAGGTGGCTGGAATATTTTATTTTCCTGGGTGCAGTTTAATATTGCTTAATTTTTCCAGTATACAAATATGATACATGCTTATTATAGAAAATTGGAACATTGAGAAAATGCTCTTAAATCTGCCTCAGAGACAATCACCTGCCAAGCCTATGGAGGCCTGGACCCACAACTGGATGTGCGGAGTCATACATGGGTACCTTCCTCAACGTGGGTAGAGGTGGGCCGGCTGTTTTACAGCCTGCTTTTTTTTTCTTCATGTGTAATATAAACTTTTTCTTTTTTAAACTTTTACTTTAGATTCAGGGCACATGCATATTCTTTACATGGACATACTGTGTAGCAGGGGAATTGGGTCTTAGGTAGTCCATTCCCCAGACAGTGAACACTGTGCCTCATAGGTAGTTTCCTAACCATAGCTTCCTTTCCCCCTCTCTTCTTATTGGTGTCCCCAGTGTCTATTATTGCCATTTTTGTGATCGTTTAGACTCCCACATGTGAGTGAGTACATGCAGAGTTTAGTTTTCTGAAAATTCACGTATGTATGATTTCTTTCAATTACAAATAGGCTGTCTTGAATAAACTAATATGTAGGTATTTTTCTAAATCATTGGTAGAGTTTCCATCTGTATTAGAACTAGTCAAATTTCAGGTCTGGAAATGTGATGGCTTCAGTTTTCTTCTTTTTGCTAAGGATTGTTTTAGCTTTGGGGCTTTTTTTTTTTTTTTTTTTTGCTTTCATATGAATCACTGTGTTGGTCTTTTCTAGGTCTGTGAAAAACTATGATGGTAATTTGATAAGGCATGCATTGAATCTGTAGATTGCCTTGGATAGAATGGACATCTTGATGGTATTGATCTTTTCAATTTATGAGCATGGGATGTTATTCCTTTTGTTTGTGTTGTCCTTGGGTTCTTTGAGCAGTACTTTGTTGTTCTCGTTATACAGTCTTTTACCTCTTTGGTTACAATAATGCCGAGGTGATACTGGTACAAAAATAGACCAATGGAACTGGACAGAGAATATGGAAATAAAACCACACACTTTCAACCAAATCATCTTCAACAAAGTTGACAAAAACAAGAATTGGGAAAGGAGACCATATTTAGTTGGTGCTAGGAAAACTGGCTAACCACATGTAGATGAATGAAACTGAACCCCCAGCTATCTCCATATACAAAAATTAACTCAATATGGATCAAGGACTTAAACGTGAAACCTCAAACCATAAGAATCTTAAGACAAAACTTAGGGAGCACCCACCTGGACATCTGTCTAGGTAATGAATTCATGGCCAAGTCCTCAAAAGCAGCAAAAACTAAAACTGACAAGTGGGAACTTATCAGGCTAACATGTTTTTGCACAGCAAAAGAAACCACCAAGAGAGTAAAGAGATAACCCACAGAATAGGAAAAATATTTCCAAGCTATGCTTCCAACAAGGAAATGCATCTAGGATCTACAAGGAACTCAAATGAAGTAAAGAAAAAAAACAAACAACCCCATAAAAATTGGGCAAGGGACATGAATAGACACTACTCAAAGGAAGACATGCAAGCAGCCAACAAATGTGAAAAAATGCTCAGCCTTACAAGTCATCAAGAAATGCAAATCAAAACTACATTGAGATACTATCTTATGCTGAGCAGGATGATTATCATTAAAAAGTCAAAAAACAACAGATGTTGATAAGGCTGTGGAGAAAAGGAATACTTCTACACTGTTGGTGGGAATGTAAGTTAGTTCAACCTTTGTGGAAAGCAGTATGGCATTTTCTCAGAGAACTAGAAATTGAGCTACCATATGATCCAGCAGCCCCATTTTTGAGAATATACCCAGAGGAACATAAATTACTCTATCATAAAGATACCTACACAAGTGTGTTCATTACAGCACTTTTCACAATAGCAAAAACATGGAACCCACCCAGATGTCCATCTAAAGTGGGCAGGATAAAGAAAATGTGGTCCAGGTACACAATCAAATACTATGCAGCCGTAAAGAAGAAGAAAATCAAGTTCTTTGCAGCAACATGGATGCAGCTGGAGACCACCATTCTATATGAACTATCATAGAAACAAAAAAAAACCCTGAATACCTCATGTTCTCACTCATACGTGGGCCCTAAACATTGGACACATGAGCATAAAAGCAGAAACAACTGATGCTGGGTACTGCTAATGGGGGGACGGTGGGATGGGAGATAAGGGGCACACAGTGACTTACTGGTACAATGTTCACTCCTAGGGAGAGAGACGGCTCCCTAGAAGCCCAAATCTTACCTGCATGCAACTTACTTATGTAGCAAATTCTCACATGTACCCCACAACTCTAAAACAAAAAAATAAAAACCACAAGTCAAGGCCACCTTTAGGTTATGCCACTTATACATTTATGCCTGTTTCCAAAAGGAAATTGCTTACAAGATAAATGTGCTATATCATTCTTTATTTTCTCCTCAATTCTAGTTGGGATACAAGCTGTTATATGAAAAAATTAAAATAAAAAAGAGCAAGAACAGCCGGGCTCGGTGGCTCAGCCTGTAATCCCGCGCTTTGGGAGGCTGAGGTGAGTGGATTGCCTGCGTCCGCGGGTCCGAGACCCGCCTGGGCAACTTGGTGAGACCTCATCTCTACAATAAATCAAAAAATTAGCCGGGCATGGTAACGCACGCCTGTAGTTCCAGCTACTTGGAAGGCTGAGGCAGAAGGATTGCCGGAACCCAGCAGGTCGAGGCTGCAGTGGCCAGGAGCGGCCACTGCACTTCAGTCTGGGTGACAGAGTGAGACTCCAACTTAAAAAACCAACCAACCAGACAAAAAAACAGCAAGAAAGAATGGAGAGAGAGAGAGAGAGAGAGAGAGAGAGAGAGAGAGAGAGAAAAGAAAAAGAAAACTAGTACATGATTACATTTCAGAATGTTTATTACAAAAATTAAAAGTTAGGAAAAAGTTAAGAGAAGTAACTACTCAAGTTTTTGAGGTACTTGAAACAGTTAAATCCTGATTGTTAGAACTTGGATAAGCAGAGAAGGCAGGGAGGAAGTTTGAAAGTAAATGCTGGCAGCTAGAGATTTGCATTTGTATTGTATGTTTGCAAAACAGCAAGAAGATTGGCTTAGAGGAAGTGGAAGGCAAATTGAATTGAGCAGTTAGAAATTCTTTTGATCAAAAAAGAATGAATAGATTATGGAAATTTTTGAATGTTTATCCAAGATCTTTATTCTATAGCAAATTAAGAATGAGCTACTAGCGGGCTCAATGGCTCAGCCTGTAATCCCGTGCCTTTGGGAGGCTGAGGTGAGTGGATTGCCTGAGCCCGCGGGTTCGAGACCTGCCTGGGCAGCGAAACCTCATCTCTACAATAAATCAAAAAATCAACTGGGTGTGGTAGTGCATACCTGTAATTCTAGCTACTCGGAAGGCTGAGGCAGAAGGATCGCCGGAGCCCAGCAGGTAGAGGCTGCGGTGGCCGGGAGCGGCCACTGCACTCTAGTCTGGGCAACAGAGTGAGACTCCAACTCAAAAAAAAAAAAAGAAAAGAAAAGAAAGAATGAGCTACAGCAGATTCCAGAATGAGGTGGTCAGATTGTGGTTAAAGCCAGAAAAAAAGGGCAGTGTAGGGCCAAGGGTTGACAAGCAATATGGGAATATGAGAATTTTCATGCACTGTCAATAGTACAATTCTGGAGATCAATATGAGAGTTTTTAGATTAATTAAATATACACATATATAAGACCCAACTATTAGAGTGTGTATATGTGTGTGTGTACATATGTGTATATGTGTATATGTGTGTGTGTACATACACATATATATATTATATATTAAATACATGACTTTTGGGGAGTTATATGTATAATATATGGAACACATTTATATATAAATATGTAAAGTATATATATATATATATATATATACAGGGAAATTTATATATGTGCATGTGCATATTTATATATGAGTACACAAATTTCTCTAGAAGGAATTCTCACATAAAAACATGAAGAGACATATATATTATGACATTGGGAGTTGGAAACTATCAGGAGCCCATTAGTAAAAAAATATTATTTTGCAGACTATTAAATTGGTGACCTGGAATCAACCATGCCTTCTGGTTTTCATTCCTTTGTATAGCCTTCTTCCATATTGAGCTTGGCTATGTGATTTGCTTTGACCAACAAGTCATTAGCAAATGCCATATAAATAGAAGACCATTAAGAGCTTGCATTTAGGGACTTGTCCTTCTGAAATACTTGGATCCAGCTGCCATGCGTAGATCACATAGAGTTAAAAAGATCATATGGAGGACATTCAAGGTCTCTAGCGGCTGGGCTCAGTGGCTCAGCCTGTAATCCCAGCACTTTGGGAGGCCGACGCAAGTGGATTGCCTGACCCTGTGAGTTCAAGCCCGGGCAACCTGGAGAGACCTCGTCTCTACAGTAAAATAATTAAAAAATTAGCCAAGTGTGGTAGCGTATGCCTGTAGATCTAGTTCTGGTTACTTGAAAGGCTAAGGCGGAATGATCGTAACCCAGCAGGTCAATGCTGGGCTGGCCGTGAATGTGTCACTTCACTCTAAGCGACAGAGTGAGACTCCAACAAAAAAAAAAAAAAAAAAAGATATCTAGTTAGTGGTTGAAGACTTCTTAACAGTTCCAACTAAATGTAGTTTAATGAGTGACTTTAGTCAAGGCTACGTGGAATATAGGAAGCACCCAGATAAATACGTTCTTTTAAGTCACAAAGTTTAGATTTAAATAATATAGATATATGTGGATAAACAGAAAACAATGGAGAAATAACAGAAAAAAGCAATAGAGAGCGAGAAAAAAAGAATGTTCATGTGAGAGGGAGAGACAGAGAATGAGAGAAAAAGAAAGAGAGAAAGGAAGAAAACCAGGTAGCTATCACTGCTATATGGAAATCGCATGATTGTTGTCTCTTGCATGATTCTCTTTTTTTTTTTTTTTTGAGTTGGAGTCTCACTCTGTCATCCAGACTGGAGTGCAGTGGCCACTCCTGGTACCGCAGACTCGACCTGCTGGGCTCTGGTGATCCTTCCACCTCAGCCTTCCAAGTAGCCGGAATTACAGGCATGTGCTACCACGCCCGGCTGATTTTTTTTTATTTATTGTAGGGATGAGGTCTCGCTGCCCAGGGGGGTCTCGAACCCGCGGGCTCAGACAATCCACTCACCTTAGCCTCCCAAAGGTGCGGGATTACAGGCTGAGCCACTGAGCCTGGTGCATGATTCTTTTAAAGGTGTCTATAACACTTGTTTTTAACATAGTTTCGAGAAGAGAAGTGCACACGGTTGCATGACACACAATCTCATAAGTGTGATACAGGCAACTGTAGAAAAAAAATCAAGCTTTGAGATCCGGGCAGGCTGCAGACAAAGAACTACATGCAAAATACTGCTAATTCACAGAATATGTATGACTCTTTATATGCTCAAAGGTGGTCAAAAAGTCTAAAAGACAAAGAAGAAAAACCCTTCAGGATACTGTTTCATTAGAAGGTACTCAACTGCAATAAACATTACAAAAGAAATGACAATAAAAGAACAAAAAATACAAGGAACTCAAATGTGCCGAAAGGAAAAAACAAACAGCCTTATTTAAAAAATGAGCAAAAGATATGAATCGACACTTCTTAGAAAAAGACATACAAGCAGCCAACAGAAGCATGAAAGAATGCTCAGCCTCACAAATCATCAAAAACATGCAAGTAAAAACCATGCAGAGATACCATCTAACTCCAGCCAGGATGGCCATCATTAATAACTCAGAAAACAACGGATGCTGGAGAGGATGTGGAGAAAAGGGAATGCTTCTACACTATTGATGGCAGTGTATAACCTCTGTGGAAAACCGTGTGGTGATTCCTAAAAGATCTAGAAACTGACATTTCGTATGACCCAGCAACCTCCAGTCTGGGAATATTCCTGGAAGAAGTCAAATCATTCCATAAAAAAAAGATACCTGCACAGGCATGTTTATTACAGTATTATTCACAATAGCAAAAACACGGAATCAATCCTGTTGTCCATCAAAAGATTTAAAAAATGTGGTACATATACACAATGAAATATTACGTAGTCAAAAAAGGGACAAGATAATGGACTTTGCAGGAACTTGGATGGATTTAGTGTCTATAATACTTAGTGATCTACCACAGAAACAAAGAACTGAGTACCATATGTTCTCACTCATAAGCAGACCCTGGACATTTATCATAATACTAAAAGAAAGGGTTTGGCAGTAGAGTGAAACTGCCAGAGAAGGGGGGGGTGGACATAACATCAATAAGGGTACATGATCTCAAACTAGGCAAAGTGGGGGATCAAAGGGAGGCCCAAATTTTACCTGTATCATGACCACTTATGTACCTGTTCCTGACTTGTACTCTGAGGGACCCAAGAAACTCAAAAAGTTGTACTTGCTGTAAAAGAAACGTTCACTATATTTTATATAACCCTACCTCACATTCACTATATTTTGCATATCCCTACCTCACGTTCGTTGTATTTTATGAATTCTTAGTACTTTAAATCCTACCTCAGACCCTGTAGAATTAGGCACATGTCGGGTGTCGGGTAGTGACTGATTGTGTAGCTATACAATGTCTTAAGCAGTGTTTGTACTTAGAACTCTTGTTAAGCGATAAGCCCCTTCCAGATATTCCTTTGCTTAGCTTGCAGTCGACTCTGTGGCGCTAACCACTCTCCTGGTGGGCTCTATGTTGGTTCAGACCTCCGGCTCCCATGCCAAAGTTAGTTTACACGCAGTGACTGTGTAAACCTAGCTTATCTGACATTCCACTCTGCCCATTTAGCTGTTTCCCATCAATCACAGGCAACTAAGCTGGAGCCTGCGCAAACCAGAAAATAAACCTACCAATCCCAAGTGCCCCCGTACCCATTAGGAGAAATTACCCAATCATGTAAAAACGAGTTTAAAATTCTTTCCCCTCCCTCTGTAATTGTGCATAAAAACTGTTTGCCATACTGGATTGGGGCTCTCGTCCCTGAAGCTGCTGTGTTGGCTTCAAACGTGAGCCCAGACTCAAGCCTGAATAAAGACCCTCGTGTGTTTGCATGGGAGCTGGCTCTTTGCGGTCTCTTGGATTTAAAATCTTGGGTTTAACATACTCCACATCTTTAAAATTTTAAAATAATAATAAAAATTAACAAAAAATACTGTGTATATTTGCAAAGTAGTATAGTATCTCTATTTCAGAGTATATTCAAAAGGATTTATAAAAACAAACAAACATCCCACTAACAAAGGCACCACAGAATACAAATATGCCATAAAAGTACAACATTCAAACAATATTATATATATATCATAAACCATCTATAAGAATTTTTCCATAACATTCAAAAAATATATGGATATAACATTAATGTATTTGACAACTTTTTATAAGTGACATTGATTTTTATTTTTTAACCATTATAATTAATACTACAATGAACATTCTTAATCATAATTTTTTCCCATTTCATATTATTATCAGAGGATACAATTCAAGAAGAGTAATTTTGAGATATTATTTTATGTTTTCAATGTATTTCCAAATTACCCCTCAAATAGCCAAATCAGTAGTCTAGAAATATGGTATCTCCATTTTCTTATACTGCTATCAATTGCAGATAGTGTTCTTAGTATTTTGATAGTCTTTAAAACGATTTATATATGCAAGATACCACTGTAGTATTATTTATAATAATGGAAAATAGGAATTAATCCAAATATTCAACAATAGAAGAGTTATGGATAAGTTGTGGGTCAGCCATATGGTGAAATAATAAGTAGTCATTGCAAATCATGACCAGGAGACAGGAAGAAGACAGCTGCAAAATTATGAAAAGATTTCATGGTTAAGGATAGCAATTCATGCAGGATATTGTAGATATCACCTACTTATTAGGTCAAAGAATATTTATTAACTGTGTCAGATTCCCAGTGACATTCATTTCTTTCTTATAGCTAAGTTAGAGAGTGTTAGAAGGCCTGGATGCTCCAATGTTCTTCTTATTCTTGCTTACATTGCTTGGTTACTTACTTTATTCTTTTGGTTTCTGGAACACATGTAATTTGAACCTGCCCTATGCCCAAGTACTAACAGTCCTTCTCTGAGCTGCTTTTCCTTTGTAGTTGGCAATAACCACCTGAGACAATTCAAATGTTTGATCACCCATCACCTTCATCAAGGCCAGGCCTGTCTCCCACTTCCAAATCACAAGAAATTCCAATCTCATCCTTGCATCCTAATCTCCCTTACCCTGTTCTTTCCCCCCATAGAACACATCACTCTCTATCATTTAATTTACTTTTATATTATTTTTATAGTTTATTATCTATCTCTTTCCACTAGAATGTAAGTGTTCAGAGGACAAGAAACGTCAATTTGTCATTGATCTACCCCATGCTCTTAGACTAGAGTCTGGCACATTGTAAGAGTTCAATTAATATGTACTGAATGAACAAGTTGATCCTACATCAGTGTAGTAGGGTTGTACCAGGTGAGTCGCTGACACACTCAAGAAAGCTGAAGGTCACTACTCAGTACAACCCCAGCTTCTGAGTGTCAATGTTTGGTGATGCAAGTTGGGTTGAGAAAATCTTGGTCCATTGACAAGATGAAATTTTGTACAAATGTTACCTAATTTAAAATGCCTTTAAAACAAAGAAGGAAAATATAACAACAAAATAGTCAGCTTTGAGTTAGCATCATAGCAGATGCTGAGTAACAAAAGATTTTATGTTTACCTCCATGAGGCCTTTACAGAGTGTTACTGATGTGTTTGAACATCGAATATCAGCATGGGAATAACATTAGTAAGTGTGGGGCTGGCCTACCATTGTTTCTCTTACTTGAAGTCTCCAAATCAAGGCATTTCGACATCTCTTTTCCCACTTTCCTCTTACAACCCTATGACCTGGCATAGTAAGTATATGTTTGTTCTTGTAGAGTTACAAGGACAAGGTAAACAAAAAGCATCTCATCAATTTTAGCTCTGTTTAAGGAACAAGAAAAAGGAAAGGAAAACTCAGCTTATATTTTCAAGACCTTAAAATTCATATCTCTGTATCTAAATATGATATAAGTTTCTTTAGGTACACACAATTACCATTTTAAATCTGGTTAATAATACCTTTCAAATTCCCTAAAAAGTCACACATATATACACACACACACACTCTCTCTCTCATACACTTGTGCTAGCAGTAAGAGTGGACAGTGTGTATGGGGAAACTCTAAATGAATTTAAATGAAAGAAAGGCCAGGCTCGGTGGCTCAGCCTATAATCCCAGCACTTTGAGAGGCCGAAGCAAGTGGATTGCCTGAGCCCACAGGTTCGAGACCAGCCCAGACAACTTGGTGAGACCTTGTCTCTACAATAAGTAAATAAATAAGTTAATTAATTAATTAACCAGGTGTGGTAGCTCGTGCCTGTAGTTCCGGCTGCTTGGAAGGCTGAGGCGGAAGGATCGCTAGAGTCCAACAGGTCGACTCTGGGGTGGCCGTGAGAGTGTCACTGCATTCCAGCCTGGGTGATAGAGTGAGACCCAACTCAAAAAAAGAAAAAAAAAATAGTCAGTAAAATCGCTATGCTTCTAAAAATAGGATTAAACAGTAGTCAAATTGAAGTATACACGTTGAAACTGTGTTCTTTAATGGTATCATTTAGAAGAAAGTGCACACATTCCCTTGAATGCTGAGATTTATACACATATATCTCCAATATTTTATCATCTGATAATACAAATAATTACTAACAATCAAAAAAAATCTTTCTGACTGGGTGCAGTAGCTCACGCCTATAATTCCAGCACTTTGTGAAGCTGAGGCAGGAGGATCGCTGGAAGCCAAGAGTTTGAGGTTTCAGTGATCTATGATCATGCCACGGCACTCCAACCTGGGTGACAGAGTGAGACTATCTCAAAAAAGAAATATTTTAATTCCTAATAAAGTAACATAATTTCCAGGGATCACTAATGCAAGGGAATTGGCAATTCTCCCAGGTAGGCCCAGAGAGATTTGGCACTGGGACTTCGTGAAGGGAAAAGATAGAGGAGAGTCCGAGCTGAGGACTCGTTTGGCTAGCACTGGGACTCCTATGATTGAGTACAACCAGGGAAATTTGGAAGCTTGAGAAGAAGGATTTCATATCCTGAGGTTTTCATATGCTGTGTGGCTCTTCCTTTCTGATATCAACCTTCCAATCTTCAGTGAAGTTTTCTTAAAAACTTCAATGTAGCATCACAGTCTTCGCCATGACCATGCATGTGTATGTGAAGGAAAGCTGTTCCAATAAATAAATCTCCCACCAAGACAAAGAACAAACCACCAAGAGGAAAACACAGATGTTTTTCAAACTGTTCAAATACCATTCTTGCCCACTCAACTAGCCTGTATTCCAGCTCTGTTCTGGCTGCTTGGACTAATGAGTGGATGTACTGCTTCTGAAGTCTCTTTTTTTCATTGTCTATTTGACAAGCAGCAAGTCAGTACAATTATAGCAGAGAGAAGAAGGGCTGCGGTGTTCTGCACAGGTACTGTAGAAGCAGACTGAAAGATGAGGAATTCAGGAAAGTTTATTCTATATTTCTGGGAGAGCTTATAAGCCTTAGAAAGAAGCCTCTCCTCCCCTCAAAAATCCCTTGGTCAAAATCCCATACAAACAAGATTGAAATGCTACTCAGGGTGACAGGGCGGGGAAGACTGATGTTGCCCATCTTCAGAAAGGATTTCCTTCAGCCAGGGAGCCTGTACTCTTAGTATATGCCTTAATGGAAGGATACAGAAAATTACATTCTTTCTCTACTTTTATGGCCCATCAGATTCTGCTATTGGAGTTAGTCAATCCCCAAATCTGAAAACTCTGGGACCAATCTAGTTTTTAGGCAGAAGATGGTAAACCTTTTATAGTTAGAGGGACCAATTAGTATTAAGATGTCTCTTCTGCTGCACACCATACGGGTTCTCCTATTCTAGCCTTTATGGTTACTGCCTTGTGTTCCACATCTAGGGGAACAGTACCATTTTCTAGTCCTTCTTTGACCTCTTCTTTATGCCCCAAACCTCTAAATCTTGTTCTTCAGAGTTTGTAGAATGATTTACAGCCAATACTGCCTGTTATATCTTTTTTCATACTCCTTGCCTGCTTGTCTGACTAGAACTTTGTCACCTGACACACAATCATCTGATGTTAAAACACCCATGAGATGTTCAACAGTTGCCAATTGCTTGCCTGCTTGTGATGTGAGAGGCAGCAAAGCATCCTGACTGGAAGCATGGGCTCGGGAATCTAGTTGCCTGGGTACAGATAGTGGCTCCACCACCAACTCTGTTTGACTTTTGTTGAGATCCCCAAACTTGATGTGCTCCAGTTTCCTCGTGAGTAAGATGGAGCTGATAATAAGAGTATCTACTCAGTGAATTGCTACAAGGATTAAACACATGTAAAATGTCACAAACACGGGCACATAGTGACCATAGTATTGCTCTCTGATAGTCATGCTGGTCGCTGTGAGTTTCAAGGGTAGCAGGGATTCTGATCACCACTTATCTCAACTTTCTCAGGGCTATTCAGTTTGCTTATCAGTTATAATGCAGTAAAATGTTTTTTAAAATATACATTTGAAAGTAGTTTTATTATTTTTATTGCAACTTTTTATATTTTTTAAGAACTGCTGTTAAGGGCTTTCCATGTCAAAAAATACAATGAGCTGTAGTCAATGAATTTTGAATCTCAACTGTTCATGAATCAGGAACAACTTTTGGTAAATTCACAGAGAATGGCCAATGGACAGTGAGGCAAGGACATTTTCTCCTCCTGCTGTCGAAGGGTTCCTATAGTTCTGTGACATTTTCTTGAGCACAAGTCAAGTAAAAAATTTTTCACACATTTACAAATGTGCAAATCTTTTGAAATCCGTCTTTTGCATAATTCTCCTTCAGTTAACACGTTGGTAATACTTTTGTCAAGTACAAAAAGAGTAGGCTGCATTGACAGGGAAAGACGAATCTTCAACAGGAATACAAATGAAAAGAAAAGAATATAATGTGGGTGATAACTGTGATGAACTAGTTCTTTATAAAGAGCCTTGACTTTGTCAAAAGATAATAGGTTCTGCTTAGTGCTTTATAATTGAGTCTCATTAAAAAATTGCAAAAGGTTGTCAAGTGAAAAAGTAAGATCCTTTATTACCTCAAAACATTGAGTTACTAATGTTAGCAAGTTATAAAAAGGTCCAATTAAAAAAAAATTTTCTAGAAACCTCCCAGATGGAACTCATTTTTCTTTATTACTCTTCTTACTGCCATCTATATTGTGTTGTAGTACATGGTGTTAAAGTTCAAAAGAAATAGTGTATTCAGAACTACATTTCAGAACCAAAATAAAAAGTATAAACACTTATGTATATTTTAAAATTCCATTACTACTGTCAACTAATCAGCCACGTTTTTTTGTTTTTGTTTTGGTATTATAAATAACAAAATTGATTCAATGTGTCACCAAGGAGAAAACAAAACAGTCAGATATCTAAGATGACTATTAGTTTTGTATGGAAGATCCAATCAGTAGCCTGCATATCCAGTTCTGCAGTGTTCAGTGTGATGGCCACCAGCTTCTGTGACCACTGAACACTTGAAATGTGACTGGTCTGAATTTTAATGTGCTACAAATGTAAAATACACACTGGATTTCAAAGGCTTAATTAACAATTTTAAATAAATTACATGTGGAAATGATAATATTTTGGCTATAATGGCTAAGTGAAATATATTATCACAATAAATTCCACTGGTTTCTTTCTATTTTCTGAAGGGTGGCTATTAAAATTTTTTTTAATTCAAAAATTCACATCATATGTAACTTGCATTTGTGTCTTACATTATACTTCTTTTAAGACTATGCTGTTGGAGATTACCCTTGCAGTTTTTCAAACAGACTTAAAAATATTGTGATTTAGAGAAAAAAAGTTATACTGATATATCAAGGAATTACAGTCACCCATTATTTATATCATGTTCTATACTTACAACTGAGAATATAAAATCTGTAAACAATGTGTGCCGAAAACATCCTTGCACACACAAACTGGCACCCTGCAGAAGGCTTTGAATGTCAGACACACCTACTTCTGAAATCCTTCCTGTCTCTAACTCTCCAAGTTACTGGCTTCTTTGGACAGGCCACTAGACTTTCTTATCAGACCCTCAATTTCACATATATGTACTTCCTGAGACCTGTATTTTCTTCAGGTCCTGCTCTCATCATCTGTCAGATTCCAGGACACAAACTTCTTACGAAGTCCCAGCTGCCCAGGAGCAGAGGAAACAGTAGCTGGTTTCACCAGTGCCTTACAATGTAATGATTTTTTACATAAAATAAAAAACATCTCTCTGGCTATATTATTTGTTCTAATCCATCAAAAACTATACATATCACAGTGTCAGGTTTAGGTACTCTGGTTGTTCAGAACTGTATAATTTATTTTATTCATTGATATATGTAAATTATAGTAAAATGTATCCATGTGATGCAGAAAAATCACAGATGGGACAGTATTTACAGATTTTTAAAAATTGTTTTGTAAGATAATACTTTTATGAGATTCTTTTTTCTTTAATGATCTAAACTGCTTGGTAGGCAACTATGGTCACTCTTTCACAAAATGGGAAACAAATTTCTTAATAGTGATAGAAACAAATACCAATCTATATGTAACACTGACACTTTCCGTCTTTAACTGTTAAGAAGTAGTTTTTTAGCCGGGCTTGGGGGCTCAGCTTGTGTAATCCCGCACCTTTGGGAGGCTGAGGTGAGTAGATTGCCTGAGCTCACGGGTTCGAGACCCGCCTGGGCAAGCGAGACCTCATCTCTACAATAAATCAAAAAATTAGCTGGGCGTGGTAGCGCGAGCCTGTAGTTCCAGCTACTGGAAGGCTGAGGTGGGAGGATTGCTGGAGCCCAGCAGGTCGAGGCTGCGGTGGCCGGGAGCGGCCACTGCACTCCAGTCTGGGTGACAGAGTGAGACTCCAACTCAAAAAAAAAGTAGTTTTCTGTTCAAAAGGATGACTGGAGATTTGGCTACATAAGCCCTCTTTGGGACAGACTGTACCACAGTAACTGTGTGAACCAGAAGATAATAATTGAAATAGAAATATATTTTCTCTTGTTTTTAGGCAATCAAAAGTGCAGCTTGCAAAGAATTTAAATTTAACTATCATAATTAACCATCACAGGGAACATTTTTAGTAGAAACACATACATTAGTACTCTACATGTATATTAATACACTAATCAAGATCTAGTCATTTTAGCTTAGAGGCAGAAAATCCTCACCAAGTGTTAGTCTCATATTTATTCTTAAAAGTTAGAATGCAAATCCCTTAGTTGATTTACTCAATGCTCCTAGGCTGTGAAAGTTAGCATAGTCAAAACTTTAAAATGTGGTGAAGTTTTAACCAAATGATAGGATTTTGCAACAGCATTTAACTTTAGATGTCATCTCGACCAGTTCTTATTTTACAGATGAGGAAACTGAGTCCTAATAAGTTAAGTGAGTTCTAAAGGCCACAAGATTTCCTTGCCAGAATTGGACTCAGGCTCTGATTCTCTATCCAGTGTTTTGTTTTATTTTGTTTTGTTTACCTACACTATATTTCTCCTTTCCAATATGGTAGAAGTGGCAAGGAAGAAACACACGTGCATTTTCTTAATTAATGCAAAATAAAGGGTTTCCCCATTTTGTCCTTATAGATAAACAGCACTTATTTGCACTTGATAGCTTTTAACATGAGCTGGATGCAGCTTAGTTTGCTTATAGTATGACTACAAAACTATTGCTCCTGTAACAAATTGCTTGCGTTGGCAGCTTCCTAAGTTAGTAGAAAATATTTGGGTGAAATTTCTGAATAAGACGTGTGAATAGATTTCATGCTTTACAAATAGTCATAAAAGGTAGAAATTATTTGTATGACATTCCTTTGAATCTGCAGGAGAATGGAAGGGATGAACTCAAGATTGCACATCGGAAGTGACGGTTGGGAGCCAAGAACTCTCTCCTGTAGGAGAACCTGGGTCCTTCCAACTCCTTGCCAGTCTTCAATTCCAATCAGCATTCTCTGCTGCCCTCTAGAGGTTCTAAGAGCCATTAGTGAAGGCAGCCAAAGAAGAAATATACTAGAGGTAAGCAGACAAGAAATTTTTCCCCCTTCAATGACAAATAAAACAAAACACATCATTTAAACAAAATAAAATAATAAATTAGTTCTGAAATATATGTATATTTAAATTAGTACTCAATTGTAAAAGTTTAAAACATGTGCCTAGTCCCGGCGCGGTGACTCACACCTGTAATTCTAGCACTTTGGGAGGCTGAGGTGAGCAGATTGCATGAGCTCATCGGTTCGAGAACAGCCTAGGCAACTTGGCAAGACCTCATCTCTACAAAAAATATACATATATATATCCGGTGTGGTAGTGTGCGCCTGTCATTCCAGCTACTTGGAAGACTGAGGTGGAAGGGTTTCCTGGGCCCAGCAGGAAGATGTTGGCGTGGCCATGAGCGTGCCATTGTGCTCCAGCTTGGGCGATGGAGTGAGACTCCAACTCACAAAAATGTTAATTAAAAAATAAATGAAACATATGTCTATCCAATTCAGACTGATAAAACTGTTATCTTTTCATAATATTTGATTCTAATTTTTTGGCAGTTTTCATTGAATTTGTTTAAAGCTTCAGCGAAGTGAAAATGTCTTCTCTGGTTTTTTTTGTTGTTGACCCCTTTGTTTTTTCATGACACATGCTGTTCATGGTTTGCCTTTAATAATATATGTTAGCAGTGATTGGCAAATCTGCATTTCTTAGATTAACTTTCTAGTTTTCCTGAAAGGACAAGCCAAAGTTCCAACTCCTCTAATTTCTTCATATTGCAATTAGATCTCTCAACTCTAATTATAATTATTGAGTGGTTATTATAATCACCATTTTTACAATGAATGAAACGGGTTACAGAAAGGTTATGTGACTTTATCAACTCAATCACGGAGCTAATAACAGGTTACTTGAAAATTAAAACTAGTTTGGCCCCCAAAAGTTCCACTCTCTCTACACACATTAACGCCACCTGGAGAGAATAGTCTTCTAAAAAATGTATTCACAAGAACTTCAACCCATGTCTAACCTTATTTGCACTAACCATTCCCCTAAGCTCAGTTCTGCATGCTCCTCCCGTTTAATGAAACCATCACCTACTCAGTTACCAAGCAAGAAGACTCCACTTGAGACTTACTTTCTCCTTATCCCTTTATCTCATGTTATTATGCACTTTTAATAGTAAATCTTGATTGATTTTCAATTAGCTTCCTGCCCTGCCATCACCTTAAAGCAGGCCCATACACATAGTCCAATAGCCCCTAACTCCACCCTCAGGCCAGGTTCTTGTCCCCTACATCAGCGCCTACACCAGTGACAGCATGATCTCCTCCAACTGCAACTTTAATAATGTCATCTTTTTGCCTCTTTGCTCCAATCTCATGTATTATTCCTCACTCTCTTCAATTCCCCATGACTCTAAGAGACTGATCCCTCCATTTTTTTTCACTCAACAAATATTTATCAAGTGCTTATTTTGTGGAAGGTCCAGAAGATATCTAGGGGAATAGGAGCTATTTTAGCCTTATGGAACTTAAAGCCTAATAAGGAAACAGATATATAAACAGATAATGTGCTGACCATTGTAAGTATTGAGAGACAATTGAGGAAGTAAACTTACCTAAGAGAGTCAGAGAAATTTCCAATGAGAGGGTGTTGAGCTGAGTCTTAAGGAGAAATAAAAATCTGCAGCAGAATATGGGTAGAGGGCATTGCAGACAGGTCAAAGTATAAAATTACAAAAGGAGCAACTAGGAGATGAGACTGGTAAGATGATTTTTGTATGCTTTTTTAAGGTGTGCAAGATCATAAGTGGCAATGAAGTGATTTTAGGCAGGAGAGTAATTTGGATTTGTGAAAGATCACTTTGGCAGCAATTTGAGAGTGTGGAATGAAGAGAGAAAAGATAGGAAGTAGACAGATTTTTAAGGAAAAATCTTGCACTTGCTCAGATTAGAGATCAGTGCATGAACAAAGAGAGCATAGCCAGAAAATAGTACACTTTTTAAAACATTTAGGCTAGACATAGTGGCTGTAATCTCAGCACTTTGGAAGCTCAAGGCTGGAGGATCACTTGAGGCCAGGAGGTCAAGACCAGCCCGGGCAACATAGCAAGACTCCATCTCTACCACCACCACCACCTCTACCACCACCACCAGCAACAACAACAGAATTATTCAATATGTTAAAATTTGAATGTAAGCCCTTCAAAGGTAGAGGTGTTTTGTTCATTGATACATCCCAGACCCCAAGAGCAGTACCTACCACAGGTAGATGTAAGTATATGTAGGATTCTGGGAAGAAAGCAGTGTCACTGTAGTTTTTGAGTTTTCCTGAATTTCCCCTAAAAACAGGCATAACAACTATTCCCACCTCACCCCTCTGCTCTCAAGTTACTCATTCACCAAGTGTTCTTCCTATATCTTGAACAGATTTCATCATCACAAAAATCTCATATTTTAATTATTTGTATACTTGTTGGTCACTCCTAAAAGACTAAGAACTCTTTAAAGAAGCTGATGTCATTCCATATTTTAACTGTATTTCTTCCCTGCTGTGTCCAGTCTTTCTTTTTTCTGTCACTTGTTGGTACTGAAGAAAAATAGCATTTAAGAATATGCTAAGAGGAGCCAGTACAAATTTATAACAGTACCAAAATCAAAATTAATTTAAAATGTATAATAGGCAAAATTATAGAATATATTTACAAAAATGGCATTGAAAAATAATCTTAATCTTGTTTTTATTGAAATAAAAACTGTATAGAGACACGTGGAAAAAATAATTTATTGCAGATTCGTTTACACATTAACATGGCACATTTATACATATACTGATGTGCTGATATGAAATGCTAAAAGACAAACATTTTTACACAAAAGTAGTTGCACTCTATTTTATAAAGATAGGTATTAATAAATTACCAGAGAAGTTTAAGAACAAGAGGCCAATTATTTTAATAGTAATGCATTCTATCTTGAAATTAAACTATGTTTTCTGAACATGATGTCCTAGATATACCACATTCTTCTAAGTTAAGAAAAGGAAGCTCATTTCTGAAAACAGAAGGCCAAGAGTGGCTCCCGCAGAGACATCCCAATGTGTTTCCAGCTTTCTTCTGGGATATAGTTAGAGCCCCTAACCTTTAGCCTGAGCTAACATAACAGCTCAGTGTGAAATGAGACAGCTTTCTATAATAACTGCATGTGGTTGATGAGATTTAATACAAGGGATACAAAGCAAATAATAGAATTGCAGAAGATTTGTAATTGCCGCATGTTTGGAATGAGCAACCAAATACTTTAAGAAGCACGTATTCTGTATTTCCGAAGGGAAAGTAGCATACTTCAAAATAATCACTATCTTCTTAGTTGGGTATATTAATTCTTACTTTGGGAGTCTGAAAATAAATTTCTTTTTTTCTAAAACTTAGAATTCAGTCCTTTTGAAAATGATTCTATAAGGATATACACTAACATGATATAAACTTTGTTACAAGTTATAGTCATTAAAATGTACATATACATGTATATGGAACACTAAACAGATTTGGTATACCATTATATATATATTGCCAAATACTGTTCAGTTTTGTTTCATTAAATTCAACAAATATTGATTGGGTGCCTACTACTTGCAAATCACCACATTAGACAATATTTGTAGTCAATCTTAAGACACATGTAGCTCACATTCGCACTGTCCACATCAAAAGGCGAACTTTAGGTAATATGCTAAAACCCTACAAGTAATCAAAAGCAGAGTTGAAGTTCAATGATGGAGAATGAGAGATATAGCTAGAAGAAAGGCTGGGGTCATCAACAAGGACAAAGCACAATTTGTATCCCTGGGGAAGAATTCTCCTGGACCGGGCAAGTGTTAGGAGTCAACTGGAACCTCACCAGCAGTCCTCTTCACTCCAAAATCTCTAATTCAGTTATCATCCTGCTTTGTTTCCTTAAAAAGGTGGAAGAAATAGAAGACTGATTTGCAGTAATAATAAAGCTTGTAATAGCCCCTAAATATATTTTTCTTTCTATGACAGCATGATCTGCATTCACATCTACAGTTTCTGTAAATCATTCCCACCCTACTTCTGGGAAAAACAGAGCCAACACCTAAGATGACCAACACTGAAAATGTAGTTTGGTTTATTGGAAGAACATCAGTAAGCATGCCAACCCCATAGGTAAATTATTTAAAGTAAAACAAACTGAGAGAAGATAAATATTTTAAAACTTGGGACTGGACATGGTGGCTCATGCTTATAGTACCAGAACTTTTGGAAGCTGAGGTGGAAAGATTGCTTGAGCCCAGGAGTTGCCCAGCCTAGGCAACATAATGAGACCCCTAACTCTAGGAAAAAAAAAAAAAGTTAACCAGCATGGTGACACATGCCTGTAGGGAGGCTGAGGTGGAAGAATCACGAGAGCCCAGGAGGTTGAGGTTGCAGTGAGTCGTGACTTTGCCACAGCACTTCAGTCTGGGCAACAGAGTGAGACTCAAAAACAAAAGAACAAAAACCAAACAAACAAAAATCTGGGCATTCCATTCCTTTTAGGACTTGCTATACTGCAAAAGCATTTTTAGAAAATGTATACATACATTGAAATAAATATTAATCATGCAGTCTCACTCCCTGGAAACAGCCAATACATCAACAGAGGCACAAAGTCTCAAACTTGCCTTGAAGCAACATATTGTGAATGGGAAAAAGCTAGTTATGATCTTAGTGTGCAATCCCACTGTGAGTGACATGGTCCCAGTGTGGTTGCCCTGCTGCTCTATTCTAGCTCAGGGCTCTGGCTGGAGTACACTCATAGTACTAGCAAGAGCCTAAAGCTTGCTAAGGAATTAATTAGATTCTGGCCAATTATAAATCATCCATGTATCTAGGAGAAACACATGAAGAATTTGGATTTCCAAAATTCCCTAAAAACTCCACAAGAGAGATATCTTGGCCCTTAGAAGAATCTTAAGCTTTGTAGTGAGGAAATCTCCAATGAGTTGCAGGCCTTCCTTAGCTCTGATCTCAGAATCAGCTTAGGCAGCTGAGGAAAGAGGCTGGAAGCCCTTCACGGCCTTTACCTCAATCATGTTAGGTACAGAGGAAAAACAACAAAACAGGCTTTCTTAATCTAGTGTTTCAGTTTTAATTTCATCAGAGGACAAAAGTCGGCAACCATAAAGTATCCCCTAAGAAGTTTTTATTGTCCAAACTGGCTCATTAATGTTCTAGTTATTTCTGCTGCCTGAGGTAAAAGTTAACTTCTGTAAGCAAGAATTCTTTTCAAATGAAACATATTTTCAGTGATAAGTATTTAACTCCCTGTATTTATACTCTGTCTTAAATACAAGAATTACACTCTGATTAGTCATACCTCTGTTCCTGTGTTTTTTCTGGATAGAAACCAGACTTGCATGGGTTCTTTTTTGCCCTTCATGGACACTGGGCCTCTGTGCTCCAACTGGAATTGTGGGTCTGAGTTTTCCGGAGACATGAGACATCTAAAAGACAGAGTAGAAGGAGTAGAGAGAGAAGTGGTATGGTGGTATGGAGTTAACAGGTACTCAAGTTATAAACCAAGACAGTAAGAGTACATGCTGAAGTTGTATTGACAGGTAACTCAGGGTTTTAGTAACAATGACCATATCTAGAATTCCTGGGATGGGTGAAATGACTTAAAATGCAAATAAGGATACAATCAATCCTAAGAGGAAGGGGGAAGAGCAGAAGTGATAACTGTTTAAAGGTAACAATAGAGCTAAACCACATGCCAAGGCTCATTTTCCCAGCAAATCAACAAACAGCAAGACATTTTTTCCTACCTGTAAGTATATTCAGACACATTTATTTTTCCCTTTTCTCCTGTGGTTTCTGTTCTGCTTGTGAGGTTGACAGTATTTCCAAAAAGACAGTATCGAGGCATCCGTTGTCCTATGACACCTGTAACTACCTCGCCAGTGTGTATCCCTATTGTTATCTGCAGAAATCAAAGCCTTGCTTCAACAACTTGAATCATTAGCACATGAATTTTTGTTTACTTTATATTACAGAACAATGTAAAATCATCATATAAAATTATAAAATTCTCTATTATGTAATATACAATATAACAGACAACTTCAAAAACCTTCACAAAATTTCTGACTCAAGAGAAACATTTGAAATCCAAAGATTTCAAATTTGTAACTCTGGCAACTTCATGAGACACAGGAAGGAGATATTAAAAAAAAAAAAAAGGAGCAGGAAGTTTTATCTCATCTTCATGACTTTGAGTACACAAGACAGACTAGATAATGACTAGATAGACAAAAAAAGTCTATGAAAGAATGTAACACAATGGGTTTAATAAAATAGTATATTCTTCATTGTCAAAATGCCCTTCTTTGTAAATATTAATGATTTCCTGGTCAAGGATATGAATCCATTTTCCAGAAAAGTCCACTACTACTATTATAGTAGCTACTTTACTAACCTGAACAGATTCACCATCTACTTGAACCTGGCCAGCAATTTCCATCATGTCCAAGGCTAGATGGCAAATGGATCGTGCATGGTGGATGCATGGCTCTGGTAAACCACTCACTGTCATATACTTGTCACCAACGGTCTCCACCTAATATAGTATGTATATTCAAATTTTCATTGATTAGAATAAAAATGACTGTATAATTTGCTACCATAATTTAAAAAATATTTTTTCCCAAGGCTATCAACAACTTTAAACCATCCCTCCTTAATTCTCTTAAAATGCTAATACATTCAACTCCAACAAAATAAAACTTCGCAATTATTTGTAATTTACACAAATGGTATTTGGGTTATTTGATTATAGGCAGGTATAGATACAGAATTATTTTTCCTCTAGTAAGAAACTAGTTATCCATCTCAGATCCCCTTTTAATTCACTAGAACATTTTTTAAACCTTATTTCCCCTTAAAACAGTGATGGATTTGAAGGCACAAGAGCCACTTCTTGAAGTTCAGTGATTTATCATGGTCGTTAACCATTTATTTTATGATATGCTCACCAAACACTACACCATACCTCAGAAAATGACTATAAAATAAATAGTCCTGGAATTATATTACCTCAGATGCCTAGGGATGGTTTAGTTAACATTCTTGCCTTTATGAAGTAATATTCCACTGACCATTTTGCCAATATTATATTTGTCTCAAATTGAAACAAAGGGCAGAAATGCCTTATAAATGTTTATCTTCAAGATGATGTTATCTGAAAGCAAATCCGTGTTCCCAATACCTTCCTCATGCTCCATGACTTCTTTACTATGCAAAACATTTATATATGTCAGTAAAAATGTCTCTTGCCGAGCACTAAAACTAAGGCTGTTTATACTAAATGTGATAAACAGCCTGCACAGATTTGTTAGTCTAAGTTCAAATAAGCACTAAACATTTCATTTTAACCAGGGAATCACCTATTCCATGAAACATGTACAAGAAGGCGAAAGTTTTGTAATGAGAGGCAATTCCTTAAGAAAATGGTAAATGGTGGATACATGGTACTTCTTGTACTAGGTTTGCAGTGCTAGAGTCAGAGAACTGTGAGGGCAGTGTCTGTGGAGAGGAGATTTGGAAAGCCAGCCTCTGAGTTGCACTGTAACCCGCCTTACGGAGCACTTGCCTTATAAACAAACGGATTTTTCCGAGAATCAGTCAATGTGTCAAATCTGGTGTAGAGGTCATTGAGAAGATTCACGATTTTCATGGCTCCTTCTCCGGATGCATGCTTGCTACAGAAAGCATTGAAGCCCACAATGCCACTGAAGAGGATGGTCACATTGTCATATCTTTTGGCAGGCACTGGACGCTTATGTCGTAGCTCATTGGCAACAGATGGAGGAAGGACAGAATACAGTAATCTGTTCAGTGGGATTAGGAGAAAGCCACTGTAAGAAATGCTAGGAATACTTTAGTGATCCTGCTGTCCCTTTCACAGAATATCAATGTCATCTGCACTATAAAGGCCCGAATTCTGAAAGGATGCCCTTTAAAATTACCACCAAGTATTTGCTATATTTATAGACAGAAAAAGAGACTTATGGAAAATACAGATTATTTATTCATTCTAAGCACATAAAATATCTCTAAATTCAAGCCAATTTAAACCAAATCAAAATAGGCCAAACAGACGAAACAAAGAACTAGCAATAGAAAATCAAAGTTTTCATTTGTAGTCCTGAGTTCTGACCCTGTTGTTACAGTATTCACAGTATGGGGATTGTCATTTCCAGCACTTAAAACATTGTATGAATAGTACAATACCAGAAACATGGCTACCACTCAGAATTAAGAAATTAATCTCAATTTTTGGAAAGTAATATTAAAAGAAGTAGGAATTCTCCCATCTCATTCATGCCTCACTTTTTCATAGAAGAAACTGATAACACAGGTGGAAATTGGTACTGACAAGAAGATACTTTCATAGGCAAAACTGAGACTACTACAGTGGTGATGGGGATTGTGCTAAGAAGGCAGACATGGTTAAGTACACAGGAGGTTGAGAGCTGACGAATTTAGAAGGAGAAAAGCAGAAACTCGACCTCTGAGAGAACAAATGTGGCCTCCTCACCATTTCTTCCCTAGAGCAAAAGGGCATACCATGGAGGGTTAAATACACAACATGGAGCTGAGAACTCAATGAGTTTCCTAACAATAGTGAAAATTCTCCAGTCTTCCATTTTTAACTTTTAAACAGAGAATATTTTATAAACTAAACAAACCTTACTTGAATATTGAGTGTGAACAGTAAAACGACTTAGCTTTATAGGAAATTAGTAGCAAATAATTTCTAATTAAATCATCTTGAAAAACAAATATCAGCCGGGCTCGGTGGCTCAGCCTGTAATCCCGCGCCTTTGGGAGGCTGAGGTGAGTGAATTGCCTGAGCCCGCGGGTTCGTGACCCGCCTGGGCAGCGAGACCTCATCTCTACAATAAATCAAAAAATCAGCTGGGCGTGGTGGCACATGCCTGTAATTCCGGCTACTCGGAAGGCTGAGGCAGAAGGATCGCCGGAGCCCAGCAGGCCGAGGCTGCGGTGGCCGGGAGCGGCCACTGCACTCCAGTCTGGGCGACAGAGTGAGACTCCAACTCAAAAAAAAAAAAAAAAAAAAAAGGAAAACAAATATCTATGGAAACCTGATTGTAAATCTAGTGACCTAAAAAATAATATAAGAATTCTTGAAGCACAGTAACTCTAAATAGTATAGGTGGTTTCAGGAAGTCAAAATCATTCCAGAGAATCAAAAGTAAAGGAACAATTCTGTGATAAGTACTTCTCAGCTATTCATATTGAAAGATAAATCCATTGTTTCACTTCCAATAATTCACCATTTTGAACTCTTGGTCTAGAAAGAGAAGCTAATACCCTGCTTCAGCAGACAATTTAGGGAATAAGTGAACTAAGAGCTTTTTCAGTATAGAATATATAGGTATTTTCACATTTAAAGTGCATTCTTTATGATATTGGTTAGTTATCTATTTATTGTTAATGTAGATACTAATAGATTGAGTTACAATACAAAAAGTGAAACCTAGGTGATTTTCTAAAACAGCCAGAGTAGGACACTGAGCAACTAAAATCTACAAACCCATTTGACGCTGAACCTTAATCCTAAGGTTTTATAAACTCCATACAATGTGTAAATGTTCATGGATGAAGTTGTACCATATACCAATAAAACAAATACTTTGAGGCATTTTTCAAGAAGTGAGAGAGTTTGAGATACCTGCTTCATATGTTTTCTGAAATTTGCAAAATACCTGGATAGTTTAAATTGGGTACTATTTAGGACTATGAGGAAAGTAAAGATGTCCCAAAGGAACTCAACACAGCTTTCAGCTTCATTATACAAAGGCCAAGACATGTGAACTAAGAAGCTATGGATAAAGGCAGGCATTGAAAATGGCATTCTCTACTTCACCCATGCTATTCATAAAGTTAACTGATGTGTTTACTTGTGTGCAAAGCATCCATTCATGGGCAACCATACATGTAAATCCAAGAGAAGTATAGAAAGTATGCCATTACCAATTTTCTGAGTGTTCAGGCAGAGTGAAAATAGTTCTTATGGGAAGTAAAGCCAATCAGTTCAATTCTCTAGTAAGATAGTTTCCTATTATATATGCATTCAAAATGAACACAAAAACCTGGGTAAAAATCTCTTATGAATACCAATGATTTAGTGCTTTTAATTAGTTGATAGAAGCAAGGCCAGGGAGTATGCACGATATGTAGTTATTTAAATGCAGTACCTACAAATAGAGTATTATCTTTGATGTTATTTGCTCATATTTCATAAGTTAATTCACCATTTGTAGAAAAATAAGTCTCATATTTTAATATTTGTGTTAATGTATGTAATTACAGATGTAGTTATTGCCATTACAGATGAAGTTATGATCTACCAGATTAATACCTTCCAAGCTCTAAAATAATTCAGGGTCCAAGAAAAGATTTTAAAAATATAATGGCTATTTCTAAGTTCATTGTTCAGGGTAACCCTCTGCACCTGGCCAGTTCCTGGGACATTGAACATGGTCAATACGCAATACTTGTATGAATGAATAGTATATGAACTTTAATTTTTGAACTAAATTTGAATTTGAATTATTCACATGATTTATGGAGAGATTTTTTGGGCATATATTCTTTCAACTTGGCCTCTAAAAATAGAAGACGTATTTCTACTACCATTAAGATGAATTTATTTCCTTTTGCATAATTTCTTTTTAAAAACAACGTGGAAGATTTTATCTATCACTCCAGAGCTACTGCAAGACCCATGATTGTCTTGGTCAGGTTATCAATCTTAAATATAGTAGAGTCACAGTATATTATGAATAACAGCCGTGTTCCAAGTATTACTTTCTTACGTGTCTGTCTTCTTCTTTTCATCTTCCAGGGCTCTTAATGTGAGCTGCAGCCTGTCTGTGAGGATTTCCAGTTCTTGGGTCAGTTTGTATTCTTCTCTGAATTGTTCTCCCAAGAGAACGAGATCACGTGTGGCATCATGCAGAGGGATGTCACTCAAATACAGACCTCTCCTTGTCAAATCGTCCAGGTTCATCACACTGTTATACAGAGAAATTAGGAAAAAAATAGGTCCCGAGTTGTCCACATGACACAGCCAACCCTGATTACTGCCAAGGAGTAAAATCCTGCCTCCTCCTACTGTTCAAAAGGTCAGGCTGAAGAAAATAAAATTATGGAGAACTGAATAAAGAATGTGAATTTATTCCCTTAGATACTTAAAAATCTATTTAAAAAAGCAGTGAATTTGAGATGCATTTTTGCCAGTTGTCCTTTTGGGTATCATCAGCCTAAACTTAAAGAAAATGTAGCAAACATTCCTATGATAATTTCCAGAATTTAATAATTATATGAAGGAAAAAAACTCATCTTCTTTGTAGAAATTAATTGATTCTATCTTACAGATTCTATGAATCTTGCAACTGGTTGTTTTCCCCTTTAGAACACAATGATTAAAAATTCCCAACCAGATTTATGACCCATCTTCAACATAACTTATGTACTTAAGACTTTATGTGCTTTTCTTACTTCTGGCTCCCATTTCTTCTTCTATTCTTATTTTCCTTGTCAAATTTTTCTCGTTTGACCTTGCTGAATTTTATGAATCTTTGTTACTTATGTCATTTTTCAAACAACATAACAATGTTTATCAATTCAGTGGAGGTCTGGTAAATAAAAAATTAACTGCCTTTAAAAACTTTACTCTTTGATTAAAATGTCTTAAGTTTATATTATTGGCTTGAATTTTTAAAAATGCAAAGTAATTACTTCTGGCCACTCAGAATAATAATTTCTCTAAAATACAAAACTGAGTTATAACTTTGAAGAATTTTGGATTAATAAAATGTCCCCTTGCATTATATTTTCAACCTAAATGTTCATAAATCAAAACAACATTAGCATACCAATAACAAAGTCACAGATTTTACTAGTGAAGCACACAATCTTTTCAGATTTTTAAAAAATAGATATGCAGCCGGGCTTGGTGGCTCAGCCTGTAATCCCGCGCCTTTGGGAGGCTGAGGTGAGTGGATTGCCTGAGCCCGCGGGTTCGAGACCCGCCTGGGCAGCGAGACCTCATCTCTACAATAAATCAGAAATCAGCCGGGCGTGGTAGCGCGTGCCTGTAGTTCCAGCTACTTGGAAGGCTGAGGTGGAAGGATCGCCAGAGCCCAGCAGGTCGAGGCTGCGGTGGCCGGGAGCGGCCACTGCACTCCAGTCTGAGCGACAGAGTGAGACTCCAACTCAAAAAAAAAAAAAAAAAAGATATGCAAGTTAAACCCACTTGCAGAAAAAAGATCCTATCTGGAACGAGGTTAGATCATCCACTAAAAGCATATAAGACCATCTCATGAGCAAAGAAAAATGAATGAGTATACATTTAAAAAGGAAATGAATGGCTAAAAATGCTCATATTGAGTTAGAATATTTACTTATAATATCTCACTGTTCTAAAACAATTATTTTTTATTATTTTAAAAAGCTATTAACAATTTTTTCTAAATTTAAGGCAATTGTAATTGAATTACTTATTTTACAAATAAAACTACTCTTAAAGAATCTTGTTCTATGTTGTGTGAGTGCAAATCTTCTGACACACATGAGCAAGTCCCTTGGGACAATCTGTGACTGCCTCACTGAGTGACCAATTTCTGCATATGGCAATTAACACATGAAGTCCAAATTTCCTGCTTCTGTTTCCAAATAAATGCTTCTTTCCATGAACAGACATTGTACTTATTGAGAAGCTGTTATTCTACTGAAGCACAACATGCAATGAGACAGAAGAAGAAAACACTTATTGATAACACAATGGATAACTTTAGACCAGGTAGTTTATTAATATAAAACAGTATAAAGTGCTTACAGTCTCTAACTTTTTTCTCCTATTTCTGAGATATATTTTTCAGGAAAAAAATTATTATTCTTATATAGTCTGATATATAAAATAATTCAAATCTAAAAATAATTGGAGTACTTTTTGATTTTTTGCTAACATAATAGATAAAAGATAACTTCCTGGTGCTAAATATACCCATGTATTTATTATACCATCATATTAGACGTTTTATAGAACTATTTTTCTATATAATGCTTCTTTGAAGCTATAAAAGAATATAAATAGCTTACTACAGATCAGTTATCCCATGATCTAATGGCATAAACCCTCCACAAATATATTATGACAAGGCCAATAAAATAGAATATGTGATTTCTTCCAAGGTTAATTAGCAAATGTTAACTTTGATTATCCTTATTACAGAGAAGTATATAACAAGGGTTTTAATATGTAACTACATTTGGAATATATAAACATCATTGAGTAAAATATTGTAAAATTATTTTGTTAGCTAAAGATAGGTACTTATATCCAACATAATTAATCTAAAACTCTTTACCTTGGTGAGCACAGAAAAAGTATGCTATCAGCTTCAGGTAAGTAGATCATTTGACCTTTGAGACGTAAGCAGCTGATCTCGGTCCCAGTCAGTTCATCCTCACATTCTAATTTCTCAACATCCAACAATCCTTCCTTGAAAAGGCAAGACATAACCATTAACTAGTGCCTTTCTTCCTACCTAACAATTCTGCAACAAGAACATATATACCTCACTTCCCACCAAACCAGAAGAGAGAACACCACTAGAACAGGAGAGGATATTTCACCAGGGTTCCACCAGGTAATAAGCCCAGTGGTTATTTTGCAACACTACGGAAAAAAGATTGTGTCCTTTGAACTCAGAATGACAGTTGCTGTACTACTGTTCACATATATTTTTCAAGCTTCTCTGAATCTCTTCCCCCCTGATTTTTCAGTATGGTTACAGCAGATATTACAAGACTCTGCAAATAATAAGTCAAGCCTCCCCATTCCCCAACCCATGCTCATAGAACCACTGGAAGCAGTCAATCCCAAATATGCAAAAACATGTGTAGGTAAGGCCTTTGTGAGAGGTATAGGAAGGATAAATTGTGTACTCTAGGAAAATGCCTTTTGCTATATACATCCCAAGAACAGAAATCATATGATCTTGCCACTATCTAAATTAACAACTGTGTGAAAATTTAATCATTTTTATTTTCCCACAAAAATGTCACCAAGAAAAATAGACAATTTAAGAAAGAATAAATCGGTTAAAGTTAAAACAAAATCTTTATTAGTTTTCATTTCTTTTTTTTTTCAGAAACAGCTTCTTGCTCTGTCACCCAGACTGGAGTGCAGTGATGTAATCATAGTTTACTGCACCCTTGAACTCATGAGCTCAAGTGATCCTCCCACCTCAGACTCCTAAAGCTCTGAGATTGCAGGTGTGAGCCACTGTGCCTGATGTTGATTTTTACAATAAGGCAATATACCCAAATAGGGAGTTGAAGATGTTGGATTTATTATGTGAAACTGGGCTGTTCAAGCAAGGCAGTCTCTAAAACTTACTTCTGTTCATTCTCATTAGCTGACAGAGTTTCAGTGCCCTTCAGACAAACCAAAAATCATTAAAATTGCCTTTTTAAAGGGGTCTTTCTTTGAAGTTTGGTTTTTCTCTAAATCTCCATCTCAGAATATGCTATGATATTCCTCCCTGATTACTTCTAATTAGTAACATATCTCACATTTAAGACATAAGATCGTGATTACCTTGCTTCTCAATACAAAAACCGTATTGATGTGTGAAAGGATCCCATGAAAACTAATATCAATATGAGGACGAACCAGAGAGAAGACAGACAGAAGGCTACAATTCCCAGGCTGGAGCTAAAATGCAGATGAACAGCAAAGGGCACTTCATTAGTTAAAACAGTTTTGATCACTTGATATTAATCACTTGATTAAACCAGCTCAATTATATTAGAAGTAGAAAGTCATAGCTACTTTGTAGGAAACTTAGCTATGGACTCAGGTCTTGATCTATGCAACTCAATGATTACACGGACATCAAATATTTGGAGGAGCATGAAACCTAATGTAGACTCAGATGACTAATATTCAAACATAAGTTAACACAAATTAGGAAAAAAACATTTTTGGAAGAAGAAAGAATTCATCTTTTAAAAATATAGCATGATGTATTAAGTGCTTGAGATTTGAAATGAAATTAAAATATCAAAAACACCAGTGCACACACTCTTAATGTTTAGCAAGAGAGGGCTAAAAATAACAATAATAGTTAACATTTATTGATGGCTTACAATGGACCAGGCACTGAACTAAGTGTTCTTCATTGTTCTCTACCCTCATGCCAGAACAAAGGAAAAACAGGCAGAGAGGGGAAGTAACATGTTTAAGGTCATACAGTGAGGGAGAGGCAGAAACCATATGGGAGACCAGGCTGTACATTGCTCTGCTTTCAGATTTATAGGTTTACACTTGTTATTTGGCCTAATCTTGAATTGTCAAATCTTTTTATTTTATTCTAAAGAGACTGGGTACAATTCAGGATTATGTAGATAAGTGGTCATTGTACAGGTACAATTTGGACTTCCCTCTGGTCCCCACTTAGCCTGGATCAGGTATGCTTATTGATGCTATGTACCACCACCTCCCACTCCCACCCCTGCCCTCCCAGCAGCGTCCCGCTACTGCCAACCCCTTTCTTACAGTATTATGATAAATGTTCAGGGTCTGGTTATGAGTACAAGTGGTACTCAGTTCTTTGTTTCTGTGATACATCACTGAATATGATAGACTCTAAATCCATCCAAGTTGCTAGGTATCTTTAATCATAAGCAAAAAGTACCTTTAAACACTTGTCATGTACAGTTGCAAAAGTTAGTAGATGAAAGAAAATTTTAAGTAAAAAGAGGAATTTTACAAATGGATCTGAGTCATACAAGTCAATTGTAAGTTCTTATCATCACCCCAGCTGCTTCCTTTGATGCTTTTTCTTCTAAACCTATGGTAATCTCTACCTCTTTCCTCTTTAGTATTTTTTTAAAATTCCCCTCTTTTCTCTAGGAAACACCAACAGTTCATTTTGAAAGCTATTTTCAGAAGGTAGATATCCAATGAATATTTACCCCATGAATGAAAAAATAAGTGAAGGCTGATTGTAACTAGAAAGCTACTCATTTTCTCATTAAGACAAATCCACCACTCCCACATAATATTCCTATTTTTTCTGTAAGTGATTAAAACAGAATAAAAGAAATAGCTGTCCTAGGGAAAAATCACAGTATGCTCAGATATGTTTAGCTCACATTAAACAATTTATGTAACATGCAATGTGCCACACATTTCCTAATACCTAGTCAAAGGGTTAAATGAATGAATGGCGGTGTGTAACAGTGGAATTCTTAAGGTCTTTCATCTCTGGCCCCAAGTAAGTGTGCTGTCATTTTACCTGAGGGAGCACTCTGTATATGGCATTGCCACACTGAGTGACCACTAGGTCTCGGTCAAATATTATGTGAAAAGGAAAAGCTTTGCAGAAAGTATATGGGCTGATGCGTGATTCCTGGGTACCGTTTTCTTCAAATCTGTCAAGATCTTCATAAAAATCTTCTTCTTTTGACTCTTTTTCTTCAATTAAAAATTGAGTATGATCACATTCTTCATTTCTTTGCTGAATAACCTAAATATCAAAGGGTGAAATTAATTAGCATTAATTGTCTGCATTTCAATGTACGTAAATACTTAAATATAAGAAACCAGTTATAAAAATTGCATTTAGAGAATTAATTACAAAAAATAAATACGTATGCAAATACTATACATGTCTAAAATAGAAAATATTTCTGAACACTAGTCAATGAAATTTGAAGACTGAATAATCATTCACAGTAAAATTGCAAGTCTAGTGTTATATCAGTTTCCCAGTATCCCTTATGGCCTCTTTGATAGAACTAGGAATACAAGCTCTTGTCCCTGTGGTCTCTGCCTGTTCAACCAGGTCCAGTGAACAAACTAAAAACTGTACAAAGTGCCACTATCAAACATAATGAAGTGACACTTAAAAACAATGAGAAACAAAACATAGAGATCATATTAAAAAATAAATGCAATGCAATTTTTTATCCATTAATAGGTAAGTTATATAAATTAGGTTAATATAATATTAATTCAGGTAAGGTGCTGAAGGAGAGACATCTCGAACACCATTAACCAGAAGGTATTAATCTTTCTTAAGGATACATTCATAATATGCAAAAAACCTTAAAATTATGTGTATATATATATATATATTTTTTTTTAATTTGAGTTAGAGTCTCACTCTGTCACCCACACTGGAGTGCAGTGGCCGTTCCTGGCCACCGCAGCTTCGACCTGCTGGGCTCCGGCGATCCTTCCGCCTCAGCCTTCCAAGTAGCTGGAACTACAGGTGCGCGCTACCACGCCCAGCAATTTTTTGATTTATTGTAGAGATGAGGTCTTGCCAAATTGCCCGGGTGGGTCTCGAACCCGCGGGTTCAGACAATCCACTCACCTCAGCCTCCCCAAGGTGCGGGATTACAGGCTGAGCCACCGAGCCCATCAATTATGTGTATTTGTAAACTCCAGATCTAGGAATTCATTCTAAGGACTCAATCACAATTGAGAGAAAAGCTCTATAATTTAAAGAAATAATTACATTTCTAAAATACTATTCACAAGCAAATGCATTATTAAAGAATAGGAAATTGCAAGCAATGTGTCCTCTTACAAAAGGCAAACTCTATCTCAACTGTAGCCAGATCCAAAAGGAAAATGGTTGGGGCAACATTTCTTCAGATACATCTAAATGAAAACAAAACATGGGTAATTTTTCCTTTTTTGTTCAGGAGTACACTGCAGAATATTCTAAAATCTAAAAAACAAGTCACAACCTCAGATGCTATATATTCTTTCAGATATATTTTTATTGATAGATTAGAATATTATTACTACTACAACTGTCACAATAATTTATTATGCCAGTTAAATATTAGTATCCTTCTTCATAATTCAAAAAGTTTGGCCCATTAAGACTAATCTCCCTAAATCATAGACAAAACAGAGTCAAACTTAAAATTCAGGCCTAATTTTGATGTTATGCTCTGCTTCTGTTTAACTAGAGGAACTGAATTACATGTACCTCTAATTTACAAATTAATTATTTGATTCTTTTTTTGCTTTGATGAAACTAGCAGAACAAATAACTTTTTTGATATGTTTAGCCTCATATTATGATATCTCTTCATGATATGATCTAATATTTATTATGTCATTCAAATTGTCTGTTATCTCTAGACCTGTTAAACATATGCATTTGATGTAAAATACCTCAAAAAGTTAAAATGATGCCTTTGAAAAAATTAAATGTGTAAAATATATTTACAAAACGTAAATTTTTCAGAAGTTTGTATTGGAGCACTTGAATAAAGAGAAGGCCATAAGAAAATCTAAATATTGTATGATTAAATAAAAACTTGAATTTCATACAGTTTGTAATGCCATCAATCTCTCATGCCAAGGACTCTAAAACCACAATAATCAAATGTGTCCCAATTCATGTTTCTGAGTTTCCAAGTACCTGCTTCTTGCTCAGCCTGGCTAAATAAAAAACAAAACCAACAGTAGATGCAGTATGCATAAAGTCCCTGATACAGGCTCACTCAGTCCTTGTGTTAGTTTTGTTTTTTTTTTTTGAGTTGGAGTTTCACTCCGTCACCCAGACTGGAGTGCAGTGGCCGCTCCCGGCCACCGCAGCCTCAACCCGCTGGGCTCCGGCGATCCTTCCGCCTCAGCCTTCCGAGTAGCCGGAATTACAGGTGCGCGCTACCACGCCCGGCTGATTTTTGATTTATTGTAGAGATGAGGTCTCACCAAGTTGCCCAAGCGAGTCGCAAACCCGCGGGCCCCTTGTGTTAGTTTGGTTTAAGATCAAAAGACTGGAAATGAGAGGTATAGACTATTTTGACTGAATGCCAGTGAGATTCCCGGTCATGTATGAATGTTGAGGCTTTATCTAAGGTTTTGATTTTCAAGTGTGTCTGGATTTGATAATGTCATGTCCTAACAGTCCCACTTTCTAGATGTAGAAAAGCATGATGTACCTGAAAATATCAAGTGCCATGTAAGAACTGACATCAGAGCTGGGTGTGGTGGCTCACACCTACAATCCCAGTACTTTGGGAGATCAAGGTGAGAGGATTGCCTGAGCCCACAGTTTGAGACCAGCCTGGGCAACTTGGCAAGACCTCCTCTTTACAATAAATAAAAAAATTAGTCAGGCATGGTGGCAGGTGCCTGTAATTCCAGCTACTCGGAAAACTGAGGCAGAAGGATTACCTGAGCCCAGCAGGTTGAAGCTATGGTGGCTGTGAGCGTGCCACTGCACTCCATCCTGGATGACAGAGAAAGACTCCAACTCCAAAAAAAAGAAAAGAAAGAAAAGAAAAGAACTGACACCAACTCTTGAAAGAAAGGAAAAGGAAACCATGGAATCTAGTGTAACATTACTAGATAAAACATATGGAACACATTTCCAGAACAATCAATTTAATTGTTACAATGTCTGTTTTGTTTTGTTTTGCTTTGTTTCAGTTGGGGTCTCATTCTGTCACACAAGCTGGAGAGCAGTGACACAATCACAACTCACCACAGCCTCAAACTCCTGGGCTCAGGTGATCCTTCCACCTCAGCCTCAACCTCCTGAGTAGCTGGGACTACAGCCGTGCACCACGAAGACAGACCAACTAATTTTTTTTTTAAGTGAAGACGAGGTCTCACTATGCTGCCTAGGTTGATACGGAACTCCTGGACTCAAGGGATCCTTTCACCTCAGCCTTCCAAAGTGCTGGGATTAGAGGTGCGAACCACTGAACCTGGCCTACAATGTGTATTGCGTTATAATATGTACCTGAGAGTTTTGGGCTTCCAAAGTGTGTTATAACATGACTATGGTATCTAAGAAAGAGTTGCCTGCTAGGTTTTCTCTAAAGAAGGAAAAGATGAAAGAAGATATTCCTTTCCCCACTTTGGCTCAAGTTTAACACCACTGGGAAGTGGTTCTTGGGGCTGAACATGCTGAACACACTAAAAGCAGCCTGACTGGGAAGACTATACGATCAGTGGTAGCAAAAGATGGTGGTTCTCTTCGTTGTAGCATTGCTGTATCAGCGCCATGAACACTCAACACTTAGAGTGTGCATTATCAAGAGAAGCACAATTTTTAAAGTACCAGACTTTCACCAAGTAACCTGATTTAAAACAAACAAAACAAAACATCTTTAGTTCACAAAATGAGACATTCCAACTATATTTCGGGGCAGACCAAAGAAATCACAAAGAAACAATGATCTGTAAAATAATATCTAATTTTATATTGTCTTAAAATTTGACTACCCACACTTCAGACATTTTGCATGCTGAAACCCACATCTCTGTCAGTCACATATCCTTCTGTTTCCCAGCTGGTGTGTGCTCACAGGGAATGCAAACTAAATTTCTTATTGCCTTGAGCAATATATAATTAGAAAGAAAAATCTGCTGCCACAAGGAAAAAATATCCTGTATAATGCATTCCAAGGCCAAATATAGCAGATTGCTTGTGTTCTACTGTTCCACTTCTAGGGAGTGCACAGTGATAATAGCAGGTAACTTTAAAGAGTGTCATTTTGAATATTTTAAATGTCATCTGTGTTAGACGAGACTTCATTACCATTTATTACCTTCATGTCTATTTCAGTGCCATGTATTTGTTGAGCTACTGTTTTGATGATTCCGATGACAATATCCTGCAGTCCTTCTCTCTCTGAGTAGTAGTGCAGAATGAGTCCTTTGCCCTTTTCTGCATCAGTGCACCTAAAGGAAGGTGCACGCATACCTGGGTAGATAGTAGCGAGGTGGTCATGCAGCGCATCAAGGTTCTGCAATAAAGAAGAAAGAGTGATGAATAAACAATGCTTCCACAAAGACAACGACACTGGGAAAGCAAGGCATGAAAACAAGGCTCAAATCTGAATTTCCTGTGTAGATCAGCAGAATAGCACACATGGCGCATCCTTCACCCACTTCGCTGAGATATCTGTAAGGCAAGTAGCACAGAGAAAATGAAGCTAAGGTAGTATAAAATTTTAGAAATTAAAAACCTATTTTAGATTATTTTAATCTTTCTTTGTGTTCTTTAGTTGTCTGAATCAAGGGAGAGTTTCATGGCTAATCTCTGAAATAACTACTTTTTGGAATTGAAGTCTTGGAAAGTAATACAGTAGTCAATAGATATTTTCTGTTCTTTTAACCTTGTCATTAATTTAGATGTCAAATTTTCCAGAGTCCTATATAACTAATATTCAAAACTAATAAGTACAAAGAGATTATCAGAAGAAGGCTTGCAAACTACACTTTTTTTTTTTACTTGGTCCAACATGATGTTTCATATCACACTTAACTTCATAATGTGTTGGGGGTGAGTGTGTGCGCATGTGTGTGTGTTGCATATATACAGTAGAATACACACATAGCATAGCATAGCATAGGAATTAAGAGGAGTGACTAGACTCAAGTAGAAATTTTAAATCATGACTGTCATTTCACAGTAATGAAGCCCAATTCAACCAACTTTTCTAAGACTTGATTTTTTCTGACAAAATGAAGATAACTGAAGAAACATATATAAAGCACATAGCACACCCCAGGTATAGTAGACAAAAGATTCTCATGTCTTAATCCATCAAAGATTCCTATGCCCGAATCCCTCAAAGATTTCCATGTCTTAATCTCTGTTACTGTGCTATATAACACGGAAAAAGGGATTATGCAGATGAGATTAGAGTTATTGGCCCTGAGTGGGGAAAATTATCTTGGATTATCCAGGAGAGCCCAATCACACAAGTAACCTAATACTTAAAAGCTGAGAATCTTTGTCAGATACATTAAAAGAATGAGGTGCAGTGATATGAAGGGTAAAGAGATGGGAGCCTGAGAAGGACTCAGCACCCTGATGCTGGTTCTGAGATGATGAAGGAGACCGTTTAAAGACTGGACAGAGGTCTCAAGGACCTTAGGGCAGCTCCCAGCTGTCAGTCAACTAGGAAACTAGTCCTCAGTCTTAGAACCACATAGACCCGAATTCTGTCAATAGCTTAATGAAGAAGGAAACAATCATCCCAGAGAGCCAACATGAAGAGCATGACCTTGTTAGCGCCTTAATTATAGTTCAATAAGACTTGCAATCAACTTCCAACTTACAAAATTATAAAGTAATAACTTTGTGTTGTATTGTTTTAGGCACCTACATTTGTGGTCAACTGTTATGGTACTAATAAAGAACTAATACACCAAGCAAGTAGTAATTTGGCCATAAGAGTGATTTTTTTTTAAAGAGAAGAAAAACCAAACAGTTTCAAAATTCCATGGGCATAAAGGAATGTACCCAAAAAGAAAGTACTGGAGAGATATCACAATTAAACTATGGCTCTGGTCCCAAATGTCTCAAAAAGTTCAATTTAGAAAAAACAGAAATATCCAGTACGATGCTAGGAAGAAACCGGAGCGAGCATGAGATGAATCCATGAGTGCCTAGATTTGAGCAATAATTCACCAGGGCACCTATGGCACTGTTGTTTAATTTTCTGTACCATCTATTCATCTACTCAATCATTCATTCACTCTATAAAGTTATTGCATGTGCATTATATATCATGCACTGTATTATACAGACTGGGGAGGAAGGGTGGAGGTTTGGATACAGATATGTATGTTGGATTATGCAGCTTGGGGTTAATATCACACGTGGATATATAAAGTGGCTTTTAATGAGCAAATGAAGGAGCTAACAACTTAGACTAAAATAATGGAGTAAAAAGGCGACAGTGAAGATGAGATCTGAGCTAGGTCATGAAGTTTGACGTTCAAACACAGATAAATATTTCAATGATCTCCTCAACTGGGTTAATCTGGTGTTTTTGTGAACTGCCTACATTTATAGTGATTTCTGTTTTCTTCCTGTCGAAATCAAGTCAGGCTAGTTGTTAGCATAAACATCAATTCATCCTGGCTGCCTCTAGAGGTTGCTATTGCCCTAGAAAAGTAATTCAATATGGCAGGCAGTAAGTATTGAACAGCTTGTATAACCTACAAGTACATGAATCCTAAAACTATTTTACTTGGTTGAATAGCATGAAAAGTTCTTTCAGACAAGTTATTCTCATGGGAACTCTTCCCTGAGAAGAGAAGATCTGATGACTGCTTTTCAAAACCCTCCTAGACCTCTTACACTTCTGCTGATGTGAAAAGTATTGTGGGAAAATATATGGTGAGACAAAATAAATAATCAGAAGAGTTTTATTTTCATCTGCATTCCCCACAGTCAAAACTGGGCTTGTGGCTACAATAAGGAAGTTTTTTCTAATATAGTCAAGCCAAGGTACTGCATTGTGGCTTACTAGACAATAACTTAAAAGAGGTATTTCAATATTTTTTTCAATGCAAAATGTTTAAACATTTCATAAGTCAATATGCCTATATTATCATTTGCACGCTCACCTAGTTTCATCTTGTATCATACTGGATTATTAGATCATTTCTACATGCAGCCAAGCAGTTGGCAAGAGGCGATAACATTTCACACAACTAATGCTAGCTGTTAGGAGCATCACTCATGCTAAGGCAGATCAGAGATGGGTCATGATGGCCCCAACCTGGTAGTCCATGATCATTAAAGGTAAACACTGCACCCTCAGTGTGGGTGGAGCCATTTTATTTAATTAAAAATATAGATAATATTAAAGTATTAATATTGACAATAAAATACTGTTTACGTTTATCACTTAAAGGCTAGTGGGATACCAAAAAATACTAAGCAAGAATGTTTATCTTTTGAAGTTTGCTTTGTGGTAACCAATTCTTTAGAGATTTACTGTTTTATTGAGTTTACTATTAATTAATTGGACAAGCAAAGTGCTTTCCTGGATCATAAAAGATTGAACACCACTTAATGTAATATTGATTTTGATTAGATAGCATCTAACATAAAAAGCACTCTTGAGATTTCTTCAGTTACAGCTTTCCTTACTTGGTTTTACTTTTTCAAAATTAAAGAGATTACAACAGCCTGCCTATTGTCATAAATTAAATTAATGATTAAAAATTAAGTTATTCTCATTTGATTACATTTATATTGCTAACAAATGTGTCATCTTCATATGTAGACTAGATTGTTTGCAGCAGGCTCAAAAGGCCAGAAAACAATTCTTAAAATATTCGAGAGAAAGCTTTTTCCATATTTGATAATACCATCTAAACAAAGTTGATTATTCATCTACATAGCTGTAACAATCTGTTCTGGAGAACAACAGTTTCATATCAAAACTGATTTTCTGTTTAATTTCTAAATATACCCATGGAAGCAGGTCTAGAAAGAAAAGAGCTGCATGGTCAACTGCCAGGAACTATATCCATATCTGTGAAAACAGAAGAGACATGGGAAAACCTAAACCCATACATTGCAGCATAAGGAGTTTCCCAGGAACAATGAAGCAAACTTCAAATATGCTTTCATTCATCATTCTTAGCTTCATAAAATTAAGCAAGCAGGAAACGGTTAGAGGGTAGGTACATTCACCTATTTTATCTTGAGACACCAAAATGTTAGTTAGTCCGAGGTTTTAATTTCATTTCTCAGTCTTCTGGTTCGTTTTATTGTTTTTTTCACAAGCAAAATGAACACACTTTGTCTACTCAGGAATTCTTCTCCCTGTAAATCCAGTGCATCTTGTCAGTCAACATGGATCATTTACAGAAAAAAAATCAGTTCTGATACTCTGAGATACTGCACTGGGGGTCCAGATAGTATACGCCACAGATTTAGAAGACAATTTATCATTCTTTTGAGGGATACTTTAAAGTTCTATATTTTTTAAAAAAACCTTGGAATGTTTCAAAATAAATGCAAATTTTCTTTTTACAATGTGCGTGATAAAATAAGCTCATACATAATTGCAGAGGCAAAGTCCTCAGAAATCAACTACCTGACTTTCCTGCCTACAGGACATCTAATTAAAAATTTCTAAATTATCCACAGAAACGAGGAAGACTTTGCTTAAAAATTTGAAGAAAAGAGATTTTTTCAGCCTTCAAGAATCCTTGTCCTAGTGAATGAAAAGGGAGTTTTCTATGTTAAGAACAGTACCAAAGTTTAGATATGAAAGAATTCTTTAAAATCAGTTACTGCAAATCTCTTTTATTTTAATGAAGGAGGATGAGACACAGCATTTCCTTTCTTTTTATTCCTCACACTTCTGAAAAATAGGACCAACACCAATACTCTTTAAAGAAAACCATGTAATTTGAAAAACATTTTTGTTAAGTTTTCTAACAAATAAGTCATTTTGAAATGCGAAGATGAAAAATTTAAACAAACAAGTCCTAAAAAAGTGAAAAAACCAAACCCTACATAAAGAGAAACAGCAAAGTAAACAGCATACAGAGTAAGAAGTTAATACTATACTGACAATTTCCCTACCTTTCTCCTTGGAGCTGCTCCTTGAGAAAGAATTAATCTTCCAATGAAAAAGATATAGATAATCTTTTTACAAAGAAATAATGGTAAGCCCTATTTAAAACTAAATTGTACCAGAGTCACTAAAATATTTAAATGTGAATGTGCTTAAAACTACATATATTCATCTTTATTATCCTCTCAAGAGAGATATTTTAATCAAAGAAAAACAGTCAAATAAATAAATCTGGAAAATATTTCCCTTATTCTACTGTTTTTAAATTCTTGTTTAAAAAAGACTCATTCTATATAATACTACATTTAACAATTAATCAATATTTTATGAAATTGTGAAAATATATGCCAGTATTCAAAGAGAAAAGTCTTAAAATTATAAAAGTAATCTTATCTTTCTTCACAAGCTTTTATTTTATTTATTTATTTATTTATTTTAGAGACAGTATCTTATTCTGTCACTCAAACTGGAGCGCAGTGACTCAATTACAGCTCATTGCAGCCTCAAACTCCTGGGCTCAAGCAATCCTCCTGCCTCAGTCCCCCAAGTAGCTGGGACTACAGGCATGAGTCACCATGACTGGCTCACAAATTTTTAAAAATTAAAGCTAAATTCCCATTTGTAAAGTTTAAAACTGCGGATTAGAGAAATTGGCATGTAGGATGTCGAGTTCCTTATGAAATTCAAAAGTTAAAAATAAAGTACATGGTGCATTTTTTTCTAAGAAATATAAATAATTTAGGGAAGTATCAGAATGTTACAGCTGTTCAGGAAAACCCTCATATTTCCCAAAATAACTCTTTGCACAAACATTTAAGAATTAGATCAGTCATCAATCCAGGTGGGTTAGCCAATTCACAATGTTGTATTTTATAAGTCAAAACTAGGAGCAAACATGAATTGAAGAAAATTCCTTTGCAGGTCGAACAGAGGTGCTAGTTGAAGAAGTCAGATATATATGAGTTGAGTGAATGAGTAAAATTGCCACCAAATCAAGATTAGTTGAAGGAGTCAGTGTCTCCTGTGAAAAATGAAATGATGTCTGTTTAATTTTTCAACTGATTACATACACATTTAAATAGGCCTAGGATTTAACTTCTAACTAGTCTTTAAAATTGCCCATTTCTTTTTCTATGGTTTAAATACTCACTAACTTCTAAAATTTGCTCATTTCTTTTTTAAAGTTAAATTTTATTTCAATAGCTTTAGGGGTTACAAATGGTTTTGGTTACATGAATGTATTGCATAGTGGTGAAGAAATCTGGGCTTTAAGTGTACTACTAACCCTCACTTGTGCATATTGTAGCCAGGGTAATTTTCCACCCTCACATCCTTCCTATCCTCCACCTTCTGAATCTCCAATGTCCATTATACCATTCTATATGCCTTTGCCATGGTCAACTTGACAGTCCTTGATGCTTGTTTTAACTTCATTTTAACTCTGTACAGTTATTGGGAAGGTAAAGACTGTATAGTCTGATAACGATGTAATGCCACTGAAAATGAATTGGTAACCCTTTTGGGATTGACTTAGCTCGCATTTCCAGAGTTCATGTATTATCCTTCACACATAGCTTACTCAAAGCTCTTGACTCATCGTACAAGCATACACATACATACTAACACAGACACAAAATATAAAAGGAAAAATAATGTATAGAGTACTGTTCTAGTTACCCACTGCTGTATACCAAATAACTCAAAAACATATTGGTTCAAACAATAAAGTATTTATTATTATCTTTCATGGTTCTGTGGTTAACTAAGAACATTCTTGCACTGGGTTGAAGTCAGATGGAAACTGGGCTGATGTTGTCAGAAAGTGGTAGCAGGTTGGTTTTCCAAGATGGATCAGTCAAATGGCTGGGGGTTGTTGCTGGCTTTTTGCTGGGAGTTCATCTAGAACTGTTGCCTGAGAGACTACACATGCTTCTCCATGTAGCTTGTGCTTGTCATTTCACGTGTTTGAGTCCCAAGAGCAACTGTTGCATGACGCCCAGGAGTAACTCTCAAAGCTTCTTATGCTCTAGCCTAGGAAGTTTCAGCATGTCACTGCTGTCACATTCTATTGGACAAATAGTCCCTAAACCCAATCCAGATGCAGGGAAAGGGGAATTTTATCTTTTGACAGGAGAAAGGCAAAATCACATTGCAAAAGTGCATGCGAGATGGGGGAGATTTTTGCACAGTGATTTTGGGAACATATAATCTGCAATAATGCAATAGGACACTGGAAAGTAGAGATAAGCATGAATTAAGGTGGAAAGATCATGAAATTGGACATTCTTTACCAGCTATTTTCTTATGAATTTTTCAAATTCCCTTCTCTGCAGTGTTTTAATCAGTATAATAGAAGCTTCAGATAGAAATTTACTATCTGAAGTAAACACATTTTATTTATCATAAGAATAAGAGTGGAGAAACAGAAAAAATTATGACTAACCTTCACTTGTGCATATTGTATCCAGGGTAATTTTCCACCCTCACATTCTTCCTATCCTCCACCTTCTGAATCTCCAATGTCCATTATACCATTCTATATGCCTTTGCCATGGTCAAAATCAAAAAAGTCTTATTTCTTCGTGTGTTTTAATAAATCATGTTTTCAATTACTAAGGCAATCAAAGCATAAATTCCAAAGATTATTACCTTTATCATTAGCCCGCACAGGGTTGGCTTCGCTGTATATTTAATGTTTAGAGAAGAACAATGTCTCTAAAAAGTTTCCTCTAAAAATATTTCTGATATTTTATTAATTTCTCCCTTTAGGGATCTTAGCTATTTTTTGTTAAAGTCTTCAAGTAGCTTAAAATAAATATAATGTAAACTTTTAAAAATTGACTCTGAAAGCATAAGAGGAATTGTTTGAGTAGGGTCATTAATTTAATATTGGTAGCAAAGCCTTCTGTGGGAGAAGTCATTTTAATGTCCATTGTAACTAATCAAAGGAAATGATAAAATCCACATGAGAAAACAAATATTTTTCTGGAACTAAACTATGGATATTATACAATATGTCCTTGAATATAAAATTTCTATTAAAAAAAAGTACTATGCTGATATAATAGTCTGGGCCAAATAAAAATATACACAAACTTCAGAATTAACTAATTCTATTATTCAAAGTCTATTCATCAATTGCCTATTATATGCTATGTCTAGTATTCAGTAAAAATTAAAACTTATTTAAGAAAAGTAAAGTGTGTGTTTGTGTGTGTGTGTGTGTGTGCATGTATTAGAAAGTCATTCTCAGCTGAGAGGTTGCGGAGAGACAACTCTCAAGGAACTCTTCCTTGGTCTGATGAGTGAATCAGAGTTGCTCAGCTAAAACTTAATTAAATCATCTCCCACGTTATAATTTCTGTAGCTATCATAGTGTTCCCTGAGTGCTTCAAATGGAAACATTAGAACAAACATTTTAAAAATATCAACAGACACAAGCTATGTACTTTGTAAATTAAACAATAAACAGTAATTTAACATGGTCACCTGAAAAGTCTAGTGTGTGTCTCTTCTTTTATACTTCAATCTATGATTTATCTCTAAATAAAGCAATAGAGTCTCATTCAAAGTAGATTAGCCTTATTAAAATAATTCATCTTGAGCCATTGGTGTGTTTGATTCTTATCGGTGTACTTTCTTTCTACCACCCAGCTCACACATCTTTTTTAAAGATGTGGGGTTCAACTGAGATTAGGTATACAATTGGTCCTCGTACAGGTAAAGTTTGAATCTCCCTTTGGTGCCTACTTCACCTGGTTTGAGATCAGGTACCCTTATTGATGTTATATCCTCCCCCACACTTCCCTCCTCTGGCAGTTTCCGGCTACTGCCAATCTCTTTCTTATAGTATTATGGTAAATGTTCAGAGTCCATCTTGTTTTAAATGTTGAGTAACTTCACATGACTAGTGGCTATCCTACTGGGATAAGGCAGCTCTGGTACACAGAGAAACACACTGAAATGTTGGCTAAATGTCTATTTTTGCACAAACGGTAAATAGTTATTTTTTTAAAATATATTTACTTATTTGCAAACACACAGATTGTATTTTTGGAGACACAATCATTAAGAGATTATACATGGTCTCTAACCTCCTGAAGTTTACATTCCAGCCCAACAAAAAGGAATGATGACACGGTGGAAAAACTACTGTGGCTGGGGAAATAGAGTGTGCTATGAAGTGTGAAGAAGGGTAGTTACCCTCACTAGGATAAGGTAGAGCTTGCAGAGAGCAGTAGTCTTCCCAAAAGACATAAATTAGCCTGCAGGATGAGTAGCATTTATCTAGGTAGAATAGGAACAATGTTCCGGGCTAAGAGAAGAGCATGTGCAAAAGCCCATGGACTAGAGGGAACAAGATAAAGGGTTCTTAGTAAGTATGGTTGAACTGGGAGAGACAAAGAAGAGGGATGGATAAGGGATTAAAGTAGTTTCAATTGTTTTAAATATTTCCATTGTTTTAACCACTTCCAATGAGCAATAAAAAAGGTTGCTCGAAAGTTTAAGCAACAAAATGATATGATGGGATATTTGCATTGCAGAAAAATCACTAGAGTTACAGAATGAAGAAAGGTTGGAGTAGTCATGAAGAGAGGCAGGAAAACCATCTAGTTTCTAGATAATGCTAGACTCTTCCAAACGAGGTTCAAGGAAATGGAGAAAAGTGGCAGAACTTTTAAAATTCAGCATTTAGGAAACAGAACTTAAATATTTGGTGATTGATTAAATCCAGAGGGTGAAAGAGAAAGAAAAGTCTTTAAAATCTCTTTAAAATCTCTTTAAAATGAGTCCCACCCAACCACAAAGAATTTTTTTGTTAATTTATGTAACAAAATATCAATTTTTATATAAGTATCTTAAAAAACAATGCAGGAGCCGGGCTCGGTGGCTCAGCCTGTAATCCCGCGCCTTTGGGAGGCTGAGGTGAGTGAATTGCCTGAGCCCACGGGTTCGAGACCCACCTGGGCAGGCGAGACCTCATCTCTACAATAAATCAAAAAATTAGCCGGGCGTGGTAGCACGTGCCTGTAATTCCGGCTACTCCTAAGGCTGAGGCGGAAGAATCGCTGGAACCCAGCAGGTTGAGGCTGTGGTGGCCAGGAGCGGCCACTGCACTCCAGTCTGGGCGACCAAGTGAGACTCCGACTCAAAAAAAACAATGCAGGAAAATCAATTTCTTTGTTTTATAGACACACAGAAAAAAAAGCGCATTTAATTTCTATGTCATTAACATAATCATAACATAAATATCTACTTCTTTAAAAAGTAGTATTTTAACATATCCAACGTACTATTAAGATAAACAACTTCAAAACCAGGAAAAAAACTGGATCAAAATGTGCAGTATTAAAGAAAACGTGACAGTGTTCTGACTTTCTAGTTTCCTCATTGTTCACACTCTTATATCAAAAGAAAACTAAAATAAAACTGTATGAAATTCAAAATTACATTATCTAAATTTTATGTAGCCCAATATATCCAAAATATTATCATTTCAACATGCAATCAATGTAAAATTGTTAGTGACTCATTTTATATTCTTTTTGTACAGTCTTTGAAGTCTGGTGTGTATTTTATATTTACAGTACATTTCATTTTATTATATTTATTTACTTTTACTTTTTTTTATTTTAGAGATGGGGGTCTCACTCTGTCACCCAGGCTGGCATGATCACAGCTCACTGTAGCTTTGAACTCCTGGGCTCAAGTGATCTTCCCATGTCAGCCTCCCAAGGACCTGGGACCACAGGGGCCTGCCACTATCCAGCTCACACATCTCATTTTAACTGATGAATAGCTTTATGTGACTAGCTGCTATTCTATAAGTGTAAGGGCGCTTTGGAACAGAGAAACACACCTAAATGTCAGTTTGCTTTCTTAACACACTAAACAAGCTTAGCAGATGGTCACAAGACATAGAGGCAAAAATTTGTAAAAAAAAAAATTAACAAGACCATTTGAGTCTTGTTTTGTGATGTAAATATCAATGAAAGTTAGAATTCAGACAGAGCAACTGAAAGTTGAAACTCTGCTGATAAGGCAACATGGTAAACAAAAGGACTAAAGAATGAAATATACATTTGAAAACTCTAGATTGTCAAATATTTTTAAGTATCAAACTCCAATCCATTTAAAATAATCCCTTAAAATACCACGTGTTCAATTTTAATGTAAATATCTCCTAGCAACTACTTCATTTGAAAGTGGTAACTTTTTTTTGACACCAGTAGTTTAGTAAATCCATGGCAAGAGATTGCAAACCAGTTTCCATCTTGACTTAATGCTGTTTTAAGTTTATAAGAAAAATGTCACTATGTAAACAACAGACATTTTGATTAAACACTAAAGTTCTTATTTTGGCTGTTAAATCAATAACGCAGCTGGGCTGAAAGTGGTTTACATTCCCTCAAAACTGGGCTTCAGTTCAGCTAGTATTGCACTGACATCATTTTCCAGCAAGACCTGGCGGCTTTCAGAAGCCAGTTTAGAAACATCCTTTGCAAACAACCACATCATTTTCAATGTTAACACATTTCAAGAAGAGGGTCTTACAAATGCCAGTGCTTAAAATAGTACAGTGAATCCAGAAATAGTCTCTTGTTTATTGTGTAATTTACTAGAGAAAACTTAAAGGTAATTTTAAAAAGAGTATAAGACAAAAGTCTTTGGTGACATTATTTATCTTTTTCATCTGAAACTGACTTTGGAAGGTTTCCCATTTTCCTTTCCATAGTACATTAATTAATATGTATCTCACAGCAATAGTTCTCAAAATGTGTTTTGGTGGCAGAATACCTGAAAGACCTGGTGCTTTTTCCTAAACAATGAGTTTCAGGTAAAACTTCATAAACACTCATATATTATTTGGTTGTAATCTACAAACTTGAAATATTTTACAAATAGAAAATAAGACCATAGTATATGTCCCAAACAAATGCACTAGCAATTTAGCCGTTACAGAAAAATAAAACACATGTTAATAGATTACAATAGATAATGTGGAGACCACTAATTTACAACTTGCATATTCAGTGTCAGTAGTCAGAAATTAAAACAAAAAATGAAGCTAAAATGTATTCAAGATCACCCAATAACTATGACTTGATGTGATTTAGAAAATGCTCGCTATTATTCTGTTTCAGTAGCAAAACATTCTTGTCCACATGGTTGAATAAAGGTATCCTAGAGCCTATATTTCAAAACCATGAACACAGTGACATTTAACTATAGGACTTCAAATTGCTTACCTGCAGAAATTCTCTGACATTAGATCCCAGAACACGCAAGATTGTATCATAACCAGATTCTTGGCAAAATACGAAAAACATCTTCCCAAACATTTGGAGGATTTCTCCAGCATTGAGATCTATTTTATAGGTTGAGGGAAAACAAAGTATATAATAGATAAAATATTGTTAGTAGGAAGAATAAAGATTGTATATTTTTAAATATTTTAAATGTCCTTAATTTTTGTGTATAGAGAATATGGATCACATAAAAAATTCTGACCACGGCAATATAATGAACTCTGAGAAGACATGATTAAGATGTTAAGAGTATAAGTTTGTACGTATAAGGAAATCAACCAGTTTTTCAGCTTCCATCACAAGTTACAGCTTGAGCATACTTAATCCAGAAATCTGAAATCTAAAATGCTCCAACATCTGAAATTTTTTGAGTGCTGACAAAACACCACAAGTGGAAAATTCTACACTTGACTTCATGTGACAGATCACAGTGTTGTTTCATGAACAAAATTATTTAAAATATTGTATAAAATTACCTTCAGCCTGTGTTGTATATATAAGGTGTATATAAAACAAAAGTGAATTCCTGTTTAGACTTGAGTCCCAAGATATCTTATTATGTGTATGCAAATATTCCAAAATCCAAAATAATCTAAAAGCAGAATCATTTCTGTTCCTAAGCATTTTAGATAAGGGATTCTCAATCTGTACTTCATTTTCAGCTTTTTAAAGCATATATTTAAAGTATTATTTTTTCTAAAAACATAGAATTTTAAAATTATCAAGAATGCACATGACAATATTTTGACATGAAATATTCTTTTTAAATATAAATATGTGTATTTAATAACTTGATTGCATATAGCATGTACCCTGGTATCCTTTTAATATACAATCATTAATATTTCCTGAAGTTTAAATTTTATGCAATTTTTCTGTATCAATTTTAATCTTATTCAACATATGGATAAAATCATTTAAACGATCCCTTTTTATTGAAAATGTAGGCTTTCTAACTTTTTTTGATAATGTAAGTAACTTTTACAGGAAAACACAAACATAAATCTTAATGTAAAGAGTTATAATAATTTATTAAGGAACAAATCCCAGTATTTGAAAATATTTTTAAAAGGTTTTGATAATGTAAAATCGTTCTTCAAAAAAGTTGTCTTAATTCTCCATCAGATAAAAAATGTGTGTGATTTTCCTTTTAACTCTACTTTTGACTATACTGAATTTTTCATTGTATAAAATCACCAGATTTACATGAAAAAAGTTGTTTCATATTTGTTTCAATTGTGATTACTGATAAGGCTAAATATTTTTCTTTTTACTGTTAACCACACCATTTTTAAAAAATTGTGTTCTGTCATAGATAGGGTTCGCTTTTCTAGTTACATTTGATTATTGCTAAAAAGTTTCATTCTATCCTATTCAATCTACAGCCTAGGTGTAAGTTAAACATTACAGGAATAACAGATATTCCTTTGAGAACAACTTTTTCTCCATGAAAGTTTTATACTTTGTCTTCTTCAGCAAGATCTTTTTCTGTGGCAGATCTGAGTTTCCTGTTTCTTTTACCAATAGCTAATACAACCTGGAATTGCAAAAGAGATTTGAGGATAATATATATTATACTTTGGTAATTGCTGTATTGTTGACACTTTAACTGAAGCTGTTACATTATATATTAATAATTTACTTTCCTTCCCTAGTATATGGCTTTCTGCGGGAAGGAACACAGAGCATATTTTCTCCTTTCCATTTTTCTGAAGTAAAAGGCAGAATAGGACTCAGCGTAGGCTGAGGCCAATATTATACATGAATGTCCTCCTTACCACGGTTGTACAGTATACAACATGCATAGCCATACATTGTAATTTTGAACCATGCATTTTGGGGTATCTATGTGTAACTTTGCCAAAGAAGGAACATGGCATTCAACTTACTGAGAACTTTGCTTGCAGCAGCAACCAAATCATAAGTTTTGGAATCATCATATATTATTCTGACAAGAAACTGTCCTTCTTCATCTAACTGTGCCTCTTTTCTACAAAACAAAAACAAGGGAGAGACGAGAAAAAAACTGAAATAAAATAATAGCCACTACAGTCTTAAGAGTTATATAACAATGGATTTCTATCAGAAATAGAATTTGTTTTGGCAAATGTGTTTAAATCAGCATCATGTACCTAAAAGTCTAGTGAGTAAGCAGAAATTAGGTCACACTCCCCTCTTTAAATTAAAATGATATATTTAAGTATATTTTTGTAAAACTAACATTTATATAGTACTCTAATGCTTAACACAATATCTAACATCAAATGCAATTAATGACATAACTTTTGGTTTAAAAAATATTCAGCAGGTATAAGTTGAATCTCTAGATGTGCCAGGTGTTGCTCCAGGTACTAGGAGCCCAATCTTTCATAAAACAGACAAACATCTCTGACTTCTTGGAACACACATATTCTAGAGGGAGACAGACAAGGCAAGGCATACAATTAATAAGTAACATATAATGGTAAGTACTTTGGAGAAAACAAAGCAGAGTATGGGGGTGGGGAGCTCAAGTACAACAGTCAGGAAGGCCTCTTGGAGAAGCTGTCATTGAGTAGAGTCTGAAGGAGTTCAGTGAGTAAGCCATGGGCAATTTTGGTAAGTGTGTTCAGGGCAGAAGTGAGAACAGGTGCAAAGGGTTAGGTGGGAGCATGGCTGGGGTGTTGAGAACAGCAGAGGCCAGTGTGGCTGGAACAGAGGAGAGGAAAAGTAGCTGGAAGGGAATGGGTCGAAGAAGTAACTAGAGACTGCGGTGCTTGGGCTTTGTTGGACATTGAGATAGCAGGCATTTACTTGAAAAAGGTGAAGGGTTTGGGCTAGGTTTTGAGCAGTGATATGAACTGATCTAGGTTAAGGGGCTTAGACCGGATGCCGCATTGAGAATGAACCAAAGGGATGTAGGACAGAGGAGGGAGACCAGTTAGGAGGCTGCAGCCAGTATTCAGGTGAGAAATGTTGGTGACTTGATTCAGAGAAGAAGCAGGGAAGGGCTGGAAAGTCGCGCAAATCCAGGTATGTTCTGCAAGTCAATTCAACACAGTTTGCTGATGGATTAGATGTAGAGAAAGAAGACGACGACTCAAGGATGATATTGAGGTTTTTGGTCCAAGCAACCGAAAGTATGTTGTCACCGGTAGATGACTTGAGAAAGACTGTTAGTGACAGATTGGGGCAGACAAGATCAAGAGTTATGGTTTAAACATATGAAGTTTGAGATGTCAAGTAGACTGATAAAGTCGTCGATTATATCTTAGCTTATTAAACACAGTTGCTCAAAATATACACTGTACTAGTGAAAGGAAATTATAGTTATCATTTTTAACAGTGGCCATAATTATATATTTATTTTGATAAGACTTGGATTACTTTTCTCAAAGAAGTACCCAAAGAGAGGGGGACTCCACTGTTCGAAACACTGCCAGCTACAGAAGCCAGCCAAGTCTCAGACAGCATCCAATGTTGAATTCATAAAAGTCTGTGGGGCTGGGATGTCAACCTGTGACTCTGAATCCAGCCCATCTAAATCCCTATATGTTGCCAGGAGAATACAAGTGAAACTAACCACTATCCTTAGGTAAACTTTCAACAAAGTGGCTTGAAACCTCCTTAAAACTGTCAAAGCAGACCATGCCACTTTCTCCCCTGAGAGGCTGGGCTATCACAGCTGCCACTCATGGCTATACCTGTGCCTACTCAAGGGGAAAATTCCAATAGTGGTATGTCTTACATCACCATCTCAGGATAGAGATAGTCTTGAAAACACCCTCTATTTTTCTGAGCATAACATTTATTTGTTTGCAGGTATTCATAACAGTGCATGTAAAAACAAACAAAAAAAGCATGATTTTGGTAAGCACAGTGATCTGAATTTCAGATTCCAGAATTTACTAACTGAACTGAGCAAATCATATAAGCATTACACCCTCTCTTTTTAGTCAGGCATGGTGGCTCATGTCTGTAATCCCAGTGCTTTGAAAGGACAACGGGGAGGATTGAAACCAGGAATTCAAGACTAGCACTGGTAACATAGCAGGATCCTATGAGCCCAGGAGTTCAAGACAACAGTGATCTGTGATGACATCACTGCATTCTGGCCTGGGTGACAGAGTGAGACCTTTTCTAAAATGAGAATGACAATATAATTCACCTTCCAAAATCGTAAAGAGACAAAATATACAAAAATATGTTCTAAGTAGTTAAAGCATTATACATATTCTTAATGAAGGTAGTACCCCTAGGTTTGACAACAATCAGAGCACTATATACAAAACATGTAATTATTGTCCCTATTTTCAAACATACATAGCTACTAAGCAAAAAGAACACAGCTCTTCAAAGACTTCAAGTCTTTTGAATACCAAAAGTCAGTGAGATATTCAAAATCATGGAAACAATACACAAACACTATCTTATTCTTTAACAAATACTATTATATATTTTACGCATTCTAATTTCTAATTATAAAAAGAATATAAAGTATCGGAAAAACTAAAAAGAAAAAATGATTCTCCATTATCCTGAGATAATCATGCTAATATATAGTCACATTGTGCATGCCTGAATATACTTATATATATCCTTACATACGACATACTGCTTTAAAACATTTTTGTTTTAACATTGACTTAGTATTCGATGGATATCTTTTCATATCAATAATATCGACTTAATATTTGATGGATATCTTTTCATATCAATAATTATACTTTTACAAACATGACCGAATAAAACTGCATCGTATACATACGAAAGTTTTGGTCTATTGTTAGATTGCTTTCATTTTTTTCACAAATATTAAAAATATTATGATAAATATCTTTGTAGTTAATTATATTTCTGTGTACAAATAGAATAAAGTCCTAGGAATGGAACTGCTAGTGTCAAGTATACGGATATCCTAATTTTTGTCATTTTTGACATCAACAATTTATTATGAAACAAGATCTATCTACAGAGTGGAATTTTGAAGTCTCTGATAAGACATTCTAATAAAACAATAATTTAAATTAAATATAAAATACAATATAAATTAATTCATGTTTTCACTCTGTCATTTTCCTTTCGTCCAACTGGAATAAACCAAATCACATAGATTTCTGTAATAAATTAATTTTTTCTGAAACACTCACCAATCTATACCAACACTTAAATGAGTGAGGTACAAGCAGAATACTGTCCCACTGCATAAAATAGAGGAACTGCCATTTCCCCAGGAATCCCCTAACCATGAGTCAATGCACTACCCCTTTCCTTTTCTCTTTTTATTAAAATAAGTTCTCTTATCTTTTTAAGCTTTATTTCCTAAAATGACCAGCCTCAACATGCTCCCTGGGGGCTGAAATAGAAATTAAACAGTAGAACACGAAAAGAGACATCATCTTCCCTTAAAAATTTCATTCTGAATTTCACTGAATTATTCAATGTATTTAGGACTCTTTATTTACACTTTATATTAAAAATCTTTAAGAATACAAGAGGGTCTTTTTTCTCTTTTTTTTCCGGAGGAAGAATTTTCTCACAAATACGTGGCTGTCTTATTATTTTCCAGGCACTTTTCTAAACACTTTTAATATATCAACGAACAAAAAGCTTATATTTTAGTTGGCAGAAAGAATAAGCAATAAACATAATGTATGGTAAAATTATATTATAAAATGATCAATACTATAAGAAAAAGTAGATTAGGATAAAGAAATGAGAGTAGGAATGGAAAAGGAAGGGACAAACACACACACACACAGTGATCATGTATACTGTGCTCATGGTAGGTTTCATGGGGATGGGGACATCTGAGCAAAAACGTGAGGAAGAAAAATGTGTCCCTACCACCTTACACCTAACCATTTTGAGATCGCTTCTCTTCTTCCCGTACACCATTCTTCATCTTCCCTTTTCAGAGGAAAAGCTAATTGGAGATTCACAGATCCCCTTAGTGTGAAGTGGTTCAATATACTAAACTGAGAAGGAGAATTTCCAGGCAAAAAGAAAAATAACCAAGAAAATTTATTCCAAGCAATGTAGTCATTGAAACTAGTAGCAATTTTAAGTCAATGAAGTCTTCTCTGCTGTCTCTCATTTCTCAGTACTACTTTTCCTCTAACTTTTTGTCAAACTTATACTTGATTAGACTTCATGCTGTGAAATACTTTAGCCTCCAATGTGTAGAGATGTTATAATAACCACCTCCTTGCACTCTGCCAAATATAGCTGCCACTATTCTTTGAGGAACGCTTCCCTCCCCACATTACTCACTTCTTTCTCTGTTTAGTTTTGGAGCTGTTTCATCACTGGCTACCTGAAATCACAGAGGATGACTAGCAAATAAAAGAAAAGTAAGGAAGTAGGCCAATATTTAAATTACGTAAGCTACTTACATAACTCAAGTAGTATTAACTCATAATGCTCCATACCCTACATTGTTATCCCATAATTTTTAAGCTTTCTCCTTAAAGCCAAAGAATAATTATATGAGGAGTTACCCCCCCAAAAATGGAATTATCTTTTGGAAGGCAGGCCCCTTGTAATTAAGTCTTCCTCCTCTAGATAAGTGTTCTAAGAACCCATGGGCACCAGAGCAGCAGCTAGCATTGTTGTACGTCATAGTTTGCAGAAGAAACATCCCAAGTTGTGGCAAAGAGGTGACTGGTTCTTCTACCCTAATAACTCACCTGCCCACATCACACAACTGTTCAGCAGTTTTATTTATATATTTATTTTTAATTTTTAAAACTGTTTTACCAAAAATGACAAGACCTCTGTGCCCCACCATCCCTATTTACTGGATCTTGCCCTGAGTGACTCTTTCATGTTTCCCTGGATGAAAAAAAGTCCTCAGAGGGAAAAGTTTTGCTGAGGTGAAATAAACAAAGAAATAAAAAATGGCAGAAGCACAAAAAGGCATAAAAATTGAGAAGTTCAAAAACTGTTTTAAGCAGTAGAAAAAAGCATCTTGATAGGTGTATTGCACCAAATGAAGAGTAATTTGAAGGTGACTGAAGTTTAAACATGTAAGAATAAATACATAATTTTTAATAAATAAATTCTGGGTTTTTTGGTTCCCCACTCCCTGTATGTGTGTGTCTGTGCATGCACGTGTGTATTCACATGTGACTGTATAATGTTTCTAACAATGTATAATGTAAATTTTTCAAGTTTAGCCAAGCGCACTAACCATATTTTCTAGACTCACTCATTCTTTTGGAATTATTTTTTGAAAATCAATTTTGTTTAAATGGTTGCATTACATAAAGTAATTATGTAATTTATCTATTATTTAAATTATACTTAGTTTACATGTGAGGAGAACCACAGGTTTCTCTGAGAACCATACTTTAAAATCTAAAATGAGACTTTGGACAAACTTTTATTTTCTTCAATGATTTTTAGATGACAAAAAATACCATATGAGGCCATAGGCAAATTGGATTAAACTGTGATCAAGAGTGCTCATCTATCAAATAAAACCAATGGGGTGGCTATTATCATGCATCCTAGTTTGTATTACATTCTGTTGCTGTTGCTTATTATTATTATTATTATTATTAAAATCCCTACTTAACCCCAGATGGTCATAGTCTTCCACTATTTTTAAGCAGTATGGCTTGCAGTACTTCCTGTAACCTTTACCTACATATTCAATGACCATGCTTGGGTTAAGCATTAAATTTTTCTACTATACTCACTGAAGCAGATAGTAATAAATATTTCGAGAGATTGGATAAGGTTAAAAAGGCACTTTCTATGGCTAACAAGTAAGCTAGATGAAAAGAATCTCACTTGGTTTCAACTATTGTCATAGTCTTTCCTTACACAGTATGCAAAATAAACAACTAAGCTAATCCTATATGCAGTTTGGGCAAATTCACCTCTTGCTGTTTCATTTCCTCATCTGTAAAACAGAGTTACATCAGTACTTACCTCCAGTCACTGTGTCAGTTAGCAGACTTAATCTAAGTAAAGAGTTTAGAACAGGACTTCTCACACATTTAATGCCTAATATTTCTAACTGGCAAGAGTGATAGTACTTGAAGAAGATGAAGAAAAAGAAGAAAAAGGGAAAAGAGAAAATGATAATAGAAAGAGAAGGGAGAGATGACAACAAAATTTAAAATTTTTCATTCAGTATCAAGCAATTAAATTAAACGTGCACTTATTTTGTTGATTAGCTGATATAATTCACAAATTCAAATAGCCAAACAAGCTCTATCTCCCCTAAAAGCTTTAAAAATAAAGATACAATTTTCACCTGAGAACAAAATGAGAACTAATCATATTCCATGTATTTATAGTCATAATAACTATTTAAAAGTTGAGTATGTATAAATATTTTCCCAATAGCAATTAATTTCCTACTTACACTTAGATATTTATATTTATTGACATTTAAATAGATCCTTTATTTATACAAATTACCTTTCCACAAAAGGTAGTAGGTTTTTTTATCATGATAGTGTTTTGTGGACAAGGATTTTTACTTTTCTTTCATGTGTTTAAATAAATGTGTGCATGTTTTAAAATGAGTGAATGAATAAGTTAAATATATTTATCCACAAGTTTCCAAACACTCTACTAAGAAACAAGCAATTAAATATTACTGACAAAAGTGTATAGTCTGTTTTTCAAATTAAGAATATTTTGTATTTTTTTAACTTGGTTTACAATTTGTCTAAAATTTTCAGGTGATATTATTCATAACTCCACATATAAGGAAATATTCTTTAATTGTAACATGTGAATATACAAAAACTGAATTCAGACTGAGCATTCCTTCTACTGTACACTTGTCAAGTTTGTAAAGTATACCACAAGAACTGCTAGTTTTCAGGTAAGTTTTCCATGGGGGAATTAAAATGAGTATTTTGAAATGAGAGAGCCTGAATACAGGCATCTTGAAAATGGAGTCACAAAATAAGGTCTTCTCTCAGGCAGAAAAGTTCAACAAACATCAAACAATCAGCCTGACTAATGAGAGCTCCCAGCAGGTACTGATTGTATAAAGTATAAACAACATTATCAGAGTACGTGCTGTATTAAAAAACAGTATGCAGATGTCATCTTAATAACAAATCCTAGGATGGTCCATTGTAGTGGGCTGGAAGGGTATTATCAATGTGGCATTGTGTCTGACCATTATTAAAAGTAAAATTTCCCCTATAAAGTGCAGATAATAACTATATCACAGCTAAAAACCAAAAAGTTTATAACACTTTTTTCTAAGTGACTGTGAAGCATGAATTCAGAATAGCCTTTGAATTTTCAATATTCCAGTCAAATAATTCTCAGTAAGTCTGAACTCCCAAAGGAAAGACTCTGGTTTGTGGGAGCTCCCAAGGGGCAGACAGCCCTTCAAATCCAGCAACAGCTTGTTATGTGGACCTATCTTTCAGTTGGTAAAGGTCATTTATTTTAAGTTAATGTGTTCACTCATCCAAGTACTGTAAACAGTAACAGTAAATGCTGTCATAAGAGATGCCCATACTTTAGCTTTTAGGCAAAGCAGCACCAGTCTTGATATATAATTGCATTTTTTTCTTTCAGACTATGGCCAGTCTGGCACAGGAGACCCTTACAAGTAATTTCTCCAGTTCTAAAAACAAATCTGCAAACATTTCCAGTGAGTCATTTTCAGTAGCTTTATCAAACAAATGAATTGATATAGACACGGGTGTGTACACTTCACTGTTCACTCTACCTGGGGAACACATCAAGTCACAGCTCTTCTAAAAATAACTAAGTAGCTTCAAATTTCAGAGGCTCTGATTTTCTTTAGCACTTATGCTTGTTGGTGATAAGCCCACTTTAAAATTATTATAGCCAAAAGCACATGTGCAAGTGCTTGAACATTCCAAGAAAACAAAACCAGGCAGTACTAATACACATATACACAATACAGTGGCCATATCCTTGCTAAATTGGTTGTCTTTGGACAAGACAATAAAGGTCCTTCTCTTTGGGGAAAACATAATATTATAATTACAAGTCTATCTATGTGCAAATCCCTGGTCTAATGATTAATAACTGAGTGGTTTGAGGTAGGCTTTTAAAAGTCTTTAAACCTCCACTCTCTCACCTGTAAAATGAGGACAATAAACAAGTCTATATCCTTGGAGGTTGTGAAGATTAAGTGAGATAATGAGTACAAAGCATCTAGGACTGTGACTGCACAACCATAGGATAGGTTTTAATATATATGGCATGTCACATTCAGAATAGCATGACATGATGAGCTTCCTCACCTGGTTTTCAAAATAAATTTCAATATTACAAACATTTATCTACAGTCTATGAAACTGACTTTAAACAGCACCACACATCTGCCCTTTAGAAACTTGCTAAAAGATTCAGTCACATCCTGAATAAAATCAAGTATCTGTCTTTTGATGTATGAAATTGGCAATCCAATACTAGAGTTTTTAATCTCTCTAATATATCCACACATAACATGACATAACATGAGATAACATAAATGAACTCTGATTCTTCCAAAAGGAAATGCTATAATTAATCACTATTATTTGCATTCTTCACAGACATAAGGAAAGATTATTTTGTATTGCAATGTGACTATAAACAATTACAATGAATAATTTCAGTTAACAATACTATAAAATATACCTACAACTTGCTAAGATCTTAGATGTTCACACCACTAAAAAGGAGTAAATGTTCTCACCACTAAAAAAGAGTAACTATGTAAGGTGATGAGTATGTTAATTTACTTGATTATGGTGATGATTTTACAATGTATATGTACTTCAAAGCATCAAGTTGTTGCATCTTACATATAAAAATTTTTAATTTGTCTATTACATCTCTATAAAGCTGGAAAAAATGTCTGTTTCAGTAGAGTTTATATGTTATTAAAAAGTGGTAAAATATGTCATTATTCTGACAAATGCTGGTTGCAGGAAAAAGAATCTGTGATAAACACGTGTGTGCTCTTTTTTTGGGAATTAATTGTAAAAAGTAAATAATTTATAATATAAATATTCATAGCCGGGCTCGGTGGTTCACCCTGTAATCCTGCGCTTTGGGAGGCTGAGGTGAGTGGATTGCCTGAGCCCGTGGCTTTGAGACCTGCCTGGGCAACTTGGCGAGACCTCATCTCTACAATAAATAAAAAAATCAGCCGGGCATGGTAGCACGTGCCTGTAATTCCGGCTACTCGGAAGGCTGAGGCAGAAGGATCACCGGAGCCCAGCAGGTCGAGGCCGCGGTGGCCGGAAGCGGTCACTGCACTCCAGTCTGGGCGACAGAGTGAGGCTCCAACTCAAAAAAAAAAAATTCATTAGCTTATAGAGTCTGGTAGAGTGTTGGATATATATAAATATATATATATATATATATATACACACACATATATATGTATATGTATATATATATATATATATATATATGGAAGGGAGAGTGGAGAGGGCACTGTAGACATAGTTATGAAGGGCAAACATTAATTAAATAGGGCAATATATAATTACAAACTGTTGCAGGCACAGTACTAGAAAGGAAAAGTATAGTTTTGGATATGAGAAAAGGTGCCTTTGAGAAGTAACATTTGTCTTGACATCTCAGAGCTGAAAGATATTTATTCTTACAGGAGGGGGTGGGAAGAGTGAAAAAAGGAGGACCTCCCAAGTACAAGTGTTTCCCTGACACATTTGAAAAGCTCAGTATGGTTGGGGCTGGAGTGCTGAGGTTATGCAGGATGACTGGTCTGAAAGATCTCCACGTTTGGGTGATTTGAAGATAGACCACAGAGAATTTCAAGAAAGTAACAGTTTAATATTTCATGATTCAACAATGAATGGCAAATAGATCTGAATATTCAATAGATCCAAAGTCACAGTAACAAAGAGGCACAATAAATGATTCACAATGGCCACCTTTTACCTTCAACAAAAACTTCTTTAAATGCCCTATATTTTGATATAGTTTAAGCTAAAAAATGCTCTATCTTAGACACAAACAACAAAAATGCAATTTTTCTCACCATTTCTCTCTTTTTTTTTTTTTTTTGAGTTGGAGTCTCACTCTGTCACCCAGACTGGAGTGCAATGGCCACTCCCGGCCATGGCAGCCTCGACCCGCTGGGCTCTGGCGATCCTTCCACCTCAGTCTTCCAAGTAGCTGGAACTACAGGCGCGCGCTACCACGCCCGGCTAATTTTTTTTTTTTTTTTGGTTTATTGTGGAGATGAGGTTTCCCCAAGTTGCCCAGGTGGGTCTTGAACCCGTGGGCTCAGGCAATTCACTCACCTCAGCCTCCCAAAGCGAGATTACAGGCTGAGCCACCGTGCCCGGCTCATCTCCCTCTTTAATGGACAAGGAGGCAAGGTAGTGAACGAAAAAACTGCAATTAATTATGTCTTCTGAGTTGCTACCTTTAAAGAAGCATTAAATCTGGCACCAAAAGGGCAGAGTTGGAGTTTCTGCCTCTTTGCTTTCTTCATAGAATTCCCTATGACTGTCATTTAACCTCTTAAAAATTTAGCCTTCTTATTACAAAAAAAAATTGTGCTAGAAAGATTTTTTTCTGTTTCTAATGGGTGTGGTAGCAGTCAACTGAAATTACAGAGAGGAAAGGACTTAAAAGGATCCAGAAATTTGATGCAGTGATTAGTTTAGTCAAGGCTGATGAAAGGATAACAGAGATGGTTAAATCAAGTATTTAGGTGTTTTCTAATCTGTATAAATCCTCACTTTATGTATTTTCTAAATTGATCATTGAGTTTTCTCATTAGTTAGAAGCCATGTCTTCTTAAAAGAACCATCTGAAAACTGAAAGTCACCGAAATAGATTCAGAGGTCTCTTGCTTTTTCACATTTGTCATGGTTTAGATCAGAGGTCAGAAAACTACAGCCCATGAATCTAATCTAGCTCACTTTGGGTAGTTTGTTTTGTCTGGTTTAAGAACTAAGAATGATTTTTATATTTTTAAATGGTTAATTTTTTTTTTAGTTGGAGTCTCACTCTGTCGCCCAGACTAGAGTGCAGTGGCCGCTCTCGGCCACCGCAGCCTCGACCTGCAGGGCTCCTGCATTCCTTCCGCCTCAGCCTTCGGAGTAGCCGCAATTACAGGCGTGCGCTACCACGCCCAGCTGATGTTTTATTTATTGTAGAGATGAGGTCTCGCCAAGTTGCCCAGGCAGGTCTCGAATGGTTAATTTTAAATGGTTATCTTTAAATGGCTAATGTAGATAACTCTACTTTGCCTTTGCCTTAGTCTGCAACACCTAAAAAAAGTACTATCTAGCCCTTTAAGAGAAAGTTTGCTGGTCCTTGGTCTAGACTAGGCAAGTTCAACCTGCAGGTCCGTGGGAAACATGTGGCCCAGGACAGCTAGTAATGAAGCCACACAAAATTATTTAACATCATGTGTTATTTTTACCATTTATTTTCTTTGTGACCCAATGCATAGTTCTATTTTTGAAGTTCACAATCACGCCTTCTTCATGACATCACTTTTTGGCAGCACATACATTTTTGAGCAGCTGTTTTCAGTTAGGAAGCACACGAAGAGCAAAATTTGAGCAACCATTTCTGATGAGCACCTTGAGAACTCACTAAGAACTGCAACCACTTCCATCAAATCAGACATTGATAGATTGGTTTTACAAAAACAAGGTCAAATTTCCCACTAGTTTTGTATTGTTCTCATTTTCCTAAACTTTACAATAAAAATGTGAAAAAGAAGTCCTATCATGCATATACACCAACTATATTATATAATTTATGTGCAGTCCAAGGCAATTCCTCTTTACTCGATGTGGCCCAGGGAAGCCAAAAGGCTGGATACCTAGATAATTTTTCTTTCTTTAAAAAAAAAAAGAGAAATTTAAGGCTCTTGTGAAATGGTTATATTGTGGTAAGAGTGTAAGTGGATACAGAGTTTACAATGAAGCATTTTTGGCTCTTATCCACTGAGAATTTTCTGTCTGGAATCTGTTACTTAGGATTTTATTTGTCATTAAATGTTTGGCATCCTCTCTCATCTTTTTTCTCATGAAGGATGGATAGCCATTTCCTAGTAAACCAAAAAAGTGTTATGCAAAATTTTATAAACATCAATTTAGATAGTTTCTCACAGAACAAAAAGGAACATAGAGGAGTTTGGTACTTACTGAGACAAAAAAAGTTTGTTTTTGTTTTTGTTTTTTCCCGCCTATATTCAATTGCTAAGAAAAAAAAAGTTAAAACTGAAAGCGTTTTGGACTAATGACAGCAGTAATCCTCCCCTGAACTGAGGGCGGAGTTGAGAGGAGAAATCAGAATTGCCCAAGGAGCACTTTTCAATTATACTCCTCCAATTTGTCCTCCCCAGTCTCCATGTGTAAGATGTTTTTCCATGGCAAATAAATGCTTTTCCAGGGAGCATTCAGCAATTACTCAAGGGTACTGGGTTGGAAACCAAGGAGCAGCTTTAATCCCCTCAATGCAGGAAGCTAAAGTCTTTCTCTAACCCAGATACTAAACCACACCCAAGACAAGTTGGGATCCACCAAAAAGATGTGTAGACAAAAAAGAATCAAAGTTAACACCTAGATTACCAACACTACTTTGAGTAACAGTTTTTCTCACGCAGAGGCATAATCCTTGGGGTAATTTTACTTAAGATTTAAAAAAAAAAGAAATCATGTTTTTCTGGTAAAAATGATTTGTTTCATTTTTACCAGAAAAAAATGTTTGGAATAATTGAAATTATTATCACTTAGACTAAAAGTATTGTTTGAAGCTACTTAATGGTAAATTGGCAAGTAATAAATTATTTTTAAAAGTTGATTGGAAGAATATTCTCAGTGTAATTTGGCAGAGTTATGTTTTCATCCATGGAATTTTTACATATTTGGACTTTTTCTGGGAAACTATGACCAATATAAACAAATCTCTTGATAACTTAACATTCTAAAATTTCTGATAGATTTCTCTATAAAGTATTTTTTATCCCAGTATTTAGCAATAACCTAAATTAGTAATGATAAGTACAGTCTAAATCTCATCAAAATATATTACTGCCTAATCATAATAGCCATCTTTTAGTATGCTCTCAAAATTCTAAACATATTTATTGTTGTTGCACATCCTTCAGGAAATTTGGGAATTTCTGTCTTAAAGATGAGTAAGCATCATTTGGAAGTTATTCATGTTGCTTTCATAAATTTACTAAGAAAGTAGTTTAAAAATAATACTATATATAAGTTACACTGTTTAAAGTCTTTTTCTTGATGTTTGCTTTCTCTATAACCACCTAACAAAATAAAACTTATGGAGGCAGTAAAAAGGTAAACAGAAATTCAAATCCCAGAATAACCTTTACTAACTGCATTCTCACTGGATTCAACAACATAATTGTCAAATCTAGAATTCTCTTCATAATGTGTAGATGTGCCCTGTGGATAACATAGATGAATTATGGAGCATGAAAGAAATGCTTAATAATACAGATCCAGGGGAAATTAAAGTTGCATTCTAATGCTTTAAATATAATCTTGGTCATGTCCATGGAAATAGGTAGTCATAAGAATGCACAGTCATGTACATGCACAATAAAGTCTATTAGCACTGAGCACTAATAATTGTAATTTGCTTAGGGAAAAACAGCATTGAAGCATCACCTATTTGAGATAACAAAGTGAAATCAGAATTATGGGAAATCAGAGTAAACAATAACTGTTCCCATTTGCCCACTCAAGCCTTCTCTCTACCTCTATTAGAATGTAATAATTGTTGCTCTAATATGAAAATCCATATATATAATCATTGGTGTGGCTAGCTGGTGGTGGTCAGCTGTACAAAATAAGTTAAATGCAAATTTTAACAGAGTAAAAGAGAGAAACAAAGGGATAACTGTTAGATTGAAATGCCCAACCTGCCTACAGAAATGCTGACCTGTCAGTCATTGCAACAGGTTTAAACTCTCAGGCGGGTGTGGTATTTCCGTTCAGAACCTGAGTATTGGGCTCAGAGCTCTAGACTGAAACTAGAACGCCTCCCAGAAGTGCCACGCTTCACCACAGCAGAAAACAAATAAAAGTATTTGGGGGAAATGAAAGAGAAAGCATACCAATTTCACTTTATTTCAGAAGGAATCAATGCGTCTGATTCAAGAACCCGTGTCCTGTGTGTTTCAGCATACCTGAAAGGTTTAACTAATGACGCGTCTGCAAGGTGAGCGAATCCTGGAGGAGTCACGGTTTTGCGTCTGTTTCCGAGGCCTCTGGGCGCCTGGACCTGGCCAGGCCTGCGAGTCCCTCGGGCCCCTCCGCGTGGGAGCCGAGCGGCCGGCGGAGCCTGGGAGCCTGGCAGCGCGTTCCCACGCCCAGGCGGGGTCGCAAGGCCGCGGGGACCTCAAGGGGCCACTTCCCGCGGCGCCCGCCTCCGGGCCCCGCCCGCCCCGGCCGCCCCTCCCCTCGGGTCCCGGCCCGGGAGCGTGGGAGCGCAGCGGCGGCGGGGGCGGCGGGCGGAGGCGTCTCGCAGGATGCGCGCCCGGATCCCGCTGGGGCAGAGGACAGAGGACAGAGCGAGGCGCGGGGACAGCGCCGGCGGCCGCCCCCGGAACCGCCCATGCGAGGCTACGGCCACTTACTTAATGTCTTCCCACACTTCTGGGCCGTAGTTTCGGATCACCAGCAGCTCCAGGGCGTGATTCACAAATCCGTACTGCGGGGACAGGGAGAGACCTGGGCGTCAGGGACCTGTCGTGGGTGGGAAGGTGCCTGGGGCGAGGCTGCTGCGTCTGCTCCCGCTGCGCTCCTCCCAGTTTAACCTTTCATCTCGCCCTCCGGCTCCTCTCTATGAGGGGTTCTCTGGACTAAAGGGGTAGACTCCCCCCGTCGCCATCCGTCCCACCCTCACGCCATCTTCTTACACCCTCACCTGTCACCGCTCGGAGACAGGCTGGGCATGGGTACAGAGCGGAGACGAGCACTCGGAGCCTCCCCCGCGGCCGGCGCTCAGCCTCCCACACTAGCGGCTGGAACCGGGAAGACCCCACGCCTCGCCGCGCGTTCCTTGCTGAGCTCGGACAGCTGCGGAGTGGTGAGGCGAGCCCGCATCCGTCGCCCCCGCGCCGGCTCGCGGCGTCCCACCTCCCCTGCTGGGACGCGGAGCTCCCGGAGCCCCCAGCCCAGCCCGGCCGCGCAGTCGTTTCTCCGCAGCTGCCAGGCCCTGCCCGGGCCGCAACTGACCCGGTTGAGAGCACTCACCATGGTGTCTGCGCGCGGAACCAGGGAGGCAGCCCCCACGCAGAGGCTCGGCCTCAGGGATCCAGGCAGAGGCTGCAGCAGCGACGGCGCAACCGGTCGGTGGCAGCAGCATAGAGCTGGGGCGAGCGCGGCCGCCTGGGCCCGCCCTGATTGCCACTTCTTTCCAGCCAATGGCGAGCCGCGTCGCAGGGGGCTGGTCTCTGCTCCCTAGTTCCCAGCCAATCAGAGACAGAGGAGGGAATTCGGATGCTTTCGGTGCTGCTGCGCTCCGGAGCCTTCCTGCCCCCGCCCGGTGACAAGGCCTTCATTTGAGGCCAAGGCAATGACGATGGCGAAGCCCCAGCCGTGCTCCTTGTGTGAATTCTGGGGCAAGGGAAATGCAGCTCTTGCGGTCCTTCTAAATGTGTTCTTATCTAGAGGCCTGACTTGGGGGTAGCACAAACTCAAGGGTGGAGGATGTTTGAGGTTGTGTAGGCTGAGTGGACAGACCTTAAAAGGAATCTCCTCCATTGTTAGTATCCTTATGCTTGTCGTTGTCTCGCAGATAAACACTTCCTCTGTGGTTTGGTCCCACGACAATGTTTTTAGCAAACTGAAACCTAATAATATTGAGCTTAACACATTTTACTTCTAGTCAGAGAGACTAGTTGAGTGAACCACCTAAAATTTTCAATAACATGATTTGGTGAGTGTTATGTTAAAACCAGCTCTGCCTTCTTTTACTAAATTGTATACTATACAGCGATGTTCTGTGCTTGGTCCCAATGGGACACCTGACCCTGCATCATGGCCAGGGTTTTTTGTTTTGTTTTGTTTTGTTTAACTTTCTTGAGCTGGCCTCGTTGCGGTTTCTCAGGAGTAACTGATGAACTTGAAAAGACAAAATGCAAAATGCATAGAGTTTTAATTAATCTACCCCCAGTCTACATTCTACCAGGCACTTGGGTTAGTTAATGCTCTAAGCTCCACCATAGAGAGGAGGTGAGAGGAACAGGAAGTGTAGGGTGATGAAAGCTGTTTGTGCCTGAGGTGGTTGACTCAGTGAAAGGTTTAAAGTGAGATCACTAGCTTCAAGTGAACCTGAGAAGCCAGATGGTATTCTAAGGTGTCAATAGGTTGCTATGAGAACAATCTCCATATGGTTAGGGAAAAATGTCAAAACAGTAAGAGTGTGCTGGCATCAGAACCCAGACACATATGTTGAAGGAAAAGTGAGACAGAAATAATGATACAGCAAATAATTCAAATTAGTATTATTATCAGTAAAAACAAATTATTGAAGAAAACTTCCATCAATGGTGGAATGATTAAATTACATAAATGATTGAATAACTTAAGAATGTAAAATAATAATATAATTTAATGATTTAAATAATAAAATCGTCTTTCACACAGCAGAATAACCTTATTTTTTACATCTATTAAAATATTAAATCATTATTTAATATTAACAATTTTTAATCATTAAAATGGCACATTATACAAACATGAAAAATCAGGAAGGAGTTTAGATGCCTTATGATACAGAAGGATATTAAGTCAAAAAAAGACACGCAAATGTAACCATAATCAATTTTTTAGTGGTTGTATAGAGAAGGCATGTCCAACCTGTGGCCTGTGGGCTGCATGTGGCCCAGGACAGCTAGTAATGGAGCCCCCCAAAATCTTTTAACATCATGTTTAACATCATGTGTTTTTTAGTGTTTATTTTCTTTGTGACCCCATGCGTAATTCCATTTTTGAAGTTCACAAAAACACTTTATTCATAACATCACTTTCTGGCAGCACATACATTTGTGAGCAGCTATTTTCAATTATGAAACACACAAAAAGCAAAATTTGAACAAGCAATTCTGACAAGCACCTTGAGAACTCACTAAGAATTGCAACCACTTCCATCAATCCAATATTGACAGATTAGTTTTACACAAACAAGGTCAAATTTCCCACTAGTGTTTTATTGCTCCCATTTTTTCTAAACTTTATAATAAAAATGTAAAAAAAGAAGTCTTATGTTTATACACTAACAGTATTATATAATGTTTGTGCAGTCCAAGATGATTCCTCCTTACTCCATGTGGCCAAGGGAAGCCAAAAGGTTGGACACCCTTGGTGTGAATTGCTATTTGTGTAATAAAAACACACAGTCACACACATATTGCCATGTGCATAACCATCTGGGAGGAAGCCCAGGAAAGTGTTGAATGGATCATGGCTTGTAATTAGAATCAGTGGCTGGAGTAACCAAGACTTTTACTTTTTGCATTATAACTTTCCGTATCTTTTGATTTTTCTTTCTATATAAGTATAATAATTAACTTGTTTAAAAGATTCATTTTTTAAATTTGTTTATTTATTTATTTATTACCATGTCTCTATCTGTTTCCCTTTGAGCAGCAAGAACCCCTGCTGTCTCTGTGTTGAGTGTGCTGTGGGATCCTCCACCTTTATAGGCAAAAGGTAAGAAGAGAAACTTGTTCTCTGGAGATAAAAAATGAGGAAAGTTCACCCGGAGAAAGATTTGAAAGGAAACGAAGGATAGCATTTTTGCCCCCCCCGCCGCCATTCTCTCTCTCACTCTTGTTCTCTCTCTCTCTCTCTCTCTCTCTCTCTCTCTCTCTGTGTGTGTGTGTGTGTGTGTGTGTGTGTGCGTGTGTGTGTGTGAAGTTCAAACATCCACCCTCATTGTTCCTTTTTCCACTACTTTTTGCACTTATTTTTCAATACATATTGGATTGGTAAATATAGTGTTTTGTTTTTTGTCTTGTATTCACTCTGAATCTAAAGAAAGCTCGGTTCACTAAACATTTGCTGACTTTTATTTGGCCCGCAAAATTTTACACAGGATACGACACTCAGGGAAAAAAGGGTGCTCTCCAGCCATGGTCACCAGGCTTCGGCAAGTTATCTGCCTATCACCTTCACAGCTCTACAAGTAGCATAGGATTCATACCACAAAGTGGATTGTGTGATATTCTCAAAAACAATACATGACATTCTTCTATGTATGTCCCACACTGAGGAGAATCAGTCAAAGGATAAGGAGGAGCTCAGGGAACAGCTTAGACAGCCCTAAAGTCAACACTGACTATTTGAAGATTAGTTTAATGACTGAAAAATAAATAATGAATAGTCTAATAAATAAGAGAACAATATGTGGATTTCAGAAATGTCAGCTGAAGTGACTCACATTATCAGCTAATAAAAATAAATTGACTTGGTAAGTTAAATATTAAAGGTATTGTCACTATTGTTTTCAAGACTTTTCCAGTTAATATGAAGTAGAGAAACTTAGATTGAGGATAAAGGTGGGCATATTCTGGGGGATTGTTCTCAGGTTTGGGTGTGTGCTTTTCAAAGTTTTGCACTCCACCAGATTTTTTTAAAAAATAATTGAAACAGGACTTGAATTTTGGGATTATTTAAGGGAGCAGAATGTTCTTTAACTTCAACAATTTCTTATATAATTATTTGCTTTATATTGGCATGCTTCTTTAATTTACATGGCTCAGAGATTGTTCATGAAGTTTCTGGTGTTAGTATTGGATGGTCACACAATAACCCTACCTCTTGCCATGCCTACATCCACATTTCATGTTCAAATTACTGGTATTTTGTTGTTGTTGAAAATAAAATCCAAACTAGAGGCATAATATAGCTGTATTATGAATTTTCTAACAAATATAGAATGAGTAAAAATAATGAAAAGGAGGTAAATTGTCCCCTAATCTGTTCACATACTGCATGAACATTTTTCTCTGAATGAGTCCTTACTTTATCAGCAACATAAAAATTTGATGAAATAAAATCTTGTGCTGATGAAATAAAATCTTCTGAGCTTTGCTGACATTAAAAGTAAAATAATTGCATTAAACGTACCCACTAGTATGTTTATAAATCATATTTAACAAAAAAGTATTTAGAATGCATTTTGAAAGATCTTTAACTATGGCTTCCATTGTCTCCTCATGATCGTACCCTCACATGACAAAGAGCAAGAAACTGAAATACAGAAACAAAAGACCCTAAACTGGATTAGCCAGATTCAAAGAGTCATTAAGAATACTTCATTTGAGAGGCATCAATACTCTATTGAAAAGGTTAGAGTCTAAAACAATATCTGTTCCAATGGAATGATTCTAATACCATTTAATTTAAAATAATACCTTTCGTCTACATAACCTTTGCAGTTACAAAGTACTTTCATAGGCAATAAATCTTTTCTGGTTCTCTGTGAGGAAGATAATGTTTTGCTGCTTTTGCACATGAGAACCTGTAGCCCAGAGGAGTGAGCGACTCACTCGTTACTGGACTCTGACCCACTGCGGATCACTGACCCCCAAACCCCATAGCTCTTTCCTTAAGATATTATTATTTTCCTTTAATAAACTGAGAAAATCAACAGTTGTCATTTGTTATAATACCTAATAGAGTGGAAAAAAATTAGAAAAGCATCTGCAACTTGATAGCTATGTAAATTGGAGGGATTCACATCTTCCTAAACTTCACTTTTCTTGTCTATAAAACAAAAGCAATACAAGTTGTCACTTTTATGCCTTCTGTAATGTTTTTGGTAAGGGTCAAATGAATTGATCTAGATTAAAGTATTTTATATACAGTAGAACAGGATGCATATTTGGTTTCTTTTCTTTATTATATATTATTTATTTTAATTCTATGAATTTTAAACATTCTTCATATGAGAAAATACCACAAAGAAGATAAGAGAATGGTATTTATAAGACCTCTAGCCTTTGACCCGACTGTGGACAAATTACTGAACCTCTCTAAACCTTAGTTTCCTCCCCTGAAAATAAGGCAATTGCAGAGGTAAAATGTGATGATTTTCACACAGAGGACATATTACAGTGATTGACACATGGTAAACACTCATCAAATGTGCTCTTTGTAATCCATTTGAGCAGCATGTTTATAAAAATGTAAATAATCCATGTTCACCAGTGCTGCATTTGAGTTAAGATAACTGGCTTAAATTCCACACTGGCACTAGAGACACTATAAGTCATAGTTTTCAGTCCACTTCCTCTGTTATCACTCCAGCCCCACAGATGGGAACCAAAGTCAGCAGAATAAAGCAGTCCCAGATGTGTTCTATTCTAGTATCTTAAATGGATGAAAATGAACCCTGGGGCATGTTTTTTATGTTCTATCTACTAAAATAATATGCATTAATTTATTGAACTGCTCTTCTTTCTTTCTTCCTTATAATCTGTTACTTTTAGTTTCATCATTGCCAAGAGACCAATAAAGAAGTCCACAAATAATTGCTCATAATTTCCAAGGCTACTCAGACCTACTTGTTTTGGCCTGCTATTGAAATCCTCGGTTTCTTCAGTCTGATCCTAGGTAAAGCTGATTTTACTGAAGCCAGGGATTATCATGAAACAAAAGTACTGTAGTGAACTGAGTTAGGGAGTCCTGAATTTTGACCTGGATCCTATGTGATATTAGGTACACTGTGGTAGATAGAATAATACCCCCCCATCCAACCCCAACAAGATGTCTATATTCTAATTCTCAGAGCCTATGAATATCTTAACTTACATAGCAAAAGGGACTTCACATATATGATTAAGTCAAATATATGGATATTGAGAGTTTATTCTGCTTTATCTGAGTGGGCCCAATGTAAGCACAAAGATCCTTATAAGAGAGAAGCAGGAGTATCACGGTTAGAGAAGCAGTTGTGATTATGGAAGCAGAGATCAGAATGATGCCAGGACGGGGCCATAAGCCAAGGAATGTAAGTAGCCTCTGGATGTGGAAAAGGTAAGAAAATGGATTATCGCCCAGAGACATGGGAAGGAAGCAGTCCTGCTGACACTTTGACTTTAGGACTTCTGACCTCCAGAACTATAAGATAAAAATCTATATTGTTTTTTTTGTTTGTTTTTTTTTTGAGTTGGAGCCTCACTCTGTCACCCAGACTGGAGTGCAGTGGCCGCTCTCGGCCACCGCAGTCTCTACCTGCTGGGCTCCGGCGATCCTTCCGCCTCAACCTTCTGAGTAGCTGGAACTACAGGAGCGCGCTACCACACCCGGCTAATTTTTGATTTATTGTAGAGATGAGGTCTCGCCAAGTTGCCCAGGCGGGTCTCGAACCCGCGGGCTCAGGCAATCCACTCACCTCAGCCTCCCAAAGTGCTGGGATTACAGGCTGAGCCACCGAGCCCGGCTAAAAAAAAAAATTATATTGTTTTAACTTACTAGGTTTATAACGAATTGTCACATCAGGCAATAGGATACTTACACAGTATATCAGTTATTTTTTGTGTACCAAATTCTGAGGTCTCTCAGAGACCTTGTTATGTACTGATTGTGTTTCTCTAACATGTCAGAGATTTATATATTGAAGCCCTAACTGCCAATGCAATGGTGATTGGGGACTTGTGGGAGATAATTTGATTTAGATGAAGACATTAGGGAAGGACTTCCACAATGAGATCAGTGTCCTTATAAGAAAAGAAAAAGAGACTACCTAGAACCGCTTCTCTACTATGTAATGATATATCAGGAAGGCAACCATCTATGAGTCAGGAAGAAGGTCCTCACCAAGAGCTAAATCTGCCTGCTTCGTGATCTTGGACTCAAAAACTGTTGATGTCTGTTGTTTAAGTCTCCCAGTCTATGGTATTTTGTTATGGCAGTCTGACCCTACAAGTTTCATTTCTATGATAATCTTTCAGAGATGTCAGTCATAGTAGAAGATCTCCCACTCTACTTGCACATATATCCTATTACTGTATATGTCAGTCTCATGTTCTCCTGCTGGTCATGGTGTGTTTTGCTGAGAAGATGACCATACTGATGCATCTTACATGTAAGGTAGGATTCCTCTAGCCACAGCCTTCTTTGAAAGATGATATGTTTCCCCAGGATTAATTGTTAGGGAAATTGTTGGTCTCTCATCAGCCAAAGTTGTGCACTACTAGGAAGAGAAACCAGCTGTTGTTGACTAAAAGGGAAGAGAAACATATGAATATTGGATAGTTCACAAAATCATAACAATGACTAATAAGATGGTGAGAGAAACAAACTATATGTGAAGTCTACTCTCTTCCCATGAAAAGTGATATAAAAGATCACTGATTTGGGTTAGTTGTGCTGCATGTGTTACATAAGTATGAAAATATTTTGAGGGGTTGACTTCCTTCAAGGAGATAACATTACTTAATCGTTGGCTTTTGATTTGTGGAATTAAAAAAGTATCTTTGCTCTTTGCATGGATAGATCTGAAGTTTTTTTCCTATCTGCTTTGTCACAACTAGAAAATGTCTTTCTACCACCAAGAAAATCCTTGGTCTGTTTCCCAACCTGAATTAATTTTTCCATGTTTTTAGTACATTTGAACATCAGGAATGTGTAGAAGGAAGTAGTTCATCCTGGGAGCTGAGAATGAGGTTTGAGAAAAAGCCCATGGTGAAGCCAGAAGTCTGGGAAAGAGAAGGGGAGCGGCATATGGAACTATTCATTTCTGGGGCAGAGAAAAGACATCCAGAGAAGATGAGTCACACTTCAGTTATAAGCCTGTGAATGAAAATCAAAACTGTTATTTATCATAAATTGTACTGAAGGTATTGCTTAAAATTGAGTATAAATGTTATAAGCCAATTGACTGGCTTTTCTCATTCCAAACTCTATTATTCATTTTCTGATATTCATTTCTGGCTTAACTACTATTTCTTGGCATAGATTCTTAATAAGTATTCTTTTTCCTTCTTTCCATACGTAGCCCTATGGTGTATGTTTTGGCATTTTAGGATCTATTCTTCATTTCTTGCTTCACAGTTCTGAACCATGCAGATCATTACTTTAACCAAGGAGCCTAGGAGAGAAAGGATTAAGATGGAAGGGGTTCTGGGAATAGATATTCCTCTGTTCCCTAGATATGCCCATGGTCCAGAAAGTAGAAAAACTATGTATTGAATGGCTTACCTAGCAATCCACATAGTTAGAGAAATGCAAGCTGTTAGTCGAGTTTACTATCCAGTGGCTAGCAATAGAATGACAGAATGATGCCAGCCCTTTGAGAGGGACTGCAGTGGGCTTCTGGAGTTGAAAACTCTGATAACGATGTCTTAAGAAACTTAAAATGAAGATTTCTGAGACCCAACCTTGCTATTTTAATGATTGTTGCCAGGAATCCACAGTTTTAACAGGCAGATGACTCTCTAATAACTTTCAAGCAGTTGAGCCGTAACTGTGTAGTTTCTAGGTGAAGGTTAGTGCATATTACTTCTGCTTTCCTCTCATCTGATCTCAATGAACAATGAATGGTACCTTATGTGCAAGGAACTCCCTGTGGAAAACTACAAGATTCCTAAGCAGGTTGCCATCAACTACAAGAACATTCTGTATAGACTACTTCCAGCGCTGGCAATAATGAGCTTCTGTTAGAAACTGTTTGTCCAAGCTTCTGCTCTTAGTGCAACATTCCTTCAGGAAGAAGTTACCCTTGGTATGTAATTGGTTAGATAGGAGACAAACAGACTACAAGAAATGATTGTCCAGAATTGGGTTTATTCTCCCTTTAACAGATGGGAGAGAGGAAGAAGGGCATCCTGACATAATGTCTTAGCCTACACAGCAACCAAAGATAGGTGGCACCCCCATCCATGGTTATTACTTGTTAATACGAGATAGTTTCCTGCTAGATAACAAACCTTTTTGTTTTGGTGTATCCTTTCAGGGATGTCCAGCCCCCTCACCTGGGAACTACTCAGTTTTATAATAGGGAGGGCATTTCTTATTTTTTTTCAGCTAAGAGATTCTGGTCCTTGGTTCAGTAGGTTCAGTAAATAATGGGCACAACGCCATCAGTGGATTTCTTGATTTGGGAGCAGGAAGAAGGGATTTCAAACTCCCGGTGGAGGCTCAGATGGATTGCCACATTAAGATTACTTTTTCATTGTTACCTACTTTCAGTGCTATGTTGCTCCCATGGATAAAGATGGTCCTACAATGGACAAAAAATCATCAGTCTCATGAATATGTGGAACAGAGGCAGGGTAGTTAGCACAGGTTAGACACAGATAGATAAATTTACCATAAGTAAGTTTTAGGAAGCTTTCAGACATTTTAAAAAACACATTTTACTGCAGGCCAAGCTGGCAGCCTACCTCACCCTGTCTCCAGCTTGTTTTGTAAACAACTTAACCTAATTAGCCCTTCATAACCTTCATGACACATGCCCCATCAACATGGCAACAGTCATGTGACTGGGCTGCCCATCACCTGACTTCAGTACCTGTGTGTACCTGCCGCCTCTGTGATGACACGGAGCAAACCACCACCCAATCACCTTAATGATTTGCCCTCATCAAAGGAAAGGTTTAAAAGACATTCAACTTTGAACAGCAGTCACCTTCATGTGTTCTTTGAGCTATGGCTGCCTTGTTTTCTTAGCTTTGGTCCCCTCCCTACCCTGGGGAATTGAATCTTCTCTTTCCCTCCCCTCTCTCTCTCGCTCATGCTCTCTCTAATTCACTTTCTAAGTAAACTTTGTCTGAAATCTTTACTGGCTGCTCTAAAAATCATTTTAGAAATGATTCAAAGAATCCATGAGTTTTGTGCCGCATCCTACCTGGCATCAGAACTCTCAAATAATGTGTAGCAGACTAAGTAAGCCCTCAATAAATTAATTGTGGCACTGGTCACAGAAGTCATTCCAATTTCTTTTTATCCTTCCTTGCTGTGAGGTTTTCCCTGTTACTTGTTCAATGTAGCACAATGTGAACAGAAGGACTGTATGCCCCCCTAGAGGCCTGAACTTAACGACCCTCCACATGTACTTCCCCAGATTCTTTCCCTATGTGCCTAATAGATATCTATGACATGGAGATGAAAGAGTCCTGTCAGCCCAAGTCCTGAGCTGCTGGTGGGGCTTCAACTTTTCCCCACCCCATCCCTAGGTGATATGTGAGAAAGGAACTGCTCATAGAGCCACTGAAATTTTGGGTTTGGTTAATACAAGATTAGCCTATCTTAAATAGCACAGTACCAGCTGAAGACCTTGCAGGCTGAGGGGTGCTTACTGTGGTAATAACTCTGCTCCCTTTACCACCAAAAAATGCATTCCCAGAGCAGAAAGCTGAGGAAATTATTTCCCCCATACTTTATACATTCAAACAGGTGTGGGACTGTGCCTGGCCCTTGTGTGAGGGGGCCAGGTTTCATTCAAGAGTGTTACTCTTTCTGTAGACAGGAGGCAATTGTGTGAGCTGGGACTTCATCTGCTCTCAAAATCACCAGAAAGAGGGTTTGGAAGGAGTCACAATTATCAAGCAGTTGACTGAAAGACCCTCTGGGATTGAACCTAGAGTTGTTAATGTGTATTACTGGGCTATCTCCAGATGCAAACCCACCACCACTGGGCCATTTGCCAAATAAATACGTACAGCTAGCTTGTATCGACACTGCAGGATAGCTATAGTACAATAAATCTCACTTTACAGAAATTATATTCCTGACATCACATCCAATTCTTATGGCCAAAAATCAAATCACATGTATATGTACCAAAGCAAGTAATTCATTAGAATAGAATCCAATAAAATTGTACAATATGGGATTCTCTTACACAGTGAACATTCATATTCAGTTTTATCATTAATTTTCATACGACAGGTTTGTGCTACTGACTAGGCATGCAAAGACCATGGAGCTCAGCAGATAATGTACAGTGATGAGGTAGTTTGAGTGGATTTGAGGTAAAAGTGAGTATTGGGAAATGAATGCAGTGAACTGTGAATACTTACTTTACCCAAATGAGACAGCAGATACTTAAGGACAGCTATTCACTGACAAGACAATCTGTGGGACCAGTGATGTGAAATATAATGAAATTCTTTAGTGAAACCTACATTTCTTTGTGAAATCATCTGATGTAGAAATTTTAGCATGCTATCCTAACCTTACCTTACTTGGAAGCTAATAAGTTAACCTGCTGCATTTTCATGGATGCTCGCAGAAGACACAAGATTTCTGGGTTAGTGAGTAAAGACAATTACTCACAACAATTGCAATAGCCAGAGTAGCCTGAGTCCTAGCTCCCACAGGGTGATACAAAGAGACACCTGTACATGCAGTTTGTGAGAAAGGAACTCTGAATTTAGAAAACATGAGTGATTTATATCAAACAGTAAGCAAGCCTGCCCTTTGCTTTAGAGGGAGATATAGTCTCAATCTGCTAAAGGCAGACTGCCTTACAAACACTCCTGAAAAACTAGTGCAGAACGAAGGCAGGCAGAGTCTCTTCTCATAAGACATGCATAAATATGAGACACTGTCTCCCAACAATATTCACTCTCCACTTCTACTCTGTTCTCAAATTCTGGAGAATTTTTCCATGGTTACTTCACTCCAGCAGAGCTCTGATTAATCTAATCAAAAGAGCTGGGCCTAGATCTGCTCAATTTGGCTTATACAGCATTTAATTACAACTACTGTCAAAAGGACTCCAAGCAGCAGGATGAAGCTAACCTGCAATTTTGACTTCAATCATGCCATGCTCAATCCCCCATCATGGACAGATTCCTAAACCACCAGGTCTACCTTAGTATCTTTCTCAAGTTTCTCTAGTGGTCTTTCCATTTGGTCAAAGACATTATTCCAGGTATAGCAGGACATATTAATCATTATACAGATTCCACTTTGAACTGCAAGAAGAAAGGCTAGGGTGATTTTATTATCCTTCATAAGGAACATGGCCAGCAAGTTGAATATTTGCTGAATGCCTTTGAAAGCAAGGTGGAATTCAGCTAAAATCAGGAAAAACTTTGTAGCATCCGCTTAACTGTGTGACTCCCATCACTGGGATAACTTCTTGCACTGTGAACACAAATGATCAATAATTTCTTTCTCAGGAAAACTTCCCTGAGTCATCAAGGATTGTCTAACTTTAGAAAGAGCTCCGTAGCTTTATGCAGGCATCATGACCTACTCCTGGTGTTTCCTTGAAAACACTTGAAAATCTCTTATTCCTCTGTGATGAGTAATTTTCTGTGTCAACTTGGCTTAGCTACAGGGTGCCTAGATTAAGCTTTATTTTGGGGTGTGTCTGTGAGGGTGTTTCCAGATAAGATTGGCATTAAAACAGTGGACTCAGTAAAGTAGATTGTCTTTACCTATGCAGGTAGGCATCACTCAGTTCCTTTGATGGCCTGAGTAGATCAAAAGGTAGAGGAAGGAGGAGTTCAGTCCTTTTTCCCTCCTTCATTGCCAGAGCTAGAACATCTCATCTCATCATTTTCTGCCCTTGGCCTGGGATTTGAATCCCTCTGGTTCTCAAGCATTCAGATTTAGACTGAAGTAAACCATTGACTTTCATGCAGAGAGCAGATTTTGGGACTTCTCAGCCTCCGTAACTGTGTGAGTCAATTCTGCATAATAATATAGGTATTTCTATTTATTTAGAAAACCGTGGGTAATATATATTTTGGTACCAGGGTTGGCTCCAGAGGAACAGAAGATTAAGAATGACTTTTCTAGATTCATTCTAGAGTTTCTGGTTTTGGCTCTCCAATTTGATTGAAGATACTAAGATTTCAATTTCCAGTAGTAAAGAGAGCACCAATAATCAATGGTGTGATCTGGTAAGAGATATGCAAAATATCTGCATTGTATACTCCTAATCAACCACTTAATATGAAGTAAGGAGCTGGGTAATTTTCTATAAGACACTTATGAACAATTTTGGCAAAATAAATACATATGATGACATGGATTGGTTGCTCCTAATATCACTGAACAAAGATGAACAAGAAAAGGATGAGTTCAGGGATTGAAATTCTTAGCCACATAAAAAACCAAAGCGCTTTTATGTGTATTCTGAAAAATATCCTTATCTCCTGTAGCCACGGGATTGAAACTGCTGAAAATTAAGCACAGAACCTCATTCTGCAACTGGCTGAATTACAATGCAAGTTGAGTTTTTGGCCTTGGAGGATTTTTTACTGCTAAAGTGAGGACATTAACTGGGAAAGAGTGGATTTCTGTAAGTTAAGATAAAGACGTGTGAAGACCGTAATGAAGTTGGAGATATTGAGAACCTAAATTATAATGAGTTTTTTTCCCAATAGAATTGTCCCCCAACCCCTGGCAAAAGTGGCCTCTCAGTCCTCAGTGGCAGTGGCATCCCCATCCCAATTGTATCATCCTTTCTAACCCAATCTGAGAGATTAATCCTGCATTACTTGAAGAAAAAGTAATGGCATCCCCTAAAGCAGTTGCTATGTAAGCTAATACTCATACTTCTCAGGATCCATCCTAACTACCCCCTCTTTCTATACCTACCTAGATGCAAGTCCCAGCAGGCCCCTGAAGGTGAGGTGCAATGTGTGACCCACAGGAAGGTACAGCACACTCCAAAAGGACTACTTGAGTTTTCCAGTTCATACAGAGAGAAATCCAGGGCATTAGCCGGGCTCGGTGGCTCAGCCTGTAATCTCGCACCTTTGGGAGGCTGAGGTTAGTGGATTGCCTGAGCCCGTGGGTTCGAGACCCGCCTGGGCAGCAAGACCTCATCTCTACAATAAATCAAAAAATCAATTGGGCGTGGTAGCGCATGCCTGTAATTCCAGCTACTTGGAAGGCTGAGGCGGAAGGATCGCCGGAGCCCAGCAGGTCGAGACTGAGGTGCCACTGCACCCCAATCTGGGCAACAGAGTGAGACTCCAACTCAAAAAAAACCACAAAAAACAAAAACAAAAACAACAACAACAAAAAAGAAATCCAGGGAATGTGTATAAGAATGGATACTAAGGATGTGAGATGTTGGTAGAAGGAGCATAAGTTTGGATCAGGATGGATTTATCGACATGTACTCACTAATCAGAGATTCTGAATTTAATATTGTAGCTTTGGAGTTAGAAAGGGCTCTTCTAACAGTTTGGTTTACTGGTGATTCATGCATGAAAGGTGGCCCATAGTGAGTGAATTAGTACTGTCACACATACCGGTTTAACATAGAGGAGGGGATTCCAAAGCTTTGTGGAATGTTAGAATCATTTAAGACCTACTCATTTACACTGGTAGCATCCAGAAGACGTGTCTTTCACCAACACTACAAGAAACAAACTTGTAAGGGGAGCCCTGGAATCCTTGAAGAGGTCTGTAATCTCTCTTTTCTGTGGGTCAGAACTCATGCTGGGATCTGCAGTCACTGAATTGAGAAACCTGAATGCAATGTGAATAATAGGATCTGGGTTGGCAAGGACCAGGTGGTGGCACCCAACCACAAAGGCAAAGGGGGCATGGTTACTTTAATAGATGGCAGAGGCAAAGCAACAATCAGAATGATCTGACTCATATAGAATTATGGCATTGTCTAGTTAATCCAGGTATTCCTAGAAATTATATAGATAAGAAGCCTGGCAGATTCTTACTTGGCCTGTATAGGTCAAGTGAACAAAAGTTTAACTTGAATCCTAAAAATTGAGAATCATGGCCTTCAATCAATTTCCAGACTTGAGCCAGTGTATAGACCCCAAATCCCTTGAATAAAAAAGGAAGCTGGGTCCCCTTGAGGAAAGATCCCAGTGTACTACTAAAAATGTATATGTTAATGTTTCTTCCATCCTTCCCCAAAGGGACTTCTGGCCTTATACCAGGGTAATTGTTCATTGGCAGAAAGGAAATAACCAGACATTTTGGGGACTACTGGACACTGTCTCTAAACTGATATTGACTCCAGGAGACCAGAAACATCACTGTGGCCCTCCAGTCAGAGTAGGGCCTTATGGAAGTCAGATAATCAATGGAGTTTTAGCTCAGATCTGTCTCACAATGAATTTGTCCCTGAACCCATACTTTGGTTTTATCCCCAGTCCAGAATGCATAATTCAAATCGACATACTTAACAGCTGGCAGGATTGTCACATTGGTTCCCTGACCTGTGAAATGTAGTTTATTATGGTGAGAAAGGCCATGAGAGCTTCCTCTACCTAGGAAAATAGTAATCAAAAGACAATACCACATTCCTGGAGAGATTGCAGAGATTATTGACGTTTCAGATCTCCTACAATCAAGATACAGGGATGATGATTCCTGCCACATCCCTATTTGGCTTTCCTAGGCCTGTGTAGAAAGCAAATGAATCTTAGAGAATAGTAGTGGATTGTCGTAAACTTAAACACATGGTCATTCTAATTCCACTGCTGTACCAGGTGTGGTTTCAATGCTTGAGCAAAAGAACACATTCCCGGGTAACTGGTATGCAGTTACTGATCTGACGAATCCTTTTTTTTCCATACATGCCCATGATGCCCACCAGAAGCAGTTTGCTTATAGATGGCTTTCACTGTCCTACTTCACGGGTGCATCAACCCTTCAGCTCTATGTCATCATTTAGTTCACAGGGATCTTGATCAGCTTTCTTTTCCACAAAATATCACACCGGTCCACTATATTGATGACATTATGTTGATTGGACCTAGTGAGCAAAAGGTAGCTACTATATACTTACCTATATTTCATATCAGCGAGTAGGAATTAATTGAACTGAAATTCAGGGACCTTCTACCTCAGTATACTTTCTAGGAGTCCAGTAGAGTGGGACATGTGGAGATATGCCTTCTAAGGTGAAAGATAAGTTGTTGCATTTGATCCCTTATTAAACAAAGAAAGACACAGTGCCAAGTGGACCTATATGGATTTTGGAGTCAACATATTTTGGTATGCTACTTCAGCCCGGTGATTCAGAAAGTTTCTAGTTTTGAGTGGGGCCCAGAATAGAAGACACTGAAACAGGTCCAGGCTGCTGAGTAAGTTGTTCCGCCACTTGGGCCATATGATCCAGCCAGTATCCTTAGAGAGCAGGCCCTTACTGTGGGCATTTCCATGAGTGAGGCAAACAGTTCTGTAGGCAATTGCAGTTTGTTTCCATAGTGTATGTCCCCCAAAAGGGCTATCTTTAATCTGCTTATATGTTTTCCAAGTAGCAGATCAAACAGCTAGGACATTAGCAACAACCCAAGAATAAGTAAAAATGTAACAGGACACCATTGGGTTTTAGGTTATAAAAACTGTCAGTGAAAGAGGCACAAATAGACTGTGAATCTAGGGTCTCATTGAGCCAGCAGCCTTACTGTGAGAAACAGAATGAGGAATACAGTTGCCACCAGTGTGACAGCTGACACTGACTTTTATCCCACAGGTGAACCAACCAAATTTTAATAATTTACCTGACTTCTGCTCGTTGTGGCCAGATTTTCTTCTTTGCATTCAGTGTAAATATATATTATGTTGTTCAAAGGATACAAAATGCCTGTTAGGATAAATAAGTTCAGAAGACCCATTTACAATTTGGTGATTATAGTTGATAGCAGTGTACACTTGAAAATTGCTACAAGAGCAGACACCATAAAAAATTAGTTTGTGTGGTAAGGGATGTCTTAATTCAATTGATTTAGCTTTTCACAACGTATACATATATCAAAACATAGTGTTGTACAATCATAAATATGTACAATTTTTGTCAACTTAACTCAATTATTTAAAAATGCGTATCTCTGCAACTGTTGTCTGAAGAGGGTCCGAACCTCTCTCTAACCCAGGATGACTGTGGTAGTTGTGATGATGGAGTAGATTTGGGGCTGATAGCTCAATTGGAGAGAAAGTCTGCTGACTCAGAAGAGAATTAACAACCCAGCCACTGTTCAGGCAGCTGCTTTTGAACCTAATTTCTAATACTTGATATGCAACTCTCTCTTCTTTCTCACTAGCAGACAATAAAATGGAGGAACATTTTTCACTCTATTGAATACATAATTTGATCACCACATTTCCTGCTGGTTCCCTTGAACTTTTCCCTCAAATTCCATTAGTAAACCCACAATAATCTCCCTCTTCCTCAGCCAAGTTTCTGTCAGTATGCCATCCTCATTTCCAAAACCATCAATAACTGTGAAGGGTCTGAGATTTTACTCTACCTGCAAGCTAGCAAGTGAAACTTACACAGGTTCATAGATGCTGGCAGAAGACACAAGGTTCCTAGGTCAGTGACAAAGAACTTCATTAATTCACAACTGTACACTTGACATAGGGTATCTATATTGTCTTGCACTAGGCCCGTTTCTACAGGGCAATGTAAAAAGAAACAAGCAACACAAAGAGTTGCATTCCTGAAGAGAAATCCTGAGTTTAGGAACACAAATATTTTATAGTGGGCAGGAAGCATGCCTTTGTTCTGACATGTTATCTATATCTTCTATAATAGCTTGCTGTACAAACATCCTTGAAGAGACGGTGTAGAACAAGGGCAGTTGGTACCCCTGCTTCTCTACAGAATGTGAGAAACGGATGGAAAATGGTCTCCCAACAGAGTACAATGGAGACAAATTGATCCCCAAGCTTGTGCTACTATTACTCTTGGATAAGTACACTTTTATTTCTAAGTTTAGTTAAAAAATTATTTTGCATGTTTTGAACACTGAGATTTTTAAAATTTAGTTTTTTTATTAATAAAGAAATAGCTTTTTATTTTTTCATATGGTTTTTTAAAAAACATTAATTTAACATTATATGAGTTTTATTGGAAGCAGTAGCTTTACGTATCTAAAGAAATGTATTTTCGTTATATTAATAACTCATTTAACCATAACTTTTTGAAAAGGGATTTTGGATAAACTGACCCCTAAATAACAAAAGTCTGACATGATAGTGGTTAATCTGGTTTTTCCTCACGCTGTTGTGTTGGAGTTTTCTTCTCTCTGTAGCAGCAAAGCCTACATTAGAACAAATGTACTTGTGTCACTTGGAACAATATTGTTTTACTGGAGTCAATGGTTCATTTTTTTAAACAAAACTCATCTTAAAATTTAAGAATGTTTTTTATTTTAACACTTTATTACAATATTTATGTGACAGCAGTATCCACAAGCTTCTGATACACAAGGGAGCATTTTGATAGACTTTGCAACTCAGCCAGAAGCAGAACTAAAAATAAATGCTATTTAAAGCAACCATGAAAGTAATAATAAAAAGGAGAATTCTTAGTCCTAAGAAAGTTTTCAATACAAGGTTCAACAGCTATACTCTTTATAGAGGAAAAATAACATGAATTACTCAAATTAGAAAAAAATTGGGATACCTATAGCAATGCACATTACCAAAAGCTTGAGCAAATCTGTTGAGAGATATATTAAGTACTTGTTAAAAAGAAAGCTTTCATTGTCTGTATGTGAAACCTCATGAACCATTCCACATAGTAGGACCCAAAACTAACTGCCTTTATTCCTTGAAAATCAAAAGTGGTCTTATCTTAACCAAAAATCATAAACTCGTCAGTTATTTATTTTCTGATCTCAAACATGACTGATTCTTTTCTTCTTCTAAACAAAAAGTTCTTAGTCATGCTTTACTCTTTTGTCTCTTCTACACAATATGGTTTACTGCACCTCACTGGGTGGTGTAGAAGGAGATTCCAAACCTCTGGAAGTGTATATGTCTTGGGTTTTGAGGGCACATACACCTGCTTAGAGGGGGTCATGGTCTACATCTTTTATCTTTTATTTAGTTCTCAAAGTTGTATGTCACTTAATCAAAATGGAAACACACTGGCCGACTGTAGCAGTTTTCAAAGTAAAAAATATAAAGATCATTCGCAGGAATAAGTAAAGAATGTACTAGAATTTATATTTATGTTCATGCTTGTTTAGAAAATAAGCAATCTGTATTAATATGTAGTATTTCAATTGGGAGCAGCAGATATCAGTATATCCAGTTGCTATGCTGAAATATTTTACCAATAGTGTGTAGGAATAAAGTTTGAACACTGTTCTAGGTCAGTGAATATCAAGTTCTCAGACTTTGTAGGACATCTTTAATTCACACATGGGAGGAAGGGAAGGAAGAGTAAATTCTCAGCTGTTATATTTTTAATCATTGTAATTTTACAAGATAAAATGCATTCAGGAAAGAAGGCAGCTCGTTGTGATTAAACCGTGACTAGACACTACACAGCCCTGCATCCCTGAAAATCACTATTTCGAGGGTACAGGATTCCATGACCACTGTCACCATAGCTTTCCCTAGACCTTCACTTCTACTGTTTTTATTCCAGGTGTATAATACTTAACACATTGGATTGTACAACTTCTATAATAGCATTTTTGTTTGACTTTGTTTTGTTGTAGCTTTTTCTGAAACTACCTCATAGTCCTTTCCTCAGTACAGATGGATTCGGCAGCATTTTAGACTAAACAAACACATAAGATTTGTACATTATGTAAAGTCATATTTGGTCAAGTAATTTTCTTCACAATCTGGAAGACTTATTTATGATTGAATTTTCTGACATTATACACTTAAAAAAATAAAAAGCTTGACAAGCAGTCACAATCTTATCTAAAATCTTCCACTAGAATATCTGAGATTAAATACTGGATATGCCACTTTAATTTTGTCCTGATTTCCACCCATTATTTAAATGTGAGATATTAACATTTATATGAAACTAAGTTTGTTATGATGGCTAGGAATCTGCACTGATGATAAAAGAAGTGTGGCTCTTAGAACATCATATTAAAAAAATTTGCTTAGTTTTTGTAAATTGACTCTATGCATCAATAAAACTTCTGATTTATCAACGTATACTCTCTCTCTCTACATACACGCGCACACACACGCGTGCGCACACACACACACAGAGCTATTTGGCAAGCACTAAATGTGGGAAGAGATAGGTATAAATAAGAAGGCAAGCAAATAGTTGTAGATGAAAAATGTGTGGATTATGTGGGCTAGTCAAAACAGATGCAGATATGGCTAAGTTAAGAGCAAAGCTGCTTCAAGGGAAACATAGATGGTTATGAAATACATAGTGTTTGAAGTGGCTTAAAATAAGAATACCAAATGAATCCACTTCAATATAATAAAAGGGAGTGATGCCATCACAAATCTAGATGCCATTACTGGCAGCTCCTAACTCTGACAACTCTCACTACAGGAAGCAAAGATTTCCCAGTTCTTGAAAAGTATCCTGAAAAAGACTAGTGCACTAAAACACTGTAAATTTGGGTTGAAAATGATATTCTGGTGTTCTCTGCTTAATAAATCAAGCTGTTTTTGATTTTAGGCTGTGTTTAGACAAGAGAATTGCACTTCATCGTCTCTGCAGCACTGAATTTCTGTTTTGCAGGAAGCAGTTAAGTCCCCTGATGAATTATGAGGCCCCTGGCCTAGTACCTGCTAATGAATGCCCTCCCACCTCTCACACGTACCACGTTTCCCAGCCCTCCATCTTTCAAGTCTGCCTTAATTTAACAGTCCAAGTACCACTTTCTAAAGAGTGAAAGCCCCAAAGTGCACAATTAAGTAAAATAAACTCCCAGTGTTTTACTGTTCATTGAAGGTAGTGATTTATCAAGCCATCTCGACAAAGAGACTCCTCTCCACTTATTAATAATGATTCATGTAGGCCAAACCCATGCATTTAAAACCACTGAAGGAATTCATTAACCCATTCTCTTTGGGATTATTAACAGTTGCTTTAACAGGGGATTGAATATAGTTTTACAGCATTATTTAGCTCTAGACCTCATTGAGTCTTTGAATGAGTTGCACTTGGGTAGTTTCACAGAGAGGTCATCTCAGAGGACTGAAGTCCTCTCTGGTACTATTTGGAGTGCAGACTCTTGTTCATTGATCTCTTTCATTTGCTAGGCCCAGCAGAGAACACCGTTTCTTCCTATGCCTTCTTCTAACCTCACATGGAACAGGCCTGGGAATGGTCTGCCTTGGTGTGACTGCAAATAACAACAGGGAGAAGCAATTTGAGAGAAAGGTTAAAATGTGGAAGTTACTCTTCTTTCCTTCCTACCAAAAGGATCTGAAGAACTAATAGTCTTAAGAGTGATATAAAATTCCAGTGCCAGACATCCCAGCTTCATGTTCATACTTGTGGCAAAATATACCCAGATATACACGAATCATTTTCCTTTGAAATAGAGATGGATGTCCATTTAGTTATCTGTGCAATATCGTTTCTGCCCATCCTTATGCATGCTGTTTCTGATATTGCCTTTCAAAAACACACACTGAATCGTACCAGTCTCTTCCTTTAAGATTCAGTGTCTCCCTTCTCCAGTAGCTTTAAAACTGTTGGAGGGAGACAGAAGCCAATAGCTCTTTTTCCCTTTTTGCTTCTTTTCTTTGTAAGATCTATTTTGAACAAATGGCTCTTTAGAATTAATGACAATACTTATTAATCACACAACTCCATATGACAAACAGCCCCCTTCACGATTTTTGTCCAGATGGTCTTTCTGTCCTTATTCTTGTCCTTCCCAACTCAAGCCAGGCAATTGGATATCCAGAATATACTATGCTCCTCCAAGACCTTATCTCTCCATGTGTGCAGGTTCACATGCCTGGACCATATCTCTTCTCCTTTCTGCTTGAACTCTAAGACTGGCTTCTCCAAAGGCTTCTCCAAAAACTGAGTCCCCTACTTATGCTCCCCACATAATTTTGTAAACTTTTGTCCTATATTTGTCTTCTATTTTCTTTTCTTGGACAATGGTTTATCTTGGCATTTCAAAAATATAGATTATTCCTGATACACAGTAGGCATTCAATGAATGCTTAATGGATGAACAAATAAACAAGAGTAAATTAATCTATCAGTATTTAAGTTTTCTTAAATACTAAACTTTTCTTACAAAATCAAAATGAATGTGGAAAGATAAAAAAGACAAAAAGACATTTTAATTCTTTATTTCTCTTTGCTTCTTGAGGCAAAGCATCTTTAGAAAACTTCAATATAACTGTGCTTGGTTGAGAAATATGCATGACGAGCTAATTTACAATGTGCAATTGACACAAAATAATAGGACAAGAAGATGCAAATGGAAACTATATTTACCAGAACAAGGAACAGGAAAAAGGGACCAATAGGGAAGCAGTCTTGGTATCCTATCTTGTTTTTTAGGATAGCTAACTGACAGCATGATTCAGTCCCCAACATGGTTTTAGACCCTGTCTGTCCATTCTTTTCTTCATCCTCAGTTTCACTCCAGTCTCAGAGCTCTGATTTTGGTCCTTTATTTCTTTTGAGAGTTTACTCTCCACGGTTTCTGCCCTAGTTACTAAACGTGGTCTGGATCTGAAAAATGTGTCTATAATCTCTACCCACCAAAGCAGATAAGATAGAGGACTTTTTTTTTTTTTACGTTTTTTAGCAATTAAGTTCTGAATTTTGAATGCATTCCATCATGAAATATTGTCATTTCATCTTGTTTAAACTTCATAAACTATTTCATAATTAATGGGACTATGCAGGCTGGTCTGGAGAACTTGTCATGGATGATTTAAATTATCAGGGAAAATGCATTTTTGGTAATTTTTATTTAGATAAAATGCCAAATTTGTAGTAAAGTTACAGGAATAGTATAAGAAACTGCCATATAGTTTTTCTACCCAAAATAGGCATTGTATATTTTCTCCCATTTGTGCTGCATGTGTGTATACTAACACATAACACACACACACAAAAGGAAAAAAAAAAACCTTTTTTGAATTCTAATTAACTTACAAATTGTTTGAGTACAGCTAATGACCTAACTGAGGTCTTCTTACATATTTGATGACCACAACCTATTTTAAGCTTTTAAATTTTCTTTAATTTTTAGTAACTCTCCATAATACGGGTTCAGTTCCAGAAAGAGGAAAACATATTTACATCTCTATTTTCCTTGTAAATATTATTTAATATCATATAACTGTGAGATTGTAACTATATTCTCCCAAGGCCTATGATATTCTCCAATAACAGTGTGTATTTTAACGAGACACATTCAGTTCTGTAAGACATTGATGTATCACTTGGTAAATAGTATCATAATATCTATAATAGTACTCTTAAGATACTAGAAGCCAATCAATAATGACTATTAATTTCTGATGTCACTATGGGCTATCCTGGAGACTAATGAAGACAGTTAAAAAACGTTTAAACTGAGTTGCTTCTCAAAACCCCAAATAAGAGTTTAGTGTACCTATATGTCTGCGAATATTGATTTAAAACTATAATGTTCATTTTTCTCTTGCTTTGATGTTGATCCCTCTTTAAAATCAAATCCTTATCCTAAACCAACCTTTGTAGACTATTTAGTTCACCAGAGAAAGACTGACATTAAATAAAGTTCATAGCTGCTTATAAGCATACATTAAAAATAAGAAAAAGTTCAAGCTCCAGCAAATGTTTAGAAATTTCCACAATAAAGTACTTGCATCATTTTCTTCATCAATACTAACAATCTCTTTTAAAACTACCATTGAGATATTTCAACTCGAATTTTAAAAACCATCATATATTTATACCTAGTGAGGAAAAATGTCATTCTTAGTACATATTCATACACCAAACATTCAACACAAATAATCAAGATAAATGAGCTATCCGCAAAACGAACAAGTCATATTTTCCACTTTTGAACTTATATTTTCTTCTTGAAACCTTATAATGGCTCAGCATGGTATGAAAGTTGTCAGCTGAAGTGGGTCCAAATGATTCCAAGTGTATGTGTATGTGCGTGTGTGTGTAAATATTTTACCATTGCACTTGATTGTGGGCTCCCTGGATGTTTGCTTTACTATCATGTTGCTTCTGATCAAATTAAACAAGAATGATTATTGCATTCAAATATAGTTTATAAACTTCTTTGATGCCAAATATTTTGCTATTCTGATACTAAAATGAATTAGCAGGAATTAAATTGCTAATATGCATTAAAATATCCTTTACTATGGGTAGAATAAAAAAATACATTTTAAACAAAAGGAAATATTATTGTTATGACACATAGTGTTATGGAGAATTTTTTGACTTCAAGAAATAAAAATAGTATTTTATATTTACAGAACTATTTTATATGCATATTGTATCTAACCCCTAATTGCTACAAAGAAAAAAAACTGTGCAACAGAGAACATAATTTCAGCCTATTTTCTTATATACGCTAGCAGTTAAGTGAGGAAATGCAATAAAACGCAGAGATAAGATGCTGAAAGAACTTATGGTGCCAAATAATGTAATCTCTATTCAAAAAGTTTTTTAAGGCAACACTATCACAAACAAACTTTAACAACCATGGCATTCCACCAAGATACGAGATTGCAGATGACCTTATCAATTTGTACAACTGATTACAATGATCTGATATATGTACAATGTGCAGTAGAATACAGGTAGTAAGTGATTGCTATATAACATAAATAGCCTCCAAAAAGTTACTTTTTGAGTTAAAAAAGAAGAGTTGAAATATTGAAGTGAATACATTTTGTCATGTTAAATAGGAGAAAGAGTAGAATGTACCTTAGCGCCTGAAATTTTAATACTGCTCTTTAGCCATTTGCAACCCTAAAGTGCTTTCTAGAGATCCTACACATCCCCGAAGTAGTCACACCCCAGTGATTAATAAACAGGCAGATAATTTACTAATCTATTCCTGAGGCTTTGCCTAAAAAATTGGCATTGCCATCTTCAACATCTTTCTTTTGGAACCATGGTTTTGAATTTGTTCCTTGTTGATAAGCATCCAGAAAATGACAGATTCCAGGAATTTCACTGGGAAAGTTTGGTGGCAGTTCCTCTCTTGATCGAGGAGTAAACACAAAACCAGGACAGTCTTTCAGTAATCTGAAACGATTAAAATAAAAGTATTAAAATTTAATACAGACATAAATTTTTGTCCACTCAAGAAAAGAGGACAATATAACTGAATGAATGTTACTGAGAATATTGATAAACCAGCCATTACAGGTGTGATTGCAGAAAAAGTATAATGACATTAATAGACATCTTCACAGAAGTACAAAGAATAATTAATTCACAATTACAAAAATTTCTGTCAACTAGTGTATTTTACTCACATTGAAAAAAACTAAATAGTTATAAAATATTTTTGCAAAGATATCTGTATAACAGTACCATTCACAATAGTGAAAAAATTCAAAATCTAGTAATAGCACAAACTCCATACATAATCATAATGGTATTGAATAAGGTTTCCTAAGTTGAGAGAAGTAAGGTATTATACATTTATCAATTCACTACCCACCCCACAATGAGCAGCCTCCATATATACTCTCCCATCTGCAATTTTTATTTTTAACAATCCCTGGATCACTACATTAACATCTATCATTAAACCACTCACCTGAAACTTTAATATCTAACATAGTCTGTATTAGTTATTAGCAAACAATAACACCGTGTATTATCCCCTAAAAAAAAAACTTATGACCTTTTTAAAAAAAAGAATCACTTTTTGAATGGTATATTTTCTGTGTCCTAAATTTACATGTATTTCATGAATACTCAAGAAAATCACATACAATACTAAACAGATTATTTTATTATTAGAGAAATGTCATTCCAGAATTCAATGTATTATCAATAAAGCTCCCCCCAAAATGATTATCTTTTATATTTGTGTCTTCTACCGCTTGTCCTGAACTTTAAGTAAAACTAAAATATGTCCTTATTAATTAAATTGCACAAAGCATGATATTTGATTGAAATTATCTGTATACTTTTGAGTCCTTTTACCATATGCAAAAAAGGAAGTACCTCTACACAAAAGAATTTTAAAATGTTATTAAAGGTATTTCACACAGACATTTCTTGCCTAAATAATACATATTAACCATTGCTTGCCCTTCACAAATTTATATGATATAAATAGCTCATATACGAGACTAAAAGAAAAATAAATTATTATTCAAATCAATAAAAATCTATATAATTGTTTATAAAACATAAAGATGGCAATACAAATTAAACTTTCAATATCATTCATATGTGTACATAGAAACATAACTAAGAAAAAATTAAAAACAAAACATATACAAAATACTAATACTAGTTACTATCACTGGACAGTGAGATTATGAGTTATTTTTGTTACTTTATAACTCACTTCATAACATATTCATTTTAAAGATGAATATGAGTTACTATTCAAATAAAAATAATTTATTAAAAAAACACTATGGTATAAAAGTCTGTATGCACATTTCTAGTCACATTGCCAATATTGTGAATCTAAGATTTAAGTTGTGAGCCTAGATTGTTGCCAGAAACGTGTATTAGCATATCATACCGGTCTGTTGAAATACCTGTGAAGTCTCAGGTATTTGGGAGTAAAATGAGTAGTTTATATCAATGACTTCTAACATGACTCCAGACCTTCAGTCTTCGAGATATCAAACAAAAGGTTTTTGAAAGAGTTTAGTGTTATACTGCTTAAAAACAATTAATAGAGAAAAATATAAAAGTGTCTTTTTCATATGTAGAGGTTTTGCAGATATACACACCAGGGCACCGCAGTAGACGCATGCACACATAAACATCCCTGAACATTGAAAGAGCAGCACAGGTATCAGTGAACAGACTGGCAAAATGGACTCATGTCAAGGTAGGATGATTCCTCTTAATGCCTACAATATCCTCTTAGGAAATGGATTCTTATCCCTGCTGATTAAATCTGGTTGGACCTTAGGTCAATTACTATTGCAGTGAACCCCAGGGATTTTTTCCAATCCTCTAGTTAGTATACTGAGTTATTTTTATATTAAAAAGTTATCATCCAACCAGCAAATACTTGTTGCTTTTCCTCTGCATTCTAGGCACTGACATAGGAGCTGGCGATACAGAATGTATACCACGGGAGATGAACATTTTGCAAAGGGAGGTAGGCAATGAGCTTGTAAATAAGTACTACATATGATGATTTCAGACACAGCTGTGAACTGAGATGATAAATAAGATAGTGTGAGGGTGTATGAAGGAAATGTTGCTCTAGCTATGGTAGTTGAAGAGTGTTTCTTTGAAAAGAAGAGATGAAATGATCACCGTAAGATCGATGGTCTGAGATGGTAGTACCATTTTTAGGTGATTAGTAAAGAATGATTGGGTGGGAAGTGGATTTCCTCAGTCTTTGTGGAAAATTACTCATTTTAATTTAGTAAAGTTAAGCTCAGTATGTCAATTAGTCATACAAGTGGAAATATGGAGTAGGATATATGGGTCTGTTGCTCTGTGGAGTATTATAAAATGGGCTAGAGATTTTTTTTTTCTTAAGATGAGAGTCATGAAAGCTCAGATCCTGAAGAGAATAGGACAGAGTTCTAGGTACCGCAACATTCAAAAGTTAGGTAGGAAAGAAGTATCAACGAAAGACACTGAGAAGGGGTAAACATGAAGTAATGAGAAAACCTGCTGAGTGTGGTGTCAAAAAACCTAAAAAAGGAAATGTTTAAAGGGGGAAATGGTCAGTCTATTCAATTGCTACTGAGACACTGAGAAAGATATGAAAGAATTGACAATGATTTCAACAAGGTACACTGATGACTCTGATAAGAACAATTTCAGTGAAATGGAAAGGACAAACACTGATTAGAGTGAGGTGAAAAAGTAAGAGGTAGAAAAAATACAAATAGTGAGGATAAACCATTCCTTAAGATGGACCCCGGAGAAAGAAAGTTTTCACTTTTTCAAGAGCTTTAATAGTTAGATTTGCTTGTATTCTGTTGGGAATAATCATTGCATCAGATATAAATTGATCATAGAGAGAAAGCAGTTATTTTCAGTAGATAAGTTCTTAAGAAGGTAAGAGGAAATGACAATATTCATCCAGGGGCAGGATAGCTGGCACAATGGAATAGGTACAAAAGCAGAAGACACTGGTACTGGGGTAGCTGTGTTGATGGACTTTACAGCATGGAGATGTCATAGTTCTTATCTGACTGCTCTGTTCTGTGAAATATGAGGCAAGGTTATCAACTGGGGTCTGGGAAGAAAATGAAAGGTTTTTCGAGCTTTAAGGTTTTTCGAGCTTTAAGGAGAAAGATATTAAAGAGAATTGTTTCTGAAATGAGAAAAGTTAATTTTCTTGATGTAATTTACCTGCCATATAGATCTGGAAAACTTTTTTGTTATTTAATTGGGTTTTTAAAAATAAGAAAACATTTGTGCAACAGATATATTTTGACCTATGATGGACTGGTTTATTTTCTGTTGTAGGTGGGTAGGTAATACCCAAATGACAGATTTTACTGACTCAGATTGTCCATCTTATGTTGTAAGGAGACAGTTAAAACAGAGGTGCCCTTGATGCTAGATGACACGTGGCTCCTCTTAGTATGTGTTAACACTTGCTTCCAGTCCCTAAAACTTGGCAAATATTGAAAAATGTTTAATGATCAGCTAGTTTTCCTCAGGTAAATTTTTTCTTGTTATATAAAGGGAATTTGACTGGCCTTTGTTCCTGGTTGCAGGGAGTGAGCATCTAAAACTCTTGGAAGTTTTTGAGTTATAGGAGTTATCTTTGTTTTTCAGGAGCCCCTTGGGTCACATCTGAGATTATGCTAATGAGATTATTCAGAACAGGAGTGGATACTAGAAAAATCAACCATGAACTTAGAAAGTTGAGCTAACCTAACCTCTGGGAAGGAAAGCGGGGCTAGAAATTGTTCAATCCCATGGCTGCTGACTCAATCAATTATGCCTACATAATGAAAACAGTAAAACTCTGCACACTAGAGCTCAAAGCTCAGTGCCATGGAACTTCCTGGTTTGTGAACCCATTGATGTGGTGGGAGGAAGATATGTCCTGATTCTATGGGGAGTAGACATGGAAGCTCTGCATTCAGGACACTCTCACACCTCACCCCGTTTGTCTCTTTATTTGGTTGGTCTTAATTTGTATTTTTTATAATGCAATTGTAATAATAAGTGTAGTACCTTTCTGAATACTATGAGTCATTTTGTCCAATTTTCTAACTTGAGGGGATCAAAATTGCTGATGGCATAAGGACTTCTGAAGTGTGGTTGACTTCAGAATTAAAGTCAGTCTTGCTGTGTATGTATCCTATAACTTGCAGTAATGACTGTGCTCACTCTGTGTGATTAGTGCCAGAATTGTTCTGGAGTATACTAGCTGATATCAGCAAACCTATCTACATACTGAGAACATGTCAACTTTTTTAAAAGAATAATGATGGAGGAATATGTGTCTGTAAAGAATTACGGCCGGACTACGAATATTTCAGGAGAGTCATTCTCACGAAGCTAACAAGTAGTTTTATATATATATTAAAAAAAGCTAAAGTGAAGATAATAAAAGAATTTTTTTGTTTTAAGATTATCTAAGCCAGAACAAAATTATGGAGAATGAATCAAATCAGTGGGAAAATGGCAACTGTGTATAAGTAAAAATAGATTTCAGGTGCTTCATGCAATTAGTACCTGTAAGTTGTTGGGCTGACGTTGATTTTTCGTGGTATACTGCAGGACTCAAATTTGTTAGCCAGAGTGACATTGTTTCCAAAAAGACAGTAACGGGGCATTTTAACTCCAACGACTCCAGCAAAAACAGATCCAGAATGCAGTCCAATTCGCATCTGAAATTAAAAAAAAAAAACACAATGTTCTAGTCACTGGTAAAACACTTCTCACTTATGGTGTTTTTTTATGCTCTGACTAAATTGTTTTTCCATTTACCCTCACTACACCATCCCCTTTCAAGAAACTTCCAGCCAACTTCCCTCTGCTTCTTACATGTGATTAAAAATTACTAGTGCAGAATCAGTAGTCACACCTCGTCACTCTCCTCCATTGGTACATGTCGATTTATTACACAAACCATCTTTACTTTGTCTCCAATGTCTGAAAACAATTTCCACTTGCATCTGTTGTAGTCATTATGGCAGCATAACAAAAAAGAGTCTATGGGCTATTTATGTAAACCTGGTCTGTCCATCAAGTGAGAGAGACACAAATTCTGAACTCCAGGAGTTCTTTCCCACAACACTAACAGAGACGGGCAAGTGAAGCTAGCTACATGGATTTAAAAAGTGTGTGTATTTTTTAAATTTTGCCAGAAAATAACTTTTGCCAAATACTATTTCACTGTTAAAGTAACTAACAACTGGGGGAAGGAAACCATAATATTTAAGCAGAAAATGACAGAGGATGCAAAAAGTGGGAATGACTTAGATCCAGATTACAAAGACTATATACACTAAGATAAACATCCAGACCAGTGAAAAATCAAGGTTGTGCCATGCCTGGAAAAAGAGGCAGTCTGCGATGTGTTGGGGCACAAGTTTAGGAATTTTGAAAGTTATCAATGTGACAGAATATTTTAAAATGTAATCTTCCAGAAGATCTGATTATTTGCTGATCTTAAAGGATGTACAAATTCCTAAATTACCTCTACCAAAAAACAAGTTAAAGAGAGGATATTCTAAATGACAAATAGACATTATGTTCATTATTTTCAAGTCATATGTTTAGCTGACCGCTTAAAAAGTTGTATTAGATATATGCATTTTGAACAAAGGGCAAGTATTCAACAAATTAGATACACTTTCGAAATCAGAAAACTCCAATTCTGTCTAGTTTTAATAGCTATTTTTATCTGTCTTCGAGACACTTTCCAGAATCACTTTCTTTTCAGAGGACTACAAAATTTATAATTGTACAAAATTTACAACAAAAGCAATAGATTATGAATCAGGAACTTTGCATTCTAAACCCACCTGTGCTAGTAATTGGTAATCTGCCCTTCCATAAATCTCTTTATTTCCTTCTGATTATTTCTTCATCTGTAAAATACAGGTTTGGGCTATTTTGAAAGTCCTGTCTTCATCAGCATTTTACTTTAAAACACAAATCTCAGATGTCTGTTATATCTGGCTTTTTATTCTTAAGAATAATATGATTTTACATATGTAACAATTCATTATATATATAAAATTCTGACTCCCAGTAAAAGTTTGAATGGGAATCTGCGGGAACATCTTATATTTAGGAACCACTTTGGGTATGGTGCATTTCATATCATAGGCTTCTAGGAAAAGAAAAGAAGGTGACAGAGACTAGAAGTGTGTTTCCATGTTCACTTACTACCTACTAACTTTCACTGGTACATCAGCCCTCTGGTCTCTATCACCAACCCATATATATGATTTTCTAAGCCCAAAAGGATTAATAACAGTGAGGAAATTAACAGGAATAAATGAGTAGAGGAATGATTTGCATATGTGACATATGTGAGGAAAGCAGAGTCTGAAAAGAAAAAAAGTATATATTTCCTATTCTTTCACTTTTATTCTGTCCTATGAGGTAGCAGAACAAGAAGTAGTAGCAAAAGCCTGGGTTTTGAAGCCAAATGGATGTGACTCCACATTCTGACACACAAGAAACTTGACTCTCTTATACATCAATAAGTTGTGGATTCTTCTTCATGATGTTGTTATAAGGATTAGATGATAACTCACAATACACTCCCTTTTGATAAACATTCATGTTTAACTTTCTACCAAAAATACTCTCCACTCTGCCTCTGTGATATTTCACAGGTAGCTCTTAAGGCTATCAGATATTTCCTAGCACTACAGGTTAGTACACATAAAAAGGTATTATTAATGTTTCACTTTACAGTCATTAAAGCTAATCTATTATTACCCAGATAACTATTTTCAAATCAGCTATAATTCTTCTAATTGCAAAAATCTAAAAATATATTTCTACAAATCACAAAAGTCATTCCATAAATTCTCCCACCTCAAACATGCACATCTTAATTACAAAATCCACTTATGTGGAAATCACTAATCCTATTGCTAATAGTCTGAATATTTTAAATATTTACTTTGAAGTTATGAATTCTCTCACAAAAAATTAGAGAAAGAAATACATAATCTTTCTCTTAAAAGACTTCAATTATAGAAACTAAGTCTGAAAAGGTCAGATAATGCTTTTAAGCAGAATTGCAAATAGTTTTACACTCCCCTTATTGAGACTTGGTGTCTAAACCCCCTCTCCTCTGGACAGACTTATGATTGCTCTGACCAATAGAATATAATGGAAGTATCACTATGTGTCTTCCAAGGCTAGGTCATAAGAGGCCACGCAGCTTCTACCAGTCTTGTTCAGTGGGATATGAACTACTTGGTAAGAAATGTGACTACATGGACTGCAATATTGGAGCACTACATGTAACACTTCGGCTGACAATCCCAGCTGAATCCAACCTTTCTTTTTTTTTCAATTGTTATTTTTATTTATTTATTTTAAAGATGTAGGGTACAATTCGGGATTAGATATACAAGTGGTCATCATACAGGTAAATTTTGGGTCTCTTTTGGGTTTCCACTTTGCCCAGTTTGAGATCAGGTACCTTTATTGTGTCCCTCCTCCTGTATCCCACTACTGCCAATCCCTTTCTTATAGTATTATGGTAAATGTTCAGGGTCCGCTTATGAGTGAGAACATGTGGTACTCTGTTCTTTGTTTCTGTGATGGATCACTGAGTATGATAGACTCTAAATTCACCCAAGTTCCTGTGAAGTCCATATGTTTGTCCTTTATGGCTGTGTAATATTCCATTGTGTATATGTACCATATATATTTTTTTATTCAGTCTAGTTTCGATGGGCAGCATGGTTGATTCCATGTTTTTGCTATTGTGAACAGTGCTGCAATAAACATGTGTGTGCAGGTATCTTTTTTTGTAAAGTGATTTGATTCCTCCAGATATATTCCCAGTAGGGGGATTGCTGGATCATATGGAAGACCAATGTCTAGTTCTTTTGTAAATTGTCACACTGTCTTCCAAAGAAGTTGCACTAGTTTGCATTCCCACCAGCAGTGTAAAAGCACTCCTTTTCTCCACCTCCTTGCCAGCATCTGTTGTTTTTTGTTTTATTAATGATGGCCATTCTTACTGGAGTTAGGTGATATCTCAATGTGGTTTTGATTTGCATTTTTCTGATGATTAGTGAGACTGAGCACTTTTCCATGTTTGTTGACTGACCGTATATCTTCTTTTGAGAAATATCTATTCATGTCTTTTTCCCACTTTTTAATGAGGCTGTTTGTTTTTTACCTATTGGCATGTTTGAGTTCCTTGTAGATCCTGGAAGTTAGGCCTCTGTCAGATATACAGCAAATATTTTTTCCCATTCTGTGAGCTGTCTCCCCACTCTCTTGATGGTTTTCTTTTTTCTTTCTTTCTTTCTTTTTTTTTTTTGCAGAAGCTTTTCAGTTTGATGAGGTTCCACTTATCTATCTTATCTCTTATAGCATGGGCACTTGGGATTTTGATCAGGAATTGGTTGCCCATTCCAATTTCCATAAGGCTGTCTCCTGCATTTTCTAAAGTTCTTATAGTTTGAGGGTTTTTTTGGTTTGTTTTTTTGTTTGTTTGTTTGTTTGTTTGTTTGTTTTTTGAGTTGGTGTCTCACTCTGTCACGCAGACTGGAGTGCAGTGGCCACTCCTGGCCACCGCAGCCTCAACCTGCTGGACTCCGGCGATCCTTCCGCCTCAGCCTTCCAAGTAGCTGGAACTACAGGTGTGCGCTACCAAGTCGGGCTAATTTTTTGATTTATTGTAGAGATGAAGTCTCGTCAAGTTGCCCAGGCAGGTCTTGAACCTGCGGGCTCAGGCAATTCACTCACCTCGGTCTCCCAAAGTGCTGGGATTACAGGCTGAGCCACCGAGCCCGGCCGAGGTTTTACGTTTAGGTCTTTGATCCATTTGGAGTTGATTTTTGTGTCTAGTGATAGGTAGGGGTCCTGCTTCAATTTTCTGCATGTGATTAGCCAGTTTCCCAGCACCATTTACTGAATAGGTTCTTCTCTCCCAGTGGTTGCTGATGGAGGCTTTGTCAATGATGAATTGGTTGAGAAATTGAGGCTTTGCTTCCAGAATCTCTATCCTGATCCATTGGTTCATATACCTATTCTTGTACCAATACGAGGCTGTTTTGATTATTGCAGCCTTACAGCCTAAAGTCTGGAAGTGTGATACCACTGTTTTGTTTCTTTTGCTAAGGATTGTTTTGGCTATTCGTGGTCATCTATGTTTCCGTATGAATTTCTGTATTATCATTTCCAGATCTGAGAAGAATGATGTTGGTAATTCAATGGATAGTGCATTGAATCAGTAGATTGCCTTTGATAGGACAGACATCTTAACAATGTTGATTCTTCTTATCCCTGAGAATGGAATATTTTTCCATTTGTATCTTCTTGGTTTTCTTTGAGCAGTGCTCTGCAATTTTCATTGTAAAGGTCTTTCATGTCTTTGGTCAGAAAGATCCTAAGGTATTTCATTTTCTTTGAGGCCATTGTGAATAGGATTGTACTTTTTTATTTGGTTCTCTGCCTGCTTTTTGTTGGTGTATAAGAATGCAACTCTCTTTTGCACATTTATTTTGTACCCCGAGACTTTGCTGAAGTACTTTATCAGTGAAAGTAGGTTTTTGACAGATACTTTTGGGTTTTTTCAAGGTATAGGATCATATCATCAGCAAAGAGGGATAACTTAACTTCCTCTTTTCTTATTTGAATACCCCTGATTTCTTTATCTTATCTAATTGCTCTAGCTAGGACATTCGACACATGTTGAACAAAAGGGGTGAGCAGCCTTGTCTTGTTTCAGTTTTCAGAAGTGATGTTTCTAGTTTCTGACAATTTAGAATATGCTGGCTATGGGTTTATCATAGATGGTGCTTACTATTTTGAGTTATTGAACCCAACCTTTCAACCATCCCCACCTAGAAACCAGGCAGCCATCTTGGATTGGATTCTTCAGCTCCAAGTATTGCAATCCCAGCTATTCCAGGCATCTCCTACCATTTGAGTACTCCTAGATGAGGTCCCAGATATTGTGGAGCAAAGACATGGTACATGCTAATCTATGCATAATAAATGTTTATGATTTTACTACTAAATTTAGATATGTTACACAACAACACATAAATGGAATGGCAATAGACTTAGAAAATAGTTGTGAAGGCTTAGATGTATGGATTCTATTTAAGGTGAAAGAGATCAGGGTATACCTTTGAATATTACAGTTTTGTTCTTACATTTTTTCTTTCTTCTCTCTATATTTTATAGTATACAACAAGATTCTATATTACTCAAAGCATTTCTGAAGGTCACCAATTGAGGATTGTTCCGATAAAAATTAAGTGGCAGATTTACTACAAGTGAGACAAATAAAGGTAATTCGCTCACATTCTATCTATTAAACAAATGCCTAGCATATTAACTTTATCTTCTCAGCTGTAGGAGTTGGAAAACTAAAAAGTACATTTTCCAAACTGTCTTGAAGGTTCCAAATGCATTCAGGTTTGGTGAATCAAATGTATTTGCATGAGCTTGGAAGGCCTGATTTCTGCTGTGACTGCACTTATCTTGCTTCTGAGTGCAAGCACAATTGTGGAAAACTTTGTGTTGTCTGTGGCATGCTAGCAGACTCTCCGTTTCCCAGTCACTCATCTTGTGATGGTCATGAGGCAGGATTGCCATATTGCTGATTCAAATTATAGTAGTGCAGTTTTGTTCTGTAGTCAGCAGTAGCAGTAACAGCTTTCTGAATGCAATCGTTTCCTGACTGTGATTGTGGTGGGATAATTCTGGAATTAGCTTCCAGATTGTGGAAAATGCTGTAACTCTGAGGCAAAGTCATTTTTTTTGAAAGCTCAACTTGTAGATGGCTTCTCCTGTCCTCTCAATGATTCTGTAGGCCATTTAATACTTGATAGTATATTTCTTCTTGCTTAAACAGGTTAGAGAAGCTTGTGCTTCTACAACTAAACCCAATTGATACACCAATCTTTTGATAGTCAACTAATATGCATTTGTTCTTGTTCTTGTGACATCTCCTAGACATTACAGAATTTGCCTTACCTTGATAGCTTCTCCATGGGGAGACATGACTTCATTAGAGAGCTCCATCATCTTCAGGGCCATCAGTGCTATCTGAACAGCATGGGTATCACTCTCTTTGTGTAATCCACCAGCTACACAATATGCATCACCAATAGTCTCCACCTAGACATAATATATTTTCCATATTATAAAGAAAAGCTCAGGAAATATCACAGCTTGTGTCCTGCAGTAGAAATTAAGAACAATACAGCAAAAATCTCAGTGCTCAGGCCCTATGAAGAATCAGGGTAAATCAGACACTCTCAGCAATGGCTTTCTCTTTCAGGAAATTCATAAGATTTGGACCCTTTGCATCAGGGCACTGATATGCAGGGAGAGGCAGCACAGTCCTGTAAACACAATACTAGGTAGAGTCTACTCCCAGACTTTTCACTGACTCATCACATCATTTAATCTCTTTCATTTTTCACTATGTAAAATGGTGGGTTTTTTTGTAGAAACAAATGATATATTTTGGAATTATAATAAATTTCTTAAAGATAGTTTGCTCATTTTATATCCTCCTCATCCTAAAATAGCATTTTGCATGAAATCACTACTCAATAAATCTTATAAGAATGTAGTAAAAATATGCAGTGTAAAACCAAGATATTAATAGTCATAAGAGTAAAAGGTTGCCGGGCTCGGTGGCTCAGCCTGTAATCCCACGCTTTGGGAGGTCGAGGTGAGTGGATTGCCTGATCCCGCGGGCTCGAGACCTGTCTGGACAACTTGGCGAGACTTCATCTCTACAATAAACCAAAAACTAGCCGGGCATGGTAGCGCACGCCTGTAGCTCCAGTTACTTGAAAGGCTGAGGCGGAAGGATCGCTGAAGCCCAGCAGGTCGAGGCTGCGGTGGCCAGGAGCGGCCACTGCACTCCAGTCTTGGTGACAGAGTGAGACTCCAACTCAAAAAAAAAAAAAAGAGTAAAAGGTTATGGGTTTTCTAAAGGACTCTTGGGGTTCTCATAGCAATTAAGTGTCTACATGGATTTTAATGACAAAGTACAGAAACCAAGATATCCAACCAGGGAAAAAATGGTGCTTGAAAGGCTATTAGAAACCAAGCTATTGTCGATATTCCAAGTTTAATATTATTGTTATCTTCATCATTATTGTTGTTTAACCTGTCTGTTATACTGGCTACAGAAAGCAAATATTTAATTTAAATCCACAAATAATCCTCCTAATTCTAATAACTACATCTTTCTTCTCTTCCAAATATTTATTGTAACTATAAGGTGCTATTATTATTCTTATCCACAGTCTCCATTGTGAAAGGAAGAGAATGAGAAAGAATAATTTTTCAGAAATTCCCTATTTCACTCAAGAGTAAATGCTGGAGTCCTTAAATGGCTCCAAATTTCTTAGCCTGTCTGTCTGTTCAACTCTGACTTTATTCTCTCATTCTCTTTTTCACTTGGTTCTAATGTCACTGGCCTCCTATTATTCCTCAAACATACCAAACATGCTCCCACTTGCCATTCCTTTGCCAGGAGCAGCCTCTCTACAGATGATAACCATTTGACTTGTTCCTCCTTCCTTCAATCTCTGCTAAAACCTCATCTTACTAGAAAAGCCTATCCCAAACACCCTCTAAAGAAAGAGCAATCAGTGCTTACCATTTGCTCTTCTTGTTCCCTTTAACCTACTTTATTTGTCCTCCAGACTACTGGAATACTTTATTTTTACTCATTTGTTTATTGTTTCTTTCCCCCCAGTAGGATGTAAACTCTCTGTATTTGTCTATTTGCTTAACTCCTATATAACCAGTGCCCAGGAATGAATGAAACCAGATGGCAGTGTGTCCAGTAAGCTTTACCTCTGCAGTAAGTATCTAAGATGTGCTCATCATGATGGCTTGTGTGTGTGTGTGTGTGTGTGTGTGTGTGTGTTGGACTCTCACTCTGTCACCCAGGTTGGAGTACAGGGGCACGCTCATGGCCACCACAGCCTCAACCTGCTGGGCTCAGGCGATCCTTCCGCCTCAGCCTTCCAAGTAGCTAGAACTACAGACATGCGCCACCACGCCCAGCTACATTTTTTGATTTATTGTAGAGATTAGTTCTTGCCAATTTGCCCAGGTTTGCGCCCCTTGCCCCAGGCAATCCTCTCGCCTTGGCTTCCCAAAGTGCTGGAATTAAAGGCTTGAGCCACTGTGCCTGGCCCATGATGGCTATTACAGGTGCTCAATAAATACACTAAGCAGAAGTCCTACCACAACTCCTACTTGGTGTTAGGGGCCTATTCTCTGCTCTTGTAGGATCTTGCACATACTTGGGTAAAAGCAGGCATCCATCCATGAAGTCATATGGAAATCTGGCATTTGTCCATTCTGCCCTCTTCTGCCTCCTGCTCTTCCCCACGTGTGACCTGTTCTTACAGAAACTGTGCCCTCTATCTCTGTGTCCATTGCCCACTCATGCTGACAAATGCTGGATAACCAGTAAATCTTTGCTAAAACAGTTGGTAAGTAAACACAGAAATTAATAGGAAAATGGTCAAAAGATTGAAAGAAAGTAAAATCAGTCACATCATGAAATAAATAAGGTTGAGTATTTTTTAGAAACCATCACACTCATAGGTCAGCCTATGATTATATGTTTTGTATATCTGACATTAATTCCACGGTTAAGACCCTTCCTTGTTTATTTTCAGCTACTCCAAGTATTTTCAAGCAAAATCAGAAGTGAAGAGAAAGCAGAAGTGAAGACTGGCAGAGAAGATGCTTTTTACTATCTAGCTACAGCTGTAGTTAGATTAATCAGAAAACTCTGTGGCTGCTGCCCTTGTAGTGAGGAGCAGAGTTTCAAATTACTTGATAGAGTATTTGGAAACTATACCCCAAAGTCTATAGCCTTGATAGAAATAACCAAAAGTAGAAGAGGCCTACTTTTTCTATTAGCAGTCACGCAGCTTGCAAAGGAGAAAAAGACTTCCTCTCCACAATTCTAAGAGAGGAGACATTCTCAAGATAGAAAATGTCTACAAATAAATACAGTCAATTCCACAAGAGGTCGTCAAACTTAACCTAACTCTAGCCAATTATTTTATCTGTAATTATACATAGATCTCTTTTTTTCCCCGAGAGAATCATAGCTGCGTTTGGAATTTCCTGTTAGAAATTTCAAAAATTAAGGTTTGACTTCTAGCATCTAGAACAAAACAAGGCAAGGGCTTATGTGTTCCCATAAATACTGTTTGTTTCCTCTTCAATCATTTATTTCATGTTTGGTGAAGCTCTGGAATGTCAGATTGTTAATGTGGCAGATTAAGGAGGTGATTGAAGCCAGACAAATGAAAAGCATACTTTGTTCTTAGTACCAATATCTAAAATGAGGCAAAATATTGTATATCAGTTAAAAAAAATTTTAATTCTAAAAAATCAGGAGAATAGGAAGTCTCTTCATTAGTTGTCTTACTAACAATAATTGCATAATTAAAAAATGACTTATTAGCCATCAGGAACAGTCACTGCTGTATCCCCAGTGGCAATAATGATACCTAGGTACTCAATCTATTCTAGTTATACGATGAATAGTATATATTATCTATTATAATCTTTATAACAATCCTATTCATGAAGTGTATTGGACATAATGCATGTTATTCATGCATATATATTCTCTGAGTGGATATTATATTCTTTGTTTTAGAAAGAATGAGAAAGGTTATTTCACATGCTCATATTACAAAGTAAGGCAGAGAACAAGATTTGAAGACAGTTCTCACTTATTCAAATGTCTCTGCCCTTGGCCAAATAGCAAAAATGCCTTAAGTAGGTGATTTTGATTTTCATTAACTGGCCATGAAAAGTATCATGTTAAGTCTATATTGAATAAATCTATTTAAAGGCAAATTTTATAATCCCCATGTATCTTTACTTTTAAAGATACAAAGGATAAAGTGTCCCTTGTAAACTACATCTTGAGTTATCTCATGCTTAATAATTCAACTCAATCTCCAGAGTGAATGCAGGTCCATTGACGGTTAAACTCCCTCTCTTCGCAGATCCTACACCCATCTTCCATTCTGCCTATCCTCCCTCCATCCTGTGCTTATACTTCGAGAATAAAATGTGGCAGTCCTTTCCTATAGCAACAATCCGTTTCTAAGTAGGTTCTGAGCTATTTCTGACTAAAGAACACCCCCATAATTAAAAAACAACGCCTGCTTCCAAGATGTGACTTGCATGACCCTGCAGAGAAGGCCTCTCTTTCCACTATAATTCAGGTCCTAGGTCAGTGCTTTTGCCTCAATGACTTTTGCAGGTGAAACGGCCATTGCCCTGCTTCACCCCTACCTTGTAGACATCCAGTTCTCCACACTGCTGGTCAAAGCGAGTGTAGAGTGCATTAAGCATGGTGATGACCTGTAGCGGCGAGCACTGGGAGCAGATGGCAGTGAACCCAACAATGTCCGAGAAGAGCATAGTGACGTTACTGAACTTCTTGGCTTGCACTACTTGCCCTTGCCACAGCTGCTGTGCCACCTCACTGGGAAATATAGAGCAGAGAAGGTCTACTGTTTTCTTCTTCTCCTCCTCCAAGGCTTGGTGGGCTTGTTCGAGGGTGGCCTTCAGCTTCCCCAGCCTCTTCTTCAGGCCATCTTGAGCTCTGGCTTGTTCCCCTATCAAGACCACATCCCTCAATGCATTGTGAATTGGAATGTCTGAGAGGTAGAGCCCTCGTCCTGTGAAATCTTCTAATCTGTCTACACAGGGTGACCCCAAGAACAAGACTGCACTGGATTCAACAATGTACATCATTTGGCCTTTGAGGTCCATAACCTGTGAAGCAAAGGAGAACCAATCATTGTAGTTTATTCAAGTTTCCAACATCTTTCTGGGACCAAAGGAGAGGAAGTAGATACAGTGGTAATCCATTTGTGTTTAAATTCTATTTTTTTCAACCTGTTGAACAAGAACAATACACTTTCTTATAGTTGCAACTTGCTCAGAGTTCTAAAATGCATGCAGACATTTGAAGAAAATACTGAGGCCTACACAGAAATCATGATTTGCAATGAACAATGCACAAACTTGTTGCTTCAAGGCTTTCTCAGTAGGCAACAGGCTGATGCTCTTGCTACTGTATTATGTTAATATTCTCATTTGATTAATCTGGAATTATATTTTTGTATAATGTGGTACTCATGAAAATATAATCTCCCTACTTCCTCCCTCCCTCCCATTTTCTTTCTCTCTCTCTCTCTTTTATTTCTTTTGTCTTCTCTTGTAGCATACTTCACTTCTTCCCCTCTTCTACCATGAGCTACTTATTCCATCTTACAAGAATGAAACTTAAAAAGACTCCATAAGTAAAAATTTTGTCCTAATACATATATATCACATGTGTGTATTAGGAAATATATATACATATATATATTAGGAAAAAAATATTTTTTACATGTATATATATTTTTTCCTGTCATGAGTAGCTCAGAACTATCTTTTGAAAGTCATTATTTTTCCAGAGACTGCAGCACAAAGTATCTGAGTCTTAAAGGAGACGCTACCTCCCTCTTCCAGCTTTGCCATAAGAACCTAACCACACCTGCCTTCTAAATTCCAAACAAAAGGTGAAACTAGCCAGTTGAAGGGACTGTATCCTGGAGGTCTTGAAAGAGGTGGGGCTTCAAGTGATCATCCTGGACCACAAGAAGATTTACTAGCATGTGTGAATATATATATGTGTGTTCCTTGCAGAAATCCAAATGTCTTTCTTTTTTTTTTTGAGTTGGAGTCTCACTCAGTCGCCCAGACTGGAGTGCAGTGGCCGCTTCTGGCCACCGCAGCCTCGACCTGCTGGGCTCCGGCGATCCTTCTGCCTCAGCCTTCCGAATAGCCGGAATTACAGGCATGTGCTACCACGCCCGGCTGATTTTTTATCTATTGTAGAGATGAGGTCTCACTGCCCAGGCGGGTCTCGAACCCGCGGGCTCAGGCAATCCACTCACCTCAGCCTCCCAAAGGCGTGGGATTACAGGCTGAGCCACCGAGCCCGGCTTCAAATGTCTTTCAATAAGGAACTGGTTAGAGTAAAACCACACAATGGAATACCACTAGACCTTTGAAAAAATTAAACAGAACTATATTTAATGACATGGAAAGATGCCCAAAATACATTGTTTAGTGATAAAAGAAGTTATAAAATAATACTTTTTTAAGAAAAATGTATATAACTTTTTAAAAATTTTGCTGCAGTGAATATTTAGTATTACTCATTTTTAAGCATTCAGATATATTATTCTTATAATAGAAAAACCATAATACAGTGGTTTTCATTTGGAGGAACAAATAGTGCTTCTACTGGGGCTACACCTGTCTCAAACTTCTCTCTTAGCTTTGCTTGTACTATCAGCTATGAGTTAGCAAACTTTCTTTCCTGACATTAAATAATTATCAAAGTTTTCTATCAAGAGATGACAAAATGTCTCCCCCCCACGTTCTGTAACAATTAATCACACAAAGTGTTTATTTTCTCATGTCTATTAAGGATTGATTAAAAGCCCATTTAGTTGCCTCCTATAAGAAACAAGTCATTTTTGTTTATTGTAAAACAATGCCTCTTATTATTCAAAATAAGGCAGCTATTTGATAATAACTGAAAACTTATAGAAACATTTATCTAATTCTATTACAAAATATTCCATAAATATTTCAAAAGGCAAACTGCATTCAATAAAATATTGTGGATAAATCAAGTAAGCAAGCTAATGAATGCAGAAACAATTTTAAGTATCTTCAGGACTTAACATTATTTTAGAAATATGTTAAACATGTTTTATCAAAGCATTTAAAGTGATGCATATATTTGTACCTTTTGGGGTTTAGCTAATATTATGGCTTTCCTTACCCTTGAAGATTTCTTCACAGAGTTGTCCCATCTCCTCACTCGAACAACAAATTGCATGTTCAACATAGTCATAATTCCGCTAAACGTTTGGTTGATTTTTGGAGTCAGAATCTCAAAATATTCTTCAAAATGAGGCTTTCCTTGAAAGTCTCTCCTGTTCATCAGCCTTTTAATGCCATTCCCAAACTGCAGAATCGTCATATCTTTGTCAAACATGAAATGGAATGGAAATGTCTTACAGAAGAGAGATGTGGGGATCACTAGGGAGGACTGGGGTTTGCTGGGGGACAGGCATGGTTTGGTGCTTTTCACGTGAACAGAGTATAGCAAATAGGGCTGATTAACAAACTCACTGCAATCGTTGTGGAAGCAGGGGGGCATTAAGGACACTTCTACTTCAGTTTCATACAGTACATGAGCAGCTGCCTTTATAATGCCAGGGAGAATCAGGGACGTGGTTCTCTTGGGGAAGAAATAGTAAACATTTAGGAAGTCGTGATCCTTATCTAGGCATAGGATGGAGGCGTCCTCAAGCCTGCCCCTCTTTCCTGCTTCCTGGCAATGGCTGCTCTGCTTCAGGAGAGTACTGAAGCTGTTTAAAAAGTCTTTAAGAGTGCCTCCAACCACGCCGAGAATATGCTCATCTTCCTCGTAACAGATTTTAAAAAGCTCTTCACCGAGAGATTCTTTCATGATCTCCATGGGAACTCCTGAAAGCATATAATACATTTTCTGCCATATCAAATATGTCTCTTTGTTAGAGCTATGCTGTAGATACTATTTTCAACACTGGGTTATCTGCTGATTTAGTTCCCTTTATATCTGATAATAACAATTCCAAACAAAATAAAACACCCATATTCAAAGTATCCAATTTTAGCTTCTAAAATTCTAGCAAGTCCGAATAAAAATCCCAAATCAGTTCATTAAAAAAGAATCGCCAATTGAATATAATACACAATTTTTAATCTTCCTTAAATTGATCTATAAAAAACAATTCACTCGGTCACGGTGGGTGGCTCAAGCCTGTAATCCCAGCATTTTGGGAGGCTGAGGCGAGAGGATTGCTTGAGCCCAGGAGCTCAAGACCAGCCTGGGCAACTTGGCGAGACCTTGTCTCTACAATAAAAAATAAAATAAAAATAAAATAAAATAAAATTAGCTGGGCATGGTGACACATGCCTGTGGTTCCAGCTATTTGGAGGGCTGAGGCTGAAGGATCACCTGAGCCCAGCAGGTGGAGGCTGTGGTGGCTGTGAGCGTGCCACTGCATTCCAGTCTGGGCGACAGAGTGAGACTCCAACTCAAAAAAAAAAAAAAATTAAAATTCCAGTATTAAGTCCATTTCAGAAAAAGTCCTGCCATCTTTCTGTTAACAACAAAGCAATCCATCTTCATAAAGGAACCATCCCCTTCAGAGGGCTCCAGCAGTGCTATATCGGTTGCCAGAATTAGCTGTAAATCACTGCTCGTGAAACTCAATCTCATGGGATTATAAAATGTTTGTTTTTTCCTTTTCTGAAAACATCATTCCTGTTGTTTAATGTTACCTGCATGAGTATTCACTTGGAATATATTATTGACTTTTACAGCGTCTCCTTCTATAATCTCCTATATTCATTGTACTCTGTGTACCACATTTTTCTCATCGGTAATGTGGGCAGAAGAGTAGTGCCCTCTTCATAGCACTATTGTGTGTGGGGCTTATGTTTAGAATCGCCCCTGACTTTTCGGATAGGCTCAATATGAGTGAGCCATCATCATTATTAATATAATTCTTAATATACTGTACTTTTATTTATTTATTTATTATTTATTATTTTTATTTTTTTGAGTTGGAGTCTCACTCTGTTGGCCAGACTGGAGTGCAGTGGCCGCTCCCGGCCACCGCAGCCTCAACCCACTGGGCTCCGGCGATCCTTCCGCCTCAGCCTTTCGAGTAACTGGAACTACAGGTGCCCGCTACCACGCCCAGCTAATTTTTGATTTATTGTAGAGATGAGGTTTCGCCAAGTTGCCCAGGCGGGTCTCGAACCCGCGGGCTCAGGCAATCCACTCACCTCAGCCTCCCAAAGGCGCAGGATTACAGGCTGAGCCACCGAGCCCGGTTTATACTGTACTTTTAGAATGATGTAATCTCTCGGCCCATATACTCACACTTTAGAAAAGACAACAAGATAAAAAGTCCCTCATCAATTTCTTACCCCAAACTAAAACTAATCATTAATGTGAGAACACTAGTAACCCTTTTGCCCACGATTGCTTCCAGCCTTTAAAGGCATTCTTTATTATTTCATGCATAAATGAGGAACATTTAGGTTTAAGATCAAAGCCTGTGAATGTGAGTCAGCTTCTTATCCAACCATATCTATTTCTCAGTAAGTAAACATCAAATGAGAAAATGTTTTAGGTCAAGCAAAAATAAACAGTATGAAAAAAAAGCTGCTCTTTACATTAACTATAATACCTTAATACTGGGAGTCACCAACAACAAATATGAATATTTTGGAGAAAAATATTAGTTTATAGATATAGGATATACTTCTTATTTACATATGCTTCAACAATTCTATTACCTGCTGCAATTGCTTGGTCTGCAATTATTTTTTCAAAATCTTCGCTTTCCAAAGATTTCCTGGAAATATTTCAACATCTTAAATTATAAACTGATAAACAAATGCTAAAACTTCATATACAGAAAGAATGACAGAAAATGATTTAAATTACCTTTTCTGTAGAGGCAAATCTTGGCTATCAAGTTTACAGGAAAGGAGCAATGACATGTACAATCAAAAACAATGTTGGAAAACCCCAGAATATACACGACATAGAGGGTTTCATCATTCTTTATGATGCATATTTGTCTTTTAAAGTAACTTTCTGTAGGCTAATACAGATGAACCCAGACATGGGATTTTTTTGACTTTATGATGGTGTGAAAGCTAAAGGCATTCAGTAGAAACCATACTGTGAATTTTGAATTTCTGTCTTCTCTTGTGCTGCTGATCTGCAGTATTGATACTCTTGCTATATGGGGCAGGTCCAGTAAGCCACAGTTCCCAGGCAGCCACACAATCAAGAGGGGAAACAACAACTACTCTACAGGGTACTGTGTTGTCAGGTGATTTTGCACTACTAGGCTAATTTAAGAGGCTGAGCATGCGTAAGGTAAGCTAGGCTAAGATATGATGTTTAGATGGTTAGGTATATTAAATGCATTTTCAGTTTTTGACGTTTCCAAGTTATGATGAGTTTATCCGGCCATAATCCCATTGTAAGTCAAGAAGTATGCGTACTAAAGATCCATACCTACATTGGCTAGCAACCATGAGTGTGAAGTAGCAAGAAGCGCATGGTTATAAGTCAGCCCAGGGGGTTTCTGACAACCAAGAAGAAAAATCTACATACAGATGCATTTTACTTTTAACTAATACTGTGCATTTTTCTTCTAAAGCAAATACATAGAATGTATTGTTTTTGAGCTTAAGGCTATATATATTTAGGTCTCAGGTATTGTTACATTAAGCTTTTTATCCTTGATCTTGTATAAAAATTAGTAATGAAATAAATTTATTCTTTATTCAATTACTGCACTTGTTTTTATAACATTGCAGTTGATAATATAATAGCATACATTTTTATTCATAGAAATTTTCTGTAATATTTGGTGGACAATTTATTGATTCATGTTTATCTAATTTTTTTATGATTTCTGATAGTGGTGAGCAGTTATGACAAAATTTACCAAACAATTAGAGCATATTAAAATACACCCAAGGTTCTCTTTGTGTTTAATATGCCATTAGACAAGCCAAATTTCCAAACAGATACACAACTAAAATTTTAAGCAGATTTCAATACAACCTGGTACTAGTTGAGAAGTTTCAAAAGGAAATATTTTGAGAAGGTAAATTGCCCAGTCCACTACTTTATCACAAAAAAATACACTGCATAAAACTATTTAAAATGATAGATAGAAATATTTTCTTACCTGAGTTGGTTGAGGATCGCTATAGGTCATTATACCCATTTTGGATCTATCTACAGATCATCAAATCCCTTGTTATATATTTCTCTCTATTAATCAATTTTCAGATGTTTTTGTTTTTGTTGTTGTTTTTACTTATTTAAGCAATTTCAATTTTTGGTTTCTAAATATTGAGAGCAAATCTACTCAGAGAATTCATGCTAATGCTGCTATTTCCCAGCTCCCAGCACCCATCACGTGAGATGTGAGCAAAGGTTAGCTGGTACAAATAGCCCATCATGCAATTCAAACTATGCTCCCTACTCTCACCTTCCAAAAATACAAGCAGGCGTAAGCACTGCACATGCACCACCAAGAACACATGCATGCCATGCATGCACATAACACATGCACTTACCAACTATGAGTTCATACACGTGATGATGGGATCTAAAGATCCCAGAAAAAGTTACTAAGAAAGAGCTTTCTGGGCAACCGATAGAGAGAGATATAATGACTGTACTAAAACTCATTCATGTAGAAAGAAGAAGGCAGGGGTGGTTCTCATCCTTCATTCAAGGGTGGTTGATTTTTTGATATATTGGTTTTCTGCTTCTCAAGTCACAGAAGGTAAGAAGCAGCATAAAAAAGGGGTTAAGGTGTGCTTAACAGCTGGCAAACTCAGAGCAATAGAAATGGCAATGACTTGTCAACCAGAAAGTCAAGGAAAAAAGCAGAAACAAGCTGGGCTCGGTGGCTCAGCCTGTAATCCTGCACTTTGGGAGACTGAGGTGAGTGGATTGCCTGAGCCCGTGGGTTCGAGACCCTCCTGGGCAACTTGGCGAGACCTCATCTCTACAATATATCAAAAAATTAGCCGGGCGAGGTAGCACGCGCCTGTAGTTCCCGCTACTTGGAAGCTGAGGCAGAAGGATCACCGGAGCCCAGCAGGTAGAGGCTGCGGTGGCCGGGAGCGGCCACTGCACTCCAGTCTGGACGACGGAGTGAGACTCCAACTCAAAAAAAAAAAAAAAAAAAAAAAAAACCAGAAGCAAGAGGATACCCAAGAACTAAAAAAAGCAAAGCAGAAAGGAGCCTTTTCACATATCAGCAGGCAGTCTTATAAGGAAAAATCTTATTTCAACAACAAAAGAGTTATTATGAGGACAATTTAAAAATACGATCAGCTTTTTTATTCTCTTCAAGCAATCAGAGAATTGGTAAAAGATTTTTTAAAAATTCCCAAATAAAATGACCATTGTTTGTTTACATTTTGAGATTTTTTTAAAAAAAGAGATACACTGCTGGGAACATGTTCTAACTAAATCTCTCCATGAAGCTGTAGGAACATTTCAGAGCACAAGGCCCTGAGAATAGATTTTGAGTAAACTGGCTGCCAAGGACTTCGGCAGACAGACACAGTAGCACCGCGGGAATGACTTGGGCTATCTTATCAGCCTGACTGAGAGTTAAGGTCAGAGGCGTTCTGGAATGCTTTCCATATTACTCACGTAAACAAAGCTTCTGTCAGACACATAGATTCACACTCTCTCCCTCTGGACCCATGACCCCTTCTTGGCTTGATTCTACTGCCTGCAGTCTGGGACCAGTTAGTCAGCAAGGAAAATTAAGCACAGATAATCCACAAGGCAGATTATCCACTCATGAGTAGGAGACAGATGAATAAATTTATAAAATATTCCTGACAATGGTACTGGTTTGCAAAACTTCAATGCTGCAAATTTGAACTCAAGTATTCACTCTATTATTTACAAGTTAAATAATCCTTGAGATTTCAAGAAATAAAAAACAGGGCCTATTAAATTATCTGCCAGCAATAAATGTGCTAATTATGTTTGAAAAATTAACTATACAAGTCAAAGTTTTTAAAATATGTAACTTTATTTAAGCCTCTTCAGAAAACTAAGAAAAATTCAAAGAATATAAGACGTGGTGGCTCACGCCTATAATCCTAGCACTTTGGGAGGCCAGGGCGAGAGGATTGCCTGAGTCCAGGGGTTCAAGACCAGCCTGGGCAACTTGGCGAGACCTCATCTCTACAACAAATCAAAATATTAGCTGGGTCTGGTAGCACATTCCTGTAATTCCAGCTACTTGGAAGTCTGAGGTGGGAGGATCACCTGAGCCCAGCAGGTCGAGGCTGCGGTAGCCAGGAGTGTGCCACTGCCCTCCAGCCTGTGTAACAGAGTGAGACTCCAACTCAGGAAAAAAAAAAAAAGAGTATAAGCAGAACTGATATTCACGAGTGCAACCAAACTGGTTATGAGAATTCTGAAACAATTTTTTAAGGATTAATAAACAGCTGCTGTCCCAAGTCCTCCTCTTCTCACCTGTTTGATCTTTCTACCTCCTGATGCAGAGGGGTGTGTGTGTGTGTGTGTGTGTGTGTGTGTGTGTGTGTGTGTGTGTGTATTGGCATTGGGGTACCCACTGGAACCACCTCAAAACTTTGGCTGTAACCTTCAGTCAAAGAACCTGTTCTAATTGTTTGGGATCCATGCCTTACCTGCTGTAAAGTATTTTAGAAATGACCCCACAGTATGAAAGACTAGCCTTATGGGAGAGTTAAAAGCCGCATGGGAATATTTTTCAAATCCTGGGCTCTGATAACTCTTGCTTGATCCCTAGCTCTTTTTCCCAAACAGCTATAAAATCCTAAACATTTCATATATACTTGAGTTTAGTCATCTGTAAAATGTGAAAAATAAATGCACTTATTTTTCAAACCAGTGGCAGCTAAAACACGTACTCAATTTCTGGCATACATAATGATTCAATAAAAGTTGACACAGTCTTTATGTGCTGGCTATAAGAAGTATTACCTGTTATTGTAATAGGAGGTACACACAACTCAAGTGGTTTCATATTACCTGCTTTCTTTTACTTTGTGCTTTGCCAATGTTCTCTGAAGTGCGAGGTTCAGCCGTTCAAACTGAAAGTTGAAAAGGAAATGTTTTAGACTTGTCCTAAGTAATAATTTATTTGAAAATATATCTTTAAAGAATTCATCCTGAAGATTTTTTATGAAGAAGCAGAATCATTATTAATTGAATAAGTGTTGTGAATTTACACTTTGGAAACTGGGACTGATTTTTCTATGAGTTTTTCAAACTCGAGAAGAAACAGTGAGCTCAGGCTAACTTGGTTAGGATGTGTGTTATGGGCCACAGGCTTAGCCTTTGGCTGTGGTTTCACTGACAGTCACAAAACATTCAAGCTGGGTTTGAATCCAAATTTAAGACTCCAGTTCAGTAATGTCAGGTCTCCTGTGATATAGGAATCCATGGACACCGCTTCCTCTTAGTCAGGAAATCCCCTTGGATGGACTGTCAATAGTTCCATCTCAGCATGGCCCAAGGCAAGCAAATTCCTGATCCTTTCACACACTTCACACCTAGCCACCCCAGTGCCTTTCTGCCTTTAACCATATGTTCATATTTATGTATCCTATCTTCTAGTCTAGAAGCTCTGGCGTTATCTCCATCTATTCCTCTTTTTCTCTCTTAAATCCAATTTGTCCCCAAAGTCAGCTGATCATTTATTTGAAATGAGTCTTGAGTTTACCTTAACTTGAACTGATTTCCTTTTTTGAACCAGCAATCATCACCAAGTATTTATGGTTTTACCTTCTTTTCATGATTTGTGAGTATTTCATGAGTTTCCCTGTTTTGCAAGATATTTGTATGTAAGCCGTTAGACTTCATTAATTCTTGTGGACTAGCTATTAATTTCTCTTGCTCGGCATGGTGGCTCAAGCCTGTAATCCCAGCACTCTGGAAGGCCAAGGTGAGAGGATTGCCTGAATCCAGGGGTTCAAGACCAGCCTGGGCAACTTGGTGAGACTTCGTCTCTACAATAAATCAAAATATTAGTCTCATGTGGAGGTGTGCACCTGTAGTTCCAGCTACTTGGAAGCCTGAGGCAGAAGGATCACCTGAGCCTAGCAGGTTGAGGTTGTGGTGGTCATGAGTCTGGGGGACAGAGTGAGACTCCAACTCAAAAAAAAAAAATTCTCTTAACAGCTGATTGTCTTTAACTGATAAGCAGGTAGTGTGGCATTGATAAGCAATATAGTCCATTTTTTATATTCCATATAAAAATCATATGTATCTGTGTGTATATATAAAACCAATGATTCTTTCTATAGTTTGCCCAGAGGAAAAGGAATAATTTTTTTTGGCTATGTTCCAAGTTGAGAAGTTCCTTTTTCCTTAAGAACTATTTATAGCTCTTGTAGAGTTTTCACCAGTCAAGTGAGGCAGTGGAGTAAAACAAAATACAAGATTCTGTTTCAACAAGAGTTACGAAAAAGATTTTCAGTTTTAAAAGTATATATAAAGCTTAGAGAGGAAATGTAAAAGTTATTGAAAGAAAATGCAATAGCTGAAAAAAAAAGAGATTTTACATTTACAAAGCAGAACAATTTTTCTGGCTATTTAGACAGAGAGAAGAAGGGTACTCTGCCATGGGATGAGACAAAGACTAACAGGAGGCATACCCAGAGGGCAGTTTCTGCCCAGGTCCTGGTGGGCTCTACAAGGACAAAGGACAGGAGGCCCGGCGGGAGGAGACATGTTTCAGGAAGGAAAAGATGAGCATGCTTCTTAGCAGTCTTTCACTTCAAGGAAACAGGACGGTAACATTAAAGTGATGAAGTTGTAAAGGAAGTAGACCAGTCAGAGTGCTTAATAAATCCTTCTGGCATTATTAATAACAGTGAATTCAATGTGGACACAACTTCATGAAAGTGTGGGTGACTGTGAGTTCTTCCTGAAACATACATTCGTGTGGGAAAATGGATCATCTGTGAAATGAGGGTTGCTACCTTGTACATGAGCTCTCAATTTGCCTTCACAGCATTTGCAACCCAACTTTTAAAATTTTTCATTGGTTTCCTCCACTAGAATAGAAGCTCTAAGAAAGCAGAGAATGTCTGTTCTGTTTACCCCTGTATGTCCAGAACCTATAACAGTCTCTCCCTGTAGGAGATGTTCAATATATGTTCATTGAATTAATGAATAAATGAATGATGTTCCACCTGTCAACTACTCAAGATCTTGAAGGCTTAATTTTTAAAATTGCATCCATCAAGTGACAGAGCCTAGTACAGAGGCGCCATGCTCTTAGCTTGCTTACGCACAAATTTAGGTTGTTTCCAATGTACACTGATTTGAATTACATTTGCTATATATTAATTGCTGCTCTGACTAGGAACTTTTGATGGTCCACGAGGAAAGAAAATCCAACCAGTTCTGCTACTGCAGAATGTTACTTCCTCTCCAATGTTACTGGAAATATCATTCTCTTCTTTACCTTTCTGATGAAGTAATCAGGTATACGATTTTACTCTTTCAAGATTCTTTGTTTCATTTCCTTCCCATCAGAAATAGATTTTTCTGATCTTTTTCTCCTAATATATTTACTATCATTGTCAGAGGGGAGGAGAAATGGTCCTTCTCAGTGCTAGGATTGCAGGAGCAAATCTGGCTTTCCAGATATACATTTTGAAGTAGAACTTATTTTCCTAAAGAAAAGAAGCACTGAAGACCTAGTGAAACATTAGTAGCATGATTTAGTTATATTATGGGTTAATAGACTTTTGTGGAATCCTACCTTCATCTTATACCACTGCTTCTTCGGAAAACTGTTGGAAGTACAAGACAAAACCCACAAGGGACAAAACTTACAAGTTTTCTAGGCAAAACTTTTATTGGTAAAGGCTGCCAGTGCACAGAGTTTCCTACCTTGATGATGTACAAGAGGTGACCCCCAAAAAAGCAGGAACCTATTTATTAAAAAATGGTGTACTGATTCTTAAATGTTTAAACTTGATTCACCTTCAAAGCATTCTCTGTTTTATGCAATACACTTATCTAGATGATTTTTCCACTGCTCAGTTTTTGAACTCATTCATTTTGATGGCTTTTAGTCTTTTGCTGTTGTTTCATCTCTTTCACATCAGCGAAATGCTTCCTTCCCTTTGAGGCCTTTTTTCATATAAGGAAACAAAAATAAAAGTTCTCAGGGTGACTTAAGCACAGGCTTCATGCCGTTTTTGGTCAAAACACCCATCTCAGTGTGGGCAGGTGTATTGTCCATGGTGACTGGTTAGTCACCTATTTGCCACAACTTGGCATGTTTCTTCCATAAATCATGACATTACCTTCTCAAAATTTCCAGATAAAACTTTGTTTGACTGATCCAGAGGAACAAATTCTGAGCGTACTACAAGGGTTCTGCCCCCTCAAAGATAATTCTGTTTCTTTTTTTTTTTTCTTTTTTTTTTTTTTTTTTTTGGTGGGAGAAGTGTTGCCCCTTGTGCTTCCTGTGATACACTATGGGCTCAGATCCTGAGATGATGTAAGTCTACAATCAATTCATAGGCAGGACTCAACTTTAAGTGAGTCCTGTCACACACAGCTAGCCTCAGGGCCTCATAAGATAAAGTCAATTAATCAACCACTGCAGGACTGCTCCATAACCCGGGAATTCTACATATTAATTTTTAGTTTGGAATTTCAGAACTAAATCCAGTATTTCCTTCCAAACCCATTTCTTAAAATTCAGTATATGTAAACATTATGTAGTAGTCTTCTGTAGATCTTTTGGTTGACCAGCACTAAAACTCCTTTATATTTGGGAAAGCCTCCATTTTGAATTTTGGAAGAAGGTTTTCTTATATCTCTAATCCTTGGATCCTTAAGTATTGTGGATCATGGAATTTCTGATTCACAGAGAGGGCACCTATAAATATTTTCCTCAATATTTGTTATTGCTCTCAAGTTTGTTTACCTTGACTGAACAGTTATCTTTTGGCTTGATAAAGAATAGGTATGCATTAAATTGTTAAAACAAGTAAAGCACTTTTATCATGAATATATAATATATGAATACTTCAGGAATAACTGTTATCTTTGCAATATTACTATGAACACTCTGAATTTTGATAGCTGGATTTTCATTGGTATGGTTGATGGATAAGTCACCTTTCCATTGTTCAGCTTTTCAATGTTTTTCTAGACCAAGAATATTTTCATTCATAAGCTAAATTGTGATGCTGTTTATTTTCTTCTTCCTGCAACCCAATATCACACATCTGCAGACCTCATGATTCTCTTCAGATCCTCTGACTCTCACTAGGTATTTGATTTGGGGTAATACCATTTATGTAAGCATATCCAATTCAATTGATTCAATTCAGAAAGTGAGTTCTAATTGACTACAACTGTGGCTAATATATTACTAAGAGCTCCTTAAAGACACTGTGCTTGAGGAACTTACACAATTATTGGGGAGGAATATCCATGAAAAAGAGCAAACAATATTACAGTAGAAAGAGCAACAGATTATGTTTGAGTAATATTGTTACTCAATGTTACTCAATATTACTCAAACAATATTAGAGTAGAAAAAGCAACAGATTATGACTACAATGCAGAAAGTTTTCCATTTCTCCTATTCTTTTCTACTTTAAGTAAGTGACCTAAATGTATGTTTCTTGATTTCTTTAAATAGAAATGAAAGGTTTGCCTTAGATGATAAAGACCTTTTTAAGCTCTAATATTCCACTGCTCTGGAATGACATCTCACATGTTAAATTTGCTAGGATAATAAATTTTAATACTTGCCCCCCTCCCTATCACAAACATAATTGGCACACTAAATCTGATTATCTAAAACAAAAAACCATGATGTCAAATGCTATTTGAGTCCTCCCATTGGATTATTGATAAAACTGAAACTAAATAGTAGTCTAAATATTAAATCTGTAAACAAAGAATAAACCTCAATAAAGGATCAGAAAGAAACAACAGCAGGTATCTATGAAAGATAAGTAGATGTTGACATTTGGTGAAGTCATCTAGATTGATGACTACACAATTCAAATGCATCCAACCTTGGAACATTTACTGTCATAAGACAAATGGCTTCAGTTAAAGATGAGTTCTAGTCACTAATGCCCAACATACCTCTTCCACCTCCTATAACCTTGCCTTCTCTGCTACATGATACTGTAGTCAAATTTTGATTATTCTTATAAGCTCATGAACAAAGTAGACTATTTAAAGTAAAAATGTATACATAATTTAAATTTGGTATTGCATCCTAGTCTTTTAGAATACCTTCCTAAGGAAAAGGGAAGGATGGCTCACAAAACCCTGTATTACCTGTCAATATTGAGAGAAGGCAAACAGCCCTGAAACTTCTCCCTTGACAGAAAGAGTTTGAAAGTCTCTCAGATTCTCTAGCTGAGCCAACTCTTGAAAGTCTTTTCCTGTCAGAGTAAGTCTGTAAAGACCGAGAGGTGGCTGCTTAATCAAATGTGCAGCTACCAGTGCAAAGCTGTAAGGAATGGGAAAAATCAGGGAAATATGACACAGTAACAACAGAACAACAACAAAATAAATATCCCTACATATTTAACAAGTACTTTACTTGTTTTAGCAATTTAATCAGGAAAGTATGACACAATGACAATACAAGAACAACAAAATAAATATCCAGTATCTAATCCTAAAAAAAAATGAATAACAATGAATTGCCTGAAAAAAATTCAAAATATAGAAACCCAGTGATCTCTAAGAGAACACAGATAGCCAACAAAATAAAATCAGGAGAACAAACAAAATGAGAATATCAACAAAGAGATAACCACAAAAAAGAATCAAACAAAAATTCTGGAAGAGAAGAATAACTGAACTGAAAAATTCAACAGACTTGCTTGAGCAGAAGAATCAGCAAACTCAAAGACAGGTCATTTGAAATTATTCAGTCAGAGGATCAAAAAAAGATAGGAATGAAAAAATGAAGAAAGCCTGTGGGATGTTTGGGACAGCAACAAGTAAACCAGAAAACAATTCAAGTCTCTTCTTTCTCTGTCATTCCAGCCTGGATTGTTTATAGCAGTAATAACCCAGTACATTATTTCTTGTACATTAAAAGCTGTGTGACTTCAGTCAAATGTGACTTCAGTCAAATCTCTTACCTCCCTAGCACTTCCTGGGAGTGAAACAAGATTTTCTCTAAAATTCCTTTCAGTTCTGAAAGTCAGGGAGTCTGTGGTTCTTCAGTTCTTTTCACACAGTAGATTGGTGTTGAGTCAATTAAAAATTATTAATATATTATGATAGTGAATGTCTGATTAAATAAATGTCCAACCAAATTCATAGATTAAATAAATTTATATAAAACTGCAAAAACTGACAGAGGGAGGAAGACATGATGAGGACTTTCAACTGCTCTTCTCTTTAGTCCTGAAGAGGGAGAAGAATTCGACATGTCCCCTATATCCTAAGCTATATGACTTGTTTAGGTATATACCTTGTTGACAGAATTTTTTAAAACTGGATTTATAGAAGGTGTTCCAGATCCATAATGACACATACGTGGCTCACAAACCTATATGAAGAAACAGTTGAGCTAACAACACTTAAGTATGGGCAATCACAGGTTCATGCTGACCAATCTAAGTGAGTAAGTCAAGACCAGCTTGCACAGAGACTTCAGAATCAGAGCCAGCAGCCAGGGGAGATTTTTACACTGAACACTGGTAGGAGATATATTATGCTCTTTGGAATTAAGAGAGAAAAGTCCAGCAAAAAATAAGTTATTCTTTGAAGAATTTAATTTTGAAATAACAGCTAACAACTCCTGATAACATATGGTATGACAAGAGCTATGGATAGCTTCACTTAAGACTCGTTAAAACTCTAGAAAGTAGGTACTATTATTATTTCCATTGCATAACTAAGGAAGCTGAGGCTAAAAGGGGTTAAGCCAATTGCTCAAAGTCATAAAATTTGTCAGAGTGAAGGATCCTTTTGAAAAGAATTCAAGTCATTAAACATTTTAAGATTAGACACAATTTAAGGGCATGATTGCTTTAAAAGAATGTTTTTATATGTTTCAAGGAAATATTCTACATTTATTATAGCCTTGAGTGTGAGAAAGCAAATGTTTAAATTTTCCTTAGAAAAACATTCTTTTACAATTTCAAAATATTCAAATCTCTTAGGGGCAAGCACTTACCTCTGGGAAAATCAGTTTGCAAATGCTCTCTGCCAAGGTGTGAAGATAGACTCGGCTCCGACTGGTCTTTCTTTGAGGAAGACTTTCTTGTACATTTTTCTCAGGGATGTCCTGACAGATGGGTGGAGTTGCTTTGCAGCTCTCTGAGCTTCCTGCTACCTCCTCTGCACATTCTTTAGGGACCTGACCTGGTGCCAGTAAGGAGAAAGGACACTCCCCTGTGATCTTGAGGTCCTTGAGCTTTGTACAGAACATGGTGTTGATGTCTCTCACCCTGCTCTGATTGTGTCCTGATGAGCTGTTGTTCTTATGTGGAACCAACAAACAGAAGACACTATCAGTTCAAGGACACTGGTATCCAGGATATCTATGGGCAGCAAAAAGTCAGAACAGAAAGAAGAATGAGTTTATACACTGAGGAAAACAGAAAAACACAAGTGTGAAAAAGCCTAGACCATACAGTCTCATGTCATCTCTTGTCATTTTCAAGAAAAAAAATTCTACTGGAAATGCCAATTATGAAATGAGCAGAACATGTTGTAAAGACCTATATTTAATCCATATGCATTTCAATATACAGTAAAATACTTGCTTTTAATATTTTAATACTTTCAGAATAAAATATATTTTCCCAAAATGTATTTAGCAGGAACTACTGATTTTTTATAACCCATTTGGTCCAGTTTGATTCCACAAGAGTGGAACACCATGGTTTTATGAGAGAGACTAAGTCCAAATCTATGTTTTATTAATTTTAGTATTACTACATTCTCATGATGCTGACGTTTATGACAAAATCAGAATAGCAAAACCAATGGCTTCCAAAAATATATAAAGGAAAATAATATATATAATGGTACCCAAGTAATGAGTTCAGATTTAAAATATTGACTTTTAGCTGAAAAAAATTCAATGAAAATGATTATTGTAAGAGAATATTTTTATTTCTGTAAATAATAATTTTAAAGTATTAGCATCAAAATGAACAAAAAATGTTTAAAGAACTCTTGATCCCTAAGAATATACCATGGGGTTTTCAGGGGTCTTAGGATCCAAATACAGATAACACTCAAGTAAATCAAGTTTGCCTCTCTTCCCACCCAAATTATATGCACTATCATTCCAACATATTTTCCCTTGTTTTTTATTTTTATTAATGTTGTAGCTCCAAATTCTCCCACAATCCACAACTCATTTATCATTAGCTACTGTATTTATCACTAGAACTATATGAATTCAGCTCATCAACAATACTAATGATCTTGATGAACTGAGTCCACCAGCTGTTTCCTACTCTTGGAAAATAAAAGGCATCAAAGGAAAAAAAATTGGGAAACAAATCATATTTAATAATCCCCTACCAAGTGCCTGACTTGGTGCTGGGAATTCTATATTTACAATGAACCCTCATAGCAATCATATGACACAGGTTTTATTATCCCCATTGGGCCAGAGGCTCAAAAGTTTAGGTCACTTTCACTTGAAATGCTAAATAATGACAGAGCTAGCATTCAATATAGATCCTTCTTACTCTGGAAACAATGGTTTTTTCTTTTTCTTTTTCTCCAAGCTAAACCAGTTTCTACATAAGCAAGCTTAGTTTATAAACTAAGATTAGTTTATCTTGAAAATAAGGTTTATGAGTTTATATTCAAATTCAGTCAAGAACATCATTTTTCTGCTCATGGTTGCAATTATCTGAATTATCCAAGATACTTCCTTATATTTTAATCATTAGAACTGTAGTTCAATTACTATTTTTTAATTTTCCGTGCTCCTCAATGCCCTTAATATTTTCTTGGTATGTATAGGCAACATTCTATAAATTGTCACAGGCAAGTAATCTAATAAGTTTAGAACAATGGACAATTCATTTTCTGGACTGACACAAATAAGAAAACTTTAACATCTGACACCTTTTGAGGCGTCAGGAGATATTAGGTATAGGTGAAGATTATGAATGCTGACAGGCTAGAAGAAACTGCCAATATCTCTGTTACCTAAAGTTATTCCCAAAATCTGTGAGCATATTTAATTTATGAATCTTCAAGAAGGCAAAAGGAAAATCCTACACATTCATGATCAGAAAACATTCTGCCAGAAGAGAATGGGAGCTGTCTATCTTAATAATCTACTGAAGTGGCCCAAAGGTAATATGGTAATAGGAATGGTTACTTGGATTATAAAAGATCTACAAATTCAAGGATTTCACCGGTGTTTGTTTTAGGAATTAATGTAACAAATATTGGTTTTTCTATCTTCACTGCGTCTCAACATAATCCTATTATTGTTTACAAATGTCTGTGCTGATTTATGGTTGAATCACTGATCAGTAATAAACCTCTTCTATAAAGGGCCTGAGAAAAGATACCATCAGCTTTATGGTTTACATGGTCTCTACTGCAACTTCTCAACCCTCCATTGCAGTGTGAGGACAGTCACAGGTAACATGAAAACAAACAGCATAGATGTGTTCCAATACAACCTTATTAGAACAGACTGTGAATGTAGCTGTAGTTTGCTGACCCTGGTTGTCAAAAGCTGAATAAATTAACTAAAGCACTTTAATTCAAATATTATTTTGACAATGGAGGCAGAGTTATTTTTTCATCTTTTCTATTCTCTACAAAAATAGCATTCTATGTGGATCTAGTTTTTATACAATGTGAAAGTAATCAAAGAAAGTATAGTAAATAGTAGTAAATATTTATTTTAAAAATTCTATTCTACATTAATTTTTAGGAAGAAGAGCTGTACAAGCTGAATGCCACTATTTTCATCAAAATATAAGCCGGGCTCGGTGGCTCAGCCTATCATCCCGTGCCTTTGGGAGGATGAGGTGAATGGATTGCCTGAGCCCGTGGATTCGAGACCCGCCTGGGCAACCTGGCGAGACCTCATTTCTACAATAAATCAAAAATTAGCCGGGCGTGGTAGTGCACGTCTGTAGTTTCAGCTACTTGGAAGGCTGAGCAGAAGAATTGTCAGAGCCCAGCAGGTCGAGACTGCAGTGGCTGGGAGCGGCCACTGCCCTCTAGTCTGGGCGACAGAGTGAGACTCTAACTCAAAAAATAAACAAATAAATAAATAAATAAATAAAAAACAAAATATAACTACAATAACTAGCAGAAGAGTGTAGTCTCTCCTCAAAAAGGAAAGCAATTAAAAAATAAAAGATTATTAGTTGGATCTGATGAAGACATACTGCTTCCAAAAATAAGTTATTCTGATACATATTAGAATTTTAGTCTTGGAATTAGAAGTTTGACATAATATAGTTTATGATAAATTCTTCCATTAAACTTGATGTTCTCATTCATGCTAGATTTCAACTCTGATGCACAAACCCAGTGTTTTAACTCTCTCTTCCTATTCAATCTGGCTGAAGTTGAATACAACAGACCAGGCAACCTTCCTTGAAATTCTTCTCCTGTATTGCATAGCACTATAATTTCCAGAAAATGTGCCTAACACTGTTTTTTTTTATTAAAGTAAAAACAGTAACAGGAAACAAGTTGTGCTTACTTCAAGATCAGTTAAGTGTTTAGTCTCATTAAATCACATATGTATAAACAAACTAATTAGCATTCTTCATCTGTTCAACTAATAAAATTACATCACAAAGCAGATGCACACAATGCTGATGCCCTGGAAACCTATGTTTGTCTTGCTTTTGCCTGCCAGGAATACAAAATATGTTCTTCAACTAAACTAGTAATGATAGTTATGGGTAATGCTAGCAGTAACTTCAGAAATGGTTTGGTCAGTGGATGAATTCAGTACACATCTGGTTGTAGGAATGGTAGTAATATGGTGAGGGAAAAACGAATAAATTAAAATAATAAATTTGGTGACAGGCCTTGGCAAGCAGTGGGGTAATGTGTTCTCAGAAACTTGAAGAGGCACTTGTCATTCCAAAAGTTGATGATTAAACAGACTCCAAATACATTCAATACTCTCTCCATTTAACTGGTGAGTGATTAACTTAGCTGTGGCGAGAATAATGGACCAGCTACTGGCCTTGTATTAATAACCAGGACAGATTATTGTTCAGGGAAGGAAACTCTCCATCATTTAAACTCTATGATTTAATTAAGCATAAACACCTTGTTTACTTCATGTGACAAGGTCATGTAGACCTGAGGAAAACACCTCTTGGGCATTCTCAGACACAGAAAGCCTCTTGTACAATAGCAGATCTTAAAAAGTAGGTCTCAAAGTTAGAAATGGTGGAAGGAGACAAGCCTAAGAATTACGTCTGCATAGTAAAAGCAAATATCTATATCTGGCGTCTACTATCAGACCTAGGACCTTGACATGCCAATATATGTGATTAAAGATATATCGAAACTTTAGGATCAAATTTGAAAGTCCGGCTTTTTAAGAGTAGCCTGAAAGAGGAGCATTTAAAAAAATGTTTTGGTAAGGATACGTTCTGCATACTTCAGTAAAAATGGTAACAAATATTTCCATAAACTAAGGAAAATAGCCAAATTTTCAGGTAGACTGAAAACCTAGAAAGTTTTCCTTCCTCAAAATTAAAACAAACTACTAAATAAAATCCCATGCATCCGTCTTTAAAAATGTTTTTCTCTTCACTTTGCAGTAGGAAAAATTTATACAGCTTTCCCTATGATATACTGGGAGAGCAGAACTAAGTAGTAGAAAAACTGGTGAGCATGTTCAAATCTCTCCAATAGAGTTTAAAAAAGGCAAACAAATCTCAGATTCCTTCATCCCATCATTCCTCCCCAGCACTACCATTAGCTCTGTATTGTCACACTTCTTCAAAGGTCAGACCTTATGGGCCAGGTTAATTTCCTTATATCATTTTATTCCTAAGTCTGCAACTATCTGGCTTTTGCCTAAAGTATGGTACTGAAACTTCCTCGTTCAATTCAATGATGTCCAAAAGTCAAAGCTCAATAAATGTATTGGCTTTTAATACTTAAATTCTCCATTCATTTGCATTTTCTCTTCCGTAAACTCAATCCCTATAGATTATGCGATATTCCTGGATTGTTTTCTACTTCATTCATTCATTCACTTGTTCAGTTTTCAATCTACTTAACAAATAGTTATGAATGCCCTGCTCTGTGCCAGGCATTATTCTAGACACAGGGCAGAGTGATATACAAGTTCCTGGTCTTATAGAGCTTACAACCTAGAAGGTAAACTATTTCTGACACGTCAGTTTTAAGTATGGCATGTGTTTAAAAAAGAGAGGTTCGTAGTGTTCTAGAAGTGCAAATCAGGGACCCAAACCTAGTCCCATGAGAGATAGCTGAGTCAGGTTAAGAGAGTTCCACAAAGAGCTGCATGTTTGGTAGCCAAATCAGAGCTAGTCATGTTCTAGGAACCAGAACAATTCCAGTGTAGCTAGTACATGGGGTCAGGAAGAGGAAGACGGTGGTGATGAGAAAGAAAATAGGCAGAGGTCAGAATTTTACAGGGTCTGTAAACCATGTTAAACAAGATAACACTTGATTTTAAGGGCCATCAACTAAATGACTAAGAAGCAAGACAGTGAATAAATTAGATTGTGTTTCTAAAACATTGTTTGGGATGAAGAATTAAAAAAGGGTCAGAATTGGACAGAGGGCAGATCTGGGTTGGGCAAAAGTGGTGACCCTAGGAATGAAAAAGTAGACCAGTTGCAGAAGTATTTCTGAGAGGAAGTCCACTGACTGGATATCAGGGCTAAAGGGGAGGGAGGACACATTCCTCTGACTTTACTTCTCAATACCACAGCCAAGAAAGAACTCTAGGGACCTTGGAGAGCAATCAAAATAGTCCATAATATATTTCCCATGACTCTGGCTATTCAATCATAACCAAGCCCAAGAGCTTGGATTTTCAATGTTATATAACACCTTGTGAAAGTTGGGGTACTTTAATTCTCCTGTTAAAATCTCATCTTGGAAAGCAATTTCTCCTTCTTGTTCAAAAAGCCCAGACATGGAAAAGCTGATTCCAATTACATTAGTGAGCAGAGCATTTACCTTCCTAATAGATTGCATCCACATGCAAGTGTAAGCTGTCTCAAGATATTTTTAATAAGAATGGAGGGTGCTTACCCTAAATTTTTGTAACTTAAGAGCCCATAACGATAATTCCCCCAACAAAAAGAGGTCACTTATAAAGCCAATGGCAAACTCACTACCAACAATCAAATATACCAGATCTTTCTCCCTGTTATGCCAGATGACAACTGTCTTGATAAAGCCACAATATTGGACACAAATTATGTTTAATGTGCTATATTTTTTTTTTACTAAAAGCAAGGTGAGTATGATCCACAGTCTTTTAAAAATAAATTTAAGAGCTCTTCCGTGACATCTTTGAGGTAATAGCAAAATTCAGTATACTCTAGTTAGGGAGATTTTAATTCTTTGACTTAGCATTTTATGTTTCTCAGTTTTTGTGTCAAAATGCTTATAGAATGTTTTATACCAAATTAAAGAGCTAAACCTTTGGGATTATAAATTTTAAAAATTCTCCAGTGTAATAATCACTGAAATTTGAATACATGCAGTTAAATCTCTTCAAATTATATATCATTATCATTTAAGTTGGATCATACAAGTCACGGGAAAATCAGATAAACATTTATAACTTTTTCCTGAAATATATAAAACATTTTCTTGCCGCTTTTTCTATGATTTACATAGTTACATTGCTAAAATGGTTCCTTGCGAAGGTTTGGTCATTTAAAAATATACTTACAGAAATTTACTAATTATTACAAAGTGAATTAAGGGAGAATTGTAATTTCCTTTTTCCCTGCAAAGATCCATTTTGTTTTTATCTATTGCCAAAAGAGTACTGGGAAGTTCTGTCAAGTGAATGGGCTTACACACACCTATCAATAGGAAGATAAGGTCAAGATAAAGAGACAGTCACACTGCATCCCCCTCACCCCAGCTTCTTCCTTTTAGCCCAATCTGAACTTACACTCTGTCCTGGAAGTACTTATTGCACAATTTTCTTCTAGTTTTTTTTCCCTTGTCTCTATAACTAAGCAGGGTCAAGACTTTCTTATAACCCCTTTCCATCAGTTTTTCCCCTTAAGTCAAGGCTTATAACTACAGTAATACAGTACTCACTAGAATTCAATCTTTTAACTAAGCTTGCATATTTTTTAGGATTATCATGGGTTTTGTCAATGCTCATTAGTTTGAGCGGTTTCACTCCAATGCACTTTCTTCCCATAAGTCTTTTTGTTTTTAGAGCACAGTTTGAAGTACATAAGATTTTCCAGGAGCACATATATGGCGTTATATCAGAAATGCCTCTACTCTCATTAGTATTTAATTTAGATTTGTGAGTAAGGCGAAAAGCTAATATAACTACCTGGAAGAAACACTCAAGATAACATTCTCTAACACTCCATAGATTTGATTATGATTCAGGTAACATAGCATGATGAAACTTTTTAAAATGAAAGCAAATCTTTGATTATTGAATACTTGGGTTGATGAATAGATTTCATTTAAGTTACATAACAAAATTGATAGTTTCTAGACATCATAACTTCTCCATTTTCTCTTCTTTTACATTTTTGTCTGGCAGGAAGCTTGGAAGTACACCCTCTACTTTCTTGATGTCATATGTACACACACACACACACACACACACACATACACACACACACACACACACACACACACTTACATTTACATGTACACATATAATGGTGAGTTTTTTAAGTGTCTGAGATAAATAGATGTGTGTGTGTGTGTGAGTTTGCATCTCATGGAGATGATTAGCATTGGAGCGACTTCAATGATTTAAAAGGATACGTTCACAAAAATGTCTAGTTGTGCCCTGAGGCAGTGGAGATAGTGTAACAGTTAAGAGTTTAGGTTATAGGTTATGTGTTTGCTTCTTGCCTCTACCACATACTAGCTCTGTGACACTACTCAAATTCTTAACTAAACTTTACCTCAATTTTCTCTATATGAAAAATCAGGATACTAATAGCAATTACCTCATATATGTGTTGAGATATTAAACAAAGTAATAAATATGAAGCACTCAGAAAAGCACTGACATCCAGTATGTAACAAATGCATGTTTTGAAATTACTGCTTAGTAATTGTATAACATTGGACAAGTTTTTTTTTTAACTTGATGAGCTTTTCTTTTCTCCTCAGTAAAATGGTGAAGTCATGATGAAAGAGGTTTGAATGAAAGATTAGAGATAATATATGTAGTGTCTGGTCTTGTCTGTCACTCATAAGTCCACAGCTTAATAAAAAATAAACAAATCCTGTCTACCAGCCTAGTATTAAGTCCTTTTTTTTTTTTTTTTTTTTGAGTTGGAGTCTCACCCTGTCACCCAGACTGGAGTTCAATGGCCTCTCCCGGCCACCGCACCCTCGACCTGCTGGGCTCTGGCGATCCTTCCACCTCAGCCTTCCAAGTAACTGGAACTACAGGCGCGCGCTACCATGCCCGGCTAATTTTTTTATTTATTGTAGAGAGGAGGTCTCACCAAGTTGCCCAGGTGAGTCTTGAACCCGCGGGCTCAGGCAATCCACTCACCTCAGCCTCCCAAGCCGCAGGATTACAGGCTGAGCCACCGAGCCCGGCTAGTATTAAGTCTTAAGTCATCTTCGTACAAAAGATGTGATGCTTCTTCTACTAGACCTTTAGGAAAATTACAACAGGGAGGAAACAGGGAGGAAAATTACAACAGGGAGGAAATGATCACTGTCTGCACGATGACTTTAGGGCAGCCCTTACAATAAGCGCATTGAGTACATACAAGAAAATGTAAGTTCTCATTACACAGTATAAGAGAATTATGCAGACAGTAGCTGCCAAAAATGATTGCTAGCTTTATTCTATCTTCTCAGAAAGATCCGGGAATGTTTTACAACTGTGAAATATTTTTTTAAAATTTTTTATTTGTTTTACATATCAAGGTTTGTTTAAAGGAACTCTGATATCACATGCTCAGTATCTTATAAATACAGAAAGCAGTCTTCACTTGAACGTTAATGAATATCATGAATGCCAAGAAAGTTGTATCTTAGTCAATTGTTAGGGTTCCTTTTATTGAATTACAAAATAACAGAGTTCATAGCACAGAACGGAGTAGGAAGATTCTATTTTGGTTTCATCTTTACTAAGTCTATTAAATAATAAGATGTAAAATTCCTTTAATAAAACATTGGAATATAAAAATTGGGATACTATGCTGAATTTTAAACCTCTTTTTCTATTAAGTCAAGTGTTAAAATACACAGTTATATAAATCAAGCAAGCCATATGCCATTGCAGTACATATGAGGGGGGAACCCCCAAAATTATTATTTTTGTGGGGTGAACCCCTTGTAGTACAGGCTTTCCCTGCTATGTAAGTGTTGTAGGAACCCATTGGTACCAGTGTACTAGCTAGCATTGTGAGAGGTTTCGCTCAGCTGCAGTGATTTTTTTTTTTTTTTGGAGATTCCTTTAATGCACTTGCCCACTTCATCATGAGTGACTTATGAACACACCTGCCCACACTGTACTGAGTGTTCAGAAGTTTTTCACTAAAATAGCATGATTCTTCACCCCAGGTGACTTTTTTGTTTCCCTGGTTTTAACAAATCCTCAAAATGAGACGTTTTGCTGATGTAGAAGAGGTGAAACAAAAAAAATGGCAGAAAAACTAAAAGGCATCAAAATTGACAAGTTCAAAAACTGTCTTGAGTGGTGACAAAAGCATATCAATACGTGTATTGCATCAAATGGGCAATACTTTTAAGGTAACTGAAGTTTAAACATGCAAGAATAAATATACAATTTTTAATAAATAAATTCAGATGTTTTTGTGGTCCCCTCTCATAATATTTTCTATAAATCCACATTATTCTCAATGTGGAAATTTTAAAAGAACCCTTATAACAACCACACTTAAATAGAAATTCTATGGTATCTGATTTTCTCTTCCTACAACACTAGATTGATAAATGATTAGTATTTGTTATACAAAAAATCTTGCCTCTATGGATTGCTTTTATAAGCTAAATACTCTCAATATTGATTCAGTGCTGACTCTTTTTTCTACCTATTTTCTCAGTGTTTATTAATTTTTCAGAAATGTTTAGATGGTGGGCAGAGAGAGGTGAGACACTAAGCGGCATGTTCATTTTTTAATATTTATGGAATCAAGGTATTTCACTCAGAGTCCAATTTAAATAGGAGGCACATGGGTTCCTGACAAAAGTGAAGTGGATACTAGGATTGACAGTCACACCTGAAGAGCACTTGAATTAACATTTTGAGCAATAGGGAGATATCAAGATCATCTTATTCTTATTCTGTTTTTTTTTTTTTTGAGTCAGAGTCTCACTCTGATGCCCAGGCTGGAGTGCAGTGCCATGCTCATGGCCACCCCAGTGTCGACCTGCTGGGCTCAGGTGATCCTTCTGCCTAAGCCTTCCAAATAGCTAGAACTACAGGTGCGCACTGCCACGCCCCGTTAATTTTTTTCATATATTGTAAGGACAAATTCTCACCAATTTCCCCAGGCTGGTCTCGAACCCCTGAGCTCAGGCAATTCTCTTGCCCCAGCCTCCCAAAGTGCTGGAATTACAGGCTTGAGGCAGCGCGCCCGGCCAAGGTCATCTTATTTTTGATGGGAGGGAAGGAGTAACACTATGAGCACAGAATTTAAACCAGTGGTAGAGGAAAGTTAAATTGTCTGAGGTGTAACTTAGATTTGGAAAGAGGATTCTAGACTAAGAGACACAAGTGACTCTTACAGTTCTCTTAATCCAGCTTTTAGAATTTTCCCAAGTTCTTTGAGTGAAAGGACTACAAGTAAGATAAACATGAAAACTCCGTGCACTGTTGTTCAACCTAATCAAGAACACATTAATCAAGAAGTGTAGTCCCAGCCACAGAAAGAATGGCAAAGAGAGACAAGCAAAGAGAACAGAACAAATGCATAAATGGTGGCAGCTCAGACAATGGGGAAAATGCGGAGGCCGAAGCAAAATGGGGAGGTCAAACAAAACTGAACCACCACTGAGGAGAACATTAGACATGCAGGAACCTTTAAAGCAGGGGATGGCTCACTATGGCCATCAATATCCAGCTCATTGCCTATTTTTATCCAGCTCGTGAGCTAAAAACTGTCTTTACATTATTAAATGGTGAGTAAAAAAATCAAAGTACAACATTTCATGATACGTGAACATTATATGACATTTGAATGCCTATGTTCACAAAGTGTTATTGGAACACAGTCACACTTATTCATTTGTATATTGTCTATGGCTGCCATGTTTGTGCTACAACAGTGCAGTTGAGTAACTGCTAGAGACCATATGACCAGCAAAGCCTTAAACATCTACTGTCTTGTCCTTTATAGCATCAGTTGATCAACCTTTGCTTTAAAGGACTGCTCAGGACATCATGTGCATTATCTCATTTGATCTTTACAACAATCTCATGAGAAAGGGTGTGTGTAGAATAGCTCATTTAATCTTCAAAACAATCTTATAGGGAAGGGGGTGTGTGTGTCCTTGTGTATGTGTTGGTGTATTTTAATGTGTTTTACACAAGAAGAATCTGAAACATAAATTTTGTAACTTGTCCTTGGTCATAGCTTAGCAAGTAGTGGAAACAGGAAATAAACCCAGTCCTATCTAATTACAGAGCCTGTGCTCTGGATAAGCCTCAAAAAACAAGTAAATTTTGATATATCATGGTTATTATTACTCATGTTCCCCTACCAATAATTATAAACTGGGAAAACATAAACTCAATTTTATGTGCTGATTTAGGATACAGAAAAAAATGGAAGTTCAGACCATTGAATGAACAATTAAAGGAACGAAGCTTAGATATTCCCAAAATGCAAACATCAGAGATCCTGTCAGGGTCCCAGTGAACTCTATGGAGACTCCCTTTGCAAAACTTTTCTTTGAATTTCTCTGATTTTAGGAATCAGAGAATTGGAAGACAACTAGAAAGGTTGTGGGTGTCTCTGCCACATATCTTTTCAGCAAAGCAGAGGAAGAAATTCTAGCAAAGTATGTTTCTCAGAGAAAAGTTATTTTACGATCCTAGTGAAATGGCTAATAAAAGTGAGGAAAAGAGTTAGATTAGCGTTCTGGAAACCCAGAGGAAGATGTTTCTCTAGAGGTGACTTGGGCACAAGCTAAAGAGTAGTTAGAAGCTAAAAGCCAGTCAGGAGCTTTTTCAAATTTTCAGATCAACAGCAAAGCTCTTTCTGATTCATAAGACAGAAAGTGGTCTTTTTCTGCTGACACTGGAACACAGATCCTTGATGCAGATGCTGGCCCAGTTAGCAAAGGATACAGAGCGAATTCCAACACAGATCCAATTCATTCTAAATGTTTACATAATTATTAGCTTAAAAGAAAGTGTTACCAGAAATGAATTTTGACTTCTGAACATGTACTTTGCAGGTATATATCTGGTACCTGAAAAGTTCATGTTGAAAAGGCTGAGTCCTTTCCCATTAAATCCCAAACCACAACCATATTCTTTTAATAACTTATGCCTTCTAATTGATTCAAAATAGGGAAAATTAAAATAAATCATCCTGTTCGCAGAAAATTCCAAACAACTTTTCAATCTTCACTTTAGTAGCCATTACATAAAAGTGAACATAAAGACTGTTATTTGCATAATAAAAGTCTAGAAATGGAAGAGATATTAGAGATTATTTATTGCAATTTGCTCCACTTGCAGATGACAGAGCTGAAGTCTAAATTTCAGTTGTCTGACCCAAACCCCAAAGCTCATGAGGTGTATATGTAGGACAAGAAGTAAAGTGGTGAACTTATCCAATGTGTCCTGATGACTTCCTCAACTGAAATGCAGAGAAGCCCTCCTTTATTTGTGGACCCCCAACCATGGCACAGAGTGCTTTGAGAGAAATTCAACACTTAATTTTTTTAATCCAAATTTTACACTTAGCCATCTTTTGAGTGTCATTATAACTATTTCATCTCAATCCATCCGGAAGTTTACATTTTTTCTACATATCACGCCAATGTTAACATGCACTAAAATTTTATCAGTTGTCTAAAATATTCCTCTGGAAATTTTTAGAATTTCCTCATCACTTTGTACTTTTTTTTTTTTTTTTGAGTTGGAGTCTCACTCTGTCACCCAGACTGGAGTGCAGTGGCCGCTCCCGACCACCGCAGCCTCCACCCGCTGGGTTGCAGCAATCCTTCCGCCTCAGCCTTCCAAATAGCCAGAATTACAGGCATGAGCTACCACGCTCGGCTGATTTTTTTATTTATTGTAGTGATGAGGTCTCGCTGCCCAGGCGGGTCTCGAACCCGAGGGTTCAGGCAATCCACTCACCTCAGCCTCCCAAAGGCGCGGGATTACAGGCTGAGCCACCAAGCCCGGCTACTTTGTATTTTCCTACAAAGCTATCTTTAGTCCCTTTCAGTTCTCTAAACACACTGTCTAAATGACCTTCTTCATTATCCTATCTTTGTCACCTAATCAAAAGTTAGGTATTTTCCAGCCTTAATCAAACCAACCAATGCAGATCACAGTTCATCCAACTTTGAACTGCAAGGTGTTTTTTTTTTTTTCCTTAAATTTAAGAGAGGGAACTACTGGCGTCAAATTATCTAGTATGAACACAGAAGAGGTATAGATAGGAAACCTAAATTTTTATTATCAAACTTATTCAAAGCCTTCCCTTTATTTTCCCTAGATCTTTTGTATGTGAAGACACAAACATACATAGGTAAAAGACACAACTTCACAAGAAAAATTCTTAAAAAGTTTTCCTGCATCTTTTGCTTTTCTATTTTATTGTTATTATTAGTTGTAGTTTTTACTTTTTTGAAATAATGAAATCTCACTGTATATAGAACTTTATAAATTTCTAAAGTATGAGCTCATTGAAGAAGTCAACAATACTTGAGTAATTCCCCATCCTCCATGTTCACTTCACTGTGAAATCAGCTAAATAAAAATATGCTTCCTATAGTTTGTAGCATTATCAGAAACACTTAGCACAGTATCATGCATCACTGGACGTTCAATTAATATTAACTAATGTGAATAAATATATTAAAATTAAGCTATTAACTATAAACAATGTATAAGAAAAAACCCAGACAAAAATAAAGCGTAAAATATAAATAAAATGAAGCTAAATAAGAGGCACTAGAATGTTTTGCTTCTTGGAAACACATTTTAAAATGAGTTGTTAGTAAATTTCTTTGTAATTCAATGAAAATTTATAGAGCTGGAGAAAAAAATTAGACTATACCTTTAATTTTCTTCAAAGTCTAGTATGGGTGGAGAATCTGTAAATCTATACCTAAAGATATATATTCCATATATATATGAAATATATATGTGTGTGTGTGTGTGTGTGTGTGTGTGTGTGTGTGTATGTATACACACACTAAATATAAAGAAACACTAAATTTTCTTAAATGGCCATAATAAAAAGTAGAGAATAGGAAGAGATAGAGAGTTAACAGTGTTAATAAAAAATATCAGTTTTAGGCAGTGGCAGCAAAAGGATGATTAGGGAAGTCTTCTTAGAATGAATGGAATTTGAACTTATTTCTAAAAATGTCCAGAGTTGGAACATTAAGACCTGGGCAAGGGGAAAGCTATAGAAAGAGTGCAGCATAAGTGAATGTGAGAAATGAAGGAAATTGTGGGAAAGGGGCAGGAAAGGATGGCTACTAGAGATATCATAAAATTAAATTGGCAGCTCACCAAATCTGATGAACAGAATGACTCTGAGGTTTTGTCTGGAATGATATGGTGGAATTAATAAAAAGAGGTAACACAAGTAGAGTAGCAGACCTGAGAGAAAGGATGCTGGATTTTGTTTCGTATACGTAGATCTTAACTATTAGAACATCTAAGTAGAGGTGCATTTAAAAGTTGGAGTCTTTAATTCAGGAATGTTTAACAGATTAGAGATGAATTTTTGCTCATCTATATAGAAGAATGAAGCCATTAAAAAGTCAAAGTTTAACTGAAACTATTCAAGATTAAATGGCTATACGTAGAGAAATAAGATGATCAAATTTAGAACTCTGGGGAGTACTCATGTTTAAGGATTGGAAAAGGGTGTTATGACTAGGGCAGAGAAACAGCAATTAGAAAAGTATGATGAGAATGAACACAAGAGAGGACAAATGTTCAAAAAGAAGTGCATATTGCAAGTCTGAAGAGGGTAAAGAGGACTGAGAAAATATCATTTGATTTTTAAATTTGAAAGATATCTGTGACTTTTAAGAAAGAAATTTAAGTAAAAATAGTAGAGGAAAAGTGAAAGGAAATAAGTTATGGTGAAGAAATACTAGACTGTAACTGAGTACAGATTACATTAAGGGCAATGGATTAAGAAATAGCAAGTTTGGAAGAAGGATTCTGAGTCTAGGCAATCTTTTTCTTTAGTTACCTATATTAGTAGCTTTCTGTAAATAGAAACACATACTATACAGTGTACAAAGTTAGCTCAAACAAAGTCAAAGTACGGGTCTTTTACTTCTGGTTAAGCTGTAGAAAATCACAAGACCCTCCCACTCCAACCTTAATCATGAGAACAAGCTAGACAAACTACACAAGCATAATTAAAAAAAAAAAAAACTCCATCAGAAAGTACCGATGAAAGCTATAGTTAGAGTTATACTTGGTGATGAAAGATTGAATACTTTCCCACTATTATAAGAAACAAAGTAAGGATGCCTGCTCTCACCACTTCTAATCAACATCGTACTGAAGAGAAGTTCTAGCTATTGCAATAAGTTAAGCAAAAAAAAAAAAAGGCAAAAAGGTTGCAGGTATGTGTGTGATAGATATATGTGGATATATATATATGTATATCTCCATTCACCCTTGAACAACACAGGCTCAAACTGCATGGATCCACTTATAAGCAAATTTCCTTCTACTCCTGCCATCCCCAAGACAGCAAGATCATTGCTCCTCTTCTTCTTCCTTCTCCTCCTTCTTCTATTTAATGTGAAGACAATGAAGATGAAGAACTTTATTAATGATCCACTTTCATTTAATGAGTATTTTCTCTTCCTTATGATTTTCTTAGTGACATTTTATTTTCTTTAGTTTACTTTATTGCAAAAATATAATATATAAGCTATATACAAAACATATAAAATATGTATTACTCAGATGTTTAAATCAGTAAGACTTCCAATCAGCAGTAGACTATTGGTAGCATAGTTTTCGAGGAATCAAAAGTTTTACATGGATTTCTGACTGTACGGGGCCAGTGCCAATAAACTCTGCATTGTTCAAGAGTCAACTGTGTGTTTGTGTATGCATACTACTATGTGTATGTGTAGACACATATATACATATGTACATATGTAATACATATATACACATGTACATATAGTATATATGTACATATATAATACATATGTATACACATATGTACATATATATAATTGTTCATATAGGAATTCCTAAAAGAGCTACAAAATAACTAAAACTAAGAAGTAAATATAGCAAGGTTTCAGGGTACAAGATTAATATATAAAAATCCATCATAATATCTGTGCTACTAGCAAATATAGGGAAATAATTATTTTAAATATATATTTATGATAATGCTAATAAATATAAAATACTTAGGAATAAATTTTACCCAAAACTTACAAGACCCTTGCAGCAAAAACTACAAACATTGGTGAGATAAATTAAGGAGGGCCTGAATAAACGGAAAGCTATACGATGCTTAATATTGTTAAGATACAAATTTTTCTAAACTGGTTTATAGATTCAATGCAAACTCAGTCAAAATCATAGCTATCATTTTAGTAAAAATTCACAAAATAATGATAATATTTAATTGACATAGAGTAGTCAAATAAATATTGAGGAAGATAAACAACAGTGAAGGACATATATCCACTTTAAAACTTACAAAGTTATAGTAATCAAGAGAGTTTGATATTGGTTTGAAAGGAGTCATACAGAGATCAATGAAATAGAGATCCACAATTGTATTTTCAACAAAAGTGCTAAGACAATACAATCAGGAATTGATTTTTCTTTAAATAAACGCCATTAGAACAACTGAAAATCCATATGGAATATAACTTTTATCCATACTTCATGGCATGCAAAGATATCAGATGTGTCAGATCTCAATCCCTGCTAAAAAGATAGTCCTAATTTGCTGACTGACTTTTCATTCATACACACACACACACACACATACACACACACACACCCTGATAAGTGGCATACAATGAAGAAAAAAGTACCCATGGCCAAGAGAAAAAACAGTTAATAGAAAAAGACCAAGAAATGTTCCAGATGTTGTTATGTTTTATTGTCAGACAGGCAATGGGAGTAGAGGAAATATTTGAATAGATAGGGACTAGGAATTTTCTGCATTTGATAATAGTTATCAGGTCACAATTCCAAGAAGCTGAGCAAACCCCAGACATGATAAATATAAGGAACACCACACTTAGACAAATAATAATCAAACTTCTTAAATTAAAAAATAAGAGAAAAACTACTACCAACAACAAACAAACTTTGAAAACAGCCAGAGGGAGAAAAAAAAGACTATAATGAAGAGAGGAAAAATGATAAGTCTTCTGACTTTTCATCAAAACAATTTAAGATCGGAAGGAAAACAAAACAAAATCAAATCTATCTACCTTCAATTCCATATCCAACAAGATATTCTTCAAGAGTGAATATGAAATACAACAAGTTTTCGAGTCATTTCAATCATAGTTGAGTTAAACAAGACTAAGTTAAAGATTACTTTTAATTTTAACTTTACTGAATTTACATTAAAATTCTTTATTTTTTTTTCTATTTATGCACCTTATTTGGAAGCTAGCAGATCTTTGAAACCTGATTATAAAAGTCAAATGCTATAGGGTCTAAGTAGATTACTATACAAATAAATGCTATTGTTCATATGAAAAACTTGGCTCTTATACAAACCGTCAGCAAAATGTATATGTGGGCAGAAGGGTAACCCTAGTAATTACTCTGGTAATTAAAAGGATGGATCTAGACTGACTACATGTTCTACAATTAATTCAATGCATGATATTTAGGCAAGTTACTTATCCACTCTGTGTCTCCATTTTCTCAGCTTAAAACAGTGATGAGAATAGAACATTTCTCAAGAAATTAAAATAATACAGTTGTGTTAATGCTTGGAAGATAGTATGTGGTTAATAAATTTTAACTATTATTAACTGGACTTGATATCAAATTATCGTAGCATTTTTATGTTGCCCTTGCTCAAGATACAGTTGTCTCAAAGTAGCATTTCTTGAAGTTGGTCTGTAATCTCTTGGGGATCAAGAGGCTCTTTAAGGTCAAAGCTATTTTCATAACGATAATGTGATATTATGTGACTTTTTCACTCTCATTCTCTTATAGATTACAGGGAAGTTTTCCAGAGGCTACATGACATGTGATGATGTAATCATTTTAATGGAATTTCTGCTTGTATAGAATTTTCTAAATTAGTAGGTTTAGGGTATAATGTACATTTTCTGAGATGAGCACAGTATGTTCTCGGAACATACTAGTTATCAGTATATTTGCTGTAATCTCTGTAATCTCATTATTGTCTAATAATTCATTTTTGAAATTCTGAAGTTTTTCTTGGGCTTACACATGTAAACACAGGAAGTTACTCTGCTCTTTTGTTTTGCAGTAATATTAAATTTGTTTTAACTTTTCCTAATTTTAAAACTTTCACTTACAGTGTTACTATTTTAAAATTTAATGTTTATGCTAATTTAAAGGAAAATATATTGAAATTTTTCTTATACTTAAGGATGGATTCTCGTTTAAAAACCAAAAAGACTAGAAGACTTTTCCAACCCACAGTTGCATCACTACATCTGCCATGGTGAACTTGTGGCTTCTTGGTACTTAAAACTCCTGAGGAGATCAGTGGTGATATTCGTGATTACCTTTATACACTATATAACAAAGTGTGCCATTATCTGGAAAATTTGTACATCTCAATGCACCAGTATTTTTCATATTATCATAATGTTACATAATTTGACAAATCAAGTCATATATAAATAATCAATTCCTAAGCATTCTTTAGAGTCTTTCTTTTATAATCATTCTACCCTAACTGCTTTTCCTTAGAATATTTTATCTAGCCATTCATTCATTCCTTTATCCCCCCCCAAAAATATTAAGCACCTACTACTATATAATAAACTATATAATAATAAATTCTTTGGAATTTAAAAACAAGCAAATAAAAACAAGCCAATCCTAGCCCCTCAAAGAGTGTTTCAAGCAGGGGTTGGGGGTCTACAGACTAAATCCACATAAATTCGGTTCAGTCATGACAGGTTATGATGAGGACACGAAGAATCTGCATCTGACCCTGCATAGTACATTGGCAAACATGTCCATAGAAAAGCAACACTTAAGCCAAGTTTTGAAGCACAAGTAGGAAATAGCAAGATGGGGTAAACAAGAAAAGGCACTGCAGGAACAGAAAAATATGTGTAAATGACAAACGTATGAAAATAAAAGAGTTTGGTAACAAATTATAGCTGTGACTGTAACACAGTATTCAAGTAAGAGAATAATCAAGAATGAGGCTGCAGATAGGCAGGGAAGTACAGCTGCCAGGTCTCCCACTTGAAGTTGTGAACACCGCATAACTCCTACCACACGTAAAATAGGTTTTAACACATGTTGTGCAGCAAAAATTCTTGAGACTTACAGTCACTGACCAAAAAAAGGACAGTAAATGTAGAGGGCAAGTTAATTGATCAAGGACAGTTAACATAAAGAATTATAGCTAAATGCCATTTTACTTATGTATAAACTGTGACAACGTGCAACCATTAACTTCCACTATGCACTAAAACAGATACAATATTGAGATAAAGATAACTAAATCATTTTTCTCTGGTTTCATTTAGATATAAAATGAAGGCCATGGCATGCTGATGAGAAAAAATGTCCTAATCATCCCCAGGAATGAAGAAAACGAATAGGCAACAAACATGTAAAGAAACAGTTCTTCTTAGGACCATCTCTGCTTTTTCCAGGCACTCCTCTTCCTGTTTAAGTATCACATTGTTGCCCTATGCACTCTAATTGGATCTGTTTTTCTTATCTGTTCCCCCACTACGGAGCCTCAGGTCCGTCGTGTGTCGTGCCCCCCCCCCCCCCCCCCCCCCCCCCCGCTTAACTTTAAAACTCGGAGCCTTTCAGGTTTTTTTTCTCTTAACTTTAAAACTCGACATCCAAGTACCATGCTCTTGGTTGAAGGCAGAAGGTAACATAATAAAAGTAACTTTTGTAACGAAGCAAACAAGGTTGTACTGCTCTGCTTGGATTATGAACTCATAGAGATACTCCAAAGAACTGCATCAACTCAAAGGAGATTTAGGCTTTAGGGCAGGACCAGTGGAGGAGAAACCTTTGTGGAGAGTAGTGGCTTTGTGACATCTCTCCTGCATGGCCTTCTTGCTCTTGCTCGAGCCAGCACGTGAGCTATAGTTCTTGGCCAAGCCAGAAGGTGAGTTATAGCTGGTAACCGTTGTAAATCGAGATTAGCTCACATAGCTTCCAAGGGAGGAGGAAAAAGAGGAGAGGAGAAAGGTAGTGACTTCAGTTAGGATCATTTGTTCTCCAACCAAGGTACAAAGTCTCATCAAGAAATATCACAGCTCTCCCACATGCCACTGCTGAAATTTTTTTTAGCATAAGATGACACAACAAGACTTAAGAATTACTCTGAGCCATCACACAGAAAAAAAACCATAAACAGATGCTGGTGCATATTAAATTGTTATTTGGGGTAGAGGTGGACAAAGAAAAATGTGACTTACTAGTAGTGACTGCAAATATTTTTAGACATTAAAAGAAATAGAATCCTGCCCAAAGAGTTTCACACTTTTATTGGGAAAACTTGCATTTGCTAATCATATCTGCAAATGTACAGTGGTAATCTAATGTAAAAATATATTGTTTTAAATCTTGACATCTCAAGATTGACTATCTTATTGTGCTTATCCACATTTCTTTCCATGCCACATTTGTAATCCTCTAAGTGCTTCACTCAAAGTTCGATCTTGATGAAACTTTATGCTCATGAATACCTAATTTAAATGCTCGTATTATACTAGTGGAATGTTGAGAGTCTTTGTCAGATGTTTTAGTAACTTTACAATATACTGTAAACCACATATAATTTAAGTACTTAGAGCATATGTGAAGTTGCAGAATGACTGAAAATTGACAGTGACAAGCAGCTCGCAATTCCAGTGCATACACAGCTAAATAATAATGTTTTGGTCAACTATGAACCACATAAAAAGTCATGGTCCCATATGATTAAAATAGAGCCGAAAAATTCCCATCACCTGATGACTAGTATCCATTGTAATGCATAGGAAAATGCATTACTTATGTGTTCATGGTGATACTGCTGCAAACAAACCTGCTGCACTGCTAATCTTATAAAAATATTGCACATACAATTATTTACAGTACATAATACTTTATAATAATAATAAAGGACTGTTTTACTGGTTAATATGTCTACTATACTATGCCTTTGTTATATTTTAAAGGATACTACTTTTCTTACAAAAAGAAGTTAACTGTAAAACAGACTCAGGCAGGTCTTTCAAGAGATATTCTAGAAGAAAGCATTGTCATCAGAAGAGATGCGTGTTTTCATCTCTGAAGACCTCCCAGTGGGACAAGATGTGGAGGTGGAAGACAGTGACACTGATGATACTGACCCTGTGTAGAACTGTATGTGCTTGTGTCTTAGTTTTTAACAAAAAAGCTTAAGCTTTTTTAATTTAAAAATTAAAAATGAACAGTAGACAGCAGACACTCTCAAAGTTGTCCTGCCCATTGAGCTCTTTACAACATATCTTTCCTTTAGTAAATCTACCTTTCTTAATTCATAAAAAAATTAAAAATAGAAACAAGCATATAGAATAAGGATATAAAGAAAGAACATATTTTGCACAGATGTACAATGTGTGCTTTAAGCTAAGTGTTATTATGAAAGTGTCAAAAAGCAAAAAATTAAAATGATAAAGTTAAAACATAACAGTAAGCTAGGGGTAACTGATTACTAAAGAAAGAAAAATATTTTTGTAAATTTAGGGTAACCTAAGTGTGTAGTGTTTATAAAGGCTACAGCAGTGTACAGTGATGTCCTAGGTCTTCACATTCACTCACCACTCACTCACTGACTCACCAGAGAAAATTCCAGTCCTGCAAGTACAAGTGTGCCATTTAAAAAATATTTTTACTGCATTTTTCTATGTCTAGATAAGTTTAAATACATAAATACTTACTGTTGTACTAAAATTGCCTACAGCAGTCAGTACAGTAATATGTTTGGGTGTGTAGCCTAGAAGCAATTGGATACAGATACAACATAGATATATAGTAGGCTATACCTTCTACATTTGTCTAAAGGTTCTCTATGGTGTTCACACAATGATGAAATTGCCTGAAGAAGCATTTCTCAGAACATATCCCCATCATTAAGTGACAGGTGACTGCATATAATATTAAACTAATAAAATAACAAACGTCTCTAATAAAACCCCACAAAAGCCGGGCTCGGTGGCTCAGCCTGTAATCCTGCGCCTTTGGGAGGCTGAGGTGAGTGGATTGCCTGAGCCTGTGGGTTCGAGACCCGCCTGGGCAGTGAGACCTCATCTCTACAGTAAATCAAAAAATCAGCCGGGTGTGGTAGCGCATAGCCTGTAATTCCGGCTACTCGGAAGGCTGAGGCAGAAGGATCACCGGAGCCCAGCAGGTGAGGCTGCGGTGGCCAGGAGTGGCCACTGCACTCCAGTCTGGGCGACTGAGTGAGACTCCAACTCAAAATAAATAAATAAATTAATTAATTAATTTTAAAAAAACCCATAAAATTAAAGTCCTAGGGTTTCTTAACTTCAAGATTGGAAACACCTAATTCCATAGATGGAGTGCTTGTCTAATCATCAATGTGATGGTAGGGCCTTTGGAGGGTGACTAGGTCATGAGGGTAGAGCGCTTATGAATAGAATCTGTGCCCTTATAAAAGAGATCCCGGAAAAATCACTTGCACCTTCCATCGTGTGAGTCCACATTGAGAAGTCAGCCACATATTCACCTATGTGGAAGCAGGACCTCACCAGACCCCGAATCTGTCAGTGCCTTGGTCTAGGACTTCCCAGTTTCCAGAACTGCAAACCATAAATTTCTGTTGTTTATAAACCACCTAGTCTATAGTAATTTGTTATGGCAACTCAAATGGACACAGGTAAGGATGCCAAACAATTTCCCTGTTAAGTCTAGAAATGCATGAATAGTTTGAATTGATTTATGAAGGACTAATTAAAAGTAATGCATACATCCTATATCCCTTTGCCCAAACTCAGAAAAACAAAAAATAGTTCACATTACCTAATAAAGCAAAGACTCAGTCTGATATCTTGGACTTGTAATCTAACCCCTCCTTATCTTAAACATTCTTTACAAATATTTCCCAATATAACTCTGTTGCTCCAAGTAAGCTCAAATCATAACACACATTTTTACTGAATGCTTACAAGTCATCGTAAGGTGTCTGTGCATAGATAGCATGGAGAGCTAAGCAGAAATGGTGCCTCCTCTCATAGTATATATTAGTCTAATTGGAAAAATGGATGATTCAGCAAGCAACTATAATAAAGCATAATAATATGATAGGGGAAGCCCAGGGTGTTGCAGGAAAACATAACAAGGCCTTTGAATCAGATGTTAAAAATAAGGAACATTTTCTGAGAAGTAGAATTTAGTCTGAGTGTAAAGGATGAGTAGGTGTGGGCCTCACATATACTAAGCAAGAAGAAAGGAAAAGCTAGAAATGAAGGGAGGGGGTGGCAGTGTTTTCCATAAAGGAATGCTCTGAATCTGTAGCTTGGGAAGGCTCAGTATTGCTCTTTCTGCTGTATCTTGAACACACACACACACACATATACCAAACACCACACACCTACTCCCTACAGTGACTCCTTCCCTATTCCCTGCGACCTCTCCCTAGCTTGAAGCATCACTTCATATTGCGAGTGCTCACATGCCATGGTTTTAAGTATTTCTTTGGAATAGTGCCTGGAATGAACATCAATCTCTGAATATTCTTCCCACTACTCTCTATATTTAAATCTTACACGTCCTGTGAAATCCAACATGCTAATCTTGTTTTAAAATATGAGCTAAGTCCTAGATCTCTGGAAAGCCTTACTCAATATTTCAATCTTGCCAAACTCTCTCCCTTCCCCTATGCTTTTTAGAATTTATTGCAACTGTTTCACAATTATTAAGCTACTTGTTAAGTGCTGACATGTATAATTCCGAGACTATTTCTTGGTTTTCTTATCTCCACATTCAGACCTTAAATTCCTTCAAGTCAGGGACTGTCATAAACATTGCTTGTGTTTTCCTCAGTGACAAGCATGATTCATAATAAACTTTACTGAGAGAAGTACAAAATAGTGGTTGAACCTCTATGAGCAGAACTGTAAAATATAAAACATAAAATAAGCCAAAGCTTTCAAATATTACAAAAACAAAAACATGGTCTTTCAATTCTTGCTCTGATTGCCAGATAAAGTGATGATGGTATTTATATCAGACATAGAAAAGTGCACTGGTTGCTGGCAGATGAAGAAATCCAAGTGATTGTGCATGATCAAATGGGCAAAACTACTCTATTCTTGTCTGTTCCTCAAGGAAACAATATCCATACTGATAAAAGTAAGACAAACATAAAAACAAAAATAAAAATGTAAGGCCCAGAATATAAAGTGATGTTATTCTAAATAAATTTAAATCCATTACAAGTTAATGAATTTAATGGATTTAAATAATACTACAAAGTACTGAAAGCATCTGCAAATAAGACAATCATTAAAATAATATTAAGATGAAGAAGAGGGTTGACAGAGAATAAGGAATCCAGCCATTGCTTCGATTTTCAAAATTGAGAAGGTGGATTCCACCAACTCTGCAGAGAAAGGATTCATTCCAAGCACTATTCCAAAGAGATGCTCAAAACTATGCCATGTGAGCACTCACATTGTGAAGTGATGCTGCTTACAAGCCAGTGAGAGGTCACAGGAGCATGTCATTATGAACTAACCTAGTGTATTCCCTTTTGTTTTTAACAGTGTTACTTCATTTCTGTTGTGCAGAAAGTGGAAACGCATTTCAGAAAGGAATTGGACCAAGTCTGTCACAGCATAGTTTTGGGCCACACAAAGGAATGTAAACTTCAAAGAAAGAAAATTATTTGACTATATAGCTGGTTGAACAGTTTTATAAAGAGAACTAATTTATGGATTAATATAAAGCAGGAGTCTAACATAAAGGAAGGTATCTAGGATCATGTCAAATGCAGTTCCAGTTCATTTTAGAGTTACTTGGATGAAGGCATTAATTATATGTTGATTGAATATGTTAATTCCACTAAATGGGGGAAAATGGCTAGTCAGTATTATGAAATTGGAATCCAGAAAGACCTTGAACTTCTGGAACAATAGGCTAACTAAAGGCAAAGGTTAAATTTAATTGCAGTAAGAATTTTTTAAATTCCCAAATCAAGTGACCAAACATAAAATTAGGGAGAAGAAATATATTTGCAGAAGAATATACAAAATAGATATATAATTAAACAGTGTAATATGAGTGTCCAAAAAAAAGTAGGTTAGATCTTGGGTTGATTTACTATGTGGGATCCACAGGAGATAACCCCATATGCCCAATTATATTAAGACAGTCCTTTATGTTCAGCTTTGGAGACCACACCTTAAGAAAAATAAAAGTAAATCCAAAGGAGAAAATCCCTGATTATGAGACTCTGTACCTATACCAAAAAGTGGATTAAAGGAACTGAATATTATCTTAGAAACTACAATATGTGTTAAATATAAAATCATTTTGTGTAAGTACTCTGAGAGGTCAAGATAAGGATATTAATCTCATAGAGACAAATAGGACAATTCAATATACAAAAAGAGTTCTTAAGCTCATAACCAGTCAAATAAAGAAATGCCTATATTCAAGATATTCAAAATGAGTGTTAACAAATAGTTTGCCAAAATTGGCCTTAACATTCTCTGTGAATTAGGAAACATGGTTATCTGCTAAGAATGAAGAGTGGGGGTAATATGGTTGTACTAAAAAACCTGGAAAAATCCAGAATACATACTATGGAGAATGTGACATGTAATTAACCAAGAAAGAATAACTTTGTAGCACTGTTAACCATCCCCTAAAAATTGGAGTGGATCAGTTTGTAGTTGGCCAGAAGATAGTTATATTACTTTGTCCAGCTAAATTCACAGCAAAGATAGTGAAGTAAACATTAAGAGAAAAAGTCAAAATTAGGAAGGCAGGTGCTGATAGGTCTTGTGGCAAGAGATTTGAGAGTTGGAGCAGAGCTGAAATTGCTAGTGAAAAAATAACAGTAGCAGTTCTGAATAAGCTGCAAACCATACGAGAGAAGCATATAGAAGGGTCTCAGCGTCACTTATATGTGAGGTCAACTTAAAACAAATAACTGATAGTATCAGGCACAAAAAGCCCTTAAATCAAGAACAACAAAGACAACAGTGTTAAACTCATCAGGCATCTACTATGTATCAAGCACTGTGCATCCACCAAGGAGACCCTGAGGGAGATTTGAGGATCCAGACATTTAGACAGCTACTTTCAATGTGAGGTGGCATAGCATAAAGAGGTAATAGAGGACAGGATCTAGAAAAAAAAAGTCAGGACTAAGAAGCGGGTCTAAGTCAGGCTCTGTGGCTCAGCCTGTAATCCCGCGCCTTTGGGAGGCTGAGGTGAGTGGATTGCCTGAGCCCACGGGTTCAAGACCCGCCTGGGCAGCGAGACCTCATCTCTACAATAAATCAAAAAATCAGCCAGGCGTGGTAGCGCATGCCTGTAATTCCGGCTACTCGGAAGGCTGAGGCGGAAGGATCCCCGGAGCCCAGCAGGTCGAGGCTGCGGTGGCCAGGAGCGGCCACTGCACTCCAGTCTGGGTGACAGAGTGAGACTACAACTCAAAAAAAAAAAAAAAGAATTGGGTCTGCCCTACTTCCTTTCCCCACAATGTTCACTTCCAAAGCCATTGTCTTGTGTTGCTGTCCTGTTAATTCTTACCATGGTGAGATGGAGGAGTTGGTATGTGAGTTAATTTAAGTTGGCTTTGATTTTATCAAAGGGAGGATTTGTTTTAATAAAAGATTATGAATGCCCAGAAAGCATGCCAGGTAAGAGAAGTTAGTAACTACAAACTCTGAGGCACATTTCTGTGGCAAGAGAGACTATGCCCAGAACCTCAAGAGTTTTATAATGCAGTCATTCTCTCCTACTGTGGGCTGAGAGGGACACTGGTCCTAAGCTGACCTTCACTCCTCCCAAATAATTTTGTTCATACTCGGGAAGACCCTTGAGGTCATAGAAAGATAAATACTGTTGTCCTGAATTTGGAGGAAGAGAAAAAATATGTATAAAATAGCTAAGATATTTCAAAATGTTCTGGGAAAAAAAAATGAAAGAAACAGATGTGATTCATGATAGCCAAGAAATTTATCTAATCTCAAATTAATCAGTTAGTTTATGGGCAACTAAAATAGTTCAACAAAAAAACTAAAAATTGCCAGAAGTTCTTCTCATATCAAGTGAAAATAAAGATACCCAAAACAAACTGCAGAATGAATCTTTATGACAGAGACAAAAATCACTATAATTATTGATACTTTAAGAAAGAAAAAAATTTTGTTTTTACAAATGTGCAGAAAAATAATTAGAAAGTTTAAGAAAAGTTGCAAGGGTAAATATTTCTAATTAACTGACATAGGAATCAGTATCATTAAGCTGAAACTCTTAGCAAATAAAAGAAAAGTCAAGCAACTTCTTAGTGAATCTGATGTATAGAAGGGCATTCTGAATAACCACCTCTTCCAAAATGTTTCCCATCAATAACATAGGTTTTGGCTTGCTTTATCAAAATATTTATTTTTCGTTTCCCCTTATGGAGATTCATTTTTACATCTAATTTGATGACTATTTCTGGAAAAAAGTTAATGGGATTTCTGGGGATATGCTATTTAAAAATAACCTTTAAAAATAGTATCCTCACCCAACATTTATTAATTGTCAGTAAATGTAAATACAGGATTTAATTTCCCTTGTATAATTTCTGAAAATAATCAAAGTTTATACAATACCTTAAGATGCCAATAAAAGTGATGTTAGCTATAAAGATTTTTTGGGGGGGTTGTTTTTGGATTTTATTTAGAAAATATCCATGGCATAATTCGTAAAATTTAGTCACAAAATATTTTATTGATGTATTCATAATTGATATAATTTAATTTTAATGTTATTACTGATATTTGTAGTGAAATATGATATTCATTAAAACATCTTTTCAAAATATCTTAAACAAAATCATCTAGTAAGCCATAGTCATGAGTTAATAACTATACTAAGCATTGCGAAGTTTTCCACATTTCTTTTGTCTTTGGTATTGACATAAATGAAATGAAATGACTTTATATTTATTCTATGTTGCTGAATGACAGAAAACATGTTACTGCATACTCAAACATCCAGAAACAGGGTCTTTAAAAGGACTAATATTTCATACAGTATGAAACACCATATCAAGCATAAGTACTTTATATTTCAAAGACAGAAAAATATAATTTTTATTTTGTGTCATATACTAGAAACAGATCTGACGGTATTGGCAGATATAGAAGGTATCGATTCATCACAAATTTCTGCTAATAAACTTCACAGACTTGTTTCCTAACTGACACACTAAATAATTTACAAGGGGTCTATTTTGTATGAAATAATTATTGTGTCACTATTTTATTATTCTAGAGTTTTCCCTAGTATCCTATGTTCTCATGCTCTATTCAGACAGCTTGTTTTGACAAGAAAAAGTGTGACTGGCGTGTTCTAACTCCATGCTTTTTATTCTGTTAAGTCACATATCCCTTGAATATCTGAGGACTCTGGAACTATCTCCCTAAAAATGCAGCAACTCGGATGTTTGAAGATAATTTTAGGGACTTCACGACCCCTTAAACCAGATCCACAGACCCAGGAGTTTAATGACTAAACAACATGGATTCCAGACAACTTCCACTGAGGGAGTAATAAAACATACATGACTTTTAGACAAATTAAGTTTTGCTTCGGAATTCTAGACATTCCCATTATTCTTATACTGTTACTTTCATTAAAAGTGTTGATTTGTACCACTTTTCCTGACAGGTACCTGGAAAGATCACTCCTGAGGAAAAAAAGTATAGCCATTCTAGGAAAGGCAACAGATTACTTCCACACTATGAACCAAGATACAAAAATCTACATCTACCATTGCATGCTTAAAGACTTATCTTGCATATCTATAACAGAAAGTGAATGGTGTTCCTCCCAAAATCAGTTCTAGTAAGTAGGTAAACATGGAATGAAATCACCATCAGAGGACTGACCCTAACACATCACAGCCGATACATGATGAATTAAATTCAAATGAAAAATAAAACCCGTCTTATTTAAAACCCAGCAGGTCTTCAATCAGTTGGAAATCGAGATCCCTTCAACCAGACATCATTAGTGAGACGTACACGCTTTTGGTTTACTCTAGGAGACATAAACTGTTTACCAAGTGCAAAATGAAGGAACAGCCATGTGAAACCAGTGAGCAAGAAGCACAGAAGCCACAGCCTGAAATCACATGACCCCATTGCAAGGCAGCCCCTCGGATGAATGTCACTCCAGGGCAGCTCAGCCCACAGGGCGCCGCCTTGCCAAAGGGACAGAGAAGCGGGGACCCCGGATCACCGCTTCTCAAAGAGCCACGGTCATCAAGAAAACAGAAATGAGACTGTGACACACACACACACACACACACACACACACACAGACACACACACACACACCCGCGGGAAGTTTGTGGGCTGCCGCCTCCTGGCAATGCCCGGACCGAGCTTTCGCCTCGGAGGGCGCGTGGCTCACCCATGCGGCGGCCCGCGCTGGCGCTGCCGTCCAGCCCCGCCGGCCTCCCCGTCGGCCTCCCCGCCCCGAGCGTCCCGGCTGCTCCCGCGCTGCCCAAGGCTGGCTCGGGCCCGCGCCCCGCGCGTTCTCACGGTCCGGCGGCGCCGCGGGTTCCCCGGGCCTGGGCCGGACCTCCGGGCGGGCGATGTCTCCGCGGCTCGCTCGCTCCTCCCAGGCGTGAGAACCGGGCCGGCTCGCCGGGGCTGGGCGGTGGGGAGCGCGCGGGAGGCTTCCCGGGAACGGAAGGAGGACCAGCCCGGGCCGGGTCCCGGGGGGAGGGGCCGCCTCTCCGGGTACGCCGACCACTCACTTGGTGGCTCCCCACACCTCGGAAGCGCGTTTCCGGATCGCCAGCAGCTCCGGGGCGCGCCTCGCAAATCCGCACTGCGAACCGAGAGAGAGAGCGGGCGTCAGAGGCGGGTGGCGGTGGCGAGAGAGGCGACCCTGCGGTGGCACCTGTCGGTCCCACGCGGGTCGCCCACGGCACGCACGGCGCTCACACTCAGGTCCCTCGGGTCCACCTGCTCAACAGGCTGGAAGGGACGCGACGCGCCTCGGAAACCGGGTGGCCCGCGGGGCTCTGAAATCCTCCCCGGGCTCGTGCCTTTGTCTCTCCCAGTGTCTCTGTGTCTCTGTCTTTGATCACCCCAAAGAAACCCTTGCAGTTCCTGTCCCTACAGCATTCGACTGACTGCTGATACCCTTCCCGCCTCCTCCCCTTCTCTGCACCCGAAAGACCGAAAAAGAAAGTAGTGGTTACAACGCACCATGGTGAGGTCCAGGGTCCCTGGGCTGCTCGCGGGCCTCCCTCCCCGCAGGTGTCCCTCGCGCCTGGGCCGCTCCCCGCTGCTCCGACTCCAGCGCAGGGAAAGTGCAGGAAAAGTCTGCCTCCAAACCTGCTTGTGCAAAACCGACTCTGTGCTCAGTCCCACCCACTGCGCTCAGACAAGGGCAGGAAAACTGGGTCCTGGTCTCTCAGCCACCCAATGGCCATTCCAGAAGTTACCATGGGTAGACAGAGACCCAGGGGAAGGGACAAGGAAAGAGAAAGGGGAAAATGGGAGGGGACTCTAGGAAAATTTGGCCCACTTAAAAACAAAAACATATCTTCCTCATTATGCACTGGTCCAGAAAAATTGTAGTTTTCCACAATTTGAAAACTCCAACATTTTTGCTGGAAAGTTGACATCTGCGAGCATGGTTTTCCTGTCCTAGTTTTCAAGTTTGAAGTCAATTCCCTCCTTTGCAGATCGGTTGCAGAGATGCTACATCTTTTGAGGAAGGTCTGGCTTCTGCTTGGGTCAGTACGTTTAATTCTACTGGTTGTATTTGTGCTTATTCTGACATTAATAGCTTTAGTTCCCTCCTTAACTAAAAAAAAAAAAAACTATCAGCTATTCCATTGTGAATTTAAAATTAACCATGAGCTGTATGGGTTCCCTCTTACAACCTAGACATGTTCATGGTTGTCTCCCCATGTATAATGCTCCCTAAACCCACCATAAAATATGATCCCATTTTAGGCTCATCATGTTTGCAAACTTTCTCCCGGCTAGCCTTGCCTACTATGCTTGCCTCATAGCAAACATTAATCAGAATCAGAAAAATAAATAAACAAATGTCAAGGAGAATTGGGAGTCAGAAGTGTAAATAGAGAATTAGTCGGGCGTGGTGGCACATGCCTGTAATTCCAGCTATTTGGAAGGCTAAGGCGGAAGGATTGCCTGAGCCCAGCAGATCGAGGCTGCAGTGGCCATGAGAGTGTCACTGCACTCCAGCCTGGGCGACAGAGTGAGACTCCAACTCAACAAAAAAAAAAAAGAGGAAGAAGTGTAAGCACAGGTAACCACAGAAACTTTTGCCTTGGTATCGGGTTGCAGTTTTTTGTTTTTCTTCTGCCATCTCTGAGACTTCTCTTCCTCTATATCTAACCCATAATTCTGTCTTAGATCAGCAGGGCATTTGTACTCAGAGTATTTCGAAGTTAAGATGTAGAAAGACAAATTTTAAAAAATACACAGTAACTCATAAATAAAAGGAGGGGAATTTCATACCTTTTTTTAAAAGAAAATTAAATGCTATAAATGTGCAGAGGAAAAAAATATCTTCTGACAGGGTTCGTGAAAAAACAGCATTAGAGTTAGGTCTTGAATTTAGGTCAAGATAAGATAAAGGAAGTTTTATTTTGTTTTGTATTTGTTTTTCTGACAGAGGGAAACTTGTCAGGGAATGTATAGTGGAGATGGAGAAGAGAAGGCAGGGCACAGTTATTCAAGAAACAAGATGTGATATACCTGGTAGAAATGAAGAGTACATAAAGAAAAGTATAGGAAGATATGGTGGAAAGAAAGGTTGGGTACAGATGCCCAGCTTGCCTGTCCCCTAGTTGTCGTGAGTGGTGGGCATAGACATTGTTGTTGCTATTGTCTTCCCCCACTGACTTTACTATTCTCAATATTTATTTCATTCTGGAACATGACTTGATTAGCTCATTCATTTCTGCCCTTAACATTCTCAATTTTTAAAAAATGTTCTTTATTTTAAAGATGTGGAGTACAAGTCACGTTTATGTACATGAGTGTTCTGTGTACAGGCAAAGGTTTGGGTCCCCACTGGTCCTCACTTCCCTTAGTTTAGGATCAGTACCCTTTGTGATGTTATTTGCCCCCTCTCCCTCCCCTGGCAAATTTTATAGCACACAAAATGCCTTGATAACTACTGCAGTTAAACCCAGTAACTGCCAGGAGCTACTCAGTTTTACCAAGGAAAGACTCTCAAATGGAGAGTGTCTTGTCTTCTTCCTCTGTCCTATATCCTTTGTGAGTATCAGATAATGGGGTGGGTGGAAAAAGCAACCCCTCTAAGCACAAGGGTGACTGGAACCACCAAAAGATGATTGCAAAAGACATTCTCTACTCTGGGGTCTTGATATGCCCTAAGAAAGTACACAGTGTTCCTTAACGTTAGGGAAGTACTAATCTCCACAGTCTAACTGCCTAACAATAAACAGGGGTCATGACAGGGATTCAGTGAAATGACCATTGAGTAGATAAATAAATACCTGTCTGATTCATCATCTTCTAAGTTCATTCTTCTTTCCTGGAGTTGACTTGTAGATTAAGACCTACTAGCCTCCACTTTCTTGAGAATAGGAAAAGTTATCATGACAACTCGATAAAAATGTTAAAAAGGATAATTATTCAATGTAAAGCAATCCTCTGTAGACTTGCTGGCTCTGATACAAAAGTTCAAGGTATTTTTGTTTCTTGTCAAGATGCTATGTTTTTCTTACATCCGCAATGGACAGCAGTACAAAAGCATTCAAGTGTATATAATTTTTATATTTGCAAATAAAATGATAATGGCAGCCAGAGATATTATCTAAATCTTTGCTACTCAGGGTGTGGTTTATATATTAACAGCATCCCATATCCTGTGATTTTGTTAGAAATACAGAACCTCAGGCCCCACCTAAGCCACCTGAATCAGCATATTTGTTTAATAAAATCCTCAAGTGGTTCCTATGCATATTAAAGTTTGAAAAGCACTGGCATAAAGTCAACTCATTAAGTAAGCTAAGCCTCAAAACATGGTGTATGAATCTTTCTAAATCCAGGGATTTAGGGAAACGCCCTCTTTATTTTTGGGGTTTCTATTGCCATGCCAGTTCAAAAAAATAAAATAAAATAGTGGGTTTAGGTGGTTCACCTATATTGACTTCATAGGCCATAACAAAATCATAAGCTAAAGGGAATTAAGAGAGAGACTGAGAGAGAACAGCCAGAGGGTAGAAATAAGAAAAGCACTGTATACATATGTCAGAGGCAGAGTTTTGCTTCATTTTTAGCAAACAAGCTAACCATTGATTGTACCATCTGCCAAATTAGGATAACCTCTCAAACATAAGGAAAATAAGAAAAACTTCTATGTCTTCATTTCTTTGGTTTTTTTGTTCTCTTCTGCTTAGTACTATTCACTTTCGACTTGTTTTAACATACCTGTTTAGATAACTTTTACATTGGCAACTTGTAATAATTGGGACCATGCTAGCACTCCAATATGTCTCTTTAGTTGAAAAAGTTTGGGGTCCATAAATACCTAGTCCTGGTATAGACATTTGTGAAGCAGTCTGGAATGAAGAGCCCCTGATGGTGACTGAAATGTTGTTCACTGTATTTTTGCCAAGAGATAGGTGGATTTGTTAGCGGCCAATAGAGTGGTAGGTAAAACAATATCCCTGCAAAGATGTCCACATGCTAATCCTAAGACTCTGTCAATATGCAATTTACATGACGGGGAGAATTAAGAATGCCGATGGAATTCGGGTTACTAATCGGCTAATCTTGAAATGAGGAGATTATTCTAGATTATCAGAGTGGATCCAATGTAATCATACGTGTTCTTTTTTTTTTTTTTTTTTTTTGAGTTGGAGTCTCACTCTGTCACCCAGACTGGAGTGCAGTGGCCGCTCCCCCGCAGCCTCGACCTGCTGGGCTCCGGCGATCCTTCCGCCTCAGCCTTCCAAGTAGCCGGAATTACAGGCATGCGCTACCACGCCCGGCTGATTTTTTTTTTTTTTTTTGATTTATTGTAGAGATGAGGTCTCGCTGCCCAGGCGGGTCTCGAACCCACGGGCTCAGGCAATCCACTCACCTCAGCCTCCCAAAGGCGCGGGATTACAGGCTGAGTCACCGAGCCCGGCTCATATGTGTTCTTATAAAAGACACAAGAAGACATGAAAGTCAGTATCAGTGTGAGAAAGAGTCAGTGTGATGCAGTTAGAAAGACTTTACCATGATTTTTGTTTTTCATTCTGTTTATGTAGTTGATCATATTTTTTGACTTGTTTATGTTAAACCACTCTTGCATTCCTGAGATAAAACTCACTTGGTCATGGTGTATTTGTTTATTGTACTCTTGAATTCAATTTGATAATATTTTGTTGAGAATTTTTATATCTATGTTTATATGGATATTGGTCTATAGTTTTCTTTGGTTGTGTCTTTTTCTAGCTTTGGCATCAGAGGAATACTGCCCTCATGAAGGAGTTAGGGAGGATTCCCTCATCTTTAATCTTGTGGAAAGCTTCAGTAAAATTAGTACCAGATTCTTTGAAGGTCTGGTATAATTCAACAATGAGTCCATTAGGTCCTGGACTTTTTCTGTTGTTGTTGGGAGACTTCAAATTACTAGTTCAATTTCACTACCTGTTATTGATCTGTTCAGGGTATCTATTTCTTCCTGATTCAAGTTTGGGGGGTTGTATGCTTCCAAGAATGTATCCACTTCCTCTAAATTGTCTAGTTTGTTTGTGTAAAGATATTCATAATAGTCTTAGATGATCTTTTGAATGAGAAGAGCAAAGACATGGACCAATGGAACACAATAGAGAATCCAGAAATAAACCCAAATGCCTGCAACGAACTGATCTTTGACAAAGCAGACAGAAACACATACTGGGGAAAGGACACCCTGTTCAACAAATGGTGCTGGGAAAATTAAATAGCTACATGCAAAAAAATGAAGATCCCTATCTCTCCCCATATATAAAAATTAACTCAAAATGGATGAAAGACTTAAATGTCAGACCAGAAACCATAAAAAAATCATAAAAGAAACAAGAAAATAAAACCTGGACATCAGCCTAGGCAAAGAACTTTTGGTTAAAACGCCCAAAGAAAATGCAACAAAAGCAAGAATAAACAAGTGGGACTTAAGTAAACTAAAAAGCTTCTGCACAGAAAAAGAAATAATCAGCAGAGCAAGTAGGCAGTCTACAGAATGGGAGAAGAGATTGGCAAACTTTATGTCTTACAAAGGACTAATATGCAGAATCTACAAAGAACTCAAACAAATCAGCACGATAATAGCAAATATCCCCATTAAAAAGTAAGCAAGTGACATGAACAGACATCTTTCAAAAGAAGATATACAAATGGCCAACAAACAACACATGAAAAAAATACTCAATATCACTCATCATCAGGAAAATGTAGTTAAAACCACAGTAAGATACCACCTTACGCAAGTCAGAATGACCATTATTAAAAAAATCAAAAAACAAAACAATAGATGCTGGTGTGGATGTGAAGAAAAGAGAATGCTTATACATTGTTTGTGGGAGTGTCAATTAGTATAACGTCTAAGGAAAGTGGTAAGGAGATTACTCAAAGTGCTAAAAGTAGATCTACCATTTGGTCCAGCAATCCCACTACTAGGCATCTACCCTAAGGATCAGAGGTCATTATATGAAAAGGACACTTGCACCTGCATGTTCATCACAGCACAATTCAAAATTGCAAAAATGTGAAGTCAACTTAAATGCCCATCAACCAATCAGTGGATAATAAAAATGTGGTATATATACACTATGGAACACTGTTCAGCTATCAAAAGAATGAAATGATGTCTTTCGCAGCAACTTGGATGGAATTGGAGAACATAATCTTAAGGAACAAACTCAGGAATAGAAAACCAAACACCGCACGTTCTCACTTGTAAGTGGTAGCAAAACTAAGGATCTGCAAGGGCAGAGAGAATGGTATAGTGGACACTGAAGACTTAAAAAGAAGATGGGGACAAGAGGTGGAATGACAAAAAAAAATCACTTATTGGGAACAGTGTGCACGGGTGGGGGTGGGGATGGGGTACTCCTAAAGCCGAGACCAATAACTATTTGTATCTTCTAAAGCTATTGAAATTAAAAAGAAGAGAGAAAGGGGAAAAAAGAGAAATACTTGACCAATAATTGCTAGCTATGATAAAGGAAAGCAGCTTAGCCAAGGAATGTGTGCAGACTCAAAAAGCTGGATACGGCTAGAAAATTCTTCTCCCATAGAGTCTCCGGAAAAGAAAGTAACCCTACCATAATCTTGATTTTAGCCTGGTGAGACTCATTTTGAACTTCTGAATTTACAGACATAAGTTTGTGCTGTTTTATTTTTAAGCACTAAGTTTGAGGTAATTTGGTATAGCAGCTGCTGGAAACTAATAGAGATTTTGACATTGAAACGTGGGTGCTACTGTACAATACCTAAAAATGTAAAAGCACCTTTGGAAGAGGCTGAAAAAATTCTGTGGAGACAGTGTTTTAAAAGCTTAGACCTCCTTGAATACACTGTTAGTAGGAAAAAGGGTGTTAACTCTGTGACTGAGGACTCAGGGGGTTGTAAGAAGCATAGTCAAGAAAACTTACATCATTTTAGAGAATACAGAAATCATCACAAACATATCACTGGCACAAATATAGACATTAGCAGTGCTGCAGTGAAGACTCAGATGAAATAAGGGAAGTGTTATTGGAAATTGAAGGAAAGACTATCCTCAGCATACAGCAGTGGAAAGCTAGGCTGAATTATGTTCTGCAGATATGTGGAAATAGTGATCTTGAATATTTAGCTGAGAAGATTTCTAAGCAAAATAGTGAAGGCATGACCTAGTTTCTTTTTGCTATTTATTGTAAAAGGTGAGAGAAAGAGATGGATTGAAGGAAGTACCATTAAGCAAAAAAATTTAAAAAAAAAAACAACAGAACTTAATCATTTGGAAAACCCTTAACCTATCCAGTTTGCAAAAGATGCTATGTAATCCTTTGTCCTGGTAAACAGGTCTTGTAATGTGGCAATACTGAGAGGTTTTAGTGATTCTCCTGTTCGAAAAACCTGCTAAATGTATTGAAACAAGAGATCTCTACATTTTTTATTTATGTTAAAATAATAGCCATGCTGACTCTTCTAACTGCCAACATTTACCCTTGATATCATTACATAGGCACTAGTATTCCATAAATTGTATGTACTTAAAAAGAAAACAAAAGCAATATTCTGTAAGCCCTGGCATATTTAATGTTGTTTTTAAAATACTCCCCTATAGGGATAACATACAATTTCATTGAGTTTGGAAAATTTCAAAAATGTGAGGTGGATACAGTGGCATATAAAAAGTAAGATGAATATTTTAATGGCTACTTCAAAATAAATGTTTGTGAAACATATTCAAAGGTTTTGTCTGTGTGTGTGTGTGTGTGTGTGTGTGTGTGTGTGTGTGTAACTCAAGATATTTCACTATAAGATATCTCATACAAATAAAAGTTGACAGTTTCAAGAGAATGGTTCAGTCAAATAAATAAATGGCATCTGTAAAACAAAAACAAAAACAAAAAAACAGAAGGAATAAAGAAGAGTCCACAGAAACATAACTACAGTGAAGCCCTCATTCAATGTTGGCTCAAAAACATCCAGTTTTCAATACTGTTTTTTTTTCTAGCTTAGTTACCCTTCCCTAACTCCACTTCTTACAAGATTTCTAGGCTTTCTAATATAGTTGGTCATTTGAAGGCAGATTCCATGTTTTATGAGTCTTTGACTTTATTATTCTTACAGAGAAAACTAATGCCAGCTGGCAACAAAAAAATTACCAAAAGAAGGGCCAATATATTTTTTCTGTGGTTATAACATTTTAATTGTCTAGAAAGAATCATAATAATTAGAATTATAGAATGTTAATTATATGCCAGGCACGGTTGTGAGCACTTTGTTGCCCCCAATAACACTTTGAAGGTATTCACTATTATTCTATCAGTTTTACAGATGAGAAATGTGAGATATAGAGAGATTAAATATCTTTCCCGAAATCACACAGTTGGCAAGTAGCAAAACTAGGACTCAAACCCAGGTAGTCTGGCTCATTACCCTAGGGTATTAATAACCCTAATCATTCTAAAAATAGCTTGTGAATTATCAAAATAAAGATCCAGTTCAGACTTATTAAGTAATATTCTTTGGGTACTGGCAGGCTACAGGAACCTATACTTTAACAAGTATCAGCAGATCATTCTAAAGGTTGAAGATCACACCCAGAAACACTAAATATTTCAAGTTAGTAAAGCTATCTTATTGAAGACGTCTTGGGCAGGTGGACACTTATGATGCCATTATGGAATAGAGTTGGGTTCTCAACACTAGCACATTAAACTTTTTATATTCTCTTGATGTCTTTGCTTGACATTAGTTTAAGCTACCAAGTGACTGATGGAGAATATGAGTTTCAGTGGCTTGATTTCTAATGGAATTGTTAATAAATAAGGGTAGTGTGTTTTCATGTAATTATGTATTTATAGGAATAAAGAAAGAAAGGGAGGAAGTGAGAGAAGGAGGGAGGAAGTAAGGAAGGAGAAGAAAAAGGGAGAAACTTTATGTAGGTATTCAAAACATTTGAAGTATATCTAATAAAACTACTTAATATATAAATAGGCTGGGTGCAGTTATTCACGCATGTAAACCGAGTACTTTGAGAGGCCAAGACAGTAGGATTGCTTGAACCCAGGAGTCTGAGATCAGCCTAGACAACATAGCAAGAGTTCATCTCTACAAAACATTAAAAAGTTAGCCAAGCGTGGTGGTACACACCTGTAGTCCCAGCTACTCAGGAGACTGAAGCAGGAGGATCCCTTGAACCCAGGATGTTGAGGCTGTGGTAAGCTATGATCATGCCATTGCACTCCAGCCAGGGCAATAGAGTAAGACCATGACTTAAAAAATTTTTTTTTAAGTTTAAAATAAAATATTAAGAAAAACATACTTAGGTAACTTTCTCCCAGTCCCTTGAATGTCATAAAAATTGTCTTATTCCTACTTTCTTTCATGACAAGGTCTATTAAAAAATAAATGTTGGTTAAATGAATGCCCCTTATAGATAGTTGAAAATTATTTAACATCTATTTTTACACACTGGACATATAAACACTACCAAAGCTCCTGATATTGAAGTTCTCAAGCATTTTCCTGACAGTATGACTGTCTACTATTTCAGGGTATCTTCCATAACTGAGTTGAAATACAGTTTAAACATCACAGCCTTAACAGAGCATCACTTTTGGAAGAATACATTTACTCAAAATTAGAAGAGTCTTTAATGTAGAGATCTATGAGTCCTTATATTTTAAGAATAACCCCAAAGTAACATGACCTACTGACCTATAGGAACGAGCCATCTGTGTACTAGTTTGTAACTTTTCATAAGTGGTTTAAAAATAATTATAGTGTACTTTAGGTTCTAAAGTGCCCACTCTCATTTTAAAGTATTGTGACAGATGAAACATTTTCTGCTTCCTAGAATATACTCTTATAATTTGAAGTTGGGAAATATGGTGTGAAAAATAATATACCTCTAATTAAGCAGACCAGTGGGAGTAAGATCTGGTCATTTCCATTATTCTTAGACAGGATACTCACCAACTGGGGATGATTTGTATTAATGAACAAATGCAAGTGTATCAGAAATAGCTTACAAATGGGTATCAGTTTTGGTTTGGGTTCTCACCTTGTTTCAGAAGTCAAGATGTTTTCTTTGAACCTTGCTCATAAATGTGTTTTATGCATGCTTCTCCTTCCAGAAAAAGTGAAGCATATAGATCTCAAAACTGTAAAAAGCAGCCAAGGACTGAAATATTCTTAAATGACAGTCTTTCCAGACAGGGCCAAAAGGCATATCCTTAACCATGGTTTAAAAAAAGAAACTAATTCAAGTTTGAAAGTAAAGAGAACTCTGTTTTGACATAAAGAAAAGGCAAATTATGCAGAGGCAGGCTTGTTGAAATTTCATTTTATGAAAATGACAGTTATTGCTGCTGCTCTCATATTTATAAAATACTTTGTTTAAACAGTTGACAATATTACCTAAGGGAAATAGTGTCTTACCAAACCTCTTTCTTATTACTTTTTTGAGTATTCTATTTTGTTCTGATCATAAAATTAATGCAAGAGGTCTTCTCTTACCAACACTATGGAAGATGTGCAGAGAAACTCTTGCCAGTATTAAAAATCTGAAAACAATGAATAAAAACTTAAACATATTTTTAAGACTTAACTAGGCAGGCTGTTTAGAAAAGGAAACAAGCTTAGACTAGAACAAGGAAAAAAGAGGGATGTCACAAGTAAGCAAGCGCAGTACCTGGAAATTACCCAGAGGTCCTCTGCCTATAACTGGTGGGCTAGAGACTTGGTTATGGGGAAACATGAGCAGGGGAGACAGAAGACAAAACTAGTCATACATATCCTGTTAATGACAACACACTAAAAAACTCCGGGTGGAGGAGGAAAATGTTTTCACACAAATTACCTTTTCTTTTAAATATTGACTCCGAATGAAACAAGGGTGAAAACAAGTGTCTTTTGAGAATTTCTGGCCATAAATCCATCCTTCCAAATCTTTGGACTAGAAATTTAAACTAAATCTGTGGTATACAAATTCCTAGGAATAAACTCTATCTTAAAGTGGTCATGTGTTGAGAACACTCCAGGAGGCTAGAGGAAACAAATACAAATCCTCACTGGGGAATCCACTTTAAAAATGTTTCAAATAATCTCTATAGATAAAAGTTTCAGAGAAAACAAGTTTGTAATAAGGAAGTACACAAATACATGAGAAAAAAAGTCATCTTATGGTGGCAGAAAGCAGAGCTAAATAAATTAAAAGTCAGACCTAAAAGGACTGTAGAAGTAAGAATAATTCAAAACAGAATATAGTAAACATGTTTAATGTGCTTTTCAAATGAAATGTGTTCACAGTATAACATTGGAATAAAATATATAGCCAGATGAAACTAGGACTAAAAATAACTTCCAGAAATAAAAAAATAATAATAAAACTTAAATTTCATGAGTGAACTAAATAGAAGATTAGATAAAACTGAACAGATAACTAATTAATTGGAAAATAGATGTAAAGAAATAATCCAGAATTTAGACAAAGAGATGTGAAAATACGAAGCATTTCTTACTAGGATCCTAAGATGTCTGAGGATGCTATAAGGAGATAATAGATATTTAATGAAATGGCAATACTCAAAGTGACAATGGCTAGGACTTTCAGAATTTAGTTCAGTCACTCATCCTCTGGTTAGCCCAATGATTCCCAAGAAGAACAAATGAATTAAACACAAAACAAAGCCAAACACTTATAACATTAGTAAAATGGCCAAAACAAAAATTAAAATATCTTAAAAGCAATCAGAAAGAAAAGTCATATTATCTACAATGGAATGACAATTAAATTTTGATCACAAACTTTGTAACTGCTTAACAGAAACAATAAAAGGTAGAAGAAAATAGACTATTATCTTCAATGTTCTAAAAATTGTTGAGAAAAAACCCCATCAATTTAGAATTTTATATTCAGCAAAATGGCTTTTAAGAATTGATGGGTGAGAATGAGAATAAGGTAATTTAGAGATTTAAAAACCAATATACTCTCAATAAAAGAATTTCTAAAGACGTACAGCAGAAGATACAATTTCAAATCTGAAGATCTGAGAGTAAAGAAATAGTAGTGAAAAGGGAAAAAACACAAGTATGTAACATGTTTCAGTCTAATATAAACAAAAAATAAAGATATATCTTGACTATTTTTAATTTAAGCACCACTTTTAGTCAAAGAGTAAAACAAAAAATGACAAGCTAACTAAAGTTATTTGCAGCACAACTTTGTAAATTCTCCACATGTCTTATATTTTCCTTTGAGATAAAGAAATTTTGGTGAACAACTTTGTAAAACAGAACTTTTGGTGAACAACTTTGTAAATTCTCCATGTCTTACATTTCCCTTTGAGATACAGAAATTTTGGTTTCAGAGAATGAGTAATTTAATTTTTAAGAATACCAACCACAAGATCATTTAATAAGTTTTAACCAATTGATAACTTTATCAGTTTTATGCAAAGAATAAGCTGCATGCTATTATTTTTGTTAAATATTTTTAGATGTTTTTCACTAAAGGTGAATCTTTATATTGTTACAGGCGGTTTTAAATATTTGGTCATTATTATTACCACAACCCCATATTTTTGGAATTGTCAGTTTATGTTTATTGTTCTTGGTTGAGGTATTCATGTTTTACCAATCATTTGAGGGAACTCTTTATATATTGAAAACATTCACTTGAAATATAAAAATTATGAACTCGAATTGAATTTATATTGATTAAATTACAAGAAACTATAGATAACAATGGAATTTAATGGAAAACCATTAAAAATAATGCTTTGCAGATTATTATTCTTTTCATGCTATTTAAAGGCAATTTGCATTATAGTGACCATAATAGGACAGCGAAAGAACAGTAAGATACAGATTTATTTAGACAGACAAGGTAAGTATTTATTTAAGATTACAATATGCAAGCTCTGATTCTTCTCACCATAATTAGAGCACCCTTGTATCTATATACTGACATTCAAGAATAAGGAAAATATACTCTTTGAGATATTCAATCATTCTTTTAAATGCTTTTATTGGATAACAACCACATACCAGGTACTGTTCTAAAACTGGAGAACAATAAAACAAGAATCCTGTTGTTCTAACTTTTCACAATGACATGACAGATAATTAAAGAGATTAATAGAGCACAGAAGGTTGGCTGGTGGGAGAAGTAAGGTCAGGAAGGTAAGAAACTTCAGCTGTGAAGTCAATAATTATTTCTTAAATCTCTCAAGTATAAAATACTTAAGCTTTGATATAACTACTGTATCTGATTTCTCTCTATTCAGGAAAACAGAAACACTTTATGCATTTTAAACAGAAAGAGATGCTAAGAGAACTATTGAAAGACCTAGGGAAGGAATGTTAAGGTCAGAAGAAAATGTCATTGAGGATGTCAGCTGCCTGTAGCATGCACATGGGTGACACAAACCTCACACAGTCATCTGTCCCTGCAGGTGTCTGTTGCTGCCAGGGGAGAATAGTCCTTCTTTGCTCTGCCATCAAAATCACACATGAATTCAGAGTTCAAATTAAACACTGTTGGCCAGGGATTGTGGGAACTGTCCTTTCGATAATACCTGCTTGCATTGCAAAAGAATGTATAGGAAGGAGCAGGAACGATGCTGAGTTGATAACAGGCAATCTGACACAACAATAAGCTTGAAAAATATGTCATTTATTATCACTAATAATGCAAATGTGTTTTTGTGCAGTGAGTCTGCGCAATTTATTTATCACAAGATATTGAATTTTCTCATTTAAGTTGTAAGTAAATTCACCAGCTTTGAGTTAACTAACTGGAAGTCTGAAGCATAGAGAGGTGGTATTAGAAAAAGAGCAGACTGAATAATATATAACATAGGGAGGTGTAGTTGAAACTGAGAGATAAGACAGTTCTATTATTTTTTATAGCTGTTAAGTAGATTAAGTAAGTTTAATGCATCAAGAGTGGTCTAAACATTGATTCAATTATGTTTTATAGTTAATTATTAATTTCACACTTTTTAACATTTATTTTACCTTCTTATCCGATAAAGTAATGCCATTAAAGATATGTTTTGAGAGAGGGTAAATGTGGTTGACAGAAGGCATCACACAATTGGAGCTCATTACAAAGAAACCTATGTGGAGGAGCAGACCTAGGACTTTGAGAGGATTGACTTAAAAACCCAAGTGGAGGTCTATCAGAAAAATCCTAAAGGCAGCTAGAAAAAAGGGACAGATTGCCTTCCAAAACATACCCATCAGAATTACAGCAGATTTCTCAGCAAAAATCCTACAAGACAGAAGGGACTAGGGCCCCATATTTAACATCCATAAAGAAAAGCAATTTCAGCTAAAAATTTCCTACCCCACAAAGCTAAGCTTCATTAATGAAGGATAATTAAAATTCTTCCCAGACATCCAATCCCTAAGAGCAGAGGCCACCTCCAGACCAACCCTTCAGATGTTCATCTGGGGACACAGAGGATGGATCGCTCCAAGCCTCTGATAACCCTAAAAGTGGCCCTGATGAGAACAGAAAAGCACCTTTAGAGATAGAGGGAGTGAGGGAAAATGACAACTCTTCCTCTTTGCATACTCACGTAAGTTGCTGCAGTCTTAACCAAAGGAAAGATAGCCCCCAAACTACCCCATCCACCCTTCCCACATTGGTGGGCATTGAGGGCTTCCCTAAATAGAGAGGCACCAAGAGGTCCCATGCCTTGGCTGTCCCCCATCACAGGTGAGCCAGAGGAGAGAAGACAAGCCACAAACAAACAAAAACTGACAAACAAAAACACAAATGGCACCCCTCAATAGAAGAAAGCTTATCTAATTGAAAAACAACAAAACAAAAAATAAAAATAGAGGAGTAGAAGGTGACCTCATAGATGAAGAAGGACCAGTGAAAAACAACAGCAACCCTCAAAAACTTAACAAGTGGACACCCATAAAAGGGTTTCCCAGATCCCAACCAATGAGATACATCCAGAACAACCTGTCCTTGATGATAGATGTAGACTTCAGACTATTGATGGCAAAGACACTCAGTGAGAGCCACAAGAAGGTGGACACACAGACGATCCAGGTCACAAAAACTGTGCAAGAAGTAAAAGATGATCCAATCATTATAAGAAAGGGCCAATCTGAACTTATGGAAATGAATTTTTTCCTGGAATTTCAAAACACAGCAGCAAGTCTCAATAGAAGATCGATCAGGCAAAAAAAGAATCACAGAGCTAGAGGATCTGCTGACAAAAACAAGGAGAAAAGACAGGAAGAATGAGCAAAGCCTATGAGGGATTTGGAGTTATGTAAAAAGACCAAATCTATGGTTGATCAGTATCCCTGAGAAAGAAGGTGAAACTGAGGACAAGCCTTCCAAGAAGTCATCCAAGAAAATTTTTCCTTTCTCACTAGAGAGGTAGCCAGGGAGATGCAAGCGATTCAGAGAACTTCTTTGAGTTATTACACAAGAAGGCCATCCCCAAGGCACATAATAATCCATCTCCCTAAGGTAAGAATGAAAGAAAACTCCTAAAGGCAGCTGGAAAGAAGGGGCAGACCACCTTCCAGGGCATATTCATCAGAATTGCAGCAGATTTCTCAGCAGAAATCCTACAAGCCAGAAGGGACTAGGGCCCCATATTTAACATTCATAAAGAAAATCAATTCCAGTCAAAAATTTCCTACTGCACAAAGCTAAGCACCGTTAATGATGAATAATTAAAATCCTTCCCAGACATCCAATCCCTAATAGAAAAATGCCACCTCTAGACCAACCTTTCAGGAGAGGCTTAAGAAAATTCTAAGCATAGAAACAAAAGAACGGTCCCACTCACACAAAATATATATTCTTGTCATCACCACATGAAACATGCTCTAAGATTGGCCACATACTTAGACATAAATCAAGCATGAATGAATTACAAAAGATCAAAATCATAATAAGCATCTTCTCAGAAATTAATATGGAAGTAAAAAAAGAGCCTGAATAGCTAAAGCAATCTTCAGCAAAAAGAACAAAGCTGTAGGCATCACACTTCCAGACCTCAAACTTTACTACAAGGCTACAGTAACCAAGACAGCATGGTATTGATACAAAAATGGACACATAGATCAATAGAACTAGACAGATAATACAGAAACAAAACCGCAGACCTACAACCAACTCATCTTCAACAAAGCTGACAATGACAAACATTGGGGAAAGGAAATCATAATTAGCAAATGCTGCTGGGAAAAGTGGCTAACTACATAAAGAAGAATGAAACTGAACCACTACCTATAAACATATACAAAAATTAACTCAAAATGGATCAAGGACTTAAATATGAAATCTCAAGCTATGAGAATTTTAAAAGAAAACTTTGAAACAGCCTCATGAATATTGGCCTTGGCAATGAATTCAAGGCCATGTCTTCAAAAGCAAGTGCAAAAAAAGCTAAAATTAATAGGTGTGTCCTTATAAACTCAAATTTTTTTACACAGCAAAGGAAATCATCAAGAGAGAAAAAAGATAACTCACAGAATGGAAACAAATATATATATATATAATAACAAATATATAATTAAATATATATCTGCAAGCCATGTTTCCAATAAAGGTCTAGCAGCCTGTATTTATAGTATTTCAAATACATCAACAGGAAAACAAAAACAATAATCCCATTAAAAAGTGGGCAAAGGGCATGAACAGGCTTTTCACAAAGAAAGACATCAAAGCAGCCAACAAACAAAAAAAGTCTTTAGCTCCACTAATCATCAGAAAAATGCATATCGAAACTACCACCTCATGCTGGTAAGGATGGCTAGCATTAAAAAGTCAAAAAAACAACAGTTGTTGATAAGGCTACAAAGAGAAGGAAACACTTCTACACTGTTGATGGGAATGTAAGCTTGTTCAAAGCTTTGTGGCATTTTTCTCAAATAACTAAAAATTGAGCTACCATATGATCCAGAAATCTCATTTCAAAAAATATACCCAGAGGAGCATAGATCACTCTACCAAAAAGACACCTGCACATGTATGTTCATTGCAGCACTATTCACAATAGCAAAAACAAGGAACCAACCCTGAGGCCAATAAAAAGTGGACTGAATAAAGAATATGTGATACATATACATGACGGAGTACTACACACCATAAAGGAGAAGAAAATTATGTTTTTTGTAGTATCATGTATGCAGCTGAAGATTATCATTCTAAGTGCACTATCACAGAAACAACAACTACAAAATATGAATACTGCATGCTCTCTCATAAGTTGGCCCTAAACATTGGGCATGTGAACACAAATATGGGAACAACAAACACTGAGCACTACTAAAGAAGGGAGGAAGCAAGGGGATAAGGGGCACACAACCACCCATTGGGTATCATGTCTACTAGTAGGAGAGATGGCATACTAGAAGCCAAAACCTCCCCTGTACATAATTGACTTACATACCAAATTCTCACATATACCCTATAAGTCTAAACAAAAAATAGAAAAAATACTTTAAAAAAACTCTTTAAGTTAACCTCCCCTGTACATAATTGACTTACATACCAAATTCTCACATATACCCTATAAGTTTAAAACAAAAAATAGAAAAAATACTTTAAAAAAACTCTTTAAGTTATGCTTAAATTTGTTTATTAATTCACTTGATTTAATTATATCTTATTATTTGTTTATTAATCTGAGGATTTTAAAAAATGTGATCAGTCATGGTTCTCCAGGAGTTCAGAGTCTAGAAGTAAAAAGAGAAATTAAGAAATAATTGCAATCCAGTGATATAAATGATATCATAGAAATTCTCAGAGAGCATCTTGGGAACACATGAAGGATCATGAATAATTTTGAAGAGTTGATAGTGTTTGAATTGATAATTCAGGACTGTCTAGTGATTCTTCAAATAGAAGTATAAGTAGTTAGGTCTGTTTCACAGATTAAGAAATTGAAGCTCAGAGAGGTTAAGTAACTTTGTGATGTTGCATAATAACCAGCATGGTTGCCAGTAAGGATTCTTCATATCAACATGGATTGAGTGGATAGAAGAGTGAGGGGTGATTTGGGAACTAGAGAATAGAGTATAATTGTATGATTGCATTTACTAAAGTTTTCTAAGGTTGACATCCTCAAATTTCAGAATGAATATTGGGCAATTTGTGCTTGGTTCAGACTCTTTTCAAAGTCTCATGATGCATTTTAAGACAAAAATAGCAAAATTATTGTCATATTAACAACCTGTCAAGCAATACCAACAATGAAAATAAACAAACAATAAAAAAAACTGTTTAAAGACCACATATAATTAAAGTGATTGAAGCAAAAAGAACCAAAAGGACAAAAGAAAATCTTATAAGAAAAAAATAGCTATTCATAAACTGTAACTATAGTTTTGTGCTATTGCTGATACCTTTTTAAACTTGTACTTGACAAATACTATTAAATATTTTATAACTTATTTCCTTAGATGTTTGAAATCTAAATTAAAGATCAAAGATATAAGAGCTGACTGAAACATCTAAATTATTTGTAGTTCTTTCCCAGAATAATAATTTTAGGTCACAGGCATCCATGAAAGTAAATAGTCAAAGTCTGGCATTTTTAATGAGCTATCTGGTGATATTACCTAACTTAATCATAGTAGAACAGCAAAAATAAAAGATAAAAAAACAGGTAGATAAAGACAAGAACAGAAAGATAAAAATTACCTATCTACTTTCATTCTATACATAGTATTTGTTTTTATTTTGGAAGTTAAAATGAGTAAATTAAAGTAACTAGAGATTTGATATGTTTAAGAACAAGTGTTACTAGATATCAAACACAAGAATAGCAGTAAAGTTGCTACATCTCAATTTTATTTCTTCCATGCAAAGTGAGATTGGTCTATTGACTAGAATTATTTTTAAGAAACTTTAAAATCATCAGCTGAAATATGGAACTAATATGTAAAGCAAAATAATTTGGCATGATTTGATAATAGATTTTAACTTGTACTTTTTCCAGGCAAAGATGTAAAACAAGACAGGTATAGTTAGTAGATAAAAAATTATTGGATATATTGAGTTACCCATAAAATGGGGGAAAGAGCACCAATAATATTAGTGTCACTTCAAAAATCTAGGTTCAGGTGTCACTAGTTATGTGACTTTGGACAGGTCATTTAATTTCTGTATTGGGAAAATCACTTAAAATTAGTTTCCTACTGATGTTTTAACCTTAAATAAAATTAGTTCAAGAGGAGTAGGCAAAGCTTCAAAGAACACACATCTTTATCAGATGAAAAGCAGAATCTTTGATGCTAGCTCTTCAAGAACTAGTAAATCAAAGTACTGAATAAAGAATATTTTTTGTTTAGGCTAAATAATATTTGTATATTTGTGCTAGCAAGTATAATATGTACTTATTCTTTATTTTATGTCAAAAGAATGTTTTATTTTAAATGTACTTTCTAAAAGTAGAAAATAATATTCTTATTATAAAAGATTTGTTTCATTATTTTCAAGAATATTGAGTTACAAGTTTGAGAATATGAATTTTTGGTAGAAAACTTGATTTGTTCACATACAGCTATATACCACATTTATCATTTGAAGTAAATTTTACTTTTCAACTTTGTAATAATTGACATGCTGATTGTTACTTCATTAATCTCATTTTAATGAACTCAACTAGCATTGAAAGATTGTTTAATTTCTTTAAATTTAGAAGACTATTTAACAATAATTCTCCCTGCTAAGAAGGGATTTTTATAAGGTAATAAATGTGACTTTATTAGATGAATATTATAGTAAAGAATTAAAATTCTTAAAACAGTTTGGAGTGATTTGGGGTTAATTAAGGATTGATGGAGTAAAAATTACCTTATAATTCACTCTCTTCACATGTAATTTTTCTTCCACAGAGGGGAAAAAAAACAGTTCAAATAAAGTGATTATTATGAACATTAATAAATTCAACAAGAACCATATTTTAAATTCACTTGGGCATTTCTTTAAAAATACTGTACTTTAGGAGACACCCTGAGTACTTTTGGATGAGTGAAGCAACCTGCACCCAGCAAAGTTCTCTTTAAACACATAGAGACCAGAAAATGATAGCAGATGAGGGAACATGGGCACTACATACCCCCACAATGTGCTAGGCACACACAGGAACTGAAGCCCTGCCCAGTGAATGAGAGAGGGTATATGTATCTAAGATGCTTTGGGTTCATTTATTTCCTCCCAGTCATGCATGAGTCATTGGTCCCACATGGGAGGCGTCCTGGTCAGGACAGAGTGGCAGGCAACCAAACTCTAAGTGGAATGAAAAAAAAAGTTCTGGGTTAGCAGCCATGAGCACAGATTCTGCCAGCAGAAAGCTTGCCTTCAGAGTGAAACACTCGCTGGTGCCCTGATCTTTCCAGTCAGATCAGGAAGAATCACCTCTAATCCCTGCATACCTACAGTGCAGGCAGATCTCTTTCACCCTTCCCCAAAGCAGGAAAATTGCTCTTTTTCAAGAGCAGAGTGTAGACTTGAACAGGGAGTGAGTGACACAAAAGACACTCAAAGCCTTTCTCATTGGAAAGGTGTCTGGGCCACAAACTGCAGACAGTAGACAAAGCCCATTCCCCACTCACTCACACAGAGTGTTACCTACAGGGACTGCTACAGTTGAGAAATCTGCCACAGGGAAGAGCAAGGAGAAAAGTGAATGAATGGTCCTCCCTCTTTTACTGACCAACAAATAGAGCCCTAGAGCAGAGGATCAATGAGCAGCTTCAGAGCAATAAAGCCCAGAGGAATTACAGAGAGGGAAGAGAGGCCTGTCACACATGAGGAAAAATCAATGAAAAATTATAGCCAACCTTCAGAGTACTAAAGAGACAGCACCCCAAAAAACAGCCATTAGAGCACAAACAATGGAAACCACCCCAAATGACCTGCCCCAGATGATAGTCACAGAAAGCAGAAATTGGGTGGTTAATATGAACAGAGGGAACCAAGAGAAACTAGAGGTGAAACTCACTGAAGTTGTACTTCACTGAAGTTTTACTTCCTAGTAAAAGCAAAGTTGACCAATTTCAGAAAAGCAAATTCTGAAATAATGGAAATAAAGAACTCCATTCTGAAAATCAAAAGCAAAATAACAAGCACAGGGAGCAGGATCAATCTTTTCTGAGGGGAAAGAATCTCAGAGCTTGAAGAACAAAATGTGGAATTAATCTAGTATGTTAAAACAGAGAAATAATGCTCAATAAGATGGAGCAAAGCTTCTAAGAGATATGAGACTATATCAAAAAGCCAAATCTTTGTCTAATTGGTATTTCTGAAGCAGAAAAGGAGAATGAGAACACCATGGAACAAACATTTGATGAGATTATCCAAGAAAACATCCTACATATTGCTAGAAGTGACCATTCAAGCACAAGAGATTCAAAAAACCTCCACACAGTATCACATGAAAAGACCATCCCCAAGACACATAGTGATTTGCCACCACAAGGTAAGCATGAAAGAAAAAGTTCTAAAGCCAGCAAAAGTAAAGGTTAGACTAACTACTGGGGAAGACCAAGCAGAATCACTCCAAACTTATCTGCAGAAAGCTACAAGCCAGAAGGGACAAGATGCTATTCTTTAACATTCTTATAGATAAGCAATTCCAGCGAAGAATTTCCTATGCTGCCAAGCTAAACTTCATAGTGATGTAGAATTAAAAATCTTGCCCAAACATCCAATCCTTAAGAGAATATGCCACCTCCAGACCAGCCCTTTAGGAGACACTTAAAAAGGTGTTGAACACAGAAACAAAACAAAACAGATAAAACAAAAATCATACCCATCACAAAAGTAGAAGCAAGCAGAGTCAACAGAGCATGCACAAAAATTAAAATACACTCATATATAAATGCAAAAGTAAAAAGGAAACAAATAAGCCACCTAAGAGTCCAGAGATAAACTCTCACATTTCAATAAACTATTTGAACGTGAATAAGCTAAATGTGTCATTGAAGAGACACAGAGTGGCAAACTGTATAAAGAAGCATGATCCAACAGTTTGCTACCTCCAGGAAACTCATCTCACTGCAAAGGATATCCACAGCCTCAATGTTGGGGGTTAGAAAATGGTATTTTAGGCAAATGGAAAACAGAAGAAAGCAGGAGTAGCTAGTCTAATATCAGACTAAGCAGACTTCAAACCATTAAAAGTTAGAAAGGAGCCGGGCTTGGTGGCTCAGCCTGTAATCCCGCGCCTTTGGGAGGCTGAGGTGAGTGGATTGCCTGAGCCTGTGGGTTCAAGACCCACCTGGGCAGCGAGACCTCATCTCTACAATAAATCAAAAAATCAGCTGGGCATGGTAGCGTATGCCTGTAATTCCGGCTACTCAGAAGGCTGAGGCGGAAGGATCGCCGGAGCCCAGCAGGTCGAGGCTGCAGTGGCCGGAAGCGGCCACTGCACTCCAGTCTGGGCGACCGAGTGAGACTCCAACTCAAAAAAAAAAAAAAAGTTAGAAAGGACACTATAGAATGATGAAAGACTCAATCCACCAGCAAGAAATATCCATCTTAAACATATATGCACCCAACACAGGAGCACCAGTATAAAACAACTAAGTAAACTAAGAGAGGACATTGATTCTCACGCAATCATAATTGGAGACCTATGTACCCCATTAATTGCTCTAAATAGTTCATGAAAGGCAAAAAACAAACAAGGAGATTCAAAACCTTAACTCAATGCTTAATCAAATGGATTTAATAGACACCTACAGAACACTCCATCCAACATCTTCAGAGTATGCATTCATCAGCACATGGGACATATTCCAAGATCAATCACATTCTTGGTCATAAGTCAAGCATGAACAAATATCAAAAGATCAAAATAATACCATGCATCATCTCAGATCACAAATACAAATAAATATTGTCACTATCAAGATTCCCCTAAAACATACAAAGACGTGGACACTAAGTAACATGCTGTTGAACGACTTCTGGGTCAACAGGGAAGTCAAGACAGAAATAAAAAGATTCCTGGAAACATACAAAATCCAAGACACATCTTAACAGAATTTCTAGGATGCCATGAAAGCAGTGTTAAGAGAAAACTTTACAATATTGCACACATATATCAAGAAAGCAGAACGATCACAAATAAACTGACTAATATTACACTAAGGGAGCTGGAAAGGCAAGATCATCTAAATCCTAACTTCAGTAGAATAATCTATATCACCAAGATAAAACCACAATTGCAGAATATAGAAGACAAAAATATCATAGAAAGAATCAACAAGACAAAAAGCTGGTTCTTTAAAAGTATAAATAAGAATACCAGACCCATAATCAGATTGAATAAAAAAAAAAAAGAGAGAGAGAGACAGTCCAAGTAAACACAATTGGAAACACAAAAGGCTAAGTCAAAACTGAACCTGAAGAAATTTGAAAGATTGCCAGAGATTACTAATACTTGTATGCAAATAAACTAGAAAACCTAAAGTAAATGGAGGACTTTCTGACATCACACAAGCTCCCAAGGTTGAAACAAAAAGAAATTAAAACTCTAAACAGACCAATAACAATACAGGCAATTGACTCAGTCATAAGAAATATCCCTACCAAAAAAAGCCCCAGACCAGATGGCTTCCCAGCTGAATTCTATAAGATATACAAGGAGGAGCTGATACTTATTTTATTGAAAGTATTCCAGGCAATCGAAAAAAAATTTGGAATTCTCTCCAATTCATATTTGAAGCTAACGTTATATTACCCAAACCCTGCAAAGACCCAACAAGAAAATATAATTATAGGCCAATCTCCTTAATGAACATAGATGCAAAAATTCTAGCAAATTGAATCCAACAACACATCTCTAGGATAATTTACCATGACCAGGTGGGTTTCATTCCTGGGATGCAGGGATGGTTCAACATTTGCAAGATCATAAATGCAATTTAGTACATTAACAAATATAAACCAAGAACCACATGATTATATCAGTAGATACAGAAAAAGCCTGACAAAATCCAGTATCCCTTATTGATAAAAACCTTTGAGTACCTACACATAGAAGAAATATTCCTCAAAGCAGTAAGAGCCATCTATGATAAAACCACAACCAACATTTTGCTCAATGGACAGAAGCTGGAAGCATTCCCCCTAAGAATAGGAGCAGGACAAGAATGCCCACACTCAACTCTCCTATTCAATATAATGCGGAAGTCCTAGCTAGAGCAATCAGGCAAGAGAAAAAAAAATCAGAGGTAACCAAATAGGAAAAGAAGTCAAGCTATCCCTCTTTGCAGACAATATGACTCTATACTTTGAAAACCCTAAGGAGTCTGTAAAAAGCCTCCTTGCACTGATAAATGACTTTGGTAAAGTCTTGGATTACAAAATCAATGTACAAAACACAGCTGCATTTCTATACACCAGCAATAAGCAGGCAGAGAACCAAATGGACAGTGCAATTTAATTTGCAATAGACACACAAAAAAATGAAATACATTGGCATCCACCTAACCAGAGAAGTGAAAGACCTTTACAATGAAACTACAAAACACGGTTCAAATAAATCAAGGATGACACCAAAAAATGGAAAAACACCCCATGCTCATGATTGGAAAAAACAATACAAGATATTCATCCTATGCAAAGCAATCTACAGATTCAATGCAATACTCGTCAAATTACTAACATTATTTTTTTTAGACCTGGAAATGACAATATAGAAATTAATATGAAAACAGAAAAGAGTACGAATAGCCAAAACAATACTCAGCAAAAGGAACAAAGTAGAAGATATCACAACTCCAAAAATTAAACTTATTAAAAGACAACAGTAACCAAAACAGTCTGGCATTGATACAAGAATAAGTACATACAACAGTAGAATGGGACAGAAATTCCAGAAGCAAAAACATCATTTCTCAACCAATGCATCTGCAACAAAGATATCAATAATAATCACTAAGGATATCATATTTAGCAAATGGTGCTGGGAAAACAGGCTGACCACATGCAGAAAAATGAAACTGGACCCTTACCTATCACCATATAAAAAGATTAACTTAAAATGGATCAAAGACCTAAATGTAAAACCTCAAATTGAAAGAATCCTAGAATTAAACATTGGAATAAACAACAATTCTTGATTAAGTCTCCAAAATCAAATGCCATAAAAGTTAAGATAGACAAGTGGAATCTAATCAAACTGAAAAGCTTTTGCACAGCAAAAGAAACCAACAAGAGAGTAAAGAGACAACCTGTGGAATGGGAACAAAATATATGCAAATAATGCATCTGACAAAGACCTAACATCTAGAATATACAAGGAACTCAAAGTGAAAGAAAAAAAACATTAAAAAGTGGGTAAAGGACATGAACAGACAGTTCTCAAAAGACAACATACAAGCAGTCAACAGACACATGAGAAAATGCTCAGCCTCACTAATCATCAGAGAAATGCAAATCAAAACTACAATGAGATATCACTTAACTCTGGTAAGGGAGGCTATCATTCATAAGTCAAAAAACTGATTCTGGTGCTGGTGTGGAAAAAAGGGAATGCATCTACACTGTTGGCTGGAGTGCATGCTTTTTCAACCTCTATGGAAAGCAGTGTGATGAATTATAAAAGAAACCAATGGAACAGGATAGAGATTTCAGAAGCAAAGCCTCTATTTCTCAACCAATTCATCTTCGACAAAGCCTCCACCACCATCCACTGGGGAGAGGAGAACCTATTCAGTAAATGGTGCTGGGAAAACTGGCTGACCACATGCAGAAGATTAAAACAAGACCCCTACCTATCACCATACACAAAAATCAACTCTAAATGGATCAAAGACCTAAATGTAAAACCTCAAACTATAAGAACCTTAGCAAATGGAGGAGATACCCTTATGGAAATTGGAACTGGCAACTAATTCCTGATCAAAACCCCAGGTGTCCATGCCATAAGAGATAAGATAGACAAGTGGGACCTCATCAAACTGACAAGCTTCTGCAAAGCCAAATAAATCATCAAGAGAGCAGGGAGACAGCCCACAGACTGGGGAAAATATATTTGCTAACTGTATGTCTGATAAAGGCCTAACATCTAGGATCTACAAGGAACTCAAATATGTCGAAAAGAAAAAAACAAACAGCCCCATTACAAGGTGGGCAAAAGATATGAACGAACAGTTCTCAAAAGAACATGTATGAGCAGCCAACAGATACATGAAAAAATGCTCTGCCTCACTAGTCATCAAAGTAATGCAAATTAAAACTACACTGAGATACCACCTAACTCCAGTCAGAATGGCTATCATCAATAACTCAAAAAACAACAGATGCTGGAGAGGATGCGGTGAAAAGGGAACACTTCTACACTCTTTGTGGGAGTGTAAACTAGTACAGCCTCTGTGGAAAACAGTGTGGTGATTCCTAAAAGATCTAAAAGCCAACCTTCCATACAACCCTGCAATCCCCCTATTGGTAATATACCCAGAAGAACTCAAATCACTCTATTAAAAAGATACCTGCACACATACATTTATTGCAGCATTGTTCACAGTAGCAAGAACATGGAACCAATCATACTGACCATCAAAAGACTGGCTAAAAAAAATTTGGTATATATACACGATGGAATATTACGCAGCCATAAAGAAGAACAAAATCATGAACTTCACAGCAACCTGGGTGGACTTAGAGTCTATAATACTGAGTGATCTTTCACAGAAACAAAGAACTGAGTATCACATGTTCTCACTCATAAGTGGACTTGAACAATTATCATAATACTATAAGAGAATGATTGGCAGTAATGGGAAACTGCTGGGAATGGGGTGGGGCAGTGGGATTGGCAGTAATGGGAATCTGCTGGGAGTGGGGTGGGGTAGTGGGATTGGCAGTAATGGGAATCTGCCTGGGGAAGGGGGGGGACACACCTCATCACCAAGGGTACCTGCATAATGAACATTTGTATACCTAACCCTGAATTGTACACCACATCTTTAAAATTAAAAAAAAATTTTTTTTAAACAAAACAAAATTGACCTTCTCTTTCATACATCCAGCAATCCCTCTCCTGGGAATATACCCAGAGGAATATAAATCACTCTACAAAATGACACCTGCACACGCATGTTAATTGCCACACTATTCACAATAGAAATAACATGGAATCAATGCTACTGTCCAACGAAAGCAAACTGGATAAAGAAAATATGGTACATATACACGATGGAATATTACACAGCCATAAAGAATGAAATCATTGACTTCACAGCAAATTGGATAGACCTGGAGACAGTCATACTTAGTGATCTGTCACAGAAACAAAGAACTGAATACCACATGTTCTCACTCATAAGTGGGCCTTGAACATTAGTCACGTTAGCACAAGGAAGGAATCAGCAGTCACTGGGCACTGCTAGCAAAGAAAAGGAGGGAGAAGGATGGGGGCACATGGTAACACAAAGTATACTTGGGTTATTACCAAAAAGAGTGAGGGTAAATTAGAAGCCCAAACTTCAACTGCATGCAGCCTACTTATGTAGTTAATTCTCAATTGTACCCCACATTCCTATAATAAAATAAATTTTAAAAACCCAAAAGAAACAAAATAACATTTTCTCCTTTTATGATAAATGGATAAAACAAATAGATCACATAGAATGCTTAGTATTTTGTCTGCTTCACACTAGGGACCCATAAATGCTTACTGTTCTTATGACTACTATGATCACTGCTACAAATACTTCAGCTATTATTATAATAGACAGAGGTATAGTATTATAATAGAGATATAATATAGGAATAAATAAAATTGTATATATATAAAATTGTAATTAATACTATTTAGTAAACTACAAAATAATATTTTAAAGTTAAGATTAGAATGTAGAAATAGAGCCGGGCTCGGTGGCTCAGCCTGTAATCCCGCGCCTTTGGAAGGCTGAGGTGAGTGGATTGCCTGAGCCCGCGGGTTCGAGACCCACCTGGGCAGTGAGACCTCATCTCTACAATAAATCAAAAAATCAGTCGGGCGTGGTAGCGTGCGCCTATAATTCTGGCTACTCAGAAGGCTGAGGCGGAAGGATCACCGGAGCCCAGCAGGTTGAGGCTGCGGTGGCCGGGAGCGGGAAATGTATTCAGTGTTAGTTCTTTTCCAATTTTTCTCTTAGATGGCTTTGCACATATGCAAAGCATTAGAACTTGTGATCACTCTGTGATAAATATATTCTATCATGTGCCCAGATAAAGATTGCCTAGCTCTAAGGTAAAAGGCAGAGCCTGAATCTCTTTGATCTAATTTACTTACTTAACCAAAAACTGAGTCATAAATTTTTATCCATTCCTGTGTTACTTTTATTAAAAAGTGAATATCAAAAAATACTGTACTTTAGTAAAAGTATATATATAGTTGTGTGTGTGTGTGTGTGTGTGTGTTGTATGTGTGTGTGTGTATGTATCTATATATACACTTTAGTAAAAGGAAAATATCATACTTTCATAAAAGAACACGGATAGCTATTAGTTTGAATTAGTAAACTATTAAAATGGAATTTATAATTTAATCTAAATTAAAGTCTGTCACTATAAACTTTAGTTTTAGGTCTTGCTTACTTTAACCCTGTGTTTATTTCACAACTAAGTGGAATGAACCCTTCTAAATAGTATACCTTATTTAGTTGGATTCTCCTAAGGTCTGTTTTCATTTCCTAGTAAGTTAGTCATCCAAACCTTTGAACTCATATGCTTTGACTACTGTAAGGAAAGAAAGAATGCTTTCTGTTAATTTTAGGAAAATTCATAAATAATCTTTTCAAGTTTTCTCTGCCTCCTTTCAGCTTTTCTGCAGGTTGTTTATTCCTACAGTCAGCATTCAATAGTAAAAATTTTAAAAATCTCTATAAATGTCTATCACTATTATGGAAATTTCACATTAATTCTTATTTTAGTGACAATAATGCAGTTATCAGATTGCCATAACTTTTTTTAGGTCATAAGACACGAATTTCAACAAAAAGAGAAAGTTTACTCTTCATAACACAGAATGGAAGATATCACAATTATACAAATGTTTAGGTTGTACAGATAGCAAAACTGAGTTATTCAGAGCCTCCACATTAATCTTAGTCAACTAAATTTAATCAAGTGTGCATTAGCCTTAAGATAATTGGAAATCTCCTTTAGAACAGTCTCTTGCTTCAGATATTTAAAATGAGAAAAATGTCAGTAGGCTTTTTCTTAATGACTGTGCGACTTCACTCATATTCTATCCCTCCTAAAGACCACAGGTAGAGAATCTCAAATCTATAGACCATCAATTCTTTCTCCCATCTAAGATAATTGCCATATGTATTAGTTTCTTAGGTCCACTGTAACAAATTACCACAAATTTGGTGACTTAATAACACAGAGATTTCTTCTCTCACCGCCAAGAGTCCAGGAGTCTGAAATCAGGGAATCTGTACGGTTGATTCCTTCTGCCTCTCTATTCACTTCGGTTCCTTCTGGCAATGCTAGGTATTCCTGAGCTTGTCTGCCTCCATCCTCATATAACCTTCCCCTCTGTGTCTCCATAGCTTCTTCTTTTATGTTTCTTACAAATTCTCATCATTAAGCCAGGCTCGGTGGCTCAGCCTGTAATCCCGTGCCTTTGGGAGGCTGAGGTGAGTGGATGACCTGAGCCCGCAGGTTCGAGACCTGCCTGGGCAGGCGAGACCTCATCTCTACAATAAATCAAAAAATGAACCGGGCGTGGTAGCGCGCGCCTGTAGTTCCAGCTACTCGGAAGGCTGAGGCGGAAGGATCGCCAGAGCCCAGCAGGCCGAGGCTGCGGTGGCCAGGAGTGGCCACTGCACTCCAGTCTGGGCGACAGAGTGAGGCTCCAACTCAAAAAACAGACAAACAAACAAAAATTCTCATCATTGAATTTAAATCCAGTCTTCGTCCAAGGTGATATTATTCTTTGATCTTTACCTTAATTACATCTGCAAAGATCCTTATTTCAAATAAAGTCATATTCTTATGTTTCTGGTTAGATATATTTTTGGGGAGCCACAATCAAACACACTACATGATTGAACAGTTTTGTGTAAACTCCATTTTGCATGAAGTTTTGGTGAAGATTTTCAGGACTATTTTGTCATAAATACATTAACCATGATGCTTATTTGTAACATTCATGATCTCATAAAATTATCTCTACAATTTGTGCTTTATACAGAAAATAGAAATAAAACTTACTCTTTTTTCTTTTTCTCTGAACATAGTTTACCTATTTAATAAAAAAGTCAACCTCTTCCCAGGAAGTCTAATCTTACAATTAAAATATCATGATTCTAAATAGATTAATCAACTTTAAATACAATAGACAAGGGATAATGGTCGATTTTTTGTGTCAACTTGCCTGGGAAAAGGAAAATTCATATAGCTAGTAAAACAATATTTCAGTGTGTCTGTGAGGCTATTTCTAGAAAAGACTAGCATTTGAATTGGTAGATTGAGTAAAGTCTACAGTAGTGTAATGCCCTAGGTCTTCATTTAACACTTACTCTCTGACTCACCCAGAGCAACTTCCAGTCCTTCAAGCCCTATTGATAGCACCATTTCAAATCTTTTTGTTGTTGTTGTTTTGTTTTGCTTTTCGGTTTTTTTTTTTTTTATTTTTGAGTTGGAGTCTCACTCTGTCGCCCAGACTGGAGTGAGTGGCACGCTCCTGGCCACCGCAGCCTCAACCCACTGGGCTCCGGTGATCCTTCCTCCTCAGCCTTCCAAGTAGCTGGAACTACAGGCGCGTGCCACCACGCCCGGCTAATTTTTTGATTTATTGTAGAGATGAGGGATCGTCAAGTTGCCCAGGTGGGTCTCGAACCCTCGGGCTCAGGTAATCCACTCACCTCAGCATCCCAAAGTACAAGATTACAGGCTGAGCCACCGAGCCCGGCTTTAAATCTTTTATACTGGATTTTTACCTTACTTTTTCTATGTTTAAATATGGTTAACTATGTTTAGATACGTAAATACTTACCATTGTGTTTTAATTGCCTGCCAACATTGGTACAGTGACACGCTGTACAGATTTGTAGCCTAGGATCAATAGGCTACACCATGTAGCCAAGGAGTGTAGTAGGCTACACCATCTAGGTTTGTGTAAGGACACTCTATGATGTTCACACAATGAAAAACTTGCCTGAGGATGCATTTCTCAGAACATACCACCATCTTCAAACAATGAATGACTGTTCTGGTTTACCCAGGAATATCCCACTGTACCTATGACAATTCTTATTTATGTTTGCCGTCCCATTGTCACATCTGGATTAGCCTTAGTCTAAATTTCTCATATTTTAAAATACAGTATTATCAATAGTAGTTTCATTATAATGATCAGAAATCGTTACAATGTGCCAGACCTCCACTTTATGTATACAGCTTGCATCATGCTGTGCTACAGTGATGTGTGTCCTATTGCAATAAAAAAGTTTTTTTATTTTAACCTGTGCATAAATCTGAAAGACAATGTATCTCCCTTTTCAGATGCAGTATAACTTATACCTTTCTATCAAGGAAAGCATGAAGGTCCTAGCGTGGAATGACATGTGCCCAGATCATAAATTGCTATTTTGAATATTGTTGCCAATTTCATAAATAATTAAATATAATAAAGTATATTGTAAAGGTACATTTTTAAAAAAACTATCCAGTAACATGGTGATAGAAGCAGAAGTAGATGATGAATTGACTCAAACTTATAAAAGTATACATTATATTTATATTGCATTTTGCTTATGCTATTTTAAGATAAACATTTTTATTTTAGAACAGGTTTAGCTTTACAGAAAAATAGAAAGTCAGTACAGTTATGATATTCCCTACATCAAATGTCTTCTATTATTTACATCTTATATCAATGTTGTACACTTGGTATAATTAATGAACCAGTGTTGAACCTTATTAACAAAAGTTTATGCATTATTAGGATTCTCTTCACTTTAACTCTTGTTTTCCTGTTCCAGGATACTACATTACATTTAGTAGTCATGTCTCCCCAAAGTCCTTTTGGTTATGACAATTTCTCAAATTTTCCTTTTTTCTTAAATGACTTTAACAGCTGTAAGAAGTCTTGGCCAGTTATATTGTGAAATGTCCTCAATTTTGACTTGTCATATGTTACTTATGATTAGAATGAGGATTATGTGTTTCTGGAAAGAGGATCACAGAGGTAAAGTGCAATTTGCATGATATCATGTCAAAGGTACATACTATCAACATGTCTTAACACTGTTAACACTAACCTTGATCACTTGGTTGAGGTAGTGCTTGCCAGATTTCTCCATTGAAAAGTTACTCTTCTTCCTTTCTGTACCTGACACCTAGAAAGGATGTCAGCTGGGCTCGGTGGCTCAGCCTGTAATCCCATGCCTTGGGAGGCTGAGGTGAGTGGATTGCCTGAGCCTGTGGGTTCGAGACCTGCCTGGGCAACTTGGTGAGACCTTATCTCTACAATAAATCAAAAAATCAGCCGGGCGTGGTAGCGCATGCCTGTAGTTCCAGCTACTTGGAAGGCTGAGGCGAAAGGATTGACAGACCCAGCCGGTCGAGGCTGCGGTGGCCGAAAACAGTCACTGCACTCCAGTCTGGGCGACAGAGTGAGACTCCAACTCAAAAAAAAAAAAAGGATGTCACTTTGTGCAGTCCACATAGGAGTGAAGAATTATGCTACTGCACTGCTTTGAGGCTAGAGTATCTATATCAATTATTTGGAGTTCTTCTGTATGAGAATGTGTTTATTCCTCCTCCATTTATTCGTTTATTCAATCAATTATCAATGTCAGCATGGATTCATGCATGCATATTTTATATTTGGGTATAATCCAATACTGCTTTATTTATTTAGTAGCAGCAAGTTTTCCAGCTTTGTCCCTTTGGCATACATACATTGTTTTATTAATATTTTCTGAGCACTTCCTTATTTTGTGACAATCAAAAACAATACAATCTAATGTTCTAATATATGTTTCCTGCTTCAGTCCTAGATTCAATCATCCTCAAGGAGCCTTGGTCACTCTTTATTAAAGAATGATGTTGAAACCAAGATCTGGGCTAGTTGTGTTTATTGCTGCTAGGTTTGTTTGTTGCTTTTAGGCCCTTCTACTGACTTAGCGAGGAAATACATGTCTGCTTTCTAACCACTAGCCACTGCATATGTACATATCTACTAATATTTCCATACGTAGGCATCTGTAAACTTGAGTTCATGCTGATGTCTCTGACTCCAGCCCATGACCACATGGATCATTCTAGCCTCCTCCCTTTCCTTACCATAATCACTCACTCTAACAGGGAGAAATCTGACTTACTCCATCTACCATCCATTTGCTTTGTTGCTTAATTCCAGTGAACACACATAAGAGTATCAGAATGATTAATCTGTATTCTCACAGGGAACAACATTGTCCGTTAAAGTACAGTGTTTATGCACTTTCTTTTGCCTAGTCTTACAGACTCTACTCATTCCCAGAATTACTTAAATCAGCACCTGGTTCCCCGCCCTCACTCAATGGGCGATCTTTTCACACATTTGTAATGCAGTTAGATTAATATGTCACTTTGTGCATTCTATTCCAAGGTCCTTCACCTTCCTAAATGTTTTATTTTAATTTGCATATATTTGGGTTCACACTCTGTGCTATAAAATTCTGAGTTTTGAAAATGCATGGTGTCATGTTTTCACCATTACATTATTATACAGACTAGCTCTAAAAGTCACCCTGTGCTTCGCCTATTCAACCCTCTCACTGGAAGATACTGATATTCTTACTGTTTCTATAGTTTTGCCTCTTCTACAATATCATATAATTGAATACATAGAGTATGTAGCTTGATACAGACCTATTTGCTTCATTTAGCATTTTGTACTTAAGAATCATCCATGTTTTTTGTTTGTTTGGTAGTTCATTTCTTTTTACTGCCAAATAATGTTTCATTGTATGAATGGACCACAGTTTGTCCATTAACTTATAAAAGAACATTTGATTGTTTCCAGTTGTTGGTGATTATGAATAAAGGTGTTGTAACTTCCACATGCAATTTTTATGTGAATATAAGTTTTCAATTCAGTTGGGTAAGAATTTAGGAATGTAATTACTGGCTCGTATGGTAAGACAATGTTTAGTTTTGTGAGAAACTACCAAACTGTCTTGTAAACTGGATATAACATTTTGAATTTCAATCAACAATAAATAAGAGAGTTCCTGTGGCATTGTCAGACACCTGATTTGCAAGTATTTTCTCCCAGTCTGTGATTAATCTTATAGTCTTTTAACATTCATTCTTCTTTTTTGGTGTCAGAAGTTTTTTTTCCTTAAATACACTATTTTTAATTTATTTATTTTTTACCTGTTTTGGGACTTTCTTTTTTATTTTATCTTATTTTATTTCTTTTATTTTAAAGATGTGGGGTGCAATTCAGGGTTAGGTATACAAATGTCCATTATGCAAGTACACTTGTTGATGAGGTTATCCCTTCCTGCCTCTCCAGCAGATTCCCACTACTGCCAATCCCATCTCCTCCCTCCCCTGGCAAGACAAAATTATGAACTTCACAGCAACCTGGATGGGCTTGGAATCTGTAATACTGAGTGGCCTATCACAGAAACAACTGAGTATCACATGTTCTCACTTATAAGCGGACCTTGAATAATTATCATAATACTATAAGAAAAAGATTGGCAGTAGTGGAAATATACTATTTTTAAAAAACAGTTTTATATTTATATAAAAATTCAGAAGTTAGCCTAGGCAGTTCCCATATACTTTATACCCAATTTTCTTATTATTAACATTTTACATTAATATGGTATATTCAGTACAATTAATAAAACAATATTGATAAATTATTATTACATTAGTTTATTTATAATTCCATTAGTTTATAAATTCCATTAGTTTATTTATAATTCCTTTAGTTTTTTTTTTTTTGGGTTTTTTTTTTTGAGTCGGAGTCTCACTCTGTCGCCCAGACTGGAGTGCAGTGGCCGCTCCCGGCCACCGTAGCCTTGACCTGCTGGGCTCCGGCGATCCTTCCACCTCAGCCTTCCAAGTAACCGGAATTACAGGCATGCGCTACCACGCCCGGCTGATTTTTTTATTTATTGTAGAGATGAGGTCTCGCTGCCCAGGCGGGTCTCGAACCCGCGGGCTCGGGCAATTCCCTCACCTCAGCCTCCAAAGGCGCGGGATTACAGGCTGAGCAACCGAGCTGGCTTCCTTTAGTTTTTAAGTGATGTTTGTATCTTTCCCAGAATTCTATTGGTGCTGTCCCGTCTCCAACCTACACACTTTGTTTTCCTTTCTTTTCTTTTTTTTTATTATAAAGATGTGGGGGTACAATTCAGGGTTAGGTATACAAACAGTGATTATGAAGATACCCTTGCTGATGAGGTGTGCCCCTCCCTCCCCTAGCAGCTTCTCTCACCTGCCATTCCCACTCCCCCTCCCCTGACATTTTACCACTACTGCCAATCCCTTTCTTAGAGTATTATAATAGTTCAAGATCTGCTTATGAGTGAGAACATATGGTACTCTGTTCTTTGTTTCTGTGATAGATCACTGAGTATGATTGACTCCAAATCCATCCAAGTTGCTGCTAAGTCCGTATGTTTGTTGTTCTTTATGGCTTCATAATATTCCATTGTGTATATGTACCACATTTTTTTTTTTATCCAGTTGTCCTTTCTTGTAATGTCTTTGTCTGTTTTTGGTATAAGGTGGTACTGGCCTCACAGAACAAGTCAGGAGATGCTTCTCCTTCTATTTTTCTGAAAGAGTTTATGGAAAATTGTTATCATTTATTTCTTAAATGTTTGGTGGAATTCACCCGTGAAAACATCTAGGCATGGTGATTTCTTTATTGGAAAGTTAATCATTAATTATTATCCACTTATAGAATAACTATATGCCATTTAGATGATCTATTTATCTTTAAGTAAGATTTGGTAATTTGTATCTTCTGAGGAATTGATCTATTGCATCCAAGTTAAAAGTTAGACAAAATAATTCATTTCATCTAAGTTAAGCCCATGCTCTATGGACATAGAGTTATTCACAATATTTCTTTATTATTTGTAATATCTACAGGATCAGTAATAATCATCCTTCTTTTACTCATGATATTAGTAATTTATGCCTTCTCTACTTTTGTTTTCATTATCCTGGCTCGAGACATTTATCAATTTTATATCTCTTTTCAAAGAACAAGCTTTGGTTTTATTGACCTTCTCTGTTGTGTCATATTTTAATCTACATTGATACCTCCACTAATTTTTATTATTCACTTCTTTCACTTGATTTAGGCTTACATTCTCCTTTTTTTGCTCCAGTTTACTAATATGGAAGCTTGTATTGCTCCTTTTAGATCATTCTTTTCCAATATGTGAATTTAATTTTATAAATTTCCCTCTAAGCATACTTTCACCTTACTCCACAGGTTTGATAAGTTGAATTTTCATTTTCCTTTAGTTAAAAATATTTTTAGATTTCATTTGAAATTTTTGACTCATAATATTTGGAAGTGTGTTCTTTAATTACAAATATTTGGGTAAATTATCAGCAGTTTTTCTGTTATTAATTCTAAGCTTAATTTTTGTTGTCTAAAAGCGTATGTTCTATGATTTCTATTTTTAAAAATGTGTTGGTGTGTGTTTTGTGGCCAAGAATTTGTTTCATCTTGGTGTATGAATCACATGGGCTTAAGAAAAATGTGTACTTGGCTATTGTTGAATAGATTATTCTATAAAATGTCAATAAATTATATTAATCTAAAAATAAACATCAATCAATCAATCAAATTAATAGGATTAATCTATTCAGGTTAACCTTATCTATATTGACTTTCTACCTGCATAATCTATTAATTACTAAAATTGAGATGTTGAAGCCTTCAACAATAGTAGTGGATTTGTCTATTTTTCCTTTCAGTTCTATCATTTTATGCCTTGTATATTTTGATGCTCTGTTGTTTTGTACATTCATGCTTCATCTTCATGGAGAATTGACCCTCTTAGCATTATCTAAAGTCACTCAATGTATCTGATAATTTTTCTTATACTGAAGTCTGTTTTATCTGAGGTTAATGCAGCTATTATAGCTTTCATTTGATTAGTGATAGTGTGGTGTATCTTTCACTACCACTTGACTTTTAACCTATCTTTGTCTTTATTTTTAAAGTGGGTGTGCTATAGACAATATAATTGGGTCTTTCAAAAAAATTTACTCTGACAATTTTTGAATTTAATTCATGTATTTATTGATATACAGGCATACCTCAGAGAGATTGAGGATTCAGTTCCAAACCACCACAATAAAGCTAATATCACAATAAAGTGAGTCACACAATTTTTTTGGTTTCCCAATGTATATAAAATTTATACGATATTGTAATCTGGTAAGCTTGCAACGGCATCATTTCTTTTAAAAATGGACAAACCATAGTTTAAAAGATAATTTATTGCTAAAAAAAAAATGTCAACAATAATCTGAGCCTTTAAGAGTCCTAGCCTTTTTTGCTGGTTGAGGTTATTGTCTTGATGTCTTATGACTGATCACAGTGGTGGTTGCTGAAGGTTGGGGTGGCAGTGGCAATTTCTTTAAAAAAGACAACAGTGAAGTTTGCCTCATTGACTACTAACTCTTCCTTTCAAAAAATATTCCTCTATAGCACGCTATACTGTTAGGTACCATTTTACCCACAATAGAACTTCTTTAAAAAAATGAAGTCTATCCTCTCAAACCCTGCCACTGCTTTATCAACTAAGTTTATAGAATATTCCAAATCTTTTGATGTCATTTCAGCAATGATCATGGCATATTCACCAGGAATAGGTTTCATCTCAATAAATCACTTTCTTTGTTCATTCACAAAAACAACTTCTCATCTTCAGGCCCCACTTTGAATTCTAGTTCTCTTGTTGCTTCCACCCCATTGACAGTTCCTTCCCCCACTGAGGTAACGAAATGTTCAAAGTCTTCCATGAGGTTTGGAATCAACTTCTTATAAATTCTTATTAAGGTTGGTATCTGGACCTTCTCTCATGAGTCACAAATGTTCTTAATGGTGTCTAGAATGCTAAATTCTTTTCAGAAGGTTTCAATTTACTTTTCCTAGAACCATCAGAGAAATCACTATCTATGGCAGTTATAGCTTTACAAAATATACTTCTTAAAGAGTAAAACTTGAAGGTCAAAATTCCTTCTCGATCTATGGGCTGCAGAATACATTTTGTGTTAGCAGGCATGATAACAACATTAATCCCCTTGTGCATCTTATCAGAGCTCTTGGGTGACCAGCTGCATTGTCAATAAATACTACTGAAGCTGGGCTCGGTGGCTCAGCCTGTAATCCCGCACCTTTGGGAGGCTGAGGTGAGTGGATTGCCTGAGTCCGCGGGTTCGAGAACCACCTGGGCAGTGAGACCTCATCTCTACAATAAATCAAAAAAATCAGCCGGGCATGGTAGTGCATGCCTGTAGTTCCAGCTACTTGGAAGGCTGAGGCGGAAGGGTCACCGGAGCCCAGGAGGTCAAGGCTGCAGTGGCCGGGAGCGGCCACTGCACTCCAGTCTGGGTGACAGAGTGAGACTCCAACTCAAAAAAAAAAAAAAAAAAACTACTGAAATATTGAAATAATTATTTCTTTCTGAGCATGAGTTTCAGCAGTTGGCTTAAAATCTTCAGTAAACCATTGTCTAAGCAGATGTGATATCATTCAGACTTTGCTATTTCATTTTTCAAGCCCATGCAGAGTAGAGTCAAAATAATTCAGAAGCGTCCTAGGATTTTCACACAGTAAATGATCATTGGTTTCAACTTGAAGTCACCAGCTGCATTAGTTCCTAACAAAAGAATCAGCCTGTCCATTGAAGCTTTGAAGCCAAGCATTGACTTTTCTCTAGCTATGAAAACCCCAAATAGCATCTTCTTCCAATAGAAGGTTTTTTTTGTCTACATTGAAAACCTGTTGCTTAGTGTAGCCACCTTTAATGATCCTTGCTAGATCTTCTGGTAAATTTGCTGCAACTTATCCATCAGTATATGCTGCTTCACCTTGGCCTTTTATTTTATGAAGACTACATTGTGCCTTAAAGTCACAAGAAATAGCATTTGGTAGCTTCTAACTTTTCTTCTGGGATTTCTCACCTCAGCCTTCATAGAACTGAAGAGAGTTAGCACCTTGTTTTGGATTAGGCTCTGGCTTAAGGGAATTCTGTGGCTGGTTTGATTTCTATCCAGATCACTCAAACTTCCTCTATATCAACAATAAGAAAGTTTTGTTTTCATATCATTTTTTTGTTCACCAAAGTAGCACTTTTAATTTCCTTCAAAAACTTATTTGCCTTTACAACTTGGCTAACTGTTTGACTCGACAGGCCTGACTTTCAGCCTCTTTCAGCTTTAGATATGCTTTCCTCACTAAGCTTGTCATTTCTAGCTATGATTTAAAGTGAAGTTTTTGACTCTTCCTTTCACTTGTACACTTAGAGGCTATTGTAGGATTATGAACTGGCCTAATTCCAATACTGCTATATCTTATGGAATAGGAAGACCTGAGGAGAGGGAGAGAGATGGGGGAATGGTCAGCTGGTGGAGCAGTCAGAACACACACACACACACACACACACACACACACACACACACACACACACACTGTCTGATATAGCAGTTTGAGGTGACCCTCAAAATGACAGAAGTAACACTAAAGATCACTAATCACAGATCACCATAACAAATATAATAATAAAAAGTTTTAAATATTGCAAAAATTACCAAAGTGTGACACAGAGATGCAAAGTGAACACATGGGGTTGGAAAAATGACCCCTGTAGACTGGCTTGATCCAGGGTTGCCACAAACTTTCAATGAGTAGAAAATGCAATATCTGGGCAAGCTCTTTCAGATCCCCTCCCACTGTGGGAGCTCTCCTGTTTTCTTAATAAATCCCACTTCCAAAAAAGGAAAATTCAATATCTATGAAGCACAATAAAGCAAAATACAGTAAAATGAGGCATAGCTGTAGATGGAGTACTGTCCACCATGTTTGCTTTCCTTCTTTCCCTGTCTCCATCCATTCTTTTCTCCCTCCCTACTTTTCTTCCCTCCCTCCTTCCTTCCCTCCTTCTTTGCTTCCTTTTTTTAAGAAACAAGGTCTTGTTTTGTCACCCAGACTGTAGTGCACTGGTGTAATCATAGCTCACTGCAGTCTCAAACTCCTGGGCAATTGCCCAGGCTGGTCTCAAACTTTTGGCCTCCACTGATTCTCTTGCCTCAGCCTTCCAAATGCTGGGGTTATAGGCGTGAGCCACTGTGCAGGCATGCACTGTGTTCTATTCATCACATGTCTCTATTGTTACTTCTTCCCTTTTTTTTCTGTCTTCTTTGGTTTTATTGAACATTTTACCTGATTCCATTTTATCTCCTGTCTTAGCATATCGATCTTATTTCTTTTTTAAAAAGTAGTAGTTTTTTTCAATTTTCAATATGCATTTTTACTAGTCTGAGTTTATCTTTAAGATGCACTTTATCATTTTACCCATAGTATAGGTGCTGTAAACAGAATATTCCCAGTTCCTCCCTCCCATCTCTATGACATCAATATCATTCTTTTCACTTTTACATATGCTATAATCAGTCATCACATTGAAAGTACTGTTACCGCCAGGCTTGGTGGCTCAGCCTGTAATCCCGCACCTTTGGGAGGCTGAGGTGAGTGGATTGCCTGAGCTCATGGGTTCGAGACCCGCCTGGGCAGCAAGACCTCATCTCTACAATAAATCAAAACAATCAGCTGGGCGTGGTAGTGCGCACCTGTAATTCCGGCTACTTGGAAGGCTGAGGCGGAAGGATCGCCGGAGCCCAGCAGGTCGAGGCTGCGGTGGCCGGGAGCGGCCACTGCACTCCAGTCTGGATGACAGAGTGAGACTCCAACTCAAAAAAAAAAAAAAAAAAGAAAAAGAAAAAAAAAAAAAGTACTGTTACCTTAAGCAGTTATCTTTTAGATCAATTCATATAAAAAAAAAAAACCATTTATTCTTTCCCTGACAAACATGTTATTTGTTTATTTAATATTTTAAATATATGGGTTATAATTCAGGATTAGGTATATGAGTCATCATCATACAGATGAAGTTTGGGCCTCTTATTGGTCCTCACTTTGCCTGGTTTGGGATAGGTACCCTTATTGCTGTGATGTGCTCCTTTTCCCTCCTTCCCCCGGCAGTATATCACTACTGCCCATTCCTTTAATGTAGTATTAAGATAAATGTTCAGGGTCCACTTATGAGTGAGAATATGTGATATTCAGTTGATTCTGGAGGTAAAACCTCAATTTCTCAATGAACTCATCTTCAACAAAGTTTCCATCAACAACCACTGGGGAGAGGAGAGCTTAGTAAATGGTGCTGGGAAAACTGGCTGACCACATGCAGAAGAATGAAACAAGACCCCTACCTATCACCATACACAAAAATCAACTCCAAATGGATTAAAGACCTACATGTAAAATCTCAAACTGCAAGAATCTTAGAAAACGCAATTGACATCCTTACGAAAATTGGAATAGACAACTCATTCCTGATCAAAACCCCCAAAACCCATGCCATAAGAGATAAGATAGACCTCATCAAACTGAAAAGTTTCTGCAAAGCAAAATAAACCATCAAGAGAGTGGGGAAACAGCCTACAAAATGAAAATAATATTTGCCAACTGTATATCTGACAAAGGTCTAACATCCAGGATCTACAAGGAACACAAATGTGCCAAAAGAAAAAAAACAATAACCCTATTAAAAAGTGAGCAAAAGATATGGGTAGACATACAAGCAGCCAACAGATACATAGAAAAATGCTCAGCCTTACTAGTCATCAAAGAAATGCAAATGAAGATCACACTGAGATACCACCTAACTCCAATCAGGATGGTCATCGTTAATAACTCAAAGCCAACAGATCCTGGAGAGGATATGGAGAAAAGGGAATGCTTCTACACTGTTGGTGGAAGTGTAAATTAGTGCAACCTCTGTGGAATAAGATGTGGTGATTTCTAAAAGTTCTAAAAACTGACTTTCAGTACAACCCGGCAATCCCTCTTCTGGGAATATACCCGGAGGAACACAAATCATTTTACAAAAAAGATACCTGTATGTGCATGTTTATTGCGGCACTATTCACAATAGCAAAAACATGGAAAAAACCAAGTTGTCCTTCGAAAGTGGACTGGATTAAAAAAATATGGTACATATACATGATGGAATATTTTGCAGCCATAAAGGACAAAATTATGAACTTTACAGCAAAGTGGGTGGATTTAGAGTCTATCATACTCAATGTTCTATTACAGAGACACATTGTTTTCTTCTTTTAAATTTATGTAGATGCAAGTTTCAGATTTTTATTATTTGATTTTTCTCCCTGAAGAACTTCATATATTTTCTTATAGACAGATCTGATAGTAATAAATAATTTCAGCTTTTATTTGTCTGGGAAACTCTTAATTTCTCTATCACTCAGGAAGGTTAATTTTACTAGATACAAAATTTTAGGTTGGTACTTTTTTTTTCTTTGAACACTTTAAATGTTTATGCCACTCTCTTCTTGTGTGTTTTCTGATGAGAAGTCCACCATAATTCTCATCCTTATTTTTCTATAGATAATTTTCACTCTCTCCTCAAATTCTTTTAAGGTTTTTTTCTTTGCTATAGTAATTTTTGCAGTTTCAATATTATATACTTAGGTGTTGATTTGGGGATATTTATTCTGCTTGGTGTTCACTATCCTTCCTAGATCTGTGGTTTGAAGTCTGTCATGAATTTTGGAAAGTTTTTGACTATTATTACTTCAGATATTTCTTCTGATCTGTAGTCTTTCTTCTTCTAGTATTCCAGTAACATGTGTATCTTATACCCTCTGAAATTGTTCTTGAATGTTCTGTTCCAATTTTAAAATTATTTTCTCTTCTTTGTAGTTCAGTTTAGAAAGATTCTACTGTTCTATCTTCAATCTCCCTAATTCTTTCCTTGACCGTGTCCTATTCTACTGATAAGTTAATGAAAAGCATTCTTTATTTCTGTTACAATCACTTTGATTTTCACCATTTTCTTTTGATTCTTGGAGCTTTTATTTATCTGCTAAATTACCCACCTTTTCTTGCATTTTGCCTACTTTTTCCATTGGAGACCTTAGTATTAATCTTGGTTATTTTAAATTCATGGGGTCAGATGATTCCAACATCTGTGTCACATCTGATTCTTTTCCTAATTCTTGCTTTGTTTCTTCAGACTGTGTTTCCTTATTTTTTTGGCACGCCTCATAATTTTTAGTGAAAGCTGGACATGTTGTATTGGGTAATAGGAACAGAAGAATACAGTCATTTGGTTTGAGAATTTATGTTAGGATAGACATTGGACCATGCTTGATGTTTGTTCTTACTTTAGGTGCCAGAAGCTTCAAATTCCTTTGGTATCCTTATTTTTATCTCTCTTCTTGACTCTGTCCTCCTCAGAGAGAATCTGCATCTTGCAGCAGCTTCAGCCATAATCTACTAATATTCCACGGGAATCTCATTGGTGCGGAGTTAAGGGGGGAGTGATTGGGAGAGTTCTACAGTCATGATTAGATCTCAGTCTTTGAGTGGACTGACACTACCTGTGACTCTTACAAGGGTTTCTCTAGTGGTCTCACTTTTGTTCTTCCCCTGTGTGAAGCAGAATGTTTGGAATGGGAAAAATACTCTTCTCCCCAGAAGGGAAACCCTTTTCCTTATAGAGTAGAGCATTTTTATGGAGAAGGCACTGTGACTATATCACAATGACTTCTTTGCCCTTCCCACTACCAGATCCAAGAGGGGACTATTTTTGTTTTGTTTTGTTTTTTGAGTTGGAGTTGGACTCTGTTGCCCAAACTGGAGGGCAGTGGCACACTCACGGTCACCGCAGCCTCGACCTGCTGGGTTCAGGTGATCCTTCTGTCTCAGCCTTTCAAGTAGTTGAAACTACAGGTGTGCGCTACCATGCCCTGTTTATTCTTTGATTTATTGTAGAGATGAGGTCTCACCAAGTTGCCCAGGCTGGTCTCAAACCCCTGAGCTCAGACAATCTTCTCACCTCGGCCTCCCAAAGTGCTGGGATTATGGGCTTCAGCCATGGTGTCTGGTGGGAATTTGTAAAAATATATATTTATAGTGAAAACCTGCTGAGTTTCCTGGAGGTAAGATCCACAAAAGTGTAGAAACTCTTCTAAGTGCCCCCTCCCTTAAGTTTCTCATTCACCCCAGTTCACAATCACCATCTAGAAATTCATGAAAATTGCCATTCAAATGCTCCTACAAGTTTATGTTTTCAGTGACTACTACATGGCTGCCATCCTCTGGCTTTTCTTATCTTTTGATTTTGGCGTTGTGGTCTGCCATGCCACTTTAGCTTTCTCATGGATATGAAAAAGTAGTTGATTTTCAGTTTGTTCAACTTTTTCTTCTCATAAAGATGGAAGTGTCTTTTTACACATTGGAGCTAAAACTGGAAATCCTGCTTATGTTATACTCAAGATAAGCAAAACAAAAAAGATTAAAATATTATTTGCCTTTAGATTGTAGAGAAATTGTACTCTAAATTTGAAAAGAAAATGATTTTGAACATATATATTTTTTGAAAATATTTTTGACTATAAATATATTCCCCATACACCAAAACTGTAGTATTAGGCAAAATTAAGCATTTTGGAAGTTATATAGTTTCAGTTACTTTTAGTATCCCTTTGTTCTTCAAAAATGTTTGATTTGCACAATAAATTATATGCAAAAACTCAAGAACCCGAGATTATAAAGTCTAGTACAAGTGTTGAACTTCAATAACTTCTGGTCCATTTATACAGACCCACTATCCAGTTATCATTACAAGATCCAAATATGTTCCAAAATAGTCATGTCCCTACATTAGAAGTAAGTAATATAGACTCTGTAATGATTAAAGTATACTTGCCTGTATCACACAAACAGCAAATATCCCCATCAAGTTGATGAGAATATTGTCCAACATCTGTCTCTTTAGATAAAGCAAATACATTTCTGTGATGAGGGCTTTTCTTGGATTTGTATTAAAGTCCTTTTACTCTTAGGTGGGAGTAAATGTTAGCAATAATAATTTTCTTAGAAGTTAGTAAAAAGGAAACATCTGACTTCCTCTGTTTATAACAGAAATTTCCTATGCCCAGCATTAGAAGGGCCTGTGGTTCAGAGGTCTTTTCTTTCTCAGAAGAAAATTTTATAGCTGCCAAGTTAGATATATCAAAAGAACAGTAAAAATAAAAAAGTGGATGCTAACTTTTTTTATTTTCCTTAAGTCTTACTCTTGAAAAGCAAAGATCATTTGCCTTTGGGTGTTTGAGATGCTAGACTCAAGGGTACAATGGAAAAGAATTAACACATCTATTGTGAGTATTCCATTTGAGATTCAAAAAATAAAGAAATCACTAAAGTAGAAAATGAAGGAATGTGTCCGAGATAACTTTACAAATAAATTTACCAATCAGACATGGTGGTGAATTCTCGTAGTACCAGCTAACTTGGAGAGACTGAGGCAGAAGTATTACTTGAGCTCAAGAGTTCAAGTTCAGCCAGGGCAAGACTCTGTCTCTTAAAAAAAAAAAATGGATTTACCGCCTATTTATCTTTATTAAATAGGGTCTAGATTAAATACACATCAACAAAGCTGAGAATCATCTCTACACTGTATCAACATTAGGAAAGCATCTATACAATGTTGTTGACTTCATAATAAAATCAAATTTTAATAAATATGAATTTTAAACTAGTTGTTTGAAAAAGCAATTATCATATAGTGCCCAAATCTGGGCTTCTACTTCCATTCTTCAATAAAACCATAGATCCTTGCAGGAATGGCTATTCTAGGGCTGGGCAGGGGATATACAAGATAAGGCTGGAGTATCTTGTACTGCCAGAAAGTAAGAAAGTGAGAAAAAAAAGTAGACCTATGTTAAAGGGGCAAGTGCCATCTGAAAGGACTTCATTTGAGTAGCAAAATTTCAAAAAGTAGTATTGAATTATAATCCAAAATTTAAAATCAATAGTCATGAGTTCATCCTGATATAATAATTGATTGAATAATAATTAGGTGAAAATAGGCACATGTCCAATATAGAAGAATTCTGAATAATTGATGTAGGTACTGTCTCCTCAAAGAGTTGGAGCACTTAACTTTCCACTCCTCAAGTGTGGGCTGTGCAGAGTGACTTCCTTCCAAAGAATACAATGCAGTAAGGGAGGAAATTAGTAACTTCACAGTGGACAAACCTGACAAACATTACTTTAGCCAGGTGTCAAGGTCAACATCTACAACTCTAAGTCACGCCCAGAGTACATACCCTTGATATGATAAGGATGGCATTTTCTCTTTGTGATCTTCCTCCCCAAACTGGTGACTCCTGTATAATCATGAGAAAAACAACAGAAAACACATGTTGAAGGATGGTACACAAAACACTGGATCAACACTCCCCAAAATAGTGAAGGTCAGCAAAGACAAGGGAAGTCTGTCACCAACATGGATCAAGAGGATCGTGAGGAGACATGACAGCTAAAAGTAATGTGCGGTGTTCTCCATGAGATCCTGGAGCAGAAAAAGGACACGAGGTAAAAAGCAAGGAAAGCTTAATAAGGTATGAGCTTTAGTTAATAGGAATGGATTAGTTGATCCGTTGTGACAACTGGACCATACTGATGCAAGATGTTAATAGAAGGGGACACTAGGTGTGGGGTAAAGGAGAAATCTCTACTATTGCTATGTTTTTCTAAATTTGACTATTATAAAATTTTAAAACTTCATTAAAAATCAATCAGCATTCAGATTTAGCTGGAGGAGGGCTAAAAAATGTGATAATTGACTTAAAAAGTAGTCTCTTACTTTTTCTTTATTCCTGCTGCACTTAGAATGAGGGCCCATTCATTTGTTTGTTCAACAAACATATGAGAACACCATGTGGCAGAACAAAGAACTTATGGGCTAGGTTCTTTGGCAGGTGGTAGAAATACCGTGGGGAGCACAGGAGTTTAATATTTTGGGCACAGCTCCATAGTTAGTGAGAAGGAAACAATACCCAAATGCATAATTAAAAACAGCCATGGTGCTGTGAATGGAAAGTATAGACAAATAGAATTCTTCCCAAAGGTGAGTCTGATCTCTGTACATGGAAGATAAAAATGTGGTTGGGGATGTCCTGGAGGGAGTGAAGTTGAGGCTGAGACATGGCGTGTGAGGACTGAGGGGAGTGCCAGTGGAGAAAGAATGGTCCTGGTAGAAGGAACGGCAGATGTAGGAGCCCTGAAAACAGGGAACATAGAAAGAAGGAAGGACAGAGAGGAGACAAGTGTAGCTGGGGAGGAGTCCACAGGGAGAAAGAAATAGTAACCTTGACTATTTCTAGGTTGGATAAAAGAAACTTTTCTGCCTGTGGTCTGTATTTAAAAGCACAATGGTCCAAGGAGGAGTAAGAGATCACATTCCATTGGCTCCATATCCTCCCTGGAATCCAGCCCTACTCTGGAATTCAATATATCTATACTTCTTCCTAGAAGATGTGGTGACCCCCAGGTTGTAAATAAAACTAGCTCTGTTGTGAGGAGGTTCCAGCCCTTGGCAAGCCCTTCTGTGGATATGTCTTATTCCCATACTCCAGAAATTAAAGAGGCTAGAAAGGTGTTGACATTCTCCTGGGTGCTACCCCTGCCTTCTTCTGCCTCTCCAGTGTCCTCTAAGGTTTGAGACCTTCCTTTTCTATGCCCAAATCCTGAACAAAAGTGGACCACACTTCTTGTCCTTTTTGCTCATGCACATGTTGTAGGACTTTGGCTACTGTAGTGCAACATTTTGTTTACGTCTGTCTGCACTACTTGACAATGAGCTCTTTAAGATAAAGACTATGTCTTATTCATTAGGAATTAATGAATATGTATTGAATGGATAAGTAGAATAACACTCATGGAATCACTCAAAAATGAGAACTTTGATACTGAGTTCATTGCCTTTATGTCTTATCTGAGATGAGTGGCCCAGAAAGCAGGTGGTCTCACCATGCAATAATCATTGAAAGGCGGCCAAGGGTCTCAAGACCGAAAAATCTGTCATGCTACAAATACTGCTGTTGACTCTGGGTCTCAAGGTGTTTTTTACTTTCCCATTCACACACAAACAGATAGACTTTTTGTATTTGAGTTTACCCATTCTTCGTAGTAAAGCTGCTCTGTCTTTATCCACTGCAGCACACAGAAAAGAGTGCGTATCCTGCCACACGTTCCCATGGGCCACCTCTACTAAGGACTGTGGCACAGGTCAGAGAGCACAGGTTGGGTGGAGTCTTAATGGGACTTACTGTGATATTGTTCCTGATTCTACTCATGAAAATACTTTGAAATGCAAATAAGAGTGACACTGTTGCAGAGGTAACCTTGAATCCACTCTAATTAATTTTTCAAGCATATCTTGTGCACATCTGAGTGTTTTACTAAAATTAGTAACATTTCAGATACAACTCATAACCGATTTTGACAAGTCAAAATTTAGTACTTTTATTCCATTTAATGCAGTCACTTGGAATGGGAAAGACATGGGCAGAGTAAATCTGCCCTTAGAAAATTGTTAAGAATATTTTATTTTAGGGCCAATTTTGAGGTAAAGGTGGGAATCATATCACAGTCGTAATATTTTATTTTTTATCATCAAAACTATTAATTAAAACATAATCATCACACCACTTACAGGCTGTCAGAGCTGCACACTGCACAACTCTAGAGGTATCAGTCGCATGTGCTGTTTGTTTATTGTACAGTTTAACCTCATAGCTGTATCTTCTCAAGTCCTTCCTAAGGCATCATGTGATACATTGGTACCAAGTTACTGATCACTGATTTACCAGTATTGAACTACAGGTAGCACTGAGTTCATTAGGTCAGATTTCTATGGTTTATTGATGAGATTATTATTTAAGAAATCAAATTTTTGACTACGGTTCACTACATCCATCAGCAAACATATTAAAATGTCTCTCTTGGGCAACCACCTCAGGTGCCCTTCCACTGTGGGAACTTTTCTGTCCTCTCAATAAATGCCACTTTCTTGCAGTAAATAAGTTAATTAATTAAATTAAAATGTCTCTCTTAAATTTTAAATGTCTCTTTGTTTAAACTATTGGTATGGACTGACATTTCACCAGTTTTAGTGTTATCCAATAAAATATTAATGACACGTCATATAATTCATCTAGAAATAATCATTTCATTAATTTCTGGTTCTGAGAGGGGAAAGCATACATTATCCTCAATCAATATGCAGAACCATGGGAATTAGACCTCTTAAGCTCTCTGTTGCTCATCAATTCCACACAGTTGTAGCATAGGTTATTTTAATTCTCAAATGAAATACGTGAAATTAGAAGGGCTATGATTCAGCACTGAAGTTAAGACCTTTCTAGTGTGAATATTTTGTACAGTAGAAACTATAAGATTCTCACTCAATTTTTTCATTAATTTTGTCAACAAAATAATTAAATAGGTGAATGAATCCTAATTAAAATAAGTTTGTCATAAGTCAACTATTATTTACATAAAGAGTCATGTATATCTAGCCATAAAATGTTTATAACAAGGACTTACTAAGCAAATGCAAAGTGTGTTTTAAATGTAGACTCTCTACAAAGAGACATATTTATATGCTGGTACAAGACACACTTCTAATGCCTGTATTTCCAGTTATGTGTTTACAGGAACTGCGTTCTTAAGATTTCATGTTATAATGCTATAGATAATATTATCATATTTTTCCAAGATGGTTGAAAATCTATTTCATCAGCTAAGAACTGTGTATTCAAATAAAGTTGCCAAAGGCACCCATCAAGGGATAGTGTGCAATATATATTATTCATTAACTAGCCGACTATGAATATCAAAACTATACCCTACCAGACACTTACTATTAAACAATGAATAATGACTGAGATGAATCTGTTGAAGATTTAACTTGGAAAAGGGACAGATATAAAATGTAGCCCTACAGAAGGAATGCTTAAAATAGAAACAGCTGCTAATTGTCAACTGGTTTTCACAAATCTCTCTTCCCAGTCATTAAAAAACTTTTTTTGAAAGTCATGTATAATGTTTGAAATAGCTATTTTATCAACACATAACTGCATGACCTCAAAGGTTACATGGTGTGACTTTACAATGCAATTAGTAAAGTTTTATTTGAAAGAGTCCAAATGGATATTAAAAAATAGGAAAATGCCTTTCAATAAGAGACAAAACGATGTATTCTAAAAATATGATAACTTTTCACAATAGTGCCTAACAAACGTTCATTTTGTTATTGCTTTATAAACAGTAATGGAAAAATTTGCAGAAATATGAAAAATAGACTGTAGTCATAGAAATGATTAAATAAAGTTTGCATGAAATGTAATATCAGCATTTTTTTTTTTTTGAGTTGGAGTGTCACTCTGTCGCCCAGACTGGAGTGCAGTGGCGGCTGCCGGCCACCGCAGCCTTGACCTGCTGGGCTCTGGCGATCCTTCCGCCTCAGCCTTCCAAGTAGCTGGAATTACAGGTGCACGCTACCACGCCCGGCTAATTTTTTATTTATTGTAGAGATGAGGTCTGGCCAAGTTGCCCAGGCAGGTCTCGAACCCGCGGGCTCAGGCAATCCACTTACCTCAGCCTCCCAAGGCACGGGATTACAAGCTGAGCCACCAAGCCCGGCTAAATCAGCATTCTTGTTACCTTTCTAAATTGCCAGTTTATTTGAAATAAGTATGGTAATAATTAGTAAATTAGAATTAGCAAGTAATGATTGACAAACACTACATTGTTTGCCAATAGTATAATGGCAATAATTTATTATTCTATAAGTAGTATTACTACCTGTATAAAAGATTGTTGCCTATATATTGAAGTACATGTAGCATAAATTAAGTTACAAGAAAGATTTTTTAAGATTGAAAAATAAAACTTACATATAAGACCTACTTAGTATGGATAAGTAGGATGAAATATATTTGATTATCCATATTTATCATCTATTCTGACTGTTAGCCTCAGGGTGGCAAATGGGTCTCATCTTCTGTGAAAGTTCTAATTGATCACAAGTGGCTGCCTGGGGCACTATGTTCAGAAAGATTCTGAGTATTCACTGAGAAAATGTCTAGTGACAGATTACTGATGTTTGGGGTAGGGATGGTGAGTGATGGCCAATCCATGTACCTAACATATAGCGAATGTAGCTTAGAAAGTAACTAAAAAGACAAATTCTACTATTTACATATCCCTGGATATATATTTAACATTTTATCTCACAAAACTTAAAGAAATTTAATTAAATGTGCAGCAAAAGTTTCATTTCTGCTTCTCTTTTTTCTTTCTTTCAATCATAGCTAATACTTTTTTTTAGTATATGGAGACTAGCATAGTGTTTTCATGTTTGGGACACTTTTTGGTTGGAGAAATAAAGTGAAGAGATTATAGTTAGCAGAAAACATAAGTCCTTCTCTTGACAGAGTGTGTAAAAAAACACTTAACATACAACCAAGAGTCAAATTTCCTGTAAACTGCTTGGATAGTGGATACTAGAGTGTTTTTAAGTTGGAGTTTACAAGAACTCAAACACATAAACAATGACAGGGAAGATTGGCTGCAATCCAAAGAACTAAAAATTGTTGGAAAAAAATATAAGTATAGTTTGAAAATGTAAGTTATAGAAAACACATTCCTGGGGCTACTAGGAGTATAAACACTCTAACTCCTGATGCCTCCACTTTAGAAGAGTCTTCTGGAATTTTAAAATAAGTATGAGTATGTTCAAAGCTTTACACTAACGCCAAAAACTCCACAGGAAAAATCACTGAAGATTTTTTTTTTTTTTGAGTTGGAGTCTCACTCTGTCGCCCAGACTGGAGTGCAGTGGCCGCTCCCGGCCACTGCAGCCTCAACCTGCTGGGCTCCGGCGATCCTTCCGCCTCAGCCTTCCAAGTAGCCGGAACTACAGGTGCACGCTACCATGCCCGGCTAATTTTTTGATTTATTGTAGAGATAAGATCTCGCCAAGTTGCCCAGGCGTGTCTCGAACCCCCGGTCTCAGGCAATCCACTTGCCTCGGCCTCCCAAAGCAAGGGATTACAGGCTGAACCACCGAGCCTGGCTGATCACTGAAGATTTAATGAGAACTGGAAAATTGAATGATTTTTGCCACCATACATATGTAACTGCTTTAACAGGAAAATGCAAGGATTAGAATGGGAGCTAAGGTTTTATATGTAGGTTAACTTATATATAACTAATAGATACCTCACAAATGAGCAACATGAAAAGGAATGGCTTCACTCCAAACAAACTTTTCAAAAGCTTTTTTTTCCTTAAGCTTCTACTTTAAAAACGTCTATCCTTATCTCATCTGATACTTGGCTTTCAAAGGAAGAATGAATATGTCAGAAATATTGTCAATTTTGCTTTTATGAGAATGGTGAAGGGCTTTCTATTTTCTCATTTTATGAGATCTCAAAATAGGTTTGGGATTTTCCCCCCTAGAGTGACCATTATCATACTAACTATAATTATTTCAAAAGAACGTTCCATTTCCAGAGGGCTTTCGTCTCTATTAAGCAGTTTCGCCCGTCTCGACAACCTCATTCAGTGTGGAGTGGAAGTGTTAGCACCCTGGCTTTACAGATGACAGCCTGAAGATATGGCCAATTAAAGGGTTTTCCAAGGACACATTGTTGCTATGAGGCAAAGTTGAGAACTAAAACCCAAAATGTCTGACTCACTGCTGTGTTGTTTTTTGGACCACTTTATATGGAATGTGGTGTCAGGTCCAGAAGAAGTACCACTTCTGATTCTCCTTTTAGAATAAATGTCTTTCTTCAACTAACAAAGTAGTCAAGTTAGAGGGACAAGGGCTCTTAATAAAGGCCCCAGAAATCTCTCTGAAGAAGAACTTTTAGTGTTGTGTTGCATAATCTTTTCATTATTTCTGCTTTTTTTCTTTCCTATCATCTTCCCAAATGACTTTGGTCATTCCACAGCTTTGCTCACAATCTATATTTTGATGACCCCTATAATTATATCTCTAGCTTAGATTTCCCTTCTTCCAAAGCCTTAGACCTAAATACATGTCCACCTACCAGATGCTTCTACTGGAACACTTCTAGAAGAGCCAGACTCAACCTGCTCCACTAGGAATTTACCACCTTGTCCCCACACCTGTGACCTCTCTGTGTTTTCAGTGTAGGAACTAGTCCTAACCTTGACTGAACAAACCTTAGTTTGCAACCTTAGTTTTCCCCTGTCAATCCCTCACATCCAACCATTCTCCAACTATTGCTGATTCAATTTTTCAAACACTTTTAAAATCCCAGTGGCTTTTTCCATTATTGGCTTTTTTCCCCATGATTTTTCACCCTGATTAAGACCTATAATTTCTAACTTGTCCCTTTCCTGTAAATGGTCTCTCTCTAATCCAGTTTCCGTACTATAGTCAGCCATCAATAGTTACCAAATCATATGATAATGTGTTAAATCATTAATGTGTCCTGTGACGCTTGCTCCAAATGGCTTATGGTTACTGACCCAGCTTTAAGTGTTATCACTCTCTGCCTCATTATCTAAGGTCAAGCTATACTGAAGTCAGCTCAAGTCTTAGGTTACACTGAGTTCTATGTTGGGGCTCTTCCTCCAATTATGCCATTGGCAGATGATATCTCTCTTCTGCTGTAAAGTCCTGTTCCCCTCAATATGGTGCCCATTGGGATATCATACCTCCTTCCCTGTGAATTTGTCCAGGTGATTTGCTTTGGCTGGGGAAGTACAAGCAGAAGTGGCATGTTCTACTTTTGAATGATAGCTTTAAGAGCCATTGTGTGCTTCCATGTGATCTCTCTTCACTCTGCTGCAAAACAGACAATATCCCAAATGGAAGATGATCCGCCAACCTATGTTGCTCCAAAGATATGGAGCAAAGCTGTAGCCAAGACATGATGGCTCCAGGTATGGGGCAATAAGGGTGTCACCCAATTTCACACAGGTCTGTGTGATGAATAACAATCCTTTAAAATCTGGCTAATTTACATGCTTTCTTCTTTACTACATGGGTTTTTATCAATGATGCCAGGCAGAATAATTTTAGTCTCAAATTGTGATAATTTTAGCTTTACATTAAGTCACATGGACACATAGAATGAATACAAAATAAATCTTTGTAGTTCTAAACAACAATACTTCGTGATAATTTTTGTTATCTCAACATGGCTTAGCCTGCTTTTTCTGGTACATCTGCCTGGAAGAATTTTCTTCCTCCTCTTCTCCCAGCTAATTCCTATCTTTGTTTCAGCTGAGATTTTCTTCTCTTAATAATGCATCTCTAATTCCTTGGCTTGGTGACGCTCTTTTGTTTCATGACACGCTATACTTTCCCTAATAATACTTATTGCACTGCACTGAAATTTCTTGGTTATTGTTTGTGTTCCTTACTAGATGTTCATCTCTATGAGGGTGTGGCCCATTTCTTCCTGTTAATCACTTTATTCTTACCTTTTAATGCCTAGTATATAAATGTCATGTGACAACTATGTTGTATGAATGCATGACAAATAAATAAACATAGGAAAAGCAGTGAAGATTAAATCAGTTCTCATATCCCCAAATACTGTGGAAGATTTTCAGCTTCAAAGTTGCATGAGACACTGCTATCCTTGGTAACATTCTTTGCTATGGTGACAGATGGAACACCAAAAGGAAAACTTATCTTTGATATTTAACACATACCAGTGCCACTTTCTGTTATCACACGTTTGCAAACTACAGAGTTCTGTGAAAAGTTTTAATGACAAATTGTAGTAGTCTTGATTACATTTTTATTCTACAAATTCCTTGAATGTGTTCAGTTTCATTGTGGCAATCACGCCCAGTAACAACTTCTCTAACCACAAAGGACAATTTATCTTAGGACCACAAGGATGAGACAGTAACGGGGTCACCCAATTTCAAGCAAACCTATGGAAGTTTTTACAAGGAAGTATGGTGAGTGACAGTCTTCCTAAATCAGGCTTATTTACCTGGGCTCGTCTTTATTGTACATATTTTTTTAATAAAAAATGTCAGATAGTAAAATTTTAGTTTAGAATTGTAACAATTTTACTTTTACATTAAGTCACAGAATGGTTTTAGGTTTGTGTTTGTGTTATATGTTACTGACTCCCTAGAATAGTGTCAAGTATGAAATAAGTTTTCAATGAATACTTATTTTCAATCTCTGTCCTCCTCTTGTTACTTATATTTTTCCCTTCATTATCAAATGTATTGAAAACCTTAAAAGAGTAATTTTCATATATTCACTTTCATTCATTTTTTTTAAAGCAGGATTTATTGAGAGGACAGGAAAGCTTCCACAGTGGGAGGGGATCCAAAGGGGTTGCCTCACTTCCATTTTCTAACATCTTAGTTTTCACCTTTAATACTCTAGCCACACTGACACACACACACACAGAGAGAGAGAGAGAGAGAGAGAGAGAGAGAGAGAGAGAGAGACCGGGTCAAAGATTTTAGCTTGGGACCATAAAGATCCTTTGATAAAATTCTATTAAATTTAATAGAATCTCTCTTTCTATACTGTTTGATGTCTTTTTTATTTTCTGTATATTATGTTATATTGACCTCTTAAAACCTTTTCTGACTGGGGAAGAAATTGCCTCTCCAAGAAATTAGTCATTTCTTAGAAATCTAAGCCAGAGGTGTTCCTTTAACATACAAACTAACCAACCTAGAGCCACATCTCCCTATCAGGCCTGTACGTCACATAAGACAACATTCCTCTGCTTTAAATATCCTAGGGTCAGGTACCAGGCAAATGGGGACCACCCTATAGCATAGAGACCACTAAAATTATTCAAACAAGCAAATTCTAAACTGTTTCCTCTTCCTTGCCTTTTTTTTCTGGAGAAACCGCAATAAAGCCTCTGACCTAATGCTTTTCCCTGACTCTGTGTTCTGCCACCTGACCTCAACCTGCTGCTTTTCCTGTGACTGGCAGGGCATGCAATGGCCCCTCTCTAGAACACATGGGTATGATAAACTTTGTTTTCTTGTGCCTCTCCTGTGTCTCCTCTTGTGGATGTACTTGATTGACCATCATATAAAAGAACTCATAACAGCCTCATACATTTCCATACGGCTTCCTTTTTACCAAGGCTGGTTAGATTGGTAATTTGTTTGGGTGGTCTAAAATAGACTTTTGATTCAGATTCTTTCTACAATGATGCCTTGGATTATTTACAATTACACTTACAGTGTGCCACACATTGTATATAGCTCATGAGCTGGAAATGATTGACCAAGGCTTACAGATACTGTACCCCAACTTTGGCTCAGAATTTCTGATTCTGATTTCTTAGGAAGGGGAAATTGGAGAATCATATGTTGTAGTGTAACCCTCCAGCACCCTGGAGCACCAATTAGGCTTTGTTAAGAACTCTACTTGATTCTGGGGGACTCTGATAATTTAGTTTGAATGTCACAAGCTGGAAAATAGGCTTTTGATCAAAAGTCTTAAAGTAGGAGGACTGAAAGATCTTGAATCACATAGACTAATATCTCATCTCTTAGATGAAGACACTGAAAACCAGAGACTATTAAATGGTTTACTTGACTTACAGCTAATTAGTAGAAAGTTTGTAGAAAGTATGGAAGTAGGAACTAGACTTCCCAAATTTTTATTGAGTGCTTTTTTTTAGACTTTCCTGTCTTTTCTTTCTTTCTTTATTTTTCTTCTCTTCACTCCTCTTCTTCCTTCTTTCCTACCTTCCTTCCTTCCTTCCCTCCTTCTTCTTTCTTTTGTTCATTATGGCAGCTCCTATTTATTAAATAGTTCTGAACCTCATTGGTCTTGTTGCAGTTGACATTTTAAATGAAACCCATCAATGGCCCTGATGCAGAGCACCAGTCATTCTGCACATGGAGTCATTAATGGATAATAAATTAAATAAACTGATTTCCCAGATGAATGAGTTGGAAGAGAATATAAGAACTAGAGAAGTGGTTAACTGAAAATTAAAAATTATTCAGTCTGGGAAAAGGCCAACAGACAGTATGTATATACTTGGATTAACATATTGCTAAAACATTTTTAGAAGGAAGGAGAGAAAAGATGGTAAGTTTAGGTTTAAATATATTGAGTTCAAGATGACAATAATTCATCCATGTGGAAATGTATATCAGGCAATGAAGATAAAAAAAGAGAGAGAGAACTCTGGACTGATGAAAGAAATAGGCAGGGAAAGATGTAGGCATTGTGCCTTTGAAGAGAAAATATGAAGCTAGGCAAGACAGAGGAATGTGGGCTCACAATTAGCTCTTCTAGCAAAGGAAGCAGAGAAGGAGTAGCTACATGTGTTCTCTGGATAACAGTTTGGTTGTGGGTTTCTGGAATTCAAGAGTGGAGACATTCTACAGGAACAGTCAGGACTAGACATGAAAGTATACAAAAGTAATATGACTTGTCCAATTAGATGTCCTCTCTTGGACTTTGACTCTTACCTTAAAAAGTAAGAGTTGACAGCTATATAAAGAAGCTTGAAGGTTGAAATGAGCGTAGTGTCTGGGTTGTGAGAACATATGACTGCTTCAGCCACAAGAACCTGGTTGTATGTGGATATTGCTGCCAACATCCCTTTGTTCTTGCTAGTGTTCCTGGCCAGTCCTCACTCTCATTGACTATGAGTTCCTCCATTCTGTTCAAAGGTATCTTTCTTATTTAAGATGGCCAGTACTACTTTCAGTTGCTTGCAATCAAATACATTATCTGACACAGAGTGACTTCATCTTATTTTTGGAAGGCCTAAAAAGGTATTGGTTTCTCCAAGTAGGGTCAGTACTAGAAATGGTAGGGATGGGAAGTAAAGATGTGTTTGGTGATTATAAGGGGTCAAGTCCAACAGCCTGTGGAAAATAAGATGCCACATTGTGGCAGATGAGGGAATGAGTAACTGGTGGATTAAAGAAGGCTGTAGATGTAGACAAGTTTGAGTAATTCTAATGTATTAAGGATCTTCAAATTTGCTTATGGACAAGATGTGCAAGTATGAGAAGTAGAGTACAAATACTATAGAGAAAAATGTGAGAAAATCAAACATGGCAGTGAATCAAGCAAACATGAAGCAAAATATGTGGGTGGGATGGAGTGTCTGAGAGTGGAGAAGGAAACCAGCCATAATAGTCACTGAAATGAATAGAATTGATTTTCACATCTCACATCAACAGTCCTCAACCTTTTTGGCATCAGGAACTGTTTTCATGAAAGGCGATTTTTCTATGGATGGGGGTAGGGGAATGGGGGATAGAATCTGGCATTAGATCTTCATAAGGAACATGCAACCTAGAGTCCTTGCATGCACAGTTTACAATAGGGTTAGAGCTCCTATGAGAATCTAATGCAGCCACTGATCTGACAGGAGACAGAGTTCAGTTGGTAACTGGAGCGATGGGGAGCAGCTGTAAATACAGGAAGCTCTGCTGACTTGCCTTCAGCTCACCTCCTGCTTTGCAACCCGGTTCCTAACAGCCCTGGAATCTGTTGGGGATCCCCACCTTATAAGACAATGTTATGAGATTTTGCTATGATCTTCTTTGAGATAAACTACTTCACCAGGAAATATTAATCAATAACTTGCACTATTAAGCACTTTGAAGGGATTATGTTGATCATCACTATTGTTGACCTTTTCAAAAAAAATCAATGAAAGAAGGCCCATGATTATTGCTAAGGGGGCATATTTTTCCAATTCTTTCAGCTATTTAAATTGTGAGATACTTTTAATATTTGAAAACTTTCTACCTAGGATTAGGGAAACATGCCCATCTAGAATATGAAAATCAATGTTGATGTATTGGTTAATTTTCTTGATATATTTTAATATATCTCATTTTTTCCATCAAAAATCATGTTTTTTATTAAATAAGGCTTTATTGGCAATATGATTAATTACAGAATAGCTGTATTTTTTTTCCTTTTGCCATTACTACAGATAAGTGGCCGTATTGTGTGGGAATGGCTAGCAAATTGCAGTTTCACAGTTGTCAATAACTTCATAAAATACTGCTCTTCGCATTTTTATTAAAAGGCTTGTTATTTGCCTTTATGTTTCAAATACATTTTGAATTCATTTGAAGCAAAAAAGCTCTAATGTCCAAAGAAGATTTTAAAAATGAGGTTATCAGATTACTAAAATAAAGCAAACAGAGTGCAGGAAAAACATTGAAAACACACATGAATCAACCCCAAAATCAAAAGAAACACAACAAACAAATAGGAACAACTGTACCTCTATAAGAACCTCATGACAGGGATAAACTCTCACATTTCAATAATTATCCTGAATGTGAATGGACAAAATGCACCACTGAAAAGACATAGAATGGCAAAATGGATAAAATATCATGAGACAACAATATTGTCTCCAAGAGACTCATCTCACCAGAAAGGACACTCACAGACTCAAAGTAAGAGGATGGGAAGCAAAATTTCAGGCAAATGGAACACAAAAGAAAGCTGGAGTTGCAATCTTTATCTCAGACAAAATACTCTTTAGGTTATCAAAAATTTAGAAAAATATAATGATAAAAGGTTCAATCCACCAACAAGAAATATCCATCCTAAACATATATGCATCCAACATAGGAGCACCAATGTTCATAAAGCAGCTTCTAGTCAAACTTAAAAAAAAGATTGACTCTATAGCTGGGGACTTTAACACCCCACTCACAATCCTAGACAGATCATCAAGACAAAAAATCAACAAGGAGATCCAGAACTTCAATAAGACTCCTGAACAAATGGACTTCATTGATACCTACAGAACACTCCATCCAATGACCACAGAATATACATTCTACTCATCACCACATGGACCATACTCCAAGATCGACCACATCATTGGCCATAAATCACACATAAGCAAATTTCATAATATTGAAATTTTGCCAACACCTTCTCAGACCAGAGTGGAATAAAAATAAATATCAACACCAACAAAGGTCCCCCAAAACCCACAAAGACATGGACACTAAACAGTGTGATGCGAAGCAACTCCTGGGTCAACAAAGAAATCAAAACAGAGATTAAAAGGTACCTGGAAACAAATGAAAATGCAGAAACATCTTACCAAAATCTCTGGAATGACAGGAATGCAGTGATAAGAGGGAAATACATATCTTTACAAACACACATGAAGAAAATGGAAAGATCACAAGTTAACAGCCAACCAAGTCACCCAAGGAAGCTGGAAAATCAAGACCACCAAGACCCTAACTTCAACAGAAGAATCCAGATCACCAAAATAAAAGCCCAAATCCAGGACATAGAAGACAAAAAGATAATATAAAAAATCAATGAAACAAAAAGCAGTTTCTTGGAAAGGATAAATATCAATGGTCCCCTAGCCAGACTGACCAAAAAAAAGGGAGAAAAAGCCCAAATAAACTTAAACAGAAACATAAAATATGAAGTCACAACTGACCATGAAGAAATACAAAAGATTATCAGAGACTACTATGTACAATAGTATGGAAATAAACTTGAAAACTTAAAGGAAATGGAGAACTTTCTGACATCACACAACCTCCCTAGGTTGAAGCAAGAAGAAATTGAGACCCTAAATAGACCAATAACGATCAAGGAAATTGACTATGTCAGAAGAAAACTACCTACAAAAATAAAGCCCTGGACCAGATGGTTTTCCAGCAGAATTCTACAAAACATACAAGGAGGAATTGATACCAATTGATACAAGGAGGAATTGATACCTGAAAGTATTCCAGGTGATTGAGAAAGATGGAACTCTCCCCAAATCATTTTATGAAGCTAGCATCACATTGACACCCAAGCCAGGAAAAGACCCAACAAAGAAAGAGAACTTCAGGTCAATATCTTTGATGAACATAGATGCTAAAATTCTCAACAAGATCCTAGCAATCCGGATTAAACAACACATCTCAAAAATCATCCATCATGACAAAGTAGGCTTCATCCCCGGGATGCAAGGCTGCTTCAACATTCATAAGACCATAAATGTAATTAAATACATCAACAGATGTAAAAACAAAACCATATGATTATATCATTAAATGAAGAAAAAACTTTTGATAAAATCCAGCATCCCTTCTTGATAAAAACCCTCGAACATCTAGACATATGTGGAACATACCTCAAAATAGTAAGAGCCATCTACGAGAAACCCACAGCCAGCATACTGCTAAACACAAAAATTGGAACCATTTCCCCTGAAAACTGGAACAAGACAAGGATGCCCACTCTCACCCCTCCTGTTCAACATAATTTTGGAAGTCCTAGCTAGAGCAATAAGAGAAGAGAAGATGATCAGAGGTATCCAAATAGGAAAAGAGGAAGTCAAGTTATCTCTCTTTGCAGATGACATGATTGTATACCTTGAAAACCCAAGAGAATCTGCCAAAAACTTCCTTGCACTGATAAAGGATTTTGGCAGAATCTCAGGGTCTAAAATAAATGTGCAAAAGAACAATCGCATTTCTATACACCAATAATAAACAAACAAAAGCCCAAATAAAAAGCACAATTCCATTCAGAATAGCCACACACACACACAAAAAGAAATACCATGGCATCTTCCTAACCAGAGGTGTAAAAGACCTTCACAATGAAAACTACAAAACACTACTAAAAAAAAATCTAAGATGACATAAACAAGTGGAAAAATATTCCATGCTAATGGATTGGAAGAATAAACATTCTTAAGATGTCCATTTTACCTAAGACAATCTACAGATTTAATGCAATACCCATCAAATTACCAGCAACATTCTTCTTTCTCAGACCTAGAAAAAAACAATACAGGAATTCATATGGAAATATGAATGACCAGGAATAGCCAAAACAATCCTCAGCCAAAAAAAAAAAAGAAAGAAAGAAAGCAGGAGGTATCACACTCCCAGACTTTAAACTTTATTATAAAGCTACAATAATCAAAACAGACTGGTACTGTTACAAGAATAGGCATATAGACCAATGGAATAGAACTGAGATTCCAGAAGCAAAACCTCAATTTCTCAACCAACTCATCTGCAACAAAGCCTCCACCACCCACTACTGGGGAGAGGAGAATCTATTCAGTAAATGGTGCTGGGGAAACTGGCTGACCACGTGCAGAAGATTGAAACAGGACCCCCTACCTATTCCCATACTCAAAAATTAACTCTAAATGGATCACAGACCTAAATGTAAAACCTTAAACTGTAAGAACCTTAGAAAATACAGGAGACACTCTGACGGAAGTTGGAACTGGCAACTGATTCCTGATCAAAACCCAAAGTGCCCAGGTCATAAGAGATAAGATACACAAGTGGGACCTCATTAAACTGACAAGCTTCTGCAAAGCCAAAGAAACCATCAAGAGAGCAGGGAGACAGCCCACAGATTGGGAAAAAATTATTTACCAACTCCATGTCTGACAAAGGCCTAACATCAAGGATCTGCAAGGAACTCAAATGTGTTGAAAAGAAAAAAACAAACAGCCCATTATAAAGTGGGCAAAAGATATGAATAGACACTTCTCAAAAGAAGACATACAAGCAGCCAACAGATACATGAAAAAATGTTCAGCTTCACTAGTCATCAAGGAGATTTAAATTAAAACTACACTGAGACCACCTAACTCCAGTCAGAATGGCCATCATCAATAACTTAAAAAATAACAGATGCTGGAGAGGATGTGGTGAAGAGGGAACATGTCTATACTGTTGGAGGGAGTACAAACTAGTACAGCCTCTGTGGAAATCGGTGTGGCAATTCCTAAAAGTTCTGAAAATCGACCTTCCTTATGATCCCGCAATGTTCCTACTGGGAATATACTCAGAAGAACTCAAATCACTCTATGAAAAAGATATCTGCATATGTATGTTTATCACAGCATTGTTCACAAAAGCAAGAACGTGGAACCAACCATGCTGCCCATCTAAAGAGGACTGGATAAAAAAAATATGGTACCTATATACAATGGAATATTACACAGCCATAAAGAAGAACAAAATCATGAACTTCACTGCAACCTGGATGGAATTAGAGTTTATAATACTGAGTGATCTTTCACAGAAACAAAAAGCGGAGTATCACATGTTCTCACTCATAAGTGGACCTTGAACAACTACTGTAATACTATAACAAAAGGATCTACATAGCGGGAAACTGCAGGGTGGGGGGCAGGGGCAGGGAGGTGGGATTGACAATTGTTGATATCTGCCTGGGGTGGGGGGGAACACCTCATCAACAAGGGTACCTGCACAATGAATATTTGTATACCTCACCCTAAATTGTACCCCACAATTTTAAAATAAAAATTGAAAGAGGAAAAAAATAAAAATAAATAAAATAACACAAAATACAAAAATATATAGAGGAAAATATCATCAGTCATCCCATCACCCTGAGATTACTACTGTTAAAATTTGGTGCACTTTATAAATGTATATGCATATATGTTTAAATTGAGATCTTACAGTTTCACAACTTGACTTTTTATTTATCTCATTTTCTCAACAAGATCTTTTCAAAAAATGATTCAGAATCATTTTGAGAAATATAAAGAAGTTTTTAATATTAATATGTCATCAGTGACTTAATCTCTTACTATTGGTCACTCAAAGTATTTCTACCTGTTCCCCGTAATAAATAATTCTACAATTCAAAAATAAAATAAAATAAAGCAAACACTAAAAGGGAACATTGATTCTTTTGGTTAATTACTTGACAGATAATTTCAACTTATACAGCTATATATAGTACACAGAGAAGACTCCATGGCTTCGTAGAGCCCCCAGTTTGTATGTTGGGTTCATCATTTTATTCTTAGCACCTGGCACTGGTCTTGGCACAGGGCAAGTACTCAATAAACACTGATGTGTAAGTTAATGGATAAATGATACCTATAGATTGTTCCATGATTATATGACTATGTAGTTAGTTTCTGTAATTTCAACAAACTCCAATAATGAACTAAGCAATAATTTCTTTATGTCTGCAAAATTGTGAAATTTGAAGTTTACTAAGCAAATTAACATTAAGAATCTTTGCATCTGGTGTGAATTGCCAATCTTCAGTAGGATGTTGTTGATTACCTTTTATATATGTATATGTCTATATAGTGTACATGTATATACATACACATACAATCTAAAATATCTTTGATGATAAAGAAACTTATTTAAGAGTCTTTGTTTAATAGCCTTAAAGTTACCCTGTATAGTAAGTTAATAAAACCAAAACTAATCATAATCATGCTTTTTTTAAAATTTTTTTTGGAGTTTTGGAATAGCCTCACTTTTGTAATAGTAACTTTTTTGTTCATGATAATCATCATTTAATGATCCAGTATACCACCTACATAGGAACAAGTTTGAAAACATTTGAAACTACAAAAATTCTTTCTGTGCTTCCTTTGAAAACTTTTTAATAAGAATTGAGCATTTAAAAAATTGTGCTATTATTTGATCAAACTAAGTCAACTATAGTGAGAAGAAAAGGGAAAAGGTGTCATTTGGCGTGGTTCTAAACTTGTGAAAGAGCTATGATTTAATCCTATCTTAAAGAAATATAACACTTTGTATTTTTTCAAAGTGTATTTGATGGTGAAAAAATCTCGCCCCCCCAAAAAAAACCCCATATCATAAGATGGTAAGTATTATTGAATCTGGTTTAGAAATAAAAGAAAATATCAGAAGAATTAATTGACTTGATATCTCAGTTATAGAACTAATAATTCAGGGACTAATATGGAGGATACCTGTCTACTAAATAAATACTCATTATAAGCACCATATTTTCTTCTTTTTCTACCATGTGAGAGTGAGGATTCTCCTTTCATATGAATAACATTTTAACAGCAGCATTAAATGACGACTATATTTAGGACATGATGTTAAGTATAGAATGATATTATTTACATATAGTCTTCCTGACCTCACCCAACAGCAGTAAAAAGAAGATACTTTTGTTATGAGTATCAGGATTGGCCATTTATTTTCCAGTCAAAATGTGGATCTTCAGAGTAGAGAGATAGCATAGAAAATAAAATGACCCCAAACAGTGGTTTACAACTGGGTTGTTACATAACTTTTGGAACCTATAGGACTGAGCAAGTAAGTACTTCCATTCCAAGTCAGAAGAGTCTTTCAAAAGAATTTATTGGTTATATCTTTTCCTGTATCATAATATCTTTGATATTCTCCAATTTGTGTCCTCTCCAGACATTTTTTCCATTCTACAGTGCATAGTAAGATACAAGGTTTATCAAATAAATCTTTCTAGGGTCTGTCTTTCATGTTTGTGCACTATATTAAACAGAATTGCCACTTACATAAATTGTATTTAAGAATATTTCTGACTGCATAAGGGTCACACTTTGATGTGAGGATCTTATCACATGGAAGAATTAATTTTATGTGGTGAAGAAAAAGAACTATAGTAATAGAAAATGTTTAATGCCCTAGAGGGGACCTTAACATCAATTAATTGAAAAAGAAAGAAGAGTTTTCAAATACCAGTCCCTGTGATTACTCAACCTTGAGTAACAATGTTAAATACCTGCTTTGGATACAGAGAAAGACAGAAGAGATTTCATAGGATACTCTAAATGGTTAAATGTTAAGCTTCTATATGATTCATTTTTAGGGAATTCACCTTTGAACTTTTTCCTTGAGCTTCATCAGTAGTGTTAGATCACTGAATATATCCTGGCACTTCTAAAATCCTTAGTATTTATTTTCTTTCTTTTTTCCAATCCACCCAATCCTTGATTCAAACTGGCAATAAAAAAAGATTACCATTTACCAAAATATATCTTGACAGGACAAAATATATTGTCTTGTGTGTTTTTAAGGATTTGAGGTGTGTGTATAGGGAAAAGCAGGGAAGAAGTTTCTTTGCTGAAGCAAATTTGAGAAACTGAACTAAACAAAGTGAAGGCATTTTTTAACACAGTGAATTTTCAGATCATTCATAAATTAATAGCATGTCTAAGTCCTATTTAATTATGTAACGCTGTTACCCACAACTCTCCTCATCCACCACTGTGGGCACCATCTACGTATTTTATGAGACATTAATGTTCCCTTGATGCCATGTGGAAAATATTGACACAGAGGCTAGCCAGCTGCTTGCCCAGTGTTGTGTCCAACAGATCTGCAAGGCCAGAACCCTTCTACCCCCATACTTCATTGTGGAGGATTTTTGAAATATTTCCTGGTGATAGCTATTCTGTCAAATGACCTGACGAACCTGGGGTAAGTCTGAAATAATTCTTCCCTGATAGTGTCACATTCACCCCTTCATGTATTATGTAGAATTTCTTGTTTCTCCAACCCCTAGCTGTTCTTTACTTTCTATCCAAAGCATCACAGATAAATGTCTCACTTTTTTTGCTCCAGATTTAAGAAATTAATGATTTCTAAAATTTCTGTCTATTCTCTCTGAGGCCTACAAAGAAGCAACAAGGCATTTGACCCTTTCTCATTTTTCCTGAAAAAAATTACATTTTCAAATATTTGTCTGTGGTGTATTTCCTAGCATCCTATGTTACTTCTGCAGGAAAAAGTTGTTTATCTAGATCATTTTGTCGTTGTTGTTGTTAGGATCTTCCCTTGACTGAGAATTTCTGTTCACTTGCAGTGGAAGGGAAAAAAATTGCTAATGAGAGTTCAAGTCAATCTTAGGTTAAAATTTCTAAAATTGGGGTAAGTCTGAAATAATTCTTCCCTGATAGTGTCACATTCACCCCTTACCTAAAAAGGAAATGATACCTAATTGTTGGCCTTTCATCAGGTTCACTGGCAAAATGACCAAAGTAACTACAGTAAGGGTATTGTTAACATCACAATTTGTTTGGAATTGGGCTGTGGGAAAGAGGAGTATCTACAGAAAGTTAAGCCAAGTTAAACAGAGAAGGGAAAAAATACTGTTACTCCGAGTCTGGGTTAAAGGGTTGATTATGTGGGAAGCTGCCAAAGGGTCAGATATACAAAACCCATGGAATCTGGCTTCCTGACAAATACCTAAATAGAAATTATGATTTCAAGTACTTTTTCCTATTTTGTACCATTAATTTGAGAATTCTGATATAGCTTGTTATCAAAATCCAAAGGAAGTAGTTTGTTCTTTTTTACAAAGGGTTTGGATATTTACAAAGTAAAAAGTTAATATTATAATACATTTCCACATCAGTATTTATGTGGTTTTATAGACACCATATATTTCAGTTGAAACATGACATATCCATTACACAATTAGTCCTTAATGTATTTTCATACATAATAATGGTTTCATTGAATCTTAGAGAAGATTCTTAATGAAATAGACTATCTTATAAAAATGTATGCAATGCTATCCTTATTTGAAACATGAAACTACATTAATTTGACATCATTATGTGTTATTAGGAAATTGACCTAAAACAAAATTACTTAATAATGTAAATTATTGAAACAAAACTGTAGGAATAATTGCTCAAGCTTAAATCAAAGATCACTTTGGTGACATTATCTCTGTTGTTATTAATGGACATTTACATTGTAAACAACAGTTCTGATGTCAACCACATACTGAATTGGCTTATTTTAACCCAGCTTTGGTCCAATCTATACACTGCTCTATGTTGCACTAAATATTTTAGCACTATTGGTATAGTAGATGCTTCATATGTACTGATTGCCTTATTTTAAAAATGTCTTTTCTAGGCTGGGTATAGCAGTTGACAAGTGTAATACCAGCACTTTGGGAGGTCAAGGCAAGAAATTTGCCTGGGCCCAGGAGTTGGACCGATCATCCCAGGACATATGGTGAGACCTCATCTCTACAAAAAATAGCCAGGAGTGGTGGCGCACCTGTAGTCCCAGCTGCTTGGAAGGCTGAGGTGAGGAGATCGCCTGAGTCCAACAGGTCAAGGTTGCAGTGGCCATATCTTGACATTGCACTCCAGTCTGGGTGAGAGAGTGAGACTCAACTCAAAATAAATAAATAAACAAACAAATGAATAAACAAACAAACACACAAAAACCAATTTTTCCTCCTCCTAACCTGATGCTTTATGGCTGCCCTGATTTAAATCTATTTTAAATGAATTGTTTTGATTAAGAGCTAATAATTTTCCCCATACTCATTCACCCTACTTTAGGAAACTCAGAATGTTTCTAGAAACATTTTCCCCCTAAGGAAAGATCACTGTTATTTGTCCTCTGGCAGTAAATAAACAGAAATGCCAGTGAGTATGTAGTAACAATCAGAAACTAGGTTCACAATTTAGTGCAAATAAACAGGTCATATATATTTCTTTATTTTAAAAAATTTTATTTCAAGACGTTTTATTTAGCCACTGCTTTTAAGAAGTACAAAATGATTTTTTAAAAAATAATAAGTGTTAGTCTCCTTGAAATAATGCAATTTCAGTATTGACTTATTGACTCTGGTATAAATGAAGACATTTCTTAGATAAAATTAAAAACGAGTTAGAAGACATGGAAGACACTTAAAATTTTATTTGGGTGGAGAAAATTAGTAAGTATGAAATTTTATACTTAACTATTTAGAATCAATTCTCTTATCAAATAGAAAATTGCAGAAATTAGAAATGTTTCATTCTGTAGATTACTGAATTTTTCTGGCAGCTCTGAAACCCACAAAAGAATACAAAAGGCACTTTTTGTGCATTTGTTGATCTGTATGATTCCTGATGCACATTGCATGCATAAGATTTAAAAAACAATTTGACCCAGCCTTTCCAAACTAACCCTTGACATTCTCTGACATAACTGCCTTTGAAAGAGTAAAGTGAGACAATATATTATCCTGGCTAAGTATAATTTGCTCAGTTTCTACTCATGCAGGATAGAATCTCCTCTTTTAAATGACATATGTTTTATTGGAGTGGTCGAAGTGATAAGAGAAGGAAAATAAAAAGGAAGGTAGATGTGAAAAAGAAAGAGGACGTGGAAAGTGAAAAAGGTTAAAAAAAAAAGCAGAACGAAGAAAATGTGTGTGAGAGGAGTGAGAGAAAAAAGTGAACATTTGGTAAGAAGAGATAGGAAAATGACAGAAGGAAGAAAGCAGATGGGGAGAAAAATAAAAAAATAGAAAGGAAAAGGATAAGGAAAAGAGGCAGAAATTAAAAGAGATAGTAGTTTGCTGTCAGAAGATGTTTGGTTGCTGAAACTGCTGCTGAAGATTGGAACTGCAGTCCTCTCCCACTGAGGATGGGCGACGGCCTTTGTGATTTCGATAACAGAGAAGACAGATTAGGAGGAACCATTTATTGTTTGATGTTTGTCCTCTCCAAAGCTTATGTTGAAATTTAATTGTTATTGCTACAATATTAATGAGTGAATGAGTGAGACATTTGAGAGATGATGGGTCATAATGAGGGTGGGATTCATGCCATTTTAAGAGTGAGTTGGAACCTCCTTTTATTTCTCTCTTGTTTTTTCTTTGCTCTCTTCCTCCATATCATGGATAACTTACGCTGTGCGATGATGCAGTAAGAAGGCCCTTGCCAGATGTCGATGTCTCAATCTTGGATTTCCCCCAGAAGTATAAGGAAATACATTTCTATTCTTTGTACAACACCCGGTTTTAGATAATCTGTTATAGCAGCACAAATAGGATGAGGAAAGATCCCATCCACCGCTTAGTTGAATGTCTGCAGTGGAGGAGGCTTCCAGAAGTATCAGAGAGTCTTCTGACCTAGGTACTGTGAGTCTAGGTATCTGCCTAACAGGTATGTTTCCAAACTGAACAGCACTACCGCAAAAATGGTGCCTCAGTTGCCAGGACCCTGGCTTATTTTAGAAAGACAACAAATCTCCCTGTGGCTAAAGAGAAGGATGAGCTGAGACCTGAGCCCTGTGACTTTCCTAAACACACACAGGCATCCTATCCTGAAGAAAAGCACAGAGAAGGCAGTTGAAATAGAACAGAAAACGCGACTAGTTTTATTTTGGTTTTGTTTTTACTGTGGCTCTATTTAATATTCATATTTATCTTTCAAAAATTTAAAAGCCGGGCTCGGTAGTTCAGCCTGTAATCTCGCGCCTTTGGGAGGCTGAGGTGAGTGGATTGCCTGAGCCCGCGGGTTCGAGACCCTACTGGGCAACTTGGCGAGACCTCATCTCTACAATAAATCAAAAAATTAGCCGGGCATGTTAGTGTGCACCTGTAGTTCCAGCTACTTGGAAGGCTGAGGCAGAAGGATCGCCGGAGCCCAGCAGGTTGAGGCTGCAGTGGCCGGGAGCAACCACTGCACTCCAGTCTGGGCGACAGAGACTCCAACTCAAAATAAATAAATAAATAAATAAATAAATAAATAAATAAATAAATAAAAGTTTCTCAGTAATCAATTTAAGACAGTTATCAATATTCATCATTTCTACACTAAAGTGGGATGCTGTAGGCATTGCAATGTCCATGAAAGGTTGTTCAGAATTTAGGAAAGAATTCTAATTGGATCTCAAATAATCAGCTTCAACATATTTCTTTCATTCTTGTATAAAGGACTTGATCTTGATCAGGCTTGGCCAAAAAGCAAACAGAATATTTTAAAACTCTGGCATAAGAGCTTAACAGTTGTCCTTTATCTGTGACCAAGAACTTCAGTATTGGCAAAAAAAAAAAAATGACATTTTCTTCCAAACTGATTTTCTGATAAGCATTAACAAAAGCTTCTTATGCCAATTAGATCTTATTAGAAAAAAGAAATAATGACATTATATTTTAATCACATGGTTTTAAAAAATTAATACATAAATCCTAAATTTAAAAAAAAACAGAAAAGAAAGACAAATAACTGAAGCTGTATTTGAAAAGAAAGAAAAATAACTTCAGGTGTATTACAATAGCTTTTGAAATTAGTCTATGCTAGTGTCCATATTTTTCAGAGAGAGAGTGAGTACTAATCTACCTAAGCACACCAATCTAAATTCCAAGGACAACTCATCTTAAAATGCATTTTGCTGTGTCTCTCAAACTATATGATGTTTATCCGCTTTATAAATCTTACAAAAATCATTTCCTTCAAGTTTTGATTTGCCTCCTGGTTTTTCTAAGCAAATCTCATTTGCATAAATCTACCTTTGGCATTAGTGCTCTTTGTTGCATAGACTAACAGGCAGAAAGAAGGAGACCAGATGTTCCTATGCTTTCCATCCAATAATGTCAGCTTTTTAAACTCTTAGTCTTTACTGTTGATTTTGAGGATGTAAAAAATAAACAAGTGGAGACCTTACATTTCTTTTTTGATGTCACCCAAGTCCAGATACAAAATGCAGGTTCTGATAAATTTTTCTTGAGATCAGACTGATCATAGACTCATAGTTATTATAGATAATATGGATTCTCACTACTTATAACCTCTTTTAGTAAAGAGGTGAAAGGACTTAAACTTCTATGAACTATAGTTGTGCTATGATTTTGGATTAGGTTCTCACATTTTGCATGAAGTTACTGAAAGTTCAGGTAGACTGTTAACCAAAAATATATGTCTCTGTGTTTGTTTGGTTATTAACAAGTTTCTAAATCTGAAATCCATAGGAAGACTAAAAGCTTAGTATTATATTTAATATTGAAAGTTACTCATTTTCTTTACTAATATAAAGAGCAGAAGTTGTGATGAAAGTCATCTCTTACCAGAATTCTCATCTTCAAGAGTGAATCATGCTACATAAACTTCATTACATCAAATGGCCAGTGATGAACAGAGATGGAGCCATGATGAGAGGGTGAAATTGAGGTCTAGAACTTGACTTAAGAATTCTTATGCCATTAGTAAGATGTTAGATTTATTGTCTTTGCTGTCAGAAATACCACTCAGATTTTTTAAAAAATCTGTTTTCCTGTGGTACAAGTGCATATGAATTGGTGGTTATAAATGACAGACAGTGTGTGCTGAGCTTTCTAGTTAAAATGTCAGAGTCAGAAAGACAGAGTGGGTCCTATAAGAAAATAGTCTTTCTTTTTCTGACATTGGGGCCCAAGACGTGATGAAGACACATTTCTACATATAAAGGATTTTCATTTCCATTATTCATTATCCATGTCCTGTCTGTCTGTGAGAGAATTTTGGAAGAGGATCTAGTTTTAAAAAGAAGAATATATAGCAAGACCCTGTCTTTACAAAAAATTTAAGGAAAAAGAAAATTGCTGGATATGGTGGTGTAGTCTCAGCTCCTCGGGAGGCTGAGGAAGGAGGAGCACTTGGGCCCAGTGGTTCAAGGCTTCAGTGAGCTATAATTGCACCACTGCACTCCAGCCTGGGTGACAGAGCAAGAACTTATAGCATAAAAAAAGACAGAATAATACAAAATGGAACCTAGAATAGATAGAAAGACTCTGTAGGATCATCTTTTGGGATTGTGTCCAGGACACTTTCTTCTACTTCCTAGGTGTGTATTTGCCTCCCATAAAGTAGAAGGCTTTATTCTGACCTCTGAAATGCATACTGAACTCTGAAATGCATACTTTTTCTGTCTCCAAAGTTTCTGTGCTTGGCTAGCAATGGATTAATTATGGCAGTTATGGGTAAGAGATGGAAAGTTGTCTTCACCTGGTCTCTTCACCTGACCCTCCCATAAACTTTTTCAGTCCAAGAGTGTATATAATACTATAATTGGATAAATATTTTTTTCTAAATTTAACTTTTTAAATAGGAGGACAAAAGGCATGAAATTGTTAAGATGTCAATTGCTAAGATGCCAAAATATATTAAGTATAATAACTTATACTTAATATATTTTTAAAAATCCAAGTAGATTGCCTCTTGTTATTCAAGTTTTTGTACTATAATTATAGAATAATTATAATACAATTAGCAGGATCCCTTTAGCTTCTCTGTTAAATTAGATAGAATGAATTAAGAAAAGAATTAGAAAGACCAGTTAGGAGGCTATTTCAATAATACAGGCAAGAAATTCTGGTAAAATAGATTAAGGTGCTGTGAACTAATCAGTGTTGGCATGAATTTTGAAATTATACTCATTAGAATTTCTCATAGAGTGGATGTGCATGTCAGAAAAACGGAGGTCAGGCATGATCCAAAGGTTCTTGGCCTAAACCATTGGGATCATGAATATGCCATAATTGACTCTAAGAACAACCCAGAAGGAGCAGGCTTAGTGAGGTTTGTGAGACTGAATATCAGGAACTTTAGTTTGATCCTTTTAGCCTTGAGATGTCTATTAGACATCCATGAGGGAAAATCCAGTAATCAGTTCATTACAGAAGAAATAGAAAAGATCTTAGCTGAAGACAAAATCTAAAAGTAACCACAAAATTAAAGGAAGACTAGCAAGCGTATTTCGTATTTTTTCACCCACCTTCAGTGAACAAGTGCAAACAAATAGTAGGCTGAAAATGGGAATTAAAATATGTTCAATAAGATAAACATTAGTATTGGTAATGGAATTTTGGCTGGAATGAGAGTGGTAGTATGAAGGGATTGAGAGACAATATGAAACTCTAGGACCAATGAAACTAAAGAAATAGTGTGGTAGAAAAAATACTATAGTTGTGGTATTTAAGCTGTGTAAGTGAGCTATTATATTAGAGTTCTTCAGAGAAACAGAACTGGTAGTATATCTATAGATATACAAAAGATTTATTATGGAAATTAGCTCACATGAGTATGGAGGCTGAGACGTCTCACTATATGCCATCTGCAAGAAAATGCAAAGTCAGTGGTGTAACTCCCAGTCTGAGACTGGAGGTCTGAGAACTGAAAGCTCTGATGTCCAAGGGCAGGAGAAGACAGATGTTGCAGCTCATACAGAGAGAGGGAATTTTTTTCCTTATCTATTCCTTTTTGCTCTAATTGGGTCTTCAGTGGACTGGATGATGCTTGCCCATGTCAATGAGGGTGGGTTGATGCTAATCTCTTCCAGAAACATCCTCACAAACACATCCAGAAATATTATTTTACCAGCTATCTGAGGATCCCTTATCTTAGTAAAAGTAACACATAAAATTAACCTTTGCAGCTGGAAAGAGTAAATGTGGTAGACAGAGAGTTAGTTGTATAAAACTGATAGGATAAAAAGGTTGAGATTGTTGAAATGACAAAGTGAGTAACTGAGATAAACTGGAGAAAGGATCAATATAGGACAGGAGGTCAGGAACTAAGAAAATGTAATATTGGGTGAACCACCAATAATGATTTCATAAACAATCAAGGAAATAATTGAAGAGAACGACAGTGAAAAAAATTTATCAGTTGCTATGTTATAACCCAAGAACTCAATGACTTATAACAATAATTTTTTATTATTTCCCATAGTTTAGTATTCTACTAGGTTAAGCCTGGCAGGTCCTCTTGGGGTTTTTCTTGCAGGTGCAGCCAGTTAGGTATTGGTTGAGATCTTTCCTGGGGCTGTCAGCTACAATGCCTTCACATGGCCTATCCCTGTTACTTGGGCTTCTCATAACACGTGGCTTCAATGTAGTCAGCCTTCTTACATGGCTTCTAAGAGGCAAGAAGCAGAAGGAGCAACCTCAACTAAGGCTATGCCTAGAAATGGTATAATGACACTTTCACTGTATTCTATTGAGCAAACAGAAAGCCTAAGGCTATTTTAAAGGGTAGAGAAACAGAATCTCCTACTAGATGGGACTGTGCCAAGGTCATATTGGAAAAATAAATCTAGAAGCCGTATTTGGAAAATGTCGTTAGTCATGGCCAGAAATACATTCAAGGAATAAGGATTAGTGATCTAGATTGGTGGGGGAGGCAGGAGTCATAGTATGAAGTTAATGACTACAGAAAGATGTTTAGTAATAAATGGAGACTGTGGCAAACATAGCCAGGTGATCCCCAATATGCATTTTCTTTCTCTTCCTTGGTAACAGAATCCTGAATTTATTCATTAAAGCAATGTGTTTTAGTAAGATTCCATTTATCAACCTCATTTGCAGTGATAGATGATAGATGGCAGATAGAGAAATAGATAGCCAATGAGACATAAACAGAAAATGTTCAGTGATATTCAGGAAACTTACTAAAAACTGGCAAAGTCATCTGTCTGTTGTTTGCCTCTTGTGACTCATTCCCTTGGTCTTTTTTCTTTCTCTGGAACTTGGGTATATTAGTTTCCTTTGCTGCATGACACATCATTACAAATGCAGTGGCTTAAATAATACACACTTATAGCCGGGCTCGGTGGCTCAGCCTGTAATCCCGCGCCTTTGGGAGGCTGAGGTGAGTGGATTGCCTGAGCCCGCGGGTTCGAGACCCGCCTGGGCAGCGAGACCTCATCTCTACAATAAATCAAAAAATCAGCCGGGCGTGGTAGCGCATGCCTGTAATTCCGGCTACTCGGAAGGCGGAGGCGGAAGGATCGCCGGAGCCCGGCAGGCGAGGCTGCGGTGGCTGGAAGCGGCCACTGCACTCCAGTCTGGGCGACAGAGTGAGACTCCAACTCAAAAAAAAAAAAAAATACACACTTATTATCTCTCAGTTTGAGAGTCAGGAGTCCAGACACAGATTAACGCATTCTTGACTTCAGGGTCTTACCAGGCTTAAATCCAGGTGTTGGCTAGGGCCAGCATCTCATTACAGGTTTACAGGGGAAAGGGCTTCTTCCAAGCTCCCTCAGATTGTTGGCAGAGTTCATTTCTTTGCAACTGCAGGATTGAGGGCTTTTGTTCCTTGCTAGAAGTCACCCTCAGCTTTCAGAAACTGCCCATAGTTCCTTGCCACATGGGCTTCTCCAACACAGCTACTCACTTCATGGAAGCTAGAAGAGGACACTAGAGTCAGTCTGCTAGTCAGACGGAGCATTATGTGAGGTAACATAACCATGGCAGTGACATCCCATCAAGTTGGCCACATTCTGTTGGTTAGAAGCAAGTCACAGTCCTGTCCACACTAAAGGGGTGAGGATTGTACAAGGGGTCAAAACCCTAACATGGAGAGTGGAATGATTCACCTGAAGATCTGTCTGCTGCAACATATGTGATGATATGACTCCAATAACTATCTTGTTATCTTGAAAATGGGAGTTGTGTGATAAGGATAGGAAAACTTGTGTTCCTGAGGACCTCACAGAGGTGCTGAGTCAACCTTGGAATACCTACTACACGAGAAAATAAATCTTTAATTTGCATAAACTCCTGAATTTTTATCCTTGCCATTAGCTGCTGAACACAATTCTTTACTGATTCAGGGATGGACTTTTTAATTTTTGATTAAACACGTTTTCAACTATGTCTTAAACATGTAACTGCATACATCATCTCATTTATTTTTTCTAAAAAATCATAAGATCCTGATGCTCTTACCTTTATTGCACACAACAACATCAATGACAACATCCTCTATTACTAACAGCTTGATGAGGCCCCAGATGACAACCCCACTGTCTTCACTTTAGCTTTCTGGATTGCTTTTCTTTAATATACCAAGGCATTTCATATTCAAAAGCACTTTTTTTCAGTTGCCCGAGTCAGAAATGTGAAAAAGTCTTCTCAACATAATTGGGCATGGTTCCTCCAAAGTTTAAGTGAAGATTGTTCTGTAATTGAACTCAAAACTGAGAAGAAAACACATGGTGTTTTAGCACAATACATGCCAAAAGTTATGCTTGTAAGGAAATGTAAATCTCTTCTCTAGAGCCCATATGGACCATTGGCAAAAGATTAACCATTGCAATGGAAGAGTTCTGCTATTCCTAGTTCCTCTGGCAAGACTAACAAGAACTAGGGGGGTGGGGAGAGAGAGAGAGAAAGAAACGAGGGCAATCTGTGGATTCCAAAGCACATTCTAGGAACTGAAAATTTGCTTTCCTAATCAGGAGCATACCTGGGAGAAGGAAAAGCCATGATTTACCATACCTCTGGAGTAGTACTATTCAAAAGAACTTTCTGCAATGATGAACTGTTCTACGTGTGTTGAATCCAATATGGCAGCTACTAGTAACATGTGAACTGAGGTCTTATAATGTGGCTAGTGGGACCGAGATACTGATTCTTCATGTTATTTAGTGTTAATTGAATTAGATCAAAATATTCATGTATTGTTATCATATTCTAACATATTGAACAGGATAAGTTTGGAGCCTGAAGTTTCCTGTGGCATAGCAGGGTGCTATGTTGCTAACTGCTAGAAAAAGGGCCATGAAACAAAGGCAATGGAAGCCTTACCCTAACGGACAGAAGAAACAAAATTGATAAGCTTACAGTTTGGGCAATTGAGTGGATAGTATAACCAGTTATTGAGTTTGAGATCCCAGAAGATGAGCAGATTGAGGGAAAAAAAAAAAAAAAAGTTGAAATAACTTGATGAAAGTTAGAAGGGAGGAGCTTTAAGAAAAAAATTATTCCACATTGGACCCCCTCCACAATGCTTAACACATTTTAGTTAGCAAGTTAAAAAGGGTTTAGAAAGGAAATTAACAAATTTTGGTGCTATAATGTACATGTTATTTTATTATTCTAATAACACACAATTGAACATCTGAAATAGCAACAAAAACAAAAGACTATGCTGTCCCTTCATGGAAATTTTAAAATAGTATTTTTAAAACTTACTAAAATAGTAACATGTTTTTGATAAAATATTTGGAAAATATGGAACATTATAAGAAAAAATAATCACTGGTAATCTCATTACTAAGAGTTTACTTCTGTTAAGCTTTTAGTGTAAATATAATCTGATTTGGTTCTGATTGTATCTATGTGTAGTATTTATGTGAGTATATACATATGAGGTATACATTATACATACATATTTGCACATATGTAGACGTACATTACACTTTACACACGTATATTTGTATTTTTAATATAATTGATCAAATACTGGTTTGTAAACTTCTTTGCTCCTTTAGCAGTAGATCATTAAAATATTTTTATGGATCTTCATGTATCTTTAATGTGATTTCAAGTGGGAAACAACATGATGGAATGTTTAACCACCTGGACTTTGGAGCTGAACCCTGGATTTAAATCTCAGTGTGTGATTTACCTATTGTGTGACCTTGGGCAAGTCCCGTAACCTCTCTATATCTCAGGGTTTTTTTTTTTCAATTCAAAGGTTGCTGTGATGAGTAAATAAATTACAACATATAAAGCATGTGTTACAGCTGGCATTGTGAGGGTTATGCTTGTGAGTCATTATTATTATCAATGGGTGAATACTATCCCATTCTACGAATGTCCCATAATTTAAATAACAAATCCGCAGACATTCCACACTTTTTTTTAATACTTATAAAGTATGGCAGACTTCACAAACATCTCTCAAAATAAAGCCATTATTTTAACTCATTGAAGAAGTGGTTTGATATCAAATAAGTGGTTTAGGTCATGTTATGCATTTTTTACAAAAACAAATAGACAAAATGATGATAATTTGTTCTCTGTTGAAAACAGATATTTCTTTAAAATAAGATTCAAGTACATGATAATCATTCTAATGTGTATATACATATAATTCATCTATTATGCTGGCATTTTTATACTATAAGAGTTTTTTTAAAATAGGAGAAAAAAGATCGTGGATATGTTTGTATATGTTTAAGTGTGACTATTTCATTGACTCTTTATATATACTTGATTAAGGATTTAGATGTTGTCTTAGAATTAGCACGGTGTTAAAAATATTTTTCAGTAAGAAAACTATCCACTCACAAAAAAAGCAACTCAACTGGAAATAATCTCAACAAAATTGGTTTCTAGAACATATATTTCAAAGGGTGCGTTGAGTCTGATAATAATCAAACAATCTTTGTAAAACATTCAAAAGCATGTCTTTGTTCACAAAGTGCTACACTGGTTCTCTTTCTTCACAAGTGAAAACATTGATTAAATAAAAAAATTTGACAAGGTGTGTGGGCATACCCACTGCTTGACAGGAAATCTGTCTGAAATGACTCTTCAGTGGGTCTCCTCTATTACCTACAGATTCCAGTTCCTGTCTAAAATGTGGGAGACTCTCATACGATTGAAGGTAGAGGGGGATGGAGAAGTCCTATCTGATTACTAGTTCCAATTTGTAGTATTTAATGACTGAGAAGTAGATAGTGTCTGACTGGGTGGATGTGTCCTGCTAAGTAGTTACTAAAGTGTGGAGCTCTTCTGTATAAATATATTGCAAATTGTGAGGCAGCTCACTATTAGGAAATGAGTATATTAAAAACCCTCTTGTTTGCTTATCTCTTCTGTAAGCTTTTGCCAAATGCATAATTATATACTCTCTATGAATTATATTAAATAATTTAACATATTTGGAAATGATTCAAAACCCAAGACATATTTAGGAAATTGTTCTGGGGTTTTGCTCTATGAATACAGAAGCTTTAAAGTCAGAGATATGAATGAGTACCTAGGGCTGTTGGGTGGTGACTGGCTTACTTGAAGAGGTGATGGTTATGTTGGTCTTCTTCTCCCAAGTTGATCTGGAAAGCACACGTTTTTCTGAGTCCAATCACCTTGAAAGTATGATAATTCTAAGATTTTCACTTTCTTTTTTTTTGAGTTGGAGTCTCACTCTGTCGCCCAGACTGAAGTACAGTGGCCACTCCCGGCCACCGCAGCCTCAACCTGCTGGGCTCTGGCGATCCTTCCACCTCAGTCTTCCAAGTAGCTGGAATTACAGGTGCGAGCTACCACGCCTGGCTAATTTTTTGATTTATTGTAGAGATGAGGTCTTGCCAAGTTGCCCAGGTGGGTCTCGAACCCGCAGACTCAGGCAATACACTCACCTCGGCCTCCCAAAGCGTGGGATTACAGGCTGAGCCACGGAGTCCAGCTGATTTTCACTTTCAAAGGGACTTCAGGACAAACAAATAGTACTAGTTATTGATAAAATGCTGTTTTTATCCCAGAAACATTCCAACTAGAAAGGTATGAGGTAATTAGAAAATTGCTAATTTGCAACTTGTAATGAAATAAATGATAAAGGCAACATCAAAAATTCTCCAAGTTAATACCAAGAGGAGAAGGTCTTTACCGTGAGAAAAACAGTAATAATGTGATTTGAGCTTTGTGTGGCTCTGCCCTTGGTTTAGGATGAAATTTTTTCTACTATTGTCTGTATCTTCTTCAATACCTGTCCTTGTCCTTTTCTTCCTCCCTCCCTTGTTTTTTTCTCTCTTTGCGTCCTTCTCTATTACTTCTCTAATAACTGTTTATTGTGACCATGTTCTAATTGACATTAAAGGTGCGAAAATTGTTAACACCCATTTCTTGTCCTGCCTTTGAGGGAAAGCATTGAATAGACAAAAAGGCAAAGGTTTGACATCACTAGAATTGGATGCCAGTTCTATCACTTCTAAGCTGTGGGATTCGGGGCATGTGACTCAAGTCCTTTAAGCTTGAGTTTTCCACTTTTCAGAGTTACTGAGAAGACAAATGAGAGAGAAGGTATAAAGCACCTAACACATATAAACACAACACACAACATGCAGTAACACAAGCATTTGAGTATAATAAGTTCATGACCTTTCCTGCCCTCCTGCTCCACACTGGTGAGACCAAAGACAACTTTCCCTCTTGTCCCCCCTCTTCAGTGTGGGCTCTTCTGCTCTGCTTAGACCTGGGACCTGGACACCTTAGCTGCCCCTCTTGAGTCACTCAAAGCCTCTTTGATTATCTGTTCAATTAAGGCCTAATCATCACTAACTGAAGAAAGCACAGGGCAGAAGAAAAGCAAGAATGGATTACATCTAACTATTCTGTTGTAGACTACTGTCAGACAAGTATTGGCTGACAGGATGTAGCACACACATATACCACGTGTACCAGTTCTGAGTTTCATTTCTATTTCCATAAAAAGTTGATGCTGGCAGAGATGAGAGGATTGCCTGAGCCCAAGTGTTCAAGACCAGCCTAGGCAACTTGGTGAGACCTTGTCTCTACAATAAATAAAAAAATTAGTCAGGAGTGGTAGTGCACGCCTGTTGTCCTGGCTATTTGGAAGGCTGAGTAGAAGAATTGTTGGAGCCCAGCAGGTCAACGTTGGGGTGACCAAGAGCTTGCCACTGAAGCCGAGGCTATGGAGTGAGACTTCAGCTAAAAAAAAAAAAAAAGTTGTTGCTATAGATGTGATTATCATTCATAATATACTTCTGTAAACATAATATACATTTGGAAAGAAATTTTCTTCCATGATCTGCTAACTCTATTGATTAACAATGATATTTGACTGACCATTCACAAGAAAGGAAAATTCTTATCGCTGTTGGCCTCAAGCCTTTCATTCTTCCATCAACCGACACTGAGTGATCTCTGTAACTCACAAAATTGTGAATATCTGTGAATTATCAAACATAGAGCTGGTATATTGTTTTCTATTTCTCATATTCTTTTTGTGCTCTGTCTCCTTTGCATTATCTACAGTCTTGCAGGTTTTAGTTTCTTCCTTTCCCCTTGCTGTTGAGACAAGGGCAAAATAGGTTCTAAAGAGCTTTGGGTGGATATTCTAAATGCCAAACCAGAGTACACATCAAAGGCTGTCACCCCACACTCTCACAGAAAAGGCCAGCACACAGTGACCTACATGGGTTCTTGTTCTCTCTCTAGGTGGCAAAAGTTTATTTTCTTTGGCTCTTTCCATATGCAAAGATGAGGCGGCAGATCAGTGACTTGACTGAATGAGTGAAGTGAACCAACAGAGTGAAACTGGATATCATTTCTGTTTCCAGGCCCTTTGGTTTACTGTTCTGAAAGTGAGGTCATTGAGCTAGGTAATGCCTCCCATTTCTTACACTCTGTGACATTATGACTTTTTGGATACCTTTATGGAAAAATCTTTTGTGAAAAATTCCTGTAAACCATTTTTTTAAGAGTTAGGTGTGAAGAAGGCAAAGAACAGAGCAATGTAATACAAAGTAATGTTAACATTGTATAGGCTGCATGGACAGGGAGGGTTTTGCTGGAAGGAAGTGACAGTAAACTGAAAGTGGCAAGAAGGAGCTTCCCTACTAAGATCTGGGGAAGAGCACTAGTGGCAGAGAGAACAACCTATGAAAAGGCTCTAGGAAAAGAAAGGAGTTAGCAGAATGGAAACAAAAAGAACTAAAGCATGAAAACAGTAGAGGCCATAGTGTGAGGTGAGTGTTGTGAATTAGTTGGAGAACAGATAATGTTCTCTCTCATAGGTGTGGTCTGGTGGGCCAGAACAAATGTGGCTGAGATTGTCTCCTCCAGAAGTTCAAGGAGTCATGAGTTGAGGTAGGAATTGAGATTGCCTCTTTAAATCTGGAGAAAAGTTTACCAACAATATCTCCAAAAAGAATGCCCGCGTTCTAACATCGTGATATACTACTAGGACTGATTTTTCGAAAAACTTAAATCCAAAGTTTACCTAGTGCCTTTTATCTAAGGAGAACTCTTTTAAAGAAAATCAGAGTTACATTTTACCCAGCCTTTTTTTCCTACTAGAATGATTTTTTGTCAAAGAATACTACATAAGATTTCCTAATAGAAATAAAGTACAAAACAAACTTCAAGGTAAGTCACAAAGCTCAAAATATAATATAATTTTGCCATGCCACTGAATATGAATGTCCTTTTGCATATAGAAATAAATATCCCATTAATTTATCTTTTTTATTTAAAAAATGACAGGTAGTATCAATTTTTGTTATGAGGATTCTAAAACCCAACTTCCATTTATAGTTGTATAACTGATAATGTAATAGGATAAGTCCCTTTCATAATTAAAGACATTAATGAATGTGGATTTTAACAGAATGGTAATGGCACTACTTCACAATGCAGACTGAGAGGCAATATTAGATATTAATAACTGTAATAATGCTTTCAAAAAGTATTTCTTAGGGTGATCCAGTAAAATAAGCAGACAGATTTGTGTTCTAGTCCCTCCTCTTCTACATAGTAATTCTATGAATTGCTATAAAGCTTCTGATATCACTTAGCCTCAGTTACTTTATCTGTAAAATGGGATTGACAATGTCTGTCTCTCAGAGTTATCTGTCTTTAATAAATGAAGTAGTGTTTGGCAAGCTTCTACCAGAGTGGATTTGTAACTAGTAGCCCTCCCATAATTTAACCTGTTACCTGAGCCTGTCATCATCCTCTCTCCCTACCCACATCCCTGCCCTATCATAAGTCACACTTAAGTAAGACACACCAGGGATAATATGCTTCAATAATATGGTTAGTTTCATTTGAGTTTGGTATGCTATTTTCTGTAATGATTCATAATGCATCTTATTGAAGAATATTTTTATAAAGATAATGAATTAGTTGTCTGCCAAGTCCTTTTCCCAGAGAAAAGATACCTATCACAATAACACATTTAGGGTTTAAATTTTGTACCTAATAAAGTAAGAATTCCTTGAAAACTTTGCCATGATTTAATACATAGACTCAAAGTAATGAAGAGAATATACCAAGTTCCATTATACTTGGCCAGGTACCAACGTAGACTATATATAAAATAGCTACTGAGGTCAATGATCCTATTATGCCTAATGAATCAATAAGAAAGGAAGCAAATAATGAAAATAACTAGTTAAGGAATAAGGATGAGTTAGGTGTCATGGAAATGAAGTTTTGACTGTTTGAGTGTCCCCAAACCAAGATTGGGACTGCTGCTTTATGACTCATAAGAACAAAGAGCTCTTATCGTCTGCACACCAGACTAAAAGAAACAACATATCATAAATTAGTCTTTTTTGTTCTTTTACAGTGTTTCAAAGCATGTACCTTATCTCAAGGGAAATATATGCAGCTTACTTTTAGTGAGTTTACTGATGGAAGGAAAGAAAGCCAAAGGCACAGATGCTCAAACCATGTGGCCCCAAATGTAGCAATTCATTTTGCATTGCCTAGACTGTACTCTTTGCCCTGCTACCTCAGTGATGCTGTTTCCATACTGTCTCTTCCTTACTAGAGAAAAAAAATCAGCTTCACAGACTATATATTTTCTTCTTTATGATGAGGTAAATGCACTTTCAAAGGGAAACAGAAGCAAATTTTACTAGATGCTGAGCTTATATTACTAATATATCGCATATTGACTTACATAATTACAGAATTTAAGGGGTTGAAAAGAAAAACAATCATATGTAGGAATGATAAAGCTATCAAAAGACAAAGAAATAAACAAAAATCCCAAAAAACAAAACCAGGAAAAGTAGTAAGTTGCAGTCAGTGATGACGGAACCTGCTTGAATTGTGAGTAACCAGGCAAATAGCAACGAGTTGGTCAAGATTTACGGCCACCAGCCCACACTATTCCCAAGCCAGCCCTTGGGAAATTTTTCAGAAGAGAGAACATTTTCTCCAAATTCTCGTTTTACATGTTCTTGTTTACTACAGTGAGGGTATCTATCTTACTCAACTGACCCATCACAGCAAATATTTCTGTAATTTTCCCTTCAACTGATAGGTAGGTACTCTTTGCTTTTGTCTTCCACTATCCCTATCACTTGGTAAATCTGACTCTGGTACTCTTTTAAAGAGTTTACTTATCGTTAGAGAAACTGAATTTTCAATGAAGGAGTTTTGGCCCAGATTAGCAGGAAAGGAATGAGTTATGTTATAAAAAGGTCACTAATTAATAAGACGATGAATCAAAATGAATTATTCACATTATTGCTGCAAACAAATTTTTACTTGGATAAAGTCAAGGATAACTTGGAGTTTGATAACAACTATGCCTTGTTAATCAACATAAGTCAAAAGTGACTGCTATAGAACATTCTGAAATGACTTGAACATTGACTGTACATGAAATTGCTGTGAAAAAATATGTTAAACCCTGTTTCCTACAGCCTACATAATTCTTTCATAATATATACCTTTTAAAATTATTTCAAAAAAAAATTCACATAATATAAAATCATCCTTCTAACAATTTCCAAAATGTATATTCTTCATGCTGCTCTTAGGATCCAGCAAGATGAAAAAATGTCTTTTGTGAATCAGCAGACTTGAATGCATTGTGTCATTTTAGGACCATGTTATTGCAAAAGTTTAATATTTTGAGAAAAACACATTCTTTTTCCCCAAGCTTGCCGCATCATTAGAATTACCTGGGGAGAATGTTTTTAAGAGTTGAATCTCCTCTGAAAATTTTAATTCAATGGTTCTGAGGTAGAGTTTAGGAATCTGAACTGTTAACAAGTTACCCCAGGTGTTTGTTTTGGTCAGGCTGAATGGAAAACACAGATGCAAAGAATGCACATCTCTATTAGAACATCCTATCCCCATTAATGCTGGAAAGCTCATTGTTAATACTGCCTTCTTGGGCACATTACTGATAGGAATAGTCTTCATTCTTGTAAGGTTCAGACACTAAAGTGTTTTCACAGCCTATTGCTTCCATCTTCATTCCATTTTGCTATGGTAAGACCTACCATTTCACACCTGCTGTGAGAGTAATGGGCTATTAGGCTATTATTACACCCTTGAGTGACATATCGTAGGGGCTTGGAATGCCCAATATATTCCTACCAATCCCTATGAAAAAGGTAAATATTTACCTTGAATGTTTTATTTTGCACACAGAATAAAATTTTGGCTACCCAACTTTAGTCTTTTTTCTCTTTAAACAACAATTGCTTCTCTGTTTACTAAACTTGATTTGTTCCTTTCAATGTCAGGTTTACTAATATGCACAAGTTATAAACAACTGGTTTTTAAGCAGAAAAAGTTTATGTAAGCCTAATGTAAATGTTAGAATGCAAAAGAGGAGAACTGGAACTATTTGAAGCTGATATGAAACGGATATGAACTACTATGAGCTGATATGAAAGTAACTCCCCCCAAAAAAGCAAGTTTACAAAATAAATACAATTTAATTCCATTATTTTACAATAAAAATAAACACAAATAAACACCTATATGAATTGAAAAAAAAATCAAGACTGGAAGGAAATATACCAAAATATCAGTGACTACTGATTTTTTTTTTTCTGATGATGAAATTGAGGAAAATTTTACTTTTATTCTCCTTTTTATTTATATTTTTAAAGTTTTATAAATTAAGATGTGTTTATAATAAAAATGATTTAAAATATGTTGAAAAAATACATTGCTTTTTCTGAAACATTATTGAGAGTATGTTTTTATTACTTGCTTTTCAATTCTTTCTTTAAAATTGACCTTGAAAATTTTGTCTGATATTTGTACATCCACTTAAGCAGTAAATTTATGCACCAAAAATTAGCTACAGAAAGTTCAGATTAAAGGGTGTGTTTGATAAGCTGACATTAATAATGTACTGTCAATTCTATACTTATATAACTTCAACTCATTTAAAAAATTTTAGCTCCAGATAAAAATAATTTAATCTTTGATGTGAAGAGAAAATGGGAACAGTGTTCTAAAGAAACAATTTAACAAGAGGGTTAAGGAAAAGGTTAGGCATATAATAACCTGACATATAAGCAATTTTTTAAAACCTCAATCTACTTACCTTTCAAAGTAAATATGTCTTTTTCTTGACATGATTTTTTAAAGAAAAGCTATGGTTGGATGTAGTATCCCTCATTCACTTTTCTCCCGTCCTTTGAGAGGGACTTGATTTTAATGTAGGCATTTTAAACAAAGAAATGGAATGATGATAAATATAGTTATTTCCTTTGGAAGCTCAAAGTCTTGGGTACTGAGATGAATCAAATCTACCTCAGGGTATTCAATTAAGAATTGGTAGTCTAGTGTGCCATTTAGAATAATTAATACAATTGTCATTAAACATATAGCCAGCTAAGCTGTAAAACATAATAAATGGGAAAAAAAAATCCCTAAAGGGTTACTATAGTAACCACAATCAATTAAGTTGAATTAGATTAGTCCTTATGGCTGACAGATTTTAAAATGGAACCCAGATTAGACTGCTTATATGTAATATCAAAATTTAGACCAGATAAACAGTGCTAATGCTGATTGACCAAGGGTGCTTTCCTTCTCTTCTGTATATGTACATAAGACTAGAGCTTTGTCTTCCAAGCATAGACCAGGGGTCATAAACTCAAAATTCCATAATGCACTAATCAGGTAACAGACTACACTGAAGCTGAGAATGAAAGGACCGACCAAGAGCTGGAAGCCATTTTTCATCTTGTTCTTAAACCCTAATACAATAATGAGAAAGTAGAAGCTATGTTTTGGAGAAATGCATACTTTAGGTAAAGCTTAACCTTGCTGACTTTGTCTTTTCAGAAACAGACTTCCTGGTGCCAAGTATCAGAGGTATCTTATAGCGGAAATCAAGTTTGCCTTGAGTAAAGGAAATTTACAAGGCACGTCTTACATCATGTGTTGGGCAAGGATTGTAGAAGTCACAAAACTTGTAATTACAAAAGTTATGCAGATCTCAGGACTTGTGACCACTTAGAGGGAGAACAGATGGGGATTCAATCTTCTAGTAGATTGGGTACTATCTACAGGGAACTCAAGGATTCCCCGAAGCTATCTGCTGGGAATGCATAGGAGATAAGGGAAAGTGCACCCTCCATTAGCTCTAAGGAATGTCATTCGGGAAGGTTCGGAAGCACTAGAATCCTTGTCATGCCCTTCTCTAGGGGCTATGATAATATGACGGACATTAATGAGTCTCTGTGTCACAGGATCTCCCAGACATTCGCAGGGGGTCAATAAGGAAGTCACATCAGACATCTACCTGATGGCAACATCTCCAAGGGAAAGGATTTAAACCAGAATTCGGGGGGCTACAGGGCCACACTCATCTAGAGTGTAGGCCCACTTCCTATCTGTGGGAAGTGAACTTTTCTTAAATAAATCTTTTCTTCTTTTACCTCTTTATGTGTTGCAATTCTTTGCATTACTTGGATCTCTGGGTTACCAGCGCACATCTCCGGCACACTGGCTCCAGCGGTGCTGCATCTCCCCTCGCCTCTCCATCCATGCCTCCATCCTCACCCTATCCATACCCTAACAGAAAACACATAACACATCTGAAGACACACTAATTTGATTAAAAATAAAAACTAAAAAACACATACTGTCAAACCAACACCTACTATAAGTGTTTGCAACTCTTGGAACAGATTTTGATCTCTTAGAACAAAGGATATATCTATGCCTAGAAAATTATCTGGCCCCAGAATGGCACATGATAGATATTTGGTATGGAGAGTCGATTCATCTCTGGTGAACCACTTGACATCATTGAAGCCTTCCTTTAACTGCCTAATTTTTAAACAGCATGAATTAAGGTATTTTACAAAAAGAATTAATAAAAACTTCAAAGTGATCTTAAAATTTAATGACATTCTGTTCTTCTGTTGAACAGGGTAAAGTTTCAATAGTGTCAATAGCTGTCTATTGCCGATAGCTGCCAACAGCTTTCATATTTATATTGCATCTCTTCAAACTCATGTCAATGCCTAAGTAGTTCCACTAAAGTAAGGCTTGGTGCCAATTAGTCACTTAAAATTAAAACAGATGTATTAGTAGCAGCATGCTAATTGCTGACATATAAAAAGGGCTAATAATAAAACTTATTACACATACTGTGATTCTTATGTAAGCCTTAAGAGGCCTTTTTAAGAGGACGTAAGCAGATTTAGCAACTGCAAGAATCTCAGTAAGAAACCTTTTTAGTCACATTCAGTGAGTGGATCATATAGTTACTTGAATATTTCTGTCCACTACCGAAGTGGACAGTGAACTTGATTTGGAAGTTGTGCTGGAAATCCAATGTTTACCTCTTTGGGTCCTTTCTCTAGCTCCAGTCTCTCTACTTTGTTCTGTGTCCCAGAAGTCTGGCCTGTGAGAAATGCAAAAGACTCCCTTTCCCTGTGGTTTCTGGTTGGATTCAACAAATGAGGGACGAGATCAGAGGGACAGATGAGCATGAAGTCATGGTATTCATTTCTTTGGCTTCCTCTTGAAGGAACTGTCTTGAATGGGTTGTTTCTCTCAATGAAAATACACACCTCTCATGAAGGGACTTTCTGTCCATACAGCTCTCTCACTCTCTGAATCCAAATAAGAGCTCTCCCTTCTTGTCCCTTCAAGGGTAAGAATAGTAGAAGCTCCCACTCTTACATCCCCTGGGTGGTACCTCATCCCTGCTGCTTTACCTAAGCCCTGTCCATCTTTAGACTTGTATTTATTAAATGTATGTTCCTCAGTTCACCAGGGTGACTATGTCATTTATTTTCTGCTGGGAGTCTATTCAATACATGTTGTGTCCGGAGAGTGAGAAAAACGTCACCAACACGCAGAGGGTTGAATTATGAGCCCTTTATTAAAAGCCGGCGACTTATGCCTCCAAAAACTCTTGGCCCTGAATGAAGCAGGGAAAGGGTTATAAAGACAAAAACTGCTGAATAGGCTACATAGCATGGGTGTAAACATAAGGTACATGGAGTTACATGGCATAAAGCATAAACATAAAGACATTTAAAATTAGCCGGGCTCAGTGGCTCAGCCTGTAATCCCACACTTTGGGAGACCAAGATGAGTGAATTGCCTGAGCCCGCGGGTTCGAGACCCGCCTGGGCAACTTGGTGAGACCTCATCTCTACAATAAATCCAAAAAATTAGCCAGGTGTGGTAGGGTGTGCCTGTAGTTCCAGCTACTTGGAAGGTTGAGGCTGAAGGATCGCCGGAGCCCAGCAGGTGGAGGCTGTGGTGGCCGGGAATGTGCCACTGCACTCCAGTCTGGGCGAGAGTGAGACTCCAACTCAATAATAATAATAATAAAATTAAATTAAACAGCAAAAATGTGCAAATGTATACAAATAAATGCGGAACTTGTAGTTAGGCAATTTTCGATAATTGGGGAAACCAAGGATGTAGGCTCTCAGTTACGGGAAAATTATAACCTCTGATTACTTAAAAGCTATGTAGGGGGTGTCATTTTTAGGTTAAGCAACTAACACAGCTAATATGGAGAATCTGCTACAATGTGGGGTTGCTTATAAGTTTTATAAGAACTGCATTCCCCCCTTTTACTTGTTCATGAGTCAAACTGTTGGCTTGTGAATCACGGGCAAAGGATTATAAGTTTCAACATACATGGTTTTACAAAAGTAATTCACTGCTTAACAAATTGAGTAAACCAATTGATTATACAAGGCCCTTTAAGCAAACCTAGGAGGAGGAGGATTATAGGGCCAACTAGACTGGTGATAAGAGTTGTTAGTCAAGGGTGCAATCAAACATAGATTGGAACCAGGAGTTGTGACTGTATGTTTTGTGCAAGGTTAGTTTTAATGTATTACAGACCAAGGCAGTGGTGCTGAGTGGCAGTTGTTCCAGCTATCCTCAACCTGATTAAGGCAGATACTAATAAAGGGGCAGCACATTTCTGACAAGTTCCTGGAAGACCAGAAGGATTATTATAAGCATATGGATAAACAATAATATATAATATAAACTTATTGCTTAACATTTCAATGATAACACAAGTTGTAAAATCAAGCAAACTGAATATTGGCAGGGGCTGTGGAAGCCATAAATTTATTTTCTAATAAAAATAAAAAGTTGTAACGTTGTAATTTGAAACCTTTAAACAAAAAGCAGTTTTAATTATCAGGCAAACTAAAAAATGTAAGAAACTTAACTATACCAGTAACAATGAGCTTTGGTCATTGATGTTGATGTTTGGTACAAAGTTAGGCAGTCCTAGTCTTCATCGGACCAAAATAGTGACAATTATTCTTTCATGATGAAGCTGCTGTGACAGCTAATGTCATTGAAGCCAGAAGGGGATGTTGAGGAGATCATGGGGTCAGAGATAATCTGCAGTGGGTGTAGGGCAACCTCTCTAAACAGTCTTAATTGAAAGTCTTCTGGTGCTAGGTGGAGGAGGTTTTCTGAATTAGCCAAATCATTGCTAGGAGAGTGCAGGCTTAGAGGGGTGTCAGAAAATGGCACTAAAGATGGTGAATGAAGAGCATTTTGGGCAGATTCATGCATTTCAGGAAATGTTATGTTTAGCCTGCCTTTTGTTGCATTGTTCAGCTTCCCCGGCTTGGGGCTATTAGAAGCTAAAGTTGTGGGCAGGGAGTATAGCCCTGGGGTTGAAGGGACTGGCAGACCATGGTTCTGGGCCTGCAGTTCTAGCAACTGCACATGGAGCCGTAGGCTATGGTCGACCTTCTTTAGGTTTTTTATGTAACTTATAGAAGTCTGCAGGATAGTTTTTTTTGTCCCAACATATTCCTGGGTTATAGGAATTGGAGACAAGGGTATCTAGTTCCTGAATTTTATTATTAATGTTAAATCACCTGCGATGTCCAATTCATTATGAACAGTTCTTTTTCTAACTGTCCATGCAACTTTAGGCAATTTAGTTGGGCAAGAGTTGCTAGCGGTGGTGGCTGTTATAGTCATAGTTTGACTTTTGCATGTGTTAAGTGGAGTATTGCTTGTAGGACCTATAGCATGGGTAATTTTGGGAGCAAGTAGCAGCTGAGGTCCTAGCAGCTGAGGCTCTAAATGTGAAATGGAGGCCTGGGAAACTGGTTTGGGATAATGTGTTGGGTTTTTCTGATGGTTTTTTTCCTGAGTATTTCTCTGGGTATTTTAATAGGGAGTGGATGGTGTAGAATTGTAGATATGGTGGGAGAAGCATGGACAGGGCTGGAACAAGAAGTTACTGCAGCCTGTTTTTGATGTTTATGTCCTACCTGCTCCAATGCCTGGGCCCCCATTTGCGATTGCTGCATGTTGTCCATTTTCACTGTGTGTTGGCTGGCTAGCATGTGATGTAGTTGAAGAAGATTCCCAGGGCCTCTCCTCACAGTTCAGATGCCTGAGTAGGGTGGAGCTCGAGTACCGTTGGTGTGGTGAGGATGACTATGTAGAGTCTTTTCCAGGCAGAGTTTATTTCTTTTTGGAACTCTTTGACATAGACCAAATTCCCAGGCTGGAATGGATGATAAGATGCAAAGGACAAAATTGGCAAGACAACACGGACACCAGAGTGGACAGCATCCTGGACCTGTTGAGGAACTGGAAATACTTTAACAAAAATTGATTAGTACTTATTTTTAAGAAGATGAAGGAGTTTATTTTGTTTGCAAAACAAAGTGGACACAATTAATTTTATTTAAAACATGTATGTTTCCAAGACACAGCTCTAGTTTGTAGTACAAAACAAAAATGACTTCCTGCTTTTGGCTTGTTTTTTTATTTTTTAATTCTTGCCCCTGGAAGTATTTTATGATTTTAGGAACTGGGGCGAAAATCAATCTTCCATAACTACTTCCTGCTAAGGTGGGCCATAGAGATAACTTGTTTTTATTATTTTCAAGGGCATGAATAGGAAACAGTGAGACTATACCCAAATGCTACCTGGATTTAACAAAACGCCGAGCGAGAGCACAGTTGGCATTTTGGCAAAACCAGACAGCACCTGGCCTTAAAGATGAAAAGCAGATTGTTTTAAACATAATACTGGAAAGGTAAAGAGAGGAAGAATGAATTTGTAACATAAAATTACAATTATTATTGTATAAGTTATTATTTTTTTCTAGCCAGTTTGGTACTTTTAAGATTTAATTGGGCTACCTAAATGTCAGCCTGGATGGCCAGAACCAAAAGACTGGCACCTGTGTTAACTAGAACTTAATTTGAACTCCAGTACCCTGGTATTTACCTGGGGGGGTTTGTTGGGGTGACAGTGAGCCAGTGCCAGGCAGTTCAGCAGGTTCTCAGGCCTCCCTATGTGGTCACCATTTATGAGCCAAGTGTTCTTCCCTCTCTTCAGAGGAGAGTGCACCTGCCTCCCAATGGCTGTTTGGCCTGCATTGTGGACAAGATCCAGGAGGTTAAGGCGGTAGGGCAACTATGCTTCCAGTACCCTTACAGACTATACCTATAAGCAGTGAACACCATCCCCTTAGCAGGTTCATTGTTACCAGGTGTTTTATGGGCATCTGGAGTCTTGGTAGCCAATTGCGACTGCCAGTTGGGGTGTTTGGCCCTCCAGTTCTGCTGCCTTCCAGGCTGGCACCAACATGGTTTGGTTAACAAAACCTTAAAACGTTTTTTAAAAAACAAAACAGGTTGTATATGAAACTGTTACTGTGTTGTTCAATTTTATAAAGGGAACAGACCACAGGAACGTGCAACAATCCATCCTCTCAGTATATGAATAGGAACAGATTATTACTCATCGACGTGGTCCACCTAAAGTTGTCAAAAACCTGTATAACTTATTAAATTGTAAATTGTAGTTTCAGCCACAAGGTGTGGACAACTTAACTGAGACCACAATTTAACAACTTACAGAGGAGTAACCCAAACCAATGACCCGAAGGTGCTAATTAGGCACATCAGATGATTTAACCTTCAAGTCAAACATATGTGCACTTTGTAAGTTATTAATAAAATAACTTTGTAAGTTATTAATAAAATGTTTATGTTTTTAATTTCAAGGCCAGTTGCTTGGAACCAATAATTTTAGATTAGCCATTCCTGCAACAACGTAGTTATACAAATAATTGTTACAAGAATGACCAATTTAAAACCACCAGCTTTATAGTTCTATAACATTTCTATTACATTTGGATACTTTTAAAATTTAGGATTTAACATAAATGTCACAGAACCATTAATTACCAATTTTAAAATTATATGAACTTGAAAAAAATTTTCTAAGCATTTATTTACTTAAAAATGAATTTGCCAACCTGGTACCCTGCTGTATTAACCATATAATCTGCTTACACGTGTAAACATAATTATGATAAATTTAATAACTTATATTTTTATATTTTAACCATGGAATAGCAATAAACTTATTTTTTAACTACTTAGATTTAGATTATATTGCTGTGCAGTTTTAAATGAGTTTTAATTTACTAGAATTATTTTTACTTTTTACTGGTAGAGAACAGGACCAGGACTGATTTGGGGACTTCTCTTTGGGCGACTGGGACAACTTTTTTTCCAGTGACCTAGCTTTTTACAATATGCACACTGATTCTTGGTCAGTTGGATACATCCAGTTTTCTTTTCATTTTCCTGCTTCTGTTGTCAGCATTTCGACTGTTGAAAACCTTTTGGGGTACCTCGAGTAGCTGAGAGATATTTATGCCTGCATAACCTTTGCATTTTTGTAACCTTATCTGGGTATCTGGAGCTGCCTCAGCCACAAAAACCACACTGATGGCCGAGCATTCACGGGTGCCCAAGGGTCAAATGGGGCATAAGTACAAAACGCTTCCTGGAAGTGTCCAAGAAATGCCCCAGGTGACTCCTTGGACCCCTGAATGATGTTAGTAATTTTTGACAGATTAATAGGTTGTCCGGCGGCTTCCTTCAAGCCAGCTAATGGAATCTGGTGACAGGTGTTTAATGCTCTGGACCCTGCCAAAGTGTCAGGATTCCAGTCCAGACAGGAGGAAGGGACAGCCTTATCATATAATTCAGGAGGCTGGAGGGCTTCTGAAGCCCATTGTTTCATATTGTTAAAACCAGCAAAACTCAGGAGGTACCTGATGAATATTAGACCTCCAAGTACAAGAAAATAAATAATAGCCAGAAGAAGTTCCTGACTTAATGGCCAATTTGAAAGTGCAACAAAAGCAAAAATTATAGCAAAGAACACAGCAAGAATGCAAAGGAAAGAAAGGGGCCAAGGATGACAAGAATCTGAAAATGTCATAATCAATCAGAAATCAAAGCAGGCACCCAGTCTAATCAAAAGTCTAGTCAAAAGTCAATTACTTAACCACAATTCTGTTCTACCAATGTCTTGGGTCACTGAAGCAGAGTCGAAGGAGCGGCTTCATCAGAGTCCATCCTCCTCAACTGAGTATCAACACAGAAACCAAATCAAACCAAACCAAGTAAAACAGAAACTTACCTCCTGGGAGATCATAGATGGACTCAGCTTCTTTTGGCGGGAGTAAATCAGCAGTCGTTGTTTCTCTCTCTTAACCAGATGAGAGGATATGGGGCCTTGGAATGACCCAGGGGCTGCCTCTCCTATAACGTCTCCACCGAAATGGGGAGAAATGGAGCGAGACCGCCTCCTGAGGTTAGCGATTATCTCGCTGGGGCCTCCAAATGCTGTGTCTGGAGAGCAAGAAAAATGTCTCCAACACGCAGAGGGTTGAATTATGAGTCCTTTAGTAAAATCCAGTGACCGAGAGGGGAATTGTGCCTCCAAAATCTCTCAGCCCCAAATAAAGTAAGAAAAAGGTTATAAAGGCAAAAACTGCTGAATAGGTTACATAGCATGGGGTGCAAACATAAGGTACATGGAGTTACATGGCATAAAGCATAAACATAAAAACCTGTAAAATCAAACAACAAGATGTGTGAAAGTATGCAAATAAATGCGGAACTTGCAGTTAGGGAATTTCCAATAATTGGGGAAACCTCTGATTACTGGGAAAATGACAGCTCTGATTACTGAAAAGCTATGCTTTTTAGGTTATATATAAATATAAATATATATTATATATTTTTAGGTTAAGCAGCTAAAATAGCTAATATGGAGAATCTGTTACAATGTGGGGTTGCTTATAAGTTTTACAAGTACTTCATACACATGCAGAGTGAGGATCATGAATGTTTGGTTAAGTACATGAACAAGGAGAGAGGAGACCTGCTGCAAAGAAACCAGCTCATGCATTCATCTATGTGATCTCTTAGTATACAAGAGTATGTGTTTGATGGTACATTTATCCAAAAAGCAAAACTGCTTTTAAAAGGGACTTAATAATTTTCTAAAGCTTTTAGCTAAATTTAGTTCAGAGAATTCTTAAATCACATAGTGAAATACCACTTAGTTTGATTACTGAGATGTTCTCAGTCAAATCATCCATAAAGTTCTGAAATGCTTTATCATTTATGTTATTCAACATGATAATGAACAAAGAATGAGCAGAAAAGGATAGTGAGAATGTAGACAAATACGGAGAAGAAAATACTGAGGGAAGGAGTTGACACTGAATTAGTCATGAAGTTATAAATTGCTTGTGGCTTTCTTACTTAATGTGATTTTGCTAAAACTTTTAACGAAAACAAAGACTTAACAAAATGCATTTTTGAAGATTCTATATATGGAATAAATTCAGTTCTGAGGCAGTAAGCAAAAACAATCAAATTATAATTTTCTATCAAACATGAAAAACATGCATATTAGTGCAATTACACTTACATAAAATGAAAGATCTTGTATCAGCATAACATGAGTTTTTATTCACAAACAAGTTTAAAATGTGCTCAAGTAATGTAAACGTTAACAATGTCCATCTAAATTGGGGGTGCTTGAAGTTGGTTTGCTTTATATGCTATAGTACTTCACTTTTGGAGAAATAGTAGCCTGGTTGAGTTTTTTCAATCTGTTAGTTTTGCATTTCTTTTTTCAGGTCAACAAGCTTCATCTGATCAGAGAAATGTTAATAGCACTGCACCTGATCAATTATCTAATGAGCAGAAGTGTTTTCTTGATCACAATTTCCCAGACAGCAGAGGAGTGAGTAAAGATGTTTGCACATCACTGACTTTGTGTTTCATTACGCTTGAATTCAGAAAACATTTCTCATACAAATATGCAACACTTGGAAAGTTGGAATGTGCTGGAGAAGATGAAAATGTCTTACTAGTGCAACCAGCTGGACTCCTTTAAGATGCTCTAAATGTGGTTTTCATTACAAATGAATTGGCTTTCAGGGGAGAATTTTCACAAGGATATGAACTCTGATTACTTAATGTTACCAGTAAGCACAGATTACATAAAGTGAGCTGCGTAAATGACGACCGTGACTGCTGGAATTCACTACTGAATACATTTCATAAAGATATCTTTGTGCATGTTTTAAAAACGTGTGCCTGGAATTACTCAGACCCCAAAGTGCTAAATCATTAGGCAACTTTATGCATACACTCAGATCTGCCATGAAAAGATAAGGAGAGAGCATTTTATACTTTTTGCAAAAGTATATTCTCATGAAAAGATGAAGAGTTCTTTCCTGAAATTCTGTAGCAAATGGATAATTATAGTTTGGGGGGAAAGTGCACATGATTTTTTTCAATCCAAAGGGTAGACTACAAGTACCTTGAAAACTGGTTTCTACAGAACCAATGACACCACTGCCACAATTATCTTGAGCGTCCACCATATTGAAATTCCAGGTGAGGGCATAAAACCATAAAAGTGAAGCAGTCTCTCTGATGATATATACCAGCTTATGACACCCACTAAGCTTAAAATCTTGCAGAGGGGCCTCACTTTTTCAAAGCAAAAGTGAAGTTGGCTCTCAAAGCCCTTCTCTTACCTCTAGCCTTTATGACACTCTGACATTATTCCTTTTATTTTTCTTGAGTCTCAGTCTGTCACCCAGGCTGAAATGCAGTGGCTTGGTCATGATGATCACTGCTCACAGAAGCCTCAAACTCTTGGGTTCAGGAGATCCTTCCACTTCAGCCTACTGAGTAGTTGGGACAATAGGCACACACCACCACCACTGGTTTATTTTTTTGACTTTTTGTAGAGACCAGGTTTCACTCTGTTGTCCAGGCTGGTCTCAAACTCTTGGGCTCAAGCGATCCACTCACCTCTGCCTCCCAAAGTACCGGAATGAGCACTTTGGGAGGCATGAGCCACTGCCCCAGCCCCTAATTCCTCCTTACTGTCCTCTGCCTGTCCTCCTTACTCACTCCACTCCAGCCACACTGTTCTGTTCACAGATCACATAGGCATGGGCCTTGTCTCTATATTTTCCTCTACCTGGGTGCTCCTCTAAGCTATCCGCATTGCTAACTCCCTCATATCCTTTCAGTATGCTTAAATTTACCTTCACAACAAAGACTACCTAGACTACCCCACTTGATAGAGCATATCTCCATTCATACTCTACCCACCTCTTATCCTCTTTACCCTCTCCTGTTTTGATCCTGTTTCCAAAGCATGCGTCATCATCGAAAATGCTACACACTTTATTTATGCTATGCTTGTTCTAAATTGTTTATCTCTCCCTCACAGGTATTATAAATAGTATGGGACAAAAGTCTTTGACTCCTGTTCACTGAGGAATCATCAGCACCTCATGGCGGCTGGCCTAGAGTAAAAGACAATATTTATCTAATTTTAAGGAATTCATATGAAAACAAGGACATCCAAATTAAGGTGGAGAGTACATTAACTAACTTATTAAAAACTTAGTGAAAAGACATAATAATATCTCAAAAGCATGAATTCTACAGAGAAAGAATGCCATTGAAGCATTAGCAGCCAGTCTTTAATATATACTATTTGCTAGCGAAAGCAGTGATCCTCGAACTATGGCCTGGGCCAGATGTGGCAGTTCACCTTTTGTAATCAAAGTCTTATTGGAACACAACCACATTCATTTGCTTGCATATTGTCTAAGACTACTTTTTCTCTACGACAGCAGAATTGAGTAGCTGTGACAGAAAACTTCCAGCAAGGAAACTCAAAAATATCTACTGTCTTTTAGATAGTTTGCCTACTGACTCTTGATTTAGATAAAAGTGACATTTTACAAACAAATTGGTGACCAAATGCCAGCAATTATCCTAATAAATGTTTTCAGTTTGTATGCTTGAATGTCTTTTCTAAAACTCAGGTTGAAATGTAAAGGCCAATGTGACAGGGAGATGGGCCTTTAAGGGGTGATTAGATCACCAGGTCTCTCCCCACTTGAATGGATTAATGCTGTTAGCCTGGAAGTGAGTGCATGATAAAAGGAAAAGTTTGGTCTCCACTTGCTCTCTGTCTCACAATGTGATCCCTTTCATCATAGGATGACCAAGTACCATGCTCTTTGCCATGAGCCAAATAAATTTTTGTTCTTTATAAATTACCCAGTCTGTGGTATTCTGTTATAGCAGCAGAAAATGGACTAAAGTGGAGGAAATCTAAACAAGAGAGACTGCTTAAAGTGATGTAGCTTCCCACAGCAGCTACCTTTTTATCTCTGTCTGACGTATCTTAAGTGCTCGGATTTTTTTCAGTAATTGGTGGATTTAATTGAAATTGAAATAGTCCAAACTAAATGAACTCTTGAAATCCTATGCTAGTTTCTTTTATTATCCAAAATGATCTATATTTCATAACATTATTTGCATTTTATTTACATCTTATAATATGTTGCATTTTTTGGTCTATTTGTCTTTAGTGCTCTCTTCCTATTTAAAAACAGTTCCCCTGATGTTCTCTGAAAGATATCATCAGACATTGTTATACTACCTACATTTATACTTCAATAATTTTCTTGAAGGAAGACATAATTTTTTCTTAACATTTAATCCTACATGTAAAATTAGCAAACCTTATTTAGCAACATCATTGTTAACCTAATAGCTATAATGTAATTAATTATAGAAAAGGCAGATTAAGATGACAGATTGATCATTATGCTTAGCAAAACATGATACTAGTGCTTTTAAGGGACTGCATTTAGGTTATATTTTAAATAACACTTCATTGAATACATTCAGAGGTCTTTTCTTAACAGAAATTAAAGTAAACTTGAGGTAAGTATCTGTACAATTCAAATACGAAATGACTCTTTCTAATTCTCTGGATATTTTTCAGTTTATTTCTTACAAGTGTGGTATGTGAATGTGTGCAGTTTATATACATGTGTGTGTTGGGGGGGTTGTATGGATGAATAGATAGATACATACATACATACATACATAATACATACCTACATATATACTTACATACATTCATATATTCATACATACTATAGTGTTCTACTTGGAGGCTGGCCTATAGAAAGTATTCATTAAATATTATTATTCTTTTCAGTACAGTCTTTCCCTTGTCACCAATAAATAGCAGAAGTTAAGAAGACTTTTCGAAAATTCTTATTAATAGAATAGAGAAAAAAATAACCAAATTAGGTATGACCATAAAGTCTTTGTGTCTGTCCTGAATTATACAGCTAAGTTTTTTATATGGACCATCCAACCAGACAATTGACTGCTTTATTTAGGACTCTGCAAATATAGACTTTAAAAGAAAACATATTTGGGGGCAATTAAAACTGAAAGGATTGCTGCCTCACCAACTTAAATATCATTCTTCATGTCAGTAGAATATTAAAGGGTTTGCACATCAGATTCACAACAAATATTTGTTCAGCACTTGCCAATGTCAGATGCTTTCGTAATTGTGTTACCAGAGTTAAACATGTACTAATGTTTATTATATGGTTATTAAATATGCCAAAAACTTGCTTGAATATGTCATTATAACTCCCTCTGAAATGGGGAAATGAGGACAAAATGGTTAGAGAATAAGTTTCTTGACCAAAAGTAATATTGCTTGTTACAACTTGAGTCACTAACAGTTATCACCGTGCATAGTATATGGCGAATAATAAATAGTTCATGCATAAATGTGTGTACCCTGAATCCGCATAGTCAATAAGAGGCAGAACCTATATTTGAAAGACAACTTCTGGCTACGATCAGTATTTTTTCTAGGGTAAAGGGAAGTTTTGTTTTTTTTTTTTTTTTTGCACAGAGTAAAGGAAAAAGTAACTGTATATATTAATCTAAACATAAGAATTCCTTGCCTCAAATGTTTGTTACTTAAACAGTGGTAGCTAGATAAGTGATAACAAAATAAGGTCTTAAAGTACTTTTGAGTGTCTCAGATTAGTGCTTGACTTAAGTCAAATATATCTTAGTAGATATCCACATGACAAGGATGAATAAGATTCTAGAAATAAAGTGAAAAACTTGTACTTAAGAAGAAATAGTTGCTGAAGAATATAAAAGCTGCTGACTTATTTGTGAAAACAGCAATATCAGTTTGGTGGATATCACAGGTTGTACAATTAGAAAGACTGTTATGATGTAAGTTACAGGAATTTAATATCATACAATCATGGGATGTGCAGATCAAATTGAAAAGGGGAGAGACTAAAAGAAGACATTTATCTCAAATACTTTATCTAGGAAAAAGAAGTGAAGTCAGGGAGCATTTCATATATATGTATATGCTTCAGAGATTGTTTATTGTATTGAACTTACCATGGATTCTTTCAATTTATACTTGACTCTCATCAGCTGCCAGAACAAACTATATATTTTCTTTCCTCAAATGTGTTTAGAACTTTCCATTTTTCCTGCCTGCATAACTAATTCCCACACCTCCTTCCTTTTTCAAAACTCCCTTCTTCTGAGTGACCATCTTCAAATCCTGGAATTTATTTGAACTGGCAACTTTTTTTTATTTCATTCATAACTTAGTGTACATTTTCCTCAATAGCATAAAACATGTATCTAATGTATATGTTCACTGCTAGAGCAACACCAGTATCTCCAGTGAAAAGGATGTTGCCTGGCATAGGTAGATGCTTAATAAATACCCTATGATAAAACAACTTTTAGTGGAAGGGCTGTGTAAATGTGGATGATGTGATCACTTAGGTCAGCTGAGAAGCAGACACCAAAATGGAATTAGGCACGCAAGAGATTTATTGGGGAAGAGAACTAGAGAAGGCACAGAGGGCCAAATTGTGATACAGGTCCGACTTCTGTGGAAGGAGAGAGGGAAGGAAGACTGAGTAGAAAGAATAGCAACTAGTGGAGGTCCAAAGAATGTTTTGTCAGGCCAGCGGGGAGTCCTCAAGGCAAAGATACCCATTGGAAGAGTCACCAGAATGGGTCCACCTGATTTCTTCCTTGTACTTACTCATTGGCTAAGAGCAACCACAGTGGCAGGTCAGAGAGACAGCAGCCAGGGTCATAAGTCAATTATGCTTCCTGCAGGAGATCCAAGCAGTGCATTTTGAGGGCTGCCATGCACGGTAAGACTGAGGAAGATCTCTATCAAACTATTTTGGTAGACTCATTTGCATAACATCCCTAAAAGCAAAATACATGAATATAATCATGTTAGTTTAAAAAATTATTTTCTGTTCTGAGGTAAGACATTGCGTTTTTTAAAAAATTTGGAATACATATCTCTGATCTAGTGACAGTAAAGTTTAGTTTTTTGCATTTGTCTTTCTAAAATCAAAATAAATTATGAAACGTTTGCTAGAAGACGTAAAAATAAAGATTAATTGTGTTTATAAATGACAGCAATGGCAACTTTTCCAGAACTGGACTGTATTGACTACTTACTTACATTGGAACAAGCATTTCTCCCCTTATGAATAATCTCTGATGCACAGTTAATAACCTAACATGCAAGACTAGTTAGGGCAGAAACGCCTCCATGATGTCTTTAATGTCCATGAGTAGCCAGGCAGTGCACCTCTGGAATCCAGGATACCCTTCAGTCCCAATGCCTAATTGCTGTTTGTATTTCAACAAACTAGGCCACTTGAAACAGGAAGATGTATTACCTGTGTCACCAGACTTATTTAGTAAGTAAGTGAAAGATGATTTGACTGACACAACCTTCCCCAGGGACAAAAAGCAAACACATAAAATACACTGTCTTTAAGACATTGCAAAGACCTGTGGGCTATAGGCTGACAATGCTTCATGTTAAGATCATTGGTTTGCTCCACTAAAAAAAGTATTAAATCTTGGCAGCTAGGAGTGGGATTTAGGAAATTCTCTGTCTTGCCTGCAGTGGACTAAATTATGTGGGCCTCTATGGCCTCAGCTAAACTCAAAGTCTGGGCTCAGTTATGATACCCCAACTCACTGTGACATGACTTGAAACTACCATGGACTCCTTTTTTGTTGTATTTGGAGGACTGATTTTTGCTTAGTCAATTTCCTCTAGAAGCTTCTAATGAAGTCTAGAATTGATTCAAGATGTGGAAAAATCATGCCTATAATAACTGCTGCATATTAAATCATGCAAAAAGCACTAAGCTTGAATGTTTGTTTATTTTTCTTTCATTAGAAAGATGGCATGTATAAAGTGGGTGATAAGTAAATAGGATTATCAAAGATAAGGTAAATAAGAGCATCATTCCTGGGATCACTAAATAATATGTCCAAGTTATTGCAAAGTTTAAAAACTGAAGTGTAAGCAAGAAAGACACAAAGTACAATGTTTTTGTGAATGAGACCAGAAACTCTATAGTGGCCTAAATAGTGGCCATTCTATTCATTAATTACATTCCATGACTCTATTAGCTATTTAAAAAAAAAATTAACCACATATTTATTCTATGCCAACTATGTGCTGAGCATCATTGAAGGAGCTAGGAATACAATCAGGAAAATAAGTCCTTGCCCTCTTGGGGTTTGCCTTTTAGGAAGATAAATCAGCTGATAATAAAACAAGTAAAGATATTATATGCCGATAATTATCAAAACCTATGGACAAAAAGGGACCAGATAGTTCCAGAGAGAGGGGAGGAGCAGTAAAGATGCTCTTTCCTGAAGAGTTTTCTGAAGAGTTTAGTGAAAGGGCTCAGTGATAAGGTGATATCTGAGGAGAGGATGCAAGATGTATATATCTGAGAGAAGAACATTCCAGGAAGTGGAAATATCAAAGACAAAATCCCTGAGGTAGGAGCCCAGCTGACCAGTCAAGAAATACTGAGAAATTCAGCATGGCAAAGGGACAGTGAACAAGGGGAATTGTGATACAAGTTGTTCTATGACAAAGAAGATGCATGTGATTCATTGAATAGAAGATTCCTAGGTATTCCCTGGTTTTATTGAACTTGTGGTTTGAGGTGGGAAGTCTGCCCATAATATTTTGGAAGAATTTGAATCATGACCTGCATTGCAAACTGGAAAGATGAAGATCTGGAAGTCAGGGAAGGAAGGTGAGATCCAAGAATAGTTCCTGAGATGGATCATTTTTAGGTTGCATCTGAGGTGCTTCTATTTACTTGAGGTGGTTGAAGGAGTTCTTTTCATTCATTGGGTATTTCCCACACTGTTCACTGCTAGAACCTTCCTTGCACAGCTCTGCCTGGTCTCTTAAAAGTTTTAAGGGTAACTGCATAATTTATCATTCAAAATAGGAGCCTCTTAAGGATGAAATAGGGTGCAACTAAAAATTATGCCAGAAAACACAAAACAAACCAAGACTGTTCCAGGAAAACTGGCATGTATGGTCATCCACTTAAGCCTAGGAACACAGCATTTTTCATGCCAGTGCTGCATATTAGATTTACAGGAGCTGGGAATCTGGACTGAGTATTAAAGTCTGTGTTGTAAGATGCAGCATATACTCATTCCTCCAGGTTTTGATGATCTATTAGGGTGTGCAAGGAAGCTGGACACAGATCTACAATGCCAACTGTCTTGAGAGCTTGTTCCCCATCCACACAAGGTACCTTACTTCCGAGCTTGAACCTACCCTCTTCAGAGTAGTGAGATTCTCTCAACCTTACTTGTAAAACAGCCCTAAGAGTCCAGGCTTTCAGAAAACCAAATATAGAAAGAGAAAATGTCTTTAGATGTCTTTTACTTTTTGCCTTATAACAAAATGTAGCTCTTTTGTGGAAGAGGTGAATCGCTCCTTCTCTGTACTATTTCAGGAAAATTTGAGAGATGGTCACAGATTACCAATAGAGAGATTAGTATGCTGGATCATTACTAATAAACCTGATTGGAGAATATGGGCTTTTTTTTATTTTTTATTTTGAGTTGGAGTCTCACTCTGTCGCCCAGACTGAAGTGCAGTGGCCGCTCCCGGCCACCACAGCCTCACCCTGCTGGGCTCCGGCGATCCTTCCACCTCAGCCTTCCGAGTAGCCGGAATTACAGGCATGCACTACCACGCCCAGCTAATTTTTTGATTTATTGTGGAGATGAGGGCTCGCCAAGTTGCCCAGGCGGGTCTCGAACCCGAGGGCTCAGGCAATCCACTCACCTCAGCCTCCCAAGACGCGGGATTACAGGCTGAGCCACCGAGCCCGGCTGAGAATATGTTTTTAAATGGAGAATGCGCTTTTAAATGTGTAACCAAGTAGGTTTATAAATGCTTCACCTCCTGGGAATTGGATAGATGTATCGACTTAGTAACCATGTTGGACAACTTTAAGTCTCCTCAACAGTAGTCCCCTTTATAGAAGATCAGAGCATGAATGAGTAGAGGTTGCGATAGGCTAGTTTTAAAAGACGGAGCCAGCAAATAAATTATTTTTTCTCCCATTGTGAGTGCTATGGTTTGAATGTATGTACCCTTCCAAGATTCATAGGTTTCTACATAAACCCCAAGTTGATGGCATTAAAGATAGGGCCTTTGGGGAAGGCAGTGATTAAGCCATGAAAATTTTTCCCTCGTGAATGGATTAGTGCTTTTACAAGAGGTTGAAGGGAACACCATAGTCCTTCGTGTGCCTCCTACCACGAGGGGATACAACATCTTTGCTACAGCATGAGCAGACAGATGCCATCTTTGAAACAGAGAGAGCAGCCCTCAGCAAATCCTAAATATGCCAGCACCTTCTTGAACTTTTTAGCCTCTATAACTAGAAAATAAATTTGTTTTTTATAAATTACCCAGGCTAAGGTATTTGTTATAGCAGTATGAACAGACTAAGAGAGTAAGTTGTATAAGTTCTTGAATTTGTCTTCAACGGCAAGAACAGAATACAAGTTATTATCTCAATGCATAATTTTGCCTAAACTGTAAGTTTTCTGGGTACAAAGTCTTTTAAAAAGAATATAGTTCTTATCTAATGTTTAGTTTACAGCAGATTTTCAATGAATATTAATTATGCATGTCTGCATGAGCAAATGGATCATGACTTTTTCATTTTATTTCCTTGCACAAAAACTTTCAATTGATTTACTTGAAAAATTGACTTATTTCTTATTTTAGAATCTAGTGCTTTTATATCTGGTCCCAAGAAAACTTCCCAAATTATCTTTTACACTTTTCAGTTGAATATTTTCATTCCTGTCAAAGAGTTGTAGTGAAACTTAGTTGTGACATACTTATTTTCATTTTCTGATTGTTTGAATTGTATTATTTTTCTTCCTATTTTAATCACACCCATTCTTTGATATTTTATTGAAACTACACATTATTTTTTCTCATAATGTCTAATTTAGCAACCCAAAGTTTTTTTTTTACTCCTTTTCTTGTGTGGCTGTGGGATGTTTCAGTTGTATATATCTTTTCTCTTAAATGAATAAAATTCTTGAGGATAAGAAACATACCTACATTTTTCCTGCTTGTAGTCATTCCGAGAAGAGCACTAAGTAGATAATAGCTGCTCAGTACATCTCACCAACTGTGTTCAATAAACAAAAGCCTGATGTGCGGTGTCATTTCCTGTCTGTGTTCTACAGTTCAGTGGCCAACTGAAAATCCTTCATGACAATTTATTTTTCTGATACAAGCCACATTGTAATCCAACATTCTCCATATAAGTCAGAAAGTAAACTTCTGCCACCATCTTCCCGTCTTCTAAGCACAGAGGACTATTTTTCTATGACAATTCTGAGAAATTGTTCTTTGTCAAAATTAGCACATAAGTCCATCTCAATTTAGTTTTGCACATTACGTGAGACCATCTCCTTAGTTTAGCTTCCACACAGTGTAGGTGGGAGCATAAATTTATACAACTTTTTTTGACCAGTTGGCAATGATACCACATGCCTGAAATGTATAAAATCTTGATTAATAAGTTCTGGTTTCTAATTCCAAGGAAATAGAAATATGTGTAGGATTTAATTAAGGATGTTGTGGTATTATTTATATAGTTTAAAAGTGGAAAACCAATTCTATGTCAAGAAATAAAGATGAATAAAATAAAATTCTAATATATGTATTGTGAGAGTATGTTATGTGTAAACATACATGATTGCTAAACTAATGTCAAATAATTTTATCTATATGGGACAAGTTATAGTAAAAAATGAATAATTAAAAAATTGCAAATATTAAAAAAATAAAATATGTAAACATAATTTAATAGATAAAATAGAGGCAACTCATCATCAGTTCAAGTTTTATCATGAGATTGCAACAATTCAGTCACATCTTCAGGCTGTACTTCTAGTTCTCTTGCTATTTCCACCCCACCTGCAGTTACTTGCTTCACTGAAGTCTTGAAACCTTTCAAGTCGTCTGTGAAGATTGGAATCAACTTGTTCCAACTCCCGCTGATACTGATATTTTGACCACCTCCTGTGAAACTTGAATGTTCTTAATGACATCTAGAATGATGAATTTTTTTCAGAAGGTTTTCAGGTATAAAACATTTACACAAAGGTGATACTAGTGTTTATCACTAGATATGTATTTTTCTTTTATTCAATTACTATTATCCCATATTTATTCTGGTTAACTTAAGTTGCTTTGGAAATAAGTAAAAAAAAACTATTTTAAATGTTAAACATAGGTATTTAAGTATGTAATTGTGTGGAAAATTTGAAAAAAGACCTATAGATTTAATATATATAATAATGCTTGTGAATACTCAGTTAACTCCAGTAGTGGGGATTTGTGGATAGGGCTGACATGCTCCCATGGTTAATGGGCTCTAGGTCGTTAGAAAGGATAAATTAACCAAGATTTGAAAAGTATTTTTTAGCTGGATGCACAGGGAATAATCTATCCTTTCCTAGAAGCTAATGGACACTGTGCACAGTAATTAGAGACAGCACTCTGCACAATTTTATTTGCCTCCTCCAAATGATATGCATACTAATTAATGAGAATTCCTTTCTCACAAGGTCAAAGAGTTAATGATAGAGGCATGATTTGTGGGCACTTCTTTCTTTTTTACAAACAATTATAAACTCTCATATTTTGCTTATTATAAATAAGTTTAAAATAACATTAAAAAAGTAAATATTTTAACAAAGAAAATTAAGGCATTAAGAGGAGGAGACTGGATAATGTGTTTATGGAAGAAGCCTTTAGACTTTATAACAATAATAGTTATCATTTTCATAGTACCTTTTGTCTCGACTTTAGGAGACTATTTTAAACAATAATTAATTAAGATTTTTGAATGGACAATAAATTTCTTATGGCTAATTCATTCTTTTGTGCTTAAGCCATTTATGCTTTCATATTATACATATGTACAGCTATAGCTTGGTGATATCACTGGTAGAGTTCTAGAATACCTCAATAAAGAAAATATTGCAATAAAGTGAATCACACTAATTTTTTGGTGTAAATAAAAAAGTATGATTACACTATACTGTAGTCTATTAGGTGTACAGTAGCATTATGTCTAAAAAATGTACACACCTTAATTTAAAGTACTTAATTGCTAAAAAATGCTAATAACTATCTGATCCTCCAGTTAGTTTAATCTTTTTGCTGGTGAAGGGTCTTGCTTTGATGTTGATGACTGCTGAATGATAAGGGTGGTGATTTCTGAAGTTTGGGGCAGCTGTGGGAATTTCTTAAAATAAGACAACAATGAAGTTTGCCTCATTGATTGAGTCTTCTTTGCTGGAAAGATTTCTCTGTACCATGTAATGCTATTTGGGGGCATTTTATCTACAGTAGAGGTTTTTTTTTTAATTGGAGCCAATCCTCTCAACCCTGCCATTATTTATCAACCACATTTATATAATATTCTAAATCGTTTGTCGTTATTTTAACAGTATTCACAGAAACTTCACCAAGAATAGATTCCATCTCAAGAAACCACTTTTTTTGGTTTATTTATAAGAAGCAATTCGTCATCAGTTCAAGTTTTATCATGAGCTTACAACAATTCAGTCACATCTTCAGGCTGTACTCCTAGTTCTCTTGCTATTTCTACCCCACCTGCAGTTACTTGCTTCACTGAAGTCTTGAAACCTTCCAAGTCATCCATGAGGATTGGAATCAACTTGTTCCAAACTCCTGCTAATGTTGATATGTTGACCACCTCCCATGAATCATGAATGCTCTTAATGGCATCTAGAATGGTGAGTTTTTTCAGAAGGTTTTCAGTTTTACTTTACACAGATTCATCATAGGAATCACTGTCTATGGCAGCTATGACTTTACAAAATGTATTTTTTAAATAATAAGACTTGAAAGTTAAAATGACTCCTTGTTCCAGAATGGATGTTGTGCTTACAGGCATGAAAACAGCATTCATCTCCTTGCAGATCTCTATCAGAGTTCTTAGATGACCAGGTGCATTGTCAGTGAACAGCGATATTTTGAGAGGAATAGTTCTGAGCAAAAGTTCTCAACAATGGGTTTAAATATTCAATCAGCCATGCTGTAAACAGATGCACTGGCACCCAGGCTTTGTTGTTCTCTTTATAGAACGCAGGTAGAGTAGATTTAGCATAGTTGTTAAGGCCCCAGGATTTTCCAAATGGTAAATTAGCTTTGGCTTGATTTAAAGCCACCAACTTCATTAACCTCTGATATGATTCAGCCTGTCCTTTGAAGCTTTGAAGCCAGGCATTGATTTCTCCTTTCTAGCTATGAAAATTCTAGAGGATGGGATCTCTTGAAAGTAGGCTGCCTTGTCTTTACTGAAAATCTGTTTTTTAGTGTAGCCACCTTTATCAATGATCTTAGCTAGATCGTCTGGATAACTTGCCACAACTTTTCATCAGCAATTTCCGCTTCACCTTTTATTTTTATATTATAGAGACAGTTTCTTTCTTAAATCTCATGAACCAACTTCTGCTAGCTTCCAGCTTTTCGTCTACAGCTTCCTCACCTCTTTTAGCCTTCAAAGAATTGAGGTGAATGAGGGTCTTGCTCTGTATTAGGCTTTGGTTTATGGGCATGTTGTAGCTGGTTTGATCTTCTATCCAGACTACTGGAACTGTCTCCATATTGGCAAAAGGCTGTTTTGCTTTCTTATCATTTGTGTGTTCACTGGAGTAACACTTTTAATTTCCTTTTCATTCACAATTTGGCTAACTGTTCTGTGCAAGAAGCCTTTTGCATGTGTTGGTATTCAAATGTGTCTTCCTCACTAAGCTTAATTATTTCTAGCTTTTGACTTAAAGTGGGGAATATGAGACTCCTCCTTTCACTTGAGCAGTTAGAGGCCATTGTAGTGCTATTAATTGGCTTAATTTCTTTCTTTCTTTTTTTTTTTTTTTGGAGTCTCACTCTGTCACCCAGACTGGAGTGCAGCGGCCGCTCCCAGTCACCGCAGCCTCGACCTGCTGGGCTCTGGCGATCCTTCCACTTCAGCAATCCAAGTAGATGGAACTACAGAAGCGCACTATCACGCCCAGCTAATTTCTGATTTATTGTAGAGATGAGGTCTCACCAAGTTGCTCAGGCGGGTCTCGAAACTGCGGGCTCAGGCAATCCACTCACCTCGGCCTCCCAAAGCGCTGGGATTACAAGCTGAGCCACCAAGCCCGGCTGCTTAATTTCAATATTGTTGTGTCTCAGGGAATAGGGAAGGACAAGGAGAGCGAGAGAGATGGGGAATGTGGTGACTGGAGCGGTCAGAACACACACGACATTTATTAAGTTCACCATCGTATATGGGCACAGTTCACAGTAGTCCAAAGCCATTACAATAGTAACATCAAGGATCACTGATCACAGATGACCATAACATATATGACAATAATGAAAGAGTTTGAAATATTGGGAGAATTACCATTATGTGACAGAGATGTGAAGTGAGCACATGCTGCTGGAAAAATGTTGGCAATAGATTTGCTCGATACAGTGTTGCCATAAACCCTCAGTTTGTAAAAACCACAAAACCTGTGAAGCACAATAAAGTAAAGTGCAATAAAACAAGGTATGTTTGTATTTTTACATTATTTATTCAACACCTGCTGTGTGTTCCTAATACTGTGCTGTGTCTCAGCAGCGCTGCTCTCAAGAGTTCATACCCTGAGAAATGAACAGAGCCCAATTTGTATTTGCATGTGTTTCACTACTAGCTAACATCCTTTGTTCTTAGCACATTCCTATAGTGTTTAAATAGGTTCCTTTGGAAAGAAAAAGTATATTACAGGATTTCCCCTGGTAGGTACTTCACACTTCCACGGGAAGGTATCCAGACCAGGCTTCTATAAATCTGAGATGCCTGAGCACCCACAGAGGGGACTCTTGGGACTCAGCTTTCTGGGAATGCCTCCACCTCAGCCAGCCTTACTGTTTTTTTCCACAGCCTGCTCACTATATAAGTCCCATAACACTCACTGCAATTTTACCTCATGGTTTAGTCCTTTAATCCGCTCCTCCTTTCTCTGCTCAGTCCATTTCCTGAGTGCTCTCTCTAGTCCCAGTTAACTCACTTCCAAGTCAGTATGTACAACAGACCTTTCCCACAGCCCTCAGCCTCCACTTGATGCCTGTCTATCCACTCCTCCACAACTCACTGTAAATGCCTAACCTCAGTCCCCACCATCCAGTGCAAATGGTCTGACAGTCACCTAATCTACTGTGCACATTTGAGTCATTCTCTTCCATGACTCTGAGCACCATTCTGCATTTTACAAAGCAATCTCTTCACTTGACTTTAATGATAACACAGCTTCGTCTCCCTCTTTCCTGTGTTTCTCCTTCCCCAATTCATTTTGTTCTTGAAACAGTTTTTGCATTTCATCTTTCATTATAGATTCTCTTTTTCTCTCACACTAGATACCCCTTTTTAGATGTTGTCATTCACTGCTATAGCCTTAATTTCTGCTTACATAAGACTACCAAGTCTCTCTCACAGCCCAAATCTCTCTCTTGGACCTCTCCCTTTGAAACCCTTTAATGTTCATAGCATTCTCTGTGCACCAAGTGGAATTCAGGATCTTTTACTCAGATCTGCTTCCTTTTACTAATTTCCATTTCAGTACATAAGAAACACAATCCATCCTTATCCAGAAACATTGAAATCATACCTAACTTCTTACTCTTCCACGCTGTCCATATGTAACCTGTGACAAGTCTTATTGACATTGTGCTATCTCTAGAATTTGCCATTTCTGTCTCTCATCCTGACACCTGAATGAATGAAACAACCACTTATTCTGGGCCCTTATTTCTAAACTAGCATCCTTCCATTACATCTTTACAAAGCATAGATCTGATCATTTTATTTACCTGTTTAAAACTCTTTAAGGATTTCATTAACCCTATAGTTAAGTTCAATCAACTTCCCACAGCTTATAAGATGTAATGGACAAACTCTAAGGAGGTCCCAATTACCTCTACCTTGTGTATTCCTGGTACTCATAGCCTTGTGGAAGCCCTTCTCATTGAGTGTGGGGGACCCTGTAGCCTACTTCTAAACAGGCACAGTGATTACATTATTCCTTGCTAACAGACTTACTATGGAGATTCGCCTAGATTATTGGATGAATCAAGTCCCCATGTAGAAGACTCACATGGAGCAAGGATTTGTAGCCAGCTTCTAGAAATTAGAGGTGACCTCTAAAAGCTGAGGGTGGCATGTAGTAGCTGATAGCCATCAGAACCAAGGCCCTCAGACCTATATCTGCAAGGAATTCTACCAACTACCTGAGCAAACTTGGAATTGAATTTATCCCCTTTTGAGCTTTCATGAGAAACTCATCTGTCTTGTGAGATCCTTGGAATAGAGAACACAGTTAAGCCTGTTCTGTTGCTTGAACTACAGAAACTGTATGATAATAAATATATTTTGCTGTGTTTGTGAGAACTTGTTATAGCAGCAATCGATAGGTAATGCATAAGGCCCTGATTTTTAAATGCATGCACTTTTCTTCGTCTTTTCTCTTATGTCCTACAACACTAGTCCAATTGTCATACAATTGTTTTCTTGCCCTGAATCAGTCCGCCATTTCTTCCTTGCCCCTTCTTTATTCCTTACCCTTCTCTACACATTATCTCTTATTCCTTAGGTCCCAGCTTAAATGTTACTTCCTCAGTGAGGACATCCTTGACTCTAGAGCAGGTTAGAGCTTTCTTTTTTTTTTTTTTCAGTTGGAGTCTCACTCTGTTGCCCAGACTGGAGTGCAGTGGCTGCTCCCGGCCACTGCAGCCTCGACCTGTTGGGCTCCGGCAATCCTTCCACCTCAACCTTCCAGTAGCTGGAATTACAGGCATGCAACGCCCGGCTGATTTTTTGATTTATTGTAGAGATGAGGTCTCGCCAAGTTGTCCAGGAGGGTCTCAAACCCGCTGGCACAGGCAATCCACTCACCTCAGCCTCCCAAAACGTGGGATTACAGGCTGAGCCACCAAGCCCGGCTAGAGCTTTCTGATATACATTCCATAGTATCCTGAACTTTGTGTGATGATACATATGCTAATTTATGATAATTACTTGCAAAAAATCTGCTTTCTATACTATCCTATGAGAGCTGGGACTGGGCCTGCTTTGTTTAGTTTTGCAGCAGAGTACCTAGCAAAGATCTGGTACCTAGGGAATATTTTTTAAATGAAATGAGTTAAGTGAAGCAAGAAAGACTAACAAAGTCTTTAGAGACAGAAAGAAGATACTCAGATTTTCATGTGATTGATTTGATATTTTATAAGATTATAGTAGCAACTATATTTATAATTGTCAGCAAAAGTGATTGGTCTTCTTTGTCTATAATATATATTTCGTAGACATGAAACTGGAATTTTGAAATAGAAGTGATGAGAACTTGGAGGATGAGTGGCTTTAAACTCCTGCTGAAGAAACATGAGCTCCAGTGAAAGACTCCTCAGATGTGAAAGAAAACACCTTGGTATTTCCTTTGGTTCAATTAAAAATAACAATAAAAACAGCAAACACAACTGTGTCAGGCCAGATTCAGAATGCAGAGATAGATATAAGAGACCCTTGCCGCTTTCAGGGGTCCCATCCAGGAGGTGAAGAGGGGAATCATGCAAACACTGACAACATAGTGAGAGAGGTAAGTTCAGGAAGCCCATAAAGGGACACACACTGTGAAAGGGCCTTCTGAGGAGATCAGGTCCCTGAGAGGGGAAGATGTTCACTACCTGTGATCACCAAAGTTTTGGGAGCAGCAGAGTAGACAAGCGTTAAAATTTTTAAAACATGTCTATAAAAATAAATGATAAAGCAGGAACTCAATAAAAAAATCTTGTTGGTTTTAATGGTAAAATATATTATTAGTTTTATAAGCCACTTTAACTTGTATTTTGTCAATTGATTTCATAGTAACCTTCTACAGGAAATGAAACAATAGTACGTAATTCATCATATAAATGTGAAAATGGGCTGGGCATGGTGGCTCACATTTGTAATCCTACCACTTTAGCAGACTGAGGTAGGAGAATTGCTTGAGCCCAGGAGTTTGAGACTGGCCTGGGCAACATAGAGAGACCTCATCTCTACAAAAATTCAAAAAACTAGCCAGTATGATGGCATGTGCCTGTAGACCCAGTTACTCAGGAGGCTGAGGCAGAAGGATTACCTGAGCCCCCGGAGGTGGAGATTGTGGTGAATTGCATTCATGCCACTGCTCTCCAGCTTGGGCAACAGAGTGAGACCTAGACTCAAAACTAACAATTAACAAATAAATACATAAGTGTGAAAATGATATCTCAGAGAAGTGATGAGAACTTGGAGGATGAGCGGATTTAAACTCCTGCAGAAGAAACGAGCTCAAGTGAAAGGCTCATTCTGGTAAAAAGCTGTCATACTTTTGTTGTTGTTCTTAATTGAATCAAAGGAAATAAATGGCTTAAGGTCACATGGTGGCAGGAGGTCTTCAACCATTCTTTTATTTCCAGAGCAAAGATTCTTTTCAATGGATCGCATACAAACAATTAATGAGAAAACCTTTAACATATTGTATAGGCAGCAGGTTTTTAAAAAACTTTGCTTGCTTTAATGGTCAACATCTGCTTAGGGGTATAAAACAGATAATTGAGTAGTTAAGCTGAAACTCGTGGGTAACTTACTCAAGTTGATATATGGCAGGTTTCAATGAGGGAAAATGTTACTTTTTGTATTTGTACATGTATTAATTTGGAAGCATACTCATTTTGATAGAATTTCTTTTGATGTAATTTAAAGACACTTTCATATTTTATGTCCTCTGAGGAGACAAAAACCAAAAAAGTAGCATGATGAAAAATTGTACTCATATTTACTCTTGCAATTACTTGTAATTACTTTGCCACCTTAGTCACACTCCAGATGCTCTGTAATTCTCATCCCTCCTTGTTGGCATATGGCCATAACAGCAGTAAAATGAGGTTATTAGAGATAAGATACATGACAATTACAATAATTTACAATGATAATAAAGTGAATAATAGAATAGCAGTTACCATAATGTCCAATGTGTGCCCATAACTCAGTTGGGACTTTATCAGCATGATTTTATTTAATCTTTGCTACAATATGATGTTGGGGTTATTTAGGCAATATTAAGAGCAAAAACAGTAATATACATATACAGTTAAGGAAAGCAGAGACTGGAACTAAAACTAGAAGTCTATCAGATCCATGACCACTTCAGAGATACCTTTTCTCTCTCCTAGATACTGCAGAGTCTGGTTTTTGTAGTCTCTGTTGTGTCTCTCTGTATGACTCTTAAATTCTCCTTTTGTTTCTGAATACTTTGTGTATGCTTCAATTACAGCTTCCAGAGAGAACACCTAGAATGCAACCCAACCATCTAACCTTGGAATGCAGATCCTGCTGCTCAAGACACTTGCCACTTACTAGTCTTCCACTGCCTCGTGTTCCCCCTTCTTTCTATCCCCCCATTCTCAGCTTTCTGACATTTCACATTCTTCCCCTTTCCCAACTCAGGGCCTCTCTTCTTGACTGACTTATTGGGGTCTCAGCTAAAACACTCCCTCTTCAAGAGGACTTCTCTAACTTTGCTGCCTAATTAGGTCTCCTTTTATTATTTTCTACCTAACCACCTCCACCCTTCTCTGTTTTTCTCACAGCAATAATTATAACCTGTAAATATGTCATATTTTTCATCACAGCCATTAGACTGTATGCTTTGTGAAGGCAGTAATAGTGTTCACCTGCGCTATTCAATATCTAGTGCCTGACACAAGTTATAGAACATATAAGAGGCACCAAGTGACTATTTTTTGAATGAAAAAAATGAATTAATTAATTGGCTAATTATCATCACCTTCCTTCATCAAAGAGTTTTCCAGCACACCCCCACTGGATTCCTGGCAAAACCTTGGTTTAGTGCCTCCTGGAGCACATGCCAACGGGCCTCTGTAAGGTGAGTGACTGTCTCCATGTAAAGAAAGTCTAAGTGCTGCCTTCCTGAGCAATGGACTGTGCATGGAACAGTTCAATTTAAAAGACTTGGACGTGTGACTGAAATGTCATTTTCAGTTTCAAAGCAAACTCACAGAGATTCATTATCTTTTTCAAGGTCAATATTTGAATTCGGATTTGTCTGATTCTAAAGTTCAGACTATGTACGTACCCAAATAAGTCCTAGCTGATGTAATGAAATTGACTTTCTTATCTGTCAGCTTCAATCCCAACTGACATTGTATGCACCTTTAGAAGAGAAAAAAAATGGGAGGAGAATTATTGCTGGGCAACAGGCACCAGGATGTCCTGGTTGCAGTATAATCAGTTGGAACCTGGCAAACCTCCCAGGATCAGGGTACCAGGAATAATTATTTATCTTATTTATCTGGCCTCTAATATCCTATCAGAGTTGCCTTGAATCCCATTCTCACATACGAAAATTGTAAACATTACTTCCAATTTCACATCATCTAAAATGTAATTATGTTATTTAAGATAATTTAGAACTCTATTGCCTGATGATTTAATCATTGACAAATTTATCAAAATTATAGCATCAACCCTGGGAGAGTTTCTGCGTGAGTCACAACTTTTAAAAAGGAAGTTTTTCTGATTTGAAGACAGTTACACTTAACCTGTGTGAAGTCACATATCTAGATAATTAAATTTTCTGAAATATAACCTATAATTCAGTTTTGGTAGTGGACTCAAAATTATAGCCATTAACCTGTCTCATGTTTTCAAGTAAGGTATAAGTAAGGCCTACCATACAGAACACACGAAGAGAGGATCAAAAGTATAGGTACTCACTGAAAGTATAAAGGGTTTGAAATGGAAGTGGCTGGGATAGTTGGAGATTGGTGAGGCATTCTTTGAAAAGAGCAGTGCTCTGTGCACCCCTACCCCCAGCCTCCTACCACTGTGAATGAATGTTTGTTCACTTCAAGGCCAGCAAGGGGCTTCACTTAACCACCAAAAGAACTTGCTGTGTGCCCACTGCCTTTGAAGAACAAACTGAATTGATGGTAAACGTTTACCCTGAGACATCCCAGTTGTGAGAAGCTGCTGGGTGTGACTTTTGATAACAGAGTTGGAGTTACTTTTTAGAAAGAAACTGCCCTGCTGCTTACTACCATTCTAAGGTATGTGTTTCCTGTGATTATGGGCCATATTTGGGAAGGATGGAAGGGTTGTCTTAGACTTTGTGTGAAAGGGTCACCTGGAAGGGCAAACAGACCTCAAAGAAAGATGCCAGAGGTGGTCAAAATAAGTAGATGCACGGGGGCTGAGAGAGGAGTCATAAAGGAACAGCTGGAAATGAAAATTGTGCTCTTAGTCATAGAAGTTAGGAGAAATATCTCCAAAGAACTTCTATAAGGGCTCCAAAGAGAAAATGCCAGTATTGGAATGAGGCAAAAGAGTAGAAGGCAGTCACAGCCCCTTTCCACTGCAGGCCTTCTGATGGGGCAGAGCCAAGTTGTGAACCAGGAGACCTTAAACTTTTCATCGTGTTCAGAGATGAGACTGGTAAATTGGACTAGACATTATTTTAGTTACTAAATGGATTCTATGTTGGAGAACAAAATGACTGAAGATCTTCTCACTATAAAAGTGTCCAGAACATGTCTGGAGCCTTCTGTACAGTGCACGAGAGAAGAACCAGCCCCAGAGTGACATTTCTGAACAATGATAGCAAATAACCAAAGTGTTCTTTGTTTCTTATGATTCCTGCTTCTAAACTCCACTCTTAGCTTTGCTAACATTTGTGATGTAATTTCTAACACTTGATAATTGAACTTCCCAGCCCATAAAAGATAGGAGGTGAGGGAGCAGTGAGATAAAAAGTGATGCTAGAATAAAACAGTGACAAAAATTACACATGCAGACACCATATAAGCTCTTCAGTATTCATGAGTTTTCATCAAATACAGTCAAGTCTCATTAATTTGAGCTAACCAAGCGGAACTAACATGGTGTCTTCTGTGTGCCAGGAACTCTGGCATCCATTGGCACTCTATGTGACTCCTGAGGCCAGAGCTTCCCCACAGGGTGTTAGGAATCAAGGTTCAGGTGGGGCAAGATATCTGTAACTGGAAGGGCCTGAGGTTGAGATAGCCTTGCCTCTTTACTCCAGTGAGCTACTCAAATAGGATTATTTTCCACACTTGTTCTGACTTGTAAAATGTTGAAAAGGATCCTCTAGGCAATTCTGTGAGCTAGATATTAATAGTCCCATTTTACAAAATAGGAAATGGAAGCACATACGCTGCCAATTAAATTTGCACTGTAGAATTCATACTCACTCTAACATAAAATCTTCACTATACAACATTTTATTCCAAATTAACAGCAAATTAGAAGGTTAGATCTTTTTTCACTGAGGCTTATGAAGCATGGGTTTGCAATGAAAATTTTAAGAACAAAAGTCCTTAAATAAAGTTTCTGAGTAATTTATCATAATGTATTTGTATATACACGAAACTTACATTAATTGTAAATAAGAACTAACACTATATGAGAGACAGCATTCTGAGTACCACACATGTGTATATATATATATATATGCATTTATTTAATCATCACAAAATCAATAGGAGATATTATTTTATGTCCATTTTTTCAGATAAGGAAACTGACACAAGGTGAGTATAAGTAATTTCCATAATGCATCATAGCAGTTAACAGAGAGGGATGGATTTAGACCTAGCCACTCTGGCCTCAGAGTCCACGTAATTGACTACATCTGGACATTGACATTTTTACTGGATAAATATTGAATGAATAAGCAAATGGTGGATGTCATGAAGAAAGGAAGATTATTAAAGTTAATAACTATGACTTTTAAATTGTTTTAAGGATATCTGGTCCACAATAAAATGCATTCAAACTTATTTAAGAAAAACCCTCTGAAAGGAATTGAGTAGGGCAACCTTAATTAGTAGACAAAGCAATACTAACACACTAACGAAACTTATGAAATGTTGAACAAGTATTGTGCTGCAAAGCTCCACCTACCACTACATGGTATTGAGAAAATCCTTTGTCATTTTTAAGTTTCAGCTCATTTACATAAAATGGGTGACTATAACATCCCTATAAGTATTGAATGTGGCTATATAGGTAAAGTGCCTAGCACAAAATCTGCCACATAAAAAACACTCAATGGTAGTTACTATCATTATGTCTAATTTTTTTAAAAACCATGCTATTAATAGTAGTAATAATTTGCATTTCAAAATACCAAGATAAATTTTATAAAGAATACAAATATATAACAAAAATATATCAAATTTTTGTCCTTCTATGCAATGAGGACACAGAAAAAATAAATATGTATCAGAAGTCAATTAGCTAAAATCTGTGATTTGGGACAACTGGTAATCTCTCTAAACTGTAATTACATAGGCATAATATGTTGAATGAAATGCTGCTCAGTGGTACCAGAGATGCTGTCAAAATAAAATGAGAATGAAACTATAAATGTTAAAGTTTGTAAACTGCAAAAAGAATATACAGGTGTGAGGATTTGTTGTTATAGGAAAGTGTGTGTCACAATGAGGATTCCGAAGATTCTTTTAGAGTTATGTGTTTCACATCATCACTGTTTTCCACATGGAAAATGATGCTCAAATTCAAATTTTTAACCTTGTTTACTTTCATCTCAAAATGGCATTTGTTTATTTGAAAATGAGGTACTCAGAAGAGAAAAAATATATTTAGAATACATTTCAAAAACATCAGTATTTATTATACAGATATCATATTTTCTTACTCTAGAATCTTATTGAAAGGGTGGCCTTTTGTAGAACATTAAAAAGCAATGTTTTTTAGCTATAATTAAGATGGGCTCACTGTGTGATTTTAGCAAATGATTTAATTTTTCTATGCTTCCTGTAGATATTATATATAATGAGGATTATGAAACCTAGCATTTTCTGCCTTACAAGTATGTTTCTTCTGTACAGTGAAAATGTTTGCCTGAAGACAATTTGAACCCCTTGAAATGTTGGTGCTATTTAATGGCATTGGACAGCTTTGACTTTTTCCCATGCCTTGAGAAATGTGCGTTGATCAAACCCAATGGGGAAAGCTATTCAATTCAGTTTAGTCTATCTTTATAGAGCTCTTAGAGTATACATGTCAGTGAGACTCAATTGCTCTGTTACTATTATCTGTCTGTGATTTCTACACAATACCACCAGTTCCTTGATTCAACTCCTATAATAACAATGTGGAAGCTATTGGAGCAACAAGGGCAGAGGCCACAGCCAGGGATCTGACAGAAAGTGTAGTGTCCTATTCATTATGTGTGCCAGTGTATATTATCCTCAGAAAAGCTCAGATTTAAGAAACCCACATGAAATAGTTAACTGTCTTATGTGCAAATAAAGGTAGATTTTGGAACATAAACTATTCAACAGTAATTTAGGAGGTTTATTTCCAGGGCTTTATAAACTGTACCCAACTGTTGCACATTCATAGACCATATTCTCACTGGGTCTTATACATGTATTCTCACATTAAACAGTTGATCAAAAAAATCACTCAGGACATGGGCCTGCATGGAAAGGTGGAGGGAGCATAGATACATGGGTGTCAGGGTTTATGGGATCAGGGCAGTGATGTGCTGGTAAATCTTTTACATTGAACTCTGGTGTGGAAGGCTGTTTTGAGTGTTTGCTAATTTTTGTTGTGTAAAGTCTTCCACGGTAGGTGATTTCAAGCCACCAATGTGATTAGTTGAACCAAGAATTGGGCATATATGAGCACAATTGGCTCCCTTGAATTAATGCAATCCAGCTGCAACACGACACAGGTTCAGGAACAGGCTTACTTAGAAGAAAAAATTATGCTCTTGCAATGCCCATGAAAGAACCACTAGAAAGCCTTGGTTTTTAGACAGAAATTATAAAAACTAAGACCACACTTGGAATGTTCCCACCCTGAAACTAGAGAGTCTTTGAAAACCACAATTTGAAGCTTTATCCCTGCATAGTTTCACCATGTAATTGTAGCTATGTTATAGAAAATCTCCTTTTTCTCTTTTGGGGGCTGTCTTCCTCAATCTTCTTGCAAAAATAAACTTTGTTTTTTTTGTTTTTCTAGTCAGAAATTTCTTTTCTACTTTTTAGATTTTTAAAAATAAGAACACATATGTCTTTTTCTGGATAAATGTGATTTTTTTTCTGGACATAACATAATAGCTTTTCTGACATTTTTAGTATGGGAGAGTCAGGAAATTTAAAGCTTTTGCTGAAGTTACTCTTTCTAAAAATAGAATTGTTATTCTTGTACAATATGTTTCTTGTACAGTCAATGAGTTTGGTCACTGTGACACTGTAATGCACATGTTCACAGAAGATCCTGGCCATGCCTATGAGTCTTGGCAGGAAAAAGGAGACACAAGTGGTCATTCCAACCTGGGAGGGAAGATCAAAAGGTTAATGTCATAAAAGTTTCTAGACCAACGTAGTCCCTTCATAATGTCATCTTTATCTAATAAGGTTGTCAGGGATAAATGCAATAGAATTATATATAGTCATGCTCTGCATAGTGATGTTTTGGTCAAGGATGAACTACTTATAGTAGTCCCATCATATTATAATGGAGCTGAAAAATTCCTATTCCCTGGTGACACTGGACCCATTTTGTTACAACTGCCTACAGTATTGCCTACTGTATTTAGTACAGTAACATGCAGTACAAGATAGGAGAAATAGGCTATACCATACAGCCTAGATGTATAGTAGATTATGCCATCTAGGTTTGCATCTATACTCTATGATGTTTGCACGGTGACACATTTACCTAGTGACACATTTCTCAGAACATACCTCCATCATTAAGGAAGAGATGACTATAATAATGTCTTTAGAGACTTTGAACTGATAAAACAATGTGTTTCTTCAATGATTAGCTGCATTCCCACGGTCACAGAGTTAGGGTCTCCTGCTCACAGTCCAGTGCTATATTGTACTGCACATAGTCTACCAAGGTGGACACAAACTTGGGTTATCTCCATGAAGTTTGTATAAACGAAGATTTAACTAATCCTATTCAAGAATTTTCCAAAAATATATTACATTGAGTTAACAGGCTATTTAGTTTTTGCTCTAAGCAAGGAGTGATGTTAACAGCATCTGATATCTCAGAAAGGCTCAGTGTGGTTTCTCAAGTTGGCCCTGCATGTTTCTTGTTACTGCTAAGGGCTATATTTAGGCTACTTGGTGGTGACAGAGCTATAGAGATACATCAGGCATGGAAGGGGATCTGGATTTCTTCCAAGAAAAGCATTTTGTGTGAGGGAGAGTAGTGCCATACTCAATGCAGAGACAAAAGATGGCTTTGCCTAGGGCTGAAAGAGAACTGCTTTGCTCTTTGTCCTGATACCCAGAAGACTGTAATACATGTAAAGTGAATTAAATAACTAATACAGTCTAAAACACTCAACCCTTTCTTTAAGTGTTTAAAAATGATTTCCTTTGTTTCCTAAAGAGAGTTAGTCTGTCACAATTATTAAGAAAAAAGCATTAAATACAAAGACACTACAAAAGAGTAAGAGATAACCTTATATTTACTCAGGTCTGAGTGGAACATTAAACTTTTCCCCATAACCAATCAATTTTTGTTGTGTTTCGTTTTTGAGTCGGGGCCCATTATGTCATCCAGGCTGGAATGCAGTGGCACAATCATGACTCACTGTAGTTTCAAACTCTTGGGCTCAAATTGTTCTTCTGCCTCAACCTCCAGAGTAGCTGGGCCTACAGGCACATGCAACCATGCTGGGCTAATGTTTTTTTTGTGTGTGTAGAGATAAGTTCTGGCTATGTTGCCTATGCTGGTCTCAAACTCTAGGAGTCAATCAATCTTCCTGCCCCAGGCTCCCAAAATGCTAGGATTATAAGCATGAGTTACCATGCCTGGCCCACTCAATTTTTTTAAAAGTCTCCAGAGAGTCCCCAATTCATTTTTCTTTTTTAAGATTGGGAAATATAGTTTATTTTAAAAAGTAAATTAGAGAGAGAGAGAAGATTCGCCTTCCCAGGGTAGGAGATGGGGCCAAGGCTAGGAAAGATGGCGACCTTGGCTCAAAGGGTCACATGGTCAGACTGGCTTAGCAAAGCAATGGCTAGTTTGTGTTTTTTTTTAATAGTCTCCGGTGAGTCCCTAAGAAGAGGCCCAGCCTCTTACTAATCAATCAAGCAATATTTATTGATTTAAAATAGCATTTTAAATATCCCATCACTTGTGAGAATAACTAAACCTTTGAAAACCTTTGTTGTAGAATTACCTGCAATTAGAACCTAAGAGGGTAAGACAGTTCACATTCTGCAACAAAGCAATTAGGTAATAATACCCACAGTGACACAAGTTTATAAAGAGATAGAGGAGAGGGGAGGTATGTACTTAGATAGTTCACAGAAAAGAAAGTGACAATGAAAATCTAAAGCCTCATCTTATCTCCTGACTCACAATGGGCCACACCTGCAGAAAAGACAGAATTTTGACATATGAAGGAACTGGAAGTAATTTTCTCTTGACAGTAATATGAATTTCTCACCCAAGACAGGCTGGCAAAGAGTACAAGGGAGACTAAGGAGTCTCAAATTTGAAAATCCCAAGGTTAAAACACAGCAGAATGTCACTTAATGAAATCAGTAAATTCCACTTCAACTTTAGTTGATAGAAATGAAATAAACTGACAGTAGCTACAACATAGTTATCCTCCCAAAGTTCAGAGCAGGGAGATGTGACACATAGCTTACCCAGTTATCCAAAACTTCCCTACAGTCACCATACCAACCTTTTGAACATTATGCTAATAAAAGTTTTATTTGTATGCAACTTAATTATGTGCAATTCCATGGAACTAATACTTTAGGTACTCAAAAGTATATACGATTTTTAATTTTAAAAATAAAATGTTTTCACTCAAAATACTTTTCCATGAGACAGAGGCATTTGCTTATCTTCTCTCACATCCTACATAAATCTGTGAGAAATCACTGTTATTTCTTCAGAATATATCCTAATTCCAACCACATTGATCACACCTACTGCTACAATGCTCCTCTGAGCGACTAGCGTCTCTCATCTGGATAATCACTTCCTAACTCATCTCTGCTTTTACTCTACGTGTCCCTATAATGCCTTCTCAACACAGAGGACAGGCTGAGGCTCTGACCCTTTTAAAATCTAAGATGCATTTTTTTAAGCAGAAAGTTAAAACGTGTTGATTTCATGCTCAAACACTATATTTCACTCCAAGTGGAAGACAAAGTCCTCTGATGGCCTGCTGTCTGGCTGTCCTCCCCTCCTCTCTACTTTCTCACTCTTCTCTGGCTCCACAGAAGACTACCCCACCCTTCAGCCTTTGCACTGTCTATTCCCTCTCCTTGGAATATTCTTCCCTCAGATAATATGACTAACCTTCTAACCTTCTTCAAGTGTCAAATGTCACTTTCTCCATGATAACCAATCCTTCCATTTCAAATTTTCGTTACCTTGTTCTATTTTTTTCTCTCATATCACGTATCACCTATTGATGATTTGTTATTCTTATCATTAAATGTCTGTCTCCCTTTTGTAATATAAGCTCCATGAAAACTGAGGTCATTGTGTTCATCGCTATTATATTCCAGGCACCTGGAACAGCCAGGCACACAGCTATTACTTAAAAAAATATTTGTTAATGAATGAACTAAAGACAATGGCATGGAAACTCTAATTAGTTGCAGGGTTGGAGTAAAATTTAATTTTATAAGAATTTTGCTCACTTTGGAAGACATAAAAATAGATTATATCACAGTGATATTTTGAATAAATAATTTACACATTTAGTTGGCGGTTATAAACAATAGCAACAACATTTTCAGCTGATTACACAAATTGGATGTGATTAAGAAATCTCATGCTAGGAAAGAAATAGTTCATAAAGAAGAGTTAAGACTGTTAGTGTGCTTAAAATCGTTTCTTATATTTTAAATAAAATCAGGATAATAACAGCTGAACAACTGTTATGCTTTGCAAAGTTCCAGTTCCCATTAGTTCTGTTAGTTAATGGGTAGGCACATTGTCAGACTCAGTTTATACTCTTTCTCTATCTCCCCCAAAACTAAAAGGTTAGTATCAAGAATCTTGTTCAATAGACAAGGAAATTAAGGCTGAGAGTATATTGGGAGACTTGCCCAAGTTTATCAGTTAATTAAGACTCATGTACTATCTTTTTTGATAATGCCAAAGTACAGTTGATGATACTATTTATTGGGCTCTAGTAACACCTTGAGCATGCCTCTACCAGTTGCCCACTGCTTTTGTGACTACTGCTCGATGGTTGTCTTTTCCACTACTAGAAGAAGTAACTTTTATTCATGATTATTTCAGCCTTGCATAAATCAGTCTGGGCATACTAACTTAACACATTGAAAATCATCTTGCAGATACTTTGCCAATAACTTGTCATTTTAATGTTACATGAAAAGATTATTTTATTTGAACTTAGAAATTTCACACTGAATTGGAGAAACTATGAGTCCCAAGATTGTGGCAAACCTAGTTCAATGGAACATGCCAGATTCAGAGACATTTAGATATGATTTTTTGAAACCTGTTCTAATAAGCTGCCAGCATGCTCCAAGTACAGTCATTCTTTTTGTGTTTGGAAAATTTTTTTTCTTTTCCAAATATACAAAGCTTGTATCTAAGAAAACCATATTAATATAGCTTAAAACATTTTACAATTATAAAAATGGAGCAAACTAATTACATAAAATGAATATATTTTTTCCCACTTTTAACAAAAGTTGTCCTTCAGAAAATGTTGGGCTACAAATGTAACAAATGGCTTATGTTCACAAACCCTGGAACAATATTAATGTGATGATCACTGTATGAAACTTATGACACCTACCATAAGCATACAACTCACTAAATTTTTACAAATTGAACACATCTGTGTAACAGACACCCAGATAGAACTAACAGACATCCAGAACCTTCTCTTTTGCTCCCTCCTAGCCACTACAATGCCACCTCCTATCCACTAACCCTCATAAGGGTTCATCCTATCATGGTTAGTGAAATCCTCAATTTTTCATTTCTTTATGAAATTTCTAAACATCTGAAGACAGACTCATCTTGGAGCAGCAGTGGAGGCTGCCACTCTGCAAAGGAATAGATAAAAATTCTGAACCTGGGACATCATAAGTGATTGCTTGAAAGTACAGCAAAGGTACACTCCTTTGTCTATTGTCATCTCATCCTAAGAAGGATTCAAGTTCTATAATTTGTGCCTTCACATTCATCTGAATTTTCTGGAGTGTGAATGTTATTTTAAAAGCTACAGGAAGAACTGAAGAACTCTTTCTTTTATATTCCCATAAATAACCGAAAAAGAAATATTTTAGGCATGTAATTACGGTATTCATCAAAATAAAGCTTTAGAAGGGCATCTTAGGTCAGGAAAGAATTTAACATTAAAAATTCAGTGACCTAATTTTGGGGGATTAAATGCCTTATCAAGAACACTTATAATTTTATTTTCATTTCTAATGAACTGGTCATTTATATAATTTCTTTGGTGATATTAATATCAAGTAATTTTTTAAATGTCTTAATGAGGTTAATGTTTTGTCAAGGGGGAACATGGTAGTGTATACTGCTGTGGTTAGAGTTTCTGAAGGGAAAATTGTTCTGGGAAAGATGTTATGTTGAGGCCAATTTGCTTAACATTTTAAAGAGGAATCTTTAAGGTAGTGACGTCTGTTTGATCTATTACACTGAAAATGCAAACACACTGACCTCATAAATTATAGCAGATACTATTTGCTACCAAAACCTTAGTAACTTTGTCCTAGGTCTAATAAGAAAAAAATACACACACACACACATTTTATATTTTTATTTTTCGAGATACAAAATGAAATAACATTAATAATAAAACTTCACAAGATGATAAAGTATAAAAAATCATCTACAACTCTACCATACGCAAGTAGTTCTTAAAATGTTACTCTGTAGGTTTTGTTTTCTGCACATATATGTGTTTGTTAACAAGATAAGTTAGTACTGTATGTATTTTTTTGTAAGCTGATTTTTATCATTCATTAATGCATTTTAAAGATATTGTCTCATCATTCATTATTTACTTATAAAATGTATTTTGTTTCTAATATGTATTTTAATGAACACATTGGTGACATTTTTTGATAAGTATTTCCAAATTTGCCTCCAGGGAAATTAACAAAAAGGTTGTACCCATTTACCTGCCTATCAACTTATATAAGATTCACTTTTTTAGCCAGGCTCGGTGGCTCAGCCTATAATCCAGCGCCTTTGGGAGGCTGAGGTGAGTGGATTGCCTGAGCCCACGGGTTCGAGACCCGCCTGGGCAGCGAGACCTCATCTCTACAATAAATAAAAAAATCAGCCAGGCGTGATAGCGCATGCCTGTAATTCCGGCTACTTGGAAGGCTGAGGCGGAAGGATCGCCGGAGCCCAGCAGGTCGAGGTTGCGGTGGCCGTGGGTGACAGAGTGAGACTCCAACTCCAAAAAAAAAAAAAAAAAAAAAAGATTCACTTTTTTCTGCTCGTACATTAGAACTGTAACAACAGCTACATGTGACGAAAATGTTTTCTAAATTTGCTATTTTTGTCTGACTTCTCAAGTTGAATATTTTCATATGTATATCGGTTTTTATATATGTACATTTTCTAATATAATTTGCCTATTTTTTCATTGCTGTTTCTTTTTCTTATTTTCTGAGGGATCAGCAAAATTAGTTGTCAGGCACTCATGACACAAGCAATTTCTAGTTTAAAGTTTGTCTTCCTGGTTAGTTCACCTTTAAATGTAAATAATTATTTTTTTTAAATCGGAGTCTCACTCTGTCGCCCAGGTTGGAGTGCAGTTGCATCCTCACGGCGACCCCCGCGATGACCTGCTGGGCTCAGGCGATCCTCCCGCCTCAGCCTTCCAAGTGACCAGAACTACAGGCACGCGCTACCACGCTCAGCTAATTTTTTATTCATTGTAGAGACGTCTCACATGTTGCCTGGGCTGGTCTCGAACCTGTGGGCTCAAGCAATCCACTTGCCTCGGCCTCCCAAAGTGCTGGGATTACAGGCTAAGCCACCGGGCCCAGCCATACATTAAAATTTTTAATGGAGTCTTTCTTTGTTGTGATGCTTTAATAAGATATTGCCCTTATTAAGATTATATAAATTTTAACTCATGTTTTCTTTTAATCCATACATGATTCAATTGTATAAGTTTAATCATTAATCATTACCTGGAATAATTTAACTTTAGAAAAGCAGGAGAAATATCTTTGCATTTCAAAATTATTATATAGTTATAAACACAATATTTATTGAATGATGCATTCCTTCCCTGATTTAAAATGCACGATTTATGGCATAAACAAGTTCTTACATGCATTTTATCTATTTTTAGACTTTTTACTATTGTTCTATTTATTTTATTTAATACACTATTAAAGCCATACTATCTTTTAAAGTTTTTAATCTTTACAATGTATTCTAATTTCTGATGAGGCATGTCTTCCTGCTTAATTTATATGTTACACTGCTTTGTTAATAGTAAAGGAACCTTATATCAGTATGTTTTCATATATTATTTCCCAGTTTTTGGCCTCTGTTAGTATGCATTTCACTGCTATATATTATAAGCACTGTAATTTATTGTGGTTTATTGTGGGTTTTTTTGTTTGTTTGGTCTTTGTTTTGCTTTAACCAATTACCTTTTTGAAGAGATTTAAAGCATGTATTTTATATTTACTCACACATTATTGTTTCTGCAGCTCTTCATTGCTTTGTGCAGATACAGATTTCCATCTGGTATAGTTTTTCTTCTCACTGAATGACTTTCTTTAATATATCTTGTAAGTCTACTAGTTAGAATTTGTTCAGCTCCTTTAATGTTTTGAAAAGTATTTATTTAGCTTTTCTTTTTAAATGGTATTTTTTTTCTGTGCATGGAATTCTAGATTGACCATTTTTTCCTTTATCTCTCAATACTTTAAAATGTTATACTGTTTTCTGGCTTGCATTTTTTACCAACAGAAAGCATTCCGTCATTCCTATCTTTGTTTTATTTACTTATGAGTCTTTTTTCCTCATACTTCTGTAAAGATTTTTTTTCTTCATCTCTGGTCTTTTACATTTTGATTATGATGTATCTTAGTGTAATTTCCTTTATGACAAGTTTTATGACATAGATGCTTGGATTTCTTTGAACTTCTTAGACAAGAATCTTTATATAGTTTTTATCAAACTGTGAAATTTCCCAGTCATTATTTCTTCAAATGTATTTTCTTACCTCCTATATTTTTTGGAGATTTAAATTATACATATATTAGACTGCATATTAGACTATTCTAAATTGTACACAGCTCACTGTGTACACAGAACTGTGTTCTTTTTACCTCTAGTAATATCTCTTTGTGTTTCAGTTGGTAGTTTCTATTTCTTCAAGTTTACTAATATTTCCTACTGTATTTTTCATTTCAGATGTATTTTTTATCTCTAGAGAGATTGGATTTTTTGTCTTTTTTATATCCTCCATTTATCTTCTCATTATGTTCATGGGTCTCTATACCTCCTTGATCATACACAGTCCATTCTAGGTAGCAATTTTAACATCTACTAATTTTATCATATATTTAATTTCTGGTGCTGTTTCTATTGATATTTCTCCAGATTATGCTTATTTTCCTGCTTTGGAGAAGCATGTCTGATAATTCTGGCTGCAGATGTAGCACATAAAAATAAAGGATTCCAGCCGGGCTCGGTGGCTCAGCCTGTAATCCCGCGCCTTTGGGAGGCTGAGGTGAATGGATTACCTGAGCCCGCGGGTTCGAGACCGCCTGGGCAGCGAGACCTCATCTCTACAATAAATCAAAAAATCAGCGGGGCGTGGTAGCGCACGCCTGTAATTCCGGCTACTCGGAAGGCTGAGGCGGAAGGATCGCCGAAGCCCAGCAGGTCGAGGCTGCGGTGGCCGGGAGCGGCCACTGCACTCAAGTCTGGGCAACAGAGTGAGACTCCAACTCAAATAAATAAATAAAGGATTCCAGCTGAATTTCAGAAAAATAAATGTTATGGAATGAATGTTTGTGCCCCCAACCCACACAAGTTCATATGTGGAAATGTTAACCCTATTTATTATAGTATTAGAAGGCAGGGCCTTTGGAAGGTAATTAGTTCATGAGAGTGGGGCCCTTACGAATGGAATTGGTGACCTTCTGAAAGAGACCTCAGAGAGCTCTCTAGCCCTCTTTCAGCCATGTGATACACAAAGACACTTTGAACCCAGAAGACCTTGACCAGAACCTGACCATTCTGGCAACTTGATCATAGACCTCCAGCTTTCGTAACTATGAGATATAAATTTCTACCATTCCAATCTATGATAATTTGTTGTAGCAAACTGAACTGACAGAGACAAAAATACACAGTTTGTTGTTGTTGTTGTTGTTGTTGTTTTTAGTATGAATATTCCCCATGGAATATTTGGGAAATGGCTTTACAAAAAAGTTATTTATTGATTTTCAAAAATTTTAATTTAACTACATTTTCTGTGTCTTATCTGGCCATCATTCTAGAATTTTTTTTTAAGGCCAGATATTATAAAATTGATATTTTTTTGTGTTGTACTACTTGTATTTTTTAAAATATTTGAGCTATTTTCTGAGATTTAGTTAATTTACTTGGAATTAGTTTGATACTTTTGAGGTTTGCTTTCAGGTGTTATTAAGACAGATCAGAAACAAGTACTAATCTGAAGATAATTTTACCCCCTTCTGAAACATATCTTTCTAAAGTTACTACTTAAGGCTCTGTGTGTTAGGAAATATTTTCATTCTGGCTAATGTAACCACAAAATTTCCCCCACCCCTTATCATGATTATTCTACCTACTCCTTTCCAGTGGTTACTTACTCCAATCCACTTCTGGCTTCTATAGTTTCCTACCATACATAAATTTATCCATATTCTGTCAAAGATACAGGGGACCTGTGGAATTTTGGAGCTCACCTTCTGTGTGACATCATTTTCTTCAGAATTTCACCACAAATTCTAGGTGCCTTGGCCTCCCTGAACTCAGATCTCTGACCTCTTTCCTACTGAGGTTCTTGACTCTGTTTGAGAGTCCTGTCCCTGAAAATACTTTCCAGACATTAAGATTGAGCAATTGTTGGGTGCATCTTGCTTGTTTCTCTGTCTTGTGCTGCTTGTTGTCCAGTGATCTAAAAAATACCAATTTAATTTTTTTTCTATTTAAATAGACAGGAGAGTAGCAAGGTTTGTCCCCCACATCTAAAGGTGGTTTTCTTGGTATGATACTTTGATAGAATTAAGAATAGTAACAATTAGTATGCAGCAGCCAACAAGATTCTACAGAAGATTCATTTCACTGGAAAGAGAAACAGCTTCCTTTAATTATATCTAGTTCTCAGTTTGGCAAATGTCCACCATCCCTCCAAAGTCAATTTTAACTACATAGTATGTTACAGCACTGTACAAAAATGATTGTATACTAAACTATAAGGAATAGGCAGTCTATAAAGAGAACATAAGCTTACTGTTATTTCATCATGGTGAGAAGCAGAAGTTATTTATTGGATTTTTATTAAACATTTTTATAATAACTTAAGGAGACAGTATAATTATACCATTGACTTTCCATTTAATAATATATTAAATAATTCCATTTATTCAACACTTTTGTTATCTCTTAAGTTGAGTTATTACCTTCATACAGGTCCTACATATTTTCAACTAAGATTATGCAAGGCAGGACTCGGTGGCTCAGCCTGTAATCCCAGCACTTTGGGAGGCCAAGGCAAATGAATTGCCTGAGCCTGCGGGTTTAAGACCAGTCTGGGTAACTTGGCAAGACCTCATCTCTACAATAAAAAATCAAAAATTAGCTGGGTGTGGTAGCACGCGCCTGTAGCTCCAGCTACTTTGGAGGCCTGAGGCAGAAGGATCACCTGGGCCCAGCAGGTTGAGGCTGCAGTGGCCATGAGTGTGCCACTTCACTCCAGCCTGGAAGACGGAGAGAGACTCCAACTCAAAAAAAAAAGGAAAAGATTATTTCAAAGTATTTAATGCTTTTTTGTTGTTGAGATCTTTTAAATTTGTACTTCAGTTAAGTTATTGTTGTTGTACTGGAAATCAACTGATGTACATATTTTGCTATTTGACAAACTATTTTACAATGCATTTCCATTTTTAATAGTTTTATAATTTTTTTATTTTTGAAAATAAAGCATGTTTTGCCATTGACACTTCTATTAGTATTTTGATTACTACTCTGCTGCTCATTGAGTGCTTGCTATGTTCCAGTTACTGAGATATACTCAAAAACTTTGTCTAATTTATTCTTATAACAATCTTATGGGCTAGTTTTTATGCTAATTCTTTTAAAGTTAATCAAAGGTTAAGAAGTTATAGAACTGCAAAGATATAGGCAATTAATAGAGGACAAAGATAACGATTTACCTGTATTGTAGGATTCAAATAGTATACTGTTTTATTCTGGAAATACAATTTTGTCTTTCTTTCCAGTATTTAAATTATTTGTCTTATTCTATTAGATCAACAGGAATTTCTATATCAAAATTAATGCACAGTTTTGGCAGAAGGTGTTATTATCAAATTCTTGAGTTTAATGAGTATGTCAGTGATGATCATGATAACATGATAATTATCGTTATAATAAACATAACATTACCTTACAGCATTGCTTCAGTGAAAACAAAGCATAACATGTAAAAAGAATAGAGTTTCAAAATGAGAATAACATAGGTTTTTGTTCTAGTTTGGTAGTTTGTTGGAAAGTAGTTGAGGTGTAATTCCTGACCCTTTCACTTTGGGCCTGGGCTGACAGAGTCATTTATTTGACATAATATAATCAAAATCTTGTAAAGTGCTTTTATAATCAAGTTAACATCTTGGGCCTCTGTTACTATCATAGAACAAACCTCAGTGGCTCTCTGACTTAAGAAGGCTGAGAGTTATGTGGACAGACTAGACCCTCTAACCCTTAGCCTGAACATAGTTACCACCACAGCCACTGCAGTCTGAAGCACCAGACAACCCATAAATATGTGAGAAAAAGTATCACTGAGTTTTGGGGATGGTTTGTTATATAGTATGATAATAGGAATAGCTAATAAATACAAATATCTCATTCAAAGATAGAGTTCATTCCTTCATTAAATAAGTATTTATTAAGCATCTACCTTCTCGATGCCATTGTGATGGTAGACTGCAAGAGTGAATAAGAGAGGAAAAACCTACTCTCATGACACATATTCTCTGGAAGTATGAAGCGATTATGTTTGGTTTGTTTTGAATTGGAGCCTCACTCTATTGCCCAGACTGGAGTGCGGTGGCATGCTCATGGCCACCGCAGCCTCAACCTCAACCAAGCCTTGCAAATAGCTGGAACTACAGATGCCCACCGCCATGCCTGGTTAATTTTTTTATTTATTTTAGACATGAGGTCTTGCCAAGTTGTCTAGGCTGGTCTCGAGTCCCTGGGCTCAGGCAATCCTCTCACCTCCGCCCAAAGTGCTAGGATTACAGGCATGAGCCACCACAACTAGCAAGATGTTTTTTTAAGTGTAATTTTCAACATAAAAATAGAAGAGCTCATTAAAGAATCTAACTTTGGCAGTGTTGTCAGACTTTACAATGAGCTAGGAAGTTTTCTGCATTTAAATATGCACAAAATCTTAGTGAAGTGGAAGTACTCAGAGATAGAAAAAATAATTCAAAAGAACTGGAAATCAATTTCCTAAAAAAATTTAATCATTGTTTTGATGTAAATACTGCTAATTTTGATTAGAGGAATGAAGATATAAACCTAAGTAATATCTGTACATGGTTATTCTAATGGGACCTTGTGCAGATGTGTACAAATCTATATAAATGTATGTGAAAAATATATAAAACACGTGTACATAAATGTATAAACTACATAGTACATCATTTGTTAAGTATAATAGAAAAATAATATATATTAAGCAAAACATGAAGAAAATGGTATCAGTGAAAATGGGCTGCTCTTCATATACTGTCTATTCTCCATAATTTCTTATAAGATCATTTTCACAATCCTTTAATATGCTATTTAATTAAAATTGCCTTTGGAAGGATGGTGGAAGTTTGCCAAACTGAGAGCTAGATGTAACTAAAAAAAGCTGTTTCTCTTTCCAGTCATATGAATCTTCTATAGAATCCTGTTGGTTCTTGTGCAATAATTGCTAATATCCTTAATTCCTCAAAGTATCATACCATGAAAATCACTTTTGATGTGGAGGGAAACCTTCCACTCACCTTGTCTTGAATACCAAATGATGGCCTATATTTACACTTGACCAAAATGACCAAAATAATGGTGCTTGCAAATAAATCTTTCCTGTGGCTTAGATTCACATTCCAGCTACCCCAAACCCATACAAATATTGGCCCCTTGTTCAAAAAGAAGGAAGAAAACTCTTTTCTTTCTTCTCCACTCTGCAGGTATCTCTGGATCTGTTATTGTGTTTTCTATTTGTGATTTACTATCATGCTCCCTTGGACATAGGATACTTACCAATGAAGTGCAGACCACCACAGACTCCTGGGCCCTTGCACACCTGACCCTAACCTTCCCTGTAGCCTATGTTCAAGCTCTTGCTGGGAGTGGAGGGCAGCAATAGTTGCTGGGAAGCAAGTGGCCAGAAGCCTGTCCCAGGGAGACAGAAAGACAGCAAAAGTCAGTGTGCCAGCAGGCCATGCATGAGAGGAGGTTTTAAACCCCTGACAAATGTGTTATTGTCCCATCTGTTGTCATTTACAAAACACAAAATCAAAGATAAAATTCTTAAGAATTTAAAGAATGAGATGGCAAGGAATTAAACCCTAGGAGAGGGGACTACTTCTGTGCATGGGGCCTGTTGCCAGAGCTCTGATCACAAGACCTGTGAAATGAACCCTGGGCTGCAATTGTCTGATGGATAAAGACAACCCTGGAGTTTCTACCATTGCCCTAGCCCTGGCTGATAGTGTTCAGTCCTACAGCTTGGCAGTGCATTCTAACTATCATTATTCAGCAGCAGCTGCTAGAAATGAAGACATCCCCACCCCCACTCCCAGGCTGGTTTCCTCCAGCCTTGGGTTCCTGAGCCTTTTGTCTACAGATGGAAGAGATCAGAGGTCCGTGTTCTGAGTTCCAGGCCTCCCTGGCTCTCCCTTCAGCTGCTCCTCCACCACTGACCAGAATAAGATTCAGAGGTCAGCTGGCTCCTGTGTTGTACTTTGTGCTTCAGAGTAACCATACTAAAGTTTCAAGACTCACAGGACACAGTCCCTCTCAACAGCTGTGGGTGACACAGAACAAATAACATCTACTCCAGAAGGCTCAGTCTAGTAGTGGTCAACTACCCATTTTTAAGTGACTACTTCTAAACCACTGCATAGCTTTTATCATTTAGCTTCATCATCAAGGACACCTTCATAACTTATATGCTTTCTCTGGCAGGTGCTATGATCTAAATGCTTGTGTCTTTCCAAAATTCATATGTTGAAATCTGATGTCTAGTGTGTTTGTATTGGAAGATAGAGCCTTTAGGAAGTGATTAGATCATGAGGACTTCACCTCATGAATGGGATTAGTGGGTTTACAAAAGAGGCTGAAGGGAGAATGTTCTCTCCGTAATGTAAGAACACAGAAAGGAGGTGCCATCTTTGAAGCAGGGACAAGCTCTCACCAGATCCCAAATCTGCTGGTGCTAAGATCTTGCACTTCCCAGTCTCCAGAACTATGAGCAATACATTTCTGTTGTCTATAAGTTACCCAGTCCAAGGTATTTTGTTATAGCAACTTGAATTTACTAGAACAGGAAGTGAGGGGGTGGCTAGAATTTCATGACTCTCAAAAAACTGAGTCAGATTAAGCAACTTAGTCCAGGCTAGGCTAGGTGGTATCCTTTATCTGAGTTATTCTGTTCTGCAGTCCTCCATGAGACCAGTCATAAGTCCTGGGTCTGCCACATGATAGCAGAGTTTCAGAGGGCAGAGGAAAGGGGAAATGCTGACAAATTGTGTGACCCGGGGATACCAAGAGTATTGAGCTGATGAGAGGCCAACTGTAGGGAGCAATGGACAGATGCTGGAGCTGAGATTCAGTCAAAGGCATGCAATCCTGGAGACACAGATTGTGAAAACCCTATTCATAGCAAGGGCTTGCTAGAAACTTCTCTTTGGTGAAAGAGTTTTTGTCAAAGTATTTTACTATATCAACTTTTCATCATAGCCAACCACTCTTCCCCTCTTTTTAACAATTGAATCAACTCATAGAAATTTTTGGTAATGGCATTCCCAGTTTTATGGCTTCAGTCTTAAAGAACAAGTACCATTTTTTACCTTTGCATCTGATGGAGACATATTTGAGTAACATGCTGGATTGTTGCATCTTCTCTTCAGGAAGCTTTGTCTTTGATTTACTCTTCTCACACAGTGGTGCATTCGTTTACTCTTCATGACACCTGCATAAAAAGGGTACATTTATTTGTTGCATGGTATTGTCTCCAATTCACACCAAGAATATATACTCTTTAACAACAAAATGTTCACCTTCCATAGATTATCAAACTGCTTCATAGTAAAATGCAGTAAAAATTTTTATCCTGGACTTGGCGAACTTTATCCTAGGGCTTTCAGTTTCATTTCTATCACTTACTGTCCAATGAACAAGGGTTGCATGTAGTGGATGAATAGTAAAAATTAAAGAATTGACTTGTGAATTGACTCGAACATACTAAGCATAATTTTAATCAGTTGTCTTTCATGTAACTCATTTAATCTTCCTAACAATGCTCATTTAAAAATACTGCTAGAACGTGTGTATCCTAGTGAAAATTCATCTGCTCTCCCCAGCTTCACTGGAAAAGAATATGTTTTGTAGACTCGGCATACTTTCATTCACACTCCATCCAGAAACATCTATGAATTCCATGCCCTCTACTTTTCTTCAACAATCACATTTCATGGTTGTCAAGACTCGGAAGAACCTGAAGGGCATACATAAAAATCTTCTAGTTATTTCACAGTGTACCAAAGTTAAGTACGGAGAGGATGCCTTGAGGAAGACACTCGTTCATGTTGGTATTCTCAACAATGCTGTCCTGTGTATTACAAGATGCTATCATTTCTGGATCCTGCCCACTAAATACCAGGAGAATTTCTACTTCCAACTTTATTGCAATGTCTTCCTATTCTACAATTTTTTTTCAAAACATTCTTAGACCAACATTGTCCTTGGTTGAGAAGCATTGGTGTTATCTTGTCTGACTCCTTTCCAGACATTAATATCCTACATGACCTTGCTTGAGGCTATGTATTAAGGTGACAATAATTGTTACATATAACAGATGAACATTCTATATGTAAAATTTCAATTCTCATAGTTTTCTAAGGGATGAGGGATGCACATGCATTTTGTTCCTCATAAAAAGTTAAAAACAAAAACAAACACACACACACACACCCCTTAAACATTGCCTACACTTCTTCCACCTCTGTCTAAAGGATGACAGCTTCAAGATGAGGTCTTGCCACCATGCACTTACATTGGCACCACTGTGTAAACAACGTGGTAAAGTTTCCTAACCTTGGTATATCAGTGTCTCACAGGTGTGTTCATGTAACGTGTGGCAGTGTCTTGCTGAGTGGCCTTCGTTATTATCTTTGCATGTTTTGTGTGCCATTGTGAGCATGGTAGATCTCGAATCGGAGCAAAGAACAAATATTAAATTTCTTGTTAAACTTGGCAAGAGGAAAGTGAAATCAGGAACATGTTATTCCAAGTTTTTGAGGATAATGCCATGAAGACAATGGCAGTGTACAAATGGATTAAATGTTTTTCTGAGGGGAGAGAAATCATCACTGATGAAAAGAGGTGAGGACAGCCAATAACAAGCAGAACTGATGGAAACATTGGAAAATTTTGTCAAATTGTGTGTCAAAATTGTTGACTGATGGTGAGAAACACAGCAGATCAAATAAACATTGATAAGAGAAATAGGCAAATCTTAACTGAATAACTTGACGTAAAAAAGTTGTGTGTAAACATGGTCCTGAAGGAACTCTTGCATCACGACAATGCACCAACTCACAGCACTGTCTATGTCTATGAAGTAGTTTTTAGCTAGTAAACAAATAACTACATTGGAACAACCTCCCTACTCACCTGAACTGGCCCCCAATGACTTTTTATTTATCCAGAGATAAAATATGAAAAGAAAGACATACTGATGACATTAAGGGCATCAAGGCTAACACAACAACAACTCTGATGGCTGTTCCAGACAGAGTTCCAAAATTGCTTTGACAGGTGGACAAGGCACTGGCATCAGTACATTGCTTCCCCAGGGGAGTGCATTGAAGGTGACCATAGTGATATTCAGCAATGAGGTATGTAGAATTTTTTCTAGGATGAGTTCATGACCTTAATTGTCAGACGTTGTATGTGAAATACTTAGCTCTCATAGCAGGAAACATAGCTCACTCAGGGTTTAGATAGGTGTATGAACCAAGGTCTTCCAATAGAACATAGCCATGCCCTTGGGGGATTATTGGAGACATTTCCAGAGATAGTAAAAGAAAAGCAATTGCTCATATAACTTTGCTCAGAAGAAAAATTATTGACTTGTGGTTGCGAATCAATGGCAAGTTGTTTTTAAAGATATAAACAGAAATATTTTTCCATAACTATGGAGATACCATGATAAAAGGACAAGAAACCAGAACTAAAGAAAGGCACATTGGGCAGGACATTATTGGTTGTTAGTCAATTTTCCCACCTGCATATACGTAGTTATCTTTCAGAGAAGTTCGCAATAACCCTGACCAATTTTTGTTAAGAAGAGTGAGCATATTTGTATTAGCTTGCCAAGTTGCCATAACTAAGTACCACAAACTGGGTGACTTAAACACAGAAACTGATAGTCTCACAGAACTGGAGGCAAGAAGTTTGAAATCAAGGCATCTGTAGAGTTAGTTCCTTCTGAGGCCTGATAAAGAGAATACAGCCCATGAAGGCCTCCTAACTTGTGGTGTTTTGTTGGTAGTTGGCATTCCACGGCTTCTGCTGCATCACCTTGATCTCTGTGTTCATATTAACATGAACTTCTCCTACTGTGTGTGTCTGTATCCCAGTTCTCCCTGTTTATAAATCCCCAGTCATATAGTATTAGGAACCCATCTTACTCCAGTATGATCTCATAATCACTATTACATATGCAATGTCTTTATTTCCAAATGAGGCCACATTCTTGGTACTTTGGGTTAAGATTTCAACATACACATTTTGGGGGACACAATTTAACTAAGAACAATAATCATTTTGACCTATCTCCTTCTAGGAGAAGATGCATTATTAAAACAATGGTGCCAGAGATCTTAGATACAATTTAGTAGATTCCTGTGAGTTCCCTTAGAAACCTATTTTAGACTTTTCCCAGGGGACATAAAGGTCTTTTATTCTGTAAACACAGTAAATCTCAGGTTTCTCCACCTATCAGGGTGGTGGTGATGTCCAGCAATAGCTCCTCCTTTCTGGGACACTGGTTCTCCCAAACAATCATCATTTCTTTTCCTTGAAAATTGTAAAAATCTTAACCTAAACACCCAAAGAATACAGTGCTTTCAATGTACTAGTTTTATACCTTAAATCTTAAAAATAGAACTACTCAGAAGTGGAGACCACAATGTTCTCCTGATTACTCTAAGAAGATTCCATGAACTTTGTCTCTTTTTAAAATAAATGATGAAATTTCCTATGCACAATATTTTTCTACAATAGTATATAAATAAAATATAAAATAAATCTTTCCCAGTAGTGTTCTTTTATAATCTAAAAATAAAATTAAAAATTAACCTTTTAGGGTTTTTGAGTTAATATAAATTATCTGACAATGGAATCAAAAAGTTTGCTTTTAAGGTTATATATCCTTTTTAGGAGAGTGCAAAGAATAAAATGCCTTAATAATGGACATTATAATTGCAAAAAGAGGCATAAAGAGCATTATCTTATAATTACAAAAATGTATACTTTTTTAGATTTTAAGTATTAGAAGAAATATATTTCATAAGTAAGAATGTCAATGAGCATCATATTTCAATCAATTTCTGAGCAACTTTTTCCTGAAAGGATGATTAACTGGATATATTTAGTACCATACTCACTTTTTAAAAGTAAGATTGATGGATCAGTTACTGAAATATTTGAATAGAGGCTAGAAGAACAAGAGATTGATGTACTGCCAGAACTTTTGGCAGTTATATGCCAAAAGTGACAAGTTAGGACAGGTTTGAGACAATGACTGAAAAATGCCCCAAGAAGTAACCTCATATTAGGGAAGGAGTTATCAGACTGAAAACCAAATTTGTGTGTAGGAGGACAAACCCAGGTACTCTCTTGGAAAGCAGTTAGCATTCAGTACATAATCCAGGAAGTTTAGAACACTGTAATAAGTTCTTCATTTTATGTGAAGACCAGTTCTCAGTGAACACTCTTCAATAAAATGTAGGGGACACCAAGAACAGGGTCCCAGCCCTCAGGGTTTGGGAACTGACAGACATCAGTTAAGGTCTTCAGCCCTCCTGATGACACATAGCAATAGAAGTCTGGAGAGTGTTGGTTTCCCACATCTCAGTGAAAGGTGAAGCAGACATTGCAAAACTCTTGGGAAGCATTTACAAAAGCAAGAGATGAGAAAACCATCTCTCAATGATACAGGTATAAGGAACAAGTCAGGGTCACAGACTCCCAAATAAGTTTTATGGGGCCTAAAGTCACACAATACAATTGGGAGAGGTAGTATTTTCTTTCAAAAAGAGAATGCAAAATTACAAATATAAAAGTAGGTATAAAAGTATATATTAATTTAGAATGACAAAACAAAGCATAACCAATTTCTGGAACCTTAGAGATTTATTTTTGTTCTGAAATCTTTTCATCAATTTACCAAAAATGTCTTCCTGCCATGCTCCTTTATTGCAGCATGGTGTCTTTCTCACCTAGAATTTGCTACAACATCTGGCAACCCCAAGATCTCAAGAGGAAAGAGCCTTGAAGCTCAGTCTTCCCAAGTTTCACTATTTTATCTGGATTCACTGTAATACAGACCATGGGTGGCCAGATTTTTATTACAAAATGGCATTCAATGACGTTCCAAGTTCTATCAACATTGTATAATTCTAAATCAACCTAAGAGCCCATCAATTGATGATCGGATAAAGAAAATGTGGTATGTATCACAGTGGGTGATGACTGTGTATGCATCACAGTCATAAAAAAGTGAAGTCATGTCTTTTGCAGCAACATAGATGGTCTGGAGATCATTATCTTAAGTGAAACAAGTCAGAAACAGAACGCCAAGTACTGCATGTCCTCACTTATTAGTGGGAGCTGGATAACGTGTACACATGGAAATAGAGTGTAGAATGATAGGCACAGGAAACTCTACAGAGTGGTGGGGGGTTGTGAAGGAAGTAGATGCTTAGATATTGTTTAAGGGGTACAATTTACAGTATTCAGGTGATAGTTACAGCGAAAGTCCAGACTTCACCATTATACAATATATCTATGTAACAAAATTGTTCTTGTACTCTTTAAATTTATTTAAAAAAAAAACAAAACCAAAAATCTAGAAACTGAGATATCATCTAGACTAAACTTAGTATTTTTCATATTAGTCAACTGAAACTCAGAGAGATAAGGAATTACCAAATACACAAAAGTCAAAACCCCTTGCCAGATGTGTACAGCCCACTGTGCACTGCCAGCTGCCGCTCCTCATATCTCTTCTCTCGTCAGAACTAGAAGGAATATATGGATTATTAAAGAATATATGGTTTATTGTTTTGATTGGTTAATTAAACAATATTAGCTAAGGGATGATTAATTAAACAGTATTAGCTAAGGAATGCCTAAACCTATCTCTTTTCAATCTCAATCTCTCTCTTTTCCTCCCTCCCTTCCTCCTTGCTCTCTCTCCCTCACTCTCACTCTCTATCCATCCATCCTCCCTCTGTGTATACTGAGAAAATAAAAAAATACATTGAAAAATTTTCACTTCCTTTGTCCTGATCACAATGGTGCAGCTGAGCGGGTCAATAAACATGGTCAAAAAATTGACTATAAATCAGCAAGTCTACCACACAACTGATCAATATCTGTTAGTCACTTATCTAAGTAATATAGGATTCATGGCCGGGCTCGGTGGCTCAACCTGTAATCCCGCGCCTTTGGGAGGCTGAGGTGAGTGGATTGCCTGAGCCCGCGGGTTCGAGACCCGCCCGGGCAACTTGGCGTGACCTCATCTCTACAATAAACCAAAAATCAGCCAGGCGTGGTAGCGCACACCTGTAGTTCCAGCTACTCGGAAGGCTGAGGCGGAAGGATTGTGGAGCCCAGCAGGTCGAGGCTTCGGTGGCCGGGAGCGGCCACTGCACTCCAGTCTGGGCGACAGAGTGAGACTCCAACTAAAAAAAAAAAAAAAAAAAAATTAATATGTGGGTAACCCCTTCAGGTCCCCTCCCACTGTAGGAGCTTTTCTGTCTTCTCAATAAATCCTACATTCTAAAAAAAAAAAAAAAAGAAGACGAAGAAGATGTTAATCCTATTAATCCTAATTCCTTTAAATATAAAATGTTTGTATGGGTTGCATACTGTTTTTAGATATATCAGCAAAAAGAAAAAAATCTGACTAATGTCACTGTTCTTCATTTCCCTCTAAATTGCCTCTCCCAGTTTTATGCCATTGTCACATTATGTCTCTGTTGTTGTATGGTTTTCAAACACCCTGACACTACTGAGTCCCACCTTCAGGGTTAGTGAGCTGGATTTATTTCCAAAGCTCTCCAAACAAAATTTTTACTGCACACTTGGTTCTGGAAGATCTATGCCTCATCACTCTTTCCATACCTGCCTTCCATTCACTGTAAGAAAGTTAGTTGCTGATGTCATTTCTCCATTGGCGCCCGTATCCTATCCTCTGAAGTTGGGTCCTTGCACTCATTGTCTCAGAATGAAATAATTTGAGCCAAGTGTCTGATTTAATGACACGCTGTGCCTTTTGGGTATAAGTAGATAGCACTACTGCTTTCAGGGCAGTGACTGTGTGGTCCATGGTGGTCTGTGGTATCAGCAGAGCCCTCTTCTTTCTTTGTAGCATTCTCCAGTCCCTTGTGAACGTGGACTTCTAAGGTGCATCTTCTACAGGTCTGAGTCATTATTCTTGAGTCTATTTTCCAAGGTTCAAGGGATGAGAGTCCATGTTCCAGCACTTTCTCTCCTGACACAGGCTGTACCAACATTGGATCTGCTTTGGACTGCAGTCTCCCATTGATGTCAGAGTCTGCCTAGTTACCTTACATGATAATGCAGATGGATTTTAACAACAAATGTGTGCTGATCTTATTCTCTTTGTTTCATTCCTATTATACTCCAAAATTATCCACCTGTATTCATTCAGTAAATATTGATTAAGTACTTAAGAGATGTTAGGCACTGTATTAGACTGACATAATGATAAGCAAAACTTGCATTACATACATGAGATATATGGCCTTTTTTGTATCTTTCAACTATCAGTATGAATTATATGCTAATAAACACTTGAGGAAGTATAATATGTTCACATTTACTGTTTTTAGAAAGATTCTGCATTTTGCTTGGCTTTGTGTTCTTATTAGTGTTCAGTTGACAGATGACTTCTTTCATTTAGACCTGCATACTTGAATACTCTGGATCTCTTTAAATTAATAAAAAATGTATTGTACATCTGCTCTCATCTCTGTGTGAAGCACATGAATCAAAGTGAATCGCTGTTCTGTAATCTGAGTTGATTGCTTTAGATGATTTCAAGAAGAGAACAGTTTAATCGAATAAAACATGTTTCTAGAACAGCAGTTACAAATCCTATTTTAGAGTTATGAGATTGAGTTTAGTGGCAACCTAGAAAAAAATTAATAGGGAAAGACCTAGTATAGAGTAGAAATCATTTGTCTAAAGGGACTAAATTTTCTTGGGAACTATAAAATAAACTGTGGATATTTTACTTTTATAGGAACATGAACAGTAAAATTCTATACCAGAAGAATCTTCATTGTCGAGCATCAGTGAGGATTTCTGTGTGTGTGTGTGTGTGTGTGTGTGTGTGTGTGTGTGTGTGTGTATGTGTGTGTGTATTCAATGTATTCCCTTTGGTGCAAAATAACTTTTTTTTCTTTTATTACAGTATTTATCTTTATTAAAGACGTAGGGTACAATTCAGGGTTAGGTATACAAACGTTCATTATGCAGGTACCCTTGTTGATGAAATGTAACCCCCACTCCCCAGCAATTTTCCCACTACTGCCAATCCCACCCCCACCCTTAGTTTCCCACTACTGCTAATCCCTTTCTTATAGTATTATGATAATTAATATATTTTTTACAGGGATAAAACCATATACCAGCATATCACTACTAATTGCCAAGTGAAATAATGCAAAAGGAAAGAGTATTCTATGCATGGATTTACAAATCAAAACATAATATTATTTTTCCAGATATTGGAAAGTGTTATGCTAGAATTGTGAAGCAATTGCTGAATAAGCCAAAAGGTATGATGAGGTAAGAGTCATGGTGGAACTTATGTGTGTTACTTTGCAACCAGAAAGGGTTATTTTTGCTAAGTAGAGTACTTTCTGAAGTCCTTTCCACATGCATACACTGCTCTCAAACCTGCTTCTCCCAGAACAATGGAAATGTTGGGTTCAACTGTCCTGTTTTCTTGTTTAGACAGCAGGGACCTCTGGTCACACTGAGTAGCTGAGCTGTGCAGAGTGACTCTCAGGAACTGGACTAAGACACACAGAAGCTTAGCATCAGGCAATGGGTTCTTGGTAACAGAAATGTGCAGAGACTTGGGAATAAGGAGGTTATTTGGGACAATACTGATAAGAAAGCACAGAGAGATGGCCTGCAGAGAAAATAGGATGAGAGGGACGAAAGACAGAAAGGAGGCACTTTGACTCTGTTTGGATTATTTCCACACCCTACCCTTGCCTTCTGGGAGATTCAACCAGCCCCACACCCTACTCTAATGAATCTTCATGGTAAACCTTCCCTTTAAGTAAGCAGGCGTTAGTGGGATTCTCTTTCTTGCAAATATCTTTAAGTTAGTTTTTGATAACCAAAACGATAATGTCCCAAACTTCCCATGCTTATATAAAGAACTCATAGTTAAGGTACTTGGAATGCAAAATTACTATTAGCTTTCTCTCAAGCACTATAGAGTATTTATAGAGTACTATGAAACAAGTTAAACAGGTGCCTATGCATGTTTTTGTGGTAATGAGGAAAACAAAAAGAAAATAAATGCTTTCCTCATATGCGTGGACCTATCAGAAGCAACTTGCAGCCTCATGCTCTCAGCTGCCTGCCTCCAGCACAGCCTCATAAATATATTTTCCAGAGCAGCTGGAGGAACAACTGGGACACAAGGAGATTAGTGAATAATTTTAGCTGCTGCCAAGGTGAATCTTCCCAAATCCTGATTATGTTTATTTAAGTGAAACATCTGCCAATAAAAGGGAGACATGTTTATAGTAACGGCAGTGCTGTGGCTTCTGTTCTCTAGATAATCATCGTACTGACACTGGCTGTATTGCTTTGTCATTGGAGACTTTCTTTCATCCTTTATTATTATTACTATTAAGTAATGCACTCTTTAAAGTGAATCTTCTTGTGCTACTGAGATTGCTAGCAGCTACCCCAATAGAAGAGCTGTTTGTTGTTTTTCCTGTTGGAAAATGGTTGGTGGGGGCAAGGGAAGCACTCAGGAAGCAGCCGGGTTTGCTAACATAAACCAAACTGTAGCATTTCTTTCCAGAGTTTATAAACGAATGAGTGATGAACCAGCTGAGAACCGTGGGAACACTGTATATCTCACAGATAGAGCAGTCCACGTGTGAATTGTCCTATGTTTTCAACGCTTTAGTCACAATAATAAACACGAAGTTGTCAACTCTCTGAAGAGAGATTTATGAGAGATATGCAAATAGACTTCATCTGTATTTTCAGGTATTATCATTTCCATTATTTACTCATAGCTTTATTTGAATAAAAGCGGTCTATTATAAAAGCATAAAACTTGAGGCCTTTTGTGTTTCCATTTGACAAATATCTTAGGCCCCATTTTGTGAAGGACACTTTCTCTAAGGATGACTAAGAGGAGGGAGGAATAGTGTTTGGACTCATGGAATTTACAATCCAGAAGTGAGAGAAAGGTGGGTATGTATCTACTAGTTTGTATCAAGTACCCACTATCTGTGAATCCCTGGACCAGGCAGTGGGGACGCAACAACAAATATAATAATAACACAACCTCTTTCTTTATGGAGTGTACTAGTTTCCAAGGACTACTGTAACAAAGTGCCACAAAGATGTGGCTTGAAATAACAGAAATTCATTTTCTTGCAGTGAAATTGGAGTCAAGATGTTGGTAGGGCCATGTTTTCTCCATATCCTAGAGTGGAAGATCCTTTTTTACCTCTGCCAGATTCTGGTGGCTCCAGGTGTTCCTTGACTTGTAGCAACATGACTCCAATCTCTGCCTCTGTCTTCATGTGGCTATCTTCCTTCTGTGTGTGCATCTTCACCTTGTCCTCTTGTAAGGACACCAGTCATATTGAATTAGGGGCCCATCTTACTCCAGTATCATTTCATCATAAATAACGACATCAGCAATCATCTTATTTCCAAAGAAGGTCATATTCTGAAGTACTGGGAATTAGGGCCTCAAAATATATTTTTGGGGGAGACATGATTCAACAATGGAGCACTTAGGAAATATGCTATTAATAAAAATAAAGCAATCACACATCCGTAGAAAAGAATAAGATATAACTATAAAGAAAGAATTGATAGAGAATTGTTGAGTGATTTGCACTTCAGTCAGACAGGAGAGATAAGGAGCCTCGTAACCCTAGTTCTCTGGTTTGTCATTGGTGGTCATCTTCCAACCAGTCTTGTTCTGAATTTGAGAATTCTGCTCTGTCCTTTCCTCGCTAAACACTTCTGCATACTAAATACCATTACTGGAATTTGTTGCTTGTGAACTTCATTGCAACAGGGCCTGAGTCCCAGAAACCCACTACCAGATCTCCCAAATTGGAGGCTTACCCATCTGAGCTCCTGGCAACCCTCTGTCATGAAAATTCCCTAGTTGGCTATTTCAGTTGAGACAGGACTGAAATCTAAGTTGTAACCATGTTCACGTATCATCTTAAAGTATTGAAACATCATCAGTGCCATATTTGTCCTACTTCCAATCATAAAAGTCGTTTGAGACTCTTCCTCTGACAGAGCCCCTGTGTTCCTCTTCCTCAGCCTTTGTCCACCTTTGTGGGTTGGCCAATGTGTGGTTCCCTTCCGTCTACCACTCAGCCCCAGTGAAACCATGTTCATGGGTAGACGGGTAAAAACAGGTTAGGAAGATGTGTTTATTATTAGTACGTGAAGAACAATTGGCAGTCTCAAGAATATAAGTTAAAAGGTACTCAGTCATGTAGTATAATATACTGAGCACAGGTAGGTCTGGAGATGGTCTAGCCACTAGAAAATAATTTAGGACTTAAGGTATTGCAAGAGATACATATTATCAAAATAAATCAATGTAAAAGTTGGGTTTACTTAGGAAGTTATCGTTTTTAAGGAATAAGAGCCAAGTATCCAATCGACATTATCCAAACAACTGTATACCAAGTATATAAGAACTGTGTCATCTTTGCCCACATTAAAGGGAGTAAATAGCTCGTTTAAATATTCTGCCACTAATGATGTTACTTGAGACTTTTATGAACAACAAGCTAGCTAGTTTATTTTGAAAATGCAGCACATTATTTATTTACCAGCAGACAATTTATCTACAGGAAATGATTCTATATAAACACTCACAATGGCTCATTCAATACAAACCCTGTCCTAGAACAGGTATTTCCAGTGGTGTTCTTCCATGAATAAATACAATGCCCACTGAAATGCAAAGCTCTCATGAATGGCATGCTGCAAACTGATTTCAATAATACCAAAAGAGTTCAGAGTCACTGTGACACTACTCAGTAGAAACAATAGAGTTTGCAAAATCACTTCTGTGGGGTTTGGTTAAGTAGTTTGTAATTAGTACCTCAGGCGTTTACTTCTCCATCTTGTTTCTATTTTTAAAAGATGAAACACACATAATCACACCCTACTACATTTTTAAAAAATATTTTTCACCTTTTTGTTCTGAAAACAATTGTACAATTATTCCACCTGCCCAAGAACATATCAAGTTTATTTTCATATATAAAGGAAGGCACTTAATAGAATTAGCTCTCTTTGATTCTTCCAGTTTATAAGATTTTCTCTTCTCTTTAATTTTGAAACATTAAGTGACTGTATATGATGACAAAAAAACTCTGGTCTGTTGTTTTATGTGAATCCCCTCCAGATTAAAAAATATTTATGGAAATTTTTGCAATAAAACTTATCTTCTTCTGGAATTGTTGCATATCCTAATAAAAGCTGCATTCACGCAACTGGTTCTATATTCTTATAATAAAAATATGCTATTGTCAGAAAACTTGCTCTAAATATTGACCAAATATTACAAAATTTTCTTTTATTTGGTATTCAAAAAGTCTTCTGGGAAAAAAATATATTTAACTAAGTATGAGACATAGAATTAAAAAAAAAAGTTGGAGAGTAGAATTTTAAAGATTGTTTCAAATATAGAAAGAAATTTAGAGGTCCCCATGATTCATGAAGGCAACAATAAATAAATCTATCTCTGATACAGATACTGTACTAAGAAGTATCCAGGAAGTTAGGGCATTCTCAACAGGATCTAAAAGTAGTGGTTGATATGCCAAGCCCTATGCATGAATGATTTGGTTAAATCTTCCCTCAGATTGTACTAAGTGGGTACTACAATTGTGCTTATTTCGTAGCTATTAAACTGAGGAACAGAATACAATGTATAAACTACCACAGCTAGGAAAATTAAGACTTTACTGCCTCACCCTTGACCACTGTGCCAGCTGGTGGAAGGAGATTTGGAGCCAGATCCTAAGAGCTATAAAACTGTTTAAAATTTTTTCACCTTTGAGTCAATAGAAAAAATTACTAGTTCACCCTAATGTTAATAGTTCATTCTCTCAGAGAAACACAGAAGTAATAAAGTTTTTAAAAATAATCAATACTTTGATTCGATCTAAACACAAGTGTCTCTGTAAGAAGGTAAGTGACGAATAAGAAAGCTTGAATATAGAAATTCTTTTTCTTTCTATTTTTTCCCCTTTCTCATCTGCAGTTAAGGTACAGAAACTGGATTATTGTATCCTTCATTTCATGACCACATGGGTATCATTTGTCTTTATAAGACTCCTCTCTTTTATTTTTTTCTTTACCCTCCCATCACAATTGCTATCCTATTGCAAATAAGTTTAATGAATGCCCACAGATAAAGAGATGTACAGAATTGCTTTCTAAACATATTTGCCATTGGGTAGACACCACTCTTTTCATTAAATAATATTGGCTTGTGCTCCAAAATGTTTAAATCAGTCTGCATTCTCACCAGTCAAACATGAGGATTCCCAGTTTCTTCTGTCCTTGTCAAATTTTACTATTATTTAACTTTCCACAATTATATAATCTGATGAGTCAAAAAGGAGTACTTTGCTGCTCTGATTACCAGTGGTGGAGCTCATCATTTTGAACACGTGTTAGTCACTTAAGTTTCCTTTTTGGAGCTATCAATGTAGGTAATTCATTAATATTTTTATTGGGTATCCTCTTTTTCTCCATGAGATATTTCCCAGTTATACATTATAAATATATCCTCTGTTATTTTCTTCTAGTAGCCTTTTAATGTTAGCTGCCAAATTTAGGACTTTTAATTGATCTAGAGTTAATTTTTGCTTATATTTTTTGCAACTTAATTTTTCTCCGTGTAACAAAATCTCATAGAATTATCTACTGAATATTCTTCATTTTTGTCAATGACAATAGGGATCTATTCCATCTCTATTATACACCAACTTTCCATACAAATTTTACTGCTTGGGGCTCAATATTTCATTCCATTGGTCATTTTGTTCTCATGCCAGAACCACATTATATATCTTATTTTTTATCATTATAATGATGTGGTGAAATGTCTTCATATGCCTTAAGGTGAGTCTCTCTCTTTGTTCTTCATATTCATTATCTTTGTCATTCACAGACCTTGTTTTAATCCATGTGATTATGAATCATTTTGTTCAGTTCTTTAAAAAATTTTGCTCACTCCAGACTGGGCGACAGAGTGAGACTCCAAATAAAAAAAAAAAAAAATATTTTACTGAAATATTGCCTCGAGATGCACTGATTTCAAAAATTTATCTGAGAAGAATGACATCTTTACAATGTTAGATTATTCCAATCATGAACATTTGTCTTTCCATTTTTCAAGGATTTTTTTTATTTTTGATAGAACTTTTAATAAGGATTTTGCCTAATTGCTTATTATATGTTGCATCGCATGTCAGAGAAATCTACACATCTCATATACATAGTTCAGTGAATTATCTCAAAGCAATTGCTTCCATTTAAATCACCATCTAGATCAAACATAGGAATATTATCCATACCCCATAAGCTTCTCTTATGCCCCACACTCCTCCCCAAAGCTAAATGCTGTTTTGATTTCTAAAACATTAGATTAATCTTTACTGTTGTATGTAAAAGCAGTTGTTTTATGGTATAACAGCATAATTTTGTCTTGATTTATTTATCTATTTGGACAGGGTTATTTCTATTTACGGCCATTATGGATCACTGTATATTATTATGCATAACTTTTAGTGGATATGTTCTGAGGATTGAAATTGCTGGGACATAAGTATTTGTATGTTAGGCTCTAGATACCGCCATAAGGTTTTCAAAGTGCTTGCAACAATTTACCTTCACACTAACAGCAAAGAATTCCATTTCCCTCATATCCTTACAAACTCATGGTGTGGCCAGTCTTTCTCTGTGTTCTTAGTACATCATAAGAGGAACATGGTTTTGTTTCCCCCCTTTACTGGACATGCTAACTTTGATTGCTTGACTAATAGGGTATCTGTCAAGATTGACCATCTTAAATTTAGGAGTTTTAATTTGTAATTAATAAGTAATTAAAGGGAGTTAATTTGAGGCTATGTAAATATTCTGTTCATTATCAACCTTTTGGTCATTAATTTTAGCATTCACTGATCAGAGATAGACAGATGATAGATGATAAATAGGTAGGAGGACAGAGAGATAGATAGGTAGATAGTAGGTGTTGTCCTTATAAAATAGACATCTCTTCTTTGGGTTTAGAGGCATACTCTTAAGATTTCAGTCATTCGAAATGCACTAAGTTTCATGGCCCAGTATGTATTCCATTTGGTGAACACTCTATCTGCTCTTGGACTTTATACAATGAACATTCATATTTTAGTAGAGTTGTTATTTTAAAGGTTTCACTTATAATTCTTAAATTTGAATTAAAAGTCCTAAATTCAAATCAGAAAGGTAATTTAGACTCCTTGAAAGATATGTAATTAAAATTATATATGTGTGCTCTATTCTTTTTAATAAATATAAAATAAAATATTCCTGAAGGTCTAAACGGGAAAAATATTTTTCTTTCCAGCCCAGGCAGCATTGTGAGTCCTCATCTCTACAAAAAAAATTAAATAGACGGGCGCGGTGGCAAGTGTCTGTAGTCAGAGTTGAGGCAGAGGGATTGCCTGAGCCCATAAGTTTAAGGCTATAGTGACCCATGATCCTGTCACTGCACTCCAATCTGGGTGGCAAGCTGAGTGAGACCCTAACTCAAAAAAAAAAAAAAAAAAGATTTTTTTTTTCATTTTCTAGCACATTCAAAATGTATCCTGATGACAGAACCTACTACACAGGGTTGCTGGGCCCATTTTGTGACACTTTACGCATCAGACATTTCCATGGTTTCTGTGCAGGTGACGAAAGTCTGTCCACATTTATGGACTTTCATCATTTTCTTCTCTACCTTTTTACCATAAGGAGGTAGTCCCATTTTTTTGTTTTTAAAATTCCCTGGATGTATTTGCTAAAATTGCATATTTCTGGTACCTGCTTCTATACAGTCCTATTTTTTTTTTTTTTTTTATTTTTGGATAGAGAACAGGAATTCCATTGCAGGTGGTTAGCAGACCACATTTAAGAAGCCATTCCTCCACAGTGCTTCACTCAGCATGATGTTTGACTTGATATTGTGTGTCTGTCCTTGAACCCTTGGCCTTTGCACCAAAGAGTATGAAAGGTGAGCTACTATGATAGAAGTCAAGGATTCATGATGCCATCCACAGCTATTTCCTGAAATCCCAATCTTAAAGTTTGATTATAAATTTGCACATGTATTCTTCTTGGTTTGGGCTGAAATGTAATAAATGACTAGATTGTCTAACAACCAGACATTTTAAAGTACATTGTTCACAAAGTGTGGGATTATTGAATAAAAGGAAGATCCATCAGATCAGGAAGTAGAGGCATCCATAAGTGTTAATATTTCCTCCTATTGACTATTTGGTGTAAATAACCAAGGTAGAAGTGAATTTAGGGCTTTCCCTATTGAACCTTCTTCCATGAAGTGCACAGTTGGTAGAACCAATATGAAGGAAGTCCGCTTCTCTGACAGGAATGTTAATACTCTCATTTGTGCCAACCAAAGAAAGCTAAATTATTTGATTTTCTATTTATTCACAAAACCTTAAACTTTTCACCCAACTCTTTCAGTTGCTGTGAAATTTTGTGCTTCTGTGATAAACTACTCAGGTCTCTGAAGAGCAGATTTTTCCTTTCCCACACAACATACTATTAATAGTCCTATTTTAATTGGATAGAATTTTCATTTTCATTTTTTCTTTTGAGAAAACCAATCTGTGCTAGTTGTGGAAACAATTATTCAACATGCAGCTTAAAAAGCCTATTAGAATACACTCTCAGGAAAGTCAAAAGCCAGCAGGATTAGCTTTCCAAGAGGGAGGACAGTTGTTTACACTCAAACGTTGTGTGTTCCAGTGAATCTGTAAGGTTTATTTTTAGCACAAATTTAGCTGTTTCATTTTCCCCTACAACTGAGAACATTAACATGATTAATGAGATATTAAATCACTCAACAATCTCATGTTAAAAAGACAGGAATTAGACTATGTGCTGCAGGGAACAGAAAAAGGCTGTGAAAAATCTAACTTTCACCTCATTTCTCTTGTAGTATTTTTCCACGTACTTTTTGTCTCTAATAGTAATAAACAGAAGAGACAATTTCTAATAGTAAAAAGCAGAACAATTTCAGAGAAGAATAAAATCAATACTGCCTTTAAAAAAATCTATTTGAAGGCTTTGTCTCTTTCAATTCTTGATTTTAAAATAACTGTAACTGCAATAATAATAAAATAATAAACACCTGTTTAAATTCTAAGATTCTTAAAACATAAAGGGCAAGATAATAAAAGAAACTTTGAAAATATTCCACATATTCCTCTGTGGGAAACTGATTTTTACCAAACCAGTTAACCTCTGAGAATATGGTTTTTTTTACCTATAAAAGTAAATGACTGAGTTTAATGTCATTAAAGTTTTATTGATCAGTAAAAAAAGCAGAAATAATAAATATACTTTAAAAATTAAAAAAATATATTATAGTAAGAAAATCATTATTGTACTAACAGATAACATAAATTCTGGGCTTATATAATTAGAACCCTACCTAAATCAGTTGATTTTTAAGAGCTTCAGTTCCTTTGTTATCAAAATGAAAAGAGTTAGGATCAGGCATGGTGGTGTAGTCCTAGCTACTCAGGAGGTTGAGGTGGGATGATCCCTTGAGTCCAGGAGTTTGAGGGTGCAGTGAGCTATGAGTGTGCCACTGCCTGGGTGACAGAGCGAGACCCTCCCTTAAAAACGACAACAACTGTTGGGCTAAATCAAGAGTTTCTTACCTGGGTTATGATTTTTGGCCTCATTGGAACAAAGGGACACTGACATAGTATTAAAAACCCATGAACGCATGTACACTTTCTGGGAAATAAACTCAAGCTTTCTTTTTAAACTTTCAAGGAGGTCCAAAGCTAAGATAACACTAGATAATCTCCAATGCCCCAATTGTCCTGACATCTTCAGCTTTGTATGACTTTCACCTTCACTTAGATTCTGATTAAGGAAGAAACTGCCTTTTTTTTTTCCCTGAATTTACAGTCCAAATGATTATTTAAAAATCTAAATAATCTATTGTCCATGAAAGATATTTCCTTATAAATAAGACAAACAGAATAATTAACTTTTCACAATCAAGATATTCTGTGAATCAATTGTCGTGATGTTCCTGAAACATTGTTGTCTAAAAAGAAGACACAAGTTGATTATAAATTTCAGTTACATAGAGACATAAGGTCCGCAGAAAGAAAGAAAAAAAGTTGTTTTTATATGTAATAGGCTTTGTCTTGAAGAACAGATGGAAAGTAACCCAGAAGCAGGTGGGCTGTGTACACATTTCTTATGTAAGAGGTAAAAGCTTTGGTTTAATGAGAAAGTCCTCTTCAGTGAAGACTGTGGGAGGACGTTTTTTCCATTGAAACAAAGTCATCATGATGAAACACTAAAGCTGTCAAAATAAAAGTTGCTGTAGCAACAATGTTGAGTTTTTGTCTTGGTGGCTGAAGAAAGGAAGGGTGCAAAGATGGAACGATAAAAAATAAGGAGAACCTGAGCTGGGTATTGACAGAGGGGAAATGTGTTGACACCTGGTGGAAAATGCTTCTGGCTTAGCCAATTTTATTCTTTTAAATTTCTATTTCCCTTGTAAATTGTCTCATGTGACAAGATGCAGACCTTAGACATATAATAAGTTCAACCATTGATTTTTATTTCCCACAGTATAAAGATTTTTGTTCAGACATCCTAGGGCTAATCTTATGAGATACCTAGAAAATTGCTCAAGTTTTTTAAACTCTTGAGAGGCAACATTAATTATGTTTATTTTTTCTAATCAGGTATGTGTGTCAAAGTATACTGGTGGTATAGAAGAGAAAGAAAAGGAAGGGAGGGTAATCCTTTGGCTGGATCCAAATAACTTGAATTATAATTGAACTAGAGATTTGTTGGTGTTCTGTCAACCAGACAGAACAATGGTCTATTGACTATTGATACACATGCATATGCCTTGATATGAATGCAAATGATTTCCAGGAAAAGTGAGACTGAAAGATTCCCTAAGGTGATGTTTGGAGAAAGATGCTAATGTTAGAAGGTGCAGATGCAGAACAAGCAATTGAGAGCCTAAAAGATCTAAAAATTGACCGTCCATACAACCCAGTAATCCTATTTCTGTGAATATACCCAGAGGAACTCAAATCATTCTACACAAAAGATACCTGTGTACACATGTTTATTGCAGCACTATTCTTAATAGCATAAATACGGAACCAACCATGTTGCCTATCAGAAGTGAACTGGATTAAAAAAATGTGGTACATATACACGATCGAATATTACTCAGCTATTAAGGACAAAATTATGGACTTCGCAGCAACTTGGATGGATTTAGAGTCCATCATACTCAGTGATCTATCACAGAAATAAAAAACTGAGTGCCACATGTTCTCACTCATAAGTGGAACCTGAACATTTATCGTAATACTACATGAAAGGGATTGGCAGTAGTGGTTCACTGCCGGGGAGAAGGGAGAGCATATAAACACTAATAAAGGTACCTGGTCCCAAACCAGGCAAAGTGAGGACCAATATGAAGCCCAAACTTCACCTGTACAATGACCATTTATGTACCTAAACCTAAACAGTACCCATCTTTAAAATAAAATTTAAAAAGTAGTTTATACATGCACTTTCTTCCTGCACTGTGCATAAGGAATTCAAGGATAACCAAGCAAAATCACTGTCACGAGGAGTTGAGGGTCTGGGGGTTAAAATAAGTAAAAAGAATAATGGAAATAAAATTCGAGATGAAGGATTTTCAGAATGTGATGACTGAGTCTAAAAGAGGTTTAAAAAATGATGATAAGATTCTTATATATATATATTATATATATATATATATATATATATATTTTTTTTTTTTTTTTTTTTTTTTTTTTTTTGAGTTGGAATCTCACTCTGTCGCCCAGACAGGAGTGTAGTGGCCGCTCCCGGCCACCGCAGCCTCGACCTGCCGGGCTCCGGCGATCCTTCCGCCTCAGCCTTCCGAGTAGCCGGAATTACAGGCGTGCGCTACCATGCCCAGCTGATTTTTTTGATTTATTGTAGAGATGAGGTCTCGCTGCCCAGGCGGGTCTCGAACCCGCGGGCTCAGGCAATCCACTCACCTCAGCCTCCCAAAGGCGCGGGATTACAGGCTGAGCCACTGAGCCCGGTGATTCTTATATTTTTAAAGCTGAGCAAAAAGATTACAGAACTATTCTTGCTGACTATTTAAGGTGACTGTAGAAAGCGGTGTCCCTCTAAAGACAAGGGATTGGCCTGGGTTTCAAGGCCTCTGATAGAACTTTGCCCCAGGACTTGAGAACTAAAAGAAAAATTGTCTTAGGCTACAGGGTGAAAAACGCCTAGCAAGAAAATGAAATCAAGGAATCAATGATTAGAAGGACAGAGAGAACAAGCCTAGAAGACATTCTTTAACATATGTAAACCTGTTTAAGCTGAGTGAGTAACCAGAGACTCTGTGCCTATAATTTATCTCTTGTATATAAATTATATCCCACAAGCCCTCTCCCTCTGAGATAAAAATAGCTACATGAACTGACGGGGCATGTGCTGTATTTCAGTGAGCCTGTGAGGGAGGGACACCCTAAAAGAAGAAAAAGCAAAAAGACTACCAACATATGGACCCTAACACCACAAGGGACAGATATAACCTTGTACATTTTAGCACTCAATAAATGTCATGGTAATGGAATAAGGGAGGAGAGGTACAGATGTCTGATTTTTCCGAAGCAAAGATATTCAAAAGCTATGTTGTGAGAACTCAGCCAGAGAAAATTTGGGAGCTTGTCAGGGAACACTGATTGGACACAACTGAGGCACAAGCTCGCTAGAAAATAGAAAAAAATAAACTGTAATGTGTTTGCACAAGGGAGCACATTTTAAAGATATCACTAATCATCTTTAGATATACTTAAAGTTTTATGTTTTCCACTTTATCCATCAAAAATCTTTGGAAAATTCTCATTTTTCAGAGGTAGTACTGTTGCTTATTTCTGGATGCTCTGTGGAAAATAAATAGTACTAGTAGACATAGCAAAAAGAAGCATATGGCTTCTTAATCACTTGATTGCTACACTGTGACATCAGTGATTTCACAATATTTCCTTGTTCTTCATTATCTAGGTTTATCCCCTACTTGCTCAAATTCATACCTAGATTGTGACCAACATACATAAACTGGTGGTCATGTGGCTAGCACATGGTAGAAAATTATGCTATGTAGTCCAGAATGCAGAATTAGAACCATTCTGTGGAGATTTCCAGGAAAGTTTAAGATAAATATAAGAAAGAAGTCTCTAAGAAGTCTTCGAGTTTTCTTTTCTTTTCTTTTTCTTTTTTTTTTTTTTTTTTTTTTTTGAGTTGGAGGCTCACTCTGTCGCCCAGATTGGAGTGCAGTGGCTGCTCCCGGCCACTGCACCCTCGACCTGCTGGGCTCTGGCAATCCTTCCACCTCAGCCTTCCGAGTAGCCATAATTACAGGTACACGCTACCATGCCCGGCTGATTCCTTGATTTATTGTAGAGAAGAGGTCTCGCCAAGTTGCCCAGGCAGGTCTCGAACCCGCGGGCTTAGGCAATCCATTTACCTCAGCCTCCCAAAGGTGCGGGATTACAGGATGAGCCACTGAGCCCGGCTGTCTTAGAGTTTTCTAAAGTTGCAATGGTCCAGCTGATAAACTAGTGAATTCTATGTCACTGGCATTAATTCACAAAGAAGCTGGGTGGCCAGTTAGCAGGAAGTGACAGGGAAATTTCTTGCATTGAGGAAGAAGGTTGTTAGAGGACATCTAAGGCTTTGTCAACTCTTGTTTCCTCATCAAGAGGCTAGATGATGAGACCTAGAGTGAGTCTCACACTAACTGAATGAGCAAACCTATACAATGTCTATAACCTAAGTAGTCCAAAATTCAAGAAAATTGTCCCAAAACAGCTAAGCTTGTAAGTTAATTTGCAAAGTCAAGAAAGATTTTAAAAATTAAGACAAGTTCAGAGACAGGATGAAGAAAAAAAGCTAGGGTTGTCGTTTACAGAAAAATTCTAAAAGAAAGGCCACAAAGAATTTAAAAAAAAAATTTTTTTAAGTATGTAGCTGTCTTTGGATTATATGAGGAAGGGCAATAAAAAATGAGACTGCAGGATTGGTAACTACTTTACCTGTGGTAGTTAAAGAGAATTAGAATCTGAATTCTAAGAAGAGGCAGCTAAGTGAAGATTTAAAACCTTAAAACATTTCCAGGAGAAGGAACAGTGAACGTAGAATCCTAAAATGGGTAAAAGTTTTGTGTTCCAGCAGCAGAAAAAAAGGATAGAATATCTAGAGTGTAGTGGCTAAGAGGTAAGATAGAGGTAGACAAGGTTGATTAGATAGCAGGGACCACTTTATGTAGAGTATTGTAGCATTTATTAAGGAGTTTGATTTAATTTTGTTTCTCAAGAAAGCCACAGACTTTTTTGGCCTGAACAACTAGTAGTAAGGGAAAGAGAATGTAGATGGTGGGAGATACACACTCTTTACTTCAAATCATCATAGAACAGATACAGGAAAAGTTTGAAACAAGGGCTTCACTCACATCTCTAGAAGTATGAATGTCAGAATTTTGAATTATGTGACCATGAACATCTTGGGTATGGGAACAGCTTCAGGAAGGGAATGCCCCGAAGGTAAAGAGACAAAGGAATCTTTATTCACAGTCAAGGAAGTACTTCAGATCCAGAGGGGTGAGTAGAAAGTTGTAGAATTTAGGAATAGAGACCAAAGATGATATATTATCCTACGGAATAAGTCCATTTTAAGGAGGACAGAAAGAACCACGAATCCAGGCAGAGTGATTCCTTGGTGGTTGTCTCTGAAATCTTGTATCTTAAGTCAGATTGATTCTAAAAGAGAACTGATGAAGAGAGGAGGGCCTGATTAAGCCATGACATTTCTAAGGCCACACAAATTTGTGATACTGGCAACACTTATGTTATCTATCTGGGATACATACAAGGCTACACATGGGAATGCCTTGGAAGTGTGGGAAGCTAGAAATAGAGCCATTGCAATGGGGTAGAAAATAATGCTGCACTATAAAGCATGTTTTAAAGAAATGAAACTTATTAAATCACCATATTTTTAAATTATGCAACCAAATGAACATTTCTTCACTAGATTTATCTTGGAAGCCAGATGCTAATTCCAAAAATGCTTCATAAGCAATAATGGCAAATAATAATAATAATAATTCAGAAAATCTGGAAGTAGGTTATTCAGAGCTGGTACATTAATGCCAATCATTCACCCTTCTTAACTTACCACATAGTTTTTACCTCCAAAATTTTCTCATGCACCAGGATGGCTGCTGGAACTTGAGCCAGAATATCTGAGTTGCATATCAGGTAGAAGAGGAAAGCTAAGAGATTAAAAATGCATTCCTTCTAGAAGTAGATTTTCTAGAAGCAGGTTTTCCAGAAATCTAATGTATATCTATTTATATCTTATTGACCAGAATTTAGCCATATGATCACAAGCTAACAGGTAGTCCAGTTAAAAATTGATTTAGCTTACAAAGGAGGACAGTAGGGAGCCACAAATGTTGGAGAGGCAACCAGAAGTCTCTGACAAGATTGGGTTTATTTTCTTCAAGTCCTCTAATGCTGCAGCCTTCATTTCCAGTTTTCTCAGATTATCTAGATGAGACCAATAATTGTCATCATTTTATAGTTAGTTCTCTTGTATTTGAACAATCATGAGTACAATTTAGGATACCAACATTTACTTTGCAATATTATGAAACGTGAAGCCTGATTTTTTTAGTGAACAGTAGTTTTTTGATAAATAGATTATAGTGATTTTAAAAAAATATTACTTGGCCGGGCTCAGTGGTTCAGCCTGTAATCCCAGCACTTTGGGAGGCCGAGACTAGTTCAGGCAACTTGGCAAGACCTCGTCTCTACAATTAAAAAGAAAAAGAAATTAACCAGTTGTGGTAACACGCACCTATAGTTCCAGCTACTTGGAAGGCTGAGGTGGAAGTTTGGCTGGAGCCCTGCATTTTGACATTGGGGTGACTGTGAGTGTGCCACTGCACTCCAGCTTGGGTAACAGAGTGGGACTCTAACTAAAAAAAAAAAAAAAAGGATTAATTACTACTAAGAACCTCTTTGTAGCTGGGCTCTGTGGCTCAGCCTGTAATCCCGCGCCTTTGGGAGGCTGAGGTTAGTGGATTGCCTGAGCCCGCGGGTTCGAGACCCGCCTGGGCAACGAGACCTCATCGCTACAATAAATCAAAAAATCAGCCGGGCGTGGTAGTGCATGCCTGTAATTCCGGCTACTTGGGAGGCTGAGGCGGAAGGATCGCCGGAGCCCAGCAGGTTGAGGCTGCAGTGACCAGGAGCGGCCACTGCACTCCTGTCTGGGCGACAGAGTGAGACTCCAACTAAAAAAAAAAAAAAAAAAAAAAATCTAACTCACTAGAAAAAAAAGTTGCAGACAATGAAAAGGATACTTTGAGGTAAATTTGGCTAAATCCCAGTAAAATTTTTTGGCTATTATACTTCTAATATATGTTGGACATATATTAACAGAAACAGAGACACTGCAAAATATTATCCTAGTAAAAATTGGTTGAAATTACTTGAAAAACACAAACATCCTCTCCTTTGTTTTTTTACCTAGAAGAGGTACTTTTAGAGAATTTGCCTGACATACAAATAACTTTCAAAATGTGCATCTTGGCTATTGTGAATAATGCTACAATGAACAGAGAAGTGCATATGTCTCCATGAGATCTTGATTTTAATTCTTTTGGACAAATACCCAGAAATGGAATTGTTGGATAATCTAGCGATTCTGTGTTTAATTTTGGGGGGAACCATCATATTATTTCCTATAGTACCTTTTACTTTCCCACCAACATTGTACAAGGGTCTCAATTTCTCCCCCTCCTCACCAACACTTGTCTTTCTTTTCTTATTTTTTTTAATAATAGCTATTTGAGCACGTATGAAACAATATTACATTGTGCTGTTGATTTGCATTTTCCTGACAATTAATGATATTGAATGATGAAATATTTTGATTATTAATAATAATATATTTTCATAGACCTATTAGTCCTTTTCATGCCCTTTTTGGAGAAACAGCTATTAAGGTTTTTGTGTGAATATTTTTTAAATTGGCTTATTTGCACTTTTGTTACCAAGTTGTAGGAGTTCTTTACATGGTTTGGAAACTAATCCTTTTAAAGATATACGGTATATCATGATTTTCTCCCATTCCTTTTCACTCTGTTAATTGTTTTCTTGCTTTGCAGAAAATTTCAGTTTGATGCAATCACATTTGTCTATGTTTGCTTTTGTTGTTTGTGCTTCTGGTGTGATATTCCTGAAAACATTGCCAAGACCAACGTCATGAAGTTTTTCCCTATGTTTACTTCTAATAGTTTTGCTGTTTCAGGTTTTATGTTTACAATTTAATCCACTTTCAGTTGGTATAAGATAAGAATTCAATTGTATCTTTTTGCATATGGATATTTAGTTTTCCCAACATCATTTATTAAAGAGATTATCCCTTCTCTGTTGAGTATTCTTGAACTTTATAAAAAATCAGTTGGCCATATACATGGGTTTCTTTTTGTTCTCTCTCTCTCTTTTTGCAGGATAATATCTTTGATGTGGAAATAACTAAAGTTTCCATTGACAGAAGAATGGATAGAAAATGGGATATATAATACACACACACACACACACACACACACAATGGATGTCTTAGCTCATTTTACACTGCTATAAAGGAATTTCTGAGGCTAAGTAATGGATAAAGAAAAGAGGTTTTTTTGACCCACAGTTCTGCAGGCCATCCAAGAACATGGCACCGATATCTGCTTCTGACGAGGGCCCCAGGAAGATTTCGCTTATGGTAAAGAAAATCCAGTGTGACATTTGGCAAAGAGGAAACAAGAGAGAGGGGAGGAAGTGCCAGACTCTTTTTAGTAACCAAATCTTGTGGGAATTAGTAGAATGAGAAGTGACTTATTATCTCGAAATCAGCACCAAGCCATTCATGAGGAATCAGCCTCCATGACTAAAACACCTCCCATCGGGTCCCACTTCCAACATTTGGGATCAAATTTCAACATGAGATTTGGAGGCAACAAATATCTAGACTACATCAATAGAATATTATTCACCTATAATAAAGAAGAAAATCCTGCTATGAGTCACAGCATAGATGAATAAAGAGGACATATGCTAAGTAAGGTGTTAGTTACAGAAGAATAAAAATTCCCACCTTTATGCTCATGTGACCAGTGATCCTCTTCCATGCACTGTTTAAAATAGTCAAATTCAGTCGTGTGCAGTGGCTCACACCTATAATCCCAGTACTTTGGGAGGCTGAGGCAAGAGGATTGCTTGAGCTCAGGAGTTTGAGATTAGCCTGGACAACATAGCAAGACTTCACCTCTACAGGAACTTTAAAAAATTATCTTGATATGGTGACATGAGCCTGTAGTCCCAGCTACTTGGGAGGCTGAGGTGGAAAGATGATCTGAGCCGTGGAGTTTGATTCTGTGATGAGCAGCCTGTGGTGAGTACTCAAGCCTGGGTGACAGACTCCAACTCATAAAAATAAAAAATGAAAAATTAGTCAAACACATAGACACAGAAAGTCGAATAGTGGTCTCCAGGGACTGGGGAAGAGGAAATGGGGAGTTTCTATTTAATGAGCATGAAGTTTCAGTAATAGACAATGAGTAAATTTTACAGATCTGCTGTACAACAATTGCTTATAGTTCACAATACTGTCCCATATACTTACAAATTTGATAAGGCAGTAGATCTCAAGTTATTTGTTCTTACTACAATTTTTGCCTTTTCAAAAATCTTATTTTGTTTACTTATTTATATTTTATTTTAAAGTTGTGGGGTACATGTGAGGATTTACTACGTAAGTAAATTGTGTGCAGATGAGGTGTGGGCTTCTAGCGGGCTCACTCTTCCCCTGATAGTGGACCCGGTGTATGATTGTATGTCCCTTATTCCTCTTCCCTCCTCTAGTAGTGTCCAGCATCTGTTATTCCCACCTTTGTGCTCATGCAGCCAGTGATCTGCCCACTTATGAATGAGAACATGTGGTACTCTTGTTTTTGTTTCTGTGATAATTCACTTAGTATGATGGTTTCCAGCTGCATCCATGTTGCTGCAAAGAACATGATTTTGCTTTTCCTTATGGATGCAGAATATTCTATCATGTACATGCACCACATTCTTTTTTTTTTTTTTTTTTTTGAGTTGGAGTCTCACTCTCGCCCAGACCAGAGTGCAGTGGCCGCTCCCGGCCACCGCAGCCTCGGCCTGCTGGACTCCGGCGATCCTTCCGCCTGCAGCCTTCCAAGCAGCTGGAACTACAGGCGTGTGCTGCCACGCCTGGCTAATTTTTTGATTTTTTGTAGAGATGAGGTCTCGCCAAGTTGCCCAGGCGGGTCTCGAACCCGCGGACTCAGGCAATCCACTCACCTCAGCCTCCCAAAGGCGCGGGATTACAGGCTGAGCCACCGTGCCCAGCTGCACCACATTCTTTATCCAGTCCACTTTCAATAGGCATCTGGGTTGGTTCCACGTTGTTGCTATTGTGAATAGTGCTGCAATGAACATACATGTGCAGGTGCCTTTTTGGTAGAGCGATTTATGTTCCTCTGACTATATTCAAAAAAATGGGATTGTTGGGTCGTATGGAAGCTTTATTTTTAGTTCTTTGAGAAAATGCCACATTGCTTTCCACAAAGGCTGAATTAGCTTACATGCCTACCAACAATGGAGAAGGATTCCCTTTTCTCCGCACCCACACCAACACCTGTTTTTTTTTTTTTCTGATTTTTTAATGATAGCCATCCTTATTGGTGCTAGGTGGTATCTTGTCGTAGTTTTGATTTGCATTTCCCTGATTGTTAGTGAGGCTGAGCATTTAATTATGTTTGTTGGCTGCTTGAATGTCTTTCCTTTGAGAAGTGTCTGTTCAAGTCTTTTGCCCACTTTTTAACGGGGTTTTTTTTGTTCGTTTGTTTCCGTCAATTTGTTTGAGTTACTTGGAGATCCTGGATGTTAGGGCTTTGTCAGATGCATAGCTTGCTAATATTTTTTCCCATTCCATGAGTTGTCTCTTTACTCTCTTGATGGTTTCTTTTGCTGTACAAATCTTTTTAGCTTGATAAGGCTCTACTTGTCAATCTTAGCTTTTGCGGCATTTGCTTTTGAGGACTTAGCCATGAATTCATTGCCTACTCTGATATCCAGGAGGGTGTTCCCTAAGTTTTCTTCCAAGATTCTTATAGTCTGAGGCTTTACATTTAAGTCCTTGATCCATTCTGAGTTAATTTTTGTATATGGTGATAGGTAGGGGCACAGATTTATTCTTCTGCATGTGGTTACTCAGTTTTCCCAGCACCATTTGCTAAATATAGTTTCCTTTCTCTGATGTTTGTTTTTTTTTTTTTTTTTTTTTTTTGAGTTGGAGTCTCACTCTGTCACCGAGACTGGAGTGCAGTGGCCGCTGTTGGCCACCACAGCCTCGACTTGCTGGGCTCTGGCGATCCTTCCGCCTCAGCCTTCCAAGTAGCTGGAACTACAGGTGCATGCTACCACACCCAGCTAGTTTTTTGATTTATTGTAGAGATGAGGTCTGCTATTGATGGCTTTGCTGAAGATGAGTTGGTTGAAGGTTCGTGGTTTTATTTCCGGACTCCCTGCCCTGTTCCATTGGTCTGTGTGTCTATTCCTGTACCAGTGCCATGCTGTCTGGGTTACTGGAGACTTGTAGTAAAGTTTAAAGTCTGGAAGTGTGATGCCTCCATCTTTGCTCCATCTACTGAGCATTATTTTAGCTATTTGAGCTCTTTTTTGCTTTCATATGAATTTCATTCAAAGTATTTCTAATTGAGTATTGTATTGTGTTGTCAATGGGTTTCTAATGTTAATGTGAATAAAAAATGTTTAAGTATATTGACTGGTAAGTAAGTAAATTTGGTGGAACTCCCACAGAATAAATAATCTAGCATAATTATACATTTTAAAGTGTCATTAGAAAAACAATTAAATGTTTATAGTCTAAAGGGCACAAAATATTACAAAGGGCACCAAAATATCATAGTAATATTATTCCACCACTGGTAGAAAAATTATCATAGCAAATTATGTCTAACAGCTTTTGTAATTAGATTTGCAATAAGAAAAAGACATAAAAATAAGATAATGGAAATACGATGTAAATGATCTCTTAATTAATATATTTTTTAAAAAGTTTATAGTTGTGCTTTGGGGCAAGTTGTTAAACCTCACTGTTTTCTCATCCATAAAATGGGAAAAAAGTAAGCCTAACTAATAGGGCCATTGGGAGGACTGGGTTAAGGCACTAAAATAATCTAGAGCAATAATGCCTCCTGTTATTATTATTATTTATTATTGTTATTTAAAAGGATTAATTATACTGCGTTTGAATACATAGATTTTGATCTTATTTTCCAAAGAGCTTTCTGACTGACTCTATGAAATAATTGCCTCATAGGACTTCTTAGTTCCACTACCTCTTGAGATTACTCAAGAGTATTCATCTTACTTGGTTGTGATTGCCATTCATATGTAAATTATACTATCAGCATGGAGTCCTGAAGAGAAAACAGCAGCCAAAACAACCAAATAAGCCCCACCCCACCACATACAAAGAAGAAAACACTGATGAGTATCCTCTAATAACATTGCATACTTTCTTTACAGTGGAGGGAATAAAAACTTAGATTAAATGAGTAGGAATACTAAAACTTTCTTTTATCTGTCAGTCTATTTTATAACATTTGCTCTATTTATTGTATAAGTTGTGTTAATATGTAACTCACATATGGTATGTTGAAATCAAAGTTGTCCATTTTGGATTAATACAGGAAGTGTTTTATAAGAACATAATCTCTAAACCTAGATTGTCTAAATCCAAGTCCTTTGCTCTGTCACTTACTAGCTGTTTAGTTTCAAGTAAAATATTTAAGATCTGAGTGTGGACCTCCTCATCTGTGAAATAATGATGATAATAGTACCAATTCCACAAAGGTGTAATGAGGATTAAGTGAGTCAACATATGTAAAGCACTTAGAACAGTACCCAGTAAGTAAATTTGGTGGAACTCCCACAGGATAAATAATCTAGCATAATTGCTAGCTGTAGCTAGCTCAATGTCAGTCATTACTGCCAATCTGTGCTACAGCTCTTCTCACTACCTTTCTTGATCTGAATAAAACACCCCTCTAATTTGGGGGGATTTTAGTTCTTTTTCAAGCCAAAGCATTGCTATTATTTTCAGAGCACTTGAATCCATTCTTTACATGAGAAAGCCTTTCATATTATTTTCCACAATTTCCCTTACAGGAAGAAATGGCTGTGCTGCTTAAAAATGGCTACATTAAACTAAGTATACGTTACACTTCAAGGATTCCTTCCTTTCAACTGCCATTTGATTCCAGGACACTGCTAACTCTTATGCCTCCTGCAGCCTGAAAGGGATTTGAGTAGATTTGCTTCCCTCTAGAGTTTCCCTCCCCATTCTGAATCCAGAGTGAGAGAGAATGATCTGACACTTATTGCAGAAAATGGCTCTATGGTAAGCTAGGGTCTTATCAGGGCAGCCTTATTCAGCTAGTTGTTAAGCTGTGGTCATTATCTTCTCCAGTGGCTTCCCACAGAGCAGGCTTTCTTAATATAGCTGTTATAAACCGCGGTCATTATCTTCCTCAAATGGCTTAAGTCAAGTTCATTTTTTTAAAGGCTGCCTAGACCACTCTTCTGAGTTTCACATTTATATATAACTGTCATATACATGTCCAATAAACACTTCATATTCAATGAATCCAAAATTAACTTATCATCCTTACTCTGTAAATACTTCAACTTCTAGCATCTTCTGTCTTAATTACCCAAGCTAGAATTTTTGGCAGCTGTTGCTTCCTCCCACCCTACACTGAACTTTAAACTTCTTCCCAACTGTTCTAGGATAGACCAGATTTCAAATATTCTGCCCAACTCTCCATAATTTACAAGTAGTCTTATGTGCTCAGCTGAACTTGAAGACTGTAAATTTGCAATACAGCCCTAATGGAGAACTCTGGAATTTTCTCCAGTGTTGCTCAGTTCAGAGAACACAGATTCTGATATTTGACCATAAGCTATATGAATTTTATAATGTATACATCAATTAATTCATAAATATAAAAAGAGTGTAAATCTGAATGCTAAAGTACATAGTACCCAGAAGTCACTGGCTCATAGTTCAAGTAAAATCAGATTTATATGTCCATGACACCTGGTAAATTTGTATTTGGCATTTCTGTTAATAAGAAAGGATACATGACATTGGTCATGATACTGAGTTTGTTCAGATTAAGTGAAGACTTTACATACTTTTTTGCATTTCCTTTATTTTCCCCTTCATTATTTGATACTAGAGTTAACTTATATGCTTTAAAATATTATAAAGTACCAATATGGAAAAACTTTCAGAAATATTCTTTAATTTTAATTAGTCTATAAATAAAATATTACCATATAAAGGCCCAATGCCTGACATTTCCTAACAATGCATAAGCATTTAGCTCAAAAAAGAACCATAGCAAAAAATAGTAATGCTCTATTCCAAGTCCATATTGCAGATGAGGAATTTGGGCCAAGAGCTGCTTTTCACTTTTCAGTGACCAAGACAAAACACGGGGACCAAATTTATTACGTTTGTCGCTTTCATATTACCCATTTATAACTACAGACACAGCAGTGTTTTAGGATACTTATTGTCCGTCTTTTGCATTTTAAAGCATATAAGTTAACTCTAGTATTTATTTAAGAAGGTCAATACGGACCAAGCCAACGTTACTTTTGTTGAATTATTTTCAGTGATTGTGGAGTGCAGCTGTGAGAGACACACATGGTACTAGTGATCTTGTCTTATAACTGAAGGATACAAGAAAACTAAAGCCCTCAACCTTTCTGCTCACATTCTCACATTCACAAAAGAAGATATAGTAAAAATGAAACAAATGTAATTTTTAAATGGGTGTGAAAATACTTAGTGGGAAGTAGAGTTGTGTGTGTTTGTGCAACATAATGTGAGAGGTGGGCTTTCAGTACATATATGTTGTGTTTATTCACTTCTGCAGATGGAAAAAATCTTAAGATAGTTTAAGACAAGTTAGCATTATTGTGTAGAGTGAAACAACTCTCAAAGTCCTTGACAGCCTTCTTTATTCCCGTGATTCTTTATATGAAGCAAGCAAGTCACCATCAATGAAATGTCTCCACTGAGGAAACTAGGTCAAAGAGTTCAAATAATTCCTCCTAAATTATATAATTCTGAGACAGAGCATTGGACCAAGATTTAAAAAGAAAAAAACAAAAAACCTGGCATTAAGTCTTTCCAAATCTTCTACCCAAACTCTTGTGTTTTGGAAACAACACATTTGACCTCTTTTGTGTTACAACCAAAGTGCCTAAAACCTGGAAGATGATAAGGACTTGCAAAACTTACATAAATCATAGACCAGAAACACAGTCACACTTTGTCAAATCATCAAATAGTTGGCAGCTCTTTCTTTCCTTTTAGGGGTTTTCTTGCTAGAGTTCACATTTGGGTTAAAGATTCTAAAGAAGTTATACTTATTCAACTTGTTCCCACTCAGAAGAAATATTGCCAGTAGACTCATTCCAAAAATGATCTTCAAGTGCAATTCCAGTCAGGACTAGTGGATACCCAAATTTGTGAAGTTGACAATTCGGTCCTAGTCAACTACCGTGATAGTCCTGAAGTAAATTCAAACTGCACTTCCACCAGAAGATGATCTTTTTTAGGGCAAGGAGTAACGATGCTCTTTTCTGCATCCTCAAGGCCTAAGGAGACTCTTGTCACATAGGAAAAGTGAAATAATTCTGAGAGAATGTTCTGCTGGAGTATGCTGATCCTGGGACTACAGTTTTTGGGAGAAAATTCCTTATTTTCCATATCACATCATGCTGACATCAAGATTTGTGAGGAAGATGAGTTCATTTTAAGATCCTCTTGGGCATTTGGATCCACAGTCAACTAACTGTGATGTATGAGTTGTCTAATCCATAATAATGCTGCATAACACACAACCAGTAAACTTCAGGGGCATAGAAGAATAAACATTTATTTTTGGTCATGTGTCCATAAGTTTTCCGAATGATTTTAAGGATCTAAACTAGATATGACAAAGCTCATTTATTTATCTGTAGTCTGCTGCTGGTTAGCTACATGGCATTTCTTATATTAGCTGGTGTTTTTACATACTGAGTGTCTGTATGAGATATCTGAGGTATCTGGACCAGGACTCCTCTTCCAGCAGGCTGGTCTGAGAATATTTTCTTGGCGGGGACAGAGGAGAGAAAGGAGAGAGAGAGAGATGTCAGGAGTTTAAGACATAGCCACAAAACGGGCACACAATTACTTCTGCTATGTTCAATTAACCAAAACAAATCATAAATTCGGGTCAGATTTAAGAAGACAGAAATGAATTTCACTTCTTGGTTGGAACAGTTGCAAAAACACATCACAAAGACTATTGATACAGTGTAGGGGAAAGGGGCATTTACAACCATTTTTTGCAATCGTTTAGCACAGCAGTGGTCCCCAACCTTTTTGGCAGCAGAAACTAGTTTCATGGAAGACAATTTTTCCACTGATGGGAGGTGGGGGCAGTGGAGAATGTGCTATCAAACCTCACTGCTAATGTAATCTGTATTTGCAGCCATTCCCCAGCGCTAGCATCACTGCCTCAGCTCCACCTTAGTTCATCAGGCATTAGATTCTCATAAGTAGTATGCAACCTAGATCTCTTGCATGTGCAGTTCATGATACGTTTTGTGCTCCTATGAGAATCTAATGCTGCAGCTAATTGACAGGAAGCGGAGCTCAGGTGGTAATACCAGCGATGTTGAGTGACTGTAAATACAGATGAAACTTCGCTCGCTCACTTACTGCTCACATCCTGCTGTGAGGCCCAGTTTCTAACAGGCCACCTGGGAGCCTGAAGGTTAGCATTTGATATATGTTGCTTCTGAGAGTGAGTCACAGATTCAAAGTTGTATCTAAGTGTTACTTCATAGTAGGTAGTATGCTCTGAAAATAGTGATATACGTTCTCTTACTTTCTCTTAATCATCCACGGTATGCCCTGTGTTCTGTCATCTTGGTCGTGTACAACCATATGCAAAAATAAAATGAAATGTACCCAACAATAGAAAGGCACAGACACAGACCTATCAGAATGGATGCCCTGCAGTCAAAACAGGTGCTGACTGTGAACACTCAGGATTGCTGTATGGGTGGACATCAGCCCTCATTTCCCATGAGAGAAACTTACTTCACAGAACTGCTTGTTCTAGACACAAGTTTTTCACACCTCTGAAACAGCTGAAGAAACATTTCTTTTAAAGCTCAAGGATATGCTCTGGATAGTCCACTGACTGTGAAATTCAGTTCAAAATTGTCTATGTATATTTTTCTGAAGAAATGATCTATAATTTTCATCAGATCTTTAAAAAAAAGGAGTCCATGACTCAGAAAAGTTAAGAAGTACTATTTATTTGGGTTAAACTAATAAGTAAGTTAGTATACAAATGTGCTAGGGAGGAGAGTAGGGAGGGAGGAACATTTTAACGACCAAAGGGAGCAGCCCCTATCCATGTAAATTTGTAGAACTGAATCAAACACTTCTGGAGAGTTTATTCTCCAGGAGAATCCCTGGTTCTAGGGTGATCCATCAGCCTTACAAATATTTCCAGCCTGTTCACGGTTCACAATGATTTCAACGTAGTAAGAATTTGGTGATATATAAATGCAGCTCCATTCCGCAACCCCAGAGCTGCGTTAGTAATTGAGAACGGATTTATTAAATTAGCCCTGAGAGGTTTATATTGGGAAAGGTTGACCTGAGGGGAAAGGTAATGAAGAACATGATAGAAAAGATAAAGGGCACAGAAAGGATTCAAATCTACCTGTCAGGTGACCAACATTATTTCAGTTACACATGGAGAACTTCAACAACGATTAAGATCATGCCCATAGTAGTCAGGGGCAACCACAGTTCTTCTGTGTCTTGCATTAATCATATCATGACAAAATAGAAAAGCCTGGAGTTCTAAAGAGACTTTCATTAACTTCTTCATCAAAGGCAGGTACTTTTTTCTGGGAGCCTGGAGTAAACAAGCCTGTACAACTTGAGATTGGAACATACAGACTGCTGCCAGGTTCTCCTTCTGGAATCTAAAAAGAAAATATAGTGAAGGAAGAAATATTTATGGTAATAAAAAGTTAAGAAAAGGAGAGAATTCCCTTGGAAGTTAGTCTTAGAATTTATATCCAGTCACAATTGAGTAGCTTTTATAAACGCTCCTGTCAACAATCAGTTTTTGATTGGATCAAGACTCAGAAATAAGTACCTTTTAGCTTATTCCGTTTTTTTTTGGGGGGGGGTTGGAGTCTCACTCTGCCACCCAGACTGGAGTGCAGTGGCCACTCCCGGCCACTGCAGCCTCGACCTGCTGGGCTCCAGCGATCCTTCCACCTCAGCCTTCCAAGTAACTGGAACTACAGGCGCGCGCTACCATGCCTGGCTAATTTTTGATTTATTGTAGAGATGAGGTCTCACCAAGTTGCCCAGGTGGGTCTCAAACCCGCGGGCTCAGGCAATCCACTCATCTCGGCCTCCCAAAGCACTGGGATTACAGGCTGAGCCACCAAGATCGGCCTTTTTGCTTATTCTTAACCTTTCTTAGAAACATTATTTTGAAGGCAATTGTCGCCTCTGCCATTCCTAGACTTCAACCTAACAGTCTAAAAACCCTTGGGGGCAGCTCTTCCTTCTCCTTAATCTACTAAATGACAACAGGTAGTCAGTCATTTCTATTTCCCAAAGAGAGTCCTGCTAGTAATTGGTTCATACCCACCATCACCAAGCATAGCCACCATCTTCATCACCCCCGTTCATTAATGCTATTTTTTTTCCCTACAGAGAGAGGGCCTTTTCCTTCTATCAATTCTTTAAAATGCTGTCTAATCCATTTCAATATTTGTAGACCTCTAGGTCAAATACAATTGGGTCAAATACAAATATTCTTTAAACTTTGTTTGTTTGTTTTTTGAGTCAGAATCTCACTCCATAGCCCAGGCTGGAGTGCAGTGGCATGCTCGTGGCCATGCCCGTGTTGACCTGCTAGATCCTTCTGCCTCAGTCTTCCAATTAGCGGGAACTACAGGTGCACACTACCACGCCGACTAATTTTTTTTAACTTATGGTAGAGACAAGGTCTCATCAAGTTGCCCGGGCTTGTCTCTAACCCGTGGGCTCAGTCAATCCACTCGCCTGGGCCTTCCAGTGCTGGGATTACAGGCTGAGCCACTGAGCTTGATTATTCTTTTAGCTTTTAAAAGGGACAGATTAACGTTCTTCAGATCACAAAGAAACAAGAACAAACAATAACAAGACAAAACAAAATAGCTAGAAAAAATAGATTGGAATGCAATTGGTTCCTTAGGCTGAGTCTTCACTGATAGTTCAGTAAGACTGCTAATATTTTTCAACAATTTTTTAAAAACTAATCTCTCACATTCATCTGTTTTTGAGATAAACTATAATGAGAGTGTTGTGAAAATGCTTGAACCTAAAAAGGGAAGATGAAAATTTGCTAATACTTGCTTTGTGAGAGATACTTTGGCATGTGCCTTGTATGTATTATTGCACATTGACAGAAAAGTACATTTTACACAGAGAAAACTCCAGTTCAGGGATGAGCTTAACCTGCCTAAAGCTTCATTGGTAAGTTTTGAGGAAAGGATTTAAACATAGATGCTTAACTCTAATAACACTATGTAAAACCTCTGCTCTCACACAATAGCTTTTGAATTCTCAGACGAAACTAAATCAAGACTATTGGTAAGATGCTTTAATTGGCATGACTAAAGTCAGACCAATAAAACATTTTTTATACTGAAAGTGAGATATGAAAAAGAAACCTAAAACAAAATATGCAACATTTTCCTGAAGTCTGATTGAATCCTAAAGGTTGTTTTGTGTTTTTTTGTGTGTATTTGTCCGTAAATGTTTTTTTCTGTGAAGGACAAATTGCTTGTAAGCCTGAATTTACATATCATTTTTGATCTATCAACAGCAGCTTGTCTTTTTACACTGTCCTTGAAAATGCTCTTCAAGCCCCAGCATCTTTTTCAAAATCTGTCTCTTAATTTGTAGCTCAAATGCAGAAGCAAAACTTACCCTTGAGACAACATTCAGAGGCATTTCTTAATTTAGGGCATGAGTCAGAACTCAGTAGAGCCATCCCATGATTCTACAGTACACAATTCAATTTTGGGATCAGACCAGTGAGACAAACTCATAAAAATGATGAGAAATAATAATTTTTCTTTAAAAAAAATCCATAAAAGTGAAAAATAAAAGACTTCAAAACTCAAAAATTCTTATTACATTTATAGACATCAATATATTCAATTATGACATGCTACAAGGGACTTTTAGTATTTATCCAAACATTTTCAATAGTTAAATCATATTTTTTCATGTTGTCTGACACTTGCTGGCACCAACAGTGCACTAATCTCCATAGAGAGCCGAAGAAATCGGGGATAATGATCTCCTACTGCTAATTCACAGGAAGTTTTGCGATTTTAACGGTCCTCCATTGTAGGAAGTAAACTGCTGATTTCCCTTCACCAAACAAACAGCTTGAAATGATAGACTAAAACCAAACAGATAAAATTAGAGAAAATGCATGGAGGAATATAGAGCCCTACATTTAGGCCACAAAAACTTCACAGTGGGGAAAAGTGATCCAAGAGTGGAGCTTGTGACAGAGAATTAGGAATGAGCTTAAAATGAATTACTGTAAAAAAGAAGCTCCCAAAAAAGCAAATGTTATTTCCAGTTTATTAATAAATGGATAGGTTTAAACTAAATGACACTTCTATGTACTGGTGCTACGTGTGTTAAATTTATGGGCTTTTCTCTGGATGGAGACAGTAGTAATTTAAAAAATTCCCTTAAGGGGAGTGATTAAAGGAAATAGGGGCATCTAATTTATATGAGCGGATTTAACATGAAAGAAAAAAAAATACCACTGCCCTCAAATGTTTGAAGCACAGTTATCTCAAGGAGGATTTAACTTATTTTTTGTGGCTTTGGCAAGCAAAGAAAAAGTCAGAATGATAGCTAGACTTATCTTAACTAAAAATACAGAAAAATTTCTCACATTAATCATGCAAGTATCCATATTGCCCCCTAGCTTTGTGTAAAGTATCAGATGAACTCTGTATTCAGGCACTGTGAAGGGGACCGAGCTAAGTACCTTTATAAAAATAAACTAAAGAGAGGAGATGATACCTATTTAAGTTTTAATCTAAAAATGAAAACCAATGTGGGAATAAGTCATCAATCATAATGCAAATAATCTGTGACAGATGTCTTAAGGGTATATCAAAAGTTCTCTTTGGTTCTATGTTTACTTGTTTGCTTAATGTATTTTCTTTCTTTTTTTTTAAAACAATAACCATTCTGAAACAACAAACTTAAGCTTCTGTCATCTTTTGTCTTTGCCTTATTTAGTTTCTCCAAAGGTAGTGGTTAGGGTTAAAGGAACAACCATGATTCCTCTTTCAACAACTACAGTGAAACCCAATCTTTTGCAACTGAATAATTCCAAATCACTCTGTATATTTATCTCTGACTAGCCTTATATGATATCTACACTTCAATTTTCCCTAATACCCACGGGTCTAGGTCAGTGAGCAGACTTCCTAGGGGATAGAGTCCAAGGATGTCCTTTCCTTCTAAAAAGCAAATTGGTAGCAATATAATGTTATCAAAATATTTTTTTGGAGGTAAGTTAAACATAGCTGTAATGTAAATCATGCAATCCCGTATTATCAAAAATTTTGTTATGGGTCTCCACTTTGCTTGCTAAAATAATATTTTTGTTTTGAGCAGTGTCAGAACTGGTAATATGGAGCTGTAGGTGTATTAATGAAAGAAGAACAATTGTAAACATCTAGTGAAAAAAATATTACCTAGGATTGTTCCAAGACATTTATACATATGGATATAGGAAATTCTCTTTTTTATTTTTAATTTTAAATATGTGGGGTACAATTCAGGATTAGGTACACAAATGTTCATTATGCAGGTACCCTTGTTGATGAGGTGTGCTCCACCTCCCATGGAAGTTTCCCACTATTGCCAATGCCTTGCTTATTGCAGAAAATGGTAGTTTTCTGCAGTTATCTTACTCAATTCTCTAAGGCTGAGGAATAAAATATATACTGTACTGAGACTTTCAGTTATGATATCTTTGTATCATTCTTACCATATATTCTTAATTAGTTTAAAATCTCTCCTTTCTTTCTGCACGTTCTTACCCGTCCTTCCTTCATCTACCATTTTCCTTGGGAGTCATCAAGGACAATTTTCTTCACTTCTCTTTAGGGAGTCTGTGTAGAAAAATAAGGAAATCAGAACAATTTATCTCTAGAAAACAAGTAACATTCAGAGGTCTTGATGAAGATACTGAAATATATATAAAATCCCTTGTATAATTCAACATAATCATATTTTTAAACAGTAAAGTAATTGTTCCAACAATTCTCTCAAATATATCTAAAATCGGAATGAAAATTACTCAGGGAGTACTATTTCTGCCAAACTGTTTCTGCCTTCACCAGGCTAGAAAGCATTGCTTATTTTTTCATCAATGAGAAACAGGTGACTGTGTTTCCAGTTCTTGCCACCCTTCTGCTGCAGAGGCCTTCTGCCCTGTTCATCATACCGCCAGACAGAAAGACTGGATTACAAGAGGCAGGGAGCGAGATCACAACTCAGATCTACTCTCTGTCATTTGGGTAGTGAAACAACCTCTGAGGTGACTTTCTTAGAGGATTTCCGTGATAAAGCAGAGGAACTGCTATTTGAAAAGCTGCTATCTAAAAGACTAAATTATTCTGGAAGCCAGTTAGAGAATCTTTCCATTAGTTAAAAAAAATTTTTTTTACAAGAACTAACAAATTCTTTTTTTTTAATTTTTATTTTTGAGATGTGGGGTACAATTCAGGGTTAGGTATACAAATGTTCATTGTACAGGTAAAGTTTGGGCCTCATTTTGGTCCCCACATTTGAGATCAGATACCCTTATTGATGAAGTGTGCTTCCCCGCCCCTCCCCACCTTGCGGTTTCCCAATACTGCCAATCCCTTTCTTTCTTTTTTTTTTTGAGTTGGAGTCTCACTCTGTCGCCCAGACTGGAGTGCAGTGACCGGCCACCGCAGCCTCGACCTGCTGGGCTCCGGCGATCCTTCCACCTCAGCCTTCCGAGTAGCTAGAATTACAGGCATGCGCTACCATGCCCGGCTGATTTTTTTTATTTATTGTAGAGACGAGGTCTTGCTGCCCAGGCGGGTCTCGAACCGCGGGCTCAGGCAATCCACTCACCTCAGCCTCCCAAAGGCGTGGGATTACAGGCTGAGCCACCGAGCCCGGCCTAATCCCTTTCTTATAGTAGTATGATAATTGTTCAGGGTTCCCTTATGAATAAGAACAGGTGGTTTTTTTTAAGGAAACTGACAATTACACATATCTAGAGGTTACCCAAATTCTAGGCTGAAAGTTTATAATTTTGGTACCAACTTTCCATAGGAGAGACTAAATAGAGGCAATTACAAATGATTTTACACACACACACACACACACACACACACACACACATGCACACACACAAACACACACACACACACAAACACACACACACACACACACACACACACACACAATCCATTTCTCTGTCTAAAGATATGCATATTCAAAGCAATGGGAAAGCTAGTAAGAGAGAAATAATCTGTCCAGAATGGCTTCCAGAAGATACAAGCAGTATAGAAGAGGGCTACTTACAAATCAAATTTAGGACTTTAAACTATCTTTAAACTTTTTTGTCTACTCTTCTATTTTGTTCATATACAGAACTAAAGAGTTGTGGTGAACAAAACAAGGACACGAATTCCACATGGTGGAAAACCAGACTAAAATCTCTGATCTCTTGAGAATTTGTTCACAGTTCTTTCCATCCAAAAAACATTCTATATCGTAAGCTTGTGCTGAGGGCCTAATACATGAATGGTTGTGTGCTGACTTTGGTAAAACATGCAAAGATGAATATCATGCAAACAGCTTACATAGGAGGAATAATATCACATGAAGAGATTTTATAATATCCAGGATAAAGTAGTGTGTGCAATATAAGTTCACCATATAAGTTGTACTACATTAAATACCATCTTTGAGAACTGACTCATCCTTCAGCAAATTTAAAAACATAACACATGACCTGATAATTTTGCTGTTACATTGATGCAGTTAAAATATAAAAGGTCAATATTCTATGATTCGATAAAGGCAATTTTTGACTGCAAATTTTGGGGCCATATTGTTTCTTTTATGTTTTAAATATTGTTTCTTTTTTACTTTATTTTGTAACCTTAAAACACACTAATGGTCTATGAGTCAATTTGCAAAATGATTTTGATATTTTATGATAAATATTGTTCTGATAATTGCCATTCTGATAATTGTGAAGGCTCTGAAAATGAGGTACTCCTACTTCAATTTAATCACAATGCAGTGCGTTGTTTCCAAATAAAAATTAGTTAAATCAGTAACATGGTACACTTTCAAGTTTTTAGACTGCAACAAAATTAAATTAATGCTTCATTATTAAATGAAAATAACAAAATATTCAACTACACATATCGCCTTTGAAATGAATCTGTTCAGGTTACATTTTGAATATTCTACAATAATTTGGTTTTTCCATTGTTCATTAAAAGTATCTTCTGGAAAGTAAACTAGGGAGGAAAGCTAAAATATTAACTTATTAATGACAGTAAAAAAAGTTAAATGTATGTCAAGATGGATAGGAATTATTTGGAAATGTCATTTATGTTTCTTTTCCTTTGCTATCTTAAAGAGATGATAGAGTGGGGGAGATTTTACAATATAAGTTCTTATCACAATAAAGCCCAGAATGTCTTTTATGTAAATTTCTCCAAAAATGTCAGGTAAAATCATTTTTTTCATTTCTTTCTCTTCTTGTTATTAATGTGTTCCTTCCTCTTTTTCTACCAAGTCATAAAAAATTATCACCATCAGTGTTCATAAAAGCTCAGGTCCCAGCCGGGCTCGGTGGCTCAGCCTGTAATCCCGCACCTTTGGGAGACTGAGGTGAGCGGATTGCCTGAGCCCGCATGTTCAAGACCCTCCTGTGCAACTTGTCGAGCCCTCATCTTTACAATAAGTCAGAAAATTAGCCGGGCGTGGTAGCACGCGCCTGTAGTTCCAGCTCCTCGGAAGGCGGAGGCGGAAGGATCGCTGGAGCCCAGCAGGTCGAGGCTGCGGTGCCCGGGAGCGGCCACTACACTCCAGTCTGGGCGACAGAGTGAGACTCCAACTCAAAAGAAAAAAAAAAAAAAAGCTCAGGTCCCTAGGTAATTCTGGGAGTTATTTATCGTAAAACATTTGCCTAAAATCTATCCTTTTCACGTGTAAGCATTATAGAAAAAAATGATCATTGGTTAAATTAATGAAGGACATTATAAACGAAAATCCTGTAAGCCAATCTAGAATATTTATCATATCCTACTACTCTAAAATCTAAAAGCAGTACAAATAAGCAAGCATAAACAACGAAAAGATCAGGGACAAAAATTCTGAAGAAAAGAAAAAAATATAGCACTAAATGCAACTTTAAAATAAAGATCTATAAAAAACCTTTCTCATAAATTGAGTTTTCTCATCTCCCGTTCTTAACCATAACAGGATAGAAAACAACCAATTTAATTTTTGCAATAGGATAGAAAATCACAGGAAACTTTCAGGTTACCATCTGTGGCTTAATATCCAAAAAGTCTATTTTAAGACTTAATTCTGTAGTTTCTGTGAAACTATCTGAGATTCTGCCGTACAAAATAATCATGCTAGATAAAGTGAAAATATAAAACAGATGCATCTAAAATATGTCAGAAAAAATTTAAAATGATACTTGATCTTTTCTTGTTTAGTATATTCAATATTAATATCCACTAGGAACCAAGCAAGGAGGAACAATTTAGATCTCCCTTGCCTCCTGTATTGTTCTGTTGACCTGCCATAGCAAACGACAACAGACTGAGAGTAGCTTTAACAATAGAAATGCATTGTCTCAGAGTTCTGGGGACTAGAAATCTGAGATCAAGGTGTCAGCAGCTTTGGTTCCTTCTGAGTTAAAATTTGTCCCATGCCATTGTCTTGGATTCTGGTGATTTGCTGGCAATTGGTAGCATTTCTTGGCTTGTACAAGCATCACTCAGTCTTTGCTTTCATCTTCACATGATGTTCACCCTGTGTGTATTTCTGTCCAAATTTCCCTTTTTAAAAAAAATAAAGATATCAATCATTTTGGATTACGGACCCATTCTACTTCAGTACAACCCATTCTAACTTTATAATTTACATTTGCAAAAGCCTTATTTTCAAATGAAGTCACATTCTGAAGGTTATACTGAAGGGAGTTAGGACTTCAACATCTGAATTTTGAGGAAAGACACATTTTTACCCATAGCAATTCTAAATGAAGGAAGGAAGTATGAAAACTGATACTGTAATAAAAAAGATAGTTTTTCAAGATGATTTCATCTGAAATTCCATCATTTGTAATGTAGAAGCCAAAATTATGAAATTTACTCATTTACCTAAAAGGTTAAATTTTCAGTTTAAAAAACTCATTTATTTGTGGATAAAGAAATATTTTTTTCAAAACATTTCTCTAATTCAATTCTATTCTTTTTTCTTTTATAAGATTAAATATATTGAACAAATTATAGAGTTTCAGATGCCAATGATATTCAGTATACAGTTGTGTTAATTTGTTATTGTTTTATTAAACTAGTAAAGGCAGAAATATATTATTTGTAACACATTTTTTGTCAAAGTTTAATGATCAAGTTAAAAAGAAATGTACAATGTAAAAATATGCATATTAACAAAGCAGACTTTGGAAAATATCTCCTAAAAAATTAAAATCACTTAAACATAAGGAGTTTATTACTATTTTGCTATAATTGCAAAAACCTAGAAAACAACTTGAATAAATTAAGGCTTACTCTGCCTATGTATATTACACAGCTATTAGAAATGAAGATTTGTATTGTCATTAGTTAATCTGGAGTGATGGGCAATATATGCTTTAGTTGTGGTGTATAATTATGTTTTAAAAAGAAAATAAAATTTCCAAGAAATGTGTATTATGAATTGTCAGTTTTATTTTAAAAATTTACATGTACCCATGTGCCAATGTGATTTTGCACTGACCTAGAAAAATAGTGGAATGATAGATACCAAAGTATAAATATCAGTTATATAGGGAGTTTGAAATTCAAAGAGGAAAAGAAAATGATTAACAATATGTCCAATAACATGAGTATTCTCTTATACAACCAGAGAAAAATTGACCAAACTGGGAAATTTAACAGAAATAATAATATAAATACACAGGTCATATTCCAAATTTATCAATTATTCTACAATGCCCTACAGAACTATTTTCCATAATCAAGGATCCAATCCAGGATCACATGTTGTATTTCATTATCATATCTCTTTAGTCTCCACTACTCTCAAATAGTTCTATAGATTTTATTCTTTCTTGGTATTGCCATTTCTGAAGAGCGCAAGTCAGTTATTTTAATGAACAACTCACATTTTGGATTTTTCTGTTGAATCCTTATGGCTTGGTTCAAAACATCTTGCTGTATTTTTTTCAGTGCATCATATCAGCAAGCAGTTAGAATTAGTTGGTCCAAATGTGGTGATGTTAGCATTGATCTCTCTTTAATGTGATGTCTACCACCAGAATTCTCAACCATAAGTTAACTATTCTGCCCTATATAATTAATATGTAATTTGTAGGGAGGAACTTTAATAAGACTTTGTAAATAATGTATCTCTCATTGTTTATTATTTGCATATATAAATATAAATTTAGATTATTATTTTATTCAATACGTTAAAATTCAGAATTTTCCATAAGATCAATAGTTAGTAGTATTGTTCAGATCTCTTACATTTGTACTGATTTCCCACTAATTTTTTAAATCTAATTTTCTGTTACTGAAAAGGGAGTATAAAATGCTCAAATATGTTCGTGGATTTCTCATTTTTTCTCTTACCCATTTTATCTTTACATTTTGCACTCTTTTATTAGGTATATACACATCTATAATAGTTATGTCTTCCTGAAAAATTACCTTTATCACTGTAAAATTTTCTTCTTGGTTTGTTATAATAGACTTTGTCTTAATTTTTGTGATAATAAGAGAGCTATTTTAGCTTTCTTATGCTTGCTTACTGTTCCATCTCTCACACACACACACACACACACACACACACACACACACACACACACACTTTTTTTTCATTCTTTTCTTTTAAACTGTTTTCTTTTCAACAAAGTTTACCTCTTGGGCTTGCTCTATATCTAGTCTGACTATCTTACCTTTTATCTGCAAAGTTTATTCTAATTGCATTTAATATAATCATTCATTGGCTAGATTTAGGTTTAGTTTTGCTATTTGTGTTCTATTTTTTCCTGTCATTTTTAGCTAACCAAATATTTTTGTATTCTATTTTTATTCTAGCAGTGGCTTTTTAGCAATAACTCATAGTATTTTTTAAAATCGTGTTTTATTATAGAGATGTGGAGTGCAAGTGAGGATTAAGTACATAAGTAGGTGAAGTTTGGACTTCTAACTGGCTCTCACTCCCCCAGGTAATAGACCAGGTACCCTTTGTGTTGCCACATGCCTCCCACACTACTTCCTTCCTCCATCCTCCATCCGCTAACAGTGCCTGTTGACTGCCTATCCCTCTCTTGTGCTAAAGTGACTAATGCTCAGGGCCTACTTATGAGTGAGAACATGCACTTCAGTTCTTTGTTTCTGTGACAGTTCACTTAATATGATGGTCTCCGACTCCGTCCAATTTGCTGCAAAGTCCATGATTTTGTTTTTCTTTATAGTTGCATAATACTCCATCATGTATGTGTACGCATTTTCTTTATCCAGGACACTTTCCATGGACAGTAGAGTTGGTTCCGTGCTTTTGCTATTGTGAATGGTATTTTTTATTGTTATATTACTTGATGAAGCATGTAAGAACTTTGAACTGGTGCAGCTGCATTTATATCTTTCCAATTGTGCATGCTATTATCATATATTTTACCTATATACATTATAACTCTCATTATACAATATTGCATATTTTTATTTTTCCTATAAGCTTACCTTTTAAAAAAGAGAAATATAAAAGATATTTTCTAAATTTGCATATTTTTAGTATTAGCAATACTTTTCATTTCTTCCTGTAAATTTGAGTATCCAGCTAGTGTCATTATATTTTCAGCTTAAAAAACTGTGTGTGCATATTACTTCTTTAATGTTTTTATTTATTTGAAAATGTCCACAGGCCACAGAGTCTGTTCATATTTTCAGGTTTTAAAAAAGCTCTGTTTTTAATATTGGATACTTTCTACTGATTTATCTTCACATTAACTGGCCTTTTTTATGCTCTCTTCAATCTACTGCTAATTTCATCAAGTGAATGTCTCATAGTATATTGCAATTTTCAGTTCTAGGATTGTCATTTGGTCTTTTTTTTTGTAGCTTCTACTTCTCAAGTGACATTTTATGTCTATTCATTCATTATAATAATATTGTCTTATAGGTTTTGTGCTTAGATATATTTATTACAGCTACATTAAAGGTCTTTTCTGCTATTTGCAACATCTGGGTTGTCACAGTACTGGATTCTATTTATTGCTTCTCTTAACTGTGGGTCTTATTTTTCTATGTGTGTATGTGTCTGGTAATATTTTATTTTACACAAATATTTTGGATGACATGCTGTAGAGAATTTGGGCTCTGTTTTCTTCTTCTGATGAATGTTGATTTAATTCATCACTTTATTGGTTATAGAAAAAGCTTAATTTTACTGGAATTAAAGAAAATTTTTAGTGGAGTTTATATATGAGATCCTGTCTGGGATGCTTTTCTCTCAATCTTTTTACACTTTATGGCATCCCTGAACTCATCTCTCTGAATTCTAAAGCCAGTAAAATGATGCCCTTTTGATTGGAATCAATTCATTCAGTGCTATACAAGCTGAAGTACCAAAGAGTAAAATGCCAACAGCAACAACAACAACACACATACACACAAACACACACACACGCACACACACGCACAAACCTCACCTAGTTCCTTTTTAAAAAGATAAATCATCTAACCCAGTTTCTGTCTGCTTTTGGTCCCGCTTCAGTGCTTATAAAACAGTTGTAATTTAAAAAGTATATCTTGTCAAAGGTTTGTAGCTATTAACTTTAGGAGATTAATCTTATATAATTTACTTTATCATTAAAATATATTGACTTTTATTTTAAATTAACAAAAGAAGAAGATCATAAAATAATGCTGAACAATTTTTAAATCCTGTTTTGAAACATACAATTTGATTCAGCCTATGTATTTTTTAGTAATTACATGAATATCTCCATCACCCCCAGTAAGGCAGTGCTCAATCTGTCTAAGCATTAAAATTAGTCTTACAGAACTAGAATTTCTGAGTAATAGGAAATCTTCATTTTATATAGGAAACAAATATAATACAGATATTATTCTCTAGAGTCAAAACAAAATCATAAAACATCAGCATATCAAAATATCATACACTAGGAAACAGAAGTCCTTTAGGCATCGCTGGTGGACTGTAAACTGATGAAGACCTCCTAAAAAAGCAATCTAGCAGTACTTAGTCAGATTAGAATGTATGTGCCACCCTTAGTCTGCTGCACTCACCTTGTACCAGCAGAAATGTTCCAATCACCCCCAGTCCTTCCCTATATGAGACCAGTGTCCCAGGCCCTGGCGCCCCATCTCACTCAGGTCTATGCAAAAGACATAAAATTTGATGCAGATGCCCAAGCCCTAATGCTTCAAGGTGTAGACACCTCTTAGCCAATGCTGTAGCTGTTACAATGGGGCTAAAGAGAAGAACAGTGATTATTGAACAGAGTTGGGGAAGTCCCTAAATAACAAAAGATGGTGAGACTGTTGCAAAGTCAACTGCCTTAAGGGATAAATATAACAATATTGAAGCTAAACTTGCTCAGGATATTTCCAATAACACAAATGAAGAGACTGGAGATGGCATCACCACTGCTACTCTACTGGCACACTCTCTTACCAACAAAGGCTTTGAGAAGGTAACAAAGGTGCTGATTCAGTGGAAATCAGGAGAGGTGTCATGTTAGCTTTCGATGTTGTCATTGTTGAAATGAATAAAAAATTCACATCTGTGACAACCCATGAAGAAATCGCTCAGGTTGCTATGGTTTCTGCAAATGGAGACAAATTGGCAACATGATTTTTGATGCAATAAAGAAAGCATGTCATTACAGTAAAGAATGGAGAAACACTGACTAATGAATTAGAAATTACTGAAGACAAAGTTTGATTGAAATTATAGTTCTCCATACTTTCTTAATACACCAAAAGGTCAAAAATGTGAGTTCCAGGATGTCTGTGTTAAACTAAGTGAGAAGAAAATTTTTAAGACCCAGTCCATTGTATCTGCTCTTGAAGTTGCCAATGCTCACCCTGAGCCCTTGGTCATAGTTGCTGAAGATATTGACAGAGAAGCTAAGTACACTAGTTTTGGATAGGTTAAAATTTGGTTTTCAGGCTATTGGTGGTACAGTGTTTAAAGAAGAGGGACTGACACTAAATTTTGAAGACGTTCTGCCTCATGACTTGGAAAAAGTTGGAGAGGCCACTGTGACTAAAGGTGATGTTCTTGAAAGAAAAAAGTGACAAGGCTCTTGTAGCAAATTGAAAAATGTGTTCAAGAAATCATTGAAGCCGGGCTCGGTGGCTCAGCCTGTAATCCCACACCTTTGGGAGGCTGAGGTGAATGGATTGCCTGAGCCCGCAGGTTCGAGACCCGCCTGGGCAGCGAGACCTCATCTCTACAATAAATCAAAAAATCAGCCGGGCGTGGTAGTGCATGCCTGTAATTCCAGCTACTTGGAAGGCTGAGGTGGAAGGATCGCCAGAGCCCAGCAGGTCGAGGCTGCGGTGGCCGGGAGCGTCCACTGCACTCCAGTCTGGGCGACAGAGTGAGACTCCAACTCAAAAATAAATAAATAAATAAATAAATGAAATCATTGAGCAGTTAGATGTCACAACTAGTGAATATGAAAAGGAGAAACTGAATGAACCTCTGGCAAAACTCACAGATGGAGTAGCTGTGCTGAAGGTTGCTGGGACAAGGGACGTCGAAGTGAGTGAAAAGAAAGGATTACAGATACCTTTATAATGCTACAAGAGCAGTGTGGAAGAAGGCATTGTTCTGGGTGAGGGCTGAGCCTGCCTTGGTGCATTCCAGCCTTAGACTCATTAATTCCAGTGAACAAAGATAAATAAATTGGTATCGAAATTATTAAAAGAACACTAGAAATTCCTGTGGTAACCATTGTGAAGAATGCAAATGTTGAAGGATCGTTGATAACTGAGAAAATTATGCAAAGTTCCTCAGAAGATGATTATGATGCTATGATTGGAGATTTTGTAAATACGGTGGAAAAAAGAATCATTGACTCAACAAAGTTTATAAGAATGGCTTTATTGGATGATGTTGGACTGGTCTTTCTGTTACTGTGGCAAAAGCTGTGGTCACAGAAATTCCTAAAGAAAAGAAGGACCCTGGATTGGCGACAGTGGGTGGGATGGGAGGTAGGATGGGTGGTGGCATGTTCTAAATCCCCAAAGAGTGCTTTACATCATTAATAAACTGTGACAGGAAGCTCGAGGCAGTGTGGTCTGCAATAACTTCAGAGACATCAATTGAAGAAAAGACTGATTAAGAAGATCATAGTAAACATTAGTCACTGGTTTCAGTTGACAATATGTTGTATAATGGTTTACTGCTGTCATTGTCCTTGCCTGCAGATCATTTATTTTGTATTTTTACAAAAAGACACTTGCACATTCCTGGTATTGGGTGCAAAAGCCATGTGCTAATGTACTGCTTCCAACTTTAATCGCTGAGGCATTTTTATTATTATTCTGTCAATCTGGATTTTCAGTGCTTGCCACCGCCAGATAAGAAGTTCAAAAGCAACCTTTCTGTGGGAAGTAAGAATAACTATGTACAAGGTAGAGAAATATCCAATTATGTAACAGCCTTTGTGTAATAAAATTTTGGTTAAAGTTAACAAAAAAAGAATACATGTACTCAAAGACTTACCCTACCAGTTCATAGATGTATATATGCCATAGAAATTCTCAATAAGATTCATGATTATTGTGGCTACTAACTATGACTAAAAGAAGATGGAATATTGCTGAGAATACATAAGCACTATTAATGACTGGGGTATTTTGAAGGGATATTTTGTATTATTTTTAAATGAATTAAGGTAAAATGTGGTGGATATGTATTATGAATTCCAGACAGCCATTAGACACAATACACCTGACATACGTACATACACATGCATACATATTATAAAAATAGAGTTGAGTGAACAGAAAATGATCACAAAATATTTCTTATGCATCATATTTATATCAAATAAGTAATAGACAAAAATTAAATGAACAAATTACCAGATAGACATAAAAAAAACATTATTTTTAAATTCTACTTATTTATTCAAAGACTTAAACCAGAACAATAGGCTTCTACGGAGTAGAGAAATGGGATTGAAATCTTGGAGGAAGAATGCATCAGAAAGAATGGATTTGCTTCTTCTTAATATTATGATAATAATATTCAATAAGCTGAAGAGTGGGTTTACACAATTCTTTACTATCATACACACTCAAAAAAGAAAAAGAAACACTTTGAGAATTAAAAAGGAATAATTTAAAAGGATCATTTTCTTCACACATTCTTCAAAATTTTCTAGTGCATAATTTTAAAACATCTGACTAAAGGCATATACTTTCAGGAAATTATTTTGTAGAAAAACCATACATATGCATTACTAATGACAAATTTAATGCTTAATGATGGAAAACACTTTTTAAAAATGATATTATATTAGGTCACTGAAATCACATGACAAATGATTTAGGAAAGAAAAACATAGTTGTTATATTAAATTTAAAATGCATACAAAACCAGTCTGAGTATTATGATTCTAATTTGTTTGGAAATGTGCATATAAATAAAAAAGGGAATAAGAAACTCTAAAATATATTTAACAGTGAATATTGCCTTCTTCTCTATGGTTTTCTGTATATTTCTAAGGATAGTACAATTTTTTAAGTACTCTTTTTAAATTACTTTTATTGGTCACTTATAGTATACTTTCTTTGAGATATTGTTTATCTTTTTTCAATTTTTCTACTGAGATACTTTTGCTATTTTATTATGAATTATGGATGCTAATATTTTATGAATGAAGTGTGGCCAATATTTCCTCTTAATTTGTGATTTACTATTGTACTTATTGTTATAGTGTCTTCTATTGTATGCAATCTTTTTTTTTCTCTTTTAATTTTTATTTTGAAATCGTGGGGTACAATTCAGGGCTAGGTATACAAATGTTCATTGTGCAGGTATCCTTATTGATGTGGTGTACCCCCACTTCCCCAGGTGGGTATCGACTACTGTCAATCCCAGCTACCTACCCCCAATTCCTTCCCCACAGTTTCCTGCTACTTTCAATCCCTTTCCTACAATAATATGGTAGTTGTTCAAGGTCCACTTATGAGTGAGAACATGTGATACTCAGTTTTTGTTTCTGTGAGAGATCACTCAGTATTATAAGCCCTAATTCCATCCACGTTGCTGCAAAGTTCATGATTTTGTTCTTTATGACTGCGTTACATTCCATTGTATATATGTACCACATTTTTTTAAATCCAGTCCTCTTTTGATGGGCAGCATGGTTGGTTCCATGTTCTTGCTATTGTGAACAATGCTGCGATAAACATACGTGTGCAGGTATCTTTTTTATAGAGTGACCTGAGTTCTTCCGGGGATATATTCCTAGTAGGGGGATTGCAGGGTCATATGGAAGGTCGATTTTTAGAACTTTTAGGAATTGTCACACTGATTTCCACAGAGGTTGCACTAGTTTACACTCCCACCAACAGTGTAGAAGTGCTCCCTTTTCACCACATTCTCTCCAGCATCTGTTATTTTTTGAGTTATTGATGATGGCCATTCTGATTGAGGTTTCACTTGTCTATCTCATCTCTTATGACCTGGGCACTTCGATTTTTGATCAGGAATCGGTTTCCAGTTCCAACTTCCATAAGAGTGTCTCCTGCATTTTCTAAGGTTCTTACAGTTTGAGGTTTTACATTTAGGTCTGTGATCCATTTAGAGTTGATGTTTTTTTGTATAGGGATAGGTAGGGGTCCTGTTTCAACCTTCTGCATGTGGTCAACCAGTTTTCTCAGCACCATTTACTGAGTAGGTTCTCCTCTCCTCAGTAGTGGGTGGTGGAGGCTTTGTCGAAGATGAGTTGGTTGAGAAATTGAGGTTTTGCTTCTGGAATCTCAATTCTATCCCGTTGGACTGTATGCCTATTCTTATACCATTACCAGGCTGTTTTGATTATTGTAGCTTTATAGTATAGTTTAAAGTCTGGAGGTGTGATACCTCCTGCTTTCTTTTCTTTTTCTTTTTCTTTTTTTTTTTCCTGAGGATTGTTTTGGCTATTCTTGGTCATTTATGTTTCCATATGAATTCCTGTATTTTTTTGGTCTGAGAAGAATGTTGCTGGTAATTTGATGGGTATTGCATCAAATCTGTAGATTGCCGTAGGTAAAATGGACATCTTAACAATGTTCTTCCAATCCATGAACATGGAATATTTTTCCACTTGGTTGTGTTATCTTTGATTTCTTTGAGTAGTGTTTTGTAGTTTTCATTGTAAAGGTCTTTTACATCTCTGGTTAGGAAGATGCTAAGGTCTGTCTTTCTTTCTTTCTTTCTTTCTTTCTTTCTTTCTTTCTTTTTGTGGCTATTGTAAATGGAATTGTGGTTTTTGGATTTTTTTTTTTTTTTGGTTTCAGTTTGTTGATTATTGGTGTATAGACATGCAATTGTCTTTTGTACATTTATTTTTATACCCTGAGACTTTGCCAAAGTCCTTTATCAATGCCAGGAGTTTTTTGGCAGATTCTCTTGGGGTTTCAAGGTATACAATCATATCATCTGCAAAGAGAGATAACTTGACTTCCTCTTTTCTTATCTGGATACCCTTGATCGCCTTCTCTTTTCTGATTGCTTTAGCCAGGACTTCCAAAACTATTTTGAACAGGTGGGGTGAGAATGGGCATCCTTGTCTTGTTCCAATTTTCAGTGGAAATTGTTCCAATTTTTGTCTGTTTCGGAGTATGCTGGCTGATATACAATCTTTAAATTTCAATGCTGTCAGATAGATCAGTCTTTTTATTTGTATATTATGTTTTTGTGGTTCTTGATTAAGTAATTCACCTACAATCATAGGAGCATGAACGTATATTTTATTTGGGGTGTATTAATACTCAGCTTTTTTACATTTTATTTTTACAATTGACTTAGAATTTTTTCTTTTTTTTTTGGAGTTGGAGTCTCACTGTATCGCCCAGACTGGAGGGCAGTGGCCGCTCCCGGCCACTGCAGCCTCAACCTGCTGGGCTCCGGCGATCCTTCTGCCTCAGTCTTCCAAGTAGCTGGAATTACAGGCATGCCTACCATGCCTGGCTGGTTTTTTGATTTATTGTAGAGATGAGGTCTCGCCAAGTTGCCCAGGTGGGTATCGAACCCGCGGGCTCAGCCAATCCACTCACCTCAACCTCTCAAAGCGTGGGATTACAGGCTGAGCCACTGAGCCCGGTTGGGATTTTTTATAGTATGATTTATTAGCCTAATTTTTAAAAATAATTTTTAAATGAAATAATTGTTTAAGGCCACATAATCAAGCTGAAATATTTCTAAAAATGAGAACCCCCCCCAAACAAGAGATTGTTTGGAAGAGACGAGGAGAATAAAATTGTTGGAAGAGAAGAAAATTGCAAAGGACTGAGACCACCTGGGCCAGCATAGTAAGATAGTATCTAAAGATAACCAATTGACTTTTTGCACCATGCTGTTTTCTACTTTTTATTAAATCTGCTTTATAAAGCTGATTTCATAACACACCCAGTGGAGCTCTTTCTATTCTGTGGACAGAGTGCTGCTCTATTCATGAATTGCTAATAAAAACCAATTAAATCTCAAAAATTCAATTTGTCAAATTTTTATTCTTTGATATCCATTGACTCTATCAATGATATGTATGCAATCAGAATCCAAATAAGATCAATAAATTGTACTTGGTTATCTTTTAAAATCCTCATAAGCTAAACAGGTTTCTCAACTTTTTTTTTTCTAACATGCATATATTTATAAAAGAACTCAGGTTATTTGTTCTGTAGAATAGTCCTAATCTAGATTTGGCAGATTGAATTCTCATAGTATCATTTAATGTGCTTCTCTATCCCTTGCTTTTCCTGTAAATTCTTTATAATATTGATCCCAATTTCTGGTCATTTTCTATAAGATTGTCAATGAACCTTTTATTTTTTATCATAAGCATTCAAGGAGAGCACAGAATTTTTTTTCATAGTCTCTGGTCTTTTTTCACCTATGCTTTCCATGTATGCCTGTTTAGAACATACTATATAAAAAGATAATTTGAGAGTAACTTCACATTGTGGGAAATCATATTTTTAAAAAGAAATGTTTACTTGTCACTCAAGTAGAATACTTTGTTAGCAGTTGGCCAAGAATATTTTTGATCATACTTATTTAAAACATAGAGAAAAATTCTATTGAAGGAAAGAGAAATAAAAACTCACTGTATTAAAGTGAGATTTCTAATGTGATCATAATTATTTTTTCTGAGTTAGCTGTCAAAGATATTAGCCCACAGCTAAAACGTGGCTGTTGTATACAATGAACCAATGCTTCATTTATTTATAAATTAAACTGTAGCTTTCCAAAAAACCTACAATAATTTTTATATTTTTCATTAGATTACATACTTCCACACAGTTATTTAGGATAACCAAATAATTTTGTTGGAAGAGAAGAAAAACAGCTCTTTAGTAATTTTTAGATTATTACATATTTTGCTACAATAAAAATTATAAAGAACATTTAATTGAAGTGGGGAAAAAAATGACATTTTTTGTTGATGTTAAGAATCATCCCAGAATTGAAGAAATAGTCATTTTGCAATAAACTTCTCTGTTGTTTCTGCCATTGAAGATCAAAAATGACATAGAGACTAGGAGGTGAGTTCTAACTGGGCAGTGTTCACATGGACACTGAAGAGATACAGGCATATCCTCACAACTATTCATGCATCCATTGCACACATGTGCAGACACACACAAACACGTGCGCGTGCGCGCATGCATACATACATTTCTCTTTGGTTCATTGCCTTCAGACACGCTAGAAAAGTAGATGTACTTTGTAATGAATTAACTAAATCTTTATGAGTTCATGAAGTTTTAATGTGTCTCCTTTGTAGTCCAAAATGCTAAAGTGTGGAGGTGTTTTTGCCTCATGTTTAACACAACCTGAAAAGAATAATGCTTGACCCACAAACTCTCCCATATCATGGACAGGGAGAAACATGTATCAGAGTGAGCCTTCCCACTGACCTTAACACTTCTTTAATCTAACAATTTCATTTGTCTTTCTTGGTGCTACTATTGACATTTACTTTTTAAAGACAAATGTACTAGAAAAAAATCTACTCATGTATTTAATGAAAAGAAAACAATTGATAGGATGGCAAGATGGTGACGGGGCAACCCGGTCTGTGAAACCCTCTGCAAAGGAGAACTGCAGTGGGTCTCTGACTCTCGCCCTGGGGGCAGCGGACCCCAACATCGCATCCTGCTCTTCTTACGGAGCTCAGCAGTTGCCACCACTGGGGCATCGCAGCAGACTGGACAGTCACTGCATCGCAAACAATGCCGCCGCCGCTGTAGTCTCCCCACCCGCTGCCGCCGCCACTGCCTCCATGGCGGCCATAGCACATCGCACCACCCAGGTCAGAGGCAATCCACTTCAGTCCTTCAAGCCCCTTCAGGGAAGATCTGCTGGGATTTCTGCCACCTCTCCTGCGACCGAGAGGTCCTGCCCGCCATGAGTCTCCCGCCATCGGCCCTGAGGCAGGCAGCCATCTTCAGTCTCTGTCATCTCTGTCCGGCCCCACCCGCTCTGGGGCGAGCAGCTGAGATAGCAACACCTGCTGGCGATTGCAGGTAACAACACCGACCAGGAGAAACAAGCTTCATAAAGACATAGGCCAGAATGGTGAACGGAGGGTGATCTGAACTGTCCTTCACAGCAGACCAGGGGCAACTGACCCTAACTGCAAACTAATTTACCAGCTTGAAAAGAAAACTAGAAATCAGAACTGAAAAGACGTTGGACTTAAATGAAATGTCTCAGAGTGTGCTTCATTGATTCTGTTAGTTTAATGACTTAATTCTATTCCTACTGTATTGTTCCTTTTTTCCTTTTTTCCTCTTCCTTTTATTCTCTTTTCTTCTCTCTGTAAACCATATCTTTGTATAGAGGAACAGACACTAATAAGGTGGTTGGTTAGCTTGTATGTTAGCATCACTATATGTTTCATTTTTTTTTTTTTTGTATGAGAGTTGGTTCGTCTGTAGAGGTGGTCTATTGTTTTTATCTGTTTCAGTATAGGCCTCACTCTCTATTTGTTGGCACACTCGTTTGATTCCCCCCTTACTCCTCTATCTCTCCATCCCCCTCTTCAACCCACTGTCTGCTCCATTCTCTCCCCTCTGCTAACCAAATTTTATTTCAGGGAGTAAACCTACAGCCCCACTGCATGGACAGATTCCAAGGCAGTGGGAAGCGGGTTCCAGATTATCCACACACCTATCAGCGAATACCAGGACCTGCAGATAGATTTTGCAACACAGCTCCCCCTTTAAGTAAATCTCAAAACTGCAAAAAGGACCACCCTCAACCTACAGTGCAACTCCAGAATTGAACAAGGTAAGAGGGCATACATAAAGAATGGGAGATTGAACAAACAGAAGTAAAACCAATCCTCTTCCCCCTGAATAACAGAATTAAAGAAGACGGTGACGTGGAGGGAAGGAAAAAGTAGGGGGGGACCACACAAATGAAGAAAAACCAAAAGAAGAATATAGGTCTCACACAGACCCCTGGGAGATCAGACACTGAGAAAACAGATTCTGGAACACAAACAATGAAGAGCCCCCAGAATGACTGGTCACATGCAACAAACCCAGACATCAAGACATTAATGGAGAGAATTTTAAAAATTGAGGAGAGGCAAGAGGAAAATAGGAAGGAGCTGATGTCAGAAATGACAGCAGTAAAGAATACTGTGATGGAAATGAATAACAGACTAATAAGCATGGAAAGCAGTATCAGCCAAGCAGAAGAAAGAATCTCAGAGCTCGAAGACCAAAACACAGAACTAACCCAACTGTCAAAAGCATAGGAAAAAAGCTTAAAAAGACAGAACAAAACCTGCAAGAGATGAATGATCACTTCAAGAGACCAAACCTAAGAGTAATTGGGCTTCCTGAGGCAGAGAGAGAAACAGAAGCCACACTGGAACAAACATTTCATGAAATTATTCAAGAAAACTTCCCTCATCTCATCAAGGATGAAAAAATCCAAACACAAGAGATTCAGAGAACCCCTGCAAGACAAAAAATGAGAAGACCAACTCCCAGACACATAATAATTCACCTAAACAAAGTAGCTATAAAAGAAAAAATCCTAAAGGCAGCAATAGAAAAAGACCAGACTACCCACCAGGGAAAACCAATTAGAATAGCAGCAGATTTATCCACAGAAACCCTTCAGGCTAGGAGAGCCTGGAGCCCTATCTTCAAAGTTCTAAAAGAGAAACAATTTCAACCAAGAATAACCTACCCAGTCCAAACTAAACTTCATTAGTAAGGGAGAGTTGAAATCGTTTCCAGATATCCCATCCCTAAGAAGCTACGCTGCCACCAGACCACCTCTACAAGAAACACTTAAGAAAGTACTGAACACAGAAGAAAAAGAAAAAAGAACAACATTCTACACAAGAGTACAGGCAAAAGATTAAAAATACACATGAACCAACTCCAAAACCCAAAGAAAGACAACAAATAAACAGGAACAACTCTCTAAGAACCTTATGACAGGGATCAACTCTTGCATTTCAATTATTAGCCTAAATGTGAATGGACTAAATGCACCACTGAAAAGACATAGAATGGCAAAATGGATAAAATATCATCAGGCAACAATCTATTGCCTTCAAGAGACTCACCTCACTAGAAAGGACACCCACAGACTCAAAGTAAGAGGATGGGAAACAAACTTTCAGGCAAACGGAATACAAAAGAAAGGAGGAGTAGCGATCTTAATTTCAGACAAAATACCCTTCAAGCTATTAAAAATCAAAAAAGATACAGAAGGCCACTACATAATGATAAAAGGCTCAATCCATCAACAAGAAATATCTATCCTAAACATATATGCACCCAACATAGGTGTGCCAACTTTCATAAAGCAACTTCTAGGAAAACTAAAGAAAGATATTGACTCCAACACCATCATAACTGGGGACTTTAATACCCCACTCACAACTCTAGACAGATCATCAGGACAAAAAATCAGCAAGGAGATCTGGAACCTCAATGTGACTTTGGGCCAAATGGACTTAATTGATACCTACAGAACACTCCATCCAAAGACCACAGAATACACATTCTACTCATCACCACATGGAACTCATTCTAAGATCGATCACATACTTGGCCATAAATCAAGCATAAGCAAATTTAAAAGGACTGAAATTCTATCATGCACCCTCTCAGACCACAGTGCAATAAAAATAAACATTGACACCAACAAAGTCCCCCCAAAACCCATAAAGACATGGACACTAAACAGCATGATGCTAAACAACTCCTGGGTCAATGATGAATCAAAACAGAGATAAAAAGATAACTTGAAACAAATGAAAATGAATCACCAAAATCTCTGGGATGCCCTGAAAGCTGTAGCAAGAGGGGAATTTATGTCCCCACAAACACACATGAAGAAAATGGAAGGAACACAAATTAACAACCTAATAAGCCACCTAAAGAAGCCGGAAAAGCAAGACCACAAAAACCCTAATTTCAGCAGAAGAATCCAGATCACCAAAATAAAAGCCCAAATCCAGGACATAGAAGGCAAAAAGATAATACAAAAAATCAATGAAACAAAAAGCTGGTTCTACAAAAGGATAAACAAGATCGATGGTCCCCTAGCTAGACTGACCAAGAAAAAATGAGAAAAAAATGAAATAAGCACAATCAGAAACACAAAAGATGAAGTCACATCTGACCCTGAAGAAATACAAAAGATCATTAGAGACTACTACGTACACTTGTATGGAAACAACTTGAAAACCTTAAGGAAATGGAGGACTTTCTGACATCACACAACCTACCTAGGTTGGAACAAGAAGAAATTGAAACCCTAAATAGACCAATAAAAATCAAGGAAATCGACTACATAATAAGAAAACTTCCTTCAAAAAAAGCCCTGGTCCAGCAGAATTCTACAAGACATTTAAGGAGGAGCTGATACCAATCCTACTGAGGGTATTCCAGGCGATTGAAAAAGATGGAACTCTCCCAAATCATTCTACGAAGTCAACATCACATTGATACCCAAGCCAGGTAAAGATCCAACAAAAAAAGAGAACTACAGGTCAATATCTTTGATGAACATAGATGCTAAAATTCTCAACAAGATCCTAGCAAACTGGATTCAGCAATACATCTCAAAAATCATCCATCATGACCAAGTAGGCTTCATTCCTGGCATGCAAGGCTGGTTCAACATTCGTAAAACCATAAATGTAATTAAATACATCAACAGATGTCAAAACAAAAACCACGTGATCATATCGTTAGATGCAGAAAAAGCTTTTGATAAAATTCAGCACCCCTTTTTGATAAAAACCCTTGAACATCTAGGCATATGGGGAACATACCTCAAAATATTAAAAGCCATCTACAAGAAACCCACAGCCAGCATACTCCTAAATGGACAAAAATTGGAACCAATTCCCCTGAAAACTGGAACTAGACAAGGATGCCCACTCTCACCCCTCCTGTTCAACATAGTATTGGAAGTCCTGGCTAGAGCAATCAGAGAAGAGGAGGCAATCAGGGGTATCCAAATAGGAAAAGAGGAAATCAAGTTATCTCTCTTTGCAGATGATATATGATTGTGTACCTTGAAAACCCAAGAGAATCTGTCAAAAGCCTCCTTACACTGATAAAGGCCTTTGGCAAAGTCTCAGGATACAAAATAAATGTACAAAAGACAATCACATTTCTTTACACCAATAATAAACAAACAGAAACCTAAATAAAAAACACAATTCCATTCACAATAGCCACAAAAAAAAAAGATGAAATACCTTGGCATCTTCCAACCAGAGACGTGAAAGACCTTTACAATGAAAATTACAAAACACTGCTTAAAGAAATCAAAGATGACACAAACAAGTGGAAAAATATTCCATGCTCATGGATTGGAAGAATCAACATTGTGAAGATGCCCATCTTACCTAAGGCAATCTACAAATTCAATGCAATACCCATCAAATTACCAGCAACATTCTTCTCAGACCTAGAAAAAACAACACAGGAATTCATATGGAAACACAAACGTCCAAGAATAGCCAGAACAATCCTCAGCAAAAATAAACAAAGCAGGTGGTATCACATTATCAGACTTCAAACTTTACTATAAAGCTACAATCATCAAAACAGCTTGGTATTGGTACAGGAACAGGCATATAGATCAATGGAATAGAATTGAGATTCCAGAAGCAAAACCTCAATTTCTCAACCAACTCATCTTCAACAAAGCCTCCACCACCTACCAATGGGGAGAGGAGAACCTATTCAGTAAATGGTGCTGGGAAAACTGGCTGACCACATGCAGAAGATTGAAACAGGACTCCTATCTATCCCCATGCACAAAGGTTAACTCCAAATGGATCAGAGACCTAAATGTAAAACCTCAAACCATAAGAACCTTAGAAAAGGAAGAAAATACCCTCATGGAAATCGGAACTGGCACCCAATTCCTGAACACAACTCGCAACCCATAGGCCATAAGGGATAAGATAGACAAGTGGGACCTCATTAAACTGACAAGCTTCTGCAAAGCCAAAGAAACCATCAAGAGAGCAGGGAGACAGCCTACAGACTGGGAAAAAGTATTTGCCAACACCAGGTCTGACAAAGGCTTAACATCCTGGATCTACAAGGAACTCAAATGTGCTGAAAAGAAAAAAACAAACAACCCCATTATAAAATGGGCAAAAAGATGTGAACAGACACTTCACAAAAGAAGACATCCGAGCAGCCAACAAACACATGAAGAAATGCTCAACCTCACTAATCATCAGGGAGATGCAAATCAAAACCACACTGAGATACCACCTAACTCCAGTCAGAATGGCAATTATCAATAACTCAAAAAATAACAGCTGCTGGAGAGGGTGTGGCGAAAAGGGAACACTTCTACACTGTTGGTGGGAGTGTAAACTAGTGCAACCTCTGAGGAAAGCAGTGTGGCAATTCCTAAAAGCTCTAAAAATCAACCTTCCATATGACCCCGCAATCCCTCTACTGGGAATATACCCTGAAGAACTCCAATCACTCTATAAAAATGATACCTGCACACGTACGTTTATCGCAGCGTTGTTCACAATAGCAAGAACCTGGAAACAACCATGCCGCCCACCAAAAGAGGACCAAATTTAAAAAATGTGGTACATATACACGATGAATACTACACAGCCATAAAAAAGAACAAAATCATGAATTTCGCAGCAACCTGGACGGAACTAGAGTCTATAATACTGAGTGACCTCTCACAGAAACAAAGATCCGAGTATCACATGTTCTCACTCATATAATGGACCTTGAACATCCAATGCAATACTATAAGAAAATGACTGACGGTACTGGGAAACTATGGGGGGGAGGGAGATGGGATTAACAGTAGCAAATATCTGTCTGGGGACGGGTAGACACCTCTTATCAACAGGGTGCCTGAATGAAACCGTAATTGTATACCTAACCCTTAACTGTACCCCACAAACTATAATAAAAATATTTTTTAAAAATTAAATTAAATTTAAAATAAATAAATAAATATATACCTTATAAAATAAAATAAAAGGAAAACAATTAAGCTAACTTGTAATTTTTACACTTTCACCCCTCTCTTGATAACACTTAGCTTTGTCAGTTTCTAATTCATAAGATAAATATAGATACCAAGTTAATATCTAAAACAATTTTAGTAATATGACATCTTCAAGTCATTATAAAAATAAGAGTTTTGTAAGAGAAAACTACTGATTTTACTCTAAATTTAAATGCAGATTTAAGACAATAAAATAATTTCCGGGTAACCCCTTCATGTGCCCTCCTGCTGTGGGAGCTTTTCTGTCCTCTCAGTAAATTCTGCTTTCTCAAAATAAATAAATGAAATAAAATAATTTCTTACAGACTCTGTTTTCTAGAAATGCACATCCCTTATAGTCTAGAAATTATTTGGTGTTTGGGGAGGTGAGAAACAATTCTAATTTTCTTTCAGTAAAAAAAAAAAATTAAAAAATGTAAACATTTGTACTTTTATTATAGTAATTTATGCTTATTGTGCAGATTACAGCAGATGAATAAAAATTAAGCTTGACTGGATACCATGGCTCTTGCCTATAGTCTCAGCACTTTAGGAGGCTGAGGAAGGAGGATCGCTTGAGGCCAAGAGTTCAAGATAAGCCTGGGCAACATAGCAAGCTTCCGTTCCTATAAAAAATTTAAAAAGTTAGCCAAGCATGGAAGACATACCTGTAGTCTTAGCTGCTTAGGAGGCTACAGTGGGAGGATGACTTGAGCCCAGGAGTTTGAGACTACGATGAGCTAAGAATGCACCAGAGTGAGACCCTGTCTCTGAAGGAAAAAAAAAGTTAAGCCTAATTTAATAAGTCTAAACTTTTGTTAGAATTAAGTCATCTGAAAGTACTGAATCTCTATCCATTAATCTTATGTGTTTGGATGGTACGCAATGACACTAATCCACCAAGAGATTCTCTTTGTGCACAGGAAATGGTGCATGTCTGACTGTATGGTTCCATTAGCAAAGGAGTATCCTAGTGCAATGACATGTTTTTCTTCCCTGTGTTTGTATTCTCTCATTAGCAGCACAATGAAGGCTATTGGGATAAGAGTCAGATGATGGTGGTGGATCCATCCTGCCACTTAGCTGTGGGAATGTGGGCAAGACACTTCACTTCTCTGGACCCCAGTTTCTTCATGCAAAGGTTTAGGAGGCAACTAATTCACCTAGAACATTAACGTTCCAGGATTCTAAGAAGCGGCTACTGAGTTAAGGGGCATCTTTCCTTTCCTTCTCTGTGAGGAATTGTCTCTGAGAACATTTATGAGAAAGAATTATACCCTTCTCAACTAGTAACCCTCATACACTGAGCAAGTATTTTGTAAATATTTTGTAAAGTATTGTCCTGGTCATTCTTAAGGATATAGCTATAGTTCTAAAAGAACAGCTTACCATTTATTATTATTTTTAACATAGCAAAAACTTGTCAGAATAAATTATTTGCTTTACAGATATTTAAAAGTTGACAACATTTTCACTTTTATTTTTTTATATTTTATTTTATATTATTTTATTTTTAAATTGTGGGGGACAATTCAGGGTTAGGTATACAAATATTCATTGTACAGGTACCCTGTTGATGATGAGGTGTGCCCCCCCCCAGGCAGCTCTCGTCTATTGTCAGTCCCCCATTCCCACCCTCTCCCCCCCACAGGTTCCTGCTACTGTCAATCCTTTTGTTATAACATTATGGTAGTTGTTCAAGGTCCACTAATCAGTGAGAACATGTGATACTCAGATCTTTGTTTCTGTGAAAGATCACAGTATTATAAATTCTAATTCCATCCAGGTTGCTGGGAAGTTCATGATTTTGTTCTTCTTTATGGCTGTGTAATATTCCATTGTGTATATGTACCACATTTTTTAAAATCCAGTCCTCTTTTGATGGGCACCACAGTTGGTTACATGTTCTTGCTATTGTGAACAATGCTTCCATAAACATACATGTGCAGGTATCTTTTTTATAGAGTGATCTGAGTTCTTCCGGGTATATTCCCAGTAAGGGAATTGCAGGGTTATATGGAAGGTTGATTTTTAGAACTTTTAGGAATTGCCACACAGTTTTCCACAGAGGCTATACTAGTTTACACTACACCAACAGTGTAGAAGTGTTTCCTTTTCTCCAGCATCTGTTATTTTTTGAGTTATTGATGATGGCCATTCTGACTGGAGTTAGGTCGTATCTCAGTGTAGTTTTAAATTGCATCTCCTTGATCACTAGTGAAGTTGAAAATTTTTTTATGTATCTGTTGACTGCTCGTGTGTCTTCTTTTGAGAAGTGTCTATTTGTATCTTTTGCCCACTTTGTAATGGGACTGTTTGTTTTTTTTCCTTTTCATCACGTTTGAGTTCCTTGTAGATCCTTGATGTTAGGCCTTTGTCAGACATGGAGTTGGAAAATATTTTTTCCAGTTTGCGGGCTGTCTCTCTGCTCTCTTGATGGTTTCTTTGACTTTGCAGCTTGTCAATTTAATGAGATCCACTTTTCAACTAGTTGTGTTAGTATATAGTGCAAAATGTATATACACTAACAGTCAAATCGTTAAAAACAAAAAGAGAAAGAAAACACTTGATTTAAATAGAACAGGAAGCCGTGTGTAGGAACACAGTGGAGAGCTTTTAGTTTACTACAAATGGATTAAACACCAAATATCTTTGCATTCGCACTTAGATAATAGTTTTGGTATGTTATTTTTGCTTTTAAATATAGGTAAAACTGACGGCAAAAAATGAAAACAAACCAAGAGCATATAAAATAAATGTTCATAGCTCCCAAAGTAAACAAAGTGCACCCTTAACTCTTTGAACCTTCCAATACTAAGTTACACTATAATATCAGTTATTTCTAGATATACAGATTCTGGTACCATTATATGAAAACATTACGTAAATACACTGATTTTTCGGTTCTATGAATTTTTTAAATAATTTAAAATAATTATTAAACTAATTCATCACATGACTATAAAATTGAGTGGCTCAGAATATAGCAATGAACACCTTTTGGCATAAATTGTCCACATTGACTGGTTTATAGCAGTATAATAAATTGCTAAAACAAATTGTTATACTAAAGAATGTGTGCATTTTAATATGATTGTGTCAGATTGGTCTCCAAAGTTGTACTACCACCAACAGAAAAGAATCCTAATTACACCACACCCCACCAACACTTCAACTCTGCATCATAGATCCCTTATTCTAATGTACTTAAAAAATCTGAGGTTGAATTTTTAATCAGTATAATATGTGCACTTTTAAAACATCCCAGTAGCCTTCCATCTTCTTGTGCCATGTTAAAAGCTGATTCATTCCCTTGTTCTGGGTTACAAACGACAAAATATGTAAATTTGTTATAAATTCAAATTTCATCATGATAACTTGTCAAATTTGTTCATGTTTCTCTCACAAATGTGCATTATACAATACTCAGAAATTATGTTTCTGTTCTGTACTTTGTCACAGGTTATATAATTAATTAAAGAATTTCTTATTTGTAATTTCCATTTTTAATATGACATTTTATAGTTGTTATACTTCCTTACTTGTACATAGGAAGAAATAATAAAACACATTGATTTTTTTCTTGGAATATATATTTTACTATTCTATTTATATTATTGAAGGAAAAGAACTTTGTTCTACTTTAATTTTTTTATTTTAAAGATGTGGAGTACAAATTCAGGGCTAGGCATACAAATGGGTTAGGTACAATTCAGGGTTAAGTATGCAGGTACCCTTGTTGATGAGGTGTGCTCCCCCTTCCCCAGGCAGATTCCCATTATTGCCAATCCTGCTTCCCTGCCTCCCTCCTGACAGTTTCCTACTATTGCCAATCCTTTTCTTTTCTTTCTTTCTTTTTTTTTTTTTTTTTTTTTTAGTTGGAGTCTCACTCGGTCGCCCAGACTGGAGTGCAGTGGACGCTCCCGGCCACCGCAGCCTCGACCTGCTGGGCTCCGGCGATCCTTCCTCCTCAGCCTTCGAGTAGCCGGAATTACAGGCACGAGCTACTGTGCCCGGCTGATTTTTTGATTTATTGTAGAGATGAGGTCTCACCAAGTTGCCCAGGCAGGTCTCGAACCCGCGGACTCAGGCAATTCACTCACCTCAGCCTCCCAAAGTGCGGGATTACAGGCTAAACCACTGAGCCCGGCTGCCAATCCTTTTCTTACGGTATTATGATAATTGTTCAAGGTTAGCTTATGAGTGAGAATATGTGATAGTCAGTTTTTTGTTTCTGTGAAAGATCACTCAGTATTATAGATTCTAAATCTATCTAGGTTGCTGTGAAGTTCATGATTTTGTTCCTTCTTATGGCTGCATAATATTCCATTGTGTGTATGTACCACATTTTTTTAATCCAGTTCTCTTCTGATGGGCAGCACAGTTGGTTCCATGTTCTTGCTACTGTGAACAATGCTGCAATAAACATACATGTTCGGGTATCTTTTTAATAGAGTGATTTGAGTTCTCCCTGGTATTTCTTTCTTTTCTTTTCCTTTTTTTTTTTTTTTGAGTTGGAGTCTCACTCTGTCGCCCAGACTGGAGTGCAGTGGCTGCTTCCGACCACCGCAGCCTCGACCTGCTGGGCTCCGGCGATCCTTCCGCCTCAGTCTTCGGAGGAGCTGGAACTACAGGCGCGCGCTACCACGCCTGGCTGATTTTTTTTGATTTATTGTAGAGATGAGGGCTCGCTGCCCAGGCGGGTTTGGGCTCAGGCAATCCACTCACCTCAGCCTCCCAAAGGCGCGGGATTACAGGCTGAGCCACCGAGCCCGGCTTCCCCGGTATTTCTATACAACACCAACAAACGAACAGAAGCCCAAATGAAAAGCACAATCCCATTCACAATAGCCAGAAAAAAAAATAGGCATCATCCTAACCAGACATGTGAAACACCTTTACAATGAAAACTACAAAATACTGCTCAAAGAAAGCAAAGATGGCACAAACAAATGGAAAAAGGAGAACTTTTTAAAAAATGTCTTTCAGCTGGGCTCAGTGGCTCAGCCTGTAATCCCGCGCCTCTGGGAGGCTGAGGTGAGTGGATTGCCTGAGCCCGCGGGTTCGAGACCCCCCTGGGCAGTGAGACCTCATCTCTACAATAAATCAAAAAATCAGCCGGGTGTGGTAGCCCGCGCCTGTAATTCCGGCTACTCGGAAGGCTGAGGCGGAAGGATCGCCGGAGCCCAGCAGGTCGAGGCTGCGGTGGCCGGGAGCGGCCGCTGCACTCCAGTCTGGGCGACAGAGTGAGACTCCAACTCAAAAAAAAAAAAATGCCTTTCATTTATTTTCTTGTTTTCCTTGCTTACTGTTCTTTCCTTTATACACACACACACACACACACACACACACATACACACTTCACAGTAGGTTAGGAATGCAAAGTGAACATCAACCTGAATATAGTTTGTCTTATTTGTAATTACTTTCTTAGGATAAATTTTTAGAAATGATATTACTATGTCTAGTGTTTTATTTTTTCATTGGTCTTAATAGATATTAGAATGCTGATTTGTAAACAGGTTGTTTTCCTTCTAGTCACCATTAATTTTAAGAATATAACTGTCACTAATTACTAGCATTGTTATTATTTCTTCTGTATTTAGCTAATTTCATTGGTGCCACATTTGTGTTTTAACTTATATGCCTCTCATGACTAGTACCATGATATAAGTAAATAGTGTCTCTTTACTAGTTTTATGTGTACTTAATGAATACATAGGCATGATTGTTCATTCACGTGTAAAGATGATCTTCTCCATTTTTATATTTTTGGTATATTAACTCTTCATTGTGTACAACTTTTCCCATTCTTTTGTTGCTGTTGTTTCAGGATTTGTTTGCTTATTGGATATTGTACACATATAATTTTCAACTTGGAAGGAGTCAGATCTGTTCTTTTTCTTTTGTGATTATCATAGTCATTTCTGAGCTTAGACAGGTATCACTTCTTCAAAGACTATCAAGCTAATTCTGGTATGTTCTAGATTTTCCTTGGTGTGATGTTTGTACGCAAAACCTATTTTAGAAAACAAATTTTTGAAAGCCACCAAACTGATAACAATATTCTCTTTTTAAATAGTGTGATTTGATACTGCTGAAATTGTTTTTAAAATCTATTTAAGGCCATGCTCGGTGGCTCAGCTTGTAATCCCAGTGCTTTGGGAGGCCAGAGTGAGTGGATTGTCTGAGACCGTGGGTTCAAGACCCACCCGGGCAACTTGACGAGCCCTCATCTCTACAATAAATCAAAAATTAGCCAGGCGTGGTAGCACACCTGTAGTTCCAGCTACTTGGAAGGCTGAGGTGGAAGGATTGCCAGAGCCCAGCAGGTCGAGGCTGCAGTGGCCAGGAGTGTGCCACTGCAATACAGTCGGGGCAGTGGAGTGAGACTCCAACTAAAAAGAAATAATAATAAAATCTATTTAAAATAAGTAGTTTTGCAATTTGTATAGGAACAATAAGGTTAACACTTTGATCTCTTTCTTCAATGAATCCTAATCATGGGTTAAATTGGCAACAGATTCAGACGTGCATTTTAGAGGGATTTACCACAGATTTTTCATTTAATATAAACTAAAATGATTGAAAACTTTTCAGATTTTTAATTTATTTTTTAACAAAGTAACATTCTTCTTATTTACAAGTTGCCGTAAATCTAGTTGCCTGTAGCAACAAACATTTATTCTCTCACGGTTCTGGAGGTCAGAAGTGAGAAACCAGTGTTCTGGTACTAAAATAAACATTACTTGCACATAAGAAGAAATAATTACATCTTTTCAAGGTTGGCACCTTCTAGAGCAGGAGTCCCCAATGCCGGAGGCACAGACTGGTACCTGTCTGTGGCCTGTTAGGAACCGCCTCATACCTCCACAGCAGATGGTTGTCAGTGGGCGGGCCGGTGAAGCTTCACCTGTATTTACAGCTGCTCCGTATCACAGACATCACCACCTGAGCTCCGTCTTCTGTCAGATCAATAGTGGCATTAGATTGTCATAGGAGCACAAACCCTATTGTGAACTGCTCTGTGAGGATCTAATGCCTGATGATCTGAGGTGGAGCTAATACGGTGATGCTAGTGCTGGGGAGCAGCTGCAAATACTGATTAACAATTGCAGTGAGGTTTGACTACACAGAGACCATAATATTGATAAACAACTTGGTTGCAGACTCATATCACAATAATACTTTCATAATAATCATTCCACCACATGTTGCAATGTAATAATAATAGAAATAAAGTGGACAATAAATGTAATGTGCTTGGATCACCCTGAAACCATCCCTCACCCCCTGCAGTTCATGAAAAAGTTATCTTCCACAAAACTGGTCCCTGATGCCAAAATGGGTTGGTAGTCACGGTTCTAAAGGATCCAGGGAAGTCTTTTCTTTGCCTCTTCCAGCTACTAAAGGCTACCGCATTCTTTGGTTAATAGTAACCTCACTCCAACCTCTGCTACTGTCTCCACATCATCTTCTCCCTAACCCCCCTGCTTCCTTCCTCTTATAAGAACCATCGTGATTATCTCAGATCCACCCAGATAATCCAAGATAATCTCCTCATCTCAAAATCCTAAATTTAATGACATTTGTCAAGACCTTTTGCCATATAAGGTGACATTCACAGGCTCTGGGGATTAGGAAATGAAAATATTTAGGAGCCTTTTATTCAATCTACCAAATATACTTACAAAAAACAAACTTTTAAATCGCATCACGAAGATGCTAAAATTAACTCTACAAAGACAAAATGATGTATTTCTGGAATGATTTCTCAGTCCTGTTTCCAAAAAACCTTAAAGAAAACAAAGGAGGAGGGAAAAAAATCCCTAAAAAATATTTTTTGTTTTATCATACCTACCCAACTCTATACGTGAATGTCTTTTGATATGCTTCTACGTTTGCATCCCTTTCACTCTACCACTCAAGAAGAGCTACCACTAAAGAAAGTATTTGCTATAGTCTGTATGTTTGTGTTCCCCCAAAATTTAATTAATTAGTTAAAATTTTGTGTAGAGATGATGTCTTGCTCTGTTACCCAGTCTGGTTTTAAGTGGCCCTCTTACCTTGGCTTCCCAAAATGGTAGAATTATAGGCATGAGCCACTGAACCTGGCCCCAAAATTCTTACGCTGAAATCTTAAACCCTTACATGATGGGATTAGTGTTCTTATAAAGTAGTACCAAGGGAGCTCTTTTGTCCCTTCTACCACATGGACACAAAGAGAATCTGTCATCTATGAACCGGGAAGCAGAACACCTAATCTGCTGCCACCTTGATCTTGAACTTTCCAGTCTCTAGAACTGTATGAAATAAATTTCTATTGTTTATAAAGCCACCAAGTTTATGGCATTCTGTTACAGCAGACCAAAAGGACTAAAACACCATCTAACAAACTGGAATGTGTTCATCAGTTTTCGATTTTCCTAGTATACTACAGAAATAAAAATGTATTTGAATATTTCTTTCTGATATTTTAAAAAAAAAACAGATTTACTTGATTCACTTAGAATATTTAAGAAGGAAGATCATGAGGAAAAATAAGGAAGTTTACTCTTGGTTTCTTTTGCCTTTGCAGATTTATCAGGATCATTGATCTTATTCCATGCAAATAACATCCTTGTAGTTTAATTTTAAAATAATTTTACATATAATAGGATAATTTTTTCTCTACCAATCTTTACTTTTACTCTACCCACCTTACCACCTACAAAACTTTTAAGATATCCTTCTTTGCAAAGCATTTGGTCTCACTTTGTCACTTTTATTCTTCAAACAGTATTGTTATCCATACATTTGTAACAGCCATATTTTCTACTTCTTTCTGTATCTTCAGCTACTAAATATTTCTAACAAAGTGAAATAAAGTGCTCAACGATGTCATAGTTTCACATTGTGTGTTTGATTCCAATATAATCAGCTTTTTCTCAAAGAGCAGAATAAGTAAAGTGATAGTGCAACAACATGAAATCAATTCAAAAAAATGTTTTCTACCAAATGCAAAGCATTAAGCTAGAAAAAAAAAAAGAAGCCCATCCCATCTTTCTAGAGATAACAATTTTACTGAGGGTAGTAATTATACTTTTGCTCCAAATGTTCTTTGCTGAGGAAACTGCTTCTTTTGATGCCCTCTCAAGGCATGCGTTTGTTTGTTTGTTTTTGTTTCCCTCCAACAGTCCTCTCATCATCAAGTCTGGAGTTGAGGTGAATGTTCCACTTGCTACTCACTGCAGCTTTCAGATCCCTTTTTCTCCCTTCTTTGAGCAATTCTTCATGTTTTAGTATTATTTCTTAATGGTGCTATCATTGATGGCAACTCTGTAACAAGCCCAGTTTCTCCAATGTTTGCTCCTGGTTCCCTGATTCTGTCTGAATTACTGGCTAAAACTTTACACATAGATACTTCTTCCAATTCCCTGTATTTCCAGTTTCTAAAGCTCCTCTCCTAAAAGATTTTGACTCAACTACACTAACTTGCCATTAGTAATAAACATAACCCTGCTGTAATTTCAATTCCCTTTGCTTCTTTTACCAACAATGGGCTCCTCTCCTTCCAGGACATTCCCTTGACTTTTCTGACATCAGCAATAGCCAAATCTACGATCCTACTCCCTTTGCACTCAATTTCACCTGCTTCATTTCCTTTTTGTTCCTTATCCAGCTTAAATTCCACTGTCATAACCACTCCCAGGCAGTCATGCTCAATTGTGTTGTTTTTCTCTCACTTGGCAGGTCACAGCACTAATTAATCCAGCAATGCACTTATTCCCTCCTGCTCCAGAGCAGTTAACTGTGGGAGGTGAAAAACAGGAAACCATGCTTACTGCTTGTGAACCTCAAAGGAGCCATAAAGCTGCTTGGCAATTGGTCACAAGTCACACCATACTTTCCCACTCTGCTTCTTCTCCCACTCCCCTCAATGCTTCTCTACATCTCCTCACCTTCAAACTTCCAGCGCTTTCTCCTCCACCATCAGTCTTCATGAGAACTTTTGTCTCCTTTAACTGAGAAAAATCAAAGCTATCAGAAAAGAATTTCCAGATTCTTCTTATATCTTACCAGGATGTGCACCCAGGGACTCTGTCTTTAATGGACAATCTGTGTTTTTTCTAAAGTTAATTCCTCTGTGTATGCACTAGGTCCTATTCACAAGTAATTCTTCCCTCCTATTTCTCCAAATTTTATCTCTCTATTTTTTATTTCTAAAAGCAGTCAACTATGCAGTTTTTTTCTCTTATCTTAATAAAAAAAGGGAAATCTCATTTTGACCTCACATTTCCCACAAATCACTGCTTATTTTTATATTTCTCCTGGTACCAACATTTCTGAAAAGATCACTTGTATTTGATGACTTCAGTTTCTCTTCCTGGTTTTTCTTTTTAAATTTTTTAATTAAAAAATAGCTTTAGTTGTTAACTAGTTCAAAGCCATTTGCCTAAAATTCAAAAGCATCTAGGACTAAATGATGAAAGAAGTAAATGGAACATTGATAACAATTACTAAATTGAATTGCTAAAATATTGTGATCTTTATAAGGATAGATGAAAAGTTTTGAATATAATTTATTTTTGATATCTCAAACTACAATAAAAATACATGTTGGACTGAGGGAGACTGATGTATTTATGTATGAAGAGATAATTGTATTTTTATTTTTATACAGTACTATACCTATCATGTCTCTCAACATTTATAAAACATACTTTTATAAATGTAGCAGTAAAGATTAGGAATGAATGCTATAGAAAACACTGAATCTTTTTATGAAGTTTAAATACTTTCCGTTTTAAATTAGGTTCTAGATTTGTCCAAGAATCAGCAAATTTTTTCCTGGATTAAGTATTACAGAACCAGTCTCCAGCCTGAGTTGTATGCTTTTAATTCAGAATATTAAAAGTTCTATTTTTGAGAACCTTTCCCGCAATGTTTGATTTCATTTCAAGGTAAATGAATGTGAAATAAGAAGCCATATGCTCAAGCTTTTCAACCTTTCCAACAACTTCCAGTGATGCCAAACTTGAATGTTTTTTAAAAAGTAAGTATTCACAATGCCAACATTAGGGAAATGTTTGCACAGTTCTCCTTAGGTGCATATCAGTCTGAGTGCTGTCTTATTTAATCTTCATAAAGCCTTAGATTTAAAAACTTAGTATGAGAAAAGATAGCATTTCTAAATAGTCAGTTAAATTATAATCTCTCCTCTCTATTTTCCAGTCATGATATCTATCACAGTTTACTTCTCTTAACTCTAAATCTGGAACAGATGATTTTATGGAAAGATAAATTCCTAAAGAAGTGAGTACATATAAACAAAGAATAAAATACTAGATATAAGATCTCAAAATTAAATACCTCTTTGTCCTTATATTTACCAAACAAAGGATTTGCCAGTAAAAGGAATATATCACTTTTACTATTTCTATGTTAAAATATTTAACATATTGCTTTGAATTATTTGGTGTTTAAGAAACTATAGTTCTGTCCTTGGGTGGCCAGTTCATGGTAGAAGAAAACAATACAGTAACATATCTGAATAGCACCATCTGCTTCTTAAAAGTTGCCTTTGCCCATACAAGGTACATATGAAAGCTGAATAAAGCTTTTACTAAAGAATACCAGCAAGAGTGGACAGAGAGAGAGAGAGAGAGAGAGAGAGAGAGAGAGAGAGAGAGAGAGAGAAGTGGAGTATAGTGATACAAGTGATGTTTTCTAAAGCTATTAATCAGTAGGTGAAGGTGGGGAAGGGTGGAGCTAAAATAGAAGTGACAGTGAGAAAAGAGGGGAAATCAAGATGGCAGCATGGTTTCTAGTTTGGGGAACTGGATGGATGGTAAAGCCTTTGAAATAGATAGCATAGGAAAAAGGTTTTGGGGAAAAATGATGAATTCACCTTTGAAGGTTTTACTTGAGGTACCCCAAACCTGCAGATCAACACCAATCTCTTTTAGGAGATGAAAATATACATGCTGGAGTCATCAGAATATAGTGGATAAGTGAAGACAGATAGGAATACTTGCAGTGAGAGAAGGGAATCTGGCTGAAGAGAGGATTCTGGTATTACATGAACCTTAAGGAAACAGCAGAGAAAGAGATAAAATAAAGACCAGAAAGTATCAGGAAATGTGTCACAAAACAATAGGTTTTAGAGAGACGTTCTCGCAGTGGGGTTTTCAGGTGAGGCTTGTGTGGGCTCATCTTCACAGCGTTGCTCAACCCATCTAAATGAACATCTTCCTCTCACACCCCTTATAACCCTTACGCTGCCATGTTTGACTCTCTTCTGTAAAGCTCAGAGTAGATCCACCCAGTAATCTCTCAGTCACACCTAAAAGCACTTTATCCAAGGGTTCTTTTGGCAGTTTAGCATTTTAAAATAATGCTTACAATTTCAGTCTTTAATAAAATTACAATTTTAAACTCTTCTCGTGCTCCTCACTCACTCTCTTTTATCCTGTGTTACTTTTTCTTCCTTTTTTTTTTTTTGAGTAATTATCTCACTTTGTTGTCAAGGCTGGAGTGTAGTGGCATGATCATAACTCACTGCAGCCTCAATGTCCTGGACTAAGGCAATCCTTCCAGCTCAGCCTCCCCAAGCAGCTAGGCCTACAGAAGTGTGCCAACACAGCCAGCCAGTTTTTTTTATTTTTTGGTAGAAGCGAGGTATGTCTATGTTGTCTAGGCTGGTCTTGAACTCCCAGGCTCAAACAATCCTACCACCTTGACTTCCCAAAGTGCTAAGAATATAGACTTGAGCCACCAAGCTTGGCTAATGTGCTACTTTTTCCAATAATACTTATTATGTTCTAGGATACCATATAATACATTGTGTTTTGTCTTTTTACTTAATAAGAGTTTTCCCCACAAGAACAAAAGTTTTAATTTTTTCTTTCCTCATAGATATATTACAAGTGTCCAAAGTAGTACTGAGCACTTATTAGGTGGCTAATAAATCTTTAAATTAATGAATAAATGGATGCTTCCTCTGCAGCTATTTCTGGTAGTGGTTGTTTTCTGTATCTTATGGGGGGTTCCTCATTTCTTATTGCTTTTTCTTGATCATTCTCTCTCCCTCCACTATAAAAGCATCATGAATGAATTTCATGTCATTGAACACTAGTCACATCGTACCTGTCATGGTACCTATGTTACCATCATCTATCTCACACCACCAGACCTCCATACACCATCTCTCCCCCCGTCCCTCCTATAAATCTGTCCTTGGTTTTAGGTCCTGCCTTACTATCATCTCCTTAATACTGGTTTTTTCATACTTGGAGATTTCAGAGTTCATATTTATTAATTTAGGATTAGGAATACAAATGGTCGTTATGCAGGTACTCTTGTTGATGAGGTGTGTTCCCACCTCTCCCTCCCCTGGTAGTTTACCACTATTGCCAATCCCTTTCCTATAGTATTATGATAATTTTTCAAGGTCCACTTATGAGTGAGAACATGTGGTACTCAGTTATCTGTTTCTGTGATAAGCCACTCAGTATTATAGACTCTGAGTCCATCAAAGTTGCTGCAAAGTTCATGATAATTTTGCCCTTTTTTATGACTGTGTAATATTCCATTGTGCATCCGTACCACATTTTCTTTAGGTTACACCCATCTCCTCTTCCCTCTTCTGATTAGGAGTGGTGATGCATTTGTATTCCCAGGGTACTACACTACTATTCCATGTGGGGCTCTTAATCTCTGACCCACATTCATACACAGTTTTTTTTTTTAAATCAAATTTCCTCGGTTGCCCTGTTTGAATGCACCATTTTCTGCTAGGGCTTTGACCGATATAACGTGCAATTTTCTATCTTATTATTTCTAGTATTCACCTTCAAAATATTTTCTAACTGAGTGTAAACTTCAGTCCCTTGATTCTACCACACTTCATTGTTCTTCATCCTCTTTATATCCTCCTATCTCTCTTTATTTGACTTGTATTTCATAATCAGTCTTTTGCTTTCATCTTCAACCCTTTAGTCCTACTGTAGCTGAGGTATGCTGCCTTGGCAAATACACACCCAACTTAAATCAGCTTTCTCTCAATTCCATGACTACATTTTCCCAGTTTATTCACTGTCTCAGGCTTCTAGATAACCATTCATATGTCCCCCTTTCCTTCTGAAGCTACCACAATCTCCTCTCAGTGCTCAATCTTAGTTTATGACTTTGTTTCTTTCTTCACTAAGACATTTGTAGAAATCAGAAGAGCTCTTATTACCTTGTTAAACTTCCACTTCTATTTGAGCTCTGATTTTCTAACTTCTCTCCTGTTCTACATAGAAATTATCAAGATAAAGTCAACCCCTCCACTTGTCCATTTGATCCCTTTTCTTCTTTCTCATTCTTAATCTCCCTTCATCTTTGATAAGATTACTATTTCCCATTCTACTAAATCATTCCGTGATTATTCAAAGATGCTGTTATTTCTCCCATCTTAAACAAAAATATTCTTTGAAACCCATTTCCTCCTCCTGCTACCTACTCAAATCTCATTATCCCTTTACAGAAAAATTTCTAGGTAGAGTTTCCAATGATTGTTGTCTTCATTTCTTCCCCTCCTATTGTCTCTTTAACTCATAGAAGTTAGATTTGTGTCCCCTATCAATCCATAAAATGTAGTGTTATCAAGTCCCCAGTCATCTTCACATTGCTAGGTTCAGTGGTCAGCTCTCAGTCATCACTACAAATGATCCACACTAGCATGTGGCACAGTGAGCATCTCTCTGTCTTGAAACGTTTTTTTCTCTTGGTTTCTGTGACGCCATCCTCTCTTGGGTTTCCCCCTTCCTCTCTGGCTGTTCCTCTTCATGTTTCTTTGCTAACTCTATCTTTACTTCATGTGCGCTCATCCCCATGCTCAGTTGGTCACATAGCTTTAAACACAACCCATGTAGTGATTACTGTCAAATGTATGTCTTCAACCTGGACCTCTTCCCTGAAGCCCAGACCTATTTGTCTAACCTCCTACTCTATCTTTTTTCTGGGGTGTTAAAGGATAGCTGAAATCTCACACATCTACAGTTAGGTGTTTATATTCCCCCCAAACTTCCCTTGCCTGCAGTATTACTTATCTGAATGAATTACGATGCAATATGTCTGGTTGCTCAGGCCAAGGACCTGGTAGTCATCTTTGACTCCTCTTCCTCTACCCCATGTGTAATCAGTAAATCCTGTTGGGTCCACAATAAAAATATATCCAGAGTTTACTATTTATAACAACTACTGCTGCTACCTTGTTGTCCAGTAATATTCTACTTTACCTGGATTATTACAAAAGCCTCTTAAATCTCTCTCCACTTCCACCCCTGCAGACCCTTTAATCTTTATTCAGTCTATAATTCAGCGGCCAGCCCTTTTTCCTATATACAAAACAAATCATGTCATTTCTGTGCTCAAAATCCACTCATTTCTTCCAATCTCATTTATAAAATATCTAAAGCCCTTGCTCAGACCTATGTACCAGAATGACCTAACCCCACCACCCTCTTTTCCTACACTATGCCTCTTGTTCATCCCCTTGAATGCCTGACCTCCTAGCTTGACTTGCACCTGGCAGCATTGCTTCCATGTCAGGGTGTTTGCATTATCCCTCTCTATTTGATGCTCTTCCCCAGATATTTAGATAACTCCCTCACTTCCATCACCTATATAGTAAAGCATCACTTTTTCAGTGAAGAGTTTCATGAGCACCTCGTGTAAATTTCACCACTTTAACATGTGTTTCCACCATCTTGCTCTATTTGCTTTTATTGCATTTCCACTATATTTCAATATAAAATTCAAGATGGTGGACACAATGTATAATTGTGGGAAGAAAAGGAAAATGAGAATAAACTAGACAAGGGTCAAGGAATAAAGGAATGTGTATGCCTTGTTATCTTGATTCCACTCTGAAGGCAAGCAGGAACTATAAAGAACTTTAATCAGGGAAGTGATGTGAGTTATATTTTAGAACAAAACCTAGAGCAGCAACACGGAACCTAGAATGGGAATGACTGGGAGCTAGTGGGGTGGGGTCAAAACCGAGTGGAGGGAATGCATTTAGACAGGAAATGAGTGCTGAATAGGATGTCAGTGAAAGTGAGAAGAGCTGCCTGCTATGAGCTCCTATGTAGCAGTATGCAGTGTTATGTCTAACCACGCAGTAAGACATGGATGTGATATAAAAATATAAAAATGTTTAAAACATAATAGTCAACATTGGAGCAGTATCCCACCATGCTTTCAGAAGATAAAACAAAATCCATACAAAGAAAATAAATTAAAGTTCATGTATAGAAAACAATATAAGAATGGTCCTGCTTAAAGCTGTACAAAGGAAAGATTTACTAGACATACTCGTATAGATTTACTAGCTATACTAGATATACCAGATTTACTAGATCTACTAGAAAGTCTAAAGTGTCAACATTTTCATAGTACTAAAAAAGGGAAGTAGTAAATCTCATGTTTGCTTCTAAATAAATATAAATATACAGAGAAAACTAAAAACATTAATTTGGAATACTCGTTGCTCATGCTCAAATGCTGATGTAATTAAATAAATCAGGAGCACTAAAGAACATGAGGGAAATTTCTAATAGCAAAATCTTATAAAACCAGGGTGTGGTATAAGATTAAACACTTCTGAAAGAATAGAGAAATAAGAAAATTGATACATGTTGAAAAAAGAAAACGTGATAGAGAAATGTAAGGAGAGTTAAGAAACACAAGACTTTAGCTTTAAAACTGAAAATTTCTATCACAAAATTATGCCAGTAACAATTCTGATGTTTTGAACACCTAGCCAGAAACAGATATTTTGTATTTAATCCTCACAGAATGTCCTATAATTTAAATTGTTCCAGTGTTGCTTATGAGAAACAAGTCTCAGAATGATTAAATATGCCGAGATCAGAAAGGTAATGAGTGGTAGAATAGGGGTTGAACCTATGTAGTCAGAGCTGTGCCAGTGAGATTTCTGAATCAATTTGGATAATATACTCTAATGGAGATCTTGATGCCAAAGAGAAGCAAAGATTTCTAGCTGTCATAAACAGCTATCGTTTAAAGGATCTCACACGTGTGCTATAAGAGTCCTTTTTACTATTATCCCTCAATTTTGGAATTTATGTCTGTAAAACTGTATTTTTAGTGTTGTTTAAGAGGTACCATTTATGAATTCCTTCCATTAAAGGTTGCCTTCCTTGGATACCACATGTTCTCACTCATAAATGGGATCTGAACATTCATCACAATAGCACAAGGGAGGGATCAGCAGTCACAAAACACTGCTGGGGTGAGGGAATGTAACAATATACAGGGTACCTGTTCCTAAACCAAAGGAAATAAGGACCAGTTGGAGGCCTAAACTTTACCTGCATGTAGACTACTTATGTACCTAATCCTGACTTATACCTCACTACTCTATAATAAAACACTTTTCAAAAAAAGTTGTCTTCCTTGGGTATTTACTGATGGCCTTGTTTATCCTTCAAGTCATGTTTCAATGACAACCAAATAACAAAAATCCATCCATCCATGGGAACCTTCAATAATACATTCTAACTATCTAATGAAAGAAGGAAAGAAGTTTTATGGAACACTTTTAAAAGGTAGCATGATGAAGAGGGCAAGGTTTTTGACCTAAAAAAACACTTCTCAAAATTCTAATCATGATGATTTTATAATGTCACTTACATATGAGCAAATGTCCTCATCTCTCTATCACTACTTGAATCCAAGCAGCCATTAGATTATACCTGTCAAGGTTCAGCAAGCCAGGTACACAGAAGCCACTAGAGGCTGTTTTGCATGTGACCTACAGTTACTTGGTATGGAAAAGCCACGAAGCCAAACATGACAGTGCAGAAATCTCTAGATTAGCAGCATCAAGAAACCTCTGTTAACCTTGGAGGGTGACAGGAAGTGATTACCAGGGCCCTGATGCTGGGACTGTTTGGCAGGCACTTAGATGATAGTGAGATCTGTTTGACAAGAATTCAGATCTCTCCAAGAGGGAATTTCTAACAGGAGCTGGAGACTTGGATGGGGCAAGGAGTCTGAGTGAAAGGGGGTGGGTGTATAGTACACAGACAAATGACCCCCAAAAGATGTTGATCTCCTAATCTCTGAAACCCATGCATGTTACCTGCAGCAAAAAAGACTATGCAAATGTGATTAAATTAAGATTTTGAGATAGACATGTTATCCCGAATTAGTTGAATAAGCCCAATGTAACCTCAAGGGTCCTTATAAGTGAAAGAAAGAGGTGGTAGTTGGAGGAGAAGTCAGAAAAGACAAGGAGAAGATGTGAAGACAGAAGCAAGGGTCAGATTCAGAGATAGATTTGAAAATGAGACACTCTGACTCTGAGGAAAAGGGGTAGAGCCTCAATCCATGGTATGTGGTCTTCCCAGATGATGGAAAGGCAAAAAAATTAGTTCTCCCTGGATCTTCCAGAAAAAACACAGTCCCGTTGATACCATGATTTTAGCCCAGTAAGATATTTTTCAGATTTCTGACTTCCAGAAACGTAAGATAAATTTGCATCGTTTTAAGTGATTAAATTTGTGCTGATTTGTTACAACAGCAATAGAAACCTAAGACAGAATGAAACACCCAGATTCTTCTCCAATTCTGCTTTCCAATTATCTACCAGTGACTCAACCTGGCCAGAGGACAAAAACGGCCAAGGAACATTGCTCTATGCAGAAGAGCCAAGGCCAGTTCAACAAATTTCTCTCACCTTTTTTGTGACCTCCATAAAGTTTGGGGTTTATTTGGTCTCATACCAACTGTCTGTTTGAAATCATAACCTTGATGTTTCAAAGTTATCTCAAAATCAATGCATCAAAGGTGAATGTTTGATGCCCCCCTCCATATCTGCTCCTATTTTTGACCTAAAAGAGATTATATACTGGGGTACAGATAAGGCAAGTTTGAAGGTTTATGTACTGTCCCAGCTCTTCCAGCATTCTCCCCAATCCTGTTCCTTGTTCAGTATTTCTTCCCTGGTGAATTCAACTGCATAAGGCAGAAACCTGAGGATCCTTCTTGACTCTTGTCCAGTTTCTCACCATTTCCACCTCCTATCCTCCTCTGTACATCATCCAGAATGATTCTTCCAGAATGCAAATATGTCTGGTGATAAACTCTTCAATTATTTCCTGGCACCCTCAGCATAAATGGCCATATTCCTAATGGCTCCCAATATGGGGGCTCTGACCCTACCTAGATCCCCAGCCCTGTTTCAAACCATGTTCCCTCTTATGCTATGCATACCATCCACACTGGCCTTCTATCTCTTAGAACAAGTCAAGTCATATTGCAGTACAGAATGTATTTATATGCCTGTCTTTGTCAGCTTGTGCTACCCAAACAAAATACCACAGATGGTGGCTTAAGCAACATAAAAGTATTTTCTCACAGTTCTGAAGGCTAAAAGTCCAAGATCAAATTTGGTCAGCTTCTGATGAAGACCTTCTTTCCGACTAATAGGCAACCGCCATGTCATAGTGTGCTCACTCATGTGACCTTTTTTTTTAAAAATGCACAGAGAGAAGGGAATGGAGAGAGAGGGACAGAGAAAAATGGAGGGAGAAGAGAGAGAGAAGGAGAGAGAGAGGAGACTAGCCCTGTTCACTGGTGTCTTTTCTTATAAGTGCACTAATCACATTATGAGGGCTCTATTCTCATAATCTCAACTAAAACTAATCATCTTTCAAATGCCCATCTCTAAATACCATCAGGTTGGAAAGTTAGGGCTTCAACATAAAAATCTTCAGTCCACATCAATGCATTTGTCTTGAACATCCTAAATATCCCCTCCTCATAGCTAACCCTTAATGAACCTTTTCCAGGACAGCCTTCTGTGTTTCCTTCCTAAGAATATATCTAATTCTCCTATGACACCGATTTCCCATGTTTCTTTCTTCACTTATACATATTACAGAATAAAATTTATGTTTTCTTATGTAATTGCCTGAATAATGCCCACAACTTCTTCCTATCCTCTCTTGTAACCTCTGTGAAGGAAGGTGTCACCTCTTTTTCTTCTTACCCCTGTATCTGCACTGTATAGAAAAATGTCTGGCATCTGGTAAGTTTTCAATAAATAGATGCAAAATGCAACAATGAATGAGAACAATAGTGCTTAATTTCATTTGACCACTTCCTGGATATGACCTTGGACAAGTCACTTAAAGTTTCTGAGTCTCAGTATTGTCATCTTTGATGTATGAATAATAAAAATTTCCTGTAATGGACCCCAAACAGCTTAGTGTATCCTTTGGTAGTTAATGTGTTCATAAATATAATTTATTTTCAGGGATGGGATGATAAAAGATTTTACCAAGTGTCTTAATGAATGTTCAGAAATGTTTTTTTTTAAGGTTGATTGTTTTTAATAATATCTAGGTCCATGTGAGAACTTTACATCATGAAGAGACAAGGAGAGTAGGAGGTCTCCTTAAGAGAAGGGAAAAGGAGTATCATAAAATCTAGTAAGGTTGAATTCCACAGATTAAAAAAATCTTATCTTTGTTGTTTATACACTTGGAAACAAGTTATTGGGAGACAGAGTATTGTATATGATAATATAAAAGCAACCAGACTGACTGCAATTCCCATAATCATGCAACCTTTCCAAGCTGAACTCAAATGCCCTTCAGACTCTAGAAGAATAGGATTCCAATGGGTTGATCATGAAGAAAGTGCTGCTATTTGTCCCCATGAGAAAGACTGTTGCTAGAGGATCATGATAAAAGATATCAGAGTTATTTCATGCTGCTTGGATTTGCACTGGAGGGTGGGTACAGGGAGGTAGAGAAAAAAATTGTACGACCATACTATTGTCCTTTGAGGGCAAAATTATTTTTTTAAAGAGGAAGGGGAATAAATAAGCCAATGAACTGAGATATATGTTTGCCTATCATTTCAGCAAAAAGCAAGAAAATGTAGCCAAGAATAATTGGTTTCTAAAAGAAAAGAAAATAAGGTGAAGAGTACTTTGCTCTGTACAATATCTCAAAGAGCTGGAGTCATAGTCAATAAAATTTTAAAAGTTAATTATATATCACATGCATCTCAAATTAATAATATTCAAAATCTGTTAATTAAAATTCTAGTAGTTAATAATCAGAAGAACACAACTTGAATGTAACTTCTATAATAGAGGCAACTTTAGATAACTGTGCTCTGTACCACTCTCTGATCACCCCAGGGGAGCATCTCTCTTGAATTTTCCCATATTTAGCATTCTCACATTTGTTTGTAGATATTTCTCTTTTTTTTTTTTGAGTTGGAGTCTCACTGTTGCCCAGACTGGAGTGCAGTGGCCACTCCCAGCCACCGCAGCCTCGACCTGCTTGGCTCTGGTGATCCTTCCGCCTCAGCCTTCCGAGTAGCTGGAACTACAGGCGTATGCTACTACACCCAGCTAATTTTTTTAAATTTTTATTTATGATAGAGATGAGGTCTCGCCTGCCCAGGTGGGTCTCGAACCCGCAGGCTCAGGCAATCCACTCACCTCAGCCTCCCAAAGGTGCAGGATTACAGGCTGAGCCACCGAGCCTGGCTGTAGATATTTCTTTATATGTCCATCTCCCCAACCAGGCTGCAAGCATATAAGAACCTGGTCTTACTTTGGTAACTCCAAGGCTTAGGCCCTGAACCTAACAGAAGCACACATCTCATGTACATTGACAAGTAAGGATATTTTCAATATCAGTCACCATTAGTAACATTTGTGAAATATATTAAATTTAACTTAACAAAAGTTTATAGAGTTACCCATGTTCAAGTCTCTAAATTTGTTGCTATAGAGAATTTTTTAAAAAACCAGATATAGAAAAGGACACACATTTTCTTTTCAGCCAACCATTGTCTAATAGGTAAGAAATATGCACACAATTTCTTTTCAAAATTGGAAGTAAGTGGCATTAGAAAAATGTCAGTAAGTCTGTGGATTCAAAGAAGGAATCACTTATGAATTAGTCTGAAAAATGACTACCCAAGGATATCAAGTACTAATCCCTGAAATGTGTAAATATTGCCTTTATAAGAAAAAAAGGTCTTTGCAGATGTGATTAAATTAAGGATCTTGATTTGGTGTGATTATCCTAGAATAAGTGGATGGATTCCCAATCTAATTACAAGTATCTTAAGAGAAAGGTAGAAGGATACTACAAAGGAAGAAGAGGAGAAAGTGATGTGAAGACCAGCAGAAGAAGATTTGAAGATGCTGGTCTTGAATTTGAGAGCAATGTTTCCTTCACAAGAAAAGGTATACCAGAAGCCCCCAGAAGCTATTATAGAAGAAGCAAGAGAAGTTTTCTCCTCTTGAGCCTCCCGAAGACTTAACAGACATTCCAACAGTTTGATTTCTGGCCTTCAAGACTGTAAGAGGATAAATTTTAGTTGTTTAAGCCGCCAAGTTTATGGTACCTTGTTATAGCAGCCACAGGAAACTCATACAGAAGGATATTAGGGAAAGAGTGAAAATTCCACAAGGAGAAGCACATTCAAAGTGGTATTGGAAAGGGTAAATATCTTCCTATGGAAATGGAAGATGACAGAGGAAGGCTTGGGTAGAGAGGAGTATTGCAGGCAGAAGCAGTAATGTGAGCAAAACTGAACCACAGAGTAATTTAATAAATGTTACCACAAGTAATTCTTAGAAAGTTGTACTGATAGAAAAGTTGAAACCCAGAACAGATTCTGTACAGTATCAGTGAAGGAAAACAACTGAAGTGTAAGTCTCACAGGTAATGGCACACTTCCTGTGTACTGATAGGGTTCAGAATACTCTGTCCCCAAAGATGGTACCCTGGCAATACTGAGTAATTTAAGCTGATGGAACTTGAAAAAAATAGCAGAAGTAATAAGGCCTCTCTAAATTTTCTCTGCCCTTTTCCCCTAAAGTAAGTTATAAAACTTAAGAATTTTTTGAACTTCCCTGAAGCAATGATTGTTATAGTGCAAATATCAAAAGATCCTCATGCTAGAAGTGCCCTTCTTCTACTCGAAGAAACGGAATATACTTATCTTCAAAGATGAAGGGGTACAGAGAGGAATCACAATAGACAGGCCTTGCTAAATCTCCCCCAGTTTATTCTATTTAGCTCATACCCCTTTTGCTCTACAATATTTCTCCATGACTCTTCACTCTTAATCAAACCTAGTGTTTTTTTGAGTTGGAGTCTCACTCTGTCACCCAGACTAAAGTGCAGTGGCACACTCACGGCCACCGCAGCCTCAACCTATTGGGCTCAGGTGATCCTTCCACCTCAGCCTTCCAAGTTGGTGTAACCACAGGCATGTGCCACTGTGTCTGGCTAATTTTATTATTTATTTATTTGTTTGTTTGTTTGTTTGTTTATTTTAGAGATGAGGTCTCACCAAGTTGCCCGGGCTGGTCTCGAACCCGTGAGCTCAGGAAATTCTTTTACCTCAGCCTTCCAAAGTGCTAATATTAGGAGATGTGAAGCACCGCGCCCTACCCAAACCTACTATTAAAAAACTCTTAGCTTTAATTGTTTTTTCACTCTGTTATTTCCTTAGGAAACATCTCGTGTCACATAAAACTTACATTAAATATATGTGTATGTTTCTCTTGTCTTTTGTTATAGTGGCCCATGAAGGTAGAAGGGTAGATAAGGTAAAAAGAGATTTTAATAATCTCCTACAGTGTCAAGCCCTAGTCTAAGCACATTATAAGAATTAGTTTATTAAAAAATCACAGCATCCTTAGTATCAACCCTAATGACAGATAACTCAGAAAACTGAATCACAGAGATGTTAAAAAAAACTTGTCCAAGGTGACATAGTTATTACATGAGGAAGCTTGTAGGCTTTTTTTTTTCCACAATATCATTGTTTACCCCTGCCAAGTAACTTAGTTTGGTTTTAATGATGTAGAGGAATAACAAGGATTAGGCTAAAAATAATAAGTTTGTTTGGGAGATGATAATTCCAATAACTTATTCTACTTTCACTCTATTGTGCCTCTATCTATTAGATCAATTGAAATAAAAATAGGCCATCATATATAATCCAATTATTTTTCTTTAATGTGTTCTTTTGATATCGGGGGGAAATAGATGCAAATCATTTATAACTTATTTATAATTGGAGACTGTAAAGTAAGGCAATATCAAACAGCATTAACCTCATTAAAGAAAAATTATCTTCAATGTCATCTTAAAATTTATTTTCCTTGGAGAGTTTATTTGCCTAGCAAAGGAGCAGACATTTTGACAAGCAAGAGTAATATTTCTATGGAATTTGTCAGCTTTAGATGAAAAATTAAATTACCAGATTTCAAGGAGGCTCAGTTCCTATAATAATATTTTTAGGTATGCTATCACCAAAAATTTCTCACAGTGCTGTGGGAATTCTAGTTTGGAGGAGGTGATGAGTAAAATAATTGTGTCTAAAGATACCTAGGACTTTCTTGCAAGTTTTGGTTCTTGCTTTTCTGACTTCAAGTATAATTCTCCTTACTTTTTCTTCTCACACACCTTTGATTTGCTTTTTGACTGACAACAATGAGTGACCATCTCAGGTTTATTTTCAAAATTATTTGTGCAATGTATGGAGTTTTAAAGAGAGAGGGGTAGGGGATGTTAAGCATGGCAGTTCTGTGCAGGCCATCCTTCACTGGTTGTTTTGACCTCATGATGCTTATGGTGGGTCACAAGCTGGTCTTAACTTTTCAGGTAAAAAGAAAAAAAGCTCATTGTCATTCAGTGTAGAGGTGGTGAGGCAAAGGAAAGCTGACATACATTATCCAAATTTGTAAAATATTGTTGAATAAAGACAATCCCAATTTTTACTCACATAGATGATTTATGAATTCTTCACCTAATAAGAAAATAAATAATATAAAATAAGTGAAAATGAAGCCACCATCTAAATACTGGATTGTAAACCTGGAATTTAAGGATATGATAGGACAATTACATCAAGCTGATAACATCGGTGCATGCACTTGAGTGTGACTGCCAAGCAAACAAGAATACTTCTAGTCAACAGTGCTGAAGACACAATAACAAATTCTTATTAGTGAATGCTCCTTTTATATAATCCTTGAAAGATGGCATGATATAGAGTCAAGAGCATAGACTTTAGGGTCAAACTCTGCTCTTTCTAGATTTTGACTGAAATCTTTTCAAATCTCAATTTCCTCACCAGAGAAGGGAACCATAATATCTTTTACACAGAGTTTTAGGATATTAAATTCAACAATGAAAATGAAAATGATTAGTATAGTGCCAATATAAAAAAGCGGTTTCTCCTTTTTTTTTTTTATAGATCACTGTTTTTGATAGTGATGTCTCATGCATTATACTTAGAAGGGTAGAATCAGTAGTAGAATTATAAATCCAAGTTCACTGTGAAAGATTCCTATATTGACTAACCTCATAATTAAGTTATCTTTTGCTAGCATTCCTTTTAGAAAGTAACTTTCTCTTGATGGTCTGAGTTCCAAAGGATAGTTTTCAATATAACAGTTAAATTGACTAGATAATATTAAACTATTATTGACTTTTACTTTTCTTGTATTTCCTAATCTTTTTTATATGGGTCTTGTAAATAAAAGGCAAAATTGTGACACATACGAACTAAACATCAATTAATCTATCAAAAAAGGAGAGACCAAAGAACATAGCTTTAAACCATGCCTACATTTTCAGCTATTTTTCCTAAGGAAAAGTTAATGGAATAATTTAGTTCAGACAAGTGTTAACAAAGCTTTGCTATATGATGCCATAAGTTATGAAATTCAAATATATATAGCTCGGGAAGTAGAAATACATTTTCTTTGCATAATTAACTGCAATCACTATAGAAAAGTAGTTGAATGTGTGTTTAAAATCTGGACTTTAGAGTCATTTTTGGCTCTACCATCAAATGACATGGCCTTGACATCATCAATAAATCATCATCAGCTTCATTTTGAAGATTAAATTCTATCATATGTAATTTACTTAGCATTGTGATTGTCATAGAGATGTTCAATAACAACTCAATTATTTTTGTCAGTTTCAAAAATGTGTTAATGTTAAGACACTAGCCCCAAAGCACACATACCTACCTACATATATATGTTCATAAAAACACTTTTCAACACTCAAAACACCACACCACCACAGCAAAAATGTGAAAATACACACAAATCTGAAAGCAAGTACATAGAATTTAGTTTGGCCCACAGCTAAAACTACAAGAAATATAACCGCCCCACTCCCTCCCCATGAAGGGGGGCTAAGAGAATTCATGTCAACATAATTACCAATATGTGTCACCATCTATTTAGATCAACGCACAACCCTTTGGCTATTGGCAAGCAAAGCAACACACAAAAGTCAGCTAGTGGCAAAGACATGTCACTTTCTGTTATTACTAAGAGAACAAAATAAAATCTTTCTCTGATAATAAAGTACTTTCCCAGTTTAAATTTAGCACCATGGTTCTTTTGATTATGAAGTTTTGTACTCTAACAATTTTAAATCAGATAAAATGATTTTGTATCATGAGCAGTAGGTTACCTAAGAAAATCAAGAGAAAATTTTTCAAGTATATGTGTATTCCCTCTGGTACTTTGTCCCCTCCTAGGAGCAAAGTGGAGCTAAATAAAACCCATGACATGTGAAAAGTGAAAATATGTTATCACCATTTCAAGTTCAAGAATTTAGGCTGTTTTTTTACGAAGACAAATCAACACATGAGGATGGAATTAACTACTATCTTCTGGAAGAGCTGTTAGGCAGATAAATGTTAGTTTAGGGCAGCTCTTAAAGACTCAAAGTGTGTGGTAAAATACATTGGTTATGCTGATATATTTTAAATCAAGTTTCATGGGCTGAAAATCCATCATTAAAGTAGACTTTTATTTTTACCTTTCTAGTACTGAATTTCCACTCTATTTGCCAACACATTATTTGCACACTATATATGACACAGTCTAATGTACCTTATAGGCCAAAACTATTAGCCACATCCATACATGACATTTTAGCACACATCCATTCACCGTTACTTTTGCTGCTTTATTCATCTAAAATGCTCACAAGCCTCAACCCTGGATTGAACTGAACAGCTGATGTTCTGCTAGCATATCCAATTATCCTGTGAGAGTAGAGAGAATCACGAAAGAGGGGAGACAGGTATCTCTGCAAAGGCTTGGTATCCAATTCCATCTGGATCCTTGGTGCAACCGAGTAATCCCCTTATGTTGTAATCAGCGTGCTTTCCCTCTGCCTTCAGACGGTTTCTCCAAACTTTGTTCTCAATGTCTAAATCTACTGCCATATCACCTTCCCCCTCACTTACAGTAAATGATTTTATTTTCTACATAACAGAAAAGAGAAACCATTAAAAGGGGCTCCCTTGAAGATCTTTTCCATGGTCTTTGTAAACTTCAGTTCTTACTTTCTCCTCCCTCAGCAGAGGAAGAGGTGTAACTTTCTGCGTGAGTTTAATCTATCTACCCTTCTTCCAACTTTTAGGGATTTACTTCATCATTTATCATTTCCATATATTTAAATTTTCTCTTATTTTTATAGTATAATCAGGGTAAGGGGTTTTCAAACCAAAGCAAACAAATTTAGTCTTTTATTTAATGTAACATCCTTCTGTAGTTATGCACAGACATTAGCTGCTCAAAAGGGTTATCTGTACTTGTGGTGTCCATTTCCACCACTGCTCCACACGTTGTCCATTGTTAAACACATTGTGATCTGGCTTCTGTCATCGTCATTTCTTTCCAACCACTCTTCATAAAGTCAACAATAACCTCCCAGAAGTATAATCTTATGAATTATTTTTAGTCCTTATCTTGATTTCTCTGTGGAATTTTGAATCTTGAACTTCTCTCATTCTTCAGCTTAGATGATTCCTTCCATGCTTCCCCTTCTAATCTCTTTGGTTACTTCTCACTCACTGATGTTATCTCTTTTTATTCTTTTTATCTTTAAATTGGTATTTCCATCACCAGTCTGAGGACCTGTGCTATCTCATCACCTACTTTCTATTGCTTCACTCAAAAATGAAAGTGCAAAGTTGTAAACATCCCAGACCTTTTGACTGTACTGCAAATAGAATTATCTTTTAGATATATCTTTCTTGGCTCCTCAGTTATTTATAGCCAAATCAAAGTCAACATGCTTAATATTTAAATTTTTTACTGTTCCTCTTAACAAAGCTTCTTCTCTAAATTCCCTACACAGTATCTAACCAATTACGCCATAGACTTATAAGTCATTCTAGATTTCTTCTTGTCATTCGTTTACTACACTCAATCAATTACCAACTCTTACAGATTTACCTAATAAAGGTTTGGGGTCTGCAAATCTTTCATTTATCTCAGTTGCCATTGTCTTTTTATTTGGCATATATACATTACCTTATTTCTCGGATTTAAGAGGTAAAAGGAAGGAAGGGAGGGAGAGAGGGAAGGAGGGAGGGAGGAAGGAAAAAAGGAAGAAAGGAAGAAAGGAGCAAGTCAGATATCACATCAAACTATTTTCCTTAGTCTAGATCCTCATCATCTCAAATCAGGACTTCCTGCAGTAACCTCCTAAATTACTTCTTCTAATCCTTATCATTCCTGTCAAAGATATAGTTTCCAAATGTTAATTGGATTAAAATATTTCAATTTATTCACAGTTTAGGATTGTCAAATGACTTTCATTACTAAATCCAGCTGTAATGACCCAAGCATCGATAATGTAATATTATATACCAAATGTTACACTGGCAGCAGTAACCCAGCAGGCAGAGGCTCTGGCATCTTCAACACATGGCATCCAAGATTGTTCAGAATATCATCATTAAAAAGAGATCAGAAGAAGACACCCATAAGAGAGGCATCTATCATTTTTATTTTCTATTCACTGGGAACTCAATCATGTGGCTACACCCTGAGTAGCTTCCGAGTAAGGCTGAAATATAGTCAAGTTATAGCCCAAAAGCAAGGAAAGATTTTTGTTGAGAACTATCATTCTCTGCCTTGTTTCACTCACAAATTCAAAATACATGTGAATTTATTTCTTAACACACCAAGTTTATTTCTGTCAGCTAACATCAATCCCTGTATGCTGAGCCACACAACCTGTCTTAGTCATAACCAATTTGCTTTCCTCAGTGGCTTTGTGCCTCACTGTACCTTCATGACGTCATCCATGATGTTTAACTCTGTCTGAGTTACCATTTTCTCCACTCCCCCTTTCTTCCATTAGCTAAATCTCAAATCCATACCCAGTTCAGGCCACTTTCCATAGACCCAGTTGGACATAGATGGCCTTCCCTTGTGTCACCACAGCATTCTGCATGAGCATCGAATAAAATCAACTTAGATTTTAAAAAATATGGCTATTTTCCCTTATTGACTGTATACGCTGATGGAACTATATTCCTTGAGGTAATTATGTAAGATAATACTTCCTTTAGTACATTCAGAATTATCCCCATGCTTATGCTAAAGCTAATTAAATTAGGCTCATTTTTTTAGACAAAAATAATTCAATATTAAAGATAAATTTGTTCTTACTAAACATTTTGGACATTTGTCTTTGTCAATTAGGTGTTTCAAAATTTATCATCTGACCATCTCTGGGAAATGAATGTTTCTGAGGTCTACTTATTTTATAACAATTAACAACTCAGAGCCTATGTGCTATTGACTGACTAAGTTATCACAGGCAGCACAAATACATGTACATATACACATGCAAGGCTGTACATACTTGTGACTCTAAATATTCTATTTTTATGCCTGCATAGACAATTAAGACAAACCACAAGTTATTTTGGGCATTTGAAATTTGATAGACCTCACATGTGCAAAGAAAGCATTGGATTAGACTTTAAATAAAGTTAATTTTAAAATAGTTTTTTTTCTTGGTTAGATATTTAAGTTAAAGAAAACTAGGTGAATTTCAACACCTACCTTTATTAACTAAAGAGATAATAAGATTTAAATAAAAATAAATCCATTTACTGGAGTTTGTGAAAACAAAACACTTTATTGAAATCATAACATTTTATAAGAAACATAGCAAAGTATTAGATTCAGAAGACCTGAATTCAGTTTCCTTTTACTAACTGTGTGACAATGGGAAAGTAGTTAGCACCCATGAACTGCTACAATCGCAGATATTAAATGAAAATTTAGCCCACAGAGTTAAGAGACAGATCCTATGAAGAGACTTTGTTTAAAAAATGTATATCATTTTTTAAAATTATCCTTTCAATTACATAATAGGATTTTGTGGAAGACTAGTGTTGAGCTCTAGGCTAAGTTATAGTTGAACTTTAGAGGGTCTACCAATATATATGTGATAAGTTCTTTCTTAATAAAGTAAGATCTTCACATGGGTATTTATATATAAGTATCCATGCAGATTTCATGAATATAAGCTCCGTGCATAAATGAACACTCAAACACTCATTCACACACAAAGTCATATACATATTCTCTGGCATGAGGAAGTCTGTGGAAGAAGGGATTCAATCTGGCAAGAAAGAATATTTATTGCTGTTGAAGTTTATAATTACCAACACATAGTGGTAATAAAAGTCAATCTGGCTTTTATTTGTTTTATTATTGTTTTTAATTCTCTAGTGACATTTCTGTAAATAGACTGCATCCAAGGTGCACAGATCTCACTGCCCCCACCAATGATTATATATGTATATTTATTCACCTATAAGCAATATTATAAAAACACAGTTAAAATACTTTTTATCTTTCTTTTTTCAAGCCAAAGCACCACTATACAAAAATATATACACATATATATATCCCAGTAGCCCTCAGTGAGGAAAGGAAGCTATCTATGTCAAGCTATGCACAGTTCCTCAATATACATCTAATATACCTTCTCATTTTTTTTTTTTTTTTTTTTTTTTTGAGTTGGAGTCTCACTGGGTTGCTCAGACTGGAGTGCAGTGGCCGCTCCCGGCCACCGCAGCCTCGACCTGCTGGGCTCCGGCGATCCTTCCGCCTCCGCCTTCCGAGTAGCCGGAATTACAGGCGAGCGCTACCACGCCCGGCTGACTTTTTGATTTATTGTAGAGATGAGGTCTCGCTGCCCAGGCGGCTCTCGAACCCGCGGGCTCGGGCAATCCACTCACCTCAGCCTCCCAAAGGCGCGGGATTACAGGCTGAGCCACCGAGCCCGGCACCTTCTCATTCTTATCAAAGAAAGTTATTTGCTTGCTAAGGGGTCAACTTTTAAAAAATTTAAAAGAAAAAAAAACACTTAATAAATAGCACATTGTTGTTTTTTCCCTCCAGCAACACAAGACTTCTAACAGTCCTTTGTAGCATTCTTTCTCTCCATAAAAACTGTAGAAACATCTACATGAGAAAAATGCTTGGCTGTTTTTTGTTGCTTTCAAGATTTTTTTTTTTAGTGTCTTGATGATAATAAATATTTGTTCTGCTTTCATCAGTTAGTTTTCTGTTCCTGGCCAGAAGAGTTGCACTCTTCTCATCATCAGAGACAGTATTTCCTGAGGACCTACTAGGTTTGCTTTCAATGTAAGAAATCAAGGGTCAGGCCTCAGCCTTCAGGTCTGTTTTACACATATGCTTCCCTAGCTCTCCTGTGGAAAGGTTAAGTCACTTGATCTCTCTCTTCCTCAGCAGGATCACCTTTTATCTGCTCTGTTCCCATGGGAGGACAGGGCACAGGAGAGTGACTGCCTTCTCTGTGACTGATAAATTAATTAACAACCTGGGAAGCTTAAATGATTTTGAAAGATTCTAATATCCTCTCATTTGATGCTTTTGCTAAATAGAATATGTTTATCCATTTCACAGGACCTATATTTTTAGATCAATGACCTTTGGATGTATGATTCATTCTGATTTCATTTTTCCCAGCGGGTGCAGTTTCACATAAGCCTATTTAAAAACAATAAAGCAAGCAATGTTTTAAATGGAATATAATCTATTCTACACCTGTTTCCTTAGACTATTTTGATGGAAGTGCATGATTTCTATGATAAATTGTACTTTGACTATGCAATATGCAACTAAAATATTTGTTTCCCACAAGTTTTTTAAATGTCATTTTTAGCAAAGCAACCATACATACAAACCAAGATATTTTTAGTTGAAATGGCAGAATATTTTCTAAGCCTAATTTATCTGGGCAATAACTTATTTTGTAGAATTTTTTCTTAGGTTTTCTTTCTTATATAATGAGAAGTACATCTAGATAGAAATAACTCCTATAGATAAAATGTGTCTAACAAAATATTCTTATATAATTTTATCCATTTTGGTTACCAGAATCTTGATTGTAATAGTCAAGAGGTTTCACTAGATCTTGGTGTCATCTTGTAACAATACAAAAAGAGTAACATTTATCCTAGAAACAAGATCAATAAGTAAAAACTATCTCTTGAGCATTATTGCATTTCCAATCAGAAAGATAATTATAAAGTTTACTATAAATATTTTTATATGATAGACTACAAACATATTTCTCTCTTAGTTCTCACTCAGTGTGCTCTTACATTCACTTTATATGTAAGAAGTAAACAATCCTGGAAGATTCACCTACAAGTGAGTGAAACTTTCAACAAGGTATCATAGATTTTCAAGTCACTCTTGGATTGGGTGGCCATATACTTTATCATTTAACACATTTCACTGTTGATAGTGAAAGGGTAGCTATTATTATCTATATAAGGGCATCAGGAGAAATCAGGGATCTCCTATGAAAATCAGGATATATATTCATGTTACTTTTAGACAATATAAAAGACCAATCTAGTTCCATGCACCAAATAACACAACTTCCATACTTGTCCATTTACTTTTCTCCCCTCCAGCAACTCAAACATGCTGCAGCAGTGGAAGACTGTAAAGAAGGGGATGGAGTGGCCTTCTTTTATTTTTTCTTTGCTTACCTCCTTCCACTTAGGTGATGCAGCTTTCATATATTCTAAGGTAGGGGTATAGAAGAATGACAAGAAAAATTAGAGAAAAACATGTGTCACCTGATTGATGCAGTTGTTAAATGGTGTTTGTAGCCATTAGAAAGAGCTTTGGTCCAAAATAGACTCTCTGATTCACAGTGCGAACTTAAGAAAGCGCTTCTGGTGTGGTAGGGCATGCCTCTCTTCCATAAGGGTATTTACGGTTCTCTACTAACACTTGAGCTTCTGGGGATTCTTCCTTTTGTGAAATCTGTCATACCTCCAGACATCCTCTTGTTCAGAGTTCCTGCAAAAACAAGCCCAGATGAATTCTTCTTTCTGAAGCTTATAGTTGGTCCATGGCAAAGGCCCATGCCATGGATAGAAGTATGTCTTTCCAGATCACTTGACCAAGATCCTTGATCTTTCTGCTCCAGACAGCCTCTTACCTTAAATGTATCCTAGCAAGAACAGTCCCAGCCTGGATCTTCCAGCCTTAGGAAACATATACCAGAACTTCTAAGGAATGCTCTTGACGTCTCACACTGTCACTTGGTGCAAATGAGAGTGAAGCTCTCCACTACCTTCCTCTATGTATGATGATCAGGCAGGGGAAAGAAAAGACACATTATCAACTCACTCTAAACTGATTCCCACTGATATTACTGGCCTCTTTAGCTTTCTTATCTAGATTGGAGGTAAGTGATTGGCTAATATAAATTTGGTTTTACTATTTTGTAGTCAGTCTCGTATCAATAATCCAGCACCTTTCTTTGGGCTGAGGAAGTGCTTACCATTGACTGATTACTTATTCTTGGCTTTTAGAGCCTCTGGAAAGACACCCACACAGCAGGGAGGAGCTTATTAAACATTTTGTTACATGTGAAAATGAAATGTATAAATTAATGTACATATAGTGTCTATCAATAACCGGCATATGGCAGGTGCCCAACAAATGGAAGCTTAAAACACAAAAATGTAGTATCACTAACGGACTCAATTGATCTTTTATCTAATATTTTAGATTCCACTTGACTGCCCTCTCATGCCCATTTCTCTAAAGTAACACTTCCATCTCAAGAGCTCTTAATATGAAGTCTAAAGAATTGTTTGTTTGGCTCAAAGGGTGGTCTCTAGGCAATTCATCCTTATTCAATGATTTCTGTGGAAATTATATTCCGAAAATATCTGGTTGGACAATACTGGACCACTCTTGATCTATAGAGAGTCTTTTGTTTCATGCCTGTGTTCTCTGAAAACAGTATTTTATCAGTAGCAGTAGTTTGAACCTTTGGGAGTCAGAGTGTTCCATGAGAAGTTAATGAAAGCTATAAACCTCTTGGTAGAAAATGCACATGCACGTGCACACATATATTTTAGTTACAATTTCTTTTTTTTTTTTGAGTTGGAGTTTCACTCTGTCGCCCAGACTGGAGTGCAGTGGCCGCTCCCGGCCACCGCAGCCTCTATCTGCTGGGCTCCGGCGATCCTTCTGCCTCAGCCTTCCAAGTAGCTGGAACCACAGGCGCGCTCTACCACACCTGGCTAATTTTTTGATTTATTGTAGAGATGAGGTCTCACCAAGTTGCCCAGGCGGGTCTCGAACCCGCCGGCTCAGGCAATTCACTCACCTCAGCCTCCCAAGGCGCGGGATTACAGGCTGAGCCACCGAGCCTGGGTAGGTTACAATTTCAAGAAGTCCTGTATTCTCTGAAGTCCAGTGATTGGAAGAGCTCAGGTTGCCATCTTCTCAGATCCCTAGGAATAGTGTTACTGCGTTGAGATGGTGTGAGAGGTGTTTAGGATTATTCCACAGTCTTTTAGAGGGAAGAGAAAATGTTGCCTGGAATCCAAACTAGAACAGATAACTCCTTGAGTAAATATATGCTCACCATGAAACTTTTGTCTTTTTTAAACTTTGATCTTTCCTCTTCCCTTTTTCTTGGCAACTACCACTATCAACAACCCATTTCATTCTAAGAAAAGACTAGATGCATAATAAGGGCTCTGTTTATTCACTTCTTGCCCAATGATATCATTGCACCAAGACTTCAGCATACACATCTACATAATCAATTTCCTCTCAGTAGCCTACTGTTTTCTTTAAGATCATTACTGTCCACCTAAGCCGAGATATTATAATGTCCAGAACCTGTACTCCTATTAGAGCATAAAGAGCTATAAACATGAACATACCAAGCTCCAAAACAGCTCATTTTACCTAAATAATGACATCAAGGAAGATTGATAGCCATAAGTAAGAGATGGACAACGGTGGAGAGAAAGAAGAAACACGCACTCCATGGTCCTTCAGGCTACCTTTTACCAGAGGATCGAAGGCAAGGCCATGCTAATACAGCTCCTTGTTTTAGCAACTGTCATGCTTAAGTCTTTGTTCCCCCTAATTTTTGAGACTTGTTTGGGACTGATAAAATAACTTTTTTCTTTTTAGTTGGAGTCTCACTCTGTCGCCCAGACTGGAGTGCAGTGGCCGCTCCCGGCCACCGCAACCTCGACTTGCTGGGCTCCCGCAATATTTCTGCCTCAGCCCTCCAAGTAGTTGGAACTACAGGCACGCGCTACCACGTCTGGCTAATTTTTTTTTTAATTGTATAGGTCTCTCCAAGTTGCTCAGGTTTGTCTTGAATCCATGGGCTGAGGCAATCTTCTCATCTTGGCCTCCCAAATTGCTAGGATTATAGGCATAAGCCCTATATCCAGCTGATAACCTTTAAACGGTGAATAAAAGATGTTAAAGATCAAACGTTCCTCAGAAGAATTTTTTTTCATGTCAAAGACCTATAATATGTGTGTTGTCTTGATTTTCTGAAGAAAATAGTTTTAGGGATGGAATTACATCCTCTCACAATTGTGTTCTGAGCAGTGTATCACTATATATTTTTAAAAATATGTATTTCTATTCTATGGGTTTTTGTTTCTTCTGACCAACTTTGGTCTAAAGATGATGGTGAGAATATTGCTAGAGACAGAACTTGGTAAATTATAAAATACACTGCATTCTGTCATCTTCATTCTTCGTTCTCCAAGCTACATCTAACCAAGTGACATATCCAAAGTACAATTTCCAATAACACAAACTCAGAAGCTATCAAAGCAGTTTGACAGGCTAATTTCCTAGCCATGGTGGTCTTTGAATTTTATTAGACTGCCAGCTTCTTGAGGACATTTACCATGTATTTTTAAATAATTCCTACATTTGATCTCCAGTTCCTATAACAGTATTTATTCCATAGTAAGTAGACAAAAATACTCGAATGAATGAAAAAGAATAAAACTTTTATGATTTATTTTAATATTTTTTTACCTTCAAGTTTATTAAAGTATTTAAGAGTTCTGAAGACCATAAACAATACTAATATTGATTGAAAGAGGAATGTCCTGGAAACAACCACCCAGTCATATCATTTTCTGGTCTTTGTAGAAATTATACAACTTCATTAATATAAATATAGACACATAATTATTTATGAAGAAAGACAGAAAAAGAAACATTAATGACTTGAACTCAAAGCCTCTCAATAATTATTTTAGTGATAATCCTGTGGGGTAGATTGTTATATTAAAAATCTTGTCATTTGGACAACTGATCTATCTGTGATGAGGTCCAGTATATAATAACCTTATATTGGACTCCACCTTGGGGAAAAAGTATTACTGGCCCATTACAATGTATGAGAAACCTTCCAAACAGAGATATCAGAGTTCTGAAGAGAGAATTTCTGTAGAGAACAGAATGAGCCTGTTAATCACTAAAAATAACCAAGGATATTTATCAAAAAAATAAATTTTGGCCATATAAGTAGTACAAATAATCTCAGAGAAAATGTGTTGGTCTTCATCCTAGGATAATATTGAGTTTCTATGGGTATTTGTGTGTTGGCAAGAGATGGTAGGAGGATTGCCAGATTTTTTTATATATATAGTTGTGCTGACAATACCACTAAGTGATTTATCAGATGCAGTATAAGATCACTTGACTACCTGAAGGTTTTGGGATTTTTTTTATACAACTCTTCAAAATAACAGATTTTTGAGAACATATGGTGAAATGCTAGCAATTTTCCAGTATACACACCACACATTCACACACACACATACACACACACACGCACACACACATGCACATCAGGCACTGACATTTTTAATTTTCAAAGTAATTCTGTTTTCTGAATTAAATTATTTGGTGGCCAACACCAATAAAACCAAAAGTTTGTCAAAGGTACACGTCGTTTAGTACTGCATACTCAACATTTCCCTAATGCTTATACTCAGTTATATGTGTACAGAGTGGTTGCTATGGCCACCAGAACACCAGGATATATATTTCTGAATTTTTTTCCATTTGTAACATTAGATGTAGTCTATTTGTTCACATGTTCTTGTTTTACTTTATGATCAATTACATGCCTCTGTGAGACTTTGTTCCAATTTAGGAGTCCAATATAGGAGACAACAAAATTGATTCATATAGAAAGAAATCTTCAACTGAAGTGATTATTCTTATTTCAATTAAATAAATTTGTTTTCAACACACTACTCTCAATGATAAAGACTGCATGATTTTACAAGAGTAACACATATGCTTTCTTTATATGGCATAGCATCTGTAGAGAATTTATATTTTTATCTTAATCATGTCACAGGGAAAAATTGAGAAAGACAATGAAAAAGTTAAAAGTCAAAAGGCAAAGTTTGCATGCATTAGTCATTCATGGGAAATCATACTGACTCTTACAACTTGTGAAGTTCACAGAACTGCACACACACAGATATACATGAATGCATTGTGCAACTGAACACTCTCCACAGCCTGGGGAACCTCTCCTGCTTCTATATTTGATCAGCAAAGGTCATCCTGTACTTACTCATCATTTCAAGTTAACAACAGCTCTGGAATTTCTGCTGTACTACCAGTAATTGTGTGTAATTCTACCCACAAGGATTCATGTGAAAGGTGAAGTCATTAAATTGAAATGAGATTAATGTCAACAGCATTATAATGTCAGAAAGCAATAATGCAATTTTAAAACAAAAGCTATTTCAAGATATATGATACAAAAGGAAGAGACAATGGGTCAGAGAAACTGGGTTCCAGTTTGAGATGAGCCAACTTGTCATGTGACTTCACAGAAATCACATAGCATTTCTGAGCTGTAGTTCTCATACTTACAAAGCAAATAAGAGAGACTAGGTATCGGCTAAGTCTCTTTCCAGTTCTAGCTTTTTCTATTCTCATTTGGAAGGTAGAAGAAGGACAGGAAAATTGAGTATTTGTCACACATCCTTGACCCACCTGAGATTTTGTGTCAAGGGAAAGGGGCTTCCCACCACAAAGAATTGTTGTATGTTCTTGCAGAAAAAGATGCTTCAGAGATGCATTCACATTTTCATTAACAAAACTTACTTTCTTCAGTTCTCATGATGCTTGAGAGACCCCTAAAATTCTACATTAGCTTTTAAAAAGTAAAGGAGGCAATAATTTTGTTCTTCTTTAAGGCTGCATAATATTCCATCATGTATATGTACCACATTTTTTTAAATACAGTCCACTTTTGATGAGCAGCATGATTGGTTCCGTGTTTTAGCTATTGTGAATAATGCTACAATAAACATGCGTGTGCAGGTATCTTTTTTGCAGAATGATTTGAGTTCTTCCAGGTATATTCCCAGAAGAGGGATTACTGTGATTTAGTCTGTCATACTCAGTGATCTGTCACAGAAAAAAAGAAACTGAGTACCACATGTCCTCACTCATAACATTTATCATAATACTACAAGAAAGGAATTGGCAGTAGTAGGACACTGCTGAGGGTGGGGCTTGTGGGACTGCCACATGACATCAATAAGGGTATCTAATTCCAAACCAGGCCAAGTGAGGTCAATGGGAGAGCCCAAACTTCACCTGAACGTTGATCACTTATGTACCTTATCCTGAATTGTACCCCACATCTTTAAAATAAATAATAAAATAAAAAGTAAAGGAGATAATAAAGTACAAGTGTTACCTGGGAGAATAAACATACTAGATTAATATCTCTTATAATTTTTGACACTTTCAAACTCTTAAAAATTACTGCATGTCCAACACAAAAACCTGCATGTGTATGTTTATAGCAGCTTCATTCATAATATCCCGAACTTGGGAACAACCAAGATTTCCTTCAGTAGATGAGTGAATAAATGAACTTCAGTACATCCAGACAATGGAATAATATTCAGAGCTCAAAGAAACAAGCTATATCAAGCTTGTTTAAAAAACATGGAAGAAACTTCAATGCACAGTTTTTTCACTAAGTGAAAGAAGCCTATCTGGAAAGGCTATGTATATTATATGGTTTCAGTTATGTGAATTCTGGAATAAACAAAACTATGAAAACAGTAAAAAGATCAGGGGTTTTGGAAGGGCAATGAATATACAGAACACAGAACACAAACGATTTTGGGGGCAGTGAAACGGTTCTGCAGGATACTGTAATGGTGACTGCATATCAGTATAAACCCATAGAAAGTGTAAAATCAAGAATGAACCACAATGGAGGTGATAATAATGTGACAATGTAGTTTTGTCAGTTGTAATAAATGTACTTCTCTGGTGGGGGAAGTTAATATTGGAGGAGGCTGTGCGTGTCCGGGGACAGGGAATGTATGGGATATCTCTGTACCTTCCACTCAATTTTGTGGTGAAACTAAAACTGCACTAAAAATTTCTATCAAAAAAACTACTGAAGACCTAAAAGACTTTTGTTTACTTAGGAGATAGATAAATAGATAGATAGATATAGAGTGAAAGATATAAAATGAGATCAAGTCAGATAAAATTTAGAAGTTTACTATGCATGTAAAAGAATAATTCCTGAACCAGGAGAACTCACCCGAAGATGGTAAGAAGCCCTGTTCACAGTAGTTACAGCATAGTTTATAAAGTGTAAAAGAGGAAGTATTTTTACTTTTTCTATCACTGGCTGTCATACATTATCATTTTTTTAAGGCACCTGTTTAAGCTGATTGATAGACAATAGCTGACTGTTTAATTTCACTGACCCATGCTGACAAGGACATAAACTTAAGTTTTGTTTTTGACTTTGTATTTGTTTATGATTAGTACTAGTGTTTTGGGGAGATCAGGATGACTGCAGTTTTGGCTATGTGGTTATGAGAGGTTGACTTTGGAGTGTATCTACACTGTGGCCTCTGTTTTTATTTGTCATGAATAATATATACAGTGTTAGAAATTAAAGCTGAGTAAATTTTAAAATATTACATAATTCCTTTTACAATAATAACAAATCTATTACTTAACATAAATAGCCTATTTTACAAAATGTAACTATATTTTTACAAACAAAAAATGTCTGAAAAGAGTGGCATTGTTTTACACTTTGTAACTGTCATTCTGACTGAAAAAGATAATGGTTGGATTTTCACAACTACTTCTGAATTCAATGTGTTTTCATGAGTGGTTTTGGTTGAAGTATATTTTAAAAATGTGCCCACTCACAAATATAATTGAAAAGAGAAGGAGCATTTTTTAGTCTTTTCGGATAACTGTGGATATTGTTTTTTTGTTTTTGTTTTTGTTTTTGTTTTTTGAGTTGGAGTCTCACTCTATTGCCCAGACTGGAGTGCAGTGGCTGCTCCTGGTCACTGCAGCCTGGACCTGCTGGGCTCTGGTGATCCTTCCACCTCAACCCCTCAACCTTCCAAGTAGCTGGAACTACAGGTGCGCACGACCACACCCAGCTAATTTTTGATTTATTGTAGAGATGAGGTCTCCCCAAGTTGCCCAGGCAGGTCTCGAACCCGCAGGCTCAGGCAATCCACTCTTGCTTTTGATATTACACCAAAACTCAACAAATTATATTTTCTTAAAGGTTAGCTACAATATGGAATCTGAAACCATATCAATAACTTTCTGCATTCTGATACATCAAAATGTATTGTCCTATCTTGCATTTTGAATGGGCATTTTCTCATGCTTTATTTTGTAACACCGTAAACTGACTATTTGAAAAATATTGGTTTGCTAAATTATAAAGATCTCCCAAATTCAATATACAATGTCAGAAAATCATATTCACTAATTTCACCATCAATCAGAAGAAAGATTTATGCATTTCCCATAACCTTCAGAAGCCTTCTTCTCACATCTGAATAATCAGAATTGGAGAACAAGGTCACTCCTTACTGCGCAGAACTAATGTGAAGATGGACAAGAAATGATGGAGAATAAGAAAGAAAAGAGAGACAACATTGCATGGAGTATGTTCATAAATATACTTAAAAACAAAACTATTTGTATTTTAAAAGGGGCTGGGGAAGGAAGCATGCAAAGTGTGATATTGTTCTCAAATTACTAGGGCTACAGATAATTTAATTTATTTATTTTTAAATAGTCTCTGCTTGCTCTCCTTGAAAACTTCTTCTGAATACCAAAGTGAAAGAGTATACCTCCTGTATCTGATGTTAAATGTTCCAGTTGGTACTATCAAATAAAATTTAAAACTGCATACATGAGTACTTGTTCTTATGCATAATTTTAGCCAATTAAACATATATTTAGCCTGATATTATCAAAGCATCATATGACAGTTGGTGTAGTATCAAAAATAATATTCACAATATCTGAAAAGACTAATAAAATACTTCTTCCTTTTTCAATTATGTTTGTGAGAGGGCAATTTTTTTTATGTACTTCAACCAAAACTATACATTAAACAAAGTGAATTCAGAAGTAGATGTGAAAATCCACCATTGTCTATTAAGGCAGAATACATACGTCATCTAAAGCTATCATGAATGTTGCCAATAGATTCAAAGAACAAACCAAAGTGTTCTGTTTTTCAAGTATAAATTATATCGGCATATTTGAAATATACTATATAACTGAAATAACACAAGTATTCCACGTGTTCTCTCATCTCTTCCTTTAACTCACATATAATAAGCCAGACATTAACAATCTTGAAATACTTGTTTTAACATTAGATCAAGACTACAATGTGAATGGAAATCTTTCTTTTAATTTGTGAAATTTGGACATAGGTACTTCCTGTTGGTTAAAAAAATATATTTATGGTAAAATCATTCTAATGATCCATTTTCTGTTTCTGCTCCTGCTGCTGAAAATGAAAGAGACTAGAGCTAAATATGATTTGTGTGTTGTAATCAGTGTTCCAATTTCACTGACCTTTGAGTATTACATAGCAAGAAACCTTATCCTTGGGGAGGATTGAGCTCATTTTGGTAAAGGACAGTAGTACTTTGGGATGTAACAGCTCTGCAAACCTATGTCACTAACACCAGTCAACTGCTTTTAGAAACTGCTATGATGAATGGAATAAATATTTTAAATACTTATGATGAACTGGTTTTCCTCAGAGGGAAAGGACTAATGGCTGATAATTTAATTTTGGTCTCCTGTTTGGTCCTCTTCCATGTTCTTACTTTTAATCCATTCTTACATTGATACATTTTGAAAACTAGACCAGATATCCAATTAGCTCCATGTTTTTAATTAAAATTTTAATGTTGAGATATCTGTAGGTTCACATGCAATTGGAAAGTATAATATAAATGGATCTTACGGGCTCTTTATCCAGTGTTTACCAATGGGAAAACTATTGAAATGCAAAACCAAAAACAAAACAAAAAAACAGTAACAACAATGCAATATCACAAGCAGCATATTAATATTCATATAATCAAGATGCTGTGAACAGTTCCATCACCACAAGGATCCCCAGTGTTGCACTTTAACAGTCACACACACATTTCTCTTACCTTTACCCTCTCTGCTAATTTGTTCTTCAGTTTTGCCATTTTGTCATCTCAGAAATAATACATAAATTGAATTAGAAGATGTATCCTCTTGAGACTGACATTTTTCACTCAGCACAAATTTCTAAAGATTCATCTAAGTGGTTGCATTTATCACTTGTTCTTTTGTTTTTATTACTAAGAATTTTTGCAAGATATGAATGCTTAACCCCTTACCTGCTGAAAGACATCTGGGTTGTTTCTAGTATTTAACTATTACAAGTAAAGCTATTATGAACATTTATGTGTAGGTTTGGGGGTGAATATAAGTATTATTTCTCTGAGATAAATGCCCAAGACTCCAGGTTTCTTACTTGGATTCCATTGACTCTAAAGTTGAGGGGTGAAGGTTGAAAGTTCCAGCTCCCCAATAGGCTTCCACTTGTAACTCACTGACTGGCAGATAAGAGTGCCTTGTTCTTGTGCCTTCTGTGGCCTCTGCTAATGACTCTTGTAGCACCATAACTACCAACACTTCTAACACCACGTGGTCTCTTCTAACAGTTAGGTGGATTCTTTACCACCAGCAAGGATGAACGGAACAAATTCCTGCTCAGCTTTCTCTGACATTACCCTGGGAGGGAGGGTGAGCACTTTGTCACAGTCTGGCATGATTGGAAAGCTCAGCTCCCCACTTACCTTTGCAGGCCTGGGTGGGGTAGAGTCATGTTTTTTTCTGTTGTGGTTGACTGGAGTAGAGTTGTTATGATCTAAATGTTTTCTGTCTTGCTAGGCTTCTCAAGACCATCTTGGTGTTTTGATTAGAGAGAATAGGCCTTTGTTGGAGATTCATTTATTGTTTTGTAATTCCTATTGGTGCTTCTAGGTTGTTGGCTCCTTCAGATCCAAGTATGGGATATATGAGAAAAAGTAACAACAAAAAACAAGAAAATCATCACCATGTTGTTCCCTGGGTCCTAAGACTCCTAGCTTACCTAACTCCTCCTTTCCACCTTTCAGGGACTTCTTATGTTCAACTTAAATATAAATGTTCAGAATTTCTAGTGTTACTTCATGGAAGGGATTGGGAAAAAATAAGTCAACTCCATTTTTCTGAAGCAGAAGACATTCCAAGACATTTTTTAAAGGGAAAAAAGCCACCTTGCTCTGTCTGGCATTCAAATGTGGTCCAATTTACATATCATGCGGTATTTTCTTATTGCTTTACTAGAGAGAAGTTTTTCACTTATCTACAGATTACTAATAATTCATAGTTTTAGACTTTTTTGCATTTTTTGAGACTTACACATAAAATAATTTTTGCTACATCTTTGCTATATATTGAAGCAAACATCACTGGTGCATCAAAGTCAGGAAAAACACTACTCCCTCTAAGAAGACACTCCTAACTACAACTGCCTGCCCTGATTTCCCACTCTTCTTATAGCACTTGTTATCTGAAACACTCATTTTGTACCTCATTGTAAACACTGTTATCTAGTGACTTTCTGTTACTGTGTGACATTTGCTACTTAATAACTTTCCTATCACCTGCTTGATCTCAAAGAGCGAGATTTTATTTTATAGTTTTTTGTGTCAATCATTTTTCTACCAAAAATATTTTCTTAAATCCCTGTCTACTTTTATATAAAAAGTTGCCATCGTTTCTGTACTATGTTCCAAATAGAATTTTAAATATACAGAAGCTTCTTAAAAATTAATCTGGAATTGTCGGGATAGTGTTAGTGTAGTGCACAAAGCTTCCTAGTATCTGAACACTTCAAAAGTATTGTCTTTTAGCTAATGTTTGTATCTTATAGATGAGAATTTAAAACTTTAGATCAGAGACTGGTACTGGTCTGTGGCCTGTTAGGAATCCGGTGGTACAGCAGGAGGTAAGCAGCCAGGTGAGCGAAGTTTCATCCCTGTTTACAGTCACTCCCCCTCACTCGCATTACCACCTGAGCACTGCCTCCAGTCAGATCAGCCATTGCTTTAGATTTTCTTAGGGGTATGAACCCTATTGTGAGCTGCATATGCAAGGAATCTAGGTTGCATGCTCTGAGAATCTAATGCCTGTTGCTCTGAAGTGGAGCCGAGGCAGTGACACTAGCGCTGGGGAGCAGCTGCAAATGCAGATTAACATTAGCAGTGAGGTCTGACTGCCCAGAGACTATAGTAAATAAATTGCTTGCAGACTTATATCAAAATCCTATCAATGAGTGGCAGGTGAGTTGATGTACTTCAATTGTACAGCTGCATCTGGTGACATAATTATTCATAATATAATGCATAACTATTTATATTGTATAAATAAGTATAATTATTAAGTTATATTATATATAAGCATATATTTACATTATATTTAATTATGTACTTATTATATATAAATATATTATTGTATACATTTCATTGTATATTACAATGTAACAATAATAGAAATAAATTGCACAATGAATGTGGTGGGCTTGAATCATCCTGAAACCATCCACCCAATCCCAGTTCATGGAAAAATTGTCTTCCCCAATGCCAGCTCCTGAAGATAAAAAGGTTGAGATCTGCTGCTTTAGATAAAATTAGTTAGAAAGAAGAGGGTCAGGCATTGACAGTCAGCTCTAGGTCATACAGACTATAACAGCACCTTTACCAGACTAATGACTGATTGAAATGTATAATCAATATTTTCTAAAATAGTATATTGATAGCTTTCAGAGATAAAATTCTTCGTAATAATTTCACAATTATTAAGTTCCTTCTTGGAGCACATTTGCTGCTTGGGTATCTGATGATTTATTAATTATTTGAAATATCATGTTTATTATGTTCTTGTTCATCTTTAATAATTTTGAGCATTCTTCCAGGCTGTGGTAAAAAAAAACAAAACACTTAGAGATTACTTGCTTTTTAACTAGTAGAAGATTTTTACAAGTAAAAATAGAAACCAAGATTAATTTATGAAGCTGAATCTCTTACTTTGTTGTGAAAGAACAAACAGCTTGAGGTACAAAATATGTTTTTACCTCAAATGTAAATATAGCTTTCAGGCTTACTTTGCACTATTCTAAATCATGAGCTACTTTTCTGGAAAGTCAAGTGTGAAGCAAGCACACATCAAATCATATTTTTCAATGACAATTATAATTTTCAAAGATGTCTCAGCAAAAACATCGTTCCAAGTTATAAAAGTTCTTTAAAATAAATGTATTTTTGATATCTGTCATATAAGGGAGGCCCTCCAAAGACCTAAAATTATCTTTTGGAGGGCAGGCCCCTTGTAATACCACTTGGAATTTGTTTCTCCAGATAAAGGGTCAACCGATGTTTTGATCTGAAAGTTTGAGAAAGTTGTGTTACGGTTTGTGGAAGAAACATCCCAAGTTGTAGCAAACAAGTGACTGGCTCTTCCACCACAATAATGCACCTGCCCACATCACACTGAGTGTTCAGCAGTTTTCGATAAAAAATAGCATGATTCCTGTGCCCGACCCTCCCTAGTCACTTGATCTCCTCTGAGTAACATGTTTCTGTTTCCTCAGATGAAAAAAGTTCTCAAAGGGAAATGTTTCACTTATGTGGAAGAGATGAAACAAAAAACAGCAGAAGCACCAGAAGGCATCAAAATTGATGAGTTCAAAAGCTGTTCTGAGCAATAGAAAAAGTGTCTTGATAGATGTATCGTATCAAATGGAGAGAACGTCTAAGGAGACTAAGGTTTAAACATCTAAGAATAAATACACAATTTTTAATAAATAAATTCCTGATTTTGGAGTGGTCCTTCCTCTCATATACTGTTAGGTTTGGAAGGGATCAGTAAGAAAAACATATAATAGTGCTTAAAAATAGCAATAAGAATTCCTTGCATTTCCTAGTGCTTTACAATTAACAATGGGCATCTAAATGCATTATTTTACTTAACTTGATTCTTAAGATTTGGTATATTAAGCAGTACAGTTTTCATTTTAAAAATTTGAGTCTTCACTTTGAAAGTCACTTTCTTTGCTACTCACTGAATTTTCTGTGCATTCTAGTTTCCAATTCCATTCCAGATGACTTTATCATACACTCCATCAATCCTTGTGATATTTACACATTTATTTTAGGCATTTACACATTTATTTATTAAAAGATATTACACAATTTTCATTTCACAGGGCACTTCTCTCTGGCTCACAGTACTAGGTGATTGATTACCCACAGTATTGCTACTGTTCCAGGTTCACTTGGCCTTAGTTACTGAATGAGGATAAGAAGTCCCGGATCTTCCTGCTTTCTGGGCCACACTGTGAACAATCTCTTTAGATGCTAAAGTCTAAAATAAACCAGTTCCTGTTTAGTCAAGTATTAGTCCACATTAGAATGTAAGCAAGCATAAAGTTTGCGTGTGTTTGTTAAATCATTGCTAGGTAAATATAGTGCTAGAGTATGATTTTAAATCTTATTCCATATGTATTTTTAGAAGTTTTTTTCACACTTCAGCAAAATGGTGATATACCCCAAAAAAGCACATCTGAACCAATTGAATGCCTTGACCACAAAAATCTTTACGTAAATTTAGTTGTTGCAAAACCTACACAGATTCTCACCCCAAATTCATCTTCTACTATCTTTCCTGAGCAATCTGCTGGCTGGCATTACCCTAGTCACCTGCCTTTTGGTGATAGCCAGATGACTGACCCAATAAAAAGTGAACAAAAGTCAAATGTATCACTCTCCACCTGTCCTACAAAATCTTTCTCTGAGCATTTCTTCACCTTCTGATTGCCTGGAATGTTAATTACTCCACTGTTACTTTGGAAGCCATATTGAAAATGGCAGGATGTCCATTACCCTGGGTCCCTAAATGACTATGTAAAGAAGGACTGCCCACCAACCTGTTCATCTAATCCTACAGTATTGCATGAGCAAGAAACCATTTACATTGTATTTAAGCTTTTACATATTTTTGCAAATACTTGTTACAGTCAGGAAAGGATCCAGATTTTGCCGATCTTAAACTTAGACAATTTGGGAAATCATCTTTATGAAAAAGAATACAAATTACAAGTACAAAATTCACAAAAGTGAGCTTATTTTCTAATGGGATTTTTAAAGTCTCAATAAATTATAGAAGTCTTAGAAATTTATTACCTTCCTTCTGAAATCTCTTGGAAATTACCAGGATTTCTAATGCAAAAAAATGCCTCCTGGTTACAGCCTAACTTTCCCTTTCCACCCGAAACACCTTAAGACTCCCAGCACATCCCAGCTGTCACACATGCCTAGGCAAGTGAGTGATCCTGGAGCTTCAGCTTTATCAACTTTGCAGAAAAATTGCCATCGGTTGCATCAGCTAGCTTATTCTAAAATATGAAAATGCACTTCAGGTCTTATAGTTATGCAAAATGATATAAAACATGACTAGAAAGCACAAAGATCAGTGGCTGTACAAACTAGCAATATCCTCTTGAGATAATGGGAGAAAAGTTTCATTGATGTAAGCTTTACCTCATTCACAAAGTAGTTTTGCAAACCTTTCACAAGTTTCGAGTAAATGATGCTTCTCAAAAATATAGTTTACTCAGAAGCCATTGCTTCTACTACTGTTATCTGTAGGAACCCTTGCCTTTCACTACTTTTAACTTCAAAGATACTCACATTTCAAACCTCTTTCTCTAAACACCCTGGAATTACTTTTACCTTCAAACTTGTACTAGAACATGCTGTAATTTTTCAGAAAATGATACTCTGAAGTGAAGGCCTTTGAAGCAACTCTCTTTAATCTTCTCCTGCCCTCTCTTCTTTGGTTTTTCATTCCCCCCCAGGTTAACCATAGAAACTAGAATCACTCTTCTCCAAAGCAGGCCATAGAAACCAGAGTTTCTTTTCCCCTAAATCAGTCATAAAATCTAAAAATATATGACTCTAACTTTCCCTTCCACCTTTCTGTGTAAAAAGTAGCCATAAAGAAGTTATCTGACCTGCCTTGTTTGGTTGTGGGTCATAATACCCCCATTCCAGAAAGCTGCCTCACAGCCAGAAAGAAAAAATAGCCACACAGAAAATTCAAGAAGAATCTAAACAGACAGACCTTTTCCACTCAGTCTATTAGCACTACATCATATCCTTTTTGTCCAACCATTTTCATACATGGCTATCCATACTTTATTGATCACCTAAGCATAAAAGTGGACAGTTTCTCTTGTATCTTTGGTCTTTATTCTGAAGGCTCCTGTGTCATGTAAAACTATGATCAAACAAATTTGTATGCCTTTTTGCCTATTAATTTGAGTCTTGTCAGTGATTTTCAGTGAACCTTCAAAGTGCAAAGGGGAAGTTTTCCCTTGGCCTCTATGACATCATAGATGGCATTTTAAAACATGTGCATATAGCAAAGATGTCAGTTGTGTACAAAATTCGTTCCTATTTCCTACTCTTATTTTTTTAATTATTCAGTAAATGCCAATATAACCTTTAGTTATATTAACTGGTGACATGAAAATCCATGTGTGATAAGGAGTCATTTTATTCTTAAATTATCCATGAGCTACAAGTATGCATTTCTGAGAACTCTTTTAAGAATTTGAAATTACACAGTATCAACCAAAATTATGTAATCTACAACATCCATATCATGATAATGGTCCAACCATTTCAAGTCATATATGTGAATTTCCACAGAGTGTATCTCAAGGGGGTTAGATCTCGCCAGGCTGAATGTGTGTGGAGAAACCAGTCTGGTGCTGCTCAGAATCCTGCCCCACTTTGTCTCGGCTCTTCTTTCTCAGGGACTGCAGATGCCCTCACAGCAAATATTTATACAATTAAGAACCTTTAAATGCTCAGCAAGGCTCTAAATTCACTCTAAAATCTAGGCGGAGAAGCCAACTCTCCTCTCAACCAATGTCAGGCATCCCTATCCTTTCTCTGCCTGTCTCCCCATTAAAACTTGACAATGAGGAAACAAGCCTCCCAATCAAAGCATTTTCTCTGAATCCAGTACTCTGTTCTCAGTCTTAAATGTTGTGTCCTGATGGCCATCTGTTTACCATACGCCAGAAAAAGAGGACAAAGAAGGAATGATAAAATGACAAGCCCTGTTTTCCTTTAGAGAACTTTTCCCCAGAAATGGTTGATTAACCAAATACTGGAGAGAAAGCGATCCACAAAAACCCTCCTGAGGCTGTGAATGGTTTAACATCCCAGACAACTGCAGCATCGGGCCACACTGCCCCCTTGAGATCTTTTGTGGGCATTGTGCTGATAATGTATCCCTGAAATAAAAAGAGACTGTGTTTCAGACATGTGGAAACATTTGCTAAGACACATCCCTTGATTTAAAGGATTTGTTTTCTTGCTTTTAAATTTTATTGGAGTGACAGAAGGGAAAAGCATAGCAATTTATTGTATTTATTGAAAAATTAAGGGATTTTCTCCTTTTAGAATTGAGAATGTGTGAAGACTTTGGATGGCGCAGAGATCATATGGACATGAATAATGCTAAAACTAAGGTATAGATAAGTTTAGATTAGGGGTCACTTATGGTAATAAGTTTTCTGAAAAGTTTTGCATAGTGCGCGGCACATAAATGCTTAGGGTATATTGGAAGGAAGGAAGGAAGATAGAAGGGGATACAGAAAGGAGAGAGGGAAGGAGGGAAGGAAGGGAGGAAAAGAGGGGGATAAAGAGGGAGGGAGGTAGTGAGGGTGGGAAAAATTACAGTATGATGGCCAGTCTAAGATTCAAGTCTCAGATATTGTGGGGGCTATTTTGCCAGGTTCAAAGTCAGACGGCACCTATCCAACCTAATCACCACCCTATCCAGCCTGCTTAGTATCCCTGTCCCACCCATTTAGCATAATTTGCCCCCCCCGCCACGCCCCCTGGCCAGGTCTGCATGCTCTGAGATGAAGCAGATTGTATCATAAAGGAAAGAACTGTGTCCAACATCTCTGCGGTGAGAAAAGAATATGAGAACCAGTAGAAGAAAAGCAGATGGAGTTATTCTGCAAGAAAGAGAACATTCCTGGAGGGTATCAATCTGGAGAAGGTTAGCAAAAGCATGGGGAGCAAGTGGGAGGGGTCATTCGCCTCAGGAGGATGGCAAAAGCTATGGTTGCCACAGCAGAAAAAGTAGTGTTTCACATGTATAGATTATGTGTTAGGTAGGTAGTCCTTTCTCTGAGTACAACAGGCAGAATTAGTACTGAGGTCAGGAGAGGATCCCAGAAAGACTACATATCAACACAAAATGGCTCAAACTTCTATAAATAGGATACATTCGTTCTCAGTAGCAAGTGAAGCAAGAGAAATTTAAGTTCACAAGTAATGCTTTTGTATAAGTTATTTTCTTCCAAATTTTTGATGTAACATTTTAGTATAATTTAAAGATATCTTGCTCTTCTTTAATGTTATTTAAAATTTCACAAAAAGTTAAACACAGAGCAATGACAATTATAAAGGAAAACCTTTTAATATTAAAAGAAATATTTCAATTTTCACTCCAATTAGGAAACAGTTGGGTAATACATTTGTGCCAGCTGCTACTTACAATATTTTCTATGTATATTTGAAGATAAAGCATATTTTTAGCATTGAACTGGTTGCACTGTTATATTTTCACAGTCCAAAGTTAAGAAAAATAAGATTTACAAATAAATGTTGGTAAAAATTGGAGAATTTATGAAAAATATTTTCACATATTTGGAAATGAACTGAGACAGAATCAATTTTACCTTATTTTTATACAAAGTAAATTTTAAATATTTCATTAAATGAGTAAAAATAATTTATTAAATATTTTTATTAAATTAATTTATAAAATTTTGTGTTAAATTAGTAAATTTTTTTATTAAATTAGCAAAACTCCTTTGGAGGTACTGCTCACTAAAACAAATGAATAATAGATTTTAAAGAAAGGAGATTCACTAGTTTCCAAGTATTATTTTTATTTATAACATCTGGAAATAAAAACTTTAATTCATTACACAGATTAAGTAATTTTGTTGTTGTTGTTGTTGTTGTTTTTTGTTTTATTGAGTTGGAGTCTCACTCTGTCGCCCAGACTGGAGTACAGTGGCCACTCCCGGCCACCACAGCCTCGGCCTGCTGGTCTCCAGCGATCCTTCCGCCTCAGCCTTCCAAGTAGCCAGAATTACAGGCATGTGCTACCACGCCCGGTTGATTTTTTGATTTATTGTAGAGATGAGGTCTCACTGCCCAGGCAGGTCTCGAACCCGCGGGCTCAGGCAATCCATTCACCTCAGCCTCCCAAAGGCGCGGGATTACAGGCTGAGCCACCGAGCCCAGCTTAAGTAACTTTTTAAAAACACTTTTTAAAAGATTTATTCTCCAAAACGATGTCAAGTCCACAAGAGAACTTTTTTTTTTCTATTTTATCTGATTTTGCTTGGGGTTTGACTATAGATTCTTAGACTATAATGAGCAATAAATGGAAGTTTATCATAACAGTTCTAGCTTAATGCATTGAAAGCTCCCCAATTTATATGTTAAATATGCCCAACTATGCTGAGATTTGTTATTTTTAAGGTTTCTCTAGCTAATCTCTTCCCTGCTATTCTAAAAATAATTTACTATAAATTCTAACAGAGGGATCAACACTTTAGAACACCACAGACTTACTCTGTGCATTTTTTTATTCAGTTCATTTGACTCGACAAATTTTGACCCAAGACTTGAGAAAACAAAGTATTCTACTTCTATTAAATAAGTAGCTAAGTACAATTTACTTCATTTATATATTCACCAAAATGAAGAACAAAAGAAGATGATGAGTAACTGCAAAATTAAAACTTAGTCCTGTCAGCTAAGACATCAATTTTTAGGTGCCTGACAGAATAATGAGACAAATATTCCTATGAAGAATGCATTTTCTTAAAAGTTTGTCTGGTATTTTGAGATATTTTCCTATTCTCTGTAATTAATTTTTAAACGTACTTGAGGACTCCTCATTATATATTTCAGGATACCCAAACTCAGGCAAAATCAATAATTGACCTTAGAAAAAATTCTAGTTTTTAAAAATAACATATACTTGTTTTTAAACTCAAATACTGTTCAAATATGAGGGATAGATGGTAACATTGCTCAGCAGTTTTGACGTAAAACACACAAGTTAAAGTGAATGTCATCCTTTGCGATACATATAAGCCTGAACTTGTCAACAGTCTCATAAAATATTTTGAGGATTTGTTTTTTGGTTTGGTAGTTTTGTTTCAGCTGCTATATTCAGATAGTCAAATATATATATATATATATATATATGTATATATATATATATTTACATTTTTTATATATATATATATATATAAAAAGAAAAAAAGAGGAGAGGTGGAATTAGACAATCTGAATGATAGCATTTCAGGGTTCATTTCAAGATATTTCTTAATGCCAGAGGCCTCCTCATTTACTCATTCATTCATTCAACTATTATATATTGAGTGTCTATTAGGAAACTATTCAGCTCTTGAGCAAAACAATGACTGTTCTTACATATTTTTGTTGAAGGAGACAGAAAAATTAAAATGAAGAAAACCAAACTACTAAATGTATAATATGCCATTGTAGCAAGTGCTTAAAGAAAAATGCTGAGGTTGGACACAGTGGTTCATGTCTGTAATTCCAGCACTTTGGGAGGCTGAGGTGGGAGGATTGCTTGAACCCAAGAGTTTGAGGCCAGCCTGGGTGATATAGTGAGATCCTGAGAAAGAAAGAAAGGAAGGAAAAAAGAAAGAAAGAGGGAGGGACAGAGAAGGAGGGGGAGAGGGAGAAGGAGAAGGGGAGAGAGAAAGAAAGAAAGAAAGAAAGAAAGAAAGAAAGAAAGAAAGAAGAAAGAAAGAAAGAGAAAGAAAGAAAGAGAAAGAAAGAAAGAAAGAGAAAGAAAGAAAGAAAAAAGAGAAAGAGAGGTAGGAAGGAAAAAAGGGAGGGAGGAAGGAAAAAAGGGTTGAGATGGAGAAGTTGGCATGTGGATATCTCTGATATGGTAACTTCTGAGGAAATTTGACTGCAGTCATTAAATATGGAGCCATGGGGATCTTAGGAGAACATTTCAGGACAGGGCGCTGCAGATGTAAAGGCCAACACGACTGAAACTTAGAGATGGGAAAAATAACAGGAGAGGTAGCCTGAGGCCAGAGTATGTAAGGTGTTGTAAACATGTGAGGATTTGGGGTTGTATTCTGACAGACATTTGTGATACATAACTGAGCTAGCTATAAAAATGATGCCGTACGTGCGCACAAAAAAATGGCTAATGATCTTATTAACTGGATACCTGGCCCAATTGCTTTACACACTGCATATTTCCGCAACCTAAACTGAGATCAAGTTAAGTTTTCTTTTAAACATTTGTAATATTAAAACTACGTTTCAAAAATTTAACATGTAGGACCGTAATGTGGAATATAATGCTTTAAACAACTTATGTTTCATCTCTTGCCAACTGCCTCCCAAATTTGAGGACTACATTATGCCTCCTGGGAGGTGATCACTAGCATAGAGATGAAAAATAATAGATGTCAACAGTGGAAGATTTCTAATGATAGGTCACATTAAATTCCAGTAAATATATGATTCTGAAGATCTAAATATAAGATAGTTGTATCTCACTTTTCCCACTTACAATTTTTGGTCAGTCTAGTAAACTACATATAAAAAAAATCCATTATAAATCAGATGTAATTTATGATACATCCACATTATGTAGGTGCTCCAACAATAAAGTTGCTATCTAGAGACCTTTGCCAAGACCAGGAAAATGTTCTTTTTTTACTCAACCCTGGCCCTACTCTAATTAATTGAAGCTTTTCAAGAGTAGTAAAATAAATATTCAGAATTCAAAAAGATAGAGATCAATGAGAATGTGATTTTTTCCTAAATTTATACTTAAATTCAAAAATATATCGTGTGATAATAGCACATTTCTCAGTCTTTTTCTACTGAATTCTCAAATTAATTTCAAAATTCTGGGCAGATAAGTTACTCTTGTCCTAAAGGAGGTAGAAGAAAAAGGTTTGTTCATGACCAAGTGGCATTTATAAGACCTTGTAACACTTTCCCCAAATGAGATGAAATTTGACTCTTTCAGGCCTTTTAAAAAAATAACCTAGATAGAATGGCATCAACTATAACTTACATTGGGAGCATTTGGTGACAATCTTTTTTTAACTTAAAAAAACCAGTAAGTAATTATCATGTGTAATTTTTACAAAGAGGCAAAACCAAGCAATACTCAGATTATTTTGAGCTTCTATTTTTCCTCCTTGTGAGCTGGATATATTTTCTCAATGGAATATAACCTTCAAATACTCTAGAAGCAGCAGTAAGATTTGCCAAATCCATCTTTCCCAGATAAAGCAAAGATTATCACATAACTGACATTCAAGAGTTTTGGTTTACGATGCAGGTTTATTCAAAGATGCGCCAGATCAGTGGGCCAAATCTCGTCCAAATCTACCCACATTCATACCGTAAATATTTCACAGTTCCTAGCGAATGATTATTCTCTCCTCCTGTCAAACTGATGCTTATTTGCAAAACTTAGGGAATGTTTTTGCTTCTTATATTCAAATATTCCTATGTTTAAAATATGCTTTGTCTTTGAAACATTTGTATATATAACAAAAGAAAGAAATTTGGTAGGAATTTAATTCATATAAATAGAACCTTGATAAATAAGGAAAACTTCATTCTGTTTACAATGTGATCCTTCCTGAATCTATCATACACTCAATTAATAATCTGAACAACATTCTGCTCTTTCTTTTGCCTGATTATATGATAAATCCCCTAAGACTTGGTCATTAATTTTTAGTTAATGTTCACTGTCTCTAATGCTCAGGAAAATATTGCAAACGTCATCAGAACACCAAGGCAATTTTATATCTGAGTAAAATAATACATTTGATCATAGCCCTTGCAGAGAATCACATTAACCCTGGGAGGAGAGGGTGGTGGAGGAGGTATCCCAAACTTGACAGAGATATAACAAATTTAAGTGTGATCACTAGGTTCTCAACCAGTTATTCCACCTGTAGAAATGTAAAATTTTGACAAATAATTTATTCCCAATATATAACTAAGTAATATGATAGCTCAGCCACAATGAGATAATAATTTTTTTTAAAAACTTGCACGTTCAAAAACTGAAATCACCTCTTCATATATTTTTCAATTCAGGAAAATATCCATTTCTCTTCCATACACTCTGTGCACACTTTCTCAGAACTTATGATGTCCCTGGTAGTGTTCTAGACCCTTGGGATATATTAGGGGATAAAAGAAGAAAGGGATCTCTACCTTTACGAAGGGAGACAGATAATTAACAATAAATCTAATAAATGAATGAATGATGTAGCATGCTAGAAGATAAAACTTTTATAGAAAAAATGCAGATCACCATAAGAGGAATGAGCAGTGACGATGGAAAGGGACCCTCTTGAGGATTTGAATTGATAAGAAGATGACATTGATCAAAGACATGAAGGAAAGAGGAAGAAAGTCATGTGGATATGTGAAGGAGGGATATTTCCAAGAGGGGCTAAACAATACAAAGAGCCTGAGGAAGCAACATGCTTGGTCTAGTTTGGTAACGCAAGGAGGCCAGCATGTCTGAAGAAGGGTGAAAAGAAAAGAAATCAGCCAAGAGGATGACACAGTAATCAGGCAAGAGAGAACCGTGGCTTGGTTTATATAATAAAGGCAGTATAAAAAAGAAAAAATAAAAAATGCTCAGATTCTGAAAGTATATTAAAAGCAGAGTCAATAGACTCTTTTAACAAAAACTAGTCCAATGTATGTCCTCAACATGTCAATATTTATCATCAATAGATCCTAAGAAAGGAAAGGGAGAGAGAATTTGTCATTTATGGGATGCCACTGCAAGCCAGGTGTTGTGCTAAGCTCTGTTCCAGGTGACAGTAACTAGATAGGAGTAAAGTGATGGCTACATTTTCATAAAAATTAGTTTCCAAGTTTTCTCTTGAAGACTCTGCTAATTTAAAATCCTTTTAAATAACGAAAATGTAAAAAACTCTGAATGTATGAAAGCTAAAGAGCAAAAAGTAGCATCATGTTGTTGCCAGCTTTTTCAGTAAGCCTCTAAAAGCATTCATCAGAGAATTCTAAAATGAGTGAGAAAATCTATATAATACAGACTGCTTGTCTGAAAAAAAAAAAAATCTCAAAAGATACTCAGAAGTGGACAAGAGCCCAGGAAGGAAACTTCAAAATAGAAATTCCTGGGAAAAGTGAAGCTGCCAAGCAAAATCCTTATTTGTAACAAAGAAGAGAGAGGAACGAAATGTTATTTATAATTGCCTGTCACAGTCATACAGAAAGCCCTCCGACCTCTTATTCACATAACCTCGGTTAACCCAGACCTTGTGCATGTTTGTATCCTCTCTTGAATTCAGAAACCTGGATGTACTGGAATAATTGGGACTCGGTTTTCTCCAGGGAAGCAAAGTTTATTTAAAGCAAATATTCCATTGATGACAGATAACACTTGTGTGCTACGTGCCAGACACATGATAACTTGTACGAGTATCAAAACAATCCTATGAGGGAATTATTTGCATTATTCCCACTTTATAATGATGAAACTCAAGTCAGAGTATTGCCTAGATAATAAATGGCAGAATCCAGGTTCCAAAATGGAATAAAGAAAGAGGGTTTTTGGTCACTGCTATAAAAATCATGGTTTTTTTAGCCGGGCTCGGTGGCTCAGCCTGTAATCCCGTGCCTTTGGGAGGCTGAGGTGAGTGGATTGCCTGAGCCCGCGGGTTCGAGACCCGCCTGGGCAACTTGGCGAGACCTCATCTCTACAATAAATCAAAAATGAGACGGGCGTGGTAGCGCACGCCTGTAGTTCCAGCTACTTGGAAGGCTGAGGCGGAAGGATCGCTGGACCTCAGCAGGTCAAGGCTGCGGTGGCCGGGAGTGGCCACTGCACTCCAGTCTGGGCGGCAGAGTGAGACTCCAACTAAAAAAAAAAAAAAAAAAAAAAAATCATGGTTTTCTGTGTAATGCTGAAGTCATTGTCGCAAGACAAACTAAATTAACAGAACTGTAAAATGAAATTATATTTTGAGCAGAATGATTTATCAGTCATTCCTTAATATTTTTCCTCAGTTGTTCTAAAGTACACAATTTATTTCTTCATTCCTTCTGAAATGATTTCTTTCTTCCAGATTGGACTTCATCTTGCCCCCACACCCATTCCCACAACTTACCTGTGTGCCTTCATTCAGGCCGCAGTGCCATTCCCCGACTAGGTGCCTGTTTAAAACTTACCATTCAATGCCTTGGAATCTCCCGCATGCCTTTCGTGTTCATTCTGGCTCATACTCAACTCCCCTTTCCCTAAAGGGCTATTTCTCCACTGCAGATGCTGGGGCCTAATCATACATACTCTTTCATTGCTACCGAAGTGTTCATTTTGTGTGTGTAGCTGGGCTGATAGCTACAGGCAAAATTTGGATGTCAACAGATGCATTGAATTAATAATTATCTGTTACTAATCTTTGTAACCATTCATGGTTTTCCAATTCCACTCAGCAGCAAAACAGCACAAAAATCATTTATTCTTGCAAATTTTGGAAACCAGTGGATTCCAGATTAATATTCAGTCATTTCTGTAACTTCTTAGTAATCAATGCAGTACTTCTTCCCTCAGTTTCCCTACCCTCCTCAATGGGTGACTTCTAGGTATGGGAGGGGTGGGGTGCCCATTGCATCACAGCAATCAGGGTAGGCAGAGAAGAGGAGCTTCTTTGGTGTGTGGCCTCATCTGTTCTCACAGCTGTCCACGGCAATAAGATGGGTCAGCCAGTTCCCCCCACTGACCTTTTTCTCCACTAAAAAAATAGCCAATTCCCAGAGTCCTACATGCCCTCTTTTGTTTTCAGTTGGCATATTCAAGTTCTCCTCTTACCAATAGCAATAACTTTTAGTTATCTAACTCTCCAAAACCTCTCAGGAAACCATCTCAGACTCCTTTTTGCCTAGCCCTGCCTTACTAATCCACACTCTGCCTCCTTTCTGGGCTTATCTAAGAGGGGTGCAGTGCCCTTAGACCATGTCCCAGGAAATGAGATACAAATCCTCTGTGCTATGGGATCCCCCTCTGGAAAGTGTCTGCTGTTCTGTCATCTTCTTCCCGAACTTGGATGTGCCCTTAGCAGAGGGCAGTAGGAAACATCCCTCACTAATCTCTAAACTATTTTTTGTCTTTCTCTTTTTCACTAAGCTCCACTCCTACCCTCCACCTTATAAAGTTTAAAAAAAAAAGTATTTTCTATCAAAGTGTGAGAGAAGACAAACAAAAAAACCCAAAACATCCTTTTACTTTGCCATGTGTTCTCTGCTCTGTGATCTAATCATTAAAATCACTGTGAATCCTTCAGACTTTGATATTAATGATGAATACTAAAATTTTAAAGTTCAAAGTTGACCACTAGATTTTATTTTTGTTCTGAATGTATGAAATTATAAACCGACAGTGAAGGCAATACATATAAAAAGACATTGATGAGGCGGGAATGGTAGGGGAAAAGACAGTAATGAAAAGCATTGCAAACCAATGCTTTAAAATAAAAATTTTACTCTACTAGTATGTCTTTCTTCATTAACTAAATATAAGCTTTCTAAAGGTACTGATTTATATATCTTATGTGTTCTTAGAGATGGGAACCTAGTTATATTCTTGACTCATTGAACAGATGAATAAAGCTAAGACAAGAAAAAAAGAGTTATTCAGAAATGCTTCAAAAGGCCTTACATGCAGTGAAAAACTGTAGCATTAGTGATAATAATTGCAGTTATAATACTTGTCCTAATGCTTTGCAAATATTTAGTCACATAATCTTCACAACTCCCCTAAGAGTTAGGTACTATCATGATGCATGCCTGGAGGAGGCAATGTGCCCGGGGTCAAACATTAGAAATCCAGGAAGCTGAATTCCAACCAAGGCTGTTTGGCTGGCTCCATCATCTGAACCAATTCTTCCAGTGCTACCTCTCAGTAGAATTCCTTTGTGGATATGCCAATGGTTGGCCAATTTATGCCAAACCATTCAATGCATGTTACACAATCTCATCTTTGTCTTCAGCCACTTTGAACTTGAAATTATTTTCTGATGTTGTCCCTGGAAACCTTCCCCTGAAAATATTAGAGGTTGAGATACTGACCTTCCTAATTTTGCTTATCTTTTCCTCATTCTTTCTCTTATTACAATGAACTTTTTAAAATATTTAATTTGTTTTTAATGAATGTGCCTTTTGTTGGAATCCCTTAGATCCTGGCTAGGGTATTTGTCTCTCTAATTCATATCTGCACAATTATTCCTATCTGTACTTTTTCATTCTGTTTTCTGTTCTTCCTTCAGGGTATTTTGTAGGTTAACTTTCTAGGCTGTCTTGTCAACCGTGGCAAAATTTCCTTTTACTTCACTAATTATGTATAAACATTTGTTGAGCTAAGTTGATTTCATTCCTACCTGCTGCATGGATTTTTTTTTCCCTTTTATGGTTCCAAAATGTCATCCAAACAATCCTCCCCATGTCTCAAATGACTCAAAACATTTCTTGTACATTTGCTAAAACCCTATATTCTCATGTGTCAAGCCATTGACCAGTCTTGTCATAGCACAAACATAGCAAGTCCTAAACAAGCCTAGCAATTCCTGTCCCTACCATCTGCTGTATGCTTATCCTGATCCTATGTAGCATATTTCTATGTAACATAGGTCAAAAGCTTCCCAATGACAGGAACCAGAATTTCTAGAACTTAAGTCACTGTCATATATTACTTGAATGCTTGGTAAACATCACTAAAGACAATGATGATGATGGCATATTTGTTCCAACTGGTCTTAAGTTAATCTTATAAAGGGAAGTTTTCCTCTCTATAATTAGATCAGAAGAGAGCATGGTTGTAAATAAACACAGGAATATATATGATGTTTATAATGCAAAATTTTGAACTGTGATGTAATCTATTTTTTAATTGCTTATACTTTTCTGATTATTTGGGAAAAAAATGTTACTTGGAATCCATAGTCAGCAACAACACTCACTCATTTTTGTTTTATAAAAAAACCTTTTCATATGAATATTAACATCTTGGTCAGTGTCCAGATTTAAGTCATGAAGCTATGTTACCATGTCAATTTTGAGACAAAACTCTTCAACAGAAAATAGTAAGAAAATAATCTCCCCTCTCTTTCTGATTTTTCTAACTAAAAAATTCAAAAGCAATGAGTTAAATTCCAAGTATCTATAAATTAAAGATTAAACAAATGTAATTGTTGACATTTTTAAACAGAATTTAATTGCAAAATTATATAGTTATACTAATTGATTCTTTTACAAAAATAATTATTAATGCATGTTAATTTGAAATGAGTATTTTAAAAGAGCAGTAAACTTTGGTATGATAAATACTTACTACACACACACACACACACACACACACACACACACACACACACACACACACGACCAGAGCAGATATCCTCCTGTTCTTGTGGAAGAGTATTTTACTGTCAGTTGAAGATTTCCCAAATAAAATGTTTGGCAAACATCTAAAACATTACAGATAAACTGTCATTCAGTTCGCCACAGGTCTCCTGTCTTATACCCAAAGAACTTCCAATCAACTTTTCAGTACTTCACTTCTGAGCAGAGTGGACTACCTATACTAAAGTTTTGAAGTATGTTCCAACTTTCATGAAACACAAGGAAAAAAAACTAAAGAAAATAGCAATAAAGCTAGGAACAAATTAAAAAGTTATATACAAAATGCTAAAAATGCTAAGAAGTAACTTCACAGAGATGTGAAAAGGCATATCAGTCAAAAAATAAGACTAGCAGAAGAAAGCAGAAATAAACAAAAAGATTGGTTGGCAGAGAGATTTTAGGTAATCTTTGAGAAATAAAACCAAAAAAAAAAAAAAAGGAATAGGAAAATATGGGTGTGGAGAAAAAAGAGTTAAAAGATCAATCCAGGATGTTCAACTTCTAAATAATGAAGAATCTACAAAGAAAGAATAAAACATGAAATGAGTAAATTATAAAAAATATAACTGAAGACAATTTGTCAGTACTGAAGTACATAAATCTTTGATTGAATGGAGATCAGATTTCCAGAGAAAAGAGTGAAGTTATACCTACACAATGCATATTCTTATAAACTTCAGAACACCAGGAATAAAGGCCTTCATTCCTAAAATTTTCCAGAAAAAAAAACAACAGGAACAAGATTTACATTTTTTTTTTAATTTTTAAATTTTATTTAAAGGTGTGGGGTACAATTCAGGATTAGGTATACACGTGGCCATCATACAGGTAAAGTTTGTGTCTCCCTTTGGTCCCTGCTTTGCCTGGTTTGAGATCAGCTACCCTTATTGATGTTGTGTTCCCCCACTCCCATTCCCATCCCAGCAATATCCCACTACTGTCAATCCTTTTCTTATAGTATTACATTTATTAAAAGCAAAATCAGATTATAAAAGACATAAGTATAATTTTTTCAAACACCTACATAGTATTGTTTCTTTTAAAAATAAAAATGTAGATTATTGAATTGTAAGCCATCTTTTTACATACAATGGCTATGTATTTATACCATGTCACCTCTTAAGAAGCTTTAAAAATTATGTTCCAAGAAAAACAAGGGCATATACCAAGACACAGAAAGATAGAAAGAATTTAGCAAAGTGTAAAGCAATACATGAGATGGAAAAAAAAACAAAACCAAGTTTGATATCCATAAAACAATAAAATAACTTACATCATGAAGCAGGAAAGTACAATGTAGGTGTGCAGTTGTCAATGCTGAAGATTAATACAATAATTGACCCAATAGAGAAGCTCAGCAATACATTTTGAGTAGAACATATGATACCCCAAGTCCAGATCTGCCCTAGAAACAGTGGCAGCAATAAATTGGTAAGAAATAATATAAAGTAGAAGATAAGAGAGTGGACTCTGGAGAATGCCACTTGCCACTCCCATGACTGGATAATGTAGTTTCTAAAGATGGCCATAAAAATATCCTATCTTCTAGAGTCTTACCCTTGCATCTTGACTTGTGATTTGCTTGTAACCAACAGAATGCAATGGAAGTGACCTTGCCTGACTTCCAATGCTAGGTCATAAAAGCCAAATCAGCTTCTCCCTTGTTAACTGGATCACCTCCCCGCTCTGTCCTTTGCAGTCTGGATTTTCAATGGTCAATATCTGACCACTCTGGAGCTACCATACTATAAGAAAATTCAGACCACAAGAAGAGGGCACTTGTAGGTGTTCCAGTTGACAGCCTCAACTAAGATTGCAGACAAAAGCAACCATCAACTACCGGATTTGTGAGTGGACACATCTGCAGATGATAGTCCTAGTATAAATCCCAGCTATCTTAGAACAGAGACAAACTCTCTCTGTCAGCCACTGTCCAAATTTCTGGCTCATAGAATCCATTAGCTTAATCAAAAGTCCTAAAGTATTGGAGTGATTTATTTTGCAACAATAGTAACCAGGACATATAAATCACATAATTTCTCTGTGCTCCAGATTTCTCATCTGTAAAATGGGCATAATTACACCTCAAGACTGGCAAGAGATTAAGAATTTATAACAGTAATTTATAACAATGCCTAACACTAAGCCCTCGGTGTTTAGTGATGTACAGGTAGTTATTGCTATTTGTATTATTAATATTATTAATCATCCTCAAAAATCTTAATTTAGAAAGGAAAACATAGGTGTCTGAAATACTACCTATAGCAATAAGCCACCAAGGATTCCATTATCATAAATCTTAGCAGAAATGACCTGTCTTACTGGAGACCTGGCTATGATATTCAGGTAAACAAACTATTTTGTCTTCCCTTTCCCTTTTGATTTTAGAATATATAACATGTCTGTTTCTACAAAGAGAAAAAAAGTGGAAAACAGAGAGATGGAGAGAGAGAGAGAGACCGAGAGATGTTGTTTTCTTTTTTTCTTTTTCTTTTTTTTTTTTTAAAGTAGATCAGCTAAAGAATCCAAGAGTGATTGCAATTGTATTTAAAAAGGGACATAGGTGGCAGGGAGTAAGTGAGCCAAATCATATCTGTCATTACAAGAAGTTAATGAAGCTGGGCTCGGTGGCTCAACCTGTAATCCCGATCCTTGGGAGGCTGAGTTGAGTGGATTGCCTGAGCCCGCGGGTGCGAGACCCGCCTGGGCAACTTGGCGAGACCTCATCTCTACAATAAATCAAAAATGAGCCGGGCGTGGTAGCGCACACCTGTATTTCCAGCTACTTGGAAGGCTGAGGCGGAAGGATCGCCAGAGCCCAGCAGGTCGAGGCTGTGGTGGCCGGGAGTGGCCACTGCACTCCAATCTGGGCGACAGAGTGAGACTCCAACTCAAAAAAAACCAAACAGCTGGGCTCGGTGGCTCAGCCTGTAATCCCACGCCTTTGGGAGGCTGAGGTGAGTGGATTGTCTGAGCCCACGGGTTCGAGACCCACCTGGGCAACTTGGTGAGACCTCATCTCTACAATAAATCAAAAATGAGCCGGGCGTGGCAGCACGCGCCTGTAGTTCCAACTACTTGGAAGGCTGAGGCGGAAGGATCGCCGGAGCCCAGCAGGTCGAGGCTGCGGTGGCCGGCAGCGGCCACTGCACTCCAGTCTGGGCGACAGAGTGAGACTCCCAACTCAAAAAAAAAAAAAAAACAAACAAAAAAAGAAGTTAATGAAAATGTTTAAAAAGTATATATCAAGCTACAGTATCTGAATTATATTAAAGATAATTCATTAGAACTAAGCTCTCAGACATTATTGCCTTTAGAAGAACTGGGTGTGAAGAGTGGTGGTTGAGGTTGGGCCTGGTGTCTTACATTTGCAACCCCAGCACTTCGGGAGGCTAAGGCAGGAGGATCACTTGAGGCTAGGAGTTCAAGACCAGCCCAGGAAACATAGTGAGACCCAATCTCTACCAAAACAATAACAAGAATAATAATAACAATAATAAATAAGTGGTTTGAGAGGCTGAGAGAATCTTTACCTTTTATTTTTAACTCGTCTATTTTATTTTCATATTGTACACTGGCTATTTTAATTTTAAAAAACTGAAGAAATACAATGAAAGCCATGATTATTTGAAAAATATAAACCAAAGTTTGGTACTTAAGGCACACTGTAACCGACTCTAAACATTCTTGTTATCTAGTGATGCTTCAAAGAGCAGAAAGAAGCCCAATTGTTCTCAAGCTGAAAACTGCCAGTGTTTTTTTACAGAGAACAGAAAGCATCTAAGGAGTTCTCATCACGTAAAATAAAAAATAAAATAAATAGTAATAATAATGTTTTCTGACAAAAATGAAGGGCTGCCTGCAGAAGAATATAAAGGGCTATCCAAGAATCATATTAATATTTAGATAAAGGGAAAAGTTATAAACAATCTTCTACTTTAAAAATACTTCACTGTCCATACTAAAGATATGGACATAATCTCATGTTAAAAGAGCAGACAATTAATAGTTGCCTCTATAAGCAAGAATTTTGAAATAGATGCAAAATCTTTAGAGATGCTTAAATCTTCATAACCTCTGCTGTCCTCCAGAAAAAAAGAAATGGTTTCAAAATGAAAGATAATAAAATCGTCTGAATTAGGCAATTTTTCTGGGAAGTACAGCTACAAAGAATCCAAAAATACGTATGTCATTCTTAATCATTTTAAGAAAGCCAGAAAAAGCAATGGAAAGAAAATTAAATTGAATGTGTGGGATTCAAATATGGGAATGCAAATTGGACATACTTGAATGACTCTTAGTATAACAAGCTCATTTGGTATTCCTTATATAAATACGTTCAAACAAATGCAGAGCTTGAAAAGGAAATCAGGCTTTCATGCCTGCAAAATCTCACGTCAAAACCAAAAGTCATCTAATATCATACAAAAGATGTAGCAGTTAATGCTTATGTGTTCATAAGCTGTATATTATAAATAACTGCATGATTAACTAGTTTTACTATACATGCATTAATGAATAAATGCTATTATTAAACAATTTTGTTTCTTCTAATTTTTATTATATTTTTTCTTTTGGTACAATAAGACAATGAGATTTTTCAAAACCTTTGTCCTACTTTTTATTTTGCCTTTCATCTTATTTCTATTATAATCAATTTATAGTAAAATACTCTTCTTTGTTGGCAGTGTGTAAGACCTTATGAATTCATAAGATATTGATCATTTAATAAAACAAAGTGGGTTTTTAATTGAGCTACTTTATGACAAATAGCTTGCATTAAACAGGCTACAAGCCTTTTAATGTCTATGTGCCTAGATCCTGCAACTCCCATCTTAAAAGATTGTTTTACTGAGAGTCAAGCTAGAAACCACTTATTCTCAGCCCCCTTGGCACAACTGATTGCAGCAAGCCAGATTACCTAACCCAAGAGCTAATGGGTTGCCATTGAATTTGGTGTGTAAATTCTGCCCAACTGAATTATGTAACTAACTGGGCCAATTAAATCATCACTGTCTCTAGAAGTGAGAAAGTTAAGCCTTGAGGTACATGTCGTTAGTATCAGGAAGAGGAGCCAAAATATCACAAAAACTACCTGAATCATAGTAAAATAGAATATTAGAATATGGATCAGAAACTCTAGTTAAGGGAGTGTCTTAAGTCAGTTTCCCTAGAAGCAGACTCTGAAACAGCTTTGTGAGCAAGTCGTGCATTAAGGAATGAATCCTGGTAGAAACAAATAAGAGGTGAGAAAAGTGGGTCAGGGGAAAAAAAGATAAGCAAGGTATGAATTCAGGTAAAGTCCCAAGTAGGTTTTCCCAGAACTGAAGGAGTTCCTGGACACAGGGATTTTAGTGCTAAAATAGGAAACTTCAGGGACTTAAGGCTCTCCCAATCTCTGTCCACTCATTTTTACGAGGTATCTTGAGGCAACATGAATTTCTAGGGAGTTAAGGCATTTAGTACATAAATAAAGGAGAATTCAGTAGCACTTGTAAGTTCTAGTTGTTAGATACAGAAAACATCTCAAAGGAAAGAAAGAATGTGACAAGCAAAACAACACTGAGATATGAGTGTAGCACCATCAATGGGTAATTTGTATCCAGAGCTATTCGGATCTAAAGGAGTTTTCTAGTTATAAAAATAGATTCCAATCAAGGCTTTACTGACCCTGGATTTCCAAGAGGCTGTATTCCAGAGAAGTTTGCCTTCCCTACTTTTATGTGTATTTTTCCAATAAACCCACCTTAATATAACCTGAGAGGATCTCTATTGAAAGGTGAAGAATCTAATTCAAATGAACTATTAGCGAGTATAAATCAACAAGGCAAAGACAGGAAACCTAATAAAAATATGAACAAATAATGTGATTATGCAAGTCTCAGAAGGGGAAGTCCAATTGATCCACATACTTTTTTTTTTTAATGTGGCTTGAAAAAAATGCTCATATTCACAACTATTTGGAAAGATGCAAATGAAAATTCACAAGAATGTACACAAATTATTAGATTGGTTAATTGCTAGTGTTGGTAAGAATGTGAGTTTAGATATTCTGATACTTTACTGATAGAAACAAACTGGTATAGTGTTTTTGGAAAACAATTTAATAGTATTTAGCTAAGTATTCATGCAGTCAATGACTTCTAATGTTTATAATTAAGTTAAACGTACTTCAGTAGAGAAAGTATGATTTTGTGTATATGTCAGCTAAATTTGTAACTAAGGGATCAATTGCTCTAATTGGGAATGCAGACCCTACTAGAAGTCAGATAGAATTCAAATCAGGAAGCCATCTCTGAAGTTATCCACTACAAACGTTTTCAATGATTTTATGTTCATCATCACTACAGGATTTGCTAAATAGCTAGATCTATATTGGGAATGGATTTTCGTTGGTAAAATTAATCGTATCATGATATTTCTCATGCTTGCATAAATAGGATTAAGAGTTTAGTGAGTTGAGGAAATTGTACCCTTAGTACTGGTGCCCAATACTTGATTCCTAAAATATCTTTTATTCTTCCCCTGGTTCTCAAAGAATTTCTAGGGGTTTTTTGTTGTTGTTGTTGTTTGTATGTTTTGTTTTTTACTTCAATGGACAATAGACCATAGTTTGTCATTGGAATGTTGTTTTCCTGAAGTCGAATTTTGATAGAAGGTATTTTTGAAGCACTAGAGAAGACAACAAGCTTTTATTATAAAGATGTGGGTACAATTCAGGGTTAGGTATACAAATGTTGATTATACAGGTACCCTTGTTGATGAGGTGTGCCCTTCCTCCCCAGCAGTTTTCCTTAACTGCCAATCCCAGCCCCACTCCCCTGTCAGTTTCCCACTACTGCCAGTCCTTTTCTTATGGTATTATAATTGTTCAAGTACCGCTTATGAGTGAGAACATATGATACTCTATTATTTGTTTCTGTGATAGATCACTGAGTATGATCGACTCTAAATCCATCCAAATTGCTGCAAAGTTCATATGTTTTTCCTTCTTTATGGCTGCGTAATATTCCATTGTGTATATGTACTACTTTTTTTTTTTTATCCAGTCCAGCTACGATGGGCAGCATGGTTGGTTCCATATTTTTGCTATTGTGAATAGAGCTGCAACAAACATACCTGAGCAGGTATCTTTTTTGTAGAATGATTTGCATTCCTCCAGGTATATTCCCAGTAGGGGAATTGCTAGGTCTTATGGAGGGTCAATTTCTAGTACTTTCAGAAATCACCACACTTTCTTCCAAAGAAGTTGCACTAGCTTGCATTCCCACCAGCAGTGTAGAAACGTTCCTTTTTCTCCGCATCCTCCCAGCATCTGTTGTTGTTGTTTTTGTTTGTTTTTTAATTAGAGTCTCACTCTGTTGCCCAGACTGGAGCGCAGTGGCATGCTCCTGGTCATCGCAGCCTCAACCTGCTGGTCTCTGGCGATCCTTCCACCTTAGCCGTCCAAGTAGCTGGAACTACAGGCGTGCACTAACATGACCAGCTAATTTTTTATTTATTGTAGAGATGAGGTCTCACCAAGTTGCCCAGGCAGGTCTCAAACCTGCGGGCTTAGACCATCCACTCACCTCAGCCTCCCAAAGTGCTGGAATTACAGGCTAAGCCACTGAGTCCAGCCTGTTTGTTTTATTAATGATGGTCCTTCTTACTGGGGTTAGGTGAATCTCAATGTGGTTTTGATTTGCATTTATCTGATGATGAGTGAGACTGAGCACTTTTTCATATGCCTGTTGGCTGTCTGCATATCTTCTTTTGAGAAGTGTCTATTCATGTCTTTTGCCCACTTTTTAATGAGGCTGTTTGTTTTTTTCCTTTCGGCACATTTGAGTTCCTTATAGATCCTAGATGTTAGGTCTTTGTCAGATATACAGCTGGCAAATATTTTTCCCCATTCTGTGGGCTGTCTCCCTGTTCTCTTGATTGGTTCTTTTACTTTGCAGAAGCTCGTTAGTTAGATGAGGTTCCACTTGTCTATCTTATTTTGTAAGGTATGGGCATTTAGGGTTCTGATCAGGAATTGGTTGTCAGTTCCAATTTCCATAAAGGTGTCTCCTGCATTTTCTAAGATTCTTATACTTTGAGGTTTTAGGTTTAGGTCCTTGATCTATTTAGAATTAATTTTTGTGTATGGTGATAGGTAGGGGTCCTGTTTCAATCTTCTGCATGTGGTCAGCCAGTTTCCCAGCACCATTTACTGAATAGGTTCTCCTCTCCCCAGTGGTTGTTGTCAGAGGCTTTGTCAAAGACGAATTGGTTGAGAAATTGAGGTTTTGCTCCCGGAATCTCTATCCTGTTCCATTGGTCTATATGCCTGTTCTTGTACCAGCTCCAGGCTGTTTTGATGACTGTAGGCTTATAGTAAAGTTTGAAGTCTGGAAGTGTGATACCTCCTGCTTTGTTTCTTTTGCTAAGGATTGTTCTGGCTATTCGTGGTCATTTATGTTTCCATATGAATTTCTGTATTGTCATTTCCAGGTATGAGAAGAATGATGTTGGTAACTTAATGGGTATTGCATTGAATCTGTAGATTGCCTTTGATAGGATAGACATTTTAACAATGTTGATTCTTCCTATCCATGAGCATGGAATATTTTTCCATTTGTTTCTGTCTTCTTGGATTTATTTGAGCAGTGTTTTGTAGTTCTCATTGTAAAAGTCTTTCACTAGTCTAGTTAGGAAGATGCCGAGGTATTTCATTTTTTTGTGGCTATTGTGAGTGGGATTGTGCTTTTAATGTGGGTCTCTGCCTGCTTATTGTTGGCGTATGGGAATGCAACTGTCTTTTGCACATTTATTTTGTAACCTGATATTTTGTCAAAGTCCTTTTCCGTGCAAACAGGTTTTTGACAGATTCTCTTGGATTTTCAAGGTATAGGATCATATCATCAGCAAAGAGGGCTAACTTGACTTCCTCTTTTCCTATTTGGATACCCAAGATTTCTTTCTCATGTCTAATTGCCATAGCTGGAACTTCCAACACAGTGTTGAACAAGAGGGGTAAGAGTGAGCAATCTTGTCTTATTCCACTTTTCAGGGGAAATGTTTCTAGCTTCTGTTCATTTAGCAATATGTTAGCTGTGGGGCTTACTATTTTGAGGTATGTCCTTTCTATACCTAGATGTTTGAGGGTTTTTATCAAGAAGGGATACTGGATTTTATCAAAAGCTTTTTCTGATATAATGATAAAATCATGTGGTTCTTGTTTTTACATCTATTGATGTATGATTGAGCTTTCAAAGAAGATTATATGACTGCTTCATTCTTCAGTGCTGATAAATGTCTGTGTGTAGTAGAATATACCATGACACATGTATTCACAATAATTTCATGACAAGAAGGTAGAAAAGTAGGTAACCCCAATCTGTATTTAACTATTTCTGGGTTCTGAGTTCTGTCACAAATATAATGGTCCTATGGGGCCAAATTGAGAGGACAGTTCAATGGTCTGTAAACATTTTTTTCATAATTTCCCAAATTAATATCTATAAACTATGTTCTCTCTCACAAACATTAATTAACCTTCAAAATTTTGATTACTTTCAATGAAACAGGATTTCTAGATTTTTCTAAATATTGGCATTGTAAAATAAAATTGTTAGATACTCTATCCAATTATCCAATAGAAACTAAGTAGCTTACAATTATGCATTTGACTGAAATAGAACAGTATCTGAGAAAAGAGCATCATTCTAATTAAATTACTCCTTTTTAAATTCAAGGGCAGTTTGTGTTAGATAAGACTTTGGAAACATTTTGTCTAAAATCCTAATAGATATTCTGCTTTGAAGAGTGCAATTTAATGGTTTTTGTTGAAATAAATAGAAAAACCAAGAAATAATATTGGTCCACTGGTAATTTTCAAGCTTACCAAATGTACATTAATAATCTTAATAAATGCATTATTGGCAGATTTCAGAACTTGTTTTCACTCTGTTGCTCTAAATGCAGCAAATACATGGTAGCACATCTGCTAACATTCCATTGGTCAAAACAAATCAGAAACCCAAATCAAGAAGCAATAAAATATACTCTGTTTTTTTTTTTTTTGAGTTGGAGTCTCACTCTGTCGCCCAGACTGGAATGCAGTGGCCGCTCCCGGCCACTGCAGCCTCGGCCTGCTGGGCTCCGGCGATCCTTCCGCCTCAGCCTTCCGAGTAGCCGGAATTACAGGCATGCACCACCACGCCCGGCTGATTTTTATGCTCTGTTTTCTAAGGACATGAGAAGTCATATAGCAAAGGGCATGAATACTGGGGGGGGGTGTAGAAATAACAAAAAATATTGGTTATTTCTACAATCAAATAGATACATATAGCAAAGAGCTTGAGTACTGGGGGAGGAGGGTTGTAGAAATAACCAATATTGGTAATAGAATAGATAATAGAACCTTCACTGTTCTGAATGGAGCAAATATGAAGAGATCAAATGCCTTTTGCTTTTATATTTTAAAGCAATTATCTCCAATCAAATGAAAAATGGACCAATGGCTTTGATAAAGTACTTTATTCCACTTCTTTGGTGAGAAATAAGACATGGATTAAGAGGGTACAGTACATTAAGGAAAATTCTTTCTCTTACAAATCAGAATGCAGAAAAAATTATTTCTGTCTTTGATCTATGAGAACAACTTTTTTAAAATTTCAAATCACTCTTATCAAAAGTCATCAAGGCAATATTTATTAAATATTTAATTAATTTGTCCATAATCCTCTTATCTTTTTAGATTGCATTTCTAAAATCAGGAAAGCATTTACTCTCCGACTAAACATGTATAATAAACTATGTAACAGTGGTAGGAGTTAAGCAACTAAAAATAAAAATTGGCCACAATTGAAAATGTTTATCCTAGTAATTGTTTTTCTGTTTTTGAATTCTTTTAATTTTCTTATTTATTTAGTCAATCAAAACAAATTGAAGTTCTTGTTTCTGGAGGCATACAATAGTCTTGATTACTCCATTAAATGGAGTCAAACAGAGACATTTTACGGTTGAAGTAATTCCTTTGAAGAATATTATTTGAAATACTAGACAGTATCTGGAAAAGAACACTTCCTTTCTGGGAGCCTTCCGCAAACCAGTCATCACAGTGGTGCAGGCAGCCGAGATCACTCAAAGGTCTTCCTAGTGACTCGTGAACCCATGAGTTTCTTAAGGTTCTCAATGACTTCCAGCCCTTGCTGACTAAAGGCTTTTCCGTTGTTCTGTAAGCCTCTAATTCTCTGCATTACACCCCCTTCTTCTTTGTAATGTTTGGAGTGGTTTCTGCTCTTCTACTCAACTCTGGCAGATGCTAACAGAAGTAGTTCTAGGTTCATCAGAGAGCTTTCATGATTAGCCTAAAAAAATACCTTGTCCCTTGTCACCCCAAGGGCATTGTTTATCAAAGCAAAGCTTATTTTATCTTGCCACTTACAAATAACAGTGCAAGTTGCATTCATAATCTGATCAGGTTTCTTTTACAAAAATTCAGACATAGTTGGAATATGTGATCTTGGAGAACTGAACTTGAGAAATATGAATGGATTCAGAATAATCTTCTTACCTTTATCCTTTGAATTCCACGGTGCCTGTCCAGAAGAAACTGACTGATTTCCTTGGTATCAGGGTGTTAGATCTCTCTCAGGAACATTATATTGTCTTTTTTGAGGCAATTGCCTTATTCTGCAAAATGTTCTCTCCACACTTCCCATAATTATATTTAGATGTTGGCATGCCCCATGAGCACAAGTGAAATCATAAGATCTGAAACTATAAAACTACTAGAGAAAAACATACAGAAAATGCCTCAAGACATCAGTCTAAGCAAAAATTTCATGGTTAAGACCTCAAAAGCACAGACAACTCTAACAAAAATAGACTACAAAAGGGGAACCAAAATAAAACGGAATTTATTTATTTAAAAATGTGTATTTATTCTTACATATTTAAACTTCAATCACCTTCAAAGTACTTTCTGCTTAATGAAACACATGATAACACAATACACGTCACAGGATGCCTTTTCCAGTGCTCAAAACAATTTTTAAACCCATCAATTGTGATGTTTTTTAGTGCTTCTTCCATTTTTTGTTTCACTTCTTCCACATCGGCAAATGTTTCCCTTTGAGGACATTTTTCATCTAGGGAAACAAACAAAAAAAGTCACCCAGGGCAAGATTGGGTGAGTAGGGAGGGTGGGGCATGGGGGTCATGCTGTTTTTAGTCAAAAATTGCTGATAACTCAGTGAGGTATGGACTGCTGGTATGAAGAAGCAGTCACCTGTTTGCCACAACTTGGAATGTTTCTTCCACAAATAGTGATGCAACATTCTCAAAACTTCCAGATAAAATCTTTGGTTGACTGTTTGATCTGGAGAAACAACTTCCAAGTGCACTACAAGGGAAGGGGCCTGTCCTCCAAAACACAATTCTGGTTTTTATGGGGGTTCTCTCTCATATATTAACCAAAATGGGACTACTTAAACCAAAAAGCTTCTATACAGTAAAAGAAAGCAATAAAAAATGTGAAAAGACCACCTGATGAATGGGAGAAAATATTTGCAAACTATTAAACTGCCAAGGGACTGACATCCAGAAAAATGAAGAAGTCAAATAACTCAACTATTAAAATAATAATAATTTTTATTAAAAAGTAGGCAAAGGACATGAAAAGACATCTCTCAAAATAAAACACACAAAAGGCCAACAGATATGTAAAAAAATGTTCAACACCACTAACCATCAGGGAAATGCAAAGTAAAACCACCACAAGATAGTATCTTATGCCAGTAAAAATGACTTTTATTAAAAAGACAAAAAACAACCAATGCTGGCAAGGATACAGAGAAAAGAAAACTCTTAAATACTGTTGGTGGTAATATAAATTAGTACAATCACTATGGAAAGCAGTATGGGGATTTCTCAAAAGACTTAAAATAGAACTAACAAAAGATCCAGCAATTCCATTATTGAGTATCTGTCTAAAGGAAAGGAAATCAATTATATCAAAGTAATACCTATGCTCATATGTTTATCACAGCACTATTCATAGTAGTAAAGATATGAAATCAGCCTATGCTTTCATTGATGGACTAATGGATAAAGAAATGTGGTATGTATACACAATGGAATAAAATTTGGCCATAAAAAAGAATGAATTTATGTCACTTGTGGTAACATAGATGGAACTGGAGGTCATTATATTAAGTGAAATAAACCAGACACAGAAAGACAGATATCACATGTTCTCATTCATACGTAGGAGCTAAAAATGTTGAGCTTATGTAGATAGAGAATAAAATGATAGATACCAGAGAATGGAAAGGATGTGTGAGTGAGAAGGGGGATAAAGAGAGGCTGGTTAGTGGTTACAAACATACAGTTAGATAGAAGAAACAAGTTTTGAAATGCTATAGCAGAGTGTCATGACTGTAGTTAGCAAGACAATGTATTGTATATTACACAGTAGCTAGATGAAAGGCTTTGAATTGCTCCCAACGAATAGGAATAATAAATATTCCAGGCAATGAATACCCCAAATACCCTGACCTTATAATTAAACATCCTATGCATGTAACACAACTCACATGTACCCTACAAATATGTAAAATATTTTATATCGATTTTTTAAAGTAAGTACAAGTAAAAGGAAGACCTAGCATAAATAGTAAAATAATCATAACATATTTTCAATTTATTTCAACATAAACCTAAGGAACTTGTGGGAATGGATTCTAAGAGCATTAAACTAGGGAGAAACTAGCCTAGTAATCAGCCAAAGCTATTCATAGATTATATTTATCAGAGGCTCTCTATTTAATGTTCTAGCTCAAGCAACTAGTTCCAATAGTTCATTTGGTTGTTTGATGGAAATCTGAGTTCAACAGTGTTGTATATTAATGAACCTGAAATTCCAGAACTTCTTTTGTGTAACTCAAAGAAGTTAAGAGAAAAAGGATACAAAAATGTTATAATAGTTGTTTATGTGGAACTTGTTCACCCAGCCCCTATTACATGCTCTGAAGAGTCCCAGAGTACACTCCTTCTGTGGCACTGACACATAATGGTGAGAGAAACGCCATAATTTTGGAAAACTCTACCGGTTCTTTACAGGCCAGGAATGATGGCTGATATAATAAACCATAGTTCTTGATTTTATTGGAGGAAAGTAAAATCTGAGAGAGGCAGAGGCCAAGTAACAGTCCTTAATCTCTAGATACTAGGTAGGCTCATATTCTCATTTATATGTGGGACATAAACAATGGGTACATATGGACATAAAAATGGAGCTAAGAGATACTGGGGACTCTAAAAGTGGAGTGGGGGAAAGTGGGGAAGATGAGGATTGAAAAATGACCTGTTGGGTGCAATGTTCACTGTTTGGAGATGGATACACTAGAAGCCCAAACCTCATCATTTTGCAATATATCCACATAGCAAATCTGCACATGCACTCCCTGAATCTAAAATAATAATTTTAAGAAGGAAATAAGAAAGTGAAATGATTGGGTGGAAATTTTTGCAAATTTTTAATAAGGGTGTTGTATCCAGAATAATAAAGAAAACTTACAACTCAGCAAAAAGACAAACAACTCAATTTAAAACAAACAAAGGATTTGAATAGACATTTCTCCAAAGAGATATACAAATGGCCAATGGAAATATCATGTGAGCAGCATATGTAATTTAAAATTACAAAGTGAAGCAGCAAGTGATGATGGAGAAGTTTCAACAAGTTATCCAGAGTATCTAACTAAGATCAGTGATGAAGATGGCTACACTTAACAACATGTAGATGAAGCAGTCATCTAGGATTTTCATAGCTACAGAGAAGTCAATGCCTGGCTTCAAAGCTTCAAATGACAGAGTGACTCCCTTGTTAAGGACTAATGCAGCTGGTGACTTTAAGTAGAATCCAATGCTCATTTACCATCTAGAAAATTTTAATGCCTTTATGAACTATGCTAAATCTTCTCTGCTTGTCCTCTATAAATAGAACAACAAAGCCTGGATGAAAGCACATCTGTTTACAGCATAGTTTAACCAAATATTTTAAGACCACTGAGACCTGCTGCTCAGATATAAAGATTCCTTTCAAAATATTACTACTTATTGACAATGCATCTGGTCACCCAAGCGTTCTGATGAAAATGTACAAGGAGATTAATACGATTTTCATGCCTGCCAACACAATAACCATTCTGTATACCACGGATCATGGAGTAATTTTAGCCTTCAAGTATTACTTAAGAAACACATTTTGTAAGGCTATAGCCCCCATAGATAGTAGTTTCTCTGTTGGTACTAGGAAAGGTAAATTGAGAACTTTCTGAAGATTCAACCATTACCCATACGCAATTAAGAATATTCATGATTTGTGGAAGGAGGTCAAAATAACAGACTTAACAGGAGTTTGGAAGAAGTTACTTCCAACCCTCAAGGATAACCTTGAGAGGTTCAAGACTTCTGGGAAGGAAGTCACTGTAGATGTGGTAGAAATAGCAACAGAACTAGAATTAGAAGTAGAGCCTGAAGATGTGACTGAATTGCTACAATCTCATAACAAAATGTGAACCTATAAGGAGTTGCTTCTCACGGATTAGCCAAGTGGTTTCTTGAGATGGAAACTACTCCTAGTGAAGTCTCTATAAACATTGTTGAAATGACAACAAAAGATTTAGAATATTACATAAATTTAGTTGATTAATAGTGGCAGAGTTTGAAAGGATTGATTTCAATTTTGAATGAAGTTCTCCTGTAAAATACTATGAAGTTCTCCTGTAAAATACTATGAAACAGTATTGTTTGCTACAGAGAAATCTTTAATGAAGGAAGAGTCAATCAACATGACAAACTTAATTGTCTTAATTTATTTATCTATTTATTTTGAGTTTGAGTCTCACTCTGTCGCCCAGACTTGAGTGCAGTGGGCGTTCCTGGCCACCGCAGCCTCACCCTGCTGGGCTCTGGCGATCCCTCTGCCTCAGCCTTCCAAGTAGCTGGAACTACAGGCACATGCTACCACGCCCAGCTAGTTTTTGATTTATTGTAGAGATGAGGTCTCGCCAAGTTGCTCAGGTGGGTCTTGAACCCGCGGGCTCAGGCAATCCACTCACCTCAGCCTCCCAAAGCGCGGGATTACAGCTGAGCCACCGAACCTGGTTCTTAATTGTCTTATTTTAAGAAATTACCATGACCACACCAGCCTTCAGCAACCACTACCCTGATCAGTCAGCAGCCATCAACATTGAAGTAAGTCTCTCCATCAGCAGAAAGAATATCTCATGAAGGCTCATGATAATAAGCATATTTTTTAGCAGTGAAGCATTTTAAATTAAAGTCTGTACATTTTTTAGACTTCATGCTATTACACAAAGACTAGACTAAAGCATAGCATAAATATAACTTATATGCAATGAGGAGAAAAAAATGTGTATGACTTTATTGTGTTGTTTTGTTGTGTTAGTCTGGAACCAAACCCACAATATCTCTGAGGTATGTGTGTATTGTTGTTCTAAATGAATCCTCTATATAAAAGCCAGGACGGTGAATAACCAAGTGAACCAGATTACTTGATGTTCTGTTAATGACTATCAGCCTTTCTTCAGCTACCACAGTGTTTATCTGAAGGACTCCCTATGGCATCAAGGATGGAGGCTGAGCATGAGCTCAACAAATTAAACCCACCTCCATCATAGCTAATTTATCTACCCTTATTATTGAATGCCCATCCTTCCAACCACAGACAATGACACCAACACCAAGCCTTTGCTAGGACATCATATGCAGAGGGGATAGTCGACCACTTTTACTCAGTTTGGTTCTTTTGGATTGTATCCATCACAAAAGCAGTTGGTACTCATGCTCATTAGAATATGCATACTTATCTGTAAGTGGAGTTGTCGCCTCTGTTTAAATTGCTCTGCTAGCATCACCACTCAAAGGTTTACTGAATGTCATATTCACCATCATGTTATCCCTCCCAGCACTGCATTTGACTAAGGAATTTCTTTTACAGAAGAAAAGAAATTATGTGATGGGCTGACCCCATGAAATTCACTGATTGTATTATGCATCTCTTTGCCCAGAAACAACATGTTTAATATTAAAGTTGAATGATTTATTGAAGATCCAACTACAATACTGGTCAGGGTAGGGTGCTGTGCTCTCCTACAAGATGCAGTGCATATGCTGAATCAGTTCTAATATCTATTGCTGGCTCTCCCAGAGGTACCACATGTTTCAGAAACAAAGAGTCAAAGTAGAAAAGGCTTCTCTCAGTTATTCATAATGAATTACTTGAAAACTGTGTGCTTCTTGTCCCTGAAATGTTAGGTTCTGCTCATATGAAGATCTTGTTTCCCAAAGTATTAATGTTTGTGATTAGATGTTGTAACTGTGTTGGACTCCTTCTGTCACCCTTTAACACTGGAGTGAATGATCTCGATTATCAAGGAGAAAATTGGTTGTTTCTACACAATAGACACAAGAAAGAGTCTATCTGGAACATACAGTATATTTTATGTAACATATAATAGGTGACAGACTATATGATATAAGATATACAAAGTATATCACATATAAAAATATATTCACAGTTCCATATACTTATTGACTATCTACTATATGCTTTGCATCATGAAAAATATGTTACATGTTTATCTTTGTTAACTTTTCAACAGTAGTCAGAAATAAGTATATCTGGTTTTTTCTGTTTTAGGGAAGAAGACACTGAGACTCAGAGAGGTCGAGTAACTCATCCAAGACCACATTGCTATTAAGTGGAAGAGACAGGATTTGAGCACAGGGCACTAATACTAATGCTCAAATTTAATGTATAAATTAAAACAAACAACATGCCACTGTGCAAGACACATAAGCACAGTGCCAACTTGTAACATCTATTTTCAATGTTTGCACTGAAATTCAAGATGTAAAGAAAAATAAAAATATGAAACAATTATTTAATCATAGAAATTATAAAACTATAATTTTATATATAACTATAGAAATTATTTTAAAAACAAAGGGAAAACAGATTTAAATTTATTCAGATAATAGCTGAAATTAATGAATAAGAGAAAAGACATAAATCTAAGATCATGTTCTTTGAATACTGAAATTTGATAAATTCATATCAAGTTTGACAAATACCAAAAACATTTATGAGATTGCCTGTTGATTTACAAATAAAATGGTGAGCAGATTCTTCCTCTTCTAACATTAAGTTTCAAGTTGCTTATTACTTTGTTTTTTATCTTTTCCTCTTTAAAATATATTTTTACTTATTTTTCTTGCAAAAATTTAGTTCTCCTATTTACTGCCATTCATAAATGTCCAACAGGAAGAGTATTCTAAACTTAAAGGGAACATCGTAATTCATGCCATCTTAGAAACCCACATATGAAATTCTGTCTTATAAAATCTCTCGGTCCACTGAAAAAGTAATATTAGCACCTACAAATAAATAAATAAAAGCCAGAATACAAGAAGATAAGCAGAGGCGAGTTTACAGATTTTAAAATATTCCAAGCTGGAAAAGACATGAAATACAAATTAGTGAAATAGGCATGCTGGCTGATTTAAGAAATAATCTGTTGTTTCTTTAGAACAAAATTAGCACCATTATTATCATTATCAGAATCTAAAAGTATTTAAACTCTAGTAAGTTTTGTTGCGCTACTTTGGGAAAACTGTTTTTTTGGAAAACTCTGTTAGTTAAGAGTTTATTCTTCTTCATTCCAAAAATAAATGCAACCTTTATATAAGGTAACATTTAACTAAAAAGGCATATAAAAGCCTAAGATTTGTATCACACACACACAGACACACACACACACACACACACACACCACCCCATACATGATGCCTAAATTAGCATGTATGAAAGTGATATACAATAATCCTTTTGTTTCCTTCTATAAATGTCCACATATATTAGAGACTAAATGAGGACATCTCTTGATTTAATGATCAGGACAGTGAGGATTAAAGGTAGATATGCAAGAAGAAATGAACACACTGTATTTGGTTAACTAAGAAGGTTTTTGTGGGGGAAGTAAATATGAAAAAGGATTTTGAATGATGGTACGTGGGAAGATCAGAAGTGACATTTCTCTTTAAAAAATACTTCCCAAATGAAGTGTGCACGTAACAATAAAATATAGGTTGTCTGAATCAAGTGGCAAGGCAGGCTCAGAAGAGTTGTGCAGTCACAGAGTTCTACATTTTAACCCCATATTCTCATTTTTTAATACTATTAATTACATTGGCTCTTGCAAGATTAGTTATTTAGAGTGTTTAGTTCATTTCTAACTACAAGTTGTCATAACAACTTGAGTTGTCTTTCAGTGATAGTAGGTAAATTTAGTCTTACAGTTTTAGGGATACTTGTTTTTAGGTTTCACAAAAAACCAAGGCATTATCTTTCTCCCTCCCAATCTCCTACTTAAAAAAGCAATATTCGGCCATTGCTAGGTCACTGCCACCGCCATTGCCTTGCTAAGCTATGACCAGGTCATGGTTTCCGGCTTTTGCCCCCTCCCCTATCTTGGAAAAGGTGAATCTCCTCTTTCTCTCTCTATAATTTACTTTCTAAATAAACTATATTTTCTAATCTAAAAAAAAAAAAAGCAATATTCACCACCTCAGTGACTGTCAAAATTTTTGCTATCCCTACTGTAATTTTGAGGGTCACTGAGATCGATTTACCTAAAAATATATTTACACCACAACCCCAGTGCACATCTACATATGTACACATAAATATACCTTATATACAGCGGATGCCAACAATGTATATACATTTCAAGAGATGTTATCTATGCATTACTTTTCGAAGTTGAATTAAATTATGCTAACAGTGTGTAGTGTGACGTCTCCTCAACCATGCTTCTGTCATTTTCTTTGGCTGTCCTGCCTGTCACATAATGACACTAGCATTCACTTGATTAACACTATCGCTTGAACTAACATCATACTTAAAATGTGTATAAATTTTTGGCATCCCCGTATATGGGGGGACCCCAAGAAAACAAATTTATTAAACAGTGTGTATTTATTTTTATGTTTAAAATTCAGTCACCTTCAAAGTACTCTCCATTTGATGCAATCCACCTGCTGAGATGCTTTTTCCACTGCTCAAAACAGTTTTTGAACTTGTCTGTTTTGACGCCTTTTAGTGCTTCTGCCATTTTTTGTTTCACCTATTCCACATCTGCAGAACGTTTCCCTTTGAGGACTTTTTTCATCCCAGAAACAAGAAATAGTCACCCAGCAAGACAGAGTGAATAAGAAGGGTGGGGCATAGGGGTCATGTTGTTTTTGGTCAAACACTGCTGAACACTTAGCCAGGTGTGGACAGATGCACTCGTGAATCACACATCATGAAATGGGCAGACATGCTAAAATAATCTCCAAAAAAATTCACTGTAGGCGAAGACAGCCTTTCACAACAATGTGTCAATGGTTTCTGAGATCACTCACTTAACAGGGGAAGCCTGAACTACAAGGGACCCACCATCCAAAAAATAATTCCTGGGGTTTTTTGGTTCCCCCTCATACATACAAATATACATTATATAGTTTCTAATTATAATATATTCATATATACAGAAACAAAGTTTTTCCGAAACAGTTCATACCTTTTCAATTTGTAATGCACTATATATTTTTATACTGGTCTAGTCTAGTTAATGCAAGGAATTTCTTTTTTTTTTTTTTGAGTTGAAGTCTCACTCTGTCACTCAGACTGGCGTGCAGTGGCTGCTCCTGGCTACTGCAGCCTTAACCTGCTGGGCTCTGACGATCCTTCCACCTCAGCCTTCCAAGCAGCTGGAACTACAGGTGCGCGCTACCACGCCCGGCTAATTTTTGATTTATTGTAGAGATGAGGTCTCTCCAAGTTGCCCAGGTGGATCTTGAACCCTCAGGCTCAGGCAATCCACTCACCGCGGCCTCCCAAATCGCTGGGATTACAGGCTAAGCCACCGAGCCTGGCCAGGAATTTCTCTTTAATCATGATCATAATCAGATTAATATGATGACTCACAAGATGGTCAATATGCATAGTGTGAAAAATGCCGCACCTCTTCATACAGCACTCTAAGGTCTTTGCTACTTCTCCTTGTGTCCCATTCTTTCCACCTTCCATGTATCTACAATTTTCATGTTCTTCATATATGCCTATGTTTATCCATATTGCTTCCACTTTAAAAGTGTACAGGTTTATCTAATTTCTAATTGGTTTGTTGAACATTTGAGGTAATAATTTCTGTTTATTTTCTTTTTTCTGTACATGACCTCACTGCTCAAACTGCGAATTTCTAGAGAGCAGCAGTAACTATCTTATGACTTTGGCTGCATCCATCCCAAGTCTACATATTGAAAATGTTAAAAAAAAAACCAAAACCCTCCACATGGGTGGGGGAGCTGAGCGCTGAGACCAAGGGCTAAAGCTGCGAGGTGAGTCAGTCACCTTGAGCCGGGCGAGCGCTGTGGCCGAGTAGGAGTGCAGACTGAAAAAATGCAGGCAACTGGGGCACTACTCGTTTCTCCGGCTCTGATCCGCTGTTGTACCAGGGGTCTCATCAGGCCTGTGTCTGCCTCCTTCCTGAATAGGCCAGAGAATTCATCTAAGCAGCCTTCCTTCAGCAGTTCCCCACTCCAGGTGGCCAGGTGGGAGTTCCAGACCAGTGTCGTCTCCCCGGACATTGACACAGCAGCCAAGTTTATTGGTGCTGGTGCGGCCACAGTTGGTGTGACTGGTTCAGGGGTTGGCATCGGAACGGTGTTTGGCAGCTTGATCACACTGGCTATGCCAGGAACCCGTCTCTCAAACAGCAACTCTTTTCCTATTCCATTCTGGGCTTTGCCCTGTCTGAGGCCATGGGGCTCTTCTGTTTGATGGTTGCCTTCCTCATCCTCTTCGCCATGTGAGGCTCCATGGGGGTCACCTACCCGTCCTGCTACTACGACTCCACGCCATTGCCGGTTCTGGAGCGTGTTAAACTTTACCATTAAAAACAACATTTCTCTAAAAAAAAAGAAAATGTTAAAATAATAAAACATATTTTCCTAATTTGAGAATTTAGCCTTATACTGACATGGGAATAGAAAATATGGTTGAGTATTTATAGGAATAAATATGATGAGGGTAGTAGGATAGAAACATAGCAAAATCTAATTCCAGAAAATAAAAAAGCAATGCCTAAAGTGATAAAATACTTTATCCAACAAGGGTTTGAATTCTATTTAAAAAACTGTTCAAGATTATCTGTGTGTGTTTATGGTGTGTGCAACAAAAGTATAACCATGAAATCAAGCAGAGATAAATATTCTCATCAATGACCAAATATCTAAGGATTAAAAATAAATGTCAACACATGTTCTGCTGTTTCTTATAATAAAAATGTTGCTTATCTTAGGATTTTGGATAATCCAATATGTAATACTAAAGAAAAAGAATGCTTATATATTCTATGAAATTTAGTCAGCCAAGTCTATCAATGTTTCCTAATTTACCTTAAAATCATTTAGACAATTTCATTTTTCACTTTTACTCTATTCCTAAATTATTTGTTAAAATAAAATCTTAATCATCTTTTAATTGTTCAATCACTAAACTGTCTAGCACTAGTAAGTTACTGTGTTGCAGTAATGTATTTGTAGTGCAGTCCCACTCCCATAAAATCACTTAATCAAATTTAAAATATAATAGAATTCAAAAATTTTTAGAAAGAATAAACAATGTTCAATAAATAATAGCAAAGATTAATAAATGATAGATTATGGTAAAATACCTGCTGTATTAATTTCTGTTTGGATTTCATTCAATTAACATTTCTTGTGTGTTTATAATGTTTTTACATTGTTCCTAGGTTCCATTCATATTATGAGATTGTTGACATTATTAAAAAAAATACTTCTTTCAAGCAATTAACTGCCTTTGGCAATTGCTGCTCAAAGGCAAGAGAACCAAATTTAAATAAGCCCTGATATTGCTGCTGCTGCCTTGGGAAGAAGGGGGAAGATTGTATCTCAGAAATATATTTAATTTCTCTAACCCTACTCATTGTCCCATGGGAAACAGCAAAGTCACCTTGTACTGACCCTGGTTAGAAATACATCTAAAATGTGGATAAGTTTATTTTACCTTATTTTTAAAAGTAATGATGCTTATAAACACATGCTGAGTACACATACTTGTTAAATTTAAACACGATATTTTTAAAAATAGTATACTGGAATAGAACTCACAATGTTATCTACAGACTGAAATATTGAAAAGAGGTATCCCAGCCAGGTATGTTGACTTATGCCTATAATCTCAGCACTTTGGGAGACCAACATGGGAGGATCACTTGAAGTTCAAGACAAGATTGGGCAACACAGTAAGACCTCGTCTCTATAACAAATAAAAACAAAAATAAAAAAGAGAAAGATTCCCCAAACCTAATGACAGTATTTAGCACATTAAAATAGTAAATACTACATTTAGGTTCAAAGAATCTATTGGATCCTATGGGGCTTAAAAGTCTCAGCATTTTGGATAATTACAAGAACATAAGGTAAACCAAGAGTGAAACTAACTGATCTGCTAGAAAAAATACAAATGTATGTTCAAGCTGTGTTAGTAGTGTCCAGACTTTAGAAAAGGATTTCACCCTTGCAAAAGTTAAATAATTTCTAGGTTACTGTTTACCTTAAGGTACAACTCTTAAGGGACAAAATTAAATTAGATTGTCCAAAAAATATAACAAGGATGTAATGGGTTTTGAAACTATGAGAAACATGAGAAGCAGCAGTAAAGGAAAATGGTAAATTGGAGAGAGCATTGAGGGTAAATTGGTAAGTGTTTTTCCAAAATGAAAGAGGATTAAACATGTTCTCTGTGACTGCAGAATAGAACTAGGGTCAATGTATAGAAAACAGAGAAGCTTATTTTGATTAAGTATGGAAAATAAATTTATGATAATTAAAGATGTCCAACAATGGATCACATGAATCCTATGCTGATGTATTCAGTCCATGCCATTGAAAGCATTAAAAAAGTTCCCATAATACTGTAAAAGAGATTCACGTACCAATAATTATATCATTATTTCCATGGCATTCTGTTTTAACTGCATACATATAAGTGTACCACAGTTTCAACTAGACAATAAACCACTTTACATTAGGCACAATATCTTTAATTGTTTTGTCTAAAAGAAAAGAGTCTAAAGCACGCTTGAATGTAAACATTGAGACTGATGTTTATAAGCCAAATGCAAAATCATGTCTCATTACTTCATTGTCGGACTTCATTTACAACAATGAAACTTTTTAAAAGATGGGTTCAAAATTTCAAAAAATTTAGACTTTGAAATATAAGTTGTCTTAAAAATGTTTGGACTACTGATACCTTTTCAGAACAACTAATTTTTTTCCTCAACACCTACTGATCTTAGACATACACCACCACATCAATTTAAGACAAAACAAACATAAAAAAAAAAAAAAACAGAACCAGATTCACTGCAGATATTAAGGAAAATATATCTTATCCGATAGATATGACATTGACTTTTTAAAGGAAAAATGTTGTGGGCTTAATTACAGAAGAGAAGGAGACATTGTAATGTATAAAAAAGGAAAAATAATACAGGAAAAATAAGTCTGTATAAAATTTTTACAGGATACATTCTTTATTCTTTGTTCATAACAGAAAGTTAGTTGGGTCTGGGCTCCATGGACATGCTGTTATAAAATGAAAAGTTGACATCTGGATCCAGTCCAAAGAATAACAACATCACTTTCTAATATTTACTTTAAAATCACAGAAATTCATTTTAAGATTAAGAAACTTGCATAATAAAAAATTTTAACCAAAGTTTACTCTTAAGTTTGGCTACAGTGTGTGTGTGTGTGTGTGTGTGTGTGTGTGTGTGTGTGTGTGTGTGATTATAATGTATATATATATATATATATGTATATTATATATATATATATATAAAGTATATTTTATATATATTATATTATATATATATATATATATATTATATATACATATATATATAGCCTAAAATTGAGTGCATGATTGGGCAATGTGGTGTCTTTGAAGTTATATAAAGTATTTAGCAATGCCTTAGCATTCATCATTGTCTGTTTTAAACACAAAGAACTTTAACTGTAGTTCCTATGACCTAATAGATTTCCTCTATAGAACTTTATTAAATAGTATCTTTCTAATGCTGGAATAATAGTAATAAGAGTAAGGTAAATTTTAAATGTTTTGTTTTTACCCACAGAAGAGCATTTTTCAGTAACATTTAAATAATTTTTTCTTAACCTTTAATATTCAATTTTAAAAACTAAATAAAATAATATTTTACATTTAAGGTTTATTTAATATCTAGTTTTTATTTTAAGACAATATGTGAAATTACTCTTAAAGGAGATAATAAGTAGAGGTGCACAAAATGAGAATAAACATTTAGAAAATAAAATTGCATCTTATAAGGGTCCTATAAGGGTATCTAACCTAACAAATAAATTTAGGTGAAAACCATTATCATGATTCTCATATTCACAGATATGCATGTTGTAAACAGTGGCAGCAAGTATAATAACAGTTAATGTACATATACTTTAACCCCGTGATTCTACCTCTAGGATGTTCTTCTAAATAAATAACCACCAAAGTGAGGCCCAAACTTTACCTGAATTGTACCCTACATCTTTAAAATAAAAATTTTAAAATATAATAATAAATAAATAACCAGTCTGTTCATAAAAACTGGAAGGACCATAAGTAATGTTTTAAAATATATGTATAATTATGTGACCATAGATTAATTCACAATTTAATTTTTGACTAATATAGTGGCAAGACCATCTTATAGAAGAATATATGCAAGGTGAACATTTTTGCATGCTTAGAAGAAAGGCATGGAGAATGATTCTATGAACGATGACCACGGTTGAATTAGGGGGAGGTAGGGAATGGATTGGGAGGCAAGCAGCTTATATTACATTATTAAGTCTTTTAAAAATATTGACTCAATAAATATTTTCTTGTCACATTAAACTAATAAGTTTTTAACTATATAACATAAATAAAAAGCTGATAATTCAAAAAGCTTTAGAAATTATTTAATAAGTAGTTTGTTTTTCAATGCAATTTTTAATCATACTCACAAAATAAAGTACCTCAGGCATAGGAATGATTACATTCAGGCTGCATCCCTGAGTGGTAAATCCTTTGCTGCCATCTTCTGGAATATGATTACTAATGCATGCTGTGCAATTTCTATTTCCTGGAAAAGGTTCCCCAGAAGAGAGAAAGGAGGGATAATTATATTCTTCCATGAGCGGAGTGCTAACCTAAAATTAGCCTTTATGCATGGTGGTGAGTAATTTGTTATATTCCCATTAACCCACAATTGGGCTTTGAATATTCCTTGAGAATCCTGAAAGGGATAGAAATTCCACTAAATAATGCCTGTGCTTCCTTCAATGCTTGTAATGCTTGCTTCAATTATTTTAATTCCATAGAAACTCATAAACTTGTAAGTGTATACAATACATAACAGATACAATATAATAGATAAAAGATACAGACAAAATATAGCAATTTGAATACACATGTAAATAAGTTATTTTTTTAAAAAAAATCCTGAAACTTGATTTGTTTACAGGGGAGGTATACAAAGCAAGAAGGCACCAAGTCATTCCAGAAAGGTAGATGGAAGGTATAAGAGAATTGATGCACACTTACCTTCTGTGTTGTGTGCTGATATAATAGATTAGGGAAGACAGAAAACACTAGATCAACTTCTCATGTAAAAGGATTGTGATTTTGTACATGTGAGAAGTTATGAAAAGGAAAGAGTTCTGCAAACTTTAATACCATAACAAATTGAAGACTCAGAAGGGGATGGAGAAATGAAAAATCACCTGTTGGGCACAATGTGCACAGGTGGGGGTGGTGGGTACACTTAAAGCCCAGGCCAAAAACTGTTTGTACCCCTTAAAGCTATTGAAATAGAGAAAAAAAAATAGCAAAGGCTGTATAATCAGTCTTATCCAGGACATTTCCAGCAAAAGTAATATTGTGGCATACCGTTCTCTGATCTCCCTACTTAAACTGCTCTTACCTATGCATAGTACACATCCCAGTGACATTCTCCTTATCATCTCAGTCCCACACCCACTCCTGTATATCACAGGCACCTCAAACTCAGTGAGTTCCAGCCCAGCATCGTGCTTTCCCTCCTTCCTCTTTTTCTTTCCCTAGCACACACATTTTAGCTAAATCGTCAATTATATTACTTACAGGACTTTCTAAATATATCTATTCTTTTCCATTTTCACTGTCATTGCCTAATTTCATGAGCATGTCACATCTCTCCTGAGCAAATGCCATAACTTCCTGGGTATCTTTTGTTTAGCCTTTTTCTAAGCTATTCTCTCTCTCTCTCTCTTTGAACTGTCAAAATGACCTTTCCTTAGCACACTCTACTCATGACATTTCCTAGTTTCCCAATTTTCCCTATAAACTGAAATATCAACTGCACAGGCCAAATTGATCTTGCTTCCCTGACAGGTATAGCAGGCACCAACAGAAATAAGACATAATGACATAACATTATATAATCTCTCTTATATATGTAGAGAGAGAGAGAAAGCTATATGTGATATCCTTCTATATCTCTCTGTATACTTCTACAGAGACATACATATATAGCTATATAGAGATATATATATAGCTGTATAAAGACACATATATAGTTATTATAGATATAGTTTTTATTGTTCTGAGCACCAGAATCTTGATTGAAAAAGTCAGGTGTTGAAAAGAAAATATAGCATAGAGAATGAATTAATTTCCTATTTCTGCCATAACAAATTGCCAAAAATTTGATGACTTACAACTACACACAGGCATTCTCTCATAGTTCTGGAGATCAGAAGTCTAAAACGTGTGGACAGGGCTGAACCCCTTCTAGAGGCGTAAGGGATCATCTATTCCCTAGTCTTTCCAGCCTCTAAGAGGCTGCCCATATCCCTTGGCCATGGTCCCGCACAATTCCAATCTGTGCCTCCATTGTGGTCACAGCTCCTTCTCTATGCTCTCATCCTCTTACACCCCACTTGTAAGGACCTACCCAGATAATCCAGGATAATCTCTCCATCTTGAGATCCTTGCTTTAATTATAGCTGCAAAGCCCCTTTTTGATATGTAACTTAACATAGTGACAGGTTCTGGGAATTAAGACACAAACTTTGCTGAGGGGCCCACTACAGGGGTTAGTTAAGAGCACTGACTCTGGACCAACCCACCTGGGTCCAAATCCTGATTCTATTAATTAATTAATGGTAATATGTTGGGGAAAATAATTGTTCTGTATCTTTATTTTTTTTTCATCTGTGAAGGGTAATTATAAAAAAGCACAAATTTCACAAGATTTGATAAAGACTAAATTAAATAATATGAGTAAAGTACAAATAACTATACTAGCCCCAGTACAGTCATACAGATAATAGAGGTAGTATATACCAATATCATATATCTAACTAGAACAATATGTGTAGGGGTTATCTAACTGAGGACATTACCCTATATCAAAAATGATTTGTTCAAAACGACAAGTTCTAATTGAGAATAAGGAATCATGTCTCTCTTGATATATAACAATCCATCTATCTTTGCATAAAAAACAAAAAGAATGCACACTGGTATGTTTCAGTTATAATACTGTTTTCCCTCACTTATAAAAACTCCACTTTTAAACAATGTTGGTGATGATTAGTTTTCCTCAAAATTCTGATATTTCCTCTCTGTAAGTCCTTGCTGTTCTCATCCCACATGTCTGCACTGATATTGGTAAATACACTTTTACTGGGTACTTAGGTTCTTCGAACATGGGCAGTCAATGCTTAATGTAAGCATAATCGTTATCAGTTGACACGCATGAGGATTCTCAAAAGGCTAGGGGTGTTTTATGTGTTCAACCAGTTCTGGCTGTGAGACCAAGATCCTTTGTCTTTTTTAAACTTTATCTGAACTCAAATTTGCACTGCCGGCCACAAGACATTGAATTACTTGCCTGTGGAGATGAGAGCAGGGAACTTTTGAAGAGCCACTTTTCAGCTGCTTCTGGATCTGGAAGTGGATCTCCTCATTCCCCGCCTGCCCAGTAGGCAGCAGCCTGAGCACTACCATCATCTCACTTGAGCTTAAGGAGATTTAAGGAGGTACTGTTGCCCAACCACTTATAACCACTGTGGGGTAGGCTCCATACTCATAACTGATTTCTACTGCTTCAAATGTAGTATTTTTGAAACTTCCTTATCTCCTAAACTCCTGAATTAACTTTAAACTCATTTTCTCTGTGAAAACTTTCTAGCACCTCCAGGAAGAATTCTCTCTCTCTTGAGAACTTCTCACTTAGTTCTAGAAGAACTAAGTTCTATGCAGTAAATTTCCTAATGTAATGTCATTGTGTGTTTACCTGCCTTCCAGCCTCTCTAGTCTGTAAGAGCCCTAGTTGAGACCTAGTTTACTCCTGGACTCTCAAATCTGACCCAGAATATGTTATTCATATGAGTACAACGAATGAAAGAATGAGAGAGTGGACGCAAGGCTCAGAAATGAAAAGGGTTTAAACTAAAAGGATGTATGCTCAGAAAATCCTTCTGGTTAAAAAAAAAAAAACAGAAAATGCCTTATAAACTACTAAATTTTTATGTGTTGTAGTGCCTTAATTTTGTTTTGTTTTTTTTTTAATAGAATATCTGTAAGCTTATTTTGGAATGTTTCAAAAAGTATTTTTCAGTTTAAAGTGTTATCTATGAGTTCATTCATTCAAAAAATTATATAATTATATATGTATTTCTAACTATGCGTTAGACAACATATCATTAATTTAGGTATTACATAATGTTACTATTAACATATACTGAAGTTGTCTTCACCTAATATCTGCAGCTTAAGATAAGAGAATAGTGGAAAGACATTGTGATTTGCATCTTATGAAGATATTAAACAATTAGGTTGTTTTTGTTTTCTGTAGCTTTGTAAGACATAGATAGATATCATCTATTAACTATTAAGTTGAAAGTCAAAATCTAGTATTCCCGTAGAAAACATAATATTTTCTTAAGGGCTCTTTTCATTAAAATTTTCTGAATTTTATTTATTTAAAGCACATCTAATTGAAAAACAATACTAGCTAAATAGATGAGAAAAAAAGAGCAGAGAAGATATTTTTGCATGAATATAAATACTCAACATAAGCAAATTAGTATTTCACTATAAAAATATGTAGACCGTCCTTTCACAGTGGACACAGATACTACAATGGAATCATATTTGTTGAATAGTAACTAACATGGATGAAAAAAATCAGCAGTAACTGGTGAGAATGAAAAATATTTCTTTTATGCAGAGAATCACTTAAAATGTTTAGTAAATATTGATCAAACTTAATTTTTAGACAAGAATGTGTTGAAAAATATAAACAACATTTTTAAAAAGCTGGATCTGAAAGCATTGTTTTTTACTAAATTTTATGTTTAATGTAACACACATTGTTTTTCAATACTTTGATTTATTAAATCTATATCTCAATGTGATGTGTTTAAAATCATTGAATATGTAAAATATTAATACAGTTCAGAGATATAAAAAATATCAAATATAAGTTTATTAGTCAATTAATTCATTCAGGCAATTTAACTAGGATTAAGCTTTTGTAAAAATTGAAAATAATAAAAGTCTATGTTTTTAAAAAGATTTTACAAAAGTGTTTTTGCATTTTATTTGCTTTAAGGAGTAGGTTTGTTAATTAAATGATGTCGATTTCGGTTACTTTAGCAGCACATGGTCCTACAATCCATTAGGTCATTTTGTGTGTTGACTGGTTTGATTTTAATCATATTATCCACTAAGTATACAAAGAGGGAAACACTACATTAAAGCAAGATGTGAAATGAGTTTTCAGTTGTATCCACAAGAATTATCTTCTCTCCATGCCCTTTGTGGCCCTTTGCATATCTAATACTGAAATTACTCTTCTGAGTGTTCCACCTGCATTATTTTGTTCAAACTCACAGGAACCCTTTAGGTGACTATTATTATTACTTCTTTTCTCAGAAGAAGAAACGAAGGCACAAAGACCTTAATTTGCGACATCCGTGTGTGTAAAGAAGCTGTCAAATTTCAAACGTGTAGTCTGACTCCAAGGGCTGCAAATGTCACTACCGTGCTATTCTGTACCATCCACCGACACGCTACTTCGATTCACGGATTTTCGTGTCCTACCTGTGGCAAAACGTCGAATGCACTTCATCTGCAACATTTGCATTTAAGCATCCCTACTCTTTCCGCAAAAGTTGGGCGGGTCCTGTCTCCTAGGCAACAGCAGAAGCGCACAGAGGATACGGCACCCCTCTCCCAAGATCCAGGAGGGTGACGTCACTTCCTCCGTCTGGGTTGTTGCCCAGCGACGTTTGGGCCGAAGGGAGGCGTTGGGTACCCGAGAGACCTGGCGATGCGGAAGTCACGTCCTCCCGGCGACGCTGTTTCCTAGCAACCGCCTCCCACCTCCGCATTTAGCCCCGCCTCCTCGCGGTTCCCGGTGTCGGTTGCTTTAGCGCTGCCAGGCCACGGAAGGAGGCTGCTGCTGGAGGCCAGCCTTTTGGTTCTCAAGGTCGCAGGGTACGGAGAGAGGGACGCGGAGGCTGAAGAGGAGCCGGACAGAGACTTCGCTCGGTGCGAGGTCTGGCGTGCGTGGGGCGTTAGCGCGGCAGAGGCCGGGCGCCACCTGGCCGGGCGGGAGCGGTGCGGGCGCGGTGCTGCGGCGGCCCTGCGGCCCAGGCCCGGCTTCTTGGCTTCCAGCGCCAGAAACGATTTTAATGCTGCTCAGCGTGAAAATTCCGTCATTCTGTTTTACCTATCCCTGTTACCATTTTTTGTGAGGGAGAGGAGTGGCTTGTAAAAGATACCGCTGGCTATCCATGGTTTCGCATTGTGATCTTTTTTCCTTGAATAGCGCTATAAGCAAATATTTTTTGGTGGTGCTCCTAACTTTTACGCTGTCTGACTTCTTGGTAGCCTTTTAAATAAGGTATGACTGTTTTGTAGGCAGTGTTTCACTTTTTCGAATGAAAGGTGACAAATAAGGTGTTCTGTTGTAATTGGCAACATTTTGCCATATTATTAACCTGTTACAATCTTTTATCTACTGATTCTTCAAATAGGTACAAAACTATTTTAGGATAACTTTCATCTGAATTTTGTTTTATTTGAAAACAGGCTTGTGAGAATATGGAATGTCTTTACAAGTACTCTGTTTACATCTTTAAGTGAAGATTGTAGCTCAATGTTCACATGAGATGCTTTTCTTATTTGGTTTGGCATTATTTTGTGTGGCATTAAGTGTAGTAACAGAAATCCTCAAGCATGAAAAGTCTGATTTCTTTTTTTTATATTTCAGCCATTATTAGATATTGAATTACTTCATTTATTAGCTACTTTATAAAGGTAAAAAAAAAGCACTATGTCTGATGAAGTTTTTAGCACAACTTTGGCATATACAGAGAGTCCAAGAGTTGCCAAGAGAACTACTTTCCAGGTAAAGTATTTGGAAGCATTTTTATTTTGAATGATTTTATAATGTTAATATTATATTAGGAATGTTGGACCTGATGATTATGGGAACGATTCTAGATTAAAGCAGGAGTATATCTTATATCTTAGGAGATTTTGCAATGATCATGTTTGGGCCTCATTCAGTATTATTAACCCTCCTATGTGGCTTTAAGATTATCAAAATAACCTCAATACTGTTCTTACTGAATTAAGTTATATAGCGATTTTAAATTGCTATTTTATATACGAACTTATTTTCTATTGTCATGTGATATTTAAATTTTCTGTATTGGGCCATCACAATTTTGAACTCAACCTCTAAACCTGCTGTATTGATTACATTCGTTTCTGCAGTATGCCCAGGCAAAAGTGTGCGTGCACGCGTACTTGCATGTGTGCTCTCTCTCTCTCTCTCTCTCTCTCTCTCTTTTTTTTAAGTGTTACCCAGGCTGGAATGCAGTCATGATCTTGGATCACTGCAGCCTTGAAAGAAACCTTAGGCATTCTTTCTACCTCAGCATCCCAAGTAGCTGGGAATACAGGCATGGGCCCCCATGCCCAGTTAATTGTTTTATTTTTGCTTTTTTGTAGAGACAAGGTCTCGCTATGTTTTCTAGGCAGGTCTTGAATTCTTGGGCTTAAGTAATCCTCCCACCTTGGTCTTCCAACGCGCTGGGATGTGAGCCACTGTGTCTGGCTCAAAACCTCTTAAAAATATGAATTTCTGTCAAAATGCCAGTTACTTATAAATTTTATTTAAAGTGAATCCTTTCTTGTTCTTTACTCTCTGATCTGGTACCATACATAAGAGGCAAAGAATTGCAGAGAAGTTAGATTAGAAAATGTAGTTTATTTAGAATGTAAATTTTAGAGAGAGAGAGAGAGAGAGAGAGAGAGAGAGAGATTCACCTCCCCAAGCCAAAGCTTGGAAACATGGTGACCATAGCTCAAAGACCCACGTGGTTCCATCAGAGTTCAGCAAAGCAATGGCCAATGGCTGCTTGAGGTTGAATGCTTTTAAACCTTCTCTTTGATGGAGATGGGTCGTTAAGGTGATTGGTTGGTGGTCTGCTTCACATCATCAGGAAAGGCAGGTAAGCACAGGTACTGATGTCAAGTGACAGATGGCAGGCAGTGGGTTAGTCACATGACTATTGCCATGTCGATGGGGTATGTGTCAGGAAGATCATGGAAGGTTTTTTAGGTTAACTTGTTTCTTATATAAAACTTGGAATAGAAAAGCTAATTAGTACAAAACAAGCTAGGGAGGAATTGTAAAACAATTATCAACAGCTACCTGTGAGGAACTGATTCTGTCTTTGATTAGAGGGCAAGCTAAATAATGTTAAGAGACTATGACAGGACTAGGCAGTGTCAAAATGGCTGCTCTTTATTGATTCCATCTCATGTCCTTTCAGTTATAACCTGTCATTTTTTTATACTGTCCATCTCCTCCAGTTTAGCTGCAAGCTCCATAAGGGAGCATTATGATCTGCGATGCTTTATGTTGAACCAGAGTGCATATGTGCATGGCATCAAGTAGGCTTGTAGTGAATTGTTTGTTGGATGAATGAAATCTAAATTTGAAGAACAGTATTAATAAAAAATTATTAATAATTTAAAGAACTATTAAAAGTTTAAAGAATTAATGCTAAGTATAAGACCTTTTCATTTTGGATAGGAATTGATTTTAATTATCTCATTTCAGGATGAATTAATAAGAGCAATTACAGCTCGCTCAGCAAGACAAAGGAGTTCTGAATACTCAGATGACTTTGACAGTGATGAGATTGGTATGTGACAGTAGGGAAAAGTTAAACTACTTTTTTTCTTTTTGCTTCTTTGGTTTTACATTTTATCCACTCCATCCCCCAAAACCACTTCTGTTATAATAATAACTATGAATTCACTAGTTTTAGATTTTCAACTTTTCAATGAGTAGAAAGCCACTCTTAATTTTCGAGAGGTTGTATGATTGTCCTTAGTTGTTTCTGAATGTGTATATGAAAATATAAATTAATTGACAGCAGGTTTTCATTAAAAGGATGATTGTCAGCCGGGCTCGGTGGCTCAGCATGTAATCCCGTGCCTTTGGGAGGCTGAGGTGAGTGGATTGCCTGAGCCCGCTGGTTCGAGGCCCACCTGGGCAGCTTGGCGAGACCTCATCTCTACAATAAATCAAAAATCAGCCGGGCGTGGTAGCGCGCCTATAATTCCGGCTACTCGGAAGGCTGAGGTGGAAGGATCGCTGGAGCCCAGTGGGTCGAGGCTGCAATGGCCGGGAGTGGCCACTGCACTCCAGTCTGGGCGACGGTGTGAAAGTCCAACTCAAAAAAAGGATGATTGTTGGTGATAAACCACACTGGAAAAGACAAGTTCTTCTTTAAAGTCAACCCCAAGAGGCCCTATAGCTAGTTAGCAATAAGGGCCTAAAGAACTAAACTTTGGTGCATATCAGAAGTACTTTATAATGCTTGTTATAAATCAGATTATTTTTGACTTTAAGGAATCAGTTTTAAAAACACAGACTCTTCATATTTTATATATTAGTACTGTTATAATGTAATTTGGTTTCTTTTGGTTATGTAAAAATATTAACTTTTAGTTTTAGTTGTAAGAATACAGAATTCTAAACTTTAACTTCAGTGTTTTCTTCTTTAAAAATGTAGTGAATACCTGTTAATGTTTTCTGTAAAAATAATCAGAATTATAGTTAAATCATAGTTAAACCACTGCTATATAGTTAAGTTAGGTTTCTTTATAATTCTTAGTGAAGTCTAATAATCTGGTATAGAGGGAATTGCACTTCCAAAATAGTTTTGGGGAAAGATATAAATAGCAAAGTACTAGTTAAATTCTTGCAGTTATAAATGTTCTTGATTATATATGATGAAATTGTAAATAAAAGTTTTACAGTTCAAAATTCAATTTAAATGTCCCGTGGTTGATTCTTCTTTTTTTAGGGACCTCTGGATGGCTTTTTCCAGAGCGAGCACAGTGTTTGGCATGCCTTAAACACTCAGTAAATATGTTTTGAATAAATTAATAAAATTGAAATTTTTATTTCATAAATGCCAATGAAACATACCTGAGTTAGTTATTTTTTTTAGAGCTGCAAATCTAGTTTACAAATATTCGGTTTTGGAATTTCATTTCTAGTCTTTAAGGTAATCTTATTTTTAAAACTAATGTACATTGATGATTTTAGAAAATACTGTTGAAAACATTTTTTCTTTTCCATTTTTCAGTTTCATTAGGTGATTTTTCTGACACTTCAATAGATGAAAACTCAGTTAAGAAAAAAGTGAATGATTTTCATCTATCAGACGATGAAGAAAAGAATTATTCAAGGCCGTCTTTTTTGAAAACCATGAAATCAAACAGTGATATAACCAAAGATGAGCCAGTATGTGCCATCAGTAATGATGAGGAAAAGGCATCTGATGGTTGTGAAGACATGGTTGTAAATTCCTTATCTGACTCTCCAAATAAAGACCAGGAAGTTGAAAAAGAAAAAATTAAAATGAAACCTAAACCTAGAATTCTTTCAATTCAAAGCGCATCTTCAGGTAATTTGTTATATTACTATAATTGCATTTCTTGAAAATTTATTTTAAGATAATCAGTCCCATGTTAGCTAGCATATATTTAAGGGAAAAAAAGTCAGACTTAATTTTTCAATTTTACTGACATAAATCAAAATAATAGAACCATAGAGAAAACCCATAATGCTGATGTCCAGTTGTATATTCAGTCTTACATGTTTGCTGATCCCTGATAAAAAGCCAGAGCACCTGTAGCCATCCAGAGCTGCAGATCCCAGAATACCTAGGCCTGTGAGCTTCAATTTTGTTCTTAGGGGTGGAATGGAATCCTTTCTAAACTTCCTCACACTACTGAAATTAGAGTTTTAGCATCATTGGGACTAATCCTTAAAACAATTATTTCCATACTAACATTTTGCCAGAAAGTTTTTTTGACATTTTTATTTGAAGGGAGGATTTGTTGTTGCTGTTGTTGTTTATTGAAGCCTCCAGGCTCTCTAAGAAAAAAGAATTTCCAGTTGATCTCTTTATTACTTAGGAAAACCTACTAAGATTCAATTTTCCAACGGGAAGTTCCTGGTGTAACTTTTCTGGTGTGACTACAGTAGTTCTTCTCACAATTCTACTGAACTTCAAACACGGTAGAGCAAAGGTAGAATGAAGCAGGGACTAATCCCTGTGAAGTGCCTTGAGCTACCACAGAAGAACTTGTGCATGCAAGATTGGGGGTTTGGTGCCTTCCAGTCTCCTTTCTGTTTTATAAAGAAAATATTAGTTGACATTCACCGTCATAAGTTTTTTTTTCTATTATATTCTCAGTAAATACAGTGCTGGTAAATATTTTATACTTTACATGTTAGGTATCACTGGTAACATCAGACAAAAGTTTCATGCATTTATTAGGAAACCACTCCTTTCCTCCCCCTACGCCCAATACAATTCCCATTAACTTTGAAATGAGGAGATATATAAGCAGAGCAAAGAACACTAGAATAATGTCGAGGACACTGGAGAAAAAGTCACTGTGTATTATGTATGACTTTCAGCAAATAGGTTAAGCCTTTTTAGAATTATTTTGCAAATATATTGAAATGTGCCTCATAAACTAAAAAGCTACAAAAATGCAAACACAAGACATAATAAAGCAGAATTAACTTGCTAATACCTTCCCAATGTAGTAAGTGAAATTAAAGATGGAGAAAATGAGAACATAATTGAACCTGGCTATTAAGAAAATGTGAGCATATAGCAGCTAAAAGTTGATCTGGGACAGGGAGACATATATAACTAGAAATTTTTAGTGGATAGCAAAGGAATATTCACCTATTTCATTATTTAATTAAAAAAAAAAACCTGTACAGCGAGTTAAAATAAATAAGGAAATAATTACTGTGTCTTAACCACAAGGTGGCACCAGAATTCAAATGCTCTGCTTAGTTATATATGCAATATTATATTCAGTATGTGTAATATAAAAATAAATAGCTAAATAGGTAATCTGATACATTTAATTATGAAATAAAGCATTTTTAAAAAGTATAGGCTTTTTTGTTTGTTTCTGAGATTTTGACAATACTTCCGGAAGTGGAATTTTGGTATATAATTTATTTAAGTCATTATTTCCAGGTTCTTCATGTAAAAGAATGAAAATTGAGGTAGCTCTAAGATAATGACCGGTATATAGAATTTATTAAGTGAATATATGAATGATGATCTATTTGTGAAAGAGGGAATGTGGTTCTAGAGTTAACTTCGTCCTTCTCTGTTATTTGACTTTTCTTTATGCAGTGTTCGGAACTCAATATTTTTAAGGTGGTAAGATATTGCTGTTTAGCAAGTAGTGCTTTATAAAAATACTAGAACTTGAAGATTTTCTCTGTTCTTGTTTGTCTTTTGTGAAAAGTACAATAACCAGATTTTCACTTTATGAAGCAATTATCATATGAGTGGTGATTGTAGAAACTACTTTTTGCCGAGCATACTTTCAATTTTTTTTTTTTGAGTTGGAGTCTCACTCTATTGCCTAGGCACACTCATGGCCACCACAGCCTCGACCTGCCAGGTTCAGGCGATCCTTCTGCCTCAGCCTTCCAAGTAGCTGGAACTATAGGCATGTGCCACCACACCCGGCTAATTTTTTGATTTATTGTAGAGATGAGGTCTCGCCAAGATGCCCAGGCTGGTCTTGAACCCATGAGTTCAGGCAGTCCTCTCTCCTTGGTCTCCCAAAGAGCTGAGATTATAGGTGTGAGCCATCATGCCCTTAAAATGACTAAAGTCATGAACTTTAGAGTCAGGGTTCTTATTTTTTAGTCCCAGATCTGCAGCTTACTAGAGTTTGTGACCTTGGGCTCATATGAGACCTCTTAGTTCTCATTTTATTTGTCTGTAAAAGCAGGGATCATATTTGAACCACTTTTAGAAATTTGAAGCAATTAAATGAGCTCACATATTTGAAGTCTTAGAATAATACTGACATAAATTAAAGCTCTCTATAAATATTTTGAGTATTCATTTTATTATTTAGCATTTGTTTATAACCAGATTGTTCTATTTATCTTCATATGTTTATTGTGATCATGTTTTATTTTGTCATAAGCACTGCGATAGTAACTAAGAATATATCATTGAAAATACAAAGTACCAGTCATCCAAGATGTTACAATCTTGTTGGAAGGTATAAAAAAGATAAGTGGTAACACAGGAAAATGGGCATGGGTGTGTACCTGAGGGCATCAGGGAAGGCTTCCTGAAGAGAGGGTGATAACAGAGATGATAGTGACAAGTAGTAGCCAGAGTCAGGACTCTTGGTTGAAAGTGACCCAACTCCAACAAACTTGAATGGAAATGGAATTTCATCACCTCATTGAGCATGGCGATCAAAAGGCCTTGCTTTAGATGTGATTAAATTTAGGGACTCAGTGCTTTTTAGGATACCATTTGGATTCTCTCTTTTCTCCTTTTTGCTTCTGCCCTTCCTCCCCAACTCTCTGACCCTCTCATTCTGTCCCACAGCCCCAGTTCTTTTATTTCCTGGTCCTATTTTTCTATCATTTGTCCTCTTTTTCTTAGATAATCCTTTATATGGCAGACAAGAAGCCCACAAATAGTCTCCAAATTACATTCTTTGATCTCTGTGACCTAAAAGGCCTGTGATCCAACTCCGAATAGAAAAATGGTGGTGCACATGCCTGACCTCGGACCTCCTGCTGAGGACAGAGGAGTTGAAGTTTCTGTGTTAAACTGGGGATGGGACTGTATCCCAGGCCCACCCTTCTCATTGTGTATAGAGGAAATATTTGTTATTCTGCCAACACCACATAGATGTAATGTAGGAGAAACTACCCCAAAGAAAACAGAATTGATAGGCAAATCAAAAAAAGAAAAGAAAAATGTGTACCACAGTTGTTAATGTTCATTGAGCACTTACCACGTATCAGACACCATGCTTTTCACTTTAATTTCACTCAGGTCTGACAGGCACCTTAGGACTTGTTAGCTAATTTTATCAATGGGGAAACCTTCAAGGTGTGTGGCAGTTAAGTGATTTGTGTAAGGTGACAGAGCTAGTAAGTGTCAGAGCCAAGATTCAAATATGAGGTGTCTAAAATACTCAAACTCATAGAAACATTCTGTTCTCTAGAATAGAGAAGGTGGTTGCCATGGGCTGGGAGGAAGTCTGGAGTTGCTGTTCAACAGGTGTAAAGTTTTAATTATGCACAATGAGCAGCTTCTAGAGGTCTACTGGACAACATAGATAGCATCTATAATCAAAAATACTGTATTTTGCACTCAGTGTATTAAAGGGTAGATCTTGTGTTATCACAATAATAAAAACAATTCACTCAACACCTTCTTTCAGACATTATACAGTATTCTACTTAAACAGTATATGTAAAGAACAGATCCGTTGTCACTGTCTTGGTTATGAGATTCAGTCATGTGTACAGGGCCTGGCATCAGGTACGCAAAGGTTGGGTGGATGAACTTCCTCCAGTTATAGAGGTAGAAACTGGGGCAAAATTTTGTTTTGGTTTTTAAATTTTTTTTTAGTACTTTGAAAGTTAATAATGTTGAAGAGATGACTTTTCATAAAACTAAAGTATCCTGGTCCCTTTAGGATGGCAACTGATTTTTTTACTTTGATTATTACCTATCATTGATTTGTGCTCTACTGGAGCTCCCTATAAAGAATGGTGTGGGCTTTATCTGGATCTCCAGGACAAAACCAAGGGACACAGGAGGGTAGTATGGTGGCACCTTGAGGGATACACAAAGCCATGGTTATTTTTTTTGTACACACACCTTAAAGCATTTTATTTTTCAGCAGAAAACAGCAGCAGCTTTGAAATAGTTGACCACTTTAAACCTTTACCTCGACCAAGGAGCATGTTAAAAAAGAATAGCCACAGGGAGGAGAAAGATAGACCAGGAGAAGATAAAGAAGCTGCCCTCAGTGAAGAATTAGAGTCACATTCTGCACCTGTTTCCCCTCCAACACTGAATGGCAGACAATTAGAAGCTGAGAAAAGAGAATTGCCTGAAAACCTTGATCTCGAGGTTAGCACTATTGCTGAACTGTTGATTTGCATTCTTGAATTTAGGCCTTTGCATCTGATTATGAGAGAAAGAGAATGAATTTGCTTGCATATGTATGTTTATTTTACATGTTTTCTTCTGCAATTGATTAAGGAAATAATTTTAAGATTTTTTTATATACTATATTCCATTGAACTCTATCATTGTAAGATGTAGCATTATTTTGCATACCACTAAGGAAGAAGAAAACTTGTCCAATTAAATTATAACACAGTGACTGTATGATTCATCCAATTTTAGAGGAGGTAAAATGCAAACAAAATTTTGCTTTTCTGATTCTATACAATATTGCATATCCTTAATAATTTTTTTGTATTTATCTTTGAATTGTATAATTTATGGCTAAGGACAATAGTCAGAATCATTTTATTCATTTGATTTGATTCGCTCAATGAATGTGTATTGATTGCCCTTGGCACTGTTCCATATTCTTTGAGTTATGCCTAAATGGGCTTAAATGTGACCTTTCAGGTTTCTATCAGGGCGTTTTCTATGCATTGTTATTAAGGGAGAACGTGTAGTCCTTTTCTTTACATTTCATTTTGGGAAGCAAATTTTTCCTTCTGAAAATTTGAGAAGGGAAAAGTGTGGGAAGAACATTTCTTCATAATCTGCTTGTGCGGATTGGAGAAAAGGAAGTAAATATTACCTGGCCAAGCTTTTTTGTTTTTCTCACCCCTTGTCTGCAGTGTAAGGATATGCTCCCTGGGAGGTGATGCAAAAGGGCTGAGGGGAGTACCTTTGTTCTGTGACTGAATGGAGGAATTCCTCTAATTCAGACCTGAAGTTTCAGGAAGCATCAATTCAAAACTTATTCTTCAGCTTTACCAGAATAGCTGACAATTAAATGTACATCTATCTGACACTGACTGTTTCTCAATTTGTCCTGAAAATCAAAAGAAACCCAAGCAATCACTTTGTATTTAATAAAATTACCTGGTCAGTTGAATTTTGTACCAGTTTCCAATAGCTACTGTAACATTGCCACAAATTGATTGACTTAAAACAACAGAAATTTATTCTTTTGGTTCTGGTGTCCAGAAGTCTGAAATTAAGGCATCCACAGGGCCATGTTCCCTCTGAAGGCTTTGAAAGAATGTCTGCTTCTCTCGTCCAGCTTCTGGTGGTGGTTAGCAATCCTTGAGTTGTAGCTGCATCACCCCAATCTCTGCTTTCGTTACCACATAATCTTGTTGCCTATGTTTCCTCTGCATGTCTGTGTCTCCCTCTTCTTTCTCTCTTAGCATTAGGTCTTATTTCCATTGTTGCTAGGTGATCTTGAGACTGCATTCTTCATGTTAATGACTATTACATAGCCCATAATGCAGAACTATTATTTTTTTGTTGGGTATAGTAGATACTTCTATTTTTAACAATCTAAATTTTCTTTATTCCTCATAAAAGTCTTTTTGACTGTGTGCTGAGTCTTCTTTAAATCCACCTTTTCAGAGATTTCCTCATCTATGTTTTGTTCAAGCCTTTTCTCTTTTGTATCAATAACCTCTGACTCTCCACTGGTCTGTTTCCATCCACATTCAGCCATGCTCAAGCCTGTTTAACTGTGTGTAAATTCCCACTTGACACTGCACCTCTTTCCCTACTGCCTTACATCCCCACCTAGTGTCACAGCCATCTAGCTACTGAAAGGGTAAGCTACATTTGCTTTCTCATTACATCCTCACTCCCACCTTTCCTCTGTGTGCGTGTGTGTGTGTGTGTGTGTGTGTGTGTGTGTGTGTGTGTGAGAGAGAGAGAGAGAGAGAGAGAGAGAGAGAGAGAGAGAGAGAGAGAGAGATTCATGTTCATATGTTAAACCTAGTATTCTTTGATAAACTGTGGTTGTTGTGGTATGATATTTTATTGTGGGATTTGATTTGTTCATATTTGGTTAAGACTTCTGCATCTATATTTATGAAGTCTACTGGTCTGTCACTTTTTTCTCATACTGTTATCAAGCTTGAGTATCAAATGAGTTGGAGACTGTCACTTCCTTCTTTACTTTCTAAATGTGTTTTTGATATGAAACCAAAAAGTTGGTATCATTTATTCCTTAAATGAGAAGATTTACCAGTAAAATTTCTAGGCCTGGAATTTTCTGTGTGGAAATGTCAGTGGCATTACATTGGAATGTTTTGATAGATATTTAAGCATTCAGATTTTCTATTTCATCAGTTTGGCAATTTGTGTCTATTTAGAAGTTTATTTGTTTTATCAGATATGTTGAACTTATAATTGTTCATGATAGTCTCTCACCCTTTTGATGACTGTAGAATTACCTTGACATTTTATTTTTTGTTCTCAGTTTTTAATTATCTAAAAAGTATTTCATATTTATTTTTGAAGGGTAGTTTATCTGAATGTATCCTTTTTGGCTGACAGTTTCCTTCTACGCTCAGCTATTTATAGCTTTACCCTGTTTTTATTAACAAATCAGTAAACATTTATTTAATCATCCTTTATATATAATATGTTGGGTTTTTCTGCTTCCTTTTAGGAATTTTTTCAAAAGTTTGGTTTTTCTTTTTTAATTACAACAATGTATCTACAAAGTGCCTAGGTCTAGTTTTCTTTGTGTTTATTCTGTTTGAGGTTTCTTGAGCAGATCTGTAAGCTGATGCCTTCTAGATGGAGGTTTTTTGTTTGTTTGTTTGTTTTTCTTACCCTGTTTTTTCTTCTCTTGGAATACCATTAAACATATTTTGAAATTTTTGATGTATCTCACTGATCTCTGAAGTTTTGTTCATGTTTCTTCAGTCTTTTTTCTTTTGCTTTTTAGGTTGAATAATGTGTATTACCCTGTTTTCAGGTCCACTGACCTTTTTTACCATCTCTAATCTGCTGTTAAGTTCATCCAGTGAATTCATTATTGCAGTTATTGTTACTCAGTTTTCATTGGTATTTTTGTATTTTCTGTATCTCTAATAAGAGTCCTCCATCTGTTCAACCATTGTATATGTATCTTCCTCAAAATGTTTGAACGTATTTCTAATAGCTACTTTAAAGCCCTTGTTTGCTAACTGCGAAGTCTGGGTCATCCCTAGGATGGTTCCTATTGACTGTTGTTTGTTTCGGGTGTGTGTGTGTGTGTGTGTGTGTGTGTGTGTGTGTGTGTGTGTGTGTGTGTGTGTTTCATGAGGGTGTCTCACCACTTTTTGTTTCTTCACCCTGTGACTTTTGATTGAATACTAGATATTATGAATGATATGTTGTAGAAATTCTGGAATTTGTTATGTCTCTCCAAACATGTGTTCTAGCAAAGCATGTATCATGGCTGGATACAAATTCCCAACTCTGTCTCCCCTGCAGTGGAAATCAATTGAAATCTCTGCTTTATTCTTTTTAGATTCTGTGGTTTTACAGGATCCTCTAAAATCTCTCTTATTCCAAGTATAGATGAGGCAAGGGTTTTTGGTGAATTTCATATGCAGACTTTGTGGTCACTGTACTCTGCTACTTCTCCCCAAACCTACTGGCTGATCTGCTCCTGGACTCGATTGTCTTTCCCTCTAACCAGTCCCCTGAGACTGTAGCTTCAAATACTTGAGATGTACCGATCTGGGAATGCCTTTAGGCAAAAAGCTACTCATTTTCAAATCTCAGGTGAAGCTTTGTTTTTCAAGGTAGACTCCAGTGTCTCAACCCTCCTGCCTTCTTTCCAAATGGTTTATCTCTGTTGTTTCTGACATATAATTTTTCTTGTACCCATAGAATATTGTGGGAAAGAAAATTAAAATATATTATTTGTACAACAAAATTGAACTTATTTTAATATTATCACCTTTATGCTAGAATATTCTATAAAGAGATCTTTAGATACACAAATATAATTATTTCATTTCAGGTATAATCTTCAGAATTTTGAGAAAAACTCGTGCATGAAATTTATACGTATCTAAAATATTTGTAGCCACTTGATTTTATAAATGCTTTCATTTGGACAACTAGCAATATTTGTTTGAAACTGAAGTTGTTGTTTTTTTTTTTTTACCATCTTTATGCTTTTCTTCAAAGAATTATAGAACGAGTTATCAAAAGCAAATCTTTGCCTTAAATATTTATAAGCTGTTTGATTTTAGAGCAGTAGGAGTTTTGAAAATTGCCAAAAAAATAAAGAGGTGGCTGCTAGCTTAAGAACCAAAATAACTTTTAGTGACCCCTTTTAATGACCAACACATAAAATCTGGAAAAGCAAAGCTCATTTGCTGTTTCAGCAGCAAACGTCTAATAATGCAGACTTTGGAGTTATGAGATGGTTTAAATTTTTTTTTTAATTAACAGAATTCATGCTTAACAAGTCCACCATCACTTAAAGAAAGTCTTGGAGATTCCTTTTCACCAGGAACTGAGAGAAAAGTATCCATAAAAGGTGGTTGTATCTATTTATTGTATCTTCTCTTACTTGTGAACTTGTTTTACTTAGAATTATATTTGTAAGAGAAATAATACTGTGCGTAATTACAAGGAAAATATGTTTCTGTTTGCCTGAGTTTTAATCCGGGCTGTGCAGTTTAGTAACTGTGATTTTAAATAGCAAACTTAATCTCTCAGTGCCTCAATTTCCCTATGTTATAATATTACCTGTCTCATAAGGGTGTTGTGAAAACTAAATGGTATAGTACATTTTAGCCACAAGCCTAGTTGCTGGCACAAGTGGAGTGAGCACTTGAGGTGAACTATTATTATGAATGTGTTGCTGTGGTATTCTGCAGGACAACATTATAACTAGGTAAAATTTTAGAGTAAGATTAAGCTAGGTTTGAATACAGGCTTAACTACGTGAGCAAAGTAACTTCTTTGGCCCTGTATATTGGTTTTAAAATGGAAAATATAAGAGTAATTTGCCTCATAGTGGTTATGAGAATTAAACAAATTAATTCATGTAAAGCATTTACAAGCATACCATAGTAAGCACCTAGTAAGTGTGATATGTGAGTTGTTAGCATTGTTTTTTAGTGCTATGACACATAGCTTAATGAGAGCAAAAGGCATAGCCGTTTCCAGGAATGTGTAACTAACATTTATTAAGTGCTTACTATGTAGTATCATTTTTGTCATTTTACAGATGAGAAAAACTGAAGTGCTGAGATTTTTGAGAAACATACCCAAGGTCAGTGATGGAGCCATGGTTTAAATCTTGGGCTCTGAATTCTTGCTCTTTTCACAGAGTACATTGATTAACAGCTCCAAAGAATCCAATAATGAATTGAGTCATGAGTACTCTCCAAATGTGAAAGTATAACTGTAATAATAAAGTGATTTTTACACCTAGTTTACCTCAAAACATGTTCCAAAAAATCATCCTAGTGAAACCAGAAGAATTACGACTTTTGACAGTGAAGATACAGGTTTAACCAGGAGGTGGTTCTTGGTAGAATTGAAAGTTGGTGGTCCTTACAGAAAGTACTGATTTCTTTCTGTTGAGCATTACAAAGTATGGTAGAATCAGAATAATAGAAGCAATTCTGTAAAAGCTAACTATAAGAGCTTGAGCCTGTCCCTTGGAGCAAAAAGAGGATAAGTAATAGGCCTGTCTTTGGTGCCACTTGTGGTATAAGAGGCAACACTGCATCACGACGGGAAGGAAGCTAGAGAATGGCTTTCTTCTCTGTAAGGTTGCATTAATTCTTGGTTCTCTGTGTGTCTATACAATTCAATAATTGTATTACTAGTAGCTGTAGTAACCTAGAGATATGTGCCTCCTACTTAACACAGCCTATTATTCCAGTTAAGAAACACAGGCTTGTAGGATTGAACAGATACAGCTATCTCACATAGTTAGTTTATACATCAACTAGCTCTTTTGGTATCTTTGTGTTGGGGTAGTTATTCCATTCAATTTATTAATATACTATTTTTCTAAATTTTAAGTTTGTCAAGTACTTAATTAGGTTAAGGGTAGTAATTTTCTCTTGTATAGATAACTCTCTTAAAAAGGTTTATTCATGTTTAATATGATAGTTTTGTATTTTATTTTGCAAGAAAAGATTATAGAGAATCCTCATTTAAGGGAAAGCAAATGAATCTGTTATCTACCTTCTTAATTCAGAAGGGGGTTTTAATGCTGTTACTGTGTCTCGAAAATAGATGAGAATGAAGAATTTACTGAAAACCATAATTCTTTGAAATCAGATGAAAATGAAGAGAATTCATTTTCAGTAGACTTTATCATTACTGCACTTGAGAAATCTAAGGAAAGTCAAGTGACTACTGGTGACCTTGAAGAAGAAAAGGAGAAAGCTGAACTGATTATGGAGGATGACATAACTATTGATCCACTACTATCTAAATCTCAAGGTATTTTACTACCTACCAATGCAACAGAATCTGCAAAGGTATTTATATAATTCTCTACCTTTTATACTATAGCTTAAACTTGAAATGGAACCTTAAAATATTTTGTCTTCTGTGTTTTATACTTCTGAATTACCTGTGAAAGACTGGTATTTTACCAGTGGTGTTGTCAAGTGGTTCTCAATTCAAAAAAATTTGAACTTCAAGGAAAGTTTATAGTGAATATAATTAAACCCAATGTTTTATTAAAATTATCAGAATTATATGCTAATAATATACTTCTAAATATCTCAAATGCATACCCAAAGTATATAGTCTTCTGTGCATCTTCATATTTTAGAAATATAGCTGTCTGGAACAATTTCTGAGATTGTGAATTAAAGTTATCTTTCTGGATATCATTTTAAAATATTTTAACTTTAGTGAAAGTCTATAAGAAATGTCTATTAACATCTATGCTTTTAAAAAATAGGTGGACAGGGTCATCATCAAGAGCATTATTATAACTTTAAGAAACAGATTTGTAATATGTCAGATTACTCATTCCTACACTAAATTGTGGCTGGGTACTATACTTTTAAAACTTATAGTATAGCATTTACAGTCTTTTTTTCTCATAGATTTAGTTATTATTTCTTGTAGTTGTGGCTAGCTAGCAGCTATGTGTAATCATTACTAGAGGAAGAAAATAGTGCTAACTGAAAATTTGTGGTTGAGCAGGACTTTTAGAATACAAAATGTTTGTTTTTATTAAAATTAATAGAGAAAGATCATTAAGCCATGTTTCAGGTCTGTCGTCCTTAGCTGCTTTCCTTAGGAAAAACCACTACTGCCAAATTAGGGATGTGTTTACACCTGTATTCTCAGTTTACTGCTAACACTCATCTGTCTGTGTCAGGTAGAAAAGTTATTCCTTAAACAGAAGAAGAATATTCTAGAGTTTATAGACAAGATCTTAGAAATATCTAATGGAGGTCATTCTAAATTAGAATGGGCAGTTTATATATTACAAGTAAGACAGTAGCATAATTATTTTGATTAGACCCTTGGATTTATTCTTACCTTCTACTGAATGATCTTTCTTAAATCTGGGAATCTGCTTATCTTCCTTTAGTGTTTTTGTTGATTTCGTTTCTTACCACGAGATCCAGACTCTGTGCCACTGCCTGCTGATCTCACAGGGTTCTCCTGCAATCACATCTTCTCCACTCTCCCCACCATTCACTGGGCTTCAGCACCATTCACCTTTTCCTGTTTTTCAAAACTGTCAAGCTCTTTCCCTTCTCAGTCTGTTAGCATTGGCTGTTTCTTTCTTCCCATGGACTTTCATACATGTCCTTTCCACTCATTATTTGTCTCAGCCCGGTGTCAACCCTTCGGAGTGGCCTTTCCCAATCCACTTTATTAAAGCAGCCCCTTAACCAACTCCAGTCACTCTCTGTAACTGTACTCTATCTTTTATCTTTTTCATAAGTCACATTTGTTACTGTGTTTGTTGTTCTCTTTAAAGTTTAATATCCTATGGGACATTTTATATACTGCTTTGTTCCCAGTGCCAACTGTACTTGACATATAGTAGATGCTTAAAAAGATGGTTTCTTAGCCCAACAGGGATAGTGTATAAACCATATATGGCATTTTCTGTTTAATAGAAAGCAATTGAAGATAGAAATACGAAGAATAAAAAGTCACCAAATAATAGAGTTTCCAGTGCATCTAGCAGGTAATAAAGTTATCACTATTCCTCATTTATGGGTTGGCATCATAGCAAAGCTGGTTATAATTTAACTTTCATAAAATCCTTTTTATTTGGTGTTATTTCATTTTCTCTTCATTTCCTTCTCATGAGATGGAGTAGTTACTTCATGATAAAACTTCTTGGTTGATTAGTTTCTTTTAAATAAGGTAATTAATAAAATGATCAAGTCTGTCACCACCAGTTGTTTTAGTGCCCAGAATGTTTAAACAATACCTTTACTATCCACGGTCTTCCATCTGGGGACATTTTTCTTCTTCCCCAATATCAGTGATTAGAGATTTTCCACACTCTATGCTGCTTCTGCAGTAGAGCTTTTCTTTTTTCTGTTTCTCCTGAGATAATAGATATAAAATAGTGATAAAGGTGAAGTCCAGCATTATACTTAGCAATTATGTGTTTTTGTCTAACACATGAAAAATTGTACTTAGAGCCTTCAGTTTCTATGAACTGAGTGGGTTATTAAAATGATAAAAATTTACATAGCTTTATCCATGCCAATGTTAATGAATGCCTAATTAATAAGTGCTAATCAAAACCTTCTGAATCTTTTAAATTGTCATTCATCAAATTGTGAATCAAATAGAAAAGACCTGTAAATGGCCGGTTAATAGGTATTTTAGGTTTTGTGAGCAATACAGTCGCTGCTGTAACTGCTCAGTTCTTTTGCAGCAGGAAAGCAGCCATAGACGATGCTTAAATGAATGAACATACTGTGGTGCAATAAACTTTGTTTACCAAAACGATAGCAAGCTAAATTTCCCACTAACTCCTGAGATGCAGGGCACTATTCTTTCTGACTTTATATTTAGAATGGTTCATGTAACAAAATAATACATGAAAATATTTGAAGAGTGATTAATTAAAACCTTTATTAATATTTTTTCAAGTAACTTGAGATGTGGTCCATGATTCTTAACAATGTTCTAATTCAAAACGTATAAAAAGAGCAATCATTTTAAAGCTATATTACTAGAAATTATAAAACTTAAATTATGTTGAATGAGACTCTTCATATACTAAGCAGAGAGTACACAATTTACCAACATCATTTTCAAAGTAGTTGTATTTCATTAAATTATATGCTTTTAAATATAATGGTTGCATATTTTAACAGATCTTTCTTCTACCCACATGCAATTGTAATATTTTGTCTTGGTTCATTTGGATCTTTTCAGATTAATGACCTCTGAGTTTTTAAAGAAATCTAATTCTAAAAGAAGATCTCCATCGTCAACTACCTCTTCTCACTATTTAGGGACTTTGAAAGTCTTGGACCAAAAACCTTCACAGAAACAGAGCATAGAACCTGACAAAGCAGATAACATACGGGCAGCTGTTTATCAGGTAAAACAGGAAAATATTTTTTAAAGAAGAATGAATTACTTTTATAAGACTGTTTATCATAGGCTAGAGTGGCCCTGTCAAAAAAAATGATAGTTTAACACTTAGATTTATTGGGAAAGATGTTTCTTTATAATATATGAGCAATCCAAAGCTATTTTACTAAATTATTTGCTTCTATACTTTGCCTTAACTGATCATAGTTGTTTTTAAAGAAAGAGAATATACCACTGCAGTTTATTGATATATAGCAAACCACCAAAATGTTGTAAAGTCTATAAATGTTTTTATGCTTCTTCACCTTGAAGTTTAAATTATTATGGACAAAAAGTTTTTAAGTTTTTCTTTCCTGAGACCTTGTTATGTTTACACAGAAGATTTCACTAATTTTTTTACAAGTCTGAAAAAGGTTTTTTTGGTTTTTTTTTTTGTGACTTGTTTTTTAAGGCAGAAAATTGTACATGTGAATTCCTGAGAAAAATGTTAATATATTTAGTCATTATATTCAATCTTTGAAGTTTATTGTTAATACTAAGGATAACACATATAATTTCTTTAACTAGTACTCACTTTCATATGTTTGAATTTTATCACAGGAAGAAATATACTAGTTTATGTAGAATTTATAAATCTTATGTTTTCCTTTTTTGAAGTTTAATCAAATATTTCAGAAATTAATAAACATTCTAATTCATTTAATACATTTTGAATATCATAAAGCCTTTTTCTTGTTCTCATAGGAGTGGTTAGAAAAGAAAAATGTATATTTACATGAAATGCACAGAATAAAAAGGATTGAAAGTGAAAACTTAAGGATCCAAAATGAACAGGTATTCTGAAATATAGAAGTAAAGATGTTTTGGATTTTTATGTCAGTAAAATATCTCTGGATATTTAAGTTTTCTAAATCAACTTTTTTAAATGGCAGAATAACTTGTTATATTAAATCATTGATTTTTGGTTTTATTTCTGGTGTGTCTTGTACATTTTTAGTTTGATATAAATCTAACTTTTATGTGGATACACAGATTATTGTTTTACATATGTGTAAGATAGCTTTGTCACTACTGATTATGAATTTACTGTTTGTGACCATTTAATTTACTCTTAAAACCTGATTCCATTTAGAACTCAGCCAAGAAGATTAAGGATTGTTAGACATGAGTTTTCCTCTTTTCCTCCTTCAGTTTTCCACTTTACTCTCTTGAATTTTATATGTATCTCTCCTGAGCTCTTAGCCTATATCCTTAACCACTGACTACAGCTGGACTTTTGTCTGGTTTCTCCTATACTTTCTCTTCCTCTAGCTCCTGCCTGATAGCCTACAATATAATCAGTATTTTCCTATCTTCTAAAATAAAAATTTTGAAAAAAAGTTTTGTTTTTCTGTTCATTACTAAAATAGATTTAGGAAAAAAAATTCCAAAATGAACTGAACTTTAATGAATTGGTACTGAATGGTGCTGCCCTCCAGGGGATGTGCTTATGTGCCCTGACGGTCACCACATCTGTAGCACTGTAGTGCTGTAGTCCGTACCATGTACCTTCTTATTTGATCTTCACAACTCTGAGTTAGATAGTACTTTCACTTTTAAATTATGTTACTTTCTTAATATAGCTCTTTGTCATTTAGCATTAAACAATGTTATAAAGCAAACAATGTTTTGGGATTAAATTGAAGAAATTAAAATAACGTAGCTTGCTACACAGTCTTCTACATATTTTTTAGTCTGGCACACATTTTCACAAATTTGAATACACTTGTATAGTAAGAATTTTATGCTTTGATATCATTTAAATAGAGTTTTAACCAAAGATGTGCATCTTATTGTGTCACTTGGCTGACTGTGTTGCTCTAACTTTATTAGCCCTTAACTTTCTTGATCTTTTTAACTGACATATTTTTTATCAACATTTTACAATACCGCTAAGCTTATTGCAGTTTATTTTTATATCATTTGTTTAGTACACTTCCAAAAATAATAGTTGGCTTCTTTCTTATGAATGATAAGTCGATATTTAATAAATGCTTTTAGAAAAGGATATTTTAAAACAAATGAATAATTGAATAATATTCTTTGTAAATTAACTTGTCTAAATAATTCTGAACAAATTATCTGCTTTGACAGTTAATATTTATGTATGACGACTATCAAAGGATTAAAGGTAATGCATATGTGCATATCTACATCCAGCTATATCTGTCTGTCTATTCATGCATACGTATATATCTGTCAATTATTTGTCCAATATAGAAAATAGCTGCTAAGAGAGAAGAAGCATTGGCATCATTTGAGGCCTGGAAGGCTATGAAAGAGAAAGAAGCGAGGAAAATGGCTGCCAAGAAGCGACTCGAGGAAAAAAACAAGAAGAAAACTGAAGAAGAAAATGCTGTGAGAAAAAGAGATGCACTACAGGTATTGAAGAATTTTGAAAATATCTTACTTATATTTAAGACTTAATGATTAACCTTATTTTTACTTTTTAAATAATATTCACAGTAAGTAAGAAAATTAATCTGAACTTTTCAGGCTTTTGAAAAATGGAAAGAGAAAAAGATGGAATATCTTAAAGAGAAAAATAAAAAGGAGAAGGAATATGAAAGAGCAAAGAAACAGAAAGAGGAAGAAACTGTTGCTGAGAAAAAGAAGGATAATTTAACTGCTGTTGAAAAATGGTAATCCAAAATACTAAGCATTCCAGTAGTTTTTTTTTTTCAGCCTTTTCTAACATTTATTTACTTGAAGTTTACTAATGCATGTCAGTCTCATTGTTGAAGATACGTTATGGTAACTTTATTGCAGATTCTCCTTTAACTTCCAGTGTTTTATACTATTCTACATAGGAATGAAAAAAAGGAAGCTTTTTTCAAACAAAAGGAAAAAGAGAAAATAAATGAAAAAAGAAAGGAGGAACTGAAAAGAGCTGAAAAAAAAGATAAAGATAAACAAGCTATTAATGAATATGAAAAATGGCTGGTAGGTATTATTTGTTAATGCACTTGGGTCTTTTGCATGGACTTTTTTTTTTTTGCCTTTTTCTCTTTCTAATTCTGGTCCTGTTTGCTTAATACCTGATGACTATTTCTACCTGGAACCTGCTTTGATGAATTTCATTCTTTCCTCCTGCATGTAGTATGTTTCTTTTGATTTACTTATTTCTAGAATTGCCTCTATTATTCCCTCAAGCACCCAGGCTTAAATTTTCAGTTATAATCTTTTTCTTTGCCTGCATCCCCACTTTCACCATTTACCATTTACCAGTCATGCCCATTCTTCCTTTGCAGTAATTCTCACATCTACTGAGGGTATGCAAGATTATTGTATATGGAACTTGGTCACGACACACAGTAACATTGAATTTAATAGTGAGAAAGTTATTCCATTTTTGTTCTCTTTTGATATTTCTGATGACCTAAAGGAGAAGGTCTCCTGTAGGTGTTTTAATGACAGAGAGCAAGTTTGAGGTTTGGGAGGAGAAATAACTAGCTAGACTTTACTGTATGTGTATATGTATATATGTATATATGCATGTATGTGTCTGTATATATATTTTGTTGTGTTTATAAAAGTTATTTTCTGTTGTCAAGCAAAATACCATTTTCCATTTTAAAATCAAATATGCATTTTATCAGTTTTTTGAATAAGTAATACATTCTTATGACTAGGTACTTTACATGACTAGGTCACACATTCATCAGCAGCTATAATGTGTAAAATTTATCTACAGTCTAGTAGGGTTTCTTTTTCCATATTTTAAAAGAAATTTATACCAATCAGCTAGCTAAAAAATATCATCCAAGGTATTTTTGATTGCATTTCCCTGGTTAGAATTGAACTTGAACGTCTTTTCATTTGTAAGGCCACTCCACTTATATATGAATATGTCCTAGGAGTGCCTCAAAAAATGTATACACATTTTAAGAGATGTTATCTATGTATTACTTTTCGTTTGTCATAATCAAAAGTGTCTGGATGCTGATGGTAACCACTTTGAGCACCTCTTATAATTGCAGAAGTCAGACATGACTTATAGTCATTTTCTGTTGTCAGTATACATTATTACAATTTTAATACAGTTTTTTCTTTAAAATGTGTATACATATTTTTGGCACCCTCTGTATTTTTTTTTCTGTCAACAGTTAATTCATAGATTTTGCACATTTTAAAACTAGATTGTTGATTTTTTTTCTTACTGATTTTAGAAGCATTTCTATGTAATAGGGAAATTAACCTCTTCTTATATTACTTTCAAATATTTTTCCCCACTGTCTTATTGGTTTCCCAACTTTGCTTACAGTATTTTATGCCATGAATAATTTAATTCTATTTTTATGTAAAATTATGAATCTGATTTACAAGCACAGTTGAAAAGACCTCTACTACTTGAGAACAAAGTTCTCCCATTTTACTTCTAATGACTCTATGACTTTAGGATCTTAGCATTTGTTCTACTTAAAATGTATCCTGATCGATGGTGAGAAATATGATTCCAACTTTATTTTTTCCAAGTACATCTTTTACAGCATAGCCTATCTTTTACCTGCTGATTTGGAGTGCTGTCTTTTGATACGTCCTCATATTTTGGGGTCTCTTAACTTTCTGTTCCATTGGTCAGTCTCCTGGTACCTATTTTAGTACCACACTATTCCATTAGTCATAAGTCACAGTTAGATACACCATCTTTAATTATAGTATTTAGTCATTTTGTCATTCTCATTAGTCCTTTGAAGAACAAGATCTTATTAAAGACAAAAGGCAAAGTAACGTGTTTCAATATGTAGTAAAACATACAAATATAGTGCTACCTCTGAAAACAGAAATATACAATATGTTACAGATCTGCTTCCAATCTTAGCTTGTTCGTGTTGAAAGTTGTTTGCAGATAGAATGGAAAAATATCCCATGTGGACACTTATCCCTATGTGGACACTTAATGACTTCAACCTTCATGTAAAGTAGAATCTCAAAATTTTGATGTACTACCTAGTCTGAGTAGCATTTGCTAGGTAATTGTTTAGGAGAAAGTTATAGCCAAAGAGTGGATAAGACTCTCTTCATGCCAGTTCCCAGAAGAATTTATAGTTACTTTTCATAAGAAAATGATCAGAAGGTTCAGTCTCCCACAGATGACAGTCTGGAAGGCTTTTCAACATGGCTCTTTTACTTATTATTGCGGTTGCGATATTGATTCTTGTTAACTGATATAAAGGTTATTAGTTTTTTATTTGCCATCCCAGCTATTCAGCACTCTACTAGTAAGATAAGGCTTCTTTTCAGTCATTCTCTCTCCACATTAAGTGGAATGTTTAAAAAGAAGTTTATTCAGTTATTTCCTGTGGACACAGCCTGGTCACTGCTTTTCCTCTGCCTAGATGGATGGTATGCCTCTTTCTAAAATACTAAAATGACTGATAGTTATCTAATTACAGCTTTCCTTGTCTCAATTAAGATACTAAAAGAAAGTTCCCTCCTTGTTTTAATAGGAATAGCAAGCAAGCAGGCATGCAAACATTCTCATGATGTGGAGCAAGAACAGTAATGTTAAGATTTAAAACAGCTCATACTTCTCCTATTTTATTGTATGTGAATAATTGTAAGCGAACAGAAATCTTGTATTACCATTTTATTCTTGTGATATTTATCAATCCATATGCAAGGGGTATCCAAAATAATTTATCTATTAAAAATTGTGTTTATTCTTACGTGTTTAAACTTCAATTACCTTCAAAGTACTCTCCATTTGATGTAATAGCAAGACACCTGTTGAGACACTTTTTCCACTGCTCAAAACAGTTTTCGAACTCATCAATTTTGATGCCTTTTAGTGCTTCTGCCTTTTTTTGTTTCACCTGTTCCATATTGGCAAAACATTTCCCTTTGAGGACTTTTTTCTTCCAGGGAATCACTAAAAAAGTTACTCGGGGTGAAATCAGATGAATGGGGGTAGGGCACGGGGGTCAAGCTGTTTTGGTCAAATCTGCTCACTCAGTGTGGTGCTGGTGGGTACGCTTATAAATCACCCACCATGAAATGGGCAAACACTTTGAAGGAATCTCCAAGGCTGAACTCGGTGGCTCAGCCTAATCCCAGCACTTTGGGAGGCTGAGGCTGGACGTGGTAGCACACACCTGCAGTTCTGGCTCCTTGGAAGGCTGAGGCAGAAGGATCGCCGGAGCCCACCAGGTGGAGGCTGCGGTGGCCAGGAATGTGCCATTGCACTCCAGTCTGGGTGACAGAGTGAGACTCCAACTCAAAAAAAAAAACACAAAAGAATCTCCACAAAAAAAATTCATTGAAGCTGATGCAGCCTCTCACCACAACACTAGCTGGTTACTGATGCCTATGGGTTCCTAGAACACCTTCCCATTGGGGGAAGCCTGTGTTATAAGGGGCCTACCCTCCAAAAGATAATTCTGGTTTTTTTGGGGGGTCTCCTCTCGTGTACTGATGAAAAATGTGCAGACACCTAATAGTACCTTAATACCTCTCCTCCTGAACCGTCAGCCTACATAGACAGGCCTTTCCAAGCGTGTTCTTGATGCTGCTGCTCTCTGAGGAATATATGAAAATTACCAAGGTGAGGAAACCATCAAATCAAAAGTGTTCACAGAGACTTAAAGAAATGGAGAGACAATCCAGGTTGCAGGATCGAAAGACCAAGTGCCACTCACATTTCGAACTTATACTAATCCCTAGGATCTCAGTCATTTCTTTGAAGAGAGTGTACACAGGGGAATGAAATGACTCTAAAATTCATCTGGCATAATAAAAATGTAAAAATATAGAAGATAATATTTTGAAAATAATATGAAACAACTATTCTGTCAAGCAATAAAATAAAATTTACCATTCCACTTCTCTGTGAATCAGCATTCTTTCTAAACCCTCCTGAATTATTCCCATCATGTTCTGGGAGATATAATCTTAAACAAAAATAAACTATCTTAATTCTGCCTTACCCTTCATCTGTGGTGCCACTTTTCTCTGCTTTTCTTTATAGCAAAACCTCTAGAAAGTTTTTTTTATACTTCCATATTTCTCCAAATTCTTTTCATTCTCATTCCACTCCAGTCTTGTCTTTGTCTTCATCACTACACCGAAACCACACTTGGAAAGATATGGGTTTACATCTAGGCTGTCTAATGTGTGTTTCTCCCCTATTTTCCAGAATGTTTCAGCGTTCTACACCATTCATTTCCTTCTTCTCTTGCAGCTGTCTTCTCCTTGTCTGTCCTGCTCCTGGCTGTCCTCTAAGCTCTCTTTCTGCCTTCCCTGTGACTCCTTAAATTCTTTCATTTAAGCTCTAAATGTTAATGTGACCTTCAAGTATGATCTTATTCCTCTACCTTTTTTATTCTCACCTGTGCCCTCTCCCTTCTGTCTCCTGCCAAGGCTTAGTCACACTGTCTCTCACGTGTTTCCTCCCACATCCCAAGTTTTCTCCCACTTGTCAGAGCCTTCTCCCCTATTGTTTTCGCTGCTTGAAATGCTCTCCCCCTAATACTTGTCATAAGTGACTGCTCTTCCTCGTCTTACCTCACTTTAAAGGGACTTTCCCCGAATCCACTTTTCTTTGGAGGTAAATACTCTTTTTATTCTTTCTCAGTATTTTTTTAATGTTTCATAGAAATTCACACAATTTGGACTTACCTGTTTCTTGTTTATTACCTGCTTTGAATGTTTTCTGGGGGACAGGGCCCATATCTGTGGATTATTTTTGTGTTTTTTTTTAATTGACACAAAATAACTGAACATATTTGGAGGTACAGTTTGATGTCTTCATACATGTATGCATTGTGTAATGGTCACCGCACTAGAAAAAGGTAATGTAGATTAAAATGTTCGATATGAAGATAGCATTAATATTTATTATATGAAAATACACACATTACTAAAAGTTAAAAGCACTAATACCCATACAGTTAAGTGGGCCAAATAATTGAACTGAAAATTCACAGAAGCACTAATGAAAAGTTTGAAAATGTGCTCAAGCCCAATAATAAGCAAAGAAACATGAGGCTGAATTTTCAACTATTTTCAAAAAATTTGAGGTATCTCATGCTGCCCTGGTGTATTCAGACTTTGCACACAGTAAGTTTACTGAGAATCTGTTCTCAGAAGGTCAGCATCAATTTATAATAATATCTTTTAGTTATAGAATTGTAGATCTTCTTTTTCTTATACGCACAGTTCTTTTTTAATACTAATTTAATGTTAAAAAATTAAGTGGCATTAATACCTATTGATACTTATACACTGACAGTATTCTTTAGCTGCTATTTCTTTATCACCTATTAAACTAGGAAGTAATATGTAAATATGTTACAGATTTTTTCATCAGCAAGCAGTCTGATTTGAAAATAATGTTAGTAAGTGTATATAAACTTATCGTTTTCTATTTTCTCTTTAGGAAAATAAAGAAAGGCAGGAAAGAATTGAACGGAAACAAAAGAAACGTCATTCCTTTCTTGAAAATGAAGCACTTCCTCCATGGAGCCCTCCAAGCAGAACTGTATTTTCAAAAGTGTTTTGATAATTTTAGTTCTTACATTGTTATTAATTTGCCAATTTTAGCCATAGATTTAAAATTATTCAATTATTTATACTTAGGAGAATCTATTTTGACTAAATGCCAGACACTTCTGCTAATAATGAAAAGATACTTTGGTAAAAGTATCAGTGAAAGCATTTTTTGAACTGCAGATAAACTGCCTCAAATGAAAAGCTAATAATCAGATTGCTGTCACCATTAAGATACATAAAACTTTTTTACATCCGGATCATTCATATAGTGGGGTGACCGCTTTTCATAAACTCTGCATGTTATTCAAGTTTGAAGTATATTTAATCCCAGTAATAAAAAGGAAATCATCTAGATACCATAATTATAGAAATAATTAAATTTGTGGATGATTGTGCATCTTGAGTCAGGTTTTTAAATGGTCTCTGAGGAGTGTGCATACGTTATTTCTTTGAAAACTCATCTTTAGCTCAAAGCAGTTGCACTTACACTCTGCAAGTTAGAATTTCAGTCAGTTGAGGCAATGTAGTTCAGTAGAACTGTCATCACTGAGGCATTTTATTTAAGAAGTTTGCCTTATGTTTTAACAAGAGTGTACTTATCTGTTCCAGGCTTATGTGACAATCATAGACACATTATAATGAGCCCATCTCTGGCATTTTTCTTTGTAAATTCTATCTCACTTTACTATTCAGTGAGACCAAATGGCATCATTCTCAAGATAGTGATATACTTACATATTAGTTAGGAAAGTTCCACAGAAGTTTAAGGTCATTATCATACCATAATTACTTTTCAGATTAAAGCATAAATGTAAATGTGATGAAGGCAATTATTGCCATCTTAACTAATCCAGAGTTTTATAGCTTATATTTAGAAAACAGCTTCAGGGGAAGGTAAATTTATGGAAAATGTCCACAAAGTCTTTATTCATTTATTTGATATTTTCATGGCCTTGTGTTAATTTTGTCTCCTACTTGACCTTGTCATCTAGCGTCTAATATGCTTTTGGAGTTGAAATTCAGCTTTAGTCAGTAATGTAGCACAGAAATGATATCATCTCAGCTGGATCTTTACAAATGTATTTCTTATCTTTACAGCAACCATTCAGGTGTGATTAGGTTTATTTTACATATACAAGGACTGAGTTTCAGAGAAACCAAATAACTTGCCTATGGAGTTACATATGGAGAGTGTGCCTGAGTTGGGATCACAACTGATGCATTCTAACGGACTGAGTCTGCCTCCCTCCAGGGTCCCTGTGCTGTTTTTCACACTCCCATGGGGCCTCAGAGAATTTTAAGTTCTGTCAAGCCCACTGTCTCAATCAAACTTGCAAACACATGTTCACTTTTAGAGCCTAAAATTATGTATTGTTATCTTGATATTATCTTTCCCTGAAGAAATACCTGCTTGTTATTAGAGATAGTGGACCTCATTAAATCTATAAAATAAAGTAAGAATTTGTAAGATTTAATGAGTTTTTCATCAGGAGGTTAAAGTTGTCTTAATGAAAGAAAATAATTATCATGGAATAGCAGTATTCTCGTGGTTTGTATTTGCCTTACACTTCAAAAATATTAGTTCATTTATTGTTTTAAATTGTATTGAAACTGATATTTTTCACTGTTGCCAAAGCAGTACTTGATACTAGTTGGGTGTCCACAGTTGTATGTAATATTACAATGTGTTTGAAAGGGATTTTAGCGCTTTAGTAAATCTGGCCCAAACTTATTTTTCAGTTAAAGAAACTGATTTCCAAGGACTCTGACTTGCCCCATGTTATACAACTATAGGACATTAGCTTTAGAACTCAAGTATCAGGTTTCCCGGTTGTATTCTGCCATTCCAGAGTTTTGATAATCTGATAGAACTTTCACACTTACTTTTGTAACTGGTTAATACTAATTTAGTTGATTCTTGTCCTCCCATCTCTTTCCTTATTCCTCCACTGCCTTTCCCATGACTGTTCATCAGCTCAAAGCCGTTTGGTACCTGCACTACCATTTAAAGTATGGAGAAATAATGAAGTTTCTTAAATCCTGCATCATGGGCTAAGACACAATAGAGAAAAGGAATTTTACAAAATGGGGGAAATTTCATGTTAGTTATAATCATTCCCAAAAATTAGCTAGCACACAAAACTTAGATTTTCCTAATTTAATCCTGGCTGTGATTTCAATAGTGCTATATAAGAAGATATTTAAACTTATATCCTTTCATTCACGAAACAAAGATATTACCAACTTTCCTAGTTCCTGTTTACACTGGCTGACAGAATAATGAAATACTGTATAAATGCCAAACTGGAGACATCTCTAAGTTCTTTTTACTTTAAAATTTCATGTGATTTTGCCATTTTGAAGTATGTATGTTACATGTAATTTTATAATGTTAACTTAGGTAGACAGAACTTTTGGTAGTTAATTTAGAATGTTGTAAGAATTATTGAGGTGATATATTTAAAGTGCTTTTTGGTGTTTTCATGTAATGCTTAATTTATTAAAGTCATTGAAGAATTGAAGATTTATTGTGTAATGTTTATTGAGTATGTGTCAAAATTGTATTTCATAGTGTTAGGAAATGTGTGAGTTTTATTTGTGGGCTAAGGATGTAATACTCATATAATACATATTTTATTAGAAATGACTGCAAATTTGAATATAAATTTTGTACTACACAAATTATAAAAATAATATAATTGTTAAATAATTAGAAAATGCAAATAGGCAAAAGTCACCCATGCTCCCATCTCCCAAAGATAATTATAATTAATATATTATTTTTTATTCTAGTTAGTTCCCAGTGCCTTTCCCCATAGCTGAAATTAAGCTGAAAATGAAGAAGAGATAGTTCTCTCTCTCCCCCATCTCTCTCTTGTGCTATGTACATAAACAAATATGTGTGCATACATATATATAATATATAAAGTATAAACGTACATGCATGCATATATTCAAACATACACCTTTTATTCTTTGAAATATAAATGAGATCAAACTACATATTTAGCAACTTAATTTTTCCACTCAATATATCATGAGCATATTTTTATACTAATATAACTTTCTAATAATTTTAGATGCTGTATCTGCAATGTATTTGCTGTTGGGCAATTTGTTGCTTTCCAAGTGTTTGCTAATGGTAGATAATAATACATTCTTCTTGTAGCCAATATCCTTGTTAGAAATGATGGACCTCATTAAATAGATAAAACTAAGAATTCATAATCATTAAGGAAATATTCAAACCTCTCATTTGTAGTATTAAAATGTCAGAAAAAATTAGTAGTTTATGTAACAGACTTTGAGGTAGTTACTCAGAAGTTTTCACAAGCAAGATTAACTTTGCTGCAGTGCATATGCAAGATAAAAAAAATGTCATGGGTCACTTTGTAAGGTCATATCCTTGATGTAGATAAATAGAAATTTTATAGGTAAAACTAGAAACCTTTGTATATTGCCAGATCTACAAGCCATAAAATGAGAGTTCTTAATGGGTATACATTTTTTAAAAAATAAAAAGCTCTGGAAATTAGTTGCACTTCAATATGAATACCTTACATTACTGAACTGTATACTTAAAATGGTTAAGATGGTAATACTTGCATGTATTTTACCACAATTTTTAAAATGGATAGCAAAATAATAATACTTACTTGCTCATGTAAGGGAGATATAGAGAAAGCCTTTCTCCTGATTATAAAATGTCTTTTCTTTTGGTCTGATTGGACCAACTGGCTCATCCCAGATGCTTCATCACTGATCCAATTGCAGTTGCTAAAATGTTATATGCAGATGAGCTTAAACCTAGTTTGCTGAGTAAGAAAGCAACAATCCAACTAAACCTTCTAATAATTCTTTATTTCAAATAATTTTCTTGGATAATCTAGCCCACTTAATTTTTTAGATAAGCTTAAGGGTTCTTTTTGTGTTTTAAAAACCAAATCATAATATGATCTCTAGCAGCCGGGCTCGGTGACTCAGCCTGTAATCCCATGCCTTTGGGAGGCTGAGATGAGTGAATTGCCTGAGCTGGCGGGTTCGAGACCCGTCTGGGCAACTTGGTGAGCCCTCATCTCTACAATAAATAAATAAAAAAAAATTAGCCGGGCGTGGTAGCGCACGCATGTAGTTCCAGCTACTTAGAAGGCTGAGACCTAAGAATCGCCGGAGCCCAGCAGGGCGAGGCTGCAGTGGCCGGGAGCGGCCACTGCACTCCAGTCTGGGCGGCCGAGTGAGACTCCAATTTAAAAAAAAATCTCTAGCATAATTGCAGTAACCATGCACAATAATAAACTTTATTGCTTTGAAATCGGTTTAATGAAATTAATCCCCTTCCAAAAGTTACTTGATGTTTAGTTATATTTTTGTATGCATATCCATTTAATTTTTTTTTTTTTTTTGAGTTGGAGTCTCACTCTGTCGCCCAGACTGGAGTGCAGTGGCCGGTCCCGGCGACCGCAGCCTCGACCTGCTGGGCTCCGGCGATCCTTCCACCTCAGCCTTCTGAGTAGCCGGAATTACAGGCATGCGCTATCACGCCTGGCTGATTTTTTTTTCCTTTGATTTATTGTAGAGATGAGGTCTCGCTGCCCAGGTGGGTCTGGAACCCGCGGGCTCAGGCATCCATTTAACTTTTTAAATCGCTCCAATGGCATTCATGGATCTCATTTGAGAGCTCACATTGAGATTCCTACCCATCCCACACACATTCAGTAACTTAATAACTCCCTTCTCTACACCATTTCCTTCCCCTAAATAACTGTTAGTGAAGGCCTTATCTTTTAAAATATGTCTATTTTCCAACTTAAATGAGAGCTTTATGAGGACAGGAACTATATTGTATACACCTTGACATTTCTAGTTTATCAGTTGATTCTGAATAAATATTCTTTGGTCGATAGAATAGTAAGTTAAAAATAGAATGTAAAATAATGCATCAATGTTTATAATGAATGTATTATATATGTGAACAAGGACCTCAGTATTTATTAAAATTATTGAAATTTTATAAATATTAAAATGGATTTATAAATGAGTATTATAAAACTATTACAAATAGTTTGAAATTTTGCCATAAATATTACATTATTTTTTCAAACCCAACAAAAACAAAATTTTAAAAGTGGAAAACAAACGGGGTGTGTGTGATTGCATTAAGTTGGGAAAGAAAATAAGCTTACATATATTCTAATACTTTACAGTTAAATAGAGTGGGCTCTCTATCCAGAAAACTCTTTTTTTCTTGGTGTCTTTCTTCCTGTGGCAATATTTTTTTTTAAAGAAAGAAAAAGAAAAAAGCAAGCCCAGGACTACTAGCTCATTCTGTCTAAAGAATGAGTCCCAGATAGAAGTATCTTTTGACTAGAGCGATAATTCAGGTATGGCCAAGTTTGGATGCCGAAGCCAAAGTCTGTAGCAAATGGACTGTATGATCTCTATGTGGCTACTTTTTCTAATTATTGCTGGACCTAGAGCTCAGAGTTACACCTGTAAAGCTTGTGATCGTGATTTCCACAAGTACTACCAGATGTTGACTGCTTCATATCAAAACTGCTAGTTGATCAATCAGTGAACAATCTTTCATGTACCATGTGTTAGGCTCTCATGAAACTTAGGGATATGGCAATAATAGGCATCCGTAATCCTATTCCTAAGGAATTTATGCTTTGGTCAAAAGAAGATAAAAATTACAAGAATAAATGCATAAACAAAAGAATTTCCTGCTCCTTAATTGACACATGCCATATACAGCCCAGTGACACATTCATAGTTCCAGAATGCTTAGGCAAGGGAGACTCCAAGCCTAGGTCATACTCTGTACCTGGAAGCAGTCATATCCCATGACAACTTATGCCCAGTGTTGAACCCAAGTCTGTCCACCACTTCCCCTTACTATTCTGTATATCCTTTCTCCCTTCTCCCAGCATATGTGATCAGGTCCACTTTAGCACATCATGACAATGGGTAACTGAAGAGAAGATGTCTCTCTGTCTTTTTACTTTCAGGAAGTTGGTTGTCTCCTGTACCACTTTTCTTGTCCTTTTTGCAACTTTCCAATTTTACATATTAACAAATATATGTAAAGACCTATGTTTTTCAAGTAAAACACAAACACAGACATAATATCCTAGTCTGTACCTAATAGCTTTTAGATTCACAAAGTAGTGAATTCAGCAAGATTTAGAAGTGTATACAGTACAAAATGTCTTCCTTTTCTGCTCCCAGCCACCAAAGTCACTTCCCAGGGGCCAATCATTATTACCAGTTTTTTTTTTTGTTTGTCCTTCCAAAAATACTCTGTTCATTAAAAGTAGATAATTATTTTATCGCCCAAATGACAGTAGACATGTACTGTTCTGCACATTACTAATATCTTGGAAAATTTTTCAGATTAATGCATATAAAGCCACATTGTTTTTATTTATAGCTACACACTGTTACAGTACATGTGTACTTTATCTTCCACTTCCTTTATGAAAGATAATTTGTTTCTAATCCTTCAGTATTACAGTGTTAATAAATAAGACATATAGTTATGCTAACGTTAACATGGTATTTACAAGGGAAACCAATCAATATATTTATTTTATCTAAAAATTATAAGGGGGGAAAATAAAATTTATACAACAGGAAAAATAAGGGAAGAAGGGAAAAGAAAAATCAACTGTGGAAAAAATGTGACCTGTTTTCCACTACTTGGGTACACTGCTGATTAGCAGGTAGTTCACAGAAGCTTGCTGGGGTATTTTGCCTTTGGACAACCAGAAGCAGCATTAGAGTAAACAATTACAGTTATATATGAAGTCTTTGAAAAAGCCTGTGATTTTCACCATTAAGTATGCCTGACACACTATTTCTGAATCATTGCCATCAGTGTCTTTGGCTAGCATTCCCATCAGTCCAAATCTACACCATCTCCCTCATCAAGATTACTCACAATGTTGCAGAGGATGATTCTGCACGGGTCATTTTACACATGAAGAGTGTTATTGTAGCATACATGCATACAACTGGAATTGCTGGATTGAAAGATGGGCATTTTTACCGAAAAATGTTGCTATGTTGCTCTCCACGAAAGTTGCACCAGCAATGTAGAAAAATTAGCACAGCCTTGCCTAAACAGCACACTGCCAAACTTTTCCTTACCTTTAAAATGTATTTAGTTTCCATCATTTCTGACATTGTTTAGAATACACAGGAATATTTTCACTTCCAAGAAATATGATTGCTTTTATTTTTCTTAAAACATGAATTTGTCTCTATCACTAGATTTTCCATTTTAACAGACATGTTTCTCACTGACTCTACCACAAGAAAAATAATTTTAAGTGTGTTGTTAATAAATGTGTGAGGACACATGACCTCAGTACTGATGAAGCAAAATGGAGGGGCGAAGATGATAAACTGAGGATACAGAACCTCACCCTTCCTCAGCAATAGTCAATGGTTGCCTTGACCGAATTTGTATTTTAAAACATTAATGACCCTATCAACGAAACAAACAAAACTCTTAAAGTTAACATTGTGAGGTCTAGTGAAACAGAGCCACAAGGATTGCTGGTTATGTTTTCTTCCCCAGAAATTTCCAATTGGTGAGCCAAATCACAAGCATGAGCCATAGCACACTGATGAGCCAAGGATGCTACAGGTGAGTCCCTGTCAGGGTGATCAGGGAAGCATAGGGCAGAGCCCCAGTCAAGTTAGTCACCTCCGGCTGAAAATTGCTTCATATAGGCTTCCAAAAGGGTCTTATGGACACTCGGTCCTGCTGGTATGTCCTTCGTACCTGGAGTTTACTGCAAAGTGACAAGCATGGGGCAGACATCCCTCTGCCTCAGCCACAAAGATCCGCTCCCTGGACCAGCTGCATAATAGACCACTTCCCATGAATAGGGGTCTGTGAGCTGCTGGAGGGATTTATTTCTCAGATGCCCAAGAAATATCCCTATGGTGGGGAGTCCAGGAAGGACCAATGGAAGTTAAGCGGTGCTTGGAGTCTAGGTGGAGTCTCCTGGAATGTAGAATTCTCTGTCTTCAGGTATATACACCCCTTCATAGCTTGTGTGAGCTTTTAGCAGCATCCCAACTAACTGTAGCGTGACTGCCCTATTCTTACTATCCATGGAGATGCCATTCATCAAGCCACAACCTCATGATTATTCAGATATACTATATTTGACAAGAAAATATTAAAGAGGATTTGAAGTCCATTGCTTTGTCACAAGAATTGTTAGCATTTTAATAGTTCACGAAAGAAAATGTTTGCTTCTTTAAATATGATTCCAGTGGCAAGATTTTGGTGGTGTAATATATGTTTTCAAATATTTTATTTATTTTTGCTAACAAAATGTTTGGTCTACATGGTTTTGAGTAGATTATCTTTAAATGTCTTGATCATGATTGCCTATAGACATCTCAAATATAAAATCTGATGTGAAAAATTTGCATCTACATAAGCAAATATAGGTTCTTATACATTTTAAAACATTTTATTTTGACATGATGCAGATTTATTATTTAAATTATTTTCTAATAATTTGTATTTTTACTTTTATAGGAAGAAAATGTAATTAATTGTGTTAGCCAAACCTGATATGGACTCCCTAAAATATGCAGGGCCATCAATAATAACAATGTTTTCTCTGATGCTTTGTGACAAATCTTGGGAAGCTCAGTTCTACCCTTCTTCAGTTGATCATGCATCTCATGTCTCAGAAGTAAATAATCAAAACTGTGACTCTTCCCAGAATAAAGATCCATCCAGGTCAACTTTGTCCAGTTCAACTTATTTTCTCCATAGTGGTGAATAGAAAAATTTTCAACAATGCCTTCTTCTGTTAAAAAATAAATAAAAAGCAAGGGAAAAGGTTTATCTCACTTGGTTGTGGGCAAGCTTAATAGCTTAATTAAAATTTTCAAAGACAGGAAGAAAAATTAAAGTACATTGTTGTGACATATAGGAATGATTTGAGTCATATTAGTGATTTTGTGTTATATGGAATCCCAGTAAGTGAACTGGATGTGCCAAGTGCCAGTCTAGGTACTGAGCATACTTCAGTGGAAAAAGCAAAGGTTCTACCCTCATGTAGTTTATATTCTAGCAAGGAAAATAAGTAGTACACAGAGAAGCAAGTGCATGTATAATGTAATGTCCACTGGTTATAAGTACAATTACGTCTAAGCAGGATAAGAAGATAGAGTGATAGACACTGTTAAGTAGGATTACCAGAGGTCTGCCAAAGGGAAGAACACTGAGCAAAAGCCTAAGGGGGTGGATGAGCACACCATGTGAGTATGTGAAAGAACCGTTAGAACCTGTAGGATCTCATAGGGCATGGCACAGAGCTGGGTTCCATCCTAAATCTTGTACATAAACTTGGAGAATTAATAACAGTGACCTCAAAAAATTTCCTTTGATTGTTGAGGGGACAATAGACTTTAGGGGATAAGAGTGAAGAGTTAGGGAACTATTGCAGTTGTTCAGAAAAAAAAAAAGTAAGTGGTTGCCAGGGGTGTCAAGTCAACAAACTCAAGATGTGTTTTGAGAAAGAAACTACAATATCTACTTATAGGTTGGAAAAAAATAGAAAAATCAAGGATGAATTGAGCAGCAGAAGGAATGGTAGTGCCATTTATTGAAATGGGGAACACTGGGAAATCAAGGTTGGAAAGTGAAAACAAGAAATTATTTTCCAGAAATGTTAATTCCAAAGAAGGTACCATGTGGCTGGTTCATATATTCAAATCAAGGAAGAGAAGCTCCAGAAATATAAATTTGGGATCATCAGCATACAGCTAATATATAAAGTTATAGAATTAGATGAGATCATCTAGACAGACAGTGAGTACAGATTAAGACAGGGAGACCCCGGTCTAAATCCTAGGGGAACCCAGCATCAGAAAATTAAAAGAACCCAACCTGTGAAACTGAGAAAGATGAACCAATGTGGTTCGGGCACATCCAGGAGAGATTGAATCAGGTGTTTTGAGAAGGGAAATGACCTATGTTATCAAATATTTCTGATAGATCAAGTAATCAGAAGACTGACTTTGACATATTTGGCAATATGGAAGTCAATGGTGACCTAAAAAAATAAAATTTCAACAGAGTGATAGGGATCACTCTGATTATTGTTTCCAAGAGAACGAGGGGAGAGAGGAAATTGGATTAGAATCACAAATCACTCTTTCAATAAGCTTTGCTAACAAGGAACAGAGAAATGAGAGAGAGAATCATAGATGAAGGGGCTATGGGGTCATTGCTGGGTTTATTTGTTTTTAAAATGGAAGAACTTTTCATCTGTCTACAACAATGATTTAACAAAAATGAAACAAAATTATGCCTCCTGTGCTTTTACAGGTAGTACATATTTCAGCATTTCAGAAAACAACTAATGTAAATAAAAATTATCTATGCCATTCTAATAATAATGTTAGTATTTTCCCTTTAGCAAATAAAATCTAATAAGGAAAAAAATCTTGAGTAACAAAGTTTAAATGCAATGCCTGTATATCATGGAGATTACTTGAAACTTGTCAGGGTTCTTTTAAAATTTAATTCTTATACATTTCTACTCTTGTTAAAGAAATGTATTAACCAGTCATTAAAGTTGGCAATAATGAATGTTTATTTGGAAAATTTACAAACAAGAAACTCAAGGCTTTTGATAAAATTCCCTAAGTAACAAATCTGTGTATATAGAAATTCACTAAAATAATTTTGAATCACTCTATGTTAACATGCAATGACAGAAAACGCATTATGCAAATATAACCACACATAATAATTTCTACGTTGGAAAAAATAGTTGCATGAAAAATAAATATAATACATAACTACAGTAGATACATATATAGTGCACTAAAATTTTCAGCTATGACTGAATGTCTCAGCTAAAACTTACTCTACATCAAAAAGAATGAAAATGTCAATCTTAAAATAAATGATAATTATTATCATCTGTGAGTCATTACAGCAAGTGAAATCTGTCATAAATATAATATAGAAAAAGCAGCTTCCAGATGTTTTTAACCTGGCAAAAATATTTTTTTTTATTTTTGAGTCATACAACAGAGTTACTTAATTAGAAACACCTAGTAAGATAAATCAGGGAAGAAGTCAATGTATTCTTCATTGCAATTACACAGTCAAATGAAACAAGATTGTTGCCTGATTAATTAAAAATTAAAATTGAATTAAAACATTAAATGTATTAGATATAACAGAATGTGGGATAATTTTAAAGATTTAACCCAGAAAATTTTATACATGCTTTCCATTTTCTTCCCAAATTACTTTAAAAGTAAATACACAGACACAATATTTTTATCTCTTTCTCATTATATAGCGAACAAGAACAAATTAGTTGAACAGAGAGCTGGGTTTTCAGGTGTCATGTGTCTTTCCACTTGGAAGCAGAAGTTATAAATATGTGACAATTTTCACATTTTCAGAAATTTTCAGAAATATGATTGCTTCTTTAACAGTCCCTCTAGACCTTTTCTGGGCTTTTTAATATCACCTGTATAGTCAAAGAGCCAGAACCAAAAATCAGACAGGTTAGAGTTCGTTGTTATCCCTATAAGTTATAGACATTATAAGTTACCCAGCTAATATCCATTTCTCAATTCCTCTTTGATACAGAACCTTACTTAGAGCACAGAACCACTCTAAGGTAGCAAGGTGCCCAGTCTGCAGTCTTCCTGTGGCTAGTGATGACTGCATGACACATTTCTGCCAGTGTAGCTTGAGTTGTCTGCTGAGAAGTTTAGGTAACTTTTGCATTTCCTAATAAAAGAAGACAGATTCAGTGAGCCTCCTTACCTTCTTTCTACCTTGAACACAGACATGATATGGGAGCTGCTGCGACCTATTGCAATTATAGGGGAAAGCAAGAGAATTCCAGATATATTAGCTGCTGAAATAAGGCTATAACTGCAATTTCTGGGCCTATGGTCTTCTGAGAAAAATAAACAACTAGATGTTAAAGCTGCTGGCAACAGGTTTTCTTTTACTTGGAACCAAACAAAATCCTGGATGAATAAACATAGCAAAAACATAAAACTAATGTTTCATAATATACACACTATTTGGATTCAGTAGTATATATTAGTCAAGGTAACAGGTTACAATAGGCAGCATACCAAATTTCAGTGGTCTTAATGAATTAGTTTATTTCTCACGCATTTAAAACCCTAGGATGAGTCTCATGTCAGTGACAAGTAAAAAATAAAAATAATTTTTTAAAACTCTAGGAAACAGGACTGAGGGTGGAGAGGGTAGTGGTGGTGGCACTCAGTTCTTGCAGTCAGAGATCTAAGCCCTGCTTTTTCTTAAAGAAGACATTTACTGGATACTACTGCAATTTTGTGACATGAATACATTGCATAGTAGTAAAGACTGGGCTTTTAGTGTAGTTATCACCTGAATAGTGCATATTTATATCCATTAGGCAATTTCTCATTCCACACCAACTGCATCCTCCCTCCTTTCTGAGTCTCCAGTGATTGGAGCCCTGCCCTTCTTCAGCAAATGATACCTTAACATGAAGCAGGCAGAAGCAGCCCACATTCTTTCTACCCATTCCAGGGGCAGAAGTTTAGCACCTGCCGTATCTTACTTTAAGGGAGGTAGGGCACGTAAGCTAACTGTGAACTTAGGAGGAAAGGAACACAGATTTGGTACGCAACCAGTCTCTGCCATGAGTAACAAGTAGAGTTTTGATGTGTATTTCTCAAATTTGTCTCTTATTTTACTAAAAGTTTATAATTAGATGATGTATAAATTTATGTGTAATATATGTATATAATGTGTAATATGTGTAAATATATGAGTGCATATATATCAGATTGTTACATCTATTGGGTGCTTACTTTATTCTAAGCACTGTACTAAATGTTTTTGCAAGCATTTTGTCTTTAATTCTCTCAAACATTTCGTGAAGTAGTCACTATTAGTGTCTGTATTTTAATGATGGCAGACTGAGGCTAAGTGAATTTAAAGTAACTTGCCCAAGAAAATAGAGTCAGCAAGTGTTGGAGCTGGAATCTTTCCTTGTTCTGGGACATAACTCTATTTGTAAAGAGTACTTCTGAAACTATGTTGTATCAATGATTGTGCCACATCCACCTCCAGGGTTGACAACACAGATTGATGTCACCTATATAAATAGATTAAATATCAAACCCTTCCTTGCAAATATTATTTTCTTTATAGACCTACCCACTATCTATGATCTTTTAGAAATAAGAGTAACCGGGCTCGGTGGCTCAGCCTGTAATCCCGCGCCTTTGGGAGGCTGAGGTGAGTGGATTGCCTGAGCCCGTGGGTTCGAGACCCGCCTGGGCAGCGAGACCTCATCTCTACAATAAATCAAAAAATCAGCCGGGTGTGGTAACGCATGCCTGTAATTCCGGCTACTCGGAAGGCTGAGGCGGAAGGATCGCCGGAGCCCAGCAGGTCGAGGCTGCAGTCCAGGAGCGGCCACTGCACTCCAGTCTGGGCGACAGAGTGAGACTCCAACTCAAAAAAAAAAGAAAAAAGAAATAAGAGTGATTTTCAGGATCATTCTAGATGAAGAAGTCTTTATTTCTAAATATTTGGTTGTACATTGAATTAGCTTCAAATATTTCTGCTTTGTCTGAATGCAACTCCTAGGGAATTGGCCAATGCCTGATGTGCTCTCTGGTTCACCTCGGCCCACACCCTCTTGATCTTTCTGCTTCCTTCTACTGCCTAAATTTTGTAATATTCTTCTGTGTCCTGATAAGTTTCATTGCCCTTGGGGACAGCACTCTATTTTGGTCTCACAGGAAATGAGACTCAGTCAAATGCTCTCTTGATTCCACAGCTAGCAATTGATGCCAGTCTGCTTATCTGCTAGTGAAGCATTTTCCCCCTTTCTCCCAGCTATCCAACTCAACAAATTGGTCCCTTGGTTACGATGACAAAACCTCTCTAGGATTTACACAAATTGACCTCCACAAAGGTTCTCTGCTCACCAAAAATCAATTATATGAAATAACAACAACCTCTCTTCATGTTTATATACATCCTACCTACATAGTTTAACCTCTCTGAAGGTAAAGTGCAACACAAAGTAACAACTGTGGAAAAGAGTGACTTTTCATTTTGCAGTCAGACTAAACTATGCAGCACATAAATAATAATTCTCTTCTGTTGCTAAGTGTTTTAGAGATCTTCAATTAATATATTCTCCAGTCAGTCCAAAAAGTTCAGTTAATATTAGTATTTGAGCTTTATACATGTCTGACTGACCTGAATAAAATGAATGCTGAAAAACATGGTATTCAAGTTCTCAGTATTGTCAGATTTGAACTTATAAACCATATTTTAACCCCTTTATTTTAATATCTTCAAATTATGTGTAGTTATTATCCATGAATATATATTCAAAACTCAATGATAATCAAGATCAAGTGGAATTTCCGGAGGTAATTTTTAATGAGTTTCCAAAAAATTGTTTACTATTGACGTCTAATTGACATAGAATAAGATGTTTGGATCTTAAAAATATCATTCAGTCAGTTTGATATCCTGATAACCACAGAGAACATTTCCAGAGTTCTTTTGTCTCCCTTCCCAATCAGTAGCCTCTCTCACCCCACACCCCAATCACTGATGATCTCAATCATCATATTTTGTCCCGTTTCAAAATTACATGTACATAGAATTATATAGTATATACTTTGTAATTTTTCTCTTCTTTCACTCAACAATATTTTCGAGATCCACCTGTATTGCTACATAAATCATCAGTTTGGTCCTTTTTACTGCTGAGTAGAATACAACTCCATATTGTATTGTAAGAATATATAACCCTCAGTTTGTCGAGTGAGCTATTGATGGAGATCTTGCTGTTTCTATTATTTGGTAATTATTGATAAAGCTGTTCTTGTCCAAGGCTTTTTGTTGACATGTGTTTTCATTTCTCTTGGGCAAGTAACCTATGGCTGAAATTACTGAATCTAGAGAGACTTATGTCTAATCATTTAAGAAACTGTCAAACTCTCCAAAGTCATGGTACCTTTTATACCCAACAGCAGTGTATGAGAGTTTCTTTTGTTCCATATCCACTCTAACTCTTGGTGTTGTCAATTTCTTTCATTTTTAGCTATTTCATTGAGTATTTGGGTGATTTTTCCCCTTTTATTGCAGTAACTGAAGGATTTTTTTCTGCTAGTGTTTGGGCCTAGTAAGTATTTGGATATGTTTAAGCTTGATCACTCTATGTCAGTTTTTCCTGGAGCAGAGAGCAATGTTAAAAATCTATAGACTGTAACTGGATTTTGATCTTTCTTAGAGCTAACTCTCCTATTACTCTGACTCTTCACCCAGTCTCCAGTCACCCAGTCTCCAGGGATAATCCCACTATTCACATATGCACCTTGCTCTATGTAATCCTTTTAATCCAAAAGACTAAGAAGTTTCGCCTTCAGTGTGCACTATTCTCGAAGATGATAGTGTTTTACTGGCACATTTGGGCTCTATGGTAGTGTGTACCCCAGTGGCATAAAGCAAGTTCTATGCCTTCTTATAGCCCATTGTGTCCTTTCCTTGGCAGCCTTTCTTCGTATATTGTTGTTTAGAGCACAAACAACCACTTGTTTCATCAAAGATTAATTTTGTGTTATTTGGTTTTTAGATTTTTTTTTTGCTTTTGTGAGTTGATTACCACAAGAAGAAAATGATAAAAATCTCTTTAAAATGTCAACTTAAAATTTTAAGTACCTAAATGTACTTTTGATTATACAGATTTTTTTTTCACTTTCCCATCTCCTTTGTAAGTGTATAAGGGAGTATGACTTTGGATCCTAATGTGTATCACTTTTAGGATATTTTAAGAGGCCCAAAGTGCCACCAGCTGACCAAGCTAGTTAAGATTCTGTCATCTTTATTGGCCCCATTCCTAGCCTTAAACTCAAGAAAACTGTTTGAAGTTTTTGGAGACTATATTTAGGCTTTAAGGCATGAAGATTAACATCACAGTCAAAGAGAGAAGAGATAGAAGTTTCTGCACAATGCCCTGAGGAGAGTTCTCCAGGAAGGCATAGAATGCATCCTTCTCTAAGAGAGCAAGCCAAAGGAAATGCATCTACTTAGGACTTGGGACCAATTTATTTTAGGATAGGGGCACAGAATGAATCACATGTTGGAATCACACATAACTTTCTCTGCTTTTTTCTAAACGGATCAAGGATAAATTTATTATACTTGGAAAGGCTATCGAGTCATTTTCAGGCTGCAAAGCAGTGTGTAAAGCCGTGAGATTCACACTGCTGCTCTCTAAGAGTTCAGTTCACAGGGCCTATGGTGTTACCATGGAATGGAGGCTATCCTAGGTCTACTGGAGAATCTGACTTTTCCAGCAGAAAGACTTGTATTAGTTTACACTGTTGCAGTAACAAATTTTCGCAATTTGAGCAGATAAACAATATAAATGTATTATCTTAAAGTCGTGTAGCTGTAACTCAGTTAAAATTTCAGTGTTGGCAGACTACATTCTCTTCTGGAATCTCTAGGAGAGAATCTGTTTCCTGCCTATTCTGGTCATTGGCCTTGCAGGATGTAACTCCTTGTGAGTTGTAGTACCAAGGTCTATATATTGTTGTGGGTATTTTTTGAGGGCCATTCCTGATTTCTAGAGGTCATCACATTTTTTTGTTCATGGCTCACTTTCTCTAAGTTCAAAGCTAGCAGTGGTTCGTGGAGTCCTTGCTAGTGTCACATTTTCATCCACCTTTTATTTTCAGAGTTCAAGTGGTTAGATTGTGATTACCCAGATTATCTGAGTATTTTTCCTATATTGAAATCAATTGATTAAGCACCTTAAATCTATAAGCAACCTGAATTCCCCTTTGGTATGTGTTAACAAATTCACAGCTTCTGTGGATTATGGTGTAGACATCTTTGAGGGAGTTTATTCTGCCTACTATGGCATTCCTTCACTTGAGGAGGAAGGCAGAACAGGTTATCTGAGTTAAGGAGCAGAGTGGGGGTAAGAAAGGGCAGAAGCCAGAGGCCAAAAGGAGGTTGAGAAATGGGAAAAATTGCACAGATATGTGGGGGCCTTAGGCAGCATTACATCAGCAACTCTACAGATAAGCAACACTTCCCACAGGCTGTCCAGCTCTAGGCCCTCACACAGTGCTGCTCCTATTTGAGTGGAAAATTCTCTCCATCTCATCCTTATTTACCTATCTAACTCCTACTTATCCTGTTTGGAAGCTTATAGGCTTCTTCCTCCAAGCAGCCTTCCCTGACAGGGCCAACCTGGTTTAGCTGTTAATCTCTATATCCATCTCGTCCGGAAATATCCCTGTGCTCCTATGCCCAAAGCATAATATCTTTTGCTTTTCTAAATCTCCTCAGCCGGGGCTTGGTGGCTCAGCCTGTAATCCTGCGCATTGGGAGGCTGAGGTGAGTGGATTGCCTAAGCCCACAGGTTCGAGACCCACCTGGGCAACTTGGCGGGACATCATCTCTACAATAAATCAAAAAATCAGCTGGGCGTGGTAGCGCATGCCTGTAATTCCAGCTACTTGGAAGGCTGAGGCGAAAGGATTGCTGGAGCCCAGCAGGCCGAGGCTGCGGTGGCGGGGAGCGGCCACTGCACTCCAGGCTGGGCGACAGAGTGAGACTCCAACTCAAAAAAAAAAAAAAAATCTCCTCCTCTACTATAAGATCAAGGGAGGCATGAAATCTTTTTTATTTTCCTGATTACATTTTTCTCTTCTTAGTGTAGTACCCAGCTCGTAGCACGCACTCAATATATATTTGATTAATGAAAGACTTATCAAAAGAAATAAATCATATGAGGACCCCATGCTTTAGCGCTACATCCAATGAGTTTCCCCTAAACACTAATTTAGGAAAGGAGACAGTGGAATGTTTTTGAGGAGCCAAGCCTTGAGGAGAGATAGGAGTGACTTTATAATCTCAACAAATCTCAGTGAGGATTTGAACCAAATAGCAATCTTATTAGAACCAGAGCTTTGGATTTCCTCCATCCCTATAAGAATTGGAAATACTTATTGCATATCTCCTCGTATTTTAAAGAAAAGCTAGATTTGGAGTCTCTGGGCTTGCACTGAACCCTAACTTTGACCCTTTCTGGGTTGTCAGGTCATGTAATCAAGTCATGTAACCTTCATTAGGCACTAGCTTCCTCACAGTGTCTGTTAAAATGTGTTAAATACTACAATTGGCTCTAACATGTAAGATAATATTCATTTAAATAATGAATGAGAGCTTTGGGTCATTGTTAACATTGGATGAACCCAGGAGTAATTAGATTATCTGAAGAAAGGATCTCTCTCAAGCTGTCTGTACCTTTGCATGGTGTCTGTGACTGCAGTATTTGGATGCTAGAACAGACACATTCGACTAAATTAATTACCCAGGAGTTTGGGGAAAGCCAGTCCTTTTCATTTCACCTGTACTGGAGTCATGAGGGAAACAGTTCTTTCATTTTTAAGAAGCAGTCTGACAAGAATTGGAAAGACGCAGGGATAGTGATTCCAGAAGCAGAGCTTTCATGACCTCCTAAAGTCTGTGGTATCTGCATCCAGCCAGCGAAACAAAGGTACCACAACAGAAGCTTTCTCTAGAATTACCCTCTTTTCATGTACTTTTGTCTACTCCTAAGGATGCAGCCACAGAATGTCTGCATTAGGCAAAATCAAGTTGGGTAGCAATCCATTCATTTAGGGGAAAACAGAATAGGTTTTTAATCTATATGAGTTAGCATCTGGTTAGTTTTTATCAGATCCTTATGACTAAAATTATTCAGGAATTATTTGTTGTCATTTTCAAATTCTTAGAGTTGCATGGCATCATTTCACCATTTATTTAAACCCTTTTTGAGTTTCAGAGTTAAGAAATATTTAGGATGCATTATGACCAAGCAGGCTCTGGAGCCACTGAGAGAAACTTATTATTACCAGGATATGATACAAGTCTACATGTCTAACAATCATCCCTGAGTGATTCTTAAGTAACTCTGAAGTTGGACAGTGATTGTACTGTGTAGCCCTTTATGATCCTTCTACCTGTGAGACTTTATGAGTCTATCATGCCAAGTAACCATTCCTGAATGAACCCAGAAGCTGCACTTCCAAAATACAGCTCTAAACCTATCTTTAATTATCTATCGGGATATGAAGTTTCACATTTTCCCTCTAACTGGTGTCATAATGGAGAATCCAGTTATGTAGCAGTGCTACAGTAAGGTACCATATGGATCTCACATCTCTCTCCTTCCATCTGAGTGGGAGCAAGCTCACAATGACAGGAAGGGCTCACAGCCTCTTCTCTCTCCTCCCATCTGAGCAGAAACAAGCCAGTGACAAAAAGAGCTCACAGCCTCACTAAGCTCATAGCAGCAGCAGTACAGATCATCCCCAGAGATACAGCTGCCACACCCCCAAGAGTATATATTGGCTGTCTGTATAGGCACTGGGATTTTCATCTTTCAAATCCCACTCTTCTCTAGAAGATGTAATCTGAATTTCCGGAAACATTCAGAATATATTCTAGGATAAGACGGTAGGAGACAGAAGTGCAATTAGGCATGATTTAGTTTTTCTTTTTTTTTTGAGTTGGAATCTCACTCTGTTGCCCAGACTGGAGTGCAGTGGCCGCTCCCGCCACCACAGCCTCGACCTGCTGGGCTCCGGCGATCCTTCCGCCTCAGCCTTCCGAGTAGCCGGAATTACAGGCACTCGCTACCACGCCCGGCTGATTTTTTGATTTATTGTAGAGATGAGGTCTCGCTGCCCAGGCGGGTCTTGAACCTGTGGACTCAGGCAATCCACTCACCCCAGCCTCACAAAGGCACGGGATTACAGGCTGAGCCACTGAGCCCGGCTATGATTTAATTTTTCAAAGGGATGTACCAGTGATTATTCCCCACGCCAAGAACTGGAAACAACCTTTGGTACAAGTATGCAAGAGAGACGAGAGATGCATTGTGAAGTAATGTGGAAGGAAAAGTTACTTCTGCATTTTAAATTATAATTTTTTAATCAGAAAACCCCTCTTAAGCAAATAAGATAAAAGTTAATATTCTACAGAGTAATAGAAATTTATCCTGTGGTTTTCTGCAATATTCTTATCTCCAAAGAGAACAAAATTGACTGTGCTTATAAAGTCACAGAGGGAAATAATAAGCTAGTAAAATATTTCCTCTATTATTGAAATAAAATTGAATAATTAATACTATTTAGCCTTTTCCCTAATGATCTATTCTGAAAAGAACATTTGAATAGAAAACTCAATAATAATTATTTAAGCCCTTGAGAAACTGTACATTAAGCCAAAATAATATTTCTTGCATATTTCATTCTGATATCATGACAGATGCCTACTTTCTGTGAAACAATAAAAGTCATAAAATTTAAGTTCTGCTCCTCACATGCTGAAGTGGCTTCCCTATCTTTTGAAGATTGCATAAACAATGATTATCCAAAAAGTGGAGTAAAGGCACATTTTATGAAGGGAGACACCAAAAAACCTGGAACTTATTTATAAAGAATTGTGCATTTATTCTTGCGTGCTTAAACTTCAGTCACCTTCAAAATACTCTCTGTTTAATGCAATACACCAATCGAGATGCTTTTTCCATCACTCAAAACAGTTTTTGAACTCATCACTTTTAGTGCTTCTGTTGTTTTTTTGTTTCACCTCTTCCACATTGACAAAACGTTTCCCTTTGAGGGAAGCATTTCCAGAGAAACATACAAAAAATGTCGCTCCTGGCGAGATCGGATGAATAGGGCTGGCAGGGCACAGAGGTCATGCCATTTTAAACTGCTGAACATTCAGTTTGATGTGAGTAGGTGCGCTTGTTAATTACCCATCATGAAAATGGGCAAACTCATTGAAAGAATCTTCAAAAAAACTTCGCTGAAGTCAAACGCAGTCTCTTACAACAACAGTAGCTGGTACCCTGATGCCGATGGGTTCCTAGAACATTTGCCTAGTAGAGGAACCCTGTACTTTAAAAGGGCCTACCTGAAAGGTAATTCTGGGTTTTTTGTAGGGGTCTATCCCTCATACATTTAGGCTTATTAGGCAAACATGGCAAATTTGAAGAGGTAGGAGGGGCCTAAAGTTACACAGGATGTTTTCCCACAAAAGAATGAGAAAATAGCTATATTATCTTAGAGATAGTTACAATCAAGTCTTTGGGTTAGAGGGTCTGGAAATTTGGGGTAAGAAGAAAATGGTGAGGGTAGTCAGTAGCAGTCTACTTGCCTATGCCAATAGTTGAAAATTACCTTGCCTTAAAAATAAAGGCCAAAAAGCCTTGAGATCAAGGGATAAACCAGAAGACCCAATCTGGCAACATGTTTTCTAATAAAGACCGAGTCAGTTATGTTTCTGTCATTAGGCAATATCTCTCCCCCAACCCCTAATTTCAACTAATTGCCCTATAAATTGGGAACTGGGGGCTTAAGACCTCTATTCGAGATATGAACAGAACAAAGTCATATAAATCATGTAAAGTAGCATCTCCCCACCCCAGGACCCTTATCCAACTTGATATAATATTTATTCTGTATTTTTTGTCTCTCTCCTGACCAAAATGATCTTAATGTTCTCCTTAGTTTGACTAAACTTTTGACTGGTTTCTTCCCGACTACTAATGCCTAACCTCCCTTATCTCAAAGCATTTACTTTAGAAAACTTGCCACTGTAAATTCTTTCTCCATCCCTTTGAAATATATTCTCCCAGCCTCTTGCCAGTTTACAATGCAGGAATGTCTTTCTCAAGGTCCTGGAAGCCATTCTTGTAGTATCCTTATCTGCCTATTTCCCAGGCTCTGTGGGAGGATAGGAGCTTAACTTCCACAGAAAAATGCCATTTAGCAACACAAATAACTTCACCATGATGGCCTCCCTAATGTCCTTTAGTTTTAGCTCACCCCAGTACTTAACAATTCTCTAGCCTTCTGTTTTCGGAAAACTCAATTCAGTTTCCTTCCTCTTACAGTAGTCTTGAAAGTCTTCCTTGCCTGCTTAGCTGGTCTGGTGCAATGTTTGACCACTCAGAGAGAGGAAGGCAAGCTCCATGAGGTCAGTAATTGATTGACCTGTTTTGTCATTGTTGTGTGTCTCTGTCACCAATGCATTCAGTTACTACTTATTGGATCAATAAATCTGTCTTCTAGAATCAATTAGAACAAATTTTGAATCTTGTCTTTTATTAGTTATGTGACTTTGAACAGGTTGTTGTTTTGGCACAAGGGTAGCAACCTTTCTAAAGAACCAATCTACTGGTTACTTTCCATTTTGGTATTAGGTCAGGTTAATACAGTCACTTCATGACTTTGGTAGATTAACACAATAAAATAATTTGCCTTGTTTGCGCAAGTACCTAATGACACAGAGTTGATACCATAATACAACAGTATATCTTACTCATTGCAAGTGCTTAATGGAGGCGTTTTTGTTGGCTGTAGCTTTATTTCATGAGGTGATTCTGCAACCCAGGTCCTTCCATCATGTTTCCACTATTCCTTAGCCTTTCAGAGTCTTCTCCGTTCAGCAGATGGAGAAAAATGTGTGAAGAAAGGCAACCTTCTCTTTACAGGCTAAGCCCAAAATGAACACACATTTCTTCTGTTCCTATTTTGTTTGTGTGAATCAGTTACATGACCTCACCTAATGGTAAAGGGTGAGAAGCTGGAGACGTGTAGTCCCTGGCTAGGCAGCTGCCTCCGGGTGACAGGGTTATAACATGGAAGAAGAAGCACACATTTTGGTACACAGAGAGCAGTCTCTATTATAATTGCTATTGGAAACATAGCTTTTGTTTTTTCCATGTATGACAAACATAAAAGTTATTTTAAGCAAAATACAAGAGGTTATTCTTGCCATAAACAAAAATCCCAACACACAGCACTGCTTAGGAATGCCTCTCAATATATATACAACACTCAGTATTATGTTTTCTGCAGTTATCTAGAATTATTTATCATATCACAAAGAATGCCCATTGTGATGTTTAATTTCACATGTCAACTTGACTGGGTTTTTCCATAGACTGAATGTTTGTGTCACCCCAAAATTCATATGTTGAAACCAAATCCCCAATGTGATGGTATCAGAAAGTGGGAGTCTTTAAGAGGCAATTAGATCATAGAGTGGAATCCTCATGAACAGAATTAGTGTCCTTAGGAAAGAGGCCCCAGAGAGCTCCCAATCCTTCTGTCATGGCAGGCAGAAAACTGCCATCTGTGAAACCAAAAAGTGGACACTTACTAGACATCTAATCTGCTGTGGCCATAATTTTAGACTTCCCAGATTCTGGAACTGAAAAATAAATTTCTATTCTTCTTAAGGTAACCAGTTTATGGATTTTTTTTTCAACAGTTCAAATGGATTAAGGTATGGTATCCAGTTGTTCAGTCAAACACCAGACTGGATTTTGTTGTGAAAGTATTTTTTAGATTTAATTAACATTTACAACCAGTTGATTTTAAGTGAAGGAGATTATCCTTGATAATGTGGGTACCGATCATTCAATCATTTTTTTTTTTTTTTGCCTGAAGAGCAAAAACTGAGTTTCCAGAAGGAATTCTGATCCAAGATTGCCACACAAAATCTCACTCAATTTCCAAACTGCCCATATGCCCTACAAATTTCATACTTACCAGGCTCCACGATTTCTTGAGCCAATTCTTTTTTCTACTTCTCTATCTCTCTCTATTTCTCTCTCTCTCTCTCTCTCTCTCTCTCTCTCTCTCTCTCTCTCTCTCTCTCTTTCTCTGTCATTGGATGCACCCTGACTGATATACCTAGGAATATAATTTTTTTTGCATCGACTAAAATAGATGCATGCATAGTTAGACATCTATACATAAACTTCCCTCTAATGTTCTGAGTACCAGTTAAGTAGGTTAAGAGTTAATTAAAAAAATAAGTCAATTTCAACAGAAAACAAAGAGAGAGATTATCTTGTAAGTCAATGGGTATACTTACAAATAGAAGTCTACATATAAAAACATGAATATTTACATTCAATAAACATGCATACACACACACACTGAGGCAGACACCACACACCCTTGCAAACAGCACTGCTACAATGAACCCACGTAGATTTTTTCCAGTTTGAAAAGATGGAGTTCTTCCTGTAGGGCACCTCCTGGGCTAACTAGTTTTTAAAAAGTAGTCTAAATACCTAGATTCAAATTCCAGCTCTGAGACTTACATAGCCACATTTCTTAACCTTTCAATTCCCTAATCTAAATGATAGATATCATAATTGCTCCTAACTCATATATTTATCGTGTGAGTTAAAAGATATAATCTGTGTAAAGTGTAACATGCTTAGCAGCATGTAAATAATTAATGCTAGTTCTTCTCATTGTTGTTATTATCATCAACATTGTATTTATTCTCTTTCAAAGACACAACAATAATATACTGCAGATAAATTAAAAGGACGCAATGCCCTAGACTAGATATTGGTATGTTGAAATCCAAACTGTTGAATTGCAGCTTGTATATTGATAAGGTAAGGATAACCTCTTTCTGTCTCTGCAGCATAAAGGGTAACAGTAAAAATGCAAATAGAGTGAAGGTAATAACTAGAAATGTTGTAAAATAATACTTAAATTGTATGACTGCTGTTTTATTACTACCTTGGAAGGAAATGAGAGCTCCCCATGCAAGACATAGATGTGTCACTAAAATTAAGGGAATATTAATTATCTTTGGGGAGAGACTGAAAAGTACTCTCCAGTGTGATCCACAATTCACACTAAAGATGAGAGGAGATCTATGTCTCAAATTTCCCTGACTATGGTTTCCCTATAATGTACTTTGCAATTTTGTGGATTTTTAGAAAAGCCACATGCCAGAATTTAGTAGCAATGAGAAGAAAATGTTTATAAAGTCCCTTTACCACACACACTCTCCATGCCAGCATTTGTATCCTATATTTAGCCTTTCCTCCTGTTATTGAGGTGAATGACTGTCTCCCTTCCTGTTAGAGAGATGCAGCATCTCATCACCTGGCCAATTCCTTGTCTTGTCTACTAGACCCTGTTTCTTTCTCATCTCACTTACTTGGGGATATCATGCCTCATTCTAACAGTCCTCTCCTTTCTCTTTTTCCTGTGTAAACAATATATTCCTCTTTATTGTATCATTCTCATCATTACAACTGTTTTATTTATATCATCATTACTAAGCAAATACATCTAAAACAAAAATGTATTTGCCCAACTTCTCCCTCTAGCTAATGACATATCCCTCTATTTAATTTTACACCAAAACACCTTACAAGAGACACTTTTTCCAAGTTCATGTAGAATTTTAAACAATGCCTAGTGATAAATTTAAAAGTTTTAATGAACTTTTTGTTCATGTTCTAACATACTGAATCCTGCATTTAGGGACACTTTCTCATTCAACAGTTGAACCAATATGGTACCTTCCTTCCATTGTCCAGGTCCTACTAAGCATGTAAATATTTGTACTCTAGCACCTAATACAATTCCTGGCACACATAGTCAATGCTCAGCAAAATAATTATTAATGACATCCATATAAATAAATATCACTCAACTAAAAATCATTCATGAAAAGAGGTGGGCTTTATTGTCTATCAAGAACTTCATGTCAATGATCCTATTAGACTCTCCAACAATCCTATGAAGAAGTAATTTACATTTTGAAGATAAAAAAAGTTCAGAGGAATTTTCTAATAGACTCAAGGGATAGAATATGATGTAAACTAGTGATTCAACCCTATTATATAAGATTCCAAATTCCATGAATTTGCCACTACATTATGCTGCTTGTCTAAAAGCAGAAACAGGTGGTTGATGCCTGTAATCCTAGCACTTTGGGAGGCCAAGGGAGGAGAATCACTTGAGCTCAGGAGTTGGAGACCAGCTTGGGCAACATAGTAAAGCCATCTCTACAAAAAAAAAAAAAAAAGAGAAGAAAACGAAAAAATTAGCTGGGTGTCGTGATGTCCATCTGTAGACCCAGCTATGCAGGAGGTTGAGGCAAAATAATTGTCTGAGCCCAGGAATTCAAGGATGCAATGAGCTTTGATCATGCCACTGCACTCTGACCTGGGCAACATAGTGAGAGCTGACTTAAAAAAAAAAAAATGAATCAGTTCTTTGTCCTCAGAAGATACTATAATTTAAAAAAAACTTTTCCTCCAGACTCCCAAATACTTATCTTTAAAATACATTGACTATCTTCTGAGTAGTTTTCAATGGCAATTTGTTATAAAGATAATATGAGGCTATATGGTAGAAAGATATATTTTAATCAGGCTCTGTTCACTATAACTCCTAAATAGGTAAACAGTTACTAGGATGACAATTTTTAATCTGGACAGCATGTGTCCAAGACTAAGCTTGCTGTGATTGCAACACCCTCACTCTCCCCACCAAATTCCACCTCTCCAAACATCAACCATCATTTCATACTCCTAAAAAAAAAAAGAAAATAAAAGTCTTGTAAGTTATAAGACTTTTTACTTACTCTGCCCTGTTAGATTGAGTAACTCACAGTCTTATTCTTCTCTCCCCAGACTGTATTATGTGACTTTAGTGTAAATATCAGTAGAATTGGACAGCCATGAGAAAAATAAATGTGTATATTAATGACTGCTCTCCTTTTAGTTTGTTTGCCAAAAATGGTATATTTCTGGGTTCTGGTGTCACATTGTCATTGTTTGGCTGTTCAATCTTATACAAATCACTTGGACTTTTTCTAGTGTTAGTTTCCTTATATCTTCAAAGGAGGATGGTTGACCGTGTAAGAAATTTGATAACGTCTCCACCTCCAAATTACTTCAATATCTTGTGATAAAACTTAACCCAAACTACATCAATCTTATATAAGCAGAGTCAACAAATGTAGGATTCACTTAGGATTAAAAATGTGGATAACACTAATAAGAAGCATGGCCATGTTCTAAAGTATGGCAGATATGACGTACCGGGGAGTAAAAATTTTTATAACTCATAAAAAAGTTATGTGGTAGAGTTGCCAAGCTAACTTTCTTTTCAAATAAAATATATTTCATAGGAAATTCACTGTTTGTCCTTTGTAATTAGTGTAGCATACCTTCACACTGAATAGTAACTTACATAGTTCCATTTCCTTAAGCAAACTAGCTTAGGAGAGAAACTTCAAATGAGTTCCTTGTATATTCCTCAAGATTATCAGACATAACTTGACAGTGGGCTAAATCTATGCTTGTTCCACCCAGAAAAGAGCCACTCCACAACCAGATTCCAATATGGGCTCTCTAAAATTACTCTCTCTTTAAACGTGCTTCACCCAGTGTTGTTACTATGAGGTAGTCAGGATTCTGAACCTCATACCAACACAGTGACATCAATATCTGGCTCCAGCACCAAATGACAAAATGTAAGAAGAAGACTAAAGAGAAAGGCTTGAAGGGAGATTGGTCCAGGACTCTCAGTAGTTTTCTATTGATTTAATGATACTTGACGCAACAATAGAATGCAAATGCACTAGTGAACCCAGTCAAGAATCTCTAGAAATAATATAGGGTTTTAAATGACTGTTTGGGGTGGTTTGTTTTGAAGCAGTAGCTAAAGTTACAGTTCTACCTGCTCTAAGGCTCTTCCTGCCCTCCCCCTTCCTCATTGACCCAACCCACCTCCCATACCCTTGCTTTCTCAGCTCTCCTTGAGGCAAGCACATATGGCCCAGTGCTCGTCCATGGGTTTTGAAGAGAAGACCTCTGGGAACTTCTCGCAAGAAGTCTCTCCTCTTTTTTCATTTGTTGAACTTTTTCTGGGAGAATATGAAGCTTGATGCTACTAAAATTGTCCTGTAATCATTAATATTCATAGGCATATAATTAATACCAACTTCATAACAAATTGAGAGGATTAAATAAATATAGGTAAGGTACTTAGGAAGGTAACTGGGATATAGTAAGTCTTTAAGTCTTGGCCAAAAGTTGCATGCATGTAAATACACTAATGATATGACTTTTATATTAAAAAAACCTGGCGCCTGGTTGGAACTTACTAAGTGGTGACGGCTACTATTATTATTAACAAAAAGGGAACTCTCATTGAATTGTGAGATTTATTACACACACACACACACACACACACACATGCACACACACACACACGGTCGATTTTATTAAATATGCACAAATAGTTTCTGATTAATACAATTTAATTTCTTTTAAATAGTTAAATTTTATGGTTAATAACATTCATAAAGAGATCAGTTCTGTCTCAGATAAACTATCTATTTAAAATGTTTCCAATAATTATTTATAGTTGCCTTTCTTTGAAAATAAATGCTGTTAGCCAGGTGTGGTGGTACACATATGTAGTTCCAACAACTTGGAAGACTGAGGCAGAAGGATTGCCTTAGTCCAGCAGGTCGAGGCTGCAATGGCCGTGAGTGTGCCACTGCACTCCAGCCTGGGCCACAAAGAGTGAGACTCCAACTCAAAAAAAAAAAAAGAAAGAAAAGAAACGCTGCATCATTTTTTTCTAAAGACATCTTAAAGGAGAGTTTTAGGTTCACAACAAATTGAAAATATAGGGAGTTTCCATATTTCCCCACCCCAACACATACACGACCTTCTTCATTGTCAACATCCCCCACCAGATGGGGACATTTGTTATCACTAAAGAGCCTACACTGACATATTGTTATTCAGTCTGCATTTTATATTATAGCTCCCTCTTGTGTTATATGTTCTTTGGGTTTGGAAAAATGTATAATGACATGCATCTACTATTGTAGTATCATACAGTGTATTTTCACTGCCCTAAAATTCTGTGTACCACATATTCATCTTTCTTTGCCTCCTAACCCCTGACAACCACTGACCTCTTTACTATCTGCATAGCTTTGTCTTATCAAGAATGTCATATAGTTGGAATGATATAATATGTAGCCTTTCACATTGGCTTCTTTCATTTAGCAATACACATTTAAATTTTCTCCATGCATTTTTTCAGCTTGGCAGCTCATTTCATTTTTTCTTATTTTGTTTTATTGATATATCATATTTGTATATACGTATGGGGGACATGTAGTTGTTACATACATAAAATGTGTAATGATCAAGCAAGGGTATTTAAGGTATTCATCACCTTGAGCACTTATCATTTCTATGTGTTGGGAATATTTCAAATCCTCTCTATTTTGAAATACACAATATGTTGTTGTTATCTACAGGCATCCTATGCTGCTATTAAACATGAGAACTTATTTCTTCTATCCAACTGTATGCTTGTTCCCATTAACCTACCTTTCTTCATCCTCCTCACCACACACCCACACTCTTCTCAGCCTTTGGTAACTGTCAGTCTATTTTACCTCTCTGAGATCAATGATTGTTTGTTTTGCTGTTGCTTTTTGATATTTTCTTTATTTCATTTTAGTTGTGGGGTACATGTGAAGATTTACTACATAAGTAAATTGCGTGCATGTGAGATTTGGGTTTCTAGCCAGCACTCTCTCCCCCTAATAGTGTATCTGGTACCCAGTGTATGGTTGTATGCCCCTTATCCCTCTTCCTTCCATCTTTCTTTTAGCAATGTCCAGCGTAAGTTTTGTGCTTGTGTGTCCAGTGATCAGGGACTGCTTATGAGTGAGAACATGTGGTATTTAGTTTTTGGTTTCTGTGATAGTTCTCTTAGAATGATGGTCTCCAGTTGCATCCATGTTGCTGCAAAGGACATGATTTTGTTCTTCTTTATGACTGTGTAGTATTCCATCTGCATATGTACCATATTTTTTTTATCCTGTCTACTTTTGATGGGCATCTGTGTTGCCTCCATGCTTTTGCTATTATGAATAATGCTGCAATGAACACATGTGTGCAGGTGTCTTTTGGTAGAGTGATTTTTATTCCTCTGGGTATATTCCCAGAAGTGGGACATTGGATAATATGATAACTCAATTTGTAGTTCTTTGGGGAAACACCACACTGCTTTTCACAGAGGATGAACTAGCTTACATTCCCACAAACAGTGTAGAAGCATTTCCTTTTCTCTGCAGTCACACTAACACCTGTTGTTTTTTTGATTTTAATGATAGGCATCCTGACCAGTGTGGGGTGGTAGTTCATTGTAGTTTTGAATTCCATTTCTATAATTATTAGAGAGACCAAGCTTTTTTTCCCATGTGTTTGTTGGCTGCTTGAATGTCTTCCTTTGAGGAGTGTCTGTTCGTGTCCTTTGCACACTTTTTAAATTTTTTTTTTTTTTTTTAAGTTTTCTTTCTTTTTTTTGAGTTGGAGTCTCACTCAGTCACCCAGACTGGAGTGCAGTGGCCGCTTTCGGCCACCGCAGCCTCAACCTGCAGGGCTCCGGCGATCCTTCCACCTCAGCCTTCTAAGTAGCCGGAATTACAGGCATGCGCTACCACGCCCAGCTGATTTTTTGATTTATTGTAGAGATGAGGTCTCACTGCCCAGGCGGGTCTCGAACCTGCGGGATCAGACAATCCACTCACCTCAGCCTCCCAAAGGTGCGGGATTACAGGCTGAGCCACCGAGCCCGGCTTTGCTCACTTTTTAATGGAATTTTTTTTATCCATTAATTCATTGACTTCCTTGTAGATCCTGAATGTTAGGCTTTTGTTGGATGCATAGCTTGCAAATACTTTATCCCATTCCATGGGTTGTCTTTTTAATCTCTTGATGGTTTCTTGTGCTGTGCAAAAACTTTTCAGTTTGGTAAGTTTCCACCTGTCAATCTTAGTACTTCTGCATTTGCTTTTGAGGACTTGGCTGTGAATTCCTTTCCTACTTCGATGTCCTGGTGGGTGTTCCCTAAGTTTTCTTCAGATATTCTCATAGTTTGGGGTTTCACATTTAAGTCCTTGATCCATTTTGAGTTAATTTTTGCATATGATGATAGGTAGGGGTCCAGTTTCATTCTTCTGCATGTGGCTAGCCAGTTTTCCCAGCACCATTTACTGAATATGATTTCTTTTCCCCAATGTTTGTTTTTGTCAGTTTTGCTGAAGATGAGTTAGTTGAAAGTTCGTGGTTTTATTTCTGGATTCTCTGTCCTGTTCTATCAGTCAGTATGCCTATTCCAGTACCAGTACCATGCTGTCTTGGTTACTGTAGCCATGTAGTAAAGTTTGAAATTTGGAAGTGTAATGCCTCCAGTTTATTTCTTTTTTGCAGATGATTGTATTAGCTATTTGGGCTCTTGCTTCTATATGGATTTCTGAATTCTTTTCTAGATTTGTGAAACAAGATGCTGGAAATTTGATAGGAATTGTATTGAATCTGTAGATTGTCTTGGGTAGAATGGACATCATGATGATAGACAATTCATAAGCATAGGATGTTAATGTCATCCTTGATTTCTTTGAGCAGTGTTTTGTAGTTCTTATTGTATAGGTCTTTCACCTCTTTGGTTAGGTGGATGTCAAAGTGTTTTACTTTTTGTGGCTATTGTGAATGAGATAGTATTTTTTTAAAAATTTGGTTCTTAGCCTGCTTGTTGTTGGTGTATAGAAATGCAACTCTCTTTTGCACATTGATTTTGTATCCTGAGACTTTACTGAAGTTGTTTATCAATGTGATGAGGTTTTTTTATGCACCCTTTAGGGTTATCTAGGTATAGAATAATTTCATTTGCAAAGAGAAATAATTTAGCTTCCTCTTTTCCTATTTGGATTCTTTCATTTTTTTTTATCCTGCTTAATTGCTTTGACTAAGACTTCTAGTACTTTTTTGAATAGGAGGAATAAGAATGAGCATTCTTGTCTTGTTCTAGTTCTTAGGGGAAATGCTCCCAGCTTCAGTTTCTTCCCATTAAGAATGATGTTGGCTGCAGGTTTGTCATAAGTGGCTCTTACCATTTTGAGAAATGTTCCTTCAATGCTTAGTTCAAAGTTGTGAATCAAGAAAGGATGTTGGGTTTTACTGAATGCTTTTCTGAGTCTAATGAGATAGTAATGAGTTTCTTGGCTTTACATCTGTTTTTGTGATGTATTGTGTTATTGGTTTATGTATATTGGGTCAACTCTGTATCCCAGGAATAAAGATCACCTGGTCATGACGGATGATCCTTGAAATGTGCTGTTAGATGTGATTTGCTAGAATCTTGTTGAGAATTTTTGCATCGATGTTCATCATGAAAATTGTCCTGTAGTTTTCTTTCCTGTTGGGTCTTTGACATTTTTGAGTATCAGGGTGATATTGGTTTCATGGAATGAGCTAGGGAGAATTCCTTTCTTCTCAATTGCCTGGAATAGTTTCACTAGGATTTGTAACAGCTCTTACTTGTACATCTTGTAGAATTCAGCTGATAAACCATATGGCCCAGGACTTTTTTTCATAAAGAGTTTTTTTTTTAATTACTTAGTCAATTTCTTGAATTATTATTGAGCGGTTTATGGTTTCAATTTCTTCCTGTTTCAATCTTGGGAGGTTATGTAATACCAGAAATTTCTCAATTTCCTCTAGATTTTCTATTTTGTTTGCATACAGATGTTTGTGTAATCTCTAATAATCTTTTTAATTTCTTCAGGGTCAGTTGTTATATTACCTTTTTTCTTTCTAATTATGTTTATTCAAACTTTTTCTCTCTCTTTCTGTCTCTATTTATTTATTTAGTCAACCCGACCAGTGGTCTGCCAATCTTACTTATTCTTTCGAAGAATCTGCATCTTGTTTCATTGATCCTTGGTATGATTTTATATTTCATTCAACTGTGCCTATATTTTAATAATTTTAATTTTTCTACTCATTCTAAGATTGAATTTACTTGACTCTCCAGATCCCTTAGGTGTAACATTATGCTGTTTACTTGAGATACCCTATTTTCATGATAGGTGCATTCAATATTATAAACTTCCCTCTCAGCATCACTTTTATGGTATCCCAGAGGTTTTAGAGTGTTACGTCATTGTTTTTGTTTCCAGGAATCTTTTAATGTTTGCCCCAATTTCTGTATTAACACAAAAGTCATCTAGAAAGAAGCGTGTTGTTTAATTTTCATGTCTTTGTGTGTTGTGGAGCATTCTTGTTGTAACTATATTTATTTTTATTTCACTGTGGTCTGAGAAGATGCTTGGTAAGCTTTTGACCTTTTGAAATTTTTTCATGCTTGATTTGTGCCCGAGTATGTGGTTGATTTGGGGGTATATTTTGTGGTTGTTGGGTATAGTGTTCTTTGATGTTTATAAGATCCGGTTAGGTCAAGTATTGACTTAAGTTTCTAGATTTCCTTGTTAGTTTTTCATCTCAATGAACTAAGACTGTTAACAGAATATTACAGTCTCTGACTATAATTGTATGGTTGTCTATGTCCTCTCCTATTTTAATTTACAATTGTTTTATAAATCTTGATTCTCCTATGTTGGATGCATATATAATCAAGATTGATATTTCTTCCCAGTTTATTGAGCCTTTTATTATTATGTAATGTCCTTTTTAACTTTTATTGGTTTAAAGTCTGTTTTGTCTGATATAAAAATAGCTACTTCTGTTCTTTTTTGTCTTCCATTTGCTTGGAAGATCTTTCCCTAGCCCTTTACCTTGAACCTGCAGGTGTCATTTAAAATGAATTTCTTGAAGGCAGCAGAAGGATGAATCATGCTTCTATATCCAATTTTTCACTCTAGTGGCACATTCAGTTCATTCACATTTAATTATTTATATGTGGGGGTTTGTTACTGTCATATTCCTGTAATATTAAGAGACTTCTTTGCTTTTTAGGTTTTGTGGTTGATTTGTATGGTATGCTAACTCTGAGCTTGCCTGTGCTTTTGCATTGGGTGAAGTCTTTTTTCATTTCTATGCTTAGTACTTTCTTAAAGATTTCCTAAAGGGATGGTATGGAAGTGGCATATTCTTTTAGAGACTGGATATCTGAGAAGGATTTTAATTATCCTTCATTATTGAAGCTTAGCTTGGGAGGGTAGGAAATTATTGACTGGAATAGCTTTTTTTAAAGAATATTAAAAATGGGACCCTAGTCCCTTCTGGATTGTAGGGTTTCTGTTGAGAAATCTGATGCAAATTTGATGGGTCTTCCTTGGTAGGTAGTTTGTTCCTTCTCTGTAAGTGTCTTTAGGATTTTTTCTTTCATTCTCACCTTGTGAAGATGAATTATTATATGTCTTTGGGATGGTCTTCTCATGTAATACCTCACAGAAGTTCTCTGGATCTCTTGTATCTGCATAGTCACTTCTCTAGCAAGATTGGGAACATTTCTTGTATTTCTTGTTTTTGCATTGGGTAATGGTTTTTTTCATTTCTATGCTTAGTACGTTCTTAAACATCTCCTGAAGGGCTGGTATGGAGATGGCATATTCTCTTAGAGATTGGATAGCAGAGAAGGATTTTAATTATCTTTCATTAATGAAGCTTAGCTTGGGAGGCTTGTTCCAGGGTGTTCTCTGTTTCCCGTCCTCTGTTAGGGATGCCAATTAGTTATAAATTTACTCTGTTTACATAATCCAGCCTCTCATAGGCTTGTCTCATTTTTCTTGAGCCTTTCCTCCTTGTTTTTGGTGGACCATATTAGTTCAATAATTTGATCCTCAGATTCTGAGATACTTTCCTCTGCCTGGCTGATTCTATTGCTCAGGCTTGTCATTGTGCTTGGAAATTCCAGGAAAGAATTCTTCATTTCCCAGCATTCAGATTGGACCTTTATTATATGGACCAGCTCGGCTTTTATGTCCTGCACTATTTTTTGTCACCTGGGTAATCTGTGCTTCCATCTTCTTGTGACATTCCTTGGCTGTTTTTGTCACCTATAGCCTAAATTATATGTCTGTCATCACAGATGGGCTATTCTGAATGGTTTCTATTGCATGAGATCTGACAGATCCATGCACAGGTGATGATTCATTAAGCTTTGGGGATTGCGGGTGTTTTGCACTGGATTTTTCCTCATGTGTGAGGACAAATTATTTTGTATGTTTTTTTGTTTTTTTTTTTATATAGACAAGGTTATATATGAATATTATGTACCTTTGCCAAGCATAACCACAAGGATACAAAAAGAAATGAGCCTGGGTCTATTTCTTATATAAATATATGCAAACCTACAAATATTCTAAACAACATCCAAAGATTTATAATATAGAAACTCGTCATGTACCTTACATCATATTCTTATAGTAATTTCTTTCCAAACTTAAGTGCTTTTCTATTATATATGGAGAGAGACAAATTAACAGATATCTACAATATAGCATTGGACACTCTATATTAGAGTTCTAAAAAGTGTAATAGACTTATTAAGGAAGACTAACTTAAATAGTCTGTGCTTATTAGCATAGAGTCAAGTTGGACAAAGGCCTAAAATAAATTAACTCATGACTATATAAAGAATTGTGTTAATGAAAAAATTTTTTTGTACTTTCTCATTATTATAAAAATATTTTCACTGCCAACAGTATAGATAGCATAGTTAAGTGCTATTAGGAAATGGGAAAATATTTTCTGACTTCACATGGCACAGCAACCAATGGGGGTGGTTAAGGCTGAGGAGATGCCTGGATACAGCTTTTAGGTTTTATAATAAATGTGAGAATTGAAAAATACTGGCTCATAAAAAAAATGACAAAATTAATGTGCTTAAAATAAATCAATCAGTACTAATTTGAGAATATTTTTCATCTAAGAAATGCATCTAAATGAAAAGCACATAATACTCAAAACTGCTGTGAGCCATCATAAATGGTTCCCCAAAGGGTTGATTTAAATAATGACTAATTAGCAGATGCCAAGGAATACACCTGACTGCATCAGCCCAGCAAGAGAGGAAGCCCGAACAAGAAATGGACTCATTAAAGAACAGTCTGTAGGGGAATCTATCAAAGCTTTTGTGATTCAAAATCCCATCAGCAGTGAGGTAACTGGGATCAAGACTTCTAGAACTGTTATTCCTTGAAGAACATGAAATAATTAATTTTTAATCTGGTTTCAGCTGTTTGAAATGTCACAATCCTCTTTTAAGACCTAGCTGTGGAATGTTCTATTTTTCTTCAGTTGTCCATCAGCTGAAGTTCAGAGCCCAAGGTGATCACAAAGAATTGTCATTTGGGTATCTCTCCATCTGGATACCTGAAGCAAAATGAGAATGTTGCTCTAAATTATTGACCATTAAGAAATAGTTTTCTCAACTCCACATTTTGTACACTTGTTTTATATTAGGTAGTTTACAGAGCACAGAAGGTATCCCAGCTTGAATTTTAATTCTGCTGACCATTACCACTAGGATTCAGACATATTTGGACATTCCCGGTGGGCAAGCACGTTAGGTCCTTCAAGGAACTCTTGACATAAATGTTTGAGACTTACTGAGAAAATAGGTGAGACCCATAAGCTTTGCCTAAGAGAGAAGGGGTGATTTGAAGACATTAGTTGCTTAGTGTTATGATCTAAATGGTATCCTTCAAATGCATACATTACAATTCTAACTCAGTACCTCAGAGTGTTATTGTATTTAGAGATTCAGTCTTTAAAGAGGTGATTAAGATTGTAGGAAGGAAAAATTTTCTGCCAATTTAGGTTCAAGTGGTTGGAGCCTGAGAATTAACTAATAGACATATTAAGAGTACAAAAGACAAGTTTAATTCACACATATACTAGAACTTGCAAAAACGAATAACTCAATGAATAACTATATATATATATATATATATATATATATACACATATATATGTATTGTTTAGTTGCTATATATATAGCAACTAAACAAAAGGAGGATGAGTGACTGTGGCCAGTGTCTAGTCTTCTGTGGGAAAGTATACAAAGTTCTATTGAGCTTTTTGATGCTAATGGAAATAGTCAGTCTCTTTCCAGGCTGAAATCTTCACATGAAGGGGAGGAGGGTGTTATGGCAGCTGAATTTATACTTTCTGTTACTAAAGGTCGGTCTCCCCTGTATTAGAGTTCTCTGGAGAATAAAACCAATAATATGAGGGGAGATCAAAAAAAATCCGGAATTATTTTTTGGAGGGCAGGTCCCTTATAATACAAGCTTCCCCACTAGGGAAAGTGGTCCAGGAACTCATCAGTCAGTGTACCAGTTAACATTGCTGTGAGAAGCTACATTTAGCTTCAGTGAATTTGTTTTTTAGATTCTTTCAACACGGTTTCCCATTTCATGATAGATAATTTACGAGTGCACCTACCCACACTGTGCTGAATGTTCAGCAATTTTTTTAATCAAAAATAGCATGACTCTGTACCCCACTCTCCCTATTCAGCTGATCTTGTCCAGAGTAACTTTTTGTTGTTATTGTTTTCCCAGATGAAAAAAGTTCTCAAAGGGAAACATTTTGCTGATGTTGAAGAAATGAAACAAAAAAAACAGCAGAAACACTAAAAGGCATCAAAATTGATGAGCTCAGAAGCTGTTTTGAGCAATGGAAAAAGCATCTTGATGGATGTATGACATCAAATGGAGAGTACTTTGAATCTGATTGAGGTGTAAACATGTGAGAAAAAATATACATTTTTTAAACAAATAAATTCTGGGATTTTGGGGGTCCTCCCTTGTATTTATCCATACATTGCTGATAACCAATGAAATACATGTGAACATATGAAGAGATTTATTATGAGAAATTGGTCCATGTGATTATGGAGGCTGAGAAGTCCCATAATCTGCTTTCTGCAAGCTGGAGACCCAGAAAATCAGGGGTGTAATTCCAGTCCAAGTCCAAAGGCCTGAGACTAGGGAAGTCAGTGGTGTAAATCCCAGTCCAAGGGCAAGAGAAGATTGATGTCCCAGCTCAAGCGGATGACAGAAAGCAAAAAGGGCAAATTCCTCCTTCCTCTGTCTAAACTTCATACTCTCTACAGCAGTTAACTCAAATTATGGACTTCAATGTAAAGCTATACAATTTAAAAAATATATATGGGAGTGACAATCTTGAGGTTTAGGGCTAAGAGAAGAGCCCTCAGTCTTGACATCAAAGAATCATTCATAAAACAAAAAGCTAATAAAGTGAATCTCTTCAAAATTAAAAAAAAAAAGAAAAAAGAACAATAACTTATGCTTTGTGAAAGATCCTGACAGAAGGATAAAGAAAAGCTACAAATTGGGTGAAAATATTTGCAAACCACAAATCTAACAAAAGTCTTATATCTAGAATATATTATATATATATGTATATATAAATCAAAATCCAATGAGAAAAAGAAAACAGTGCTTCACTTAGAAAATGGTCGAAAGACATATATATGTATGTATTTCTCTGAAGAGAGTATAAAAGTGATAAACAAGCACACGTAAAGATGTTCAACATTATTAGTCATTAAGGAAATGCAATTTTAAAAATCACAATTAATAGGCAGCCCTACATGCCTATCAAAATGGCACAAATAAAAAATAGTGATAATGCCAGATGATGGTGAGAATGTAATGAAACTAGATCACTCCTATACTGTTGATGGGAATGTAAAATAATACAGCCACTCTAGTAAATAGTTTGATAGTGTCTTAGAAAATGAAACCTGCACCTACTTACCACATGATCAAACAATTTCACTCTTGGACATTTATCCCAGAGAAATAAAAATTAATGTCCACACAAAACCATGTACACATGCTCATAGCAGCTTTATCCATAGTAGCCCCAAACTGTTAATAACCTAGATGTATCTCAATGAATGAATTATTAAAAATCATTCATAACATGGACTACTACTCAACAATAAAAAAGAACAAACTAGGGGCACATATAACTACTTGAATGGGTCTCAAGGGAATTATGCTGACCAAAAACAGCCATTCTCAAAAGTTTATGCATACTGTGTAATTTCATTTGGAAAACATTCTTGAAATGACAAGATTAAAGAGATAGAAAACATGTTAGTTGCTCCTAGAAGTTAGGAAAGGGAGAAAGGGAAGAGATGGAAGACTGTGCAACTATCATGGGATTCCTGATAGGACTATTACATATTTTGACTATGGTAGTTATTAAGCAAATCTACACCTGTGATAAAATTGAATAGAACTAGGCACACAAATGAGTGCATGCAAAATTGAATAAAGATGATGTACATATCAAGGTCAATTTCCTGGTGTTGATTCTGTACTATAGTTATACAAGATGCTATCCTTGGGGGAAACTGAAGGATATCCAAATTTCTCTGTATTATTTTTTACAATTGCATGTGAATTTAAAAGTAACTCAAATACAATGTTTAATTAAAGCAATGTATAGTCATAAAATTTGTGCCCAATAAGTGGAATATCTTTTTTCTGATTCCAAATATTCATTTTTTTTCCTTTTAATACTCTGGAATTTTTCCATCACTGGATGATTATGATTAATATATATGTGTGAGAAAGTAATTAATTTAAAAAATTAAAATTATGAACAAGAATCAGCTCAAAAGAGAAACATTTACCTTTGTGCTAGAAAATTTATTTCTACTACAGAAAACGATCATCTCTGAAATGCATCTTGTTATATAACAAGATAAAAAGTCAAAATTTCCAGAATGATGACAAAATAAATCATTATTTCCCAGAAACATCCTTAAGTTGTAGTAACCTTAGAAATTGAAAATTAGCTTTGGTTATGATTTTCCATTAAAGTTAATAGGCAACTGTAACTTCAATCACAACTAGTAATTCAAATTCCTGCTTAATAAACAGTTGCATATGCTTTGTCATAGGTCAAGATGATTTTTTTTACTGATTTTTTAAAAAAGAATTATTTCAGCCAGGCTCGTGGCTCAGCCTGTAATCCTGCGCCTTTGGGAGGCTGAGGTGAATGGATTGCCTGAGCCCGCGGGTTCGAGACCCGCCTGGGCAGCGAGACTCATATCTACAATAAATCAAAAAATCAGCCGGGCGTGGTAGCGCTGCGCCTGTAATTCCGGCTACTGGAAAGGCTGAGGCGGAAGGATCGCCGGAGTCCAGCAGGTCGAGGCTGCGGTGGCCGGGAGCGGCCACTGCACTCAAGTCTGGGCAACAGAGTGAGACTCCAACTCAAAAAAAAAAAGAATTATTTCAGAGAAATTTCAGGTTTGTAGCAAAACTGAAAGGGAAATATAAGGATTTCTCATGTACCACCTGCCCCCACACATACACAGGTTTTGCCCTGTCTACATTCCCCACTAGAATAGTACATTTGTTACAATTTACATACTTATACTGACACATAACCGTTACTCAGAGTTCATGGTTTGCATTAGGGTTCACTCTTGGTGTTATGCATTCTGTGAGTTAAGACAGATATCTAATGAAATGTAACTGTCACTATGGCATCTTATAGAGTATTTTCACTGCCCTAAAAATCTTCAGTGCTTCTTCTATTTATCACTCCTTAACCTCATCATCCACTGATTTTTTTAATCATCATAGTTTTGTCATTTTGAGGAGGTTATATAGTTAGATTCACACAGCATGTACTTATTTCAGATTGGCTTCCTTCACTTAGTAATATGTACTTAAATTTCCTTCTTGTCTTTTCATGGCCTAATAGACAAATAATATTACTAATAATATTCTACGGTCTGGATTACCACAGTTTATTTAACCATTCACCCACTGAAGGACATCTTGTAATTGCTTCCAAGTTTTGGGAATTGATATGGATTTTTCTATGGTCAGCTAGGCTGCAAGAGAGTCAACTCAATGGATCAGCAAGTGGAGCCCCCAAAGAGCGTCAGCTCAATGGGCTGGCAAGACAAGACAAGCTCCAAGAGTGTTGGCTGTTGGCTCTGCTAGACTGGCAAGTCAAACCCTGAGAGTGTTACTGGTTTGGGGGGCTGGCAAGCCAGCCTCCAAGAAGTGTCACAGCTCCAAGGTTTTGCTTTCTGCCGGCAGCTTTCCTGGTTTAGCTGGCTCTATTGGCTGGCAAGCCAGTCTCCCAGATGTGAAGCTCTTCAGCTCCAGTAATCTTCAGCAGCTGCTCAGATCCGGGTTCTTGTCTGGAACCCAGGAGGAATGAGGGCCACTAACAGCTGGAAGGTGAGAAAGAAGGATTTATTGAGAAGTCTGGAAAGCTCCCACAGTGGAAGGGGAGCTTAAGGGATTGCTGATCTGGAGCCAGAACCTGGTGCTTGTATAGTCCTAAGTTCAAACTGATTGGCTAGCACCAGCTGTGAGCTGATTGGTTGGCAGTAGCTGTGCTAATAAATCAGTACTAAGAACCAATCAGTTGGAGGTAGGGACCTAGTGGTTAACTGATTGGTCAGCACTTAGCAGTGAGCTGATTGGTCTGTTTTCCTTTCTCTGCAGTGAGTGTTTTTGCTCTAACCTGAGGGGTTTGTAGGGAGCTTGTTTACCTATGTGAGTGTTTCAGTCCAAGAGGCCTGCAGGAAGTCCATTACCATGTTACTGGGGGACCAGCCATGTCTGTCTACCTAGCTGTTCTCTAGCTAGCTCTTCTCTCAGACATCTTGTAATTGCTTTCAACTTTTGGCAATGATGAATAAGGTTGCTATAACCATCTGTCTGCAGGTTTTTGTATGAATGTAAATTTGTGCTCCCTGGAATCAATACCAAGAAGATTGATTGCTAGGTTGTATGATAAGAGTATGCTTAGTTTTGTAAGAAACTATAAAATTGTTTTCCAAAATGGCTGAACTATTTTGGATTTTCACCAGCAATGAGTGAGAGTTCTTGTTGCTCCACATCCTCATCAACTTTTGGTATTTTTTTGGGAATCATTTTTATAGCTATGTATTCTTATTATTGGCTTTTGTTCTGCAATGTCTAATTTGCTGATAATCACATGGAGTTGTATTTTTCATTTCAGATACTGTATTTTTTATTTTTAGGTTTGAAATCTTTTTTACATTTATCTCATTATAGTCATGATTTCTCTACTTTTTTTTTAACATATAGGGCATATTTAAAACAATTGCACTAATTTAAATGTATGCTAATTTCCCCAGAGCTGTCATTTCTATAACTTTTTTTAATAATTAAATTTTCTCCCAACGTGAATCCTAATTTTCTATGTATTTGCATGATTAGCAAGGTTTTTAATTGAATACTATTTTGAATTCTATGATGTTTGGTGATAGATTTTTGTATACTTTATTGTTGGACTTTGCACTGTGAAACTGTTAAGTTAATTAAGTTACTTAAATAGATCAGAGTTTTCCAAATCTTGTCCAACTCTTTATCAGGATGGTTCAATGAATGGAGCAATCATTAGTCTAAGATTTATTTGGCCCTACTACTAACATAATATGCTTAGGTCTTTATTAATATTCTCCTCCATATCCTTAGACTTTGTTTGCAAGACAGATCTGCTCCTAGAAGCATCCCGGTAGATTATAATAGGAGAAAGACCAAGAATAGCAGAAAGTACGTAAGGGGTGTTGAAGTTTGGTTTTTATTTCCTTGGCTTTTCTGAGCACAGTCTCAACTCTTCCTGTTTTTCAATTCCTTATATTTGTTTTACCAATTTGACATCACACATGCAGGGCAAATAAATGCAAAGAAACACAAGGAAATTCTTTGGAATGACAGGAATGCATATTTAACTTAGGGTGAATGAGTTTTTCAAAAGTTTTTGTTCTCTACCCTAAAAATGGGGAATTTGAAATGCAAATTTACATTGACTGGGTTAGTCCAAAAAGAAAAAAAAGAGAGAGGGAAGATAAAGCCTTAGAGATGAAGACAAATATTTCAATTGGCAGTTGAGAATAAAACTTACTTGAAGGTCTTAAAAGAATATATAGACTCAGGTTTGAATTTATAATCTAGAGTATTTAAAGTAGTCAACTACATTTGCACAGTTGTACCATTAGAGGAGATGTTGGGCATACTAGTATTTGGCCCTTACTCTCAGAAATTATGGAAGTAGAGAAGAACTCTTCCAGATAGCTCATAAAATGAGAAAAAAAGAGGATTATGTAAATATCATACCCTGCAAAGTACCAATATTTTGAAGATTAAAGAGTTTTAAACAGTAAGTATTTAGTATGTCTTATGACAGTGCCATTATAAACAAAGATATTCAAGTATAATACAAAAACATATCAACAATTTTTTTTTTTTGAGTTGGAGTCTCACTCTGTCGCCCAGACTGGGGTGCAGTGGCTGCTCCCGGCCACCGCAGCCTCGACCAGCTGGGCTCGGCGATCCTTCCGCCTCGACCTTCCAAGTAGCTGGAACTACAGGTGCGCGCTACCACACCCGGCTAATTTTTTGATTTATTGTAGAGATGAGGTCTCACCAAGTTGCCCCGGTGGGTCTTGAACCTACGGGCTCAGGCAATTCACTCACCTCAGCCTTCCAAGGCACGGGATTACAGGCTGAGCCACCGAGCCCGGCTCATATCAACAATTTTATGCTAACAAATTTGACATCTTAGGAAAAGAGGACAAATTTTTGAACTAATCGAATTAACAGAGGAAGAAACTGCTCTATATCTATTACAGAAATTAAATGTGTTTTACCAAAAGTCTCTGATAAGAATCCAGGCCAAGAATGTTTCATTGGTGAATTACATATCCAAGGAGGAACTAGCACTAATCTTCCACAAACAATTTGCAGAGATGGAATAAATGACCAATTTGTTTTATAAGGTCAATATAACACTAATACTAATGTTCTCACACATAAGTGGAACTTGAACACCTACCATATTACTATAAGAAAAGGATTGAGAGGGGTTGGGGAGGTGGGATTGACAGTAGTCGATATCTGCCTGGGGAAGGGGGGCACACCTCATTGATAAGAGCACCTGCACGGTGAATATTTGTATACCTAGCCCTGAATTGTACCCCTCAATTTTAAATAAAAATTAAAATAGGAAAAAAAAGAATTCTATAAAAACAAAAGAATTTTACAGACCAATATGTTTTATGCAAATAGATTTTTAAAATAATTTAAAATATTAGCAAATCAAATCCAACAGTACAAAATTTATGATAAATTGAATAGAGCACAGGAATTGACCACCACAGAAGGAGCATCCTCACAGCCTGATAAACAAGCAAACACAAATAGCTTGTACTCATTACAAATGGTAAAATTTCTAGTTGCTTCTAACAAAATTATTCATATTTTTGCTAGAGATAATTAACTCATATTTTAGATGTGTTATTTTAACTTGACTAAATGAATGCAACTCCCTGAATATTCATGAAAAAAAAGGCTAAGATGAAAGAATGTCTCATTAAATAGGATTCTAAACCTTTTGAGAGGGGAAACAATAAAATTTTTAACTCCCAATCTTCATGCCAAGTCTCTCTTGAGTTAACTCAATCAACTTCTAAAAGATGAGTTATGAGTTCAAAAAATCTTGCACATTCTTTACTCTGACTGTGCACTTAATATCATTTTTATAATTCTGGTCATCCTGACCTAATTATTACACAATAACTTGCCTCTAAAGCGAGACATAATTTCTATTATCTCTGTAAGATATAATCATCTTAAAACTTTCTGAGTAATGGAAGCTATTATTTGTCTTTAAAAACACACCATAATCATGACATCTAAATATGGCACTATATTGTCAATTAAGCATACTCTAAATAGAATGTGTGAAGCTTCAAGATACAGTATAACCTCTTTTATGTCACTTTTATTTAATCTTGTGACATGGCATTCAGTTTCCTATTTATCCACTGAATTCTTGGGCTGGTACAGCAAAAAATTAAATTTAAATCATTATTTACTTGCTAAGCTGTCATCAAGTTTAATCAAGTAAAATAATTACCTAATAGAGATTTTATTTTATACCAAACTTCAGTCTTACCCACAAGTTGGAAAGAACACAGACAATATCAGACGCCGGACAGAGCACTTGGCTGGTCAAAACTTATTGTTTTAGAATATGCTAAGTAGAGCAACATAAAGCCATAGTAAGTTATGCGATCTTATTCCACAGGAAGTTACTCTTTTGACCTCAGTGTCAATATTGGAGCTAGAGGGCATTCACACATGCTACTCACTTGGAAAGTGATAAAGGGATTAGGATGAGGGGAGGCTTGGCTAATGAAGAAAGAGAAAGAGAGAAGAGACATAAAAGGAGCAAATGATGTAAACGCATGAGAAAGAAAAAGAAATAACCATATATTTTATACAGTCTAGTGCTAGAAGGTAATGGTCATGGTAGGCTAATGTGGTAGTAAAAAGGAACGGGACTCTCTGGCTTGACATCATACAAAAATGGCAACGTTCATGACTGTTATGATTAACAAAGTAGCTTTTCTCATTGTAATCACTCAGAGATTCTCAGGCTGGCAAAGCAGCTTCCATTTGGAACATTACAAATTTTGTATCAAAGTTGAAAATTGCACACCACTGCTTAGTTTTCCCCCCAAAATGACACATATTACTTTTCTCAATATTACTGGTTAAAACAAGCATGGCACCACCTAGCTGCAAGAAGGCTGAGTAGTACTATATTGTGACTTGTAGGAGAATCATAATATTTGGTCAAGCAACAATAACATATGACACTATTATTGCCCCTGCCAAATAGTGATGCATAAACTGCATAGAGCATTGTGCTTAATTGACTACCATGAGTTCAATCTCCCTTTATTCTCTACCAATAAATATTGTTTTTATTAAAACAATTTTCCCAAAAGTAGTTTTTTTAGGTTAAAAAAACACTCCATTTTGGGTTTTTTTTTTTTTTTTTGTAGATAAAAATCACTTTTGGCACAGTCTGGCTAACAATAAAAGAGGAAGCAATGATGTGGGACTTCTAGGAACCTGCGAAACAGGCACAGACTTCACTGGATCAAGCTCTCCTTTCTTCTCCTGAAAAACTTGTGATGTTGAGAAATTGGGGAAGAGCCATCTTGCAACCATGAGGCAGAGTAGTCCTGAGACACTGATGAGACTGTGATTCTAATGTACTAGCCCTGAATTACCAACTGGCAAACTTCTAGTTGCATGAAAGAAAAAAAAAATCCCCTATTTTGTCCTACCATGTTAAGCACTCTTATACACTGCTGAACCTATTGCTAAGAAATCAGAACTGGAAATCAGGTTGATAGCAGATTTTAATGTACAGAATTGACTTACTAGGAACCCTGGAGTAGCAAGAATCAAGGAGCTACTCATTTTTCTTTTCCCTAAATCTCATTCTGCACAGTAGCATCAAAACTTTTTTTTTTTCTCTTGGGAAAATCTAGAATCACTCTCCACACTGCTCAGTCTTTTGTGACTTCATTTTCTATGTCATGAAGCTACATGGAAAAACAGAGCACAGCAATAGCTTCTGATATGACCATGATTCTGAGATGCTATTTTCTTCACATTGATTGACTTTATTACATAAGAGAGATATCAGTGGATCTTAGATAGTTATCCTTTAAACCAGCTGAACTTGTGACACCTCAAAGTGACTCCAATGCTCCCCATTTATGCTGCTCTCCCTTTACATTACCCTACTATAATCCCCACCCTTTCTAAAAGTCTTTTGTTTATGTTCAAGTCATTTATCTATAAGACAGATGTGTCAATATGGTGACATTAGACAAATTTTTGAAGGTAGAAGCAAATTCTCAAGACTAGGAGAAATACAGTGGGGAAGATAAAGTAAGCAGGTGGAAAATTCTATTTCTAGAGCTACCACAGTTACACTTAGATTTTATCAGTTTTTGTACATTCAGCTTTTTTGAAATGTCCCTGAGATTTTCTTCCAATCATAGAAATATTGCCATATCTTGATATTTTTGCTAGGTTTGCTTAACAAAAATGTTCGGTAGGTATTTGCTGTATGTTATTGTCATGCTTCCCATCACTTTGTTATCCTTCTCTTATTGCTGATAGATGGAGTGCTCCACAGAGTAAATGTTATAAGATGACTCTATGTTAAGGCATATTTTCAACAAACTGGAAAAAAAAATCAAGAAATAGCTGAGTTCAGTGTTTTCCTGGGGAAAAAAGAGGTAACTGTATATAGTTATTCCTCAAATTTCTTAATAAATTTGCTATTGTTGGCATATAAGTATGAGAGAATGACAGGTGTCAGTTAAGAGAAGTTCTATTAAAAATAAGAAAAATACTGTTAGTAAAATTATGTTGATTTATTTTTTCTTTATTTTATTTTATTTTATTTGAGTTGGAGTCTCACTCTGTCGCCCAGACTGGAGTGCAGTGGCCGCTCCCGGCCACCGCAGCCTCGACCTGCTGGGCTCCGGCGATCCTTCCGCCTCAGCCTTCCGAGTAGCCAGAACTACAGGCATGCGCTACCACGCCTGGCTGATTTTTTGATTTATTGTAGAGTTGAGGTCTCGCTGCCAGGCAGGTCTCGAACCCACGGGCTCAGGCAATCCACTCACCTCAGCTTCCCAAAGGCGCAGGATTACAGACTGAGCCACCGAGCCCGGCTAAAATTATGTTGATTTAAAATTGTCTTAGAAAAAGATGTAAAGAGCACTTTTGAGGTTTATTGGCGCATATCTTTCCACAAAAGGTACTCCACAGAAGTAGAGGCCCAATTACCCCAGTTCTAGAAAGATAAAATTTTCTGAAGTTTTCTTTTTACACTAAAGAACATCCTTCACTTAAACATTGCTTCTTTTCTAGAATTGTTTTTCTTTTCCTTCTATTTCCCTCCCTTCCACTGAAAAACAATTTAACAATAAAGGTTGATCATTATCAAACATGTTTATATTCATGCCACTCTCTCACTTACCACAGTTCACTAGACCAGGAGTAATCATATAGCCCATGATGGACCCGTTATTTTGTATAAGCTCAAAATGTGGAGTATAATGACAGCAAATCAGTTTATGTGGGTAGATAAATAATATAATTTGTAAATTTAAACAGCTGTGAGGTGGTCAACTTTAATCATGTCATAAATACAAACATCTGATTATTGAGCAAAAGAACAATGCCTAATGTTCTATATTTTTTCCCTTGAGTAAGACAAAAATTTGGACATGTCTTTACCTCCCTCTAGCCTCTCTCCATTCTCCCTTCATCACATTTTGACATTGAAATAGAATAACATAGTAGCTAACAGTGCTACTTGAAACAAACTGCCTGGGTACAAACACAGCTCTACAGTTGATCAATTTATGACCTTGGGAAAATCAATTAATTCTCTATTTCTGTTTTTGTATCTGTAAAATTGGGTAATAGTATTGCCTACTTCCAAGTATCATCATTAGTATTAAAAGAATTAATATTTTTAAGTCACCCAGTAGCTGATAAATAATAAATACCATAAAGTAGTATTTTATTAAATAAATATGAATATTTATCAATAAATGGAAACTAGAATTTTAAATGCAAATTTACACGGCATACATTATAGTCATCACTAATATTGTCAGTGATAATTACTAAGTGATTTATTTAGCCTTTCCCCAGTTACATAACTTTCTTTTAAAATCAATTTCTTAGTAGACCATCCTCTTAGATGTCTTACAAAGAGTATCTTTTTGTGATAAACATACTTAATAGTTTATTTAGAAATTTTTTTAGACAAATGTATTTCTAAATAGTACATTAAGACAAAATAGGTTGTATTCTAGGAATCCAAGAAGTTGTCCATCAGAAATATACTAGTGTGGTTCACCATACTGAGTGAGAAAAAGAAAAAAGTCTAAAAAATCATCTCTCAATATGTATAGAAAAAAATCTGCATTGGGTTAGATTATCAATTGTCAACTTTATCTTACTCTACTCAACTTTTTCTATGGTCTCCTCTGAATTGTAAATGCCAGAAACTTTATTTTACAGAATTTTCTTTCTTTTATAGTTTCAGGTTAGAGCCTGCCAATGAAAGGACCTTACACAATATTTGGAAAGTGGACTGGAGAAAAGATTTTTTTTTCTAAGGCAGTTGTGACAGCCAAACGCTTTCACAGATTTCTCCACAAGTTTCTGCTTGGCTGCAGCAGACCAAGACCAAGACCTTGGCATTTCCCAGAAATATGGCAATTGCAGCAATTTTCTGGCAAATTTGGGAGAGTTGCTTGTTTCATGGTTCAGATGAAATAATTAGTGACTCTTTCTTTGACCTTCCTTCCACTCCTCCTGATCTTCACACACTAGCTCTTTTCACCTTCCTGTTAGTTTTGTTTCCTACATTTAATGGCATTGTTACAATAATATTTGGAATAATACTGTCTAATGACCCAATCAAGGCTGATAAAAATGTTTTAAAAATCAGAAAACTAGGAATAGATAAGAACCTTCTTGTGCTGATAAAAGCTCTAACAAAAATCTATAAATATGCTTTATCAAATGAATTTACATACATTTATTTTAGGTGAGAAAAAAGATAACACTGTTCATTGTCTCTACTTTTGTTTAGCAGAATTGACTAGGAACTTAAACAACATAGAAAGATTTGAGATGAAGAAATAAAGTAATCACGACTTGCAATGATATAAACATGTACATCAAAAAAGATAGTCAGGAAATTACACAAAATGATAAAGGTGATATACTATACTTATAAATGAAATAACTGATTAGAAAATATAATTAAATAGTGTGGCATCTGTAGAATAACAATAATAATCATAGTGGTATCTGGAACAGCTTTCTAGCTGTCCATTACCTAGTTCCAAAGCCAAGGTTCCATATTTCAGAAATTTTTGTGGCAGCAATCTCCAAAGCAACTATGTAGCAGCAAACAACCCCAAACTTCTTATCATCTTATAGCAAAAGTATTTATGAATCTTCTGGGCTCTGCTAAGTTTCTCGTGCCTTTTTGTTCAAGACTCAGGTTAAAGTAGTAACTGCTTTCTGTGGTCTTCTCTTCTCATGGCAGAGAGTGAAAACTCAAGAGGACAGAACTACAGTGCAAACATTTCTCTTTGACATAACATGAGTCACATCCACTCACATCACATTAGTCAACCACTGTCACCAGGATAGGGAAGTATACCTACCTATAGAAAGGCATCGTAAGTTCAGAAAAGGAACAATTGAACTTGCAGCAATCAAACAATTTGCTGTATGTATGTAAGATGATAGATATCTTGTCTGGAACACAGTAAGGTAGCTGTTATTTTATTTTGTCTAATTCTTGCAGTGAACCTAAGGAAAAATATATAAAAACTGGAGGTCTCAGTTATATAAGTAGAAGTGCTAAGATTTTTTTCATAACCACACAATGGTAGTCATATAGAAACTGATCAGAGTTGACACTGTCCTATAAGACGAACTTCAATTGCCAGTTTGAAAAACTGCAGTGACTTAAACAAGCTTTACTGGTGAATTTTCTGCAGATCATTGCCCATCCAAGTACAAAAGTCCCCTCTTCAAGAATAATTTTCTCATTTCATCACATCTTTGAACTCATACTCAGATTGGAAGAATACCGTCAGCTCTCCTGGGTCTCCAGCTTGAAAACAGTTTATCTTGGGACTTCTCAGCCTCCATAATCAAATGACAAAAGTAAAACTCTGACAGTTTGAGCAAAGTGTACTGAAAGACATAGAGCCATATATGTCAATATTAAAAATGTGTCAACATTAAAAATATCTGGATTTCTCAATCAACTGATAGTTTCCAATGACCCAAATCATACAGGGGTAAAAGATTGATCCAAAGTGCAAAAAAAGCACAGGCATAGTGCACATCCTCTCAGAGCCTGACAACCAGCCCACCTAGCAACCCTCATCCCTAATAAAGTTGCACCACTGCCTCCATGAACACCCACAATCTGGGTCACTGAGGCACTGACTGCTGATTTAATTACAGTGAAGAAATCACATGGAGATTACACTGATGCACCTACCCAGAAGCAAAGCCAAAATACTCTATACAACTGGAGGATAGAACACATCTATAGGAAAAAATTTTTCCCTATTAAAAAAACTACTCAATAAAATTGAAAAAAGTAACTGTTTCACCAGATGCACAAGTATCACTGTGCATAGAATGACAAAGAAAGAAAACATGATGTACCCAAAGGAAAAAATAATTCTCCAGTAACACACATTAAAGAAAATAAAATCTATAATCTATAAAATGCCTTTAAAAGTTCAGAATACTGATCTTTAAAAAACTCAGTGAGATACCAGAAAATATAGATAGATAGTTCAAAAAAACTAGAAAAACTATTAATGATCTGAATGAGAACATTAAGAAAGAGAAATATATCATAAAAAGGAACTGAACAAAAATCTTGAAGCTAAAGAATTCAATGAATGAAATAAAAAATACAAAAGAGAGCTTCAATTACAAACTAGATTAAGTGAAAGAATTCTGAGCTTGAAGGCAAGTCTCTTGAAATAATACAGTAAGACTAAAAATGAATGAAGCCTACAGGATTTATGAGATACCATTAAGCAAACAAATATTCACATTATGGAAGTTCTAAAAGAAGAAGATATGGGTAAAGGAATAGAAAACATATTTAATAAAATAATAACCAAAATGGTACAAGTACATGTAAATTTAACTACATGCTCCTGAATAAATTAATGGAGAAGTTAAACTGGAAATTTTTTTAAATTTTTGAAAAAAAATTAAAACAGAAACACAACATACAAAACCTAAGGTATGCAACAACAGCAATTTTAAGAGGAAAGTTTATAGCAATAAATGCCTAAATAAAAAAAGAAGATTTTAAATACACAGCCTAACTGCACCACTGTGAACTATAAAGACAAGGAAAAAATCAAAATCAAAATTTATAGAAGAAGAAAATAATAAACATCAGTGCAGAAATAAACAAAATCGACACTAAAAAAATGATTAACAAAATAAAAAGGCATTGTTATGAAAAGATAATCAAAATTGACAAACTATTAGCCATACTAAGAAAAAATGGAGAACGTCAAATAAATAAAATTATGACTGCAAAAGGATACATTACAATGAATACAACAGAAATCAAAAATCATTAGAGACTACCATGAACAAATATACACCAAAAAATTGGGAAACCTAGAAAATATAGATAAACTATTAGACATATACTACCTAGTAAGATGGAATCAGCAATAAATAGAAAATCAAAAGAGACCAACACATAATGAGATTGAATAAGTAATAAAAAGTCCTCCCACAAAGACCAGTCCAGGACTAGATGGCTTCACTAATGAATTCTACCAAATGTTTAAAGTATAACTAATACCTATTCACTTCAATTTATTTCAAAATTTGAAGGTAAAGGGACTCTTCCAAAGTTATTCTACCATTCCAGCCTTACCCAATACCAAAACAATGCAAAGTCATAACAACAGCAACAACATAAACCCACAGGCCAATATCCTTGATAAATATAGATACAAAAATTCTCACCAAAACACTAGTGGACTGAATCCAACAGCACATCACAAATATTAAATTCCAAATCAAATGAAATTTATCCCAGGGATGAAATGATTGTTGAACATTTGCAAATTAGTAAATGTGATACATCACATCAAATGAATGAAGGATAAAAAACCAGATGATCATCTTAAGAGATGTATAATAAGTATTTACTAAAATTCAGCATCCAGTCATAATAAAAACTCTCAACTAATTAGCTATAAAAGGAATGTACCTCAATATATACCACAAACCATCCACAGCTAACATTGTACTGAATGGGGAAAAGTTGAAAACTTTTTCTCTAACAATTGGAGCAAGACAAAGATGCCCATTTTTATCATTTTTGTTCAGTATGATACAGGAAGTCTTTGACAGGGCAACTAGGAAGGAGAAAGAAATAAAGAACATCCACATAGAAAAGGAGGAAGCCAAATTGTCCATTTGCAGACATTATCTTAGAAAAACCTAAAGACTTCACCAAAAAAACTCTTACAGCTGAATAATAAATTCAGTAGAATTATAGGATACAAAGTCAACATAAAAATATCAGTAAAAGTTCTTTACACAATAGCAAACTGTTTGAAAAAGAAATCAGAAAAAGCAATCTTATTTACTATAGCTAAATAACATACACAGAAATAAATTTGACCAAGAAGGTGAAAGATCTTCACAATGAACACTATAAAACACTAATGATTAGCACACATTGAATACTTGTATCTACACATTACACTGTACCACATACATGCTTAATATTATTATGTGTCAATTAAAGGTAATATTTTTAAAAGTACAAGATAGAAAAAAGAACTTTAATTTCACAATTAACAAAAAATTAGATATAGTTTCTTATTCCACATTGCAACAAATCTTTAGGAAACTACCCCTTGTTGAGTTTCCGTGCAATATTAAAAATAATAGTCACAATTATCTGAATAAGTCTATTAAAATACCCCTTCCTTTTCTAAATTCAAGTCTGCTTGAAGCTGTGCTTTCATTATATACTTCAAATAATATAACAGATCATGATATACTGAATGCAGTCACAATTAAAAGAATAATATTTTTATTTATTTTATAATTCTAGCAGAAAATTTGATAAATAATTAATGAAGCATTTAAAATTAATTAACTGGCAATATTGACTAAAATTTAATTTCCTATTTTATTATTCATTCTAAGGAAAATTTTTTTTTTTTTTTTTTTTGAGTTGGAGTCTCACTCGATCGCCCAGACTGGAGTGCAGTGGCCGCTCCCAGCCACCGCAGCCTCGACCTGCTGGGCTCCGGCTATCCTTCCGCCTCAGCCTTCTGAGTAGCCGGAATTATAGGCACACGCTACCATGCCCGGCTAATTTTTTTTGTAGAGATGTGGTCTCGTCTGCCCAGGTGGGTCTCGAACCCGCGGGCTCAGGCAATCCACTCACCTCAGCCTCCCAAAGGCGCGGGATTACAGGCTGAGCCACCGAGCCCGGCTGAGGAAAATTTTTACTGAGCAGTCAACTCAACTATTATCTGCTTGACAGATAATGTTAGAATAATAAATTAACATTCTGGTTTAAAATATTTATCAAGCTTGAGCTTGATCAGTTTTTAATAAAATCTAGATTCTGGTAAAGCAAATAAAAATGCAAATATATAAAATCCCAACCTCATTTCCATTTATTTCAGTAACATTTTAACTTTTCAGGTCTAGTGAAGACTAGATGCTGCAGACTGAATGTTTGTGTTCCCCACAAATTTATATATTCAAACTCCAATTTGTTGGGTTAATTGATCTATTCAGAGTTGAATTTTGTAAATGGCAATAGGTAGGGATCCTGCTTCATTCTTCCACATGAGGTCAGCCAGTTTTCCCAGCACTACTTGCTAAATATGGTCTCCTTTCCCCAGTGGTTGTTATTGGTGATTTTGTTGAAGATGAGTTGGTTGAAAGATTGAGCTTTCACTTGCATAATTTCTGTCCTCTTCCATTGTTTATGTTCTATTCTTGTAACAGTATCAGGTTGTTTTAGTTATTGCACGCTTTTGGTAAACTTTAAAGTTTAAAAGTGTGATACCCCCTGTTTTGCTCCTTTTGCTGAGGATTGCTTTGACTATTCTTTTTTGTTTATATATGAATGTCTGTATTGTTGTTTCCAGGTCTGAGAAAAATGATGCTGGTAATTTGATGGGTATTGTATTGAATTTGTAGATTGTCCTGGGTAGAATGGATATCTTAACATATTGATTGTTCCAATCCATGAGCATGGAATGTTTTTCCAATTGTTTGTGTCATCCTTGATTTCTTTGAGCAATGTTCTGTAGTTCTTATTGTAAAGGTCTTTCATGTCTCTGGTTAGGTGGATGCCAAGGTATTTTATTTTTTTGGTGGCTATTGTGAATGGAACTGTGCTTTTTATTTGCCACTCTGCCTGCTTGTTACTGGTATATAAAAATGCAACTGGCATTTGCACACTGATCTTGCACCGAGTCCTTACCAAAATCAGTTGTCAGAGCAAGGAGGCTTTTGACAGATTCCCTAGGGCTTTCAAGATACAGGATCATAACATCTGCAAAAACGGATAGCTCGATTTCTTCTTTTCCTATTTGGATAACCCTGATTTCCTTCTTTTGCCTGATTACTTTGACTAGGACTTCCACTACTATGTTAAACAGGAGGAATGTGAGTGGGCATCCTTATCTAGTTCCTGTTCTCAGAGAGAATGCTTCCAATTTCAAACTGTAAGAATTCTAGAAGAGCCGGGCTCAGCGGCTCAGCCTGTAATCCTGCTCCTTTGGGAGGCTGAGGTGAGTGGATTGCCTGAGCCCATGGGTTTGAGACCCGCTAGGGCAACTTGGGGAGACCTCATCTCTACAATAAATAAATTTAAAAAATTAGCCAGGTGTGGTAGTGCACGCCTGTAGTTCCAGCTACTTGAAAGGCTGAGACAGAAGGATCGCTGGGGCCCAGCAGGTCAAAGCTGCAGTGGCTGGGAGTGGCCACTGCACTCCAATCTGAGTGACAGAGTGAGACTCCAACTCAAAAAAAAAAAAAAAAAAGGAATTCTAGAAGAAAACATAAGCAACACTGTTATGCACATTGGAGTTGGCAACCAATTCGTGATCAAATCCCCAAAGGAAATTGCCATAAAAGATAAGACAGACAAGTGGGATCTCATCAAACTGAAAAACTTTTGCACAGTAAAAGAAACCATCAAGAGAGTGGGAAGACAACCCACAGAATGGAAAAAGATAATTGCTAATTATGTATCTGACAAAGGTCTAACATCCAAGATCCAAAAGGAACTCAAATGAGCCAAAAGGAAAAAAACAAGTAGTCCTATCAAAAAGTGGGTAAAGGATATGAATAGACACTTTTCAAAAGAAGATATACAAGCAGCCTATAGATACATGAAAAAATGCTTAGCAAATCAAAACCACAATGAAATACCACCTAATCCCAGTAAAGATGGTCCTCATCAATAAATAAAAAAACAATAAATGCTGGCAAGAGTATGGAGAAAAGGGAATGCGTCTACACTACTGATAGGATTGAAAGTTAGTGCAACTTCTATGGAAAGCAGTGTGACTATTCCTAAAAGATCTAAAAATTGACCTTCCCTACAATCCCTCTCCTGGGAATATATGTGGAGGTACATAAATCATTCTACAAAAAAACAAAAACACCAGCACATGCATGTTTATAGTTGCACTATTCACAATAGTAAAAACATGGAACCAACCCCACTGCCCATCAAAAGTGGACTGGATAAAGAAAATGTGGTACATATGCACAATGGAGTATTACATAGCCATAAAGAAGAACAAAATTCCGGAATCTGCAGCAAATTGGATGGAGTTGGAGACCATTATACTTAGTGACCTATCACAAAAACAAAGAACTGAATACTGAATGTTCTCACTCAGAGTGAGACCTGAAAATTAATCATACTAGCACAATGGAGGGATTGGCAATCAATGAGCACTGCCAGGGGAGGGAGGAAAGAAGGAGGCATGTAGTGACAAAGGGTACCTGGTCCAGGGAAAGTGAGGGCCAGTTGGAGGTCCAAACTTTACCCATGCAATACCTACTTATGCAGTTAATCCTGACTTGTGTCTCACATCTCTGTAGTAAAAAATGAAAACAAAAAAAAAAACTCCTCTAATCTGCAGTGTGATGGTATTTGGAGATAGGATCTTTGGTAGATAATTAAGGTCATATGTGGTCATGAGGTTGGGGCACTCATGGTGGGATTAGGGCCCTTATAAGAGAATTTAGGAGACATTGTTCCCTATACACACCTGCACAGAAGAGGTCACGCAGCCTGCAGCAGGATGGTAGCCATTCGCTAGACAGGAAGAGAACCTTCATTGGAACCCAATCATGCTATCACCCTTACATATTTTCAGGCTCCAGAACTGTGAGAAAATAAATTCCTGTTGTCTAAATCACCCAGTCTATGGTATTTTGTTATGGCAGCCTGAGTCAAGACACTAAATGAGATAAGTGAAAAAACACCTGGCATGGAGCGGGAGTTTTAAAAATGACAGCTGCTATGTTTTTGTAAGGCAAGAGTAGGAGGCAAAATAAATGAATAATCCATGGAAACTAATCTTAAGATTTTTGAATTGTCTGCGTATTTAAAAAAAATAAATACCCTTAAATGTTTTTAGATATCTTCCCCAGAGTCATAGCTTTCTTTTTTAATTCCTCTGTTAATTAATTGATTTCTATACTCATTTATTCATTCAATGAGTATTTATTGAGCTATCTATAGAGGTTAGCTAAGTAATGTTAGTCACTAAAGCTGCAAATCTGAATAGTACATAGAAGTCCATTTCATCTGTTTAGAGTCTCATGTCACCATTTCTATACAATGATAGGCAGATTAGCAAGTAGTGTGAGTTTATTGTTTATTTAAATATTAATTTTTTTTGCTGAAAATTGAGAAAGCAAGACTTATTGAGAGGACAGAAAAGCTCCCACAGTGGGAAGGAACCCAAAGGAGATGCCCAAGATTAATGATTTTTAACAATTAATAAAATGTTATCTTCTGGTGTTTTATTACAAAGGAGCATTGTAAAAGGATTTGGAGTTTGTAATAACATTCCATTTACCTCTCTAACAGAGTTAAGGATTTGCTAGTCTGACTTCTAGCAGCTTTATAAAACCCAATATTATTAATATTTATGTTGTACCCTGATCCCTTACTTTCATTTTTTTCACTAGAAGTTACTGCCACCCCTAACTCCTTAAATTATTTAATCTTGTCTCATAAAATTTGCATATTTCTATGAGTCACTTTAAATAGTTTGTGTCTAAATATTAATAATAAAATCGTCTAGTATGTCTCTTGAAGGATAGAGGTAAATGTAACTTTTCTTATAGATCATATTTGTGTTGTTTTTGATAACTTATCTGGCTTATTTTTAATCTCAAATGAAATCTCATAATTAAAATGAACTCCAAGATCCTAAGAACTAAGAGCAGACATGGTGTACATCAAATATTCTGAAAAGAACTGGAAAGGTAGATGTCAGCAATTAATTCAATCAATCAATATTTAGCAAATGCTTGCTATCTTCAGATAAGAATTCCACAGATTGTGATCAATAGATAACTATAAAAATAAAAATTATTTTCATAGGTGAAAAGTGGGAAAGATAGTTTTTTTGTGTCTCTTTAGTATAAACTATACTCTCTGACCTCAAAAAATTGAAGAAACAAAGATTAACATTTTTTCTTACTGAATTTTGAAGCAACACACAAGATTTATACAATATTTTGTTTCAAAACAAGTGGGATACCTGCTATAAAACACTTCAGAATGACATTAAGATATTGAAGATTTGTTAGTTGCAACTGAAACTCTCAGTGTTCTAATATAAATTCAATAAACTTTTAAATAACATTTTAAAAATTTTATTTTAATTGTAATAAGAATTTCTAAGCTAAGGTCTACCCTTTTTGCACATTTTATGTGTATTAGACATGATGTTGTACAACAGATCTCTAGAATGCATTCACACTGGATAACTGAAACTTATGAATAGTATAACAAACTTTGGAATGGCGACTACCTATTTTCTCCTCCCCCTAGCTCCTAGTAACAACCATTCTACTCTCTGCCTTTATGAATTTGACTATTTTAGACACCCCTTAAAAGTTGGAATCATGCAATATTTATCCTATTGTGTCTAGCTTTTTTCGCTTAATGTAACATCCTCCAGTCTCCTCTATGTTGACACATAAAGCAGAATGTTCTCCTCTATTTAGGCTGACTGATATTCCTTTTTTTTTTAACTTTTAAATTTTTTTATTTTAAAATTGCGGGTTACATTCTTCATTGTTAGGTACACAAATATTCGCTGTGCAGATACCCTTGTTGATGAGGTGTGCCCCCCCCAGGCAGATTTCCACTACTGTCAGTCTCACCTCCCCGCCCCCCTCCCCTCTGCAGTTTCCCATTGCAGTCAATCCTTTTCTTATAGCATTGCGGTAGTTGTTCAAGGTCCACTTATGAGTAAGAACATGTGATACTCAGCTCTTTGTTTCTGTGAAAGATCACTCAGTATTATAAACTCTAATTCCATCCAGGTTGCTGCAAAGTTCATGATTTTGTTCTTCTTTATGGCTGTGTAATATTCCATCATGTATATGTACCACATTTTTTAAATCCAGACCTCTTTTGATGGGCAGCATGGTTGGTTCCATGTTCTTGTTATTGTAACCAATACTGCAATAAACATACATGTGCAGGTATCTTTTTAATAGAGTGACTTGAGTTCTTCTGGGTATATTCCCAGTAGTGGGATTGCAGGGTCATATGGAAGGTTGATTTTTAGAACTTTTAGGAACTGCCACACTGTTTTCCACAGAGGCTGTACTAGTTTGCACTGCCACCAACAGTGTAGAAGTGTTCCCTTTTCACCACATCCTCTCCGGCCTTCGTTATTTTTTGAGTGATTGATGATGGACATTCTGACTGGAGTTAAGTGGTATCTCAATGTAGTTTTGATTTGCATCTTCTTGATGACTAGTGAGGCTGAACATTTTTTCATGTATCTGTTGGCTGCTTGTATGTCTTCTTTTGAGAAGTGTCTGTTCATATCTTTTGGCCACTTTGTAATGGGGCTGTTTGTTTTTTTCTTTTCAGCACGTTTGAGTTACTTGTAGATCCTAGATGTTAAGCCTTTGTCACACATGGAGTTGGCAAATATTTTTTCTCAGTCTGTGGGCTGTCTCCCTGCTCTCTTGAAGGTTTCTTTGGCTTTGCAGAATCTTGTCAGTGTCTTGAGGTCCCACTTGTTTATGTTATCTCTTATGGCACTTTGGGTTTTGATCAGGAATTGATTGCCAGTTCCAATTTCCATAACAGTGTCTTCTGCATTTTCTAAGGTTCTTACGGTTTGAGGTTTTACGTTTAGGTCTCTGGTCCATTTAGAGTTGATTTTTTGTGTATGGGAATAGGTAGGGGTCCTGTTTCAGTCTTCTGCATGTGGTCAGCCAGTTTTCCCAGCACCATTTACTGAATAGGTTCTCGTCTCCCCAGTGGTTGGTGGTGGAGACTTTGTCAAAGATGAGTTGGTTGAGAAATTGAGGTTTTGCTTCTGGAATCTCAATTCTATTCCATTGGTCTATATGCCTGTTCTTGTACCATTACCAGGCTGTTTTGATTATTGTAGCTTTATAATAAAGTTTCAAGTCTGGGAGTGTGATATCTCCTGCTTTTTTTGTTTTTTCCTGAGGATTGTTTTTGCTATTCTTGGTTGTTTATGCTTCCACTGATATTCCAATGTATATATTTATTACATTTTCTTTACCTATTCATCCATTGCTGAACATTTAGGTTACTTCCACATCTTGGCTATGTGAGTAATGCTGCAATAAACATGGGATTACAGCAGTCCCCCTTCATTCATGGGAGATACATTCCAAAACTCCCATGGATGCCTGAAATCATGAATATCACTGAACCCTCCACGTGCATTTAATCTTTAAAAAACATAGGTTTGAACTGTGTAATTCCACCAATATGCAGATTTTTAAATGTACATGTTGGAAAAATGCTTGAAGTTTGTGACAATTTGAAAAATGTAGCCAAGATGATGAGCCACATAGCCTAGAAACATCAAAATAATTTTTTAAAAGGTAGGTATTTCATGAATATATATCTTGTGATAGTAAATTCTTGTATATCTTCATGTATATGATACTGGCATATTTTATTATTTACCATCATAAGATATACATGATCTATATTAAGACAGACTAAAATTCTTCAAAGCTTATGCACACAAACACAGACTGTACATGGCAGTATTTGCAGTTGAGAGAAATGTAAACATATGTAAGTATGCAGTATTAAATCATAACAGCGTAAAATTAACTGGAGTACCTATTGTACTACTGTAGTAATGCTGTAATCATCTCTTGTTGCTGTTGCAGTGAACTCAAGTGTTGCAAATATCAATTTAAAATGCCATGTAATGTTAATCATCTCTATATGAGCAGTTTTCTCTCCAGTACATCATACATTACAATAAAAATCTGTCAGCTCTTCAATACTTTTCATCATGGATAGTGCAATATCAAAAACCCTGAATAACACTGAGGGACCAATGCGAAGTGCCACTATTAATGCTGGACGTGCTCCCAAGAAGCAGACAAAAACTATGATATTACAAGAAAAAGTTAAATTGCTTTATACATACCATAGATTGAGGTCTGCAGCTGTGGTTTCCCACCATTTCAATAAATGAATCCAGTATGATGACTATTGTTAAAAAGGAAAGAAAATTCATGAAGCCATCACTGCAGCTATGCCAGCAGGTGTGAAAATTTTGTACTTTGCAAAATATTTTTATCTCATATTGAAACTACAGCTTTCATGTGGGTATAATATTGCTGTAAGAAAGGCATACCTATAGACTGTAATAGGATTTTGAGAAAAGGCAAAGTCAGCATATGACATTTTAAAGCAAAAGGAAGGTGAAGTATCTAAATCTGGAGAATTTAATGCCAGCAAAGAATGACTGTCTTAGAAAGACTATAAGATTGATTAGAAAGATTGATGGTCTTAGAAAAAGCTTTGTCCAAAAAAAAAAAAAAAAAAGTGAGACAACAGGGAAGCAGCTTCTGCCTAACTAAGGGCAGCAGGCAAGTTCATAGACATTACTAAGAAAATTATAGAAGAGAAAGTATATCTGCCTGAACTGTTTTTTAAATGCAAATGAAGTTGCCCTGTTCTGGACGGGAAAAAAAATTATACAGATGACATTTTTTTTTTTTTAGTAAGAAAGAGAAGCGAGCACCAAGATTTAAGGCAGAAAGCGATAGGCTAACTCTACTGTTCTGTGCAATTACAGTAAGGCTTATGATCAGGACTGCCCTTATCTGTACAGCTTCTAACTTCTGAGTCTTGAAGGAAAAAGACGAAAACCAACTGACAGTCTTTTGTTTGTACAACACAAAGGCCTAGATAAGAAGAAACGTCTTTCTGGATTAGTTGTTTTGTCCCTGAAGTCAGGAAGTACCTTGTGAATATGGGAGTTCCTTTTAAACTTCTTTTGATATTGGACATTGTTGCTGGTCACACAGAATCCCATGAGATCAACATTGAGGTGTCTAAGTGGTCTGTTTGCCCCCACAACATGTCTAATTCAACCTCTAGCTAGATAAAAGGCCATGAGAACTTTAAGCCTCATTACACTTGGTAGCTTCTAGAAAGGATTGTCAATGTTTTGAAAGAAAACCTTGATAAACAGAACTTCATAAAAGTATGGAATATTATGCTATGAAAGATTTCATTGTTGTTCCAGAAAAAGCTGTGAAAGCCATCAAGCCCAAACAATAAATTCCTGCTGGAGAAAACTAAGTACAGACTTTTTAACTTCACAGGATTTATAACAAAACAAAATGAAGGAAATAGTGCAAGAACCTGTGCTTAAGGGAAAAGAAATGGTGGGGATTAATGGGTTTCAAGATATGGATCTAGAAGAAATTCAAGAACTAATAAACACCACACAAGCAGAATTAACAGAAGATAACTTGATGAAGATCAACACTTCCAGGCCAGTTCCAGATGATGAGGAAGAAGATGTGGAAAAAATAGTGCCAGAAGACAAACTGATGTTAGACAATCTGTCATAAAGTTTCCAATTATTCAAGACTGTTTTGACTTCAACATCAATCCTTCTATGATACAGGCACTTAAACTAAAGCAAATGGTGAAAGAAGGACTGGTACCATATGGAAACATTTTTAAAGAAATGAAAAAGCACAAAAGTCAAACAGAAATCATGATATTTCCATAAAGTTACACCAAGTGTGCCTCTCCTGCCTCCCCTTCCACCTCTTCTACTTCTTCCTCTGCTTCATTTTCTACTTCTGCCACATCTAAGAGAGTAAGACAAATCCATCCACTTCCGTCTCCTCTTCAGTCTACTCAACATAAACAAGATGAGTAAGAAGACCTTTATGATGAACCATTTCTGTTTAATAAACAGCAAATATATTTTTCCCCTCATTATGATCTTCTTAATAATATTTTATTTTTTCTAGTGTACTTTCCTATAATAATATAGTATATAATACATATTACATACAAAATATGTGTAATTCACACTTTATGTTATTGGTAAGTTTTCTCATCAGTAATAGGCTGTTAGTAGTTAAATTTTTAGGGAGTCAATGTTTATATGTGGATTTTCAACTACATAAGAGCTTGGCACCCCTAACCCTTGCATTGTTCAAGGGTCAAGTGTACCATGCACAATTTTTTCCTTCTTTACAATTTTATATATAGATCTGTTCTTATTGTAGATCTTAGCAGCCTCAGCATACAATCTTTTTCCTTTCCTTATTATGTCAGGAATTTTCATCTTTTCACTTAAAGGAAGCACTGTATGGCTTCTCTTTGGCATATTCCAATTGCCAGCATCAGTACTCTTGCACTTTGGGCCATTAAGTAGAGTAGGGGTCACTCTAATACAAGCACTGTGTTATCTCGACAGTTGGTGGATAACCCAGATGGCTACTCAGTGACTAATGAACAAGTAGTATATGCAGCCTGGATCTGTGTTTCTTATAAGCATATTTTGAAGATGATCCAAACAAGGGTATGAACTGCACAAAGAGATAAATGAAGGGTTTTCTCGACAGTCCTCACAGGTTTACATGGTGATCATCAACCAAGGAAATAGTATAAATTAGTCAAAAAAAAAAAAGGTGCTAATGAGACCTATAGTCCCATGCAGTAGACTTTTTCCCCCATTTATTTCACGTTTTATTCTTATTGCATGGGGAGGCATGCACTAGTGTATACATTGTGTGTTTTTGGCTTTCAGATACTCAGGATCCTGATTCTGTCTCCAAACTCGGGATCTGAATCAGTCAATAGAAGATGACCACTGTTGTAAGGGGCTGGGGGATCCTGAGAGGAAGGCAGAAAGCAGGCATGGAGACAACCATGGAGAGGTCATATTCCAGGGCTCCCATAATTGCACTGGAGGCTTCTCTACATAGACCATAAGTTGGGGAGCCTACAGCAGCCCCTCAGAGTGGATAGGGATGACACAGTCCTGGGGCTGGAACTTGGGAGGTGGGAGGTCAGCCACATCTGCACAGGGGAAGTTCTGAAAAGATGCTGTCTTTCCATTCATAGCTCAGAATCCTGTGCAGGGCATCCCCAAAAGAACATGGCAAGGGTTCACTACTGGGATTCTGACTGACCTCAAAAAGGTGTAGTATTAAGTCCTGCAAACTTCTCAGCATCTGCAGACATTCCTGCCAGGTTTCCTTATGCCCTTCTGCATGAGATGTGGGACAACACTTTGGATATTGCACGATTCCTCTTCCTTATCCTGAAGTACACTTCATATTCAAGAAGTTTCCATTCTCAGGAAACCCCAGATTTTCTGGTCACTCCACAGAACTGATCTGAGGGCTTTTCTGGACCTTGGGTTTCTTTTTCCTTTATTTTCTGAGTGTTTCTGGTTGTTTCAAACTATGCAGTGGATCATTTTATTTTAAGTATCCAGGGAACACTCAGAGGAACAAGGCTTGAGTTGGTGGTGTAAGTCACCGGGCAAAGCAAAACTGTATTAGGTGTATCCTCAGCTGACCAAAGCATAATCTCCCTAGGGCTAAGCTTGCATAATTATTTATAAATTTCAGCCACAAGTTGAATTGTGCCTTCTGGGAGCTTGGTGCATGTGAGGAAATAACAGATTGTGAATAACCTTGCATTTGTTGCAAACAAATATGGTCATTTAAAATGTCAACCCTCCATAATAGCAAAGGGCAAAGCACCCTAAATTAACTCAGCAAAAACACTTATGCAGAAGGTAGGTTTGCAGGCTAAGCATACTGTAGCTTTACACTCTAAATTGAAACTTGGTTAGTATCTAGGAATCACAGCAGAATGACTTGACTTAGTTTCCTTATACATCAAATTGTGAACATCAGATTTTTCTTTTTGAATGTTTTATAGTCATCAGTTCAAGACTAGGCTTTTCATTAAGTATCCACTCCAATTACTGCTTGTAATGAAATGATGAAATAATAAATAATGATAACAGCAAGAATGAACTCTTGCCTATACTGTGCACCTGGTACAGTTTTCACATGTATTAACTGAACCAACTCTAATAAAAAACTAAGGATGTGCTGGTATTATTTTCTTTTTTGGGTGACGTTTATAACTTTCCCAGGGTCACACATTTCCCGAGAGGTGATGTTAGAGTTCACACACAGGATTCTGCCTTTATATTCTGTGCCATTGACAATCGTGGTATAATTTTCCTGAAAGAGAAATTCGCGTGATTTAGACTAGACAGTCAGTTAATTTTGACAGTCTGGTAAGTAGGTTTCAATGTATTCTGTGTATGGGTTTGGACAATTTTAAATCAAAATAAATGTACAAATTAGCTACAATGTTATGCCATAGAATTTCTAATTTATAATATTATCTAAGGGATAATATTAATTTTTTTAAATCTAAAACTATATTAATAGTTGGCTTTATAGTAGAATAATGTAACCAAGTCCACTTTTATAGTAAATCAGTTTCTGAATTGTCCTTTAAAAATACTAGTGTAGAGACTGTTTGTACAAGTATGTTATTTAAAGTTGGTAGAATTGCCTTCAAGTTTACTTTCTAAATCAATTACTGTTCTTTTAAAAGTATAGGGTGAACACTAGATTAAGTTTAGGAAGAATCATTTCATTGTTTGTAGTTTGTGGATGTATTTATGCTGGATATTACATAGAACCACAAGCATAGAGTTTATAATTCCTGACTTCCAAAAGATTTTCCTAGAATCTAAGTTTTCAGAGAAAAAGGGATAAGGGATAAGAGTTGGGATGAGATCATGCAGAAAGACAGAAAACTAACATACTCATGTTCTGAGAAAGAGGATGGGGAGGAGCGATGGATATCTGGAAATCAACAGTGTCAACAACAGTATGTAAAACAAAATAATCCATCATTGTTTAAATGTGTATTTCTAATCAACTGTGTTAGACTGTCTTCTATCTACAAATATGGAATCTACCAATTACATTCTCTCATAACATGAATATGGTCCTGATTGCCATAATGTAGTTTTTATTTTGTCTTGCTTTGTTTTTGTGTAATTTGGCATGTCCCTACTACCAAGAATGTATGAGGTCAAGCTCATTCCATGTCTTCACTTGGACTCCTTTAAAAATTTCATTAATATAAAACATTGTGATATTAGTCGTAACATGGAGCAGTCACATTTGATATAAGTAAATACAAAGAAATTTTATGTCAGTTTTGTTTATAAAATAATCTTGATCATTCAGGATATGCTTTTAATATATTTTTAAGTTTTTATAATGAAAAATGCAAAAATTTTGGAACCAGGATGGTGGTTCGTGCGTATAATTCCAGCACATTGGGAGGCTAAGGTGGGAGAATCTCTTTAGTCCTGTAGGTTGAGGCTACAGTGAGCTGGGATTGTGCCACTGCACTCCAACCTGGGAGACAGAGTGAAAATTTGTCTCAAAAAAAAAAAAAAAAAAGTAAAAATCATGACAAAACTCTCTTTGACCCACTGGTATATTTTCAGAAACTCCCAAACACTATTCGAGAAATAAGTTGTGATGACAGATATATGGAATAATACTCAGAACTCCAACACCACTTTGTAATATCAGAGGCAAAAATCAAAAAGAAATAAAATTGACAGACAGAGAAGATTATATATGAGAGAAGAGTTGAGTGAGGGTGAATTGAAAGGTTTAGAGGGAAAAAAAAATCAAACCAAATAAGACTTTCTTCCATTCAAAATGACAGTCATGTTGAATAGCTGTTTTGTTAATATTAATATATATAGCCTATTTATGCAGACATGGTGCTGTGATTTCTCATCTCTGGCAACACATTTCTAAATAATTACTTTATATTTTCTGCACATAATCTTGAATGGATTATGTTATTTACATAAGCATTGGAAATGTTTGTTCATGAGCAAATGGCTTTCCTTGTTCTTTACAGTGAATTAGAAATAATGTACCTAACCCTTCATCTAAATAACTCATGGGTAACTCCAGGATAGGTAACTGGAAAAAGTACAAGAAGACTGGGAAAGTGGCCACATCACTTCTCATCCTAGTTCTCTGCTTTCAGCCTTCCTGAGGTGGTTGTGTCATTACCACTGACTGTGTGAGCAGGACAGAAAGAGCATGCCAGACTTCTGTTTCATTACTGTGAAAGCAGATTAGGAAGATTAGCGTGCTTTGGCTTCAACATCAGAGGCTTTTTTAAAAACACATGTACTGAATTTAAAGAACCCATCTTTGGTTGTCTTAGATCTCCTGAGAGTTGGGCGGTCTGTTTTGGAAGATCTGCCAGTGAACGGGGACACAGCTATGTGAGCTGAAAGGGCTAATACTCTTCTAAAATGGCTCCTTTGCAACTACAGATGCCTTGAGCAATGGAGAAATATGGACACTTGACTGTGCCAATAGCTTTTATTACTTAGAGTGTTAAACGTCACTGAAGCCTTACATTTGTGAAAGTAGTATTTTACCTCGACTTTCACATTGGCACAAAGAACCCAAGGCAGGGACTTGTGGTCAGTTGGCCATAGGGTATCAGAAGTCTTGCCAAGAACAGTTCTCATATCCTTTGATGAAATACTGCATTTTTGATGAATCATGGTGCCTCCCTTTCAAATCTGAAGCAATGGTTTGTCAAAAAAACTCATAAATTTATGAGTATGCATGCGAGAGCAAAAGGAGAGGCACTCAGTGCCCCACTCGTGAGTGGGAAGTAAGTCAGTGAGCATTTATGAAATGACTATGTAAGAGCAATTAACTATTTGGGAAATGCGGACAGAGGTTACTTAGCCAAGACCTACCATTAGGGCTAATGTGACACCCCTGTGGCTTCATTAACCCCCAAATGGATCTAATACAAGCCTAATGTGGTCAAGTGCTTGATCACTGTTGCTTTCTCCATTTTAAATTTTAAATGACTGGCAGCCCCTGTACCTGTCAGTTCTGATAAATGTCTATAATGGGAATTCACACAGCTTAATCACTATCTACTTTACTGAAAACATAATGCCAAAAAGGCTGGTGGTTAAACCAGTTTAAATCACAAAAATTCTGACTATCGCTGCCTGAGGTAATTTGTGGTAGTTCCAGTTCTTTGCAACAGGTGGTCCTGTGAGTTCCTACCTGCAAGAAGAGGAGGGTCTGCACACAATAGCATGCTTGTGGTAAGCAAGTAGTTCTCAGGTTGATTTGGGATTTACTCTTTAGTCTTTAAAAATGCATTTAGATTAGTTGTTTCCAAGTAATGTGGAGGGTTATATTGCTTTGGTCAGTTTAAAATCAAGACTATAAATTAGTAAGCCTATAATTTAATGTTCTCTTGCTTTAAATAGTTGACAGGCACACTGAGAGCTGAGACTCTCATTCGTTTGTAATGAATCAGTACTGTAAAATTATTTTGGAGAGGAAACAAATTTTCTGTAGGCTTATGTAACTTCTAACTTTAACATTGCTATTGATTTGTCTAAAACACAAACTTAAAGTATAAAATACAGCATTTTCTGCTTTATAGTGGAGTAATAAATAAAATCTATTAACACTAGTGGCTTTCTAGTTTTTATTTCATTGTAGTCTAAATATCCCATCACAGAAACAGTTATAGAATTATAAAGCTATATCCTAATAACATAGAACCAGAATGCTATTTATTTTTGGCAAAAGGATGTACACTTCTTTTGAAAATATCAAGGCCTAAAACATGTACCTACAAAGCAAATTATTTTAAATTAATTAGGTATATTGTGCAAACTGAAGTATATTATATTATTTTATTTTATTTTTTTTTTTAGTTGGAGTCTCACTCTGTCGCCCAGACTGGAGTGCAGTGGCTGTTTTCGGCCACCGCATCCTCGACCTGCTGGGCTCCGGCGATCCTTCCGCCTCAGCCTTCCAAGTAGCCGGAATTACAGGCATGCGCTACCACGCCCAGCTGATTTTTTGATTTATTGTAGAGATGAGGTCTTGCTGCCCAGGCGGGTTTCGAACCCGCGGGCTCAGGCAATCCACTCACTTCAGCCTCCCAAAGGTGCGGGATTACAGGCTGAGCCACTGAGCCCCCGGCTCACTGAAGTATTTTATAAATGATCAGATACACCTATCTAAGCTGAAAGAAGGAAACTAAATCAGGCAGTAAATGAGCAGCTTGGCAAAATCATAATGCAGAGTGATTAATGGCATATGCCTTTGGAGTCAAATATCTAGCTTAAATATCAGCTGGGTAGCTTTGGAGAATTTAACATCTCAAAGTCTCAATTTTCCATCTTTAAAATTAAGTAATAATTCTTACTCTATAATTTTTATAAAGATTAAATGAATTTTGTAAAGAATGTAGCTCAGAATTTTGCAGGTATTATATTTTCAATAACTGATAACCGTTAGATTTACTCAGTCAAAATTAACTTGACAACTATTTATTGAGGTTGATTGTGTGCCAGACATGGTTTATTTAGCATTTACCAATAAACTGGTGAATAAAAGCTAGCATAATCCTAACCCTCTCAGAACTTTCCAGTCTATAAGGGGGCACAGTCATTCATCAAATAATCTTACAAATAAATTTAAAATCACAACTGTACATTGTCTTAAGTAAAGTAACACAGGACGAAAAATCAAATACCACATGCTCTCTCTTATAAGTGGGAGCTAAGCTAAAGTTCTGCAAATGGCATATCGAGCACTGGAAACTCAGAAGGGGGAGCACGGGGGTGAGGGATAAAAGAATCACATATCGAGCACAATGTGCATGGTGGGGGTGACGGGTACACTTAAAGCCCACACTTTTTCACCACTTGCAGTGTATCCATGTAACCCAGAACTATTTATACCCCCTAAAGCTATTGAAATAAAAAATATATAAAGCAAAATTACAACTGCGAAAATTATATAACACTGTAAAAACATATAACAGGAAGAATAAATTAGTTAAAAAGACGAGGGAAGGTTGCCTTGAGACAGTGACAATTCAACTGAAATGTGAAGGAAAAGTAAAAATATGTTAAGAGAGGAGAGAAGTATTTTCTAGTAGCTTTTATGAAACCAAATGGGATGAGGAAACACTGTCCAATAGGAACTTTAAAAAATTCATTGTTATAGACCCGTAAGTTTGAGTTAGGAGCAAGGAGTTGTGGTGAGGCTGCCGTAGGAAGGGTTGTTTCTACCTCAAATGGTTTTAGTTTATAATAGAACAATAATGTGAACAAATCTTCGTTGTTGGAAAAGATGACCCTAGCTGCAATGAGAAGAATGGATTGTAGAGGTGCAAAAGTCAACAGGCCCAATGAGAAAGCAAATTCGGGAGTTTAGGCAAGGGGTAGTGGTGGTTTGAACTAGGGTAATAATGAAAATGGAGAGAAGTGGATGAATCTGAGAAAGCGGTTAACATGTACAGGACTTGGAGCTGAATTAGATATGGGCTTTACTGCCATGCTACCTAACAATCCCTTATCCTTTCACTCTCTTTCTTTTCTGGATGTCTATTTCATGTCTTTTTATTGGATTGGAAAACAGAGTTTATTAGACAGTAAATTAGAGTAAGAGAGAGAGGAGATTCTCTTCCCCAAGGTAGGGGAGAGGGTCAAAGCTGGGAAACATGGCCTGGCCATAGCTCTCAATGAGCACGTGGCCTGGTCAGTGTTTAGCAAGGTGTATTTCATGCCTTTTATTCTCAATATTCTACAGTACCTCCCCCATCCTCACTCTCTACTGATGACCTTGTTCCTGAGTCACTGAAGAAATAGAAGCAATCAGAAGAAAATTTCTGGATGCCCAAAACTGCACCTATCAGCATCTGTTCATACATATTTCTGTCTTCCTGTTGTTATTGTTGTACTACACAAGCTCCTGTCTCAAGCTAGTTCCTCCACATGTGTACCTGATCCCCTCTACACTCAACTGCTCCACCAATTCTTTCTCTCTTCCCTTCTTTTTAGTCTCATTAGTGTATAAAGACATCCTTTTCCTCCCATTAAAAAAATTTTAAAAACCCTCTTGATCCTCGTCTGCCTAATAGCTACTGATCCTTTTCTTTTCTTTCTTTCTTTTTTTTTGCTTAGTTCTAAGTAAAATTCCTCAGGAGTTATTTGCAATTTTTCTCTAATTCCTCAACTTCTACTCTCTTTATATTCACTCCAAACCTGCATTATTCCACTAAAACTATAAAATACTATGACCAATAAGGTTTAGTCACACACAAGTGTGCCTGGTGGGCTTAAAAGAAATGTGAAACTCTTAGTCATGATCTCTCGCCATGCTGTTATTGCAAACTAGCAATCTAAATCTTTAGTGCAAATTTGCATTGATTAACCTGCTGACTGAGATATTTTGTGGGCAGAGGTGGGAGAAATATTATAACAAACATTAGCATGATTGTTTATAACCTGTGGTTGTATCTCCTCTTTGCCAGGCCTCCTTTAAGCTTCTCTGTAATTCTTGGCTATCTCAAAAATCTAAATATTGATTTTCAACTCTGTTGATTTAATGTTATTTGTGAAGCAACCATACATGTTCTTGTCTTTATAGTATCATTGCAAATATGAAAAATAATAAAAATGTCATTACTGATTACCAGAAAAGTAGAATTTAGAACAGATCTAATAAGAGAGGAAGAGAGAGAGAACCTTAGAGCAACTGATTTCCTGAAACTATTTGTCTCAATCCAATTGTTTCTTATGCTAAAACAGATGAAGGCAGAAAGCATTACAGTACATGAAGTGAAATGAACAAAGATTTATTATAACTGGATAGGTTTTTGGACCAGAGTTATAAATGTCACAAAAATAAATGGGCTGAAATAGCATATTTTATCTGGGAAAATAATGAATTTAACAAATAAACTGTAAAACATTTTACTTTTCTGCCATAATAGACATCTTCAGTACTTCCACTTCAATACTACATTAGGGTTTTAAATTCTCATTTATTCATCTGCCATAAATCAACACTGATGAATTTATTAAAGGATTTTTGGTTGGTGTTGCTATTCAAGAAAATGAGTTGATTCATAATATCTTACAACTTGCTTCTTTCTGGTGGATTGGAAGCAAAATCGTTATTTTGATGTTGAATAAGAATAAGGGTCTTAACAGGAAGAAGCTGAAAATGTTTACATAAAATTAAAGCAATACTGTAATATAACAATTTAGTTAGGCTTAAAGATATATACCACAATATGTACTAGAAAATGTTCAAGTAAACAAACTTAACAAATTTTTATCTGAATTGTATATAGTAATACTCCCAATATCTTTAGGTTTATAAACAAATAACAAAGGTAAAGTATATATTTGGGATAATATAATATTTGGGGCATTAAAAATATTGAGTGTAATAATACAAGTTACAAAAAATCAAACTCTAAGCTTCTAACTTTTCAAAGCATGGAGGCCAGTAACATTAATTTTAACATATGTGCTATAATCTAAATGTTTGTATCTCCTCAAAGTATATATATTGTTTTAGTCTGTCTGGGCTGCTGTAATAAAAATACCACAGACTGGTTGACTTATAAACAACAGACATGTATGCCTGAAAAAGGGGCAGGAGAACTGAGAAGGTCACCCCTCTGATAGTCAGGAACATGACATCTGCTTATGGCTGAGGCTTAATCAGAACAGAGAATACTCCTCCACCACCTGCCAACAGTCAGCACACAAGCTACAGTAAAGATAGTATATAAAGAGAACCTCTCTGTGGTGCAATTAGAAAGGAACACCTACAGCTGAGGGGCACACAGATATGAATGTGGCAAGCCAATCTTCATTCTCAGCACAAGGTAACACTATAGGAATTCAAAGGTTGCATTGAATTTATCATAGCAACAACAAACCTCAAATATAGCCCAATTTCTAACTCAAACTCCAACACTAAAGTGCTAGCAGAGGGAAAATATACCATTTCCAGGCCAACTTATATATATGTAAAGTCACAAAGAAATAAAGCAATCATCAGAACCAAACTCAGATATGGCACAGATATTTAAACTAAGTGACAGAGAATTGAAAATAACAATGATTATTATGTTCAAAGCTCTAATGAAAATGGTAGCCAAGATGCAAGATCAAATTGATAATATCAGCAGAGATGGAAACAATAATAAATAATTAAATGGAAATGCTATAAATAAACAAAAAACAGTAACAAAGATAAGTAATGCTTCTAATGTGTTCATGAATACACCAACACAGTCAAGAAAAGAATTAATGAACTTGAAGATAAGTCAATAGAAATCACCCAAACTGAAACACAAAGAGAAGAGTGAAACAAAAATAGAACAGAGTATCCACAAGCACTAGGACAAAATTAAGTAGTAAAACATAAAGTTAAAATCCCAGAAGGGAACTAGAAATCTTGGCAGAAGAATTTTTTTTTTAATAATGAAAAAATTATGACTGACAACTTTCTAAAATGAATCAACATGCCAAACAAGTAATAGAAAACAAAAGTAACAAATGGCTCTCAGCTGTCCAGCCATCAACCTTTGAGACAATCCAACTGAAGTCTCAGACATTATAGAGTAGAGAGAGGGCACACTTTTTATGTTCTGTTCAGATTTCTAAGGAAAGAATTATAAAATGGAATAATACAAATTATTAAGCTATTTAATTTGGGAGTAATTTATTAAATAGCAATATATAATTCAAGCAGTTGGAATTTATTAAATGGTGAGAAATGTTCAAAATTTGCCCAAATTAGCCCAAATTAAAATGTATTTATGATAGGGTTTCATCTCAAATACTTAGTTTTAGGAAATATAGTCTTCACCCTTTAAGAAAGCCTTCAGTAGTAACTCTTTGTAGCCCTTCCCAGAGTCACATAGATCCTTCCATTACAAAGGTGAGCCACTCTGATGCTGTTACTGACTACCCGATGGGGAGCAAGTGTGAAAAAACATTGAGACAGAACTGATTTCTGTGAAGATAAAGGAAAGAGTGATTCAAAGATTCTACTTCAGCACAGCCACTCTGAACAAAAATTTATGGGTCAGACAAAGCTGACTCAAATCCCAGCTACTCTATTTTCTAGCTTGGAGGCAAATTCTGTTACCTTGCTAAGTCTTCATTCCTATGTACACATTTGGGATAATAAAAATTCAGATGCTTTGTAAAAGTTAAATTGAAAGGACAGACCAAGAGTGGGAAGCCATTTTTCATCTTGTTCTTAAACCCTGACACAATGATGAGAAAGTAGAAGCTATGCTTTTGGAGAAATGCACACTTTAGGTATAATTAACTTTACCGACTTTGTCTTTTCAGAAACAGACTTCCAAGTATCAGAGGTATCTCATAGTGGCAATCAAGCTTGCCTAGAGTAAAGGGAATTTACAAGGCCTAAGACATCATGCATTGGGCAAGGAGTGTAAAAGTCATGAAACTTGTAATTACAAAAGTTATAATCGCTCAGAAGGAGACAGGCGGGGATTCGATCTTCCAGTAAATTGGGGACTATCCACAGGGAAGTCAAGGTTCCCCCAAAGCTACCCACTGGGAATGCCTAGGAGATAAGGGGAGGTACACCCTCCAATAGGTCTAAGGAATGTCGTTTGGGAAGGTGCAGGAGAATTAGAAGCCTTGTCACGCCTTTCTCTAGGGGCTATGATGATGTGGGCGGACATTAATGGCTCTCTGTGTCACAGGTTCTCAAAGATATCCACAGGTGGTTGATAAGGAAGTCACAGCAGTCACGGCAGTCATGTGCAACATCTCCAAGAGAAGGATTTAAGCCAGGACTCTGGGGGGCTAGGAGGCCACACTCACCTAGAGTGTAGGCCCACTCCTTATCTGTGGGAGGTGAACTTTTCTTAAATAAATCTTGTCTTCGGTTGGGCTCAGTGGCTCAGCCCATAATTCTGTGCTTTGGGAGGCCGAGGTGAGTGGATTGCCTGAGCCTGCGGGTTCTAGACCGCCCGGGCAACTTGGCGAGACTTCATCTCTACAATAAATCAAAAAATTAGCCGGGCGTGGTAGTGCACACCTGTAGTTCCAGCTATTTGGAAGGCTGAGGCGGAAGGATCGCCAGAGCCCAGCAGGGAAGGCTGCAGTGGCCGGGAGCGACCACTGCACTCCGATCTGGTCAACAGAGTGAGACTCTAAAACTAAAAAAAAAATCTTATCTTCTTTCACCTCTGTGTGTGGCAATTCTTCGCAATTTACTTGGATCTCTGGGTTCCCAGCACACACCTCTGGTTTGCCAGCCCTGGCAGTGCTGCGCGCCTCTCCCCTTGCCTCTCCACCCTCATCCCATGGAACCCTAACACAAATGAAATAATGTTAACATCCTCAACTAAACTATTATTATTTTAAAGTATTTTGAATAGCTTGCTAATCAGTGACTTTAACTCACTGAGACATGATAATAGGAAGAAAAATAAATTTGGGGAAAATAAAGTTTTGTACAAGTTGAGTTTTGAATGCATGATGAACATTTCACAGAAGATAAGCAGTAAATAGTTGAGCACATAGATCTGTAGGGAGCAAAGGAAAATAGGCTCAAATTAGATTATGGCTAGTTGCCAAAGGCAGTCAAATCCCAGACTAAAACATTTGTAGTAATCGGAAGACATTGGAAGTTTCTGAGCAAGAAGACAAACTCTGCTGCTAAGAGCAAAAGTTCTGTACAGAAATCATTCTTCCTTATTTGACTCTGATTAAATACTGAGAGGTTGAATTTTTTAAAGAAATTTTTAAAGAAAATATTATTGCGATTTTTAAAGAAAATATTTTAAGAAATATTTTATATTTTTAAGATTATTTTTTACATATTTAAGATATATTTTTGTACCTAATCCTGACTTGTACCCCACATCTTTAGAATAAAACATATATATGTTTTTATCATTTATATTTATATATAAATAATGAGTTGCAGAGGGTGAAAGATGGCAGAGAAAAAGTCTTGTGTGTGTTTCTTTGAATTTGAATCAATCTTAATGTCTTTTCATAATATTTTATAATGCATTAAGCCTCTTGTCTACATATTTAGGTAGAATATGAAGTTACTAGCAGAGAAATACAATATATCTTGTCTACTGGACTGTAAAATATGTGGTGAAATTTTTTTTTTCTTTTCCTTTTTTTTCAATATTTTTTATTATGGTTTTGTGGGGTACAGTTAAGGGTTAGGTATACAAGTATGTTTCATTCAGGTACCCTGTTGATAAGAGGTGTTCCCCATCCTCAGACAGATATTTGCTACTGTTAATCCCATCTCCCTCCCCTCCCCATAGTTTCCCAGTACCATCTGTCATTTTCTTATAGAATTACATTGGTTGTTCAAGGTCCATTATATGAGTTAGAACACGTGATACTCGGATCTTTGTTTCTGTGAGAGGTCATTCAGTATTATATCTAGCTCCATCCAGGTTGCTGTGAAATTCATGATTTTGTTCTTTTTTATGGCTGCATAGTATTCCATCATGTACATGTATCACATATTTTTAATCCAGTCCTCTTTTGATGGGCAGCATGGTTGTTTACAGGTTCTTGCTATTGTGAACAACCCTGCGATAAACATATGTGTGCAGGTATCTTTTTTCTAGAGTGATTTGAGTTCTTCAGGGTATATTCCCAGTAGGGGGATTGCGGGGTCATATGGGAGGTTGATATTTAGAGCTTTTAGGAATCACCACACTGCTTTCCACAGAGGTTGCACTAGTTTACACTCCCACCAACAGTGTAGAAGTGCTCCCTTTTCACCACACCCTCTCCAGCAGCTGTTATTTTTTGAGTTGTTGATAATTGCCATTCTGACTGGGGTTAGGTGGTATCTCAGTGTGGTTTTGATTTGCATCTCCCTGATGATTAGTGAGGTTGAACATTTCTTCATGTGTTTGTTGGCTGCTCGGATGTCCTCTTTTGTGAAGTGTCTGTCCATATGTTTTGCCCATTTTATAATAGGGTTGTTTGTTTTTTTCTTTTCGGCACGTTTGAGTTCCTTGTAGATCCAGGATGTTAAGCCTTTGTCAGACCTAGAGTTGGCAAATACTTTTTCCCAGTCTGTAGGTTGTCTTCCTGCTCTCTTGATGGTTTTTTTGGCCTTGCAGAAGCTTGTCAGTTTAATAAGGTCCCACTTGTCTATCGTCTCTCTTATGACCTGTGGGTTTCGGGTTTTAAAAAGATTTATTTTTAAGAAAAATCACATTGTTAAAAATGTTTAATTGCTCCAAATACTTTATATGCAGATACTTTTCAACATCACCAAGCAATAGAGAATGATATATTCCCCTGATGTTAGTGACATTTGGAAAATGATAATATTTTTTGAAAAAAGTTGATGCATATTGTCTATGCATTGTAAAAAAAATTATTATTCAGGGAATATGTGAAGATAATCTCATTTGTAATCTGATACTTCAGTAGTAACTCTTTGTTCGGTGAGTTAGGGTAATGTGAGAGACCAAAGCATTCTGATAGTTATGCAAATTACCACTCTATTTCCTCTCATGGCTACCACCCTGCCTCTTTCTCCTCTCTCAAGGTGGTTAGAGCAAACTCTGAACAGCTGATCTTAAGATGCCTTTCAAGGTTGGGAGGGAAGTGTGTCTTATTACTGGTATTCAGAGCATGGTTTGTGGTAACGCTAGGCACAACTGGCGATTCATTAGTAGCCAGACAAAACATACACTAGCCACCTTGCTAAGGGCTTCAGAATAAGTCTTGCAGACTTTCTGAGATAAGAAGCATAGAAAGTCATGCAACAACAGACAGATGATTGTCTGGTAACATTATATCTGAAGAAGGATGACATTAATACAGAGACCCGTTAATGTCTGTCCATATTGCCACAGACCCTAGAGAAAGGCATGGCAAGGGTATAAGCATTCCTGTAAATTCCTGAACAATATTCCTGAGAGCTAATAAAAGGTATGCTTTCCCCTTATCTCCTGTGCACTCTCAGTGAGAAACCTCAAGGGATCCTTAACTTCCCTGCAGACCATGCTCAATAAACTGAGACACATATTCCTGAGCACAATTTCTGAGAGTCCCCTTATCTCCTATGCACTCCCAGTAAGTAGCTTCAGGGGATCCTTCACTTCCCTGCAGACTATGTCCAATCAACTGAAAGATGTAAATCCCGATTTACTCCCTTTTCTTAGTAGTCATAGGTTTGAATAATATAGTATCAACGTAATCATTAGTTTTGTAATTTGTATAACTTTTGTGTAATGCATGATGTATTAGGCTTTGTAAACTCCCTTTACTCTATGACAAGCTTGATTAATGCTTCTGCGGGACATTACTGATAAAAGCTGTGAGATACCTCTGGTAACCGACAGCAGGAAGTCTGAACCATAAAATGTCATTATAGATAAAATGCGGCTGTAACTTAAATTCTACGCAATGCTTTGTTGGTCATGTGGCTAAGGTCTAGGCACCAACAAGTCTGGACTTATAAAAGTGGACTGTGATGCCTGAATCGGGAGCAGAACCATTTTAAAGAGGTGAAAAGTCTTCTCTACTCTCTGGATTCAAATTCAGCAATAAACCTCTTTCTACCAGTTCCCTGCCCCTTTGATTTATTGGTATCAAGGGAGAGCAGCCAAGCATTACTCAGACCATACCAACAGTTCAGACTTGAAAACTTCTAAATATCTTTATTTTAAGAAAGGAAGGTAAGAAAGATAGAGCAGACTCCTATGACAACAAAGTAGATGTTGGTAAAGACGAAAACACTGGAGTTGCCAGTATAATGTCATAGTAACTAGTGATCTAGGCAATGGATCTGTTAACCTCAAATATTACAAACAAAGCTAAGGGACAGGGCATGTCATTTTTCACTTCCAGCACCAGAAGTGATTCATAGGTCATTGTTCATATCTCTTCAAACTTCCCATCTATTCTGCATTCTCTCAGCGTGTTAGTTTATTCAACTGCACAGCAACTTCTTCATGATCCATGTCTTTTCCATCTACTTTGTTCTTCTCAGTAGGTTAGCAGTGTCTTTGAAGATGACAAGATAGCAGCAATAGCTTGGAGTGTCACATGTAAACACATCATATCCACAGGTTCCTTTTCTTTAGTGACCTCTTTTCAGTCATAAGGATCTGCTTTCCCAGAAGCATCAGATAGATTTTTTCTTAGATTCCATTGTATAGGAATGGGTAACATGCCCATGCCTAAAATAATTGTTGACAAGAGGAAAACATGATGTTTTATTTAGAACCAGGTCTGGGTCAAATATGACCATGAGATTTTAAAAATAAATATTTGCAAATGAGGTGATAATAGGAAAAGTAACTTTTAACTATCTTCTCAAAAAGGATTTATATTCTTTTCATTAGAAGATCTATATTCAAATTTTACTCAATTATCATTATATTTTGAATTTGTCAACAAAAATTCATGAAAATTTGCTTTCTCTCTTGTTATGTAAGTACCTACATAAAATTCTTGAATTTTTCTTTTGACTTGTAAAGCCTAAACTATCTAGTTGCTGTATCTTTACAGAAAAAGTTTGCCGATTCCTGGTTTAAATTAATCACGATATACTTTTATTAAATCAAGGAAGGGGTCATCTTTCTTGACATATATTTTCTGAAAGAGCATATCAGAACAAAATTGACACTCTGCTAGTAAGAGAGGTGAAGTAGAGAGTATAGTTGTTGAAATGGAACCAACCATGTATATTTCAAGTATGAACCAAGGTAACATATAAAAACTTCTAATCTGGAATAGCTAAATTACAAAGAAGTAAATGGAATATAATGTTTAAAAGGTTGATAGTGACCAGATCATAAAGATTCATGTGTACCATATTGAAAAATGGTGGAAGGGAGAAGTTAAAAGACTTCAACAGTGGATGATGGGATCAGTTTTGAACTTTATAAATCTATTTTGTCAAAGTATGTAGTATGCACTGAGTGGAAATAGGTTGGAAGCAAAGATTCATTTAGGAAGGAGTTGAGGCATACTAATCAAAGCAAAAACTGGAGCAGTGATGATAGGAATGAAGATAGATTCTTGGAAGAACACTTATTTAAGGAGTGGTAGAATTCAAGATGACTTCATGGCATAGGCTATAAGTTGAATGCCAATGCTATTAAACATGATAGTAAATACAATCAAAAGGAAAAGACTTTTGAGAAAAAATAGAGTTTTTAATTATGGAATACAGGAAAAAAAGGCTTAGTCAACAGCTGAAAATTTTCTGGCTCCAGTTCTCGGTATCCTGAACCAATTTGTATTTTTGATGCTTATCATAGGCCATTATATATAGCTGAGATTGACTAGTAGTGTTGATATACAGTCTGATAAATGTGGTTATTTGAAACCAAAGTGTCACTATAGACTGAAATACGATGGTTAATTTCGAAGGCATGGTTTCTAGCTATTTCATATGTGAGGATTCCTTTACATGGTCTAAAAAATTGATGGATCCCACCAGAGTGAAACTGTGCTTTTGATATGTGTTGATTGAAAAAATGCTTAATGGCAGAATGCCACCCTGAATTTTTATTAACCAAAACAGAATCTCATGCGTTATAAATAGAATAATGCATTTGTAGTATGTAATGCATTATTTATTAAATCTACAGTTAACATTTAGTGTGCATGTGGAGTCACAGACCCTTGAATAACTCCAGAAGCCCAAGCAGCCTGAAGCTCACCAAGCGGTACTTATTTCTTGGTTTAATTAAAATACCAGGGAAATAAAATCAGAAATTTCTTGAGAAGACAGAACCATCTAACTTCTTCTTCTTTTTTTTTTTTTCAGTTGGAGTCTCACTCGTCGCCCAGACTGGAGTGCAGTGGCCGCTCCCGACCACCGCAGCCTCACCTGCTGGGCTCCAGCGATCCTTCCGCCTCAGCCTTCCGAGTATCTGGAATTACAGGCATGCGCTACCACGCCCGCTGATTTTTTGATTTATTGTAGAGATGAGGTCTCGCTGCCCAGGCGGGTCTCGAACCCGCGGGCTCAGGCAATCCACTCACCTAAGCCTCCCAAAGGCGCGGGATTACAGGCTGAGCCACTGAGCCTGGCTTCAACTAACTTCTAACTATTAAAATACTCTATAAGCTTTAAAAACAAGTCAGTCTTAATTTTTTAATCAAGTAGATTTGATATTACATTTGGGAAGAATGCTACTCCCCATAAAAGAATCCCCATAGTAAGGAATTCTTCTTATGAGTCAAGTTTTCTTGGCTTGAGAACAATTTCTCTGTGACATTAATTTTCTCTTTGCCCTATTTTAGCATTTTATTCATCTCTGGATTTACTTGCTTTCCAATGCCTTACATTACAAAATGGTTTTTATCTCAGCACCACACACATCTGGATAAGAGGATACCAAAGAAATTCTTGAACAATTTATGGAAGCCTTCCATTCTCAGTAGCAAACCTTATTAATTCTACAACTTGGTGGCAATATTGATTTAATACATATAATACTTTTCTCTAATAATTAATTGAAGCTGCCTATAGTTGTAATTTTAGATGGTGTTACAAAGATATTTGAAAAATTAGAGAGAATTAAGAATAATAGTGATGTCTAAATCAGTTATTAGATATACATGCTAACTTCTTCCATTCAATGTTGTTTTATATTGATATGCAATAATTGTGCATATTTATGGAGTACATGATGTGCTTTTGTGATACTTAAATAAAATGCATAATGATTAAATAAGGGTATTTAGTATATCCATCACCTTAAGCATTTGTTATTTCTTTGTGTTGGGGACATTTGAAATCTTCTCTTCTAGCTATTTTGAAATATACTATCAATTATTATTTACTATAGTTGCTGTACTGTGTTAAAGAACACCAGAATTTATTCCTTTTATCTAAGTTTTTATAGCCATTAATCAACTTTTGTTCATCCTCCCTCCTCCCTACCCTTTCCAGCCTCTGGTAGACATCATTCTACTTTCTTTTAAAATATATTATTATTATTATTAATTATAAAGATGAGGGGTGAAATTCAGGGTTAGGTATACAGACATCGATTATGCAGGTACCCTTGTTAGTGAGGTATTCCCCTAGAAGTTTCCCTCAACTTCCAATCCCACCTCCCCTCCCCTGACAGTTTCCCACTACTGCCAATCTCTTTCTTATATTATTATAATTGTTCAAGGACTGATTATGAGTGAGAACGTGACATCATTCTACTTTCTAACTCCATGAAATCAATTATTTTAGCTCCCACATATGAGTGAGAACATGCTCCACCTGTCTTTCAATGTCTGGCTTATTTCACTTATCATATATCCTACAGTTCCATTCATGTTGCTATTAAAATCAGAATTTCATTCTTTTTAATGACCAAATAATATTCCACTGTGTATATTTTCTTTATCTATTCATCTGTTGCTGGGCACTTAGGTTGATTCTATCTTTTGTCTATGGTGAATAGTGCTGTAACAAGCATGAGCATATAGACATCTCTTTGATATAATGATATCCCTTTAAAAAAAATACATAACCAACAGTGCAATTGCCAGATTATATGGTAATTCTATTTGTAATTTTTTGAGGAACCTACATACTGTTTTCCATAGTGGCTGTACTAATTAACCTTTCTACTAATGGTGTATGAACATTCCCCTATCTTCATATCCTCCCCGGCATCTGTTATTTTCTGTCTTTTTGACAATAGTCACTTCAACAGGGTTAAGAAAAATCTCATTGTGGTTTTAATTTGTATTTCTCTGATGATTAGTGATGTTAAGCATTTTTCATATACTTGTTAGCCATTTGAATGTATTCTGAGAAATGTCTATTCAGATATTTTACCTGTTTTTAGGTTAATTGTTTGTTTTTCTATTGAGTTGCTTGGGTTTCATGTATTCTGGGTTTTAATCCCTTGTAATGTGAATAGTTTGCAAATATTTTTCTCACATCCTGTAGGTTGTCTTTTCGCTTTGTTGATTGTCTACTTTGCTGTGAAGAAGCTATTTAGCTTGACGCAATCTCACTTTTCAATTTTTTGCTTTTGTTGTCTGTGCTTGTGAGGTATTAGTCAAAAAATCTTTGCCTAGACCAACATCCTGAAGCATTTTCCCAGTGTTTTCTTCTAAGATATTTCATGGTTTCAGTTCTTAAATTTTAGTCTTTAATTCATTCTGAGTATTTTTTTTTTAATGGTGAGAAGCAGTGGTCCAGTTTTAAATTTTTCTAAGTGTAACATCATGTTATCAGCAAAAAGAGGACACTTTGATTTCTTCATTTTTTTTTTTTTTTTTGAGCTGGAGTCAAAGGACTGTAAACATGTAAGTAGTTAAGGGACCTGGAGAAAGGAGAAAAATGTTCTAAAATATGTTTAATTTACGTCTCAGAAAAAAAATAGTATAAATAATCTGGGAAAGATCAATATTTAAAAAGACAATGATTGAAAGACTTTCAAAATTCATTAAACATCCAAAGGTCCAATAAATCCTAAGCAGTATAAATAAATAAATCTTCAACTAGCCACATCAGAGAGAAACAGAAGAATGACAGTAAAAAAAAAAGCTTAAAATTAGTCAGAAGTGAGGGCTAAGGATGAGTTATGTTAAAAAAAAGTGACAGTTGACTGTACTGTAATTCTGTAATACTGAGAATCAGCAAACAGTAGAATGTCTTTACTGTAATAAAATAAATAATTGTCATAATTTTATGCTCAGCAAAATTTATTTAATAATGAAGGGAAAAGGGAAGAGACTTTGGATTTGCTTTGTTAAAAAGATTACACCACTAAATTAAAGAACATACTTCAGGAAGGAGGAAAGCAATGTTACATGAAAGATCTGAGATGTAAGAAAAGATAAACAACAATAAATGATAAATACGTTGGGAATCAAAATGAGACATGACCGTGTATAGCAATAACAACAGTATTTTGGGGGGGTTGAAATGAGATAAGATTAAAATTCATAACATGACAAGGTCAAGACAGCTAGATAGGTTCATGATGCTTTAAGATGTATATATTTCCTGAGAAAAGAGTAAAGGCATAGAATAATGCTAGACTTTGATATGCACTAGGAATGCTGAAATATCAATGATAAGCCTTTAAAGAAAGGAAACAGAATATATCTTAAAATCTGGTGAAAGCGAGGAGTGGAATGATAAAGCATGAGTAGGTAGACAGAAAATAAAAAGAGATTGAAAGGCTAAGAAGAAGATGCCAGACTAGTAGAAGGAGGATATGAATGTGTGGTGATGTGGAAGCCTAGAAGGGATTTTTTTTTCCCAAGAAAAACATGACTAGCAATGTCAGACACTCGAAAGACCAGTAAGTTAAGAAATTAAGAGTCCACTGAATTTAGTAATAAAAAAGACACCAAAGAGCCCATTGAGTTCGGTTTCAATGAATTGTTTGGGAGGATATCAGATTAACGAGAGCTAAGCAGTAAACGAGAGGTGAGAAAAAAAGACTTAAAATTTAACAGGTTCCAGGATGCTTCCTCTGAACAATTATGGTCATTTGCATTTGGGAATAGCATAGGGAAGGAGAGACTTATTTTCCTGGACAAAAAGCAAGAGAATGTTTACTGATACCCTTTGCATACTTTACAAAATAGATGCCAAGAAATACTCTTGCTAAAACCTGACACAGAGACACAATTTACAATACTTTTTGCCTTAATAAGAAAATACACTTTATTCCCAATTCCATTGCCCTCCTTTTAATTGGGAAATGTGTGTGTGTGTGTGTGTGGTGTGTGTGTGTGTGTGTGTGTGTGTGTGTGTGTTTGCTTATGACATCAACATTAGACTTTGAAAATTCTGTTACCTGAATTTAGCATATTTATGATAGAGGGATGGAACTCAATTATCACTTTATGTTACTACTAAGCAATTCACTGAGAAAAACATATACCAAGAAAATCACTTTCTGTTGCTATTTGGATTGGATACTCAAAAATGTTCTGTACATCTGAGTTTAATTCTTATTAATTCCTATTAAAGGTAACTATTTTAGTCACTCTTCTGAATATTAAAAGTCTCCAACATAAATAATACTTTCAAAAAACTTAGCTCTGAGGCAAAGGAAATGCAGGCATAGTATTTTATAGAAAGTGCTGCGTCCAGCGAGGATTGACTAGCGTTAGTTTGTCTGAGCCAACAGAAAGGGCAGAAACAAATGGTAAACAGGTATGAAAGAGACAAATATTGTGTGGCGGAAATGGAATCCAGAATGCAGGTAGTATGATGAAATTTAGGATGCTGAAGAGAAAATGATTATCTAAATTAACTAACTATGTTCAGGACACATTTCACATAGATGAACTTAAGCAATCTTTATAGCAACTCTGTGTATAAAGCTGTTTTTCTTATTGTTTTCGTTAAATAGATGCTTGAAGGAAATAAGTAAGAAGGAGTGAATACAGATAATTTTAACTGGGGGAATATGATGTTTGGTGCATTTCTTTCTAATGAATTTTTAAAAAATGGAATGGAAGAACATTTTATTCTTATTTCTCCTGGTGGGAGGTAGAGAAAGAGGCAGATATTAGAGGAAGAGGGTACATGTATGAAAAATGAGAGAAGTGCAATGTCATTTAAAATAATTTATTGAGTAGATATGAGGGGACAGTAAATGTTATAGACTTAACATTCCAAAACTCAAATGTAGGAGTGGAAAAGGTGAAGAGAGGATTGATCTAATTTTTAATCTTTTCAAGTGAATGCCACAGAAGAGCAAAAATACAAAAATAAAATTTAGTCTACTGACTAAATAGTGGTTAGAGCAATAGGCCATGATATCTAAACTAGACAAAGTAGGAATTAAAAAATGAAGGCAGAGTTGAATGATTTTGAAAAAAAAAATGAAGTCAGGAATTGGGAAAGAAATAGCTAGCTGGAAAGAGAGCAAATTTTACCTCAAAACAGACATCACAATTATTCATAAAAACTTTTTTAATCCCCCACCTACAATCCCAGATGTTTTTGTGCTTACATGGTATATCTACCGTTCTCACATCATTGACATGTTGTGTCCTTTACTGAAATAATTAATATATGCATTATTATAATATGCATAACTATGTTAATATTATAAGAAGTTGAGAACAGAGTACACATCTTTTAAAAGAATATTGGTGACTCACATCCTATTTAGTTGTAGGGATCTCACCACCAGATGAACCTGCAGGTCAAAACCTTCCAATTATAACTCAGCTCTGTTGCCTACTGTAGTAACTAGACTCATTTTGCCTCTAGAATCCAAATACTTCTCTTTTGTGGTCCCTGTCATTTCATGCTCCACCTTCCTATTGATGGTAGAAAAAGAAACAGGTAAAAATGAAACTCAAAATTTGATCTTGAGTTACTAAATGTTTTCATAGAGTCATAGCTATCTTCACATTGCTTCCTTTTGAGTCAAAGTGGAAGGTGCAGGAAGCCTCATTCCCTACCCAGCTTACTGGTATGTGTATGATTGGTATTGCCTAGACCACTTGCCTGCAGTCAAGCTGCAAGGAAAGATGGGAAGTGAGTTTCTTGCTCCTACTTTGGGGCAGTTGCACTAATATTTGGCAATTTTCAGAACTGATAATCAGTTGTAGTAAATATATTAAAACACATATATATCTGTCAGCACATAGTAATAAAAATAAAGGTTTTTAAAATATCAATCAATAAAGTAGCTATTTCAAGATAATTGCTTTAGGATATTATAATAATCATTGATAATTAGGCCTCTCTATGTATAAACTTTGGAGAACATTTCAGCAATCTTTGCCAATTTAGCCTGTCAAGAAGAAATTTTTTTACAAACACATGAATTATTTTAATGTAATAAAACATTTAAAACAATAACAATGTTGCAAATATAATTTGGCAAAAAACAAAGATTAAAAAACATTTTAAAGGACCATTAGCTTTCTAACAACACTTATTGTTTACTTAAAAATAACCAAAAATGTGTAGACATTATAATACATTGAATGATATTTTTAAAGTACCCAAACTGGTAGAGTATAGCAATCTAGAATCTACCTGTTGCAAGAGGTGATGTACTTACTGAAATAAGAAAACAACTTTTTAAAAAATATGGTTATTAAGAAAATTAATTTCCAATCACCATCAGCTAATATTCAAGTTTCCCTTTAATAAATTTTAATAATTTACTAAAAACTTAAATTCGAGTTCAATTGTGGTAAAATAAATACTATTTAAATATTATTTCAGATTTTATTATCAATGTTTGAAGGAAAAGCAATAATGATTACATATAATAATTTTTAAAATCCAATTTGCTTTTGGGTTTCATATAATAAACAGTATTAGTACTTAAAGTCTGATTTTCAGTCAAATTTTTAAGATAATATTTTTATGTTGTATGTTAATACAGTATAAATCTTTGAGTGTTGCATTAAGAAAGTAAGTATATTAACTCACTTTAAATTTTTCTTGGTGATCTTTATATTTATTATTGTATATTTCATGAGCAATATAGAATCAAATTACATGTTATTATATGTTAAAAAGTGAACATTGGGAAAATAAATCATCCTCAAAGATTTGGCTTTACCACTGGAAATGCAATAACACTTTGGAAAACTTTAAGCCATTTGCTTTAATAAAAAAATAAAAAGCAAAAGTAATTAAAACATTTTAAAAATAAAAACACTTTTAAAAGCACTGTTATAACTGGTATGTCAACGATTTTCTTATTCTTCAAGGAAAAAATGTCTCAGGTCAAACTAAATAATGAACACTATGAAACATCAGTAGGAACAATAAGAAAATAGAACTAAGTTACACTATGTGAAACCAAAGAAAAAAGTTTTATTTCTCAGGAAAACTAGATCACCAAAAATATTATATAAAAATATCTTTGCTGTTGGGCAGCAAAAGTGAACAATATAATGAACATTTAATTTCAACTTTTTAAGTTCTGAAACTCAGTCAAATGTACTTTCAAAGCTTCAAAAATTAAAAGTAAACAAAAATAATATAATCATGCTAACTAAAGTGTCACTGCAATAAATCATTTCTGAAACAGTGAATAAGAAAGTTATTGAATGTGTAAACACTTCTGTAGTATTAATGAGATTATAATTTTTAAAATATAATTATATTATTTTAACAGAAGGTGAGAAAAGATTTATCACCTCAAACAATATAGTTAATGCTATGAGAATTTTTCCACTTATTTATGGTGCAAGTCATTTACTATATATTCATTTGATGAGGAAGTTGTTCAAAAAGTTAGATGTGGTTTCCTTGGTCAAGTCATTACTCTTCAGGGGTATCATTTATCTATTAATAATGAATTGCACAAAAAATGCTGAAAATTTATAACAATTTTTAAAATTATTTGATATAATAATTATGGTGTAATCTAAATTATGGGGTAACCATTTTAATAATGTATGTGTATTGGTTGATTGTTTTAGATAAGAGGGGATACTTCAAATTTTTTATTTATACATTAATTTATATAACTATATTATTGATAAATGTTACTCAAACATAGCTAAGCTGTATCAAAGAATACTATGATGGACATGACAAATGTCTACCATAACCATTTTCCATAGTTCATTAAAATTGAGAAAAATTGTTTAAAAATCACTTGCATGCATTTGGCATGCTGCATTGTGTATTCTCAAATAAAATATCTAATAATGGAGGCAAATCTCATAGTGCTAAGTACTAATAGAAAAATCTCAGTTTTATTTGAGTTTCCCAGTAGTTGTTAAGCATATCAACGTCAGAGGCAAACAGTGAGTATAGAGCCTAAGTCTCTTCCTTGAGCCTGCTTCATTTATTCAAGACCAAGCTTAGCAGGGTCTCATGATAGCCCCTACCGTTATTCCTTATCCATCTTTGGAGCAGAGGCTGCTCTGTGGCCTCTTTGCTCCAGCAATTCTCCTACATTGCTGCACTACCCCAATGTACCTGTGCATCTATAGGCCATGAGGCTTCTGAGACTAATGAAATCCTCATCATGAATTTCTTGGTTCCATGAAGGAATCAACTCTATACCCAGGTCTTCTCCTAGCAAAGTAGAGTACAGTCTTCAGGGAAAGGTAAGACCTCCCATTAATGCCCTTTGAGGTCTTTTCAAATCAGTGATGCCATGACAAATCAGCTCATCATAACTCCAAATTTGATCCCTTTATTCACTGTCTATTTTTAGGGCTGTCCTTTAAGTTAATTTTATCTACTCTATATTACTTAATAGTGCAGTTATAAAGTTAATTTAATGAGGTACTTTTGAATATATATGTAAGTGATGACACATTAGAGACTCCAGCTTCATAAGATCTAGATAAGATTGGTTTATGCCCTATTTCATACCTTCTGGAAGATTTCAATGCCATTTCTGAAATAAATGCAAATTTGAAGGATCATCAGATTTAAGCTCTAATTTTATAGAGTACTTGTTATACGTTTTATATTTAGCTCAATTCCTTGGTTGCTCCTGTAATAAAACAACCTAACAGGACTTTGCTTGCCACATTTTTTCCTGAAGGTTTGAAGGAGACCCAGAGGGTGGACAGTTGGATTTCAGAAACTGCAACAAAATAAATATTAGACATCCCTGTCTTGACTTTTTTTTCAAAACCACATAATTTTTCTTTATATGTATTTATTAAATATATTTAAAAGATATCTGATAAAATGATACAATATGAAATTATCCAATAGATACTGTTTTGTCTCCTATTTTTTCACCTGATATATATCTAAATATCTAGCAATCTTTTCAAATAAACATATTTAATGCCACCACATTATTTTTAAAAGATGTGTAGTATTTCAATGCAGATTTGCCATAATTTAGTAAAGCGGATTTCTATTGATGAAGTTTAGACTTCTCACAATTTTCTGCTAATATCCAAAAAGTGCTACAATAGCGTCTTTTTTTATATTACAAATATAATGTCTACAATTTAATTCAATGGATCAAAATACTTGTGCATTTTAAATCTGATACATAAATTTACACCAAAAATATAGATATCATCAATACCATATAAAGCTTTGTTTTCCAAAGTACGTGTTGTTAAACTTTTGGAAATTTGCTGCTCTAATGGGTGAAAATTGTAATCTTATGTTTGAATATGAACTTCTTTAACAAGGAATAATTTTTGAACATCTGTCTTTATATCAGTACAGTTCTCTCTATATCTCAAACTAGGTGGTAGTTTTCACTGGCTTAACTTTGCCCATCATATGTGCTGTAACTATTTTCCCAGATTATTGTTTATCTTTTGATTCTTTCTATGGTCTTTTTCTCTTACAAAAAAATAATAAATTTCGGTTTTACTTTCTTTCTGAAATGTGTTTCTTGTATTAAAAAGTTTTTCTCATTTTCAATTCTTCAATCTAATTACCCAGATTTTCTCCTACTCCTTTTATATTTTTCACTTTATATTTATAAAGTATTGACTCAGCTGAAATATATTTTGACACAAGGAATGAGATAGCAATTTAATGTTATGTTTTCAAAATTCTGTTCTTCTAAAACATGAGCTCTTTTAGGGGTGGGAAGAAAGCAAAATATCGATGATATTGTTTGCACATTTATTCTTTCTTCAACTGCACATTGAAGAGAATGTGGCCATACTGGCATTCAAGTTCTAGAAGAGCCATCATTCTGCTAATTTAGGTTAAATGTTGTTCCAATTTCTTGTGTTTAACTCCTATTTTTTTTATTTTCTGTTCCAGTATATGCATTTAATATTAGTTTGAGTTAGATTGGAAAAATCTAGAAGATACACATGCGATAAATGAGTAAAACATTCATCTCAAAACTATAGATAGCTACCTTTAATATTTTGAAGTATATTGCTCAGGTAATTTTTACATTCATCTAAAATTATAATTATATAGGACCAAAATTAAATTTTTGAAAGATGCATAGTTTTAAATGTAAAGATTTACCATAATTTAATAAAGCAAAATTCTATTGATGAAATTTAGACTTTTCTCAATTTTCTGCTAATGTCCAAAAAGTGCTACAATAACATCTCTGCTTATATTGTAAATACAACATCTACAATTTAAATCAATGGATCATTTTTTTTTGCGGCTATTGTGAATGGAATTGTGTTTTTTATTTGGGTTTCTGTTTGTTTATTATTGGTGTAGAGAAATGCGATTGTCTTTTGTACATTTATTTTGTATCCTGAGACTTTGCCAAAGGTCTTTATCAGTGTAAGGAGGTTTTTGACAGATTCTCTTGGGTTTTCAAGGTATACAATCATGTTGTCTGCAAAGAGAGATAACTTGACTTCCTCTTTTCCTATTTGGATACCCCTGATTGCCTTCTTTTCTCTGATTGCTCGAGCCAGGACTTCCAATACTATGTTGAACAGGAGGGGTGAGAGTGGGCATCCTTGTCTTGTTCCAGTTTTCAGGGGAAATGGTTCTAATTTTTGTCCATTTAGGAGTATGCCTGCTGTGGGTTTCTCGTAGATGGCTTTTACTATTTTGAGGTATGTTCCCTGTATGCCTAGATGTTCAAGGGTTTTTATCAAGAAGAGGTGCTGGATTTTATCAAAAGCTTTTTCTGCATCTAATGATATAATCATGTGGTTTTTGTTTTGACATCTGTTAATGTATTTAATAACATTTATGGTTTTACAAATGTTGAACCAGCCTTGCATCCCAGGAATGAAGCCTACTTGGTCATGATGGATGATTTTTGAGATGTATTGCTGAATCCGGTTTGCTAGGATCTTGTTGAGAATTTTAGCATCTATGTTCATCAAAGATATTGGCCTGTAGTTCTCTTTCTTTGCTGGATCTTTACCTGGCTTGGGTATCAATGTGATGTTGGCTTCGTAAAATGATTTGGGGAGTGTTCCATCTTTTTCAATCGCCTGGATACCTTCAGTAGGATTGGTATCAGCTCCTCCTTAAATGTCTTGTAAAATTCTGCTGGAAAGCCATCTGGTCCAGGGCTTTTTTTTTGTAGGAAGTTTTCTTATTACGTAGTCGATTTCCTTGATTGTTATTGGTTTATTTAGGGTCTCAATCTCTTCTTGTTCCAACTTAGGTAGGTTGTGTGATGTCAGGTTTTCACGTTTATTTCCATACAAGTGTACGTAGTAGTCTCTAATGTTTTTCCTTAAGGTTTTCAAGTTTGTTTCCATACAAGTGTACATAGTAGTCTCTAATGATCTTTTGTATTTCTTCAGGGTCAGATGTGACTTCATCTTTTGTGTTTCTGATTGTGCTTATTTAGTTTTTTTCTCGTTTTTTCTTGGTCAGTCCAGCTAGGGGACCATCGAAAAAACAAACAACCCCATTATAAAATGGGCAAAAGATATGAACAGACACTTCACAAAGGAAAACATCCAATCAGCCAACAAACACATGAAGAAATGTTCAACCTCACTAATCATCGGGGAGATGCAAATCAAAACCACACTGAGATACCACCTAACTCCAGTCAGAATGGCAATTATCAACAACTCAAAAAATAACAGCTGCTGGAGAGGGTGTGGTGAAAAGGGAACACTTCTACACTGTTGGTGGGAGTGTAAACTAGTGCAACCTCTGTGGAAAGCAGTGTGGCGATTCTTAAAAGCTCTAAATACCAACCTCCCATATGACCCTGCAATCCCCCTACTGGGAATATATCCTGAAGAACACAAATCACTCTATAAAAAAGATACCTGCACACGCATGTTTATCGCAGCATTGTTCACAATAGCAAGAACCTGGAAACAGCCATGCTGCCCGTCAAAAGAGGACTGGATTAAAAAATGTGGTACATATACACGATGGAATACTATGCAGCCATAAAAAAGAACAAAATCATGAATTTCGCAGCAACCTGGATAGAACTAGAGTCTATAATACTGAGTGACCTCTCACAGAAACAAAGATCCGAGTATCACATGTTTTCACTCATATAATGGACCTTAAACATCCAATGCAATACTATATGAAAATGACTGACCGTACTGGGAAACTATGGTGGGGGGAGGGAGATGGGATTACCAGTAGCAAATATCTGTCTGGGTACGGGGAAACATCCTATATCAACAGCGTGCCTGAATGAAACGCAATTGTATACCTAACCCTTAACTGTACCCCACAACTTCACAATAAATAAATAAATAAATAAGATAAAAAAATCAATGGATCAAAATATTTATGCATCTTAAATCTAATACATATAAACTTCCAAGTTTTATTTCAAAAATTTACACCAATATACAGAGATCTTCAATATTATATAAATCTTTGTATGCCAAAGTATGTTTCGTTAAATATTATTTTATGTTCAAAATATACAAATTTGTACACATACATACTCCAAAATGATCATCATCATTTTTAATGACTCCAGGTAATTTTATTTAATCTATAATCCTTATGTGAACAAAGAATTACTTTCAAGACTTTGTCTTTATTAAGGAAAAAAAAGACAGATATTCATTCTCAAATTATTTTCTTTTCTGCCCACTACTTTTTTTCCTTTCCCATCCTACTCTTATTAGTGAAACAATGTCAATAATCTGGTTATACATCTGAATGAATATTTGAAAATGTTTAGATGTAATTTTTAGGTGCTTCTAAATTAATGAAACAACAGAGAAACTCTTCCAACTCATTGGTTACATATAAAACATGTTCTATTACTGCATAATATACCATTATCTAACTGTACTACAATTATTTCAATGATTTTTATAGTAATGGTTATTAAAACTTTTATGGTTTTTGGCCACTGCAAATATCTGTATTTAATGTATCCTTCTATGTTTGCTGTTTTTTTCCACTGAACAGATTTCCAGAAGTGAACTGCTGGTTCAAATTATGTATTCATGTTAAATGTTAATAGCAATTGTGTGGTTGCTTTCCAAAATTATTGAATTAATTTGCATTTCTATCAGCAACATAAGATGTGCCCAGTTTTTCTAATCTTACCAGCACTGGTTGCTAGCAGATTTTAAACACTTATTGCAGAATAATATACATACACAAAAATATACAAATCATAATTATACAACTTAATAAACTTTTAAAATATGAATATACTTAATCAGGAAAACATAACATTAAAAGTAAAGGGAGTCCTTATCCTGACTTCTAACATTATAAAATCACTTTGACTATTTATTACATTTAAATAAAAGTGATTATGTAGTATGTAATCCTTGATGTTTGGTTTCTTGTGCTCATAAAAATATTTGCGATATTCATTCCTATTGTTAATATGCAGTAAGAGTTTAATTGTATTAAATTTTATGAATATATAACTTTTTATCCCATCTACTGTCAATATACACTACGGTTGCATCCCAGTTTTGGCTGTGATGAACAATGCAGCAACAAACATTCTAGTACATGCGTTTTGGAAAACAAGTGTGTATTTCTGTTGGTTATATATCTAGAAATGGTACACCTTGGTATTAAAGCAGGATTATTCACCTATTATTGGCATTGCCAAACTGTTTGCTAATAGATTTACAAATTTACACTCCTATTTATCATGGTGCATTAGAGTTCTAGTTGCTCCAAATTCTCATCAACATTAGTATTTTTTCTTTCTTTTACTTTTAGCCATTTGATGGTGTGTAGTTGTATCACATTTGTTTAAATTTTATTTTCTTTTTCTTTCAATGTGGGTAGTGTATCAAGATATATGCTCAAAAATTAATAAATAAAGAGATAATGGTATTAAAATCAATAGGGTTCTTGAAAATTGAAGATAAGTCTAGAAACTATCGAAAATATAACACATACATTATAACCATTATAACCACCACTGCAACCTCAACCACAAAATCAAGGAATGCATAGACTATATACCTAAAATAAAAATCAAATACCTTCAATAGAGAAAAATATAATAGAATGAAGGAGTAAACATATCTACTAGATCAATCAATACAAAAGGATGAACTTAATTTTAAAAATGAGATATTAGATTAAAATCAAAGCTCCATCATGTGATATAAAAAAGAAATATGCAAAGCACATATATTAAAGTCAAACATATGAGCAAAGATGTAACAAGAAAATCCAAATTAAATAAAAACAAGATTTATAATATTATTACTAAACAAAATCAAATTCAAGGCAAAAATAGAGATTCAACTGTTTTTTCTTTGCACCAACCAAAGTACCATCAAAATTAATTCTGAAAAATCTGTAAGAAATTAAAGGGATATAGGTAAAAATAAATCATAATAAAGTCCCATTAAATTCTTTTAATATGTGAGATATGAAGTATATAAAATAAGTAGAAGATAAATATATATATTTCATATTAATTCATCAGAAATTGGTGTCAAATATTTTTCACGTCTATTAAGATGATTATCTGTCTTTTTCTTTTTAAAGTTTATTAACATAGTAAATGATGTTTTTAGAGTTTCTAATGTTAAATCAAACTAATACCACTGAGTCATGGTGTATTTTCTTTTGAATATATCATTGAATTCTACACTAAAGTTTCATTTAGAATGTTTTCATTTAAGCTTATCAGGAATATTAATCTGTAGTTTTATTTTAAAGGACTTACTCTACTCTTACCTTCCATCTTTCCCCACCACCACATTTTGACTAGTTTAATTATTATTATTGTTGTTTTTTAGTGTGACATATAGACACTATCTACATGCAAATTACCAAGAGTAATTATTTAACAGGCAGTTTCCTGGGCTCAGGTGAGAATTCCAAATAAGAATCTGTCAGGGGAAGATGTAAGAATAAACATTTTAACACGTCAGAAATTTTTCATACACACTAAAATTTGATCATGTCTATTTTTATCTGCATATATTTAATTACTATATTTCAACTTTATAAGTTGGTTTAACTTCTTTTGAAAGAGTTAATTGGGCCATTATTATATTTTTAAGTGCATTCCCAGTTTTCCCCCCTTCTCATAGTTTGTGTCATAGTATTTTTTATATTAACTAAGTTAAAATATTTACATTCTGTATTCTAATTATAACTACCATATTTTGTAGAATTATTTCTGTATTTAAAATAATTTAATGAGATATAGTTGGATTTTCCTTTTATATCCAATATGACAACTTCTGCCTTCTAAAGTAATGTGCTTAGACTATTTACATTTTATTTTATCTTTTAATTTTTTTTAGATATGGGGTTTCTCTGTGGCCTGGCTTGCATGCAGTGGTGCAATCATAGCTCATTGCAGCTTCAAACTCATTGGCTCAATTGATTCTCCTGCCTCAGCCTCCTGATTCTCTTAGATTACAGAGGTGTGAGCCCCCACACTCAACTATTTACATTTAACATGAGATGTAATTTATTTTGATATTTATTTTTTAAATTTTTTCTATCTATTCTTTTCTACTTTTGTCAATTTTTAAATTAATTGATTATTTTTATGAATCCATTTTATCCCCTTTGTTTAATTATTATCTATACCCCTTGGGCATTTTTTAGTCAAATATGTTTTCTTCCTCACCTCATTTTGTTTGGTGACTCCAGTTACACATATAGAAGACTACTTGAAGTTATCTCACAGATAGCTGATGCTCTTTATATTAACATTTTTTTTTTTGTCTCTGTGTTGTCTTTTGGAAAATGTATATTGCTATGTCTTCAAGTTTACTAATTTTTGTCTTCTATAATTTCTAATCTGCCATTTATACCAGCCAATATAGTTTTAGCTTGGATATTGTAATGTTCATCTATACATCTGGTATAGATTTTTTTTACAATTTTTGTCTACTTAAATTTTTGAATATATGGAGTAGTTATGTGTTTTAATGTCTTTGCTGATTCAAACATATGTATCTGCTCTAGACCAGTTTAAACTGGCTTATTTCTCTTTTCATTATTTGTCTTTTTTGTTTTGTTTTGTTTTTTTCATGTCTGATAATCTTTGATTGAATGATAGAACTTGTAATTTTTTCCTTCTATAGTCCTATTTGTATTTTGTATACTTATACATATTTTTGAGCTGTATTTTGTAATGCAGTTAAATTACTTGGAAATAGTTTTATTCTTTCAGATGCTGCCTTTTAAATTTATTGAGAATAACCAGAGAAACATTTTGATAAGTCTGATTATTCCTCTTTACTGAGGCAAGAACCTTATAAGTACACTACCAATGCTTTGTGAATTATAAGGTTTTTCAGTCTGGCAGGTGGGAATATTATTCTAACTAACTTTGTATGGTGTCTGGATTCTGTGCCTCTGATATTCTAAGGTCATTTTCTTCTTAGTTCTAGGGTATTTTCTTGACACACTTGCTGATTAGTACTTTGGTAAATATTCAAAAGAAACTCTCTGCAGTTCTCTGTAGGTCTTGCTTTGAGCGACTTTCTCCTTTCTTGTACTCTGACCTGCGAATTTTATCTTTTATTTTTCCTCCCTGAATTTTCATCTTTGTCTCCTGAATTCTTAATGTTATTTGTATTCCCTCCTTTGTGCTCTACTCTGGGGATTTTCTTAAACGTAATGCTCATTTCACTTCTTTCCTATTTGTCAAGGATCATTGTCCTCTGTTACTTAATGTGCAATGTAAACAAATGAAATTATAAGGATGTGTTTTCTGATAATTAAGGTATTGCATAAGCAATATATGTCAATAAAGTGTCTAGAAAAGTTGTGCATATTTGAAGATTAAATGGCACTCTCCCAAATAACCCCTCAAACAGGAAGAAATCATAAGACGAAACAGAAAATAATCTAACTAAATAACAGTGAAAATACAACATATTGAAACTTAGGAGGGGAAGACAGCTAAAAAGGATTTAAGAGACCTCATCTCTACAATAAATCACAAATTTATAAATCTAATGTTAACCTTAGAAAAGGAGAAAGATAAAATAGTTGATCTAAGCTTCAACCTAAAGAAGTTAGAAAATTTGCCAAATTTAGAGTAGATGAAAAAATAAGGATAAAAATAAATGAAATAGAAAACACGAAAAAACAATAGGATGAGAGGGCAAAGCTAAGATTAGAGTTTTTGAAAAGCTTAATAAAACTGATAAACCTTTGGCAGAATGATCAAGAAAAAAAGGGAAACCTAATTACCATTATAATAAATAAAAGAAATATACATTTAATAGCAATTAAAAGAATAAGAGAAATTAAACAAGTTGATTGTTTTCCTTTTGAAAGACACATGCCAAAATCAAAATAATAAGAAAAAAATTTAAACAGTTCAATGCTTACTATACATATTGAATTTGTAATTTAAAAGGAAAAGCAGGCTGGTCATGGTGGCTCAGTCTGTCATCCCAGCACTTTGGGAGGCCCAGGTGAGTGGATTGCCTGAGCCCCGGGGTTCCAGACCAGCGTGGGCAAATTAGTGAGCTCTCGTCTCTACAGTAAATCACAATGACTAGCCGGACATGGTGGTGTGCGTTTGTAGTTCCCTCTACTTGAAAGGCTGAGGCAGAAGGATTGCCTAAGCCCAACAGATCGAGGCTGCGGTGGCCGTGAGTGTGCCACGACACTCCAGCCTGGGCGACAAGAGTGAGACTTCAACTCAAAAAAAAGTAAAAGCAAAAAGTTTCTAAAGTAAAGTTCTAAACCCAGATGATTTTATTGGTGAATTCTAATTATATGCAAACTCCTTCATAAAATATAAGAGGAGGAAATACTTAACCAATATTCTATATAAATCTATATAATTCATAACATTAACAAAACGAAGGTTGGAAACATCAGTTTAGTAGGTACAGAAAAATTATTTGATTTAAAAATACATGGTTTCAAAAATTAGAAACATAACCAAAAAAATCTCAGCAAATTACAACTCAAAGACAACTTTCTTAATCTGATAAAAGTTATCTGCAAAAAACTGATAACTGTCATACTTAATAACCAAATTAAACATTTTTACCTCACACATTCTTTGAGTAAAAATCAAGATATTTAGTATCATATTCTCTATTCATTTTTCACTAGACATTTTAGCTTGTTCAATAATGCAAGAAAATAAAATAAATGGTATTAAGATTTGTCACAAAGAGTACAAACTTTCCTTTTTAACAAACAGCGTACTTAAGTAACTTGCAAAAACACTGCTAGAATTGATAAGTGAAGTTTTCAAGGTCAAAAAACAAAAGTCAATTGTATACTAAAATGCCTAGTTGACATTGCAAACAATTCCAATTTTAATAGCATCAAAAATAAAAACTCAAAAAAAAAAAATACTTAATAAATTTAACAAAAGATATGTTAGACAATTAAACTATAAATTATAAGATGTCATCAAGAAAAATTAATGCTATTTGCATTTATTTAATGAAGAGATACACTCTATGTTCATGTATTGGAAGACTTAATACTATTAAGATATCAATTCTCCCTAAATTAAACTGTAGAGTCAATGTAATCTCAGTTGTAATGCCAGCATATTTTTCTACAGAAATTAATAAGCTGGCTGTAAAATTTACAAGCAAAAGCCTGAGAATATCCAAAATAATGTTGCAAAAAAGGACACATTTGTTAAACATAATTACCAGATTTTAAACTATGCAGTAATCAAGAGAGTGTGTTATTGGCGTAAAATATGACAAATAGATCAAATGGATACAGTACTCCAGAAATAGTTCTAAACATACATCTTTTAATAGAGATACTAGTGCAATTAAATGTGGAAAATGGTCTTAAATTATTGGTGCCAGACAAATTGGAAAAAAAATGTATTAAAAATACACAAACCAAAACATTAAGATGAATCATATATATATACTTCAGTTTGAAATATTTCATATATATATGTATGTATATATATATAGAGAGAGATGGAAGCTTAAACTTTAAGCTTCAATAAGCCTATAGGGGAAAATATAGAATATTTTTCTAGCCTTGGGGGGACAAAGATTTCTTAGAGAGGACACAAAAAATGTATCAATATTGAAAGAAAAATGAATGACAAATTGAACTTGATCAAAATTTAAAAACTTTTGTCACAGCCTGGGGAAAACCATATGCAATTTAAGTTTCTGGGAGAACATACCCAAATTATATTGAATATATATATACAATTGTCCCTACGTATCCACAGAAGATTGGTTCCAGAATTTCCATGGATACCAAAATCCATTGTTGCTACAGTGCCTTATATAAAATGGTGAAGTGTTTGCATGTAATCTATGAATATCTTCTTGTATAATTTAAATCAGGAGTTTCCAACACCAGTATAGGTCCATGGCCTGTTATGAACTGAGGTAGAGCTGAGGCTGTGATGCTAGCTCTGGGGAGCGGCTGCAAATACAGATTAACATTAGCAATGAGCCTTGACTGTGCATCTCCATTCCCCTTGCATGGAAAAATGTCTTCCATAAAATCAGTTTCTGACCCCAAAACTGGTTGGAGACCACTGCTTTAAGTCATCTCTCGGTTATTTACTTATAATACCTAATACTATGTAAGTAGTTGTTATACTGCATTGCTTTTTATTTGTATTATTTTTTATTGTACTGTCAATTTTAATTTTGTTGAATACTTTTGATGTACATTTAATTGATTTTGTGGATATGGAGCCTGCCGATACAGAGAGCCAACTGTATATCCAGAATTTACACCGATCTACTTTTGTTTTTACAAAAAACAAAAAAGACAACCAAACCCCAAATGGGCAATGGTAGTGAATAAACACTTCTCCAAAGATATATGAATGATGAATAAGTGTATCAAGAGGTGATCAGAATTATAAGTCATCAGATAAAAGCAAACCAAAAGGAAGATGAGATTTCCACTACAATGGAAACAATTAAATGCACAATACCAAATGTTGCAAGGGTGTGGGACAACTTACTATCTTATACATTTCATGTGGAAATGAAATCATTAGGAAAATTATTTAGTAAATTCTTATAAAGTTCATTACATATTTATTCTATGACTTAGTCATTCCACTGCTATTTTCCTAAGGCACATGAAAATATATGTTCACAAAAAAGTTTGGGAAAGAATGTTTATGAACAATGTAATCATAATAGCCAAAAACATAAAACAACCCAAATGACTCCCAAGAGGAGAAATTTATTTTTCATAGATCTGGATATTAGGAAGTCCAAGATCAAGATGCCAGCAAGTTGGGTTATCTACTGAGGAATATTCTTAGCTTCTAAGATGGTATCTTATTGTGGTTTTCTCCAGAAGGGACAACACTGTGTCCCTCACATGGTGGAAGACTGGAGGGCAAGAGAGGCAAAGCTCACATAAAGCATCTTTCATAATGGCTTTAATCTCCTTCATGAGAGGAAGAGTCTTCGTAATTTAATCATCTCTTAAAAGTCCCATCTCTTACTATAGTTACATTGGCCATTAAATTTCATCACCTGAATTTTGGAGACAAAATAGTCAAAACCATGGCAGATTGTGACTATATCAGTACAAATGATTATCACTAGTAGCAAAACCACTCAAGATGTATGCTCAACTATGTTTTGAATAAAACTGGCACCACATCACAATATCTACACTTCCAAAACTCCATTCATATGTTCTACTTTTATCCAATAAGAAAATACCTGTTGGGGATGGTTCTTTAAAATAAGTCTAACACTAATCGTTAATCATATGGTTATATATCTTGGAATATAATGACAATTATAAATAATTCTGAGAACTCTCATAGGTGAGGAATGCCTACTTCTAATTTTAGAATTTTAAGCTAAACATCTGAAAGTAAATGTCAAATATTTACCTGGGAGACAAACCAGATTTGCATAACTCTGTAGAGTTTTGAGGTTGTAAGCTATTAATTACACCATATTTGTCCATTTGTGAGGCTATATGTACTTTTGGGAAAAGCTATTGAGGCAATTGTTTAAATGAGATTATCTTGTAAGTAAGTAGGAAGTTTTTATTTCCAGCAAATTATTTTTCCTGGACCAAAAAGACTGAAACAATTTTTCAGTGTCAAACTTTTTTTTAATACTCCAGTGAATATAAAACTACTTTATCTCTATTCTACTAGATCTTGTTGTTGCAAACCTCAATATGGTTGCCTGATGGTATCCAGATATTTTTATAGATCTATTTTGGCTGGTGGTATTTGGTTCCAACGTAATATGCACAATGCATTCTGCAGTGTTAACCCTAAGTTATCCCTTGAATCCTTCTGTATCTTTCTCCTCAGCTGCATTCTGGAAACAAGATTCTTACTTGCCCATGGAAGCAGAACATAATTTATTCTATCTAGTGGATATTAATAATTTTTAAATGTGTTGGCATTCAAAATGATAAGCAGCAGTTTGATATCTGTTGTCTTTGAGTATGAACTGGTTGAGGGAAATAGGCTACACTCAGCAGTGTTTTTTCAAACTGCTTATATTCAAGTTATTTAGTTTACATTCTAGAGTGCATTCTCCTTCCCTCTCTAACCACAGCCCAGTGATAGTGACTTCTGTAAGGACAATGATGGAAATGAGCACGTCATTTGGAAAAGACTAATCACCACTTTTAGATGTTTGGATGTTCTGTACACAGTTAATGTGTGATATTAGATGAGATGTACATCAAGAAGATATTTTTGTTTGTAATTAAATATGTGTGTATACACATACATGTACTTTCTTTTTTATAATTCATGTTATTTTTCTATGAGAAGGGCAAAAATAAATTTAAATAATTATTAACTTATCATTTTCCTTTATTTGTTGTGAAGATATTATGCTACTTTTTAATTTTAATGTCACAAAGCATCCTTTTGTTTTAATCTGTCATGTGGTGTTTTGCTAGTAATTTGTTAAACTGTTGAAAATTTTCAATTACTTGCTCATCATTTGCTCTAAAGAGAATAGATCAGGTTAAGCATCTTTACGTACTTCCATTCTTGAGTTGGCAAGGACGAGCTGGAGATAAAAAATTTTATAGATAAAATTATGTGTTTGTCATAACCTGCAGGCTACTCTTCTTAAAACCTCTTCCATACCAATGGGAACTTGCAGAGTCTGTGAACATCTGTTCAGTGGTGCAAGGCAGAAAAAGGTCAATGGTCTAACAGGCAAGTGTCATTCATAAATCTTCAAAAATTAATCCTCAGTAACCCTTTGTTTAACGAAATTCTTACTTTTGAGACATAATCATGAAGTTGTTCACATTCTCCATTTTCTTTGTGTTGTTTCTTTAAATTATTTGTCAAGAAAAAAATAAACCTGTTGTCTCTTGCTACCATATTACATATATTTTTTCATCTCTTATCAACTAGAAAATTCTAAAGACTGTTTTGCTCCTGAGATATTATCATTGCCTTTTCTTGTCCTGGAAAACTAGTCCAGAATTGCTTTGTGGATTTTAGATAATTGTTCCAGTCCTGGTATCATTATGTAGGTATTGCCCTTTCTTCCTTCATTCTAATCAACCTATCGTAGAAAACAATGGTCTTTCCTTATAATATAATCTTCAGTCTACCTGTACTAATTGGGGCAGTTATAAGTAGTATTTTTGACACATAGGTCTTGATAAGAGAAAAAAGGAAAAAAGATATAGTCATCCCACATCACTGTAATTCTGAAGAAACTAAAGAGGTACTAAGAAGAAGAGAATGTGGTTGAGACCAGAAATTACACCATTTGGGCAATCCTCAAAATTGCCAGATTGTCTGTTAGTAACTGAGCACCATATTTTCCCCTCCATGCTCTCCCCTATATCTTGGAAGTTGGAAACCTAAGAGCAACATTTCCGAAACTCATGTCAGCAAGGTTAGAATTGCAACCTGCAAACAAGAGACACTTGCATTTTGGAAAACAATAGAAGCAAAAGTATTACTGAATCTATGTTGAAATGGGCAGGAACGTGTAGTAAGATGGAATAAGATTTCAACACACACATCTGTGTATTTTCCTGTACATCATTAATGTTGGTGTTGTCAACATTAATAGTTGTTTCTTGCCATTTTGCACTTCCTGGGTTCTTTTTTTTTTTTTTAATGCTTATGGAGACTTTTCCTAACTTTCACTTCTCTAACCCTTCCAGTGGTTTTATAAGATTTTAACTCGTGTTAAATAGCTTTCTGCTAAAAACAATGGTTTCTTTAGCTATTTGAATTTTGACCAGTTTTTCCCTTCTTCCTTGTTGACAAAATTCTAGATCATTCTTCATGAACAGTAAATTCTAGATATACAGCCCTTTATACTTATGCAAATATCTACCTTAAATGGCCTTCAAAAAACAAAACAAATCTGATTCTGAACAAATATGCATCTTTACTGGACTCCCGTATAGCTAAAACCTTACTTTCCTGGATGTGTGATAAAACAGGAAAAAATTCTGATTTACAGCCTTGCAAATCTATCTTCAAAATCTGACTTTAATATTTACTTCACTTCTGAGTACTACCTCAATTCCAGGAATTCCGAAAAATTACGACAGTAAAATAGTTAAAGAGTCCCTGTTCCCACCTACATGATCTTTACAATTTAGCAGCAAATATTGCTGGGAAAGAGAATTTGCATGGGATAAAACATATAGGTAACAGTTAGAGACTAAATGGCTTTCCATGTCACAAAAAGATTTTGAGTTTATTATAAGAATTATGAGGAGACACCAAAGAATTTCCATAAGAACAGTGATTTGACAAAATCTAAGTTTTTGAAAAGTCACTCTGGATAGTAGATAAAAGTTGAATTGGATGGGAAGAGGACAAGATATAGAGAAATCAATTTGAACGAAATTACACTAATCCACAGAAAAGGTTTTAGCGGTCAAGGAAGACAAGCATAGCCTGGATCACGGAGATGGAGAAAAGTGAATTAATTCAGAAAACATCCAGAAGTTAGAACAAGATGTGACAATTAATTGGATATGTGAAATAAAGAGACAGAAGAGTCAAGGTGACTCCAAAGTGTTAGGATTTTGAGAAATGGGTATAGAGTAGTGTCATCATTGAAACAGGGAATACAAAAAGGCCAAGTGGAGGTGGGGTGAGGTGGGGTGGGGTGTGCAGAGAAATGTCAGGTTATGCTTGAGACATGCTGGAATGTCTCATGTATGCTGGTGAGAAACCCATGTAGACATGTTATATCAGCCAGGAGAGATACAGGTTTGAAGTATAGAAGGAAGTTCTGGTCTGAAAATAAAGATTTGAGCAACCTCATAGTATGGATTATAAGTACAGCTGTGGCAGCAGATCCATTGACTCAGGCTCAGGTATAAAATGAAAAGAGAGCTGAGCTGTGGAGGAGTCACCTTATTTTTATTCTTTAGTTGCATCAAAGCCTTACTGTGTTGTCTGAGACAGGAACTCTGATATAAAATTCCACATAATTTCCCAAATTCTTTTATTTCAATAATAAAATCACTACATCAAAGATGTTTTATTCATGAATTGACATAATGAACTGGACCAAATACATGTTAACTGAATCATCAATTAAATTCTAATAATTTACTACTACAGGTGACACAGTAGTACATACATTTCTTACAGTGTAAGAATTATCCAAGGGGAAGAGAATCTTTAACCATAATTTTCTACTAGCATCTAAAACAAAGTAACTGCTATTTAAAAGACAAAAAGCTTATTTTTGGACAGCCATGCTTGGTCTAACAGAAAAATGAAATCTTCGGTTACATAATATTTTACAGATATTTTTGTTGACTCCTTAATCTGTTCCCCACCTAATGTAACTCCTATTGTTTTTATTCTTTTTCAGTGTTCTGAAAGTGCAATACTCTTAAAAACAAAAAAACTAGTCTCTTATTTCTAGCAAGGAAGAGATTTAATAAGATTCATAGTAGGTATTGTAAATATATCCATAAAATGAAGTTCTCCAGTTATTAACATGAATGTTGTAACTAAATACAATATATAAGTTGAATTTATTTAAAGTTTTAAAAATATATTCACAAATTCCGTCATATACAAAAACATGACTACAATGAAACTTTAACAGCATCCAAAGGAAGTACCAATATTTTAAAATCTCAATTGTTTCTCATGAACATAGAAGGGTTTTAAGCATCTTTGGTTGGGTACTACTGAATTAAAATTATATTCATAAAATGATTAAATGAAAAATACCATAGCATCTGTGTTCTATTTATAGGTACAATTTTATTATGTATATATTCATGTAATAAATATATAGCTAATTGTTTTGAAAGGAGGATAATGACTTATATGAAATTACTGGAATCAGAACATTTGCAAGGTGGAATGTATCCAATGTTTTTAGTTATTGTTACCAGATGGTACATATTCATGAAATTATACTGTTTTATTTATTGTGAATGGGGCCACAGAAGATGAATTTCAGAGTTATACTATAGTGATCTATAAATAAATTAGAGTTATGTACCTGTGCAAAAATTGCTTATAAATAACCAAAAAATGAACAAAGTGCCACAAAAATTGTTTTCCAACTTGATTGAATTTATAGTACAAACTTAATTCCAACAGAAATAACAGAAATCATACATGTTCAAAAGGTATAATGATTAGCAGTGATGACACTTATTAAATTGTATGCATAATATCTAAATAGTATCTCTATAAAGCAGAAATAATTTGAAAGGAGAAATTAAATGATGGTTTGCTTTTCTTGCAATTCTGAGAATTTTAGCCTTTGATTCTGGGTGAAGAAACTTTCACCAAACGTGCATTTGGTTTTAAGAACTGGCTCACTGAATGTTAAGGACTTTCCCCATCATTAGCCAAAATATTAATTATATGGCAAATTTCAGTTTATTTATTGGAAGCAATTCAAATAGTTGATGACATTTACCTGCAGCGTTATAGACAGATTTTGTCTATAGGAAGAACAATACAATCAAAATACAATGAAGAAGAGCCTGTGGCTTCCTAGAGAAATTTCTGTGTAGTAGCATTTTCATCAGCTGAGGGAGAGCAGTGAATTGCACAGCAACTCCAGTCCAGGTCTTAATGTGACTTGGAAGGTAATTCATTTTACTTACCATCTTTTAGCAATGTTGAAAATGCCAATTCCTTGTTTGAGTTTTTGTTTTTGTTTCCCCACTCTGAGAAAATGGTCAAAAGTATTTATCTCTGTTTTTACTCATAATTCAACCTACCATCCAAGCAACCATAAGCAAACCATTTTGTTGCTTTATCTTTGAACTGGAGTATTTTCACCTAGGCTCAGCCAATCTGTTATTTTCAGGAATTAAACTGCAGATGCTTCCATTCATAGATTCTGTCTTCCTTAAAACGGGACATCGAGATGCACTTGTGAGCCTTTCTCAACCAGATTTGTAGCTCGGGTCAGAAGTCATCCATATTTTCACATCTCAGTTTCCTTAGACATTGGTAGCCTCTGTGAAAGAGTCATTGGGACCACTGTTCTTTTTGACTTCCAGATTCTTTTTAGCCTTGAATGTCACGGACACCTCAGAGTGAATGGCATCCATCCGCTGCTCACAGCGGAAGGCGGAGAGGAAAGCCTTTCTGTAGTTGCTGTTCATCCAGCCATAGAGAAGGGGGTTAGCGAAGGTGGAGCACATGGCGATGATGTGGAACACTGTGAAGATAAGCTTGTATTCCTTCAGGTCTAGCACCTGGTTGTCAATGTCCACAGCGAGCTGGAAGGCATGGAGGGGCAGCCAACTGACCGCAAACACCACCACCACACACACCAGCATTTTAGTGGTTTTTTGCCTCCGCTGATGGTACTGATCATTAGCAGCCCCTGGGCTGACATGGTTCTTCAGTTTACTCCAGATACGAGTGTAGGAAAAAGTTATGATGCCCAGAGGCAAAACATACAGGATCAACAAGGAGGAAAGACTGTAGATAGTGCCATACATGCTCTTTTCCTCACCGGGCCACTTCTCAGTGCAGGCCACAATCTCAAAATCTGGAATGATCTCAATCAGCGAATACTCCCGGAAGATGGCCAGGGGACTTGCCAGCAGGGCACTGATGCCCCAGGCCAAGCCAATAATCAGGAAGCTGATGCGCTTGGAGATCTTGCTCTCTAGGTGGTAGACAATACACCGATGCCGGTCCAAGGCAATCACTGTCAAGGTGATTGTGGACACCTGTACTGCCAGGCCCTGTGCATAGGGCACCAGGTGGCATAGAACGGGGCCCATTTTCCACTCCCCCATTAAGGTGTAGGTAAGAGTGAATGGTAGGCAAAGGGTGTTCACCAAAAGATCTGCCACAGCCAGGTTGGCAATGAAAAAGTTGGTCACTGTGCGCATGCTCTTGAATTTGATCACCACATGGATTACCAAGGAGTTGCCAATTACCCCAAGCAAGATGATGGAACAATAGGCCAATATGAGGATAACCTGTACCTCTATCAGCTTGGTGCTGTCTATAAGCTCCGGCTCAGGGTCAGGGACCAGTTCCCCTCTAGGAGTGGTTTGCCCTGGCCCATACTGTTCCACCTTCATTTCTTCCACGGTCTGGTTCTCATCAGCCTCTGCACTTATTGGGCCCATTTTCAATAGAGTTCCTATTGCCTGCAACTAGCTCAAGAATCTACAATAAAAAGAGAGAGAGAGAGAGAGAGCAAATACAGAACAAGGAAAATGCAAGAGCAAAGCAAAGCAATTTCACAAATGCACTGGTTTAATTTTAGTTGGGGCTCAAAATATCCTCGGCCCTCTAAACTTGCATATGGTATAACATTTTAATAAAACAAGACTTTTCATAAGTCCATTCAAAAATATGGATCAATTTAATAAAGTCTTTGAAATGTTTACCGGTAAAATTTAACACCTGTAGTATAAACACAATTCAAATGTGAATGCTACAAAAGGGATTCATTTTAAATGGGATGAATATTATAAATTTTATCAATTTTATAACTGATATAGATTCATCAAATTAATTTCAAGGTAGTTAAAAAGGAAAGTTTTCTTCCATATCTTGACAGTCCTAAATTTATAAATATACAGCAACAAGTTGTAAAGAAAAGGGAAAAATATTAAAATCAATTGTCTGCTACCTAAACTTTAGGAGTATAAAACATCTAAGATAACCTAAGCAGATTTTGTTTCATAGTCATTTTTTTCTTGTGCAGGAATTAGTATTAAAAACAGGTAGCTTGCAGACCTGCTGCTTATCTGAATGATCTGAAACAAACTTTACTAACATAGAGCATCCTATGCTTCCTGAAATCTTTTTTGAGCCCCCACACTTAAGAGAATTCTCAGACTAGTATTCCCTGATATATCTCTCCCATCTGTCTTCTCATAATTTCTACAACACTGGCTTTGTTCTCAATTTCCTACCTTAATTACAAGTCTTCACACTTACTTTCCTTCCTCTTTACTTTTATTTATTTATTCATTCACTCATCTAACTGATATAATTGACAATGTACTAGATGCCACATGTGACTTTACCATCGCTGTGCTTATGTTTATTCAAACATTCATTCATCAAACATTTAAAAACCTATGTCATGAACTAGGATTTTTGCTGGGTGAAAAGACAAGATGGTGGCTCCTCTGCTTAAGACTCTCACATTTTACTGGACAGAGCCTACTCTGGCAGAAAAATGTTTCTTCTGAAAGTCAAACGTGATCATATTATTTTCCTCAACGTCAGTCTCCAGTATGCTTAAAACAATATGTTGTTTTCTGATGTAAGTTTCCTTTTTTTCAGTCTATAAAGCACTCAGATCCCAATATCGTGGCTAGTGGTAATATCTGTCAAGTATATTCATAATCCCAAAAGGCTGCCACTACTAATTCAGAATCTCTTTTAAATGAATTTGTTTTTAGTTAGACACGATAGTTTCATAATAATTTGGCTTTAGTTCATCTATCTCCATTGATAGGCAGAGTCTTATTTTTTCAGTCTACAATGCCAGGCTGGGCCTATGTGTCCCAGCTCTCCACTCCTCACCCATCTGGCCTCTGTATCCCTTCCCCCTTGCTCTCACCACAGGAGGGCTGACTCTTGCAGACCACCTGTCCAGGCTCCCAAGTTGTCTGGCTAGGTTTGGTGAGTGGGAGGCACTGGCAGGTAGAGGGCAGCAGCCATAGTGGCTTCCCCCCTTCTCTTGGCAGAGCCTCAGCAAATCTTCTGACGCTCTGGCTTCCATAGGACAGATCTATTGTGATTCAGTTTCCAATGCATGCTGCTGGTCCCTGGGCCTTGGTCACACTAACTTTTCCCTGTGTGCCCCCAGATGGAAATAGTAATGACTCCCCCACTCTTGCTAATCTCTGAGTAGTCTTAGCATCCCTTGCTTGACCTCTAATACTTGTGCCACCAATTCTCTGCATTAAATTCCTCCCCTTTTTACACTCTTGCATAAATTCAGTTTTGCATGATCTGCTAATAGCGTGCATAAATGTTTTCATTGATTTGCTTTTCCACTAAAGGGAGGGTCTGCTCCCACAGGCTGATAACACCAGCCTATAGAGGACAATCTCAACTCCATAGGTATGGTATTCAAGACTTTTCTTGAACTTATCCTTTCATACTCCTCTGCCCTCATCTCTTCTGTCATCCCAGTACATCTCCCCTGCTTCTGTCAGATGGCCCCGCTCCCAATTGTAGCAACAACTCAGCCTTTCTCTTGCTTCTCTACCCTCCCTGTTCTGAACTGAGAAGCCTCTCAAGCCACCTTCCGATGCTCACTTCAAGTATTGCACATACCACATGCCACACTGTGATTCTTTTCCTTCACTTATGCACCACTGCAATCTTTTTGAGGACAGAACCTGGACCTTCACCCATCATTTAATCTCAACAATTTAGCAGGACAAATATGAAGCTAAAGTGAAGCACAATTTTACTGAATTATCAGTGCTACAAAAATACAAAGTATAATTTTGATCCTTTACTGATGACAGCTGTCTATGCTGGATTCTCTGCTATGACACAACATCCTTATACTTATTTTCTTGTTCTTAGTCAGAAAACTGCTTATACAAGAAACTTGTCCTAAGACCCTGTTAAGTCAATTCCTGACTATAACATTTTAAATTGTCAGTCAATATACCCCATAAGCAAACCTTTCTACCTCAAGGTTTTCTCTCCCTCACTCAGCCCCCCCCTTCCCATTTCTCTCTTTTTTCTCTCCCTTTCTCTCTGTCTCTCACCACCCCCTTTCCATAGAGCTTTGTTATACAGAGAGACATGGGAGTTTCCATGTACTTATGTATTTGGTATACTGATATATTCCACTTCCCTCTGCATAAATTTCAAATATAATATTCCAAGGAGTCTCAGCCTTTCCCCACATTTGCCTCCATTCCTTAGTAATTAGAAAAAGCTGAAACAAACCATTCAGATCTTGAAGTATACATCTGTTAGCTAGTGCCCTTTCCCTTAATCTAAGAGAGAAACTGATTTTACAGAGTATAATTACTCAATCCTGACAAGCCATTAACAGAATTAACAAGATTCTAAGAGATTGGAGTTTGGAGGTTGTAGGAGATTAAATTGAGAGTGAGCATGAGATGGAAAGATATTAGGAGGTGGAGTATCCTTGATTTAATGACTTATTTTGCTTTTTCTTCCCAGTCCTTTTATTTTTTTCTATATTTCAGAGCCCTTTTATTTAAAATTTATCTGCAGCAGTAGTTATTGATCTGAAAGTTATTAGCATATGGACACTATTAGCTGTTCTAAAGCATGTCACTGGCCTTCAGCCAGGCTAAAGCATTAGCCAAGCAGAAAATGTACCATTTTATGACAGCACTTCTAGAAAAGTGGAAGAGGAAAGAGAGTACACAAAGAAAGTAGTCACATTAAAAACTCAAAAGTACATGAAGAAAAAGTAAGCAGAGAAGGGAAAACCCTTTTCTTAAAGCAAAATGAGATATTTGCCATAATTTAAGGCATTTAAAGACAACTATGAATAGTACAATTTTCCTGAACAAGTGAATCTTTAGATACATGGTTATAGAAATATTTATTTGCAGAATAGGGAAAAGGTTTCATAGTGCCACCCCCCACCCCCACCCCCACCCCCCCACAAATCTGTGGGGCTTTTTTCAACAATATTGTGACAGGTTGGCCTTAATAAAGCGAGACATCTTGTCAAGTACAACATCTTCCAGGAATTTTTTCCCAGTGAAAAATCTCAGAAGTCATGCTATAAACCACACACTCGTCTACACTTGTTAGTTGGGGACTAGAGTGTGGAAGGCAAGGAGGAGAAGGAAACTTTCCAGGATGCTACATATAAGACATAACTGTTTGCCCAATAACTATAACGTTGAAAATATTCACTAAAGGGTGTGTGGGAAGTCTCTCTGTATTTCAGCTTCTGGCCTTTCTTTGAAAACAGCATTGTTCATTTCATGTCATTGAGTTTTAAATGCTGTGTCCCTGTTGCAACAAGTCTTAAAGCCTTTCGTTTGCCTCCTTCCCATTCACCATCTACTCCTACCAGTGAGTGAGCCCTTCTGGTGGAAAAGGAGCAAATGCTTAAAGAAAGGTGTCTATTCCTTAGCAACTTTAGAGTTTCCAAGGGACATGCCGCTTTAGATAGGTGGTTGAGTTTTATAGAGGCAGGACTAGTAATAACTGACTGTTCTGGGGAGATAAAGATCAGTAATCTTCAGTAAAAAAGGAAACATTAGCCGGGCTCGGTGGCTCAGCCTGTAATCCCGAGCCTTTGGGAGGCTGAGGTGAGAGGATTGCCTGATCCCGTGGGTTCGAGACCCGCCTGGGCAGGCGAGACCTCATCTCTACAATAAAATCAAAAAATTAGCCGGGCGTGGTAGCGCGCGCCTGTAACTCCGGCTACTGGGAAGGCTGAGGCGGAAGGATCGCTGGAGCCCAGCGGGTCGAGGCTGTGGTGGCCGGGAGCGGCCACTGCACTCCAGTCTGGGTGACAGAGTGAGACTTCTACTGAAAAAAAAGGAAACATCAAGGGAAAGGAAAAACGGGGATGGTATCACCCCTCCAAACCTCCACCTCCTGCCTAAACTTCCATGCCCTTCCTATAGGACCCCAGCGCTCCTTTAGGGATATCCTTGACCCCAGAAGGTAATCAGAGTTAGGACTTACACTTACCTGGCCCTCGCGTTTCTGCTGAGACGTGGAAGCCAGAAGTGGACAGCCGGTCAGTCCGATGACGCTCTAGCCGGCCCACCCGGAGAGGGTTCTGGAAGGTCCTCACAGGCAAGTCTGGCTGTGTCTGCTCCTAGGGTCCCGCACCGCCAGCGCTGGGCTCCGCCGCGGATCTCTGATGCCGAGCGCGCGTGGGCCCCTCACTGCGCCGCCTGGAGCCGCCGGGGCGGGCGGGTGAGGATGGGAGGATCGGAGGTGGGGGAGCGGGGAGGGGGGCGAACCCCTCCCTAGAAGAAAAGCAAACAGGTCCGGAGGCTGCGGGGCAGCTGTCCTGCCGGGAAAGGGGCTGGACGGGAAGTTTCCGTGGCCGGGGAGCGGCGTCCACCGCTTCTCCTCTGCCTCCGGTACTTGGAAGCTGAAGCTGCCGGGCCCGACCCAGCGCGGCGCCCCCACGCGGGTCCCCACCACCACCTGCAGCCAGTGCTGTCACCCGCCGTGCCACCTCCAAGTGTGATACTCTGGACGTCTGCGCCACCCCTACCTCCCCCCCCCACGAACCTTCCCTTTGCTCCCTGTTCCCCAGTTCCACGAAGGTGGCCAGGCAAGGACAGGTCTCTGAACTTGAGGCCAGGTTCACCAAATCCGCCGGGGAAAGGCAAGAGCGAGGCGGGCGGACAGATCCTGCCGCGGGCTAGCGGAAACCTCCGGCTGGCAGGAGGCGGGCAGGGGAGGCAGAGTCTCCACGCCTCGGTGTGGCTGAGAAAATGCCACCACTTCCAACCGGGAGTTGCTTTCTGTTTTCGCGTGCAGGAGCAGGGGCGGGGAGTTGGACCCGCGCAGAACCCCAGAAAGCGCCGCCGGCTGGCACCGGGAACACATCCCGCAGCCTCGCCCGGGGCTGGAGCGCAGCGCGCGGGGCGCCTCTGACGGTCCCTGCGCTCAGACTGGGGGAGAAAGCGAGTTCAGATCCTGTTGCCCACGATCAGCGATGCCCTTAACAGGTGTCTGCGGACGGTTTATAAGTTGGGTAGTGTATGATCAGATTCCGTAGGCAGGAGCCTGTAGTGTGCGCTCTGGCTCGCGACAAAAGCTAGGACACGGAGAGGAGAGGAAAGCAGCGAGTCACAAGTAAAACAGTCTCGCTCTCTCCGGTGAACTGAGGATCCTTGGCTCTTGGATGGAGACCCAAGCCACTCGTGCCTCTGCAATTCTCCCACCCGTTCCTTGTGGCGAAGTGTCCGCTGATGTTTGGAGCCTGCCAGGCTGAGTCAGAGGTGGAGACAGTCAGCAGAGAGGGAGGGTCTGTTTCCTCGGGATTCCTCCAAGAAACTTTATTCTAAGCCATTTTCTCTAGGAGTTTACAGCCAGTCTCTCTTTCCCTTGTACATTTTTAGAGGAGGCAGTAGAGGTTACCGAGAGAGGAAAACAAAAACCTGAAACTGGAAACCGAAGTCTTTTCTTAACTATCCTGGACTGGAACTTTACATAAAGTACTTTCTATGCACTGTTATTTCTGAAATGAAGATGGGGCATAATGGTTTGCTTGGAATTTCTCTGAAATATACAAAAAAATTAGACCAAGATTAGAGATCCCTACTTAAAAATAAGAGATATGTTTAACTGTTTGAAAAGATAAATGTTCTTTAAAATATTAATTAAAGGCTCTCCTTAAGAGGATTGTGTTTTCAATCCTTTTAAGGCTTTTTCACATCCTAATAGTATTGCATTTGTAAGTCATCTTTATACAGTGTAATCTGAAATCAATCCCCAGTTAATGTAGAATCATGCCCACAGGAACATAGGGATTATTTATAAAACAAAGCAGCTTGGGCTTTTCATCGATTCTTGTCACAAAATATTTTTGATTCTTTCAGAGTTGCTGTTCAACATCATTTTCGCACCATGAAAGAGTGTTTGTATCACTCCCTTATAGACATGTATGTGTCTTAATAGATTCACATTGTTCCATAGACATCTACCCTCAAAGAGTAAGTTACCTCTTTGTTGTCTCTCAGTAAAGTACAGAAATGGGTGAGAAACTGATCCATTGAAATTAAAGTCACTTTATTGTGTATCATATATCAAGGATAGTTTTGTCAATTATCTAATGACACTTTTGTGCATCATGGTCTAATTAATATCCTCTAATGTGCATATACTGTGTACTATAGCAGCAATGAATCATTCTTGTGAATGACCATAAGCTCAAACATGACATAGACTAAGTGTGTAGAAGTAGTGGTGAAATATTTATTAATCCAAGTGAGATAGGACAGGATTATTGATGCCTGATTTCTCTTGTATTAAATCATTTAGTTGCTTGGACAATTCCATATCTAAACCGGAATATGTACAGACTGCTCTTCAAATAGGGAATATTCTCAAACTCAGATGCCTACATGGTTCAGACCAATGGCATAAATGTACCAGCCGGCTAGGTTGTAGGATACAGTGGAAGAATGATGGGTACTATAACACCTTGAAAGACACAAAACCACATGCCTTAACTCAACAGAGAGGCTGCTTCTCAGATTCCACTGCAAAAATCTATGTCTAGTGTTGTCCAGCTGCTTTTTGAAGAGGAACAAAATCCAAATTCTTAAAACTCCTCTGAATTATAAATGAAGAAAATACTCTTTTTTTTTTTTGAGTTGGAGTCTCACTCGGTCACCCAGACTGGAGTGCAGTGACCGCTCCCGGCCACCGCAGCCTCGACCTGCTGGGCTCCGGCGATCCTTCCGCCTCAGCCTTCCAAGTAGCCGGAATTACAGGCAGGCGCTACCATAGCCCAGCTGATTTTTTGATTTATTGTAGAGATGAGGTCTCGCTGCCCAGGAGGGTCTCGAACCCGCGGGCTCAGGCAATCCACTCACCTCAGCCTCCCAACGGTGTGGGATTACAGGCTGAGCCACTGAGCCTGGCTGAAAATACTCTTTTTTAAAAAGAAAATTAACTTAAAAAAATCAAACTTCTGGTTTGCAGGTCAAAATAAATAAGGATAAATGATGAAAGAGAGAGAGGGAGGGAGGGAGGATGGACTGAATATGTGAGAGTCAGAGAAAGGAAGGAAGGAAGGAAGGAAAAAAAGAAGGAAGGAAAAGGGGAAAAAAAGAGCAGCCTGGCTCATAGGCCTCCAATATTGTCACCTTGGATATTAATACTCGATATTTGACAAATCTCCTAAAATACTTAAAACATAGCTCTGCTACCATTTCCCTTACACCATTGATCATTCCTCAATGCACAGAAATATAAAAGGAATATAGCTAAAGATTAACTGTTAACTAATTAATTTTCTTTTCCACTTCTAGATGAGTAGATATTTTCTGTGAGCTTCTGCAACAAAGGAGCTGTTGAATAACTGAATAATTCAGACATTTTAGATAGCTAGAATAAAGAAATTTTGGAGTTGTTCTTCATAAAATAAAAAAAATCAATATTCAATATTCCTCAGTATTGAGACCATTTATGATACCTACTTATTAGATAAAGTAAATCATGATTTGAATTTCCTTCAGTCTAAATTCATTTTCAGAGCAATGAAGTTTTTCTCAAAGTGCAAATAACTTCTATTTTGATTATAAGAGTAATTTATAGCCAATGTAAACAGTTCTAGAAAGCAAAAAGAGCAAGGGAGAAATATGCACTATCTAAAACAATGTTGTCAAATAGAACTTTCTGCGATAATGGAAATGTTCTATATCTGTGCTGTTCACTATAGTATTTACTAGAGGCTGTTGAACACTTGAAATGTGGCTAACGCAACTGAAAGATTGCATTTTAAATTTTATTTAATTTTAACTAATTTGAATATAAAACTAAACACGGCTGGGCGCAGGGGCTCAAGCCTATAATCCCAGCACTTTGGGAGACTGAGGTGAGGGAATTGCCTGAGCCCACAGGTTTGACAACTTGGTGAGATGTCATCTCTACATTAAAGCAAAAAATTAGCCAGGCGCGTGCCTGTAGTTCCAGCTACTTGGAAGGTTGAGGTGGAAGGATCGCCTGAGCCCAGCAGGTCGATGCTGGGGTGGCCCTGAACGTGCTACTGCACTCCAGCCTGGGCAGAGTGAGACTCCAACTAAAAAAAACCGAACAAACTAAACACAGTTGACCCTTGAAGAACATAGTCTGGAGTTTCCCAGTTGACCCTTGGACAACAGTCTCAAGTTCTTATATTCAGATTTTTTTTCAACCAAATGCAAATGGAAAATATAGTATTGGGGGAAAACAAAACCACATATTCACAGGGCTGACAGTGGGACTTGAGTTTATGTGTGAATTTTGGTATACTCAGGGGTCCTAGAACCAATCTCCTACAAATATGGAGGGACAACTGTAGCCACACAATAACACTGTAAGTCATGAATAGTATAGGTCTAAAATTTCATCACCAGGGATAATTATCATTAGTATATTGATATAAAATCTCAATTTTTAACTAATGTATAACCTGCTTTTTAAACCTTTAATACTTAGCAGTGTATCGCAGATATCTTTTCAATACTTTCACTGTAAAATACACATCATTCCTTCAGTGGTTGCCTAGTGCTAAACTGTATGATTATATTCTGATTTGTTATTGATGTTATGGATAAAACTGTGCTAAATGATCTTGTATGTGTCTGTAGTACATTTGTCCAACTATTGCTTTTGTATAAATCCAGCAGAGAACGAGAGCAAGTGGTGACATTATGGCTACGGTGAAATGAAAATAGGAAGAAAAAAAGCACAAGAGAATGATTTTGTTTGGATTCTGGTGAGAAAATCTTCCTGATTTCACTCTGCCAGAAAGCTAGTTTTTTTTTTCCTCCTAACTTTAATGTCAGGGTTTCCTGAGAGATTATTAAATAACCTTCCAGCCATATCAACCTGATTAAAATCACAAATGAGATAAAGTAGTGGAGTGCAACTGAAATGTGGAAGCTGATTCCAGATGGATAAAAGTAAACCCATAAATCAAGATACCAGCCAAAAGGAAGAATTCTGAGGGAGGAAGAGCTTAGGACCCAAAGAATCCTAAGCGACACAAGCTCAAGTGGAAGAAATCTCTAAACTTCAACATAAGGAAACTCAAAAAAGCTAATGAAATGATGTACTTAACTTCTTAGGCTAAACAACAACAAAAAGCCTAATAAGTTTATAGTTAGGAAATATTGATAATCAACCCAGCCAAATATTTATGATGCTTAGTATATATGAAACTGCTTCTGTCTTGCTTTATTTAAATGTTAAATACATTTATTCTCATTAAGTCCCTCTTACAGAAATTATTTTTAGAGTTTAAATAACACTGTCTTGTAGCAAAAATTATAGAACCTAGATATCCTAATGGCCATGTGGTTATAATATAGATTCTCGATATGTCATACACATATTTCTGATTGGATTTATGCCTGTTTTTCCTTCCAGGCAGCAGAATGGGCAGGGGAAGTTAAAGTTAATATCTGAACTGTTACCATTGAGGCTGTATCAAGTTTACATAGAAAAAGGAGAACAGTTTATATAAATGAATTTTTTAATAGTCTTTGTTTCTAAAAACTTGATTTCTCAAAGGCTAGTCAATCTAGTAAAGTTTGTTCTGATGAAAAGGCAGTAGTTTTACTTCCTTCTGTGGCCTAAACTTCATTCATTTGTAGTAACTGGGTCCAGTAAAGTGTGAGTGGAAAGGAAATGGTCACCAAAGAGAGAATTTCACAAAGCTGATAGGCTAGACTTCTCAAAATTTTCTGCATAACATATTATGAAAACAGGTGCCTTATTCAAGAAAAGCAACTAGTCATTTGAACTGAAATGTATGCTAAATCCTAAATTGGGCATAATATCCCTTTGTTATGATATTTATTTCTATGAATTTGTGGTTTTTTTGTTTTGAATTTTTAATTGCAGATTCAAAGTAATTAAGCAGACTTGTAAGCTACATACATGGCATTTTGCTGAGATTTTTATCTTTCAGGAATCATCCAAATGGATAGTGATACTAGTAGAGAACCAAATCTACAGGGTACTTAAATGAAAATAACTCCCAGATTAAAATTTAACTAAGAACAAAGGAAAAGACATTTTTATGTCAAATTCAGAATTTAATACATATAAATTTTCACTTGATTATCTGAAACATGCACAGAAGACCATGGCTAAAGAGAAAACATGCACCTTTTTAGAAATTTCAATTTCATTTAATAAATGTTTATCCTTTTAGCATATAGAGACATAACTTGATATATATTTTTGAATCATATGCTTAAAACAAATTTTAATTTTTTTCAAAAGATTGCAAGTAAAATCAAAGATCTATCTTATTCTAAATTACTACTGATATTTCCTGAGAGAAGGAAAGTCAAAGATTTATATACAATCTTCATGTATTATTTTGGAGATGAGAAAATGGCTTATTCAAAGTAAAAAAATTCCAAACATAAAAAGAATAATGCAAGTAGGGTTAATTCATTACCCAGTACTCTTTTATTGTGCAAAATAATCACACAAAATTTATGTTACATTTTATTAGCCAAAACTTCAATACACAAAACATTATTGCGAGTTAAATTTGTTATAAGCACTATCCTAGGCACTGCTCATATAAAGATGAATTACACATAGACCTGCCTCTGATTATCTCTAATCTGTTAAGAATATACAGACTTTAAAATAAAGGGCATAAACAAAGTTTTCTTTTAGTATTTCATAGTTTCAGATCTTAGATTTAAGCCTTTAATTCATTTTTTATATAGCAAGAGATAGGGATATAGTTTCATTTTCTGTATATAGATATCTGGATTTTCAAGCAACATTTATTGAAGAAACTTTCTCTTCCCCAATATGTGTTCCTGGTACTGTTGCTGAAAATGAGTTTATTGTAGATGTATGAACTTATTTATGGGTTCTCTATTGCATTTCATTGGTCTATATGTCTGTTTTTATACCAATTCCATGCTGTTTTGATTACAATAGCTCTGTAGTATAATTTGAAGCCAAGAAATGCGATTCCTCCAGTTTCATTCTTTTTTTGCTCATGATGACTTTTTCTATTTTAGGTCTTTTGTGTTTCCATATAAATTTTAGAATGATTTTTTTCTACTTCTGTGAAGAACGCCATTATATTTTGATAGGGATTGCACTGAATCTGTGGATTGCTTTTGATGGTATGAACATTCTAACAATATTGACTATTCCCATGAGTATGGACTATTTGGACAAAGATTTCTTGAGCAAGAGCTCAAAAGCACAGGCAACCAAAGCAAAAATAAACAAAAGGGGTCGCATGAAGTTTAAAAGCTTCTGCGAAACAAAGGAAAAAATCAGCAAAGTGAAGAGACAATCCAAAGAATGGAAGAAAACATTTGAAAACTAACCATTCATTGAGGAATTAATAATCATAATATACAAGGAACTCAAACAAAAGTAGGAATAGGAAAGAATCTAATAATCTAATTTAAAAATGGGCAAAAGATCTAAATGGAAAATTTTTCAAAGAAGATGTACAAATGGCCAATGGGCATAAGAAAAAAATGCCCCAATAATATTAATTATTAGAGAAATGCAAGTCAAAACCACAATGAGATGTCATCTCACCTAGTTTGAATAGCCCTTATCCAAAAGACAAGGAATAATGAATGCTGATAAGAGTGTGAAAAAAGGGGAACCCTCCTACACTGTTGTTGAGAATGTAAATTAATACAGCCGCTATGGAGAACAGTAGGGAGATTCCTCAAAAAACTAAAAATAGAACTACCATGTCATCCAGCTATCCTACCACTAGCTATAAATCCAAAAGAAATGAAACTGTTATATTGAAGAGATAGTCAAGATTTAGAATCAACCTAAGTGCCTATCAAAGGATGAATGGATAAAGAAAATGCAGTATATATACATGATGGAATACTATTTAGCCATAAATAGAATGAAATCCTGTCATTTGCAATAACATGAAAGGAACTCGAGGACATTATATTAAATGAAATAAACCAGGCACAGAAAAGACAAATTTCACATTTTCTCCCTCATATGTGGGAGTCAAAAATAAGACAATTGAACTCATGAAGATAAAGAGTATAGTGATGGTTACCAGAGTCTGGGAAGCGTAGCAGGGAAAGGGAAACAACTGGGGATGATTAATGAGTACAAAAACGTAGACAGATAGAATTAATAATTTCTAGTGTTTGATAGCACAACTGGGTGACTACAGACAACAGTAATTCATTGTGTATTTTAAGATAACTAGAAGAGTGGAATTGGAATGTTCCTAACTCAAATAAATAATAAATGCTTAAGGTGATAAATACCCCAGTTACCCCAATGTGATTATTATACATTGAATGCCTGTAGAAAAAAAATCACATATACCCCCTTAAATACCAGAGATACCAAAAAAAATCATAAATATTTGAAGTGATATTAAGAGATGTTTGCCATAATCAGAAGTGTCTGGACACTGATGGTCCACTCTGAGCACCTCTTGTAATTGCAGAAGTCAAACGTGACTTGTATTCATCTTTTGTTATTGGTATATATTATTACAATTTTAATAGTTTTTTCCTTTCTTAAAAACGTACACATTTTTGGCACCCTGTGTTTATACACCTACTATGTACACATAAAAGTTTTAAATTTAAAAATAAAACAAAGTTCATTAGCAGATCGGAACTTCCTGGTGGACTCTGACAGCAGATTTGGGGCCCCAAAGTAAAATGGCTGTTTTTTGTTTTTTGTTTTCATGAATGTCGTGTGTTGGAAGAATAAGGGAAATGCTTTTTAGGGGAGGTAACCCAACTCAGTGTAAACCTTTCTTGACTTTACCCGGTACTGAGCTACCAATTTTGTTCAAGAAATCCTTCTACATTGCACTTAGCTGCAATATGTGATACTGAGGCAATGCTGAACCCAGTGGGGAAGAATAATTAATAACGACATTATCTGAAACAAAGGATATAATGAATATATGTCAAAGATTGATATAATTGATTATTAAGGGAACTTATACAAATACAAAGCTGGCTTAAAGTAGAATCCCACATGTGGATGCATATATAGTAAGTGAAAGAAAGAATCCTGGATAAGATGGATGTGTTAGATGTGAAACTGGTAGGTACCCTGCTCTGCAAGAAAGCCATAACTTATGGACTTATATTTTCTACCAGGCAGAAACAATTTGCATCTCTGTTGGGAAAAATCAAACTTATCAATTTTTTGTAAGGCTGCATCAAATTTTACAGAGACTGGGGGCTCTAATTAATGGCAAATAATAGTTTAAACTAAATAAGTTACTTTCACTTGGCAAGTTAACTGATCTTCAGGCTCCTAAGATGATGCTCCAATGTGACATTTAAGTAGCATATGATCTTCATACTTTACTGTTTTTTTTTTTTATTTGGAGTCTCACTCGGTCACCCAGACTGGAGTGCAGTGGCCGCTCCCGGCCACCGCAGCCTGGCCTGCTGGGCTCCGGCGATCCTTCCGCCTCAGCCTTCCAAATAGCCGGAATTACAGGCATGCACTACCATGCCAGGCTGATTTTTTTTATTTATTGTAGAGATGAGGTCTCGCTGCCCAGGCGGGTCTCGAATCCGCGGGCTCAGGCAATCCACTCACCTCAGCCTCCCAAAGGCGCGGGATTACAGGCTGAGCCACCGAGCCCGGCTGTACTTTACTTTCTATTGCCTAAAAAACCACTCCAAAACTCAGCAACTTTAATAAGGTGTTTTACGTTGCTCTTTGTAGGTCAGAAGCTCAGGAAAGTTAGTAAGGTGGTTCATCCTCTCTGATCCACATGGCATCAACTGTAGAGTCAGGAGCTATAGGATTCTCTTCTATGATGGCACATTCATTCACATGTCTGGATCCTGGGCTGGGCTGGCTGGAGTAGCTGGAGGCTGGCTCATATTTCCCTTTCTCCACACATGACAATTCCAGAGTAGTCGACTATTATTACATGGATTTTGACTTTCCAAGAGAGAACTTTCCAAAAGAGAGCGTTCTCTGCAACTCAAACAGAAACTGCAAAGCTTCTTATAACCTTCCAAGTCCCAGAAAAATCTCTTCTACTGCATCCTTTTGGCAAAGCAAGTTACTAAGGTCAGCCTATATTCAAAGACTGTATACAGCCTTTATATAAAACCTATATACAAAAGGAGAAAAGGAATATACTCTACCAGTGAATGGGAAAAAAGTCACGTGTATACAGTGGGGAAAGGATTAGTGATGTCCTAAGGAAAATGTTATCACACATCCCTGTGTATTTTGGATGCTGTTTGTTTGTTTGTTCAATATGCTCATTCAAGAGGGACTTTTCCAGGAAAAGAGCCACAGCCTCTGAAATCCCACAATGAATTTTGTCTTTTTTGACTTGCAGATGATGCGATTATCAGAGCCACAGACTGCAAAAGCTAAGATCAATTTTGTCAATGGAAGCCCTGAGGTAAGAATACACAATGGAAATAGAAGGAATATTTCCAGCATCTGCACTAAGGTTAATTTGAAGATCAGTACACTTAAACAGCTCTGTAAAGAGAAAGAATTACACTAAAAGAAAATTTCTATTTATAGACTGTAGGTTTTAAAGTAGGTTTACTCCTATATTGATTTACTTAAAGTGAATTGTATGTAAACTTGTTAAAAATATCAGGCAAGAAGACAACATACAGTTCTCTGGTAGCCAATTCCAATATTTAACCACCACATCTTCAACACCGCTTTCGTTAAGTACAACCCAGGAAGAACTGTGAAGACGTATTCTACACATGGCCTCATTGTTGAGTAAAGTGTAGAAGCTGATCTTGGAATATTCAGATCACTGTCTTGAATCTGTGGTCTACTTGCTAAGTGATTTGCATATGTCATTTAATCTCTCTGAGCCTCAGTTTCCTTGAATATAAAATAAGAGCTATGTATTAAAATTGCCAAGGGCATCTGACATTGAAAGTCAGTGAAATCACTTATCTAAAAAACAAAATTATATAGAGTTCGTTATATCATACGGGCACTACTTAATTTTGAAAGGTAGTGTATATATATATTATCATAAATTAATTGTAAAATTTAGTATTTTGGTATTTAATTTGACCCCAATGATAAAATGATTATTAATTTGTGTTAGTACTGTTTAGTGTTTTCATTAGGTATATACTATGAAACATACAGGTCAAATTAAAATTTTCAGATGATACTGAAAATGTCATGGTTCTCAAACTCTCACCTGAGGTACTGCAGGCTACCACAGCAAATTCATATTAGTGCCTATGGGATAGTTGGAGTTTTTGAGGAAAGCACAGACATGCTCAACACTGTTGGATGCCAATAATTGATGTCTACTAGACACTGCAAAAGATAGTTTGAATTAGTTCACAGCATCATCATAAAATTTTGCTACATGCCTTTCGTTGACATTATATCTTTATGAAGCCTGGTTTAGAAAGTGGTCGCTGTGATAAAAAGCAACTGTCATATGAAACATCAGTGAGGAACAGGAAACGAGAGTGGCAGTGTTCAAAGGGATCTCAAGGTAAAAGTAGTTGTATAGGGACTAATAGACACCACATACATCTCATTAGTATGTAGTCATGTTAATTTAAGAATAAAATAATGTTACATTTTTAATGTATGTGTATTTTTTTAAATGGCTATTATTCAGTTTTTAATACATAAGTGATTACGAAGTCATTTGGACCTAATTGCTTGATAACTGGTACTTGCAGGTGCTTCTCTTTATCTTGAGGGTACCATGAAATATCTGCGCTCAGACTATGTCTATAACATTTTGTTCATGCAGGAAGAGATCATTTAATTTGGTTAATCATGTCACTTCCTCATATTTGACTGACCCAGAAAGATGTTTTTCAGTGAAAGTTACTATTAGGAATTTTACAGAAGGAGTGTTTAATAAAACCATGTATATATGTGCAGGCATGCACATGCCTGTATTTTACAGGGTTCTTTGAATTGTTCTGCTTCCTCCTACAGTAGCAAGAATGGCAGAGTGCCTCCTAATCAGGAAAAGAAAAAAATGGGAAGGAAGAAGGAAGGAAAGAGGACAGGAAGGAAGGAAGGAGGGAGAGAAGAGACATACAGGCACATGAAGAAAAGTGGAGAAGGCACACAACAAATTATAAGTAGTATTTATTCCATTTATTCCATATGTGATGTCCAGAAATAAGGTACTTATAAATAATAATAATTCAAATATTATGTCACTGCTGAAAAACTATATAGTAACAAGAAAATTTTTACTGAAAATATTCATTTTAAATGTAATATATGAAGCTGTATGCCACATATTTTTAAACATGACAATAAAAAAACTGGGAGGAAATATATCTGAATGTTAACTAGCTGTATGTATACAAGTTATATTCATTTTTCTTCATCTTTCTTTTTGAATTTTCTTAAATGAATGATACTGTTTTGTACAATTAAAATAATATATGCCACATAAACTTTATTTTATTAGAGGTGGTTCTGGCAAAATGAAGAGGAGAACTCAATCCATCATCCATATAATTCAAGATGTCTCTTTAAGCAAATGGGAATTTTACCGTCCTATCCACACAACTCTTTTTCTCAAACTCTACAGCCTAGATTAGCTCTTTTGAGCTAGGAGAATCTGCATTAGAATCACATGAGACATTTTATAAGAATGCAGAAGATGAGACCGCCCAGTCCCAGAGATTCTTCTTAAGTAGGTCTGGATGGAACTCAAGTGTGTCCATGTGACTGTGTTCCTTGGCCCCCACCATTCTTGACTAAGACTTTCCTGCAAGCACTCACATCCCTTTCCTATGCTCATATTGCAAGACTTTTGGGTTATCTTTGTTTCTTCCTTAATTCAAACTACTACTCAAAACAACCCTAGACATAATTTAAATTGCATGCCCAAGAAAACATAGATTAGCTTTTTTTCCGAACACTATTTTCAGTAAATCCTGCCATTTCATATGCTCTTAACTTCAATCTACCTCAGTCCCTTTGAGCCCATGATTATACCATTTTTGCTCAAGATAGTTATGTCCATTCTCTTCACTGTCTTTTTCCACCATTCATGACTCCTTAAAAGTTTAAAAGGTAAAGCAAGTGAATTTTCTTTTGGTGTTTTATCCTCCCTCTCCTTCCATCATCACCTATCTTAGGTAATTTTTCTGAAGGTGTCAGAATTCCACAGAGGAATAAGGGTGAAGCAGAAAAAATGAAACTGAGAGAAGAATGCTCCACCTATGGACTGTTAGACAGCCAGGATGTGAAAGGAGTGTACTTTTGGTTTTGCTTCTATTTTTTGGATTTTAACAGCAAAACCACCAAAACTTCTGAAAACCACATTATCATGCATGGGGAATATATTTATGATTTTTTTAATTCTTAGAAATAATTACTAAGACCTTTAATCACTTAAAATGTAGATGACATAAATAAAACTTTCATTTGCTGCGATCCGTTCTACTCTTTCCTTATCATTTTATCATCACTGGGTTATTTTCTCAATATTAATAGCTAGGAGTAGTATAATCTTTTAACAGATCTGTCCTCTGGAATCTTTTTAAAATTCCCTCCATTGTGTGGTAGTATAAAAAATAGCTACAGTCAAAATTTTGACTGATTCATTCATCTTGCTCATGGTCTGCTAGTGCATCCAAATCTGGTAAAAAACAAAACAAGACAAAACAAAAAAACCTGTTTTTTTGAAAGTGTCAAATACTCAATTTAGCTTACCTAAAACAGGGAAACCATGGAGAAATTGTAAATATTGCCTTCTGTTAAGTGGCGTGTATGTTATATTATGTACCATTAATATACTAATGTTAACAAACATAATAATACGATTATATTTAAATAAACATAGTGGAGAAAATACAAATCTGGAATACAATTATTAAAAAGTAGAGGCATATTTGTCCAACTGTGGTACTAGGGTTTCCTACATCAAAATCTTCTGGGATCCCTCACAACAACATGGAATTCAGGACTCTACCCAACACGAAAGCCAAAGGATATCTGGGGGTGAGAGACAGTCTGCAATTATCAACCCCCCAAATAATATTTTAGTAAGCACTTATATAAATGGATATCCTGCTATTATGTCAATAAATAAAGAGATGAGTACATAAGAATGAGAGAGAGAGAGAGAGAGACAATTTAATCTGTAGTTTTCAGGTTAACGTTTTATGTATTTTAGAAATTGCTGCAGAGTTCTCCCCATTGCTCATACAGATTGAATGTTAAAATACATTTAGTCTCCATTATTAAAATTCTTTATAGATATGAGTTATCCAATGTAAACTTCTGGGGATACATATCTTTGCTTAATTCACTTTATAGTTAAAAATCTGACTCGCTTCTTTAGTAAAATGGTCTCTCAGCGTGCCAAGCAGGTCGAATTTCCCAGAGAGTTCTTAGCCCCTGTGTTTCTCTCTTTGACACTTGTAGCACCTTCAGTTTCACATATTTCTGTCTTTATTTTACCTCTGGATAAACAACTTATCTCCCCAACTAGAACTTTAGACCACGGGGCTCAGGCCCATGTTTGTTTCATCCATCATTATATCAACAGTATCTAACACAGTGCCTCTTACACAGAGATGTCAACAAATGTTTCTGACACATTTCTTGATACTGGACAGGTAGAAAAGGAAACCTAGTCTTCCAAAGTTTCCTCCTATTAACTAGTTAACCTATGGGTGCACAAACTACTTGAAACTATCTTCTCCCTTTCCATCCATCTCTCTTAATTCCCTACTCTCTGCTTCACCACTGCCTTGCCAACTGGACCTCACTTCGCTTAGAGAAAATACTCAACAGTTCTCTCCTTCACTTCACTTAGAGACAATACTCAACACGTCTCTCCTTCCTGTTTTCACCACACCTTCTAAGTACAAGTTATCCTTCCCAACTACTAAGGAAAGGCAATATCCTTCCAACTTAAGGATACAAATCCATCCATTCCTCGTTGGATCACACTTCTCAGGTGAACTCCCATTTCTGAAGATAATTCCTACTTGCACCTTGAGCCAATAATGGCTCACACATCTAACAAAGACAACTATGGCCTTGAAATTAGGTGTGAATGGGCTAGGGTTATCCAGCCTGCGTTTAAATACTTGTTTTGCCACTCATTAGCTATTGGTTTTGGGCAAATTACTTGGACAAGTTTTCTGGGTCTCATATTTCTTACCTGTATAGCCGAGTTAATAGATCTGAGCCTATAAAGCTGTTGTGTGGATAAGATGGAGCTATAGACTGCCTAGTACTAAAAAGTCATATTTGGCTCAGAGTAAGCTCTCAACAAATATCAGTTATTATCAAAATAGACATCTTGATTTCCTTCACTATATATCAGTTATTAGTTAAATATCTTTACCTGATCTGATAGCCCCTTCTCAGAGTCTCACACTGTCACCCAGGCTGGAGTGCAGTGGCATGCTCACAGCCACTGCAGCCTCGACCTGCTGTGCTCGGGTGATCCTTCCACCTCAGTCTTCCAAGTAGCTGGAACCACAGGCATGTGCCATCACACCTGGCTAATTTTTTGATTTATTGTAGAGATGAGGTCTCACCATAGGGCTCAGGCAATCCTCTTGCCTCAGTCTCTCAAAGTGCTTGGATTATAGGCTTGAGCCACCACATTTAACTTCATATACCAGAATTTAAAAATACCACTCTGTCACCACTTTCTACTCCATTCTTATCTATTGAAAATGGTCACTAATACCTGAAAAGACATGCCTGATAACTGGGAATCTACACTGGATTGTTATCCACATCAGACACTGGGTCTTTCCCTTGTACAACCCATACCCCAATGATTCTCTCTCTTCTTTCTCCTCACTTTTAGATACTAGGGTTATCAAACACTGGTTGTCCCAAGGTTAAGAGTTAGAACACCTCATTCTCAAACTAACTTTAGTCCTAAGAATTGTGCCATTCTTTCTATCTTGCATATGCTCAAACTGCGTGTACCAGATTCTTGTTTACTCATGAATTGGTATTTAAATCAATGATAGAGTATAGCACTACAAAGCAATTCATCAAATAATTTTTATTTGAAATGGGTGAGATACTAAATATTTTAAAGAGTAAAGCATGTCTAGAGAAAAAGTTCATAAAATTCAGACTGAAATTGATTTTTATTTTTGACTCGGGGTTTTACTGTGTCACCCAGGCTGGAGTGCAGTGGCAAGATCTTGGTTCACTGCAACCTCAACCTTCTGGGCTTAGGTTATCCTCCCACTTCAGCCTTACATGTAGCCAGGGCTACAGGCATGCACCACCACACCTGGCTAATTGCTTTTATTTTTATTTTTTATAAAGATGATGTCTGCCTTGTAGCCAAGCTGTTCTCAAACTCCTGGGCTCAAACTCCTGGATTTTTTGTTTAATTATCAGAAATACTAAGATCAAGAATATAATCTTAGTAATTAAGCATTACAAATTATCTGACACAATGATTGGACTGGTCATAAGCAAGTTATGAGGATTTTTTCCACAGTGTCTTCACTATTATTTGCTTACCCTAAATCAGGCAGATGATAGTTTTACATCCTTCATCTTGTATAATTTCAAGCAGAAATCGTTTTCTAGTTGGCAGCCTCTTGGAGTTCTAGAAAGTTTTAAAGGGTTCAAACTATGTTTTATTTTTATTTTATTTTATTTTAAAGTTGTGGAGTATAAGTCAGGATTGTGTACATAAGTAGTTAAAGTACAGGTGACGTTTGGGGCCTCCTATTGGACCTCACTCCACCTAGACTAGGATCAGATACGCTTATTGATGTTAAGTGCCATCCCTCCCCTAGCAGTATCTGGTTATGCAAATCCGTTTTTTGTAGTATTATAATAGGTGTCCAGGTCTACTTATGAGTGAGAACATGTGGTAATCAGTTCTTGGTTTCTGTGATAGATCACTGAGTATGATAGACTCCAAATCCATCCAAGTTGCTGTGAAGTCCATCATTTGTTCCTTCTTTATGGCTGTGTAATAGTCCATTGTGTATATGTACCACATTTTTAAATATAGTCCAGTTTCAATGGGCAGCATGGTTGGTTCCATGTTTTTGTTATTGTGAATAGTGTTGCAATAAATATATGTGCAGTTATCTTTCTTGTAGAATGATTTGAGTTCCGTCGGGTATATTCCCAGAAGGGGATTGCTGGATTGTATGGAAGGTCAATTTCTAGTTCTCTTAGAAATCACCACACTGTTTTCCATAGAGGTTGAATTAGATTTCACTCCCACCAACAGTGTAAAAGTGTTCCTTTTCTCCACATCCTCGCCAGCATGCTGTTGTTTTATTAATGATGACCATTTTTACTGGAGTTAAGTGGTATCTCAAATCTCAATGATTTGCATTTCTGTGATGATTAGTGAGGCTCAGCATTTTTTCATGTGTCTGTTGGCTGCTTATATATCTTCTTTTGAGAAGTGTTTATTTATGTCTTTTGCCTATTTTTTTAATGGGGCTGTTTGTTTTTTTCTATCTGGCACGTTTGAGTTCCTTGTAGATCCTGGATGTTAGGCCTTTGACAGATATATAGCTGACAAATTTTTTTTTCCTTTTCTGTGAGCTGTCTCCCCACTCTCCTGTTGGTTTCTTTTGCTTTGCAGAAGTTTTTCAGTCTGATGAGGTACCATTTGTCTATCTTATCTCCTATGGCATTGGCATCTTTATTATAAGGCTATGATCATCAAAACAGCCTGGTATTGATACAAAAACAGGCATATGTACCAATGGAACAGAATAAAGATTCCGGAAACAAAACCTCATTTTCTCAACCAATTCATCTTTGACAAAGTATCCACCAACAACCCCTGGGGAAAGGAGAACCTATTCAGTAAATGGTGCAGGGAAAACTGACTGACCACATGCAGAAGAATGAAACAGGACCCCCACCTATCACCATACACAAAAATCAACTCTAAATGATCAAAGGCCTAGGTACAGGCCTTTGTAGGATGATTTTTTTTGTAGAATGATTTGAGTTCCTCTGGGTATATTTCCAGAAGAACTATAAGACCCTTAGAAAATGCAGGCGACATCCTCATGGAAACTGGAATAGGCAACCAATTCCCGATCAAAACTCTATATCTTCTTAACTATAAAATCCCAGCTTCAATCACCAGGTCAGATTACCAACCAAAGTAAGTGCATTTGTCTCTGGCAGCTGTCTTGAATATCATAATAACCCTGTTTGAAAAATAGTACTTGTGATCCAAAACTACCTCACAATTTCATGATTAAGACAAAATGGATTTGAGAGAACACTGATGCCTTTATCTTACAGAAAAATGCTATAAATACTGGCACACAGATATGTAAGATGAAAGTTACAAGTATCACCAGAATATTCACTCAGAGAATGTTACCTTGCAGACAACTATGCATAAAGCAATGACTTAAAAATTCATCAAACTTAAATGATTGCTGGACTCTATAGTGCCCTAAAAATAACACTCTTTTTCTTAACAAATGTTTATGGAGTATGTACTGTGCCCTCCCCCCCCTCCCCCCCCACCACCAGGCACTTCACCAGCCTTGAAATAAGAGTGACAGTTCTTGTTCCAAGCAGCTAAAGTCTATTTAGAGAGTGGACATATGAAAAATAGATGCAACATTAGAAGCCCACAAACCACAAATTTACTCTAATAAGGTAAAATGCATCGTTTATTTTCCCTAGGAAAACTGAGAACTAGAGATAATATTTGAGCAAGGATTTGGAGGATAAATAAGAGTTTGCTACCTAGTCACTGAAATAGAAAAGTTCAATATCTACCTATAATAAATTATATTTTTTAAATCGGAAGAATACTGTTTTTGTTTTGTTGTTGTTGTTTTGTTTTGTGTTAGCTTTTATTTTATTTTATTTTTTTTTTTTTTTTTTGAGTTGGAGTCTCACTCTGTCACCGAGACTGGAGTGCAGTGGCCGCTCCAGGGCACCGCAGCCTCGACCTGCTGGGCTCCGGCGATCCTTCCGCCTCAGCCTTCCGAGTAGCTAGAATTACAGGCATGCGCTACCACGCCCGGCTGATTTTTTTATTTATTGTAGAGATGAGATCTCGCTGCCCAGGCGGGTCTCGAACCCGTGGGCTCAGGCAATTCACTCACCTCAGCCTCCCAAAGGCGCGGGATTACAGGCTGAGCCACCGAGCCTGGCTGTGTTAGCTTTTAGAAAGAGAATTTTATGTGGCATGAAAATATAGCTCCTGTCCCTCCAGCCTCCTCTGGGGAGGGACGAGGGGGCTGGGTGGGGGTGGGAAGATGGTCTCTCAGAGGACAGGCGATCTTTCTTGGTACAAAAATCCTCCATAGTAGCAATGACCAAAGCCAGGTGCTAGCTCCAGCCCGGGGCCAGGATGGGTCAAGCTGGGAACCACCCCTGACCCGCTGCAAGAGAAAAAGAAGTGAAGGAGGTGAGCAGCGGCGTCTGTGGCTGTGGCCTACCCGGTCGACATTCTCCATGCGGCCCAGCAGCTCCTCCAGGCGGCCAATGCGCTCCCCCTGATCATGACCAGCGCCCTCAGGGCCCGCAACTCCCGCATCACCTCCTCCAGCTTCCCAGCCTACCCGGCTCCAGCCAGGCTGCCGCTGGGCGTGGCATCAGCAGTGGCTGCAGTGGACTGAGCGGGTGGAGCCTGGGGCCACGGTGGGCCGGCTGTTGGACGGCACGTTGCACTGGCTGACCTTCAGGTCCTGCTGATCGCTGGGCACGTAGGCCTCCCGGAGCGAGGTGAGGGTGGGGTCTGCATCCCGCCCTCTCACCTGCTCCGTCCGCCTCCAGGGAGGCGCCTTGGGCCAGACGGTTTTCCCATATAGATCTTCCTGGAAGAAGTCGGACTTTCTTGGCACAGGCCGGCGATGGCCTCACACTTGAGCGCCTGCAGTTTGTAGCACGGGGCGACCTCGCACTTGGCGACCTCCAAGCGCCTCTTGGGCGGGCTGCCCATGTCCCTTTGGGGCTCCCTGCGAGTGAACGTGTTCAGGAAGTGGATGGAGTGGGGTTCGTCTGTGATCTCAAAGTACTAGATGCTGGAGTCGCCCTTGCCGCAGACGTAGACCACGCTGGTGTCCGGGTCATAGAAGGGCAGGGCCCCGTTGCTCGAGTCCAGCTCCTGCAGGGCCATGGACCCCTCGAGGTTTGCTGGGTCCCAGAGCACCAGCTGCCTCTCACTCATGTGACTGAAACCCCTAGTGAACACCTTTCCGTCTGCCAGGAAGATGGCCCTCGGGGGTCAGGGGCCGGGGGCCCTTCTGAGCGTTCTCCAGCTCTGCCACCAGGGTGAGAGTCGATGATGCGCACATTTTTGTCCTTGCAAGCCGAGCAAAAGAAGCTGCCGTTGCGGTTACAGCTGACGCGGTGTAGACGAGGTCAGGGTGCACGGTGTCCAGGTGGTAAAGCTCTCCCGCGGTGCCCACGTTCCAGATGAGTACCACGTTGTTGCAGCTTGCACTGACTGAGCAGCATGTTTTGGGCTATTGGGTGCCAGGTGACAATGCCCACTGGCTTGATATGTCCTTCTAGCACCATCACCGCTGGCCTCCACAGTCACTGCCAGGATCTTGGGCTTGATGGCGCAGAAAGTGCTGTCCCAAGTAACACGGAACGCTCGAATGTCCTCATAGCACTGGTCATTCTTGACTGACTGTCCAAACACATGCTGGAATTTGATCTGCCATACCACTTTGCAGAAGGTACTTGTCAGGGGCGCCAGGGGCTGCAGCACCGACCTCAGGCGGCTCCTAATCCCGGCCCTTGGGAAGCAGGAAGCCGACTTTGTTCATGTGAACTGTCTGGGCATGTAGATTTGGGTATTTCAAGGTATATCACTAAGCACTGACCGGAAGTCTGAAAAAACTGAGAAAGTTGTCACAAGTTTAAAATGCAAACAGAAAGAAGGGGGAAGTCTTCCAGCTAGGCTACATTTCTAAGATGATAGGGGTTTAGTTTAGGTGATAAGACAGAAAGTTTGCTGCTAGGGGATGCACCTCCTGTTGGACAAGTGTGAGGACACTTGGTCCTCACTCTGTAACTGAGAATTTCCATTTCAGCTTTTGAGAAACTGCTTTAAGCCCTTTCTTTTCTTTTTAAATTCAACCACCACCATAGTGTATACTTGAGATTTTGTCTTTTTCTTTCTTAGTTTATACTTTAGAGATTTATCTTTCGTTTCTACTCTAATTATGCACTTGTTTGAGAAATTCCAGAGGCTGAATAATAGCAGAGTCTGGAGACCCCACAACCGAATTATCTGATGCCCGCAGTTGGGATTATTATCAGCCCTCCTAGGGACAATGATTCAAGATAACTGTGGAAGCAAGTCTCCAGGTGGAGAACGATCTAAGATAACTGTTGAAGGAAGATCAGCTCCCTGTACTGCCCCCAGATATTTCTCATTCCATCTTTTCCCCTTAAGATCCTCTATCCAGTCTAAAATTTTGGAATGGTTTATTTGAGTCATGAACCTGGTCATTTTCCCATCTGCTGGCTTTTGAAATAAAGTCACCTTCCTTACACTAAATCTCATGCTTGTTTATTTAGGGCTGCAAGCGACAAGTAGCAGAAATTGCAATAGGTAAAAACTTCTTCAACTGAAAATGAGATGTGGAACTTGATTAGCATTCACCAAACAAAGGTCAACTCCACCAAGCATCAAATGCCTGTGCCTTTTCCCCTGCCTCCACCATTCTGGGGATACATCTCCTTTCTTTCCCTCACCTCCTCCTTTCCTTCCTTTTCTTGGCATCCTCATTCTAGAGGTCTCCATAAACACAAAGGTGCTTCACCTTTCCCAACTGATCATATAGCTATCTAGTTGAGAAACCATGGAAGAAATAACTTTAAAATAACTTGTTGAAAGATAACTTTCAACAATAAAATTCTGTGATAAAGAGACAGTTATTCTTTTTTTCAAATACAATTTAAATTCTAAAAATGTGACTGTGAATTAAAAGCATATAGTGGTAAACAAAATGAAACTCATTATTTTTCATGCTTTTTGTGTGAAAAATAGGAGAGTCAATGTAGAAAACAAAACTATGAATTTGCCTCTTTTCCCTTTTATAAGAGGCTTGAATATTGAGCCACCGGCCTTTACATTTGATTAATATAGCTATAACCTCACATATTAAAGTTCGGAATGTGTTCCCAGGTGAATTCCAGGTAATTCCATTGCTATTTGGCAATTCTATTTAAGGGCATTGAATGAATTTCTGGGTTAATTATGTATGGGATTTTTTTTTTTTAATATTTTCTCAATTTCTAAACTCCATTTCCTATCTTGTAGATTATACAAATTTCGAGTATTTAATTTAAACCTGGGAGTACCCAAGCAAGAAATATATATGACAAGCATCCTCTGATTTTACTTTATCTGTTCCTTACTCACTAGTACAATGTAGAAAGTAAAGGCAAGGTAAAACCAAAAATATGAGAAAGGTGGCAGTGAAATTGTATTGCTTGTTTGTTCTAGAGTGCTTGATCATTTATTTAATCCACCTTATGATTATAAAACATGTTTTAAATATCCTGTTCTTCTTAAAAGTTTGAAACTCTGGGTAACCATATTCTTCATCTTTCCATGGAATGAATACAATACTTGAAAACAGCCATCTAACCCACCCTCATCTAACGGAGTCATTGTTTAGTCTTCTAAAGATTCTTTCCCCACTGGTTAGGCGCATCAGGAAGTGTATTTTTCTATAACTTGAAACACAGATTTTTAAAATTTTACTCTAATTCAAGTGGTATCCATAAAATTCTTGCATAGTCATTACATTGGTTTCAAAAATCATCTGGATGTCTATTTGTGTATGGGCCTGAGCTGCATATTCTCCTCCGGGAATCTAAAAATCTAAATATCAGCCCTCATATATATTCAGTGACAATCAGAGAGAGAAAAGCATTTGTGCAAATATATAATCTTAAGGCTAAATGCATATAAACAGTGTTTTGTTTCATTTTGTTTTGTTGAGTTGGAGTCTCACTCTTTCACCCAGGCTGGAGTATAGTGGCACACTTTCGGCCATCCCAACATCAACTTGCTGGGCTCCAAGGATCCTTCCACCTCAGCCTTCCAAGTAGCCAGAACTACAAGGCACACGTCTCAAACCCTCAGGCTCGGGCAATTCACTCCTCTTGGCCTCCCAAAGTGCTGGGCAGGCTGAGCCACCGATCCAGGCCTGAACTTTGCTTTAATAATAGCTCAGTATCACTTAAGGGCAAGAAAGAGTAAAGATATGCAAAAATAGCATTACCCTCTTGAAAAGGTTATTTGTTTTACAAAAAATTTACTGAAGAAATACTTTAAATAATGAAAGCCAACTGTATTATTTGATTAAAAAAAAATTGAATTAACAGGAAATATATAAAAACCTTCTCACAATGCTACTCCAAACAAAGATTTATAAGATTAGGTCTAGCTTTTGCCAGAGCCCACAACCTAGCAGGCAAAAGAAAAAATTTAAAAATTAATTATGTCACAAGGCAACAAGTACTATAATAAGTATATGATTAATAGAAGAGATGGCATTTTATTTGTGCCTGTCAGATGAGTAGTTTACAATTTAATGGGGGCTAGGGTAGAGAATAGGAATTCTAAGCAGAAGAAATAACACTGGCAAATAAAAGAGATGTGGTAAGGGCTGACACAGAGGACCCACCGCACATAATTTAGGATGCCTTTTGTGGAATGATGGGTGATTACACTAAGGAGATACATAGTAGCCACAAATTGAGGGTGTTGCACTATATGTAAACTAGCTACATTTTATTGTATTGATAATATGTAGTCATTGAGAGGCATAAAGCACATGAAAAGTGTGGTCATTTCTGCGGTTTAATAAGAACATTCTGGTAACAATGTAAAAGTTTTATGGGAGGGAGGGATGTGACCTAGAACAGTGATTTGCATTTCAAGCAGATTATTATATAATAATAGTTACGTAGTGAACTTTAAAAAACACAGATTTCTGGTTCCCACTCTGCCTTGAAAAAATCACATGGACAAGGTCTAAAAAAATCTATACATTTTTTAAAGGTCCATCATTAGTTATTTATTGCTGTGTAACACATTACCACAAACTTTGCAGTTAAAACAAGTATTTATTATCTCAGGGTTTCTGGAATTGGGACATAGTTTAGCCAGGTCTTCCATTTCAGGAAGTCTCACAAGGCTTCAGTTAAGATGTTGGTCATGGGTGGGGTGTCATCTGAGGCTTGACTGGGAAAGGATCAGCTTCTAAGCTCAGATGGATGTTAGCAGGATTTTGTTTCTTGTAGGTTGTCAGACTGAGAGCCTCATCTCCTTGCTAGATGTTGCCTGGATGCTTCCACTGTCCTTCATCACATGGCCCTCTCTACATGCAAGTTTACTCCATCAAAGTCAGCAAAGGAGAGAGTCTGCTGATAACAGAGAAGTTACACTCTCATGTAATTGTGGAAGAGACCTCCCATCACCTTTGATGCCTTCTACTGTTTAGAAGCAATTTACATGGTGCCCACACTCAAGACAGGGGATTTATTCAAGGTCTTGATTACCAGGACACAGGGAAAATGAGGGGCCACCTTAGAGTCTATTAACCACATACCACATACCTCATGTCATTACTTAAAAAAAAAAAAAAAAAAGACTTAGGTTACATGCTGACTTGTATATTTTTTTTCTAATAGAGTTGTAAATAATTTATGTCCAGTGGAAAGATAAACCAAAGGCCATGACTTATTTTGCTGTAAGACATTAAGCACTTTTGTAATTAAATTGGCAATTCTATTTTCATAAAATTGACTACAAACAACCAGATCCTCAAGTGCTTCCTGAACTAACATCTCATGTTTCATTATTTAATAAGAGGAAAAAGTATTTGACATATACGCTTTATATTGTATGAGTCATGCTTCTTGCTTTATTTTTACATTTGAAAATTTTTCTTCAAAGGTTTTGGAGCTACTGACAAGATGCCAAGTGGACTCACTTAATGAAGTCAATTACTTATTTTTTAATTGAATTGAATTGAATTTTAAAGTTGTGGGATACAAGTCAGTGCACAAGATTGTGTACATAAGTGATTTAGATACAGGTGAAGATTTGGGCCTCCCATTGGACCTCACTTCACCTAGATTAGGATCAGGCATGCTTATTGATGTTATCTGAGCCCCCCATGAACCTCAGTGTCCCACTACTGCCTTTTTGTACTATTATGATAGGAGTTCAGGATCCACTTAAGAGTGAGAACATGTTGTTTCTTCTTTGTTTCTGTGACAGATCTCTGAGTACGATAGACTCTAAATCAAAGTCAAGTTGCTGCAAATTCCACAATTTTGTCCTTCTTTATGAATATGTAATATTCCATTGTGTATATGTACCACGTTTTTTTTTTTTGATTTGGAGTGTCACTCCGTCACCAAGGCTGGAGTGCAGTGGCATGCGCATGGCTACCTCAGCATGGACCTGCTGGGCTCCTGCAATCCTTCTGCCTCAGCCTTCCAAGTAGCTGGAATTACAGGCAAGCACTGCCATGACCAACTGATTTTTTATTTATTGTAGAGATGAGAGTTCTCCAAGTTGCTCTGGCTGGTTTCAACCTGTGGGCTCAAGCAGTCCACTCGCCCTGGCCTCCCAAAGTGCTGGGATTACAGGCTGAACTACCGAGCCCGGCCACCACTTTTTTTCCATTCAGTCCAGTTTTGATGGGCGGCATGATTGGTTCCATGTTTTTGCTGTTGTGAATAGTGAAGCCAATTATTTAAACTGCAGTACTTAAGGTCACTCTCTTGCTCTCAAAGTGGCAGACTTTACCTTGACTGACTGTCTGATTTGCTAGGTTTTATTTCTACTGCTTTCTTTGTTTTTGTCTTCTTAGATTCTGATTCTACTTTGCACACGGAACTGTTATTCCTCAATAATGGTGACATTGACCAGAAAAACTAGTTTTATGATCTGACCTTTTGATAATTCCTACCAAAATGAATGGGAATCTATTCTCTGCTGTATGACAGATGATGGAGGATTCAGTTTATTATTTTGTGCTTATTTCTCTATTTGTGCACACAAATCAATGAAGGAATAATTTTGCTCTCACTAGAAGGGACAACATCTCTTTCAGATCTGGAGTTGTGAATTTCTGTGTTTATTTTGCCTACAGCTGAGGCTGCAGAACTAAAGCAACAAGTTGTATGCCGGTGCGTCTGTAATCAAGAAAAACCTTATGAGTATGTAATATTTTCTACTTCCATTAGGTACCAGTTTACTTGATTTTGAAGTTCCTCTAGTTAAAGTGTCTCTGTTGTGATTAGTTTATAGAGAATAATAAGACTAATATAAATCTTATATTCACCCATATTTGTAGAAAATAAAGAAACTAAACTTTTGATACTTGCATATGTTGCATATTTAAAACAAAATTTCTTTTTTACTGACAACTAAGAAATATTTCTATATAAGAATACAAATTCACAGAAAGTAAATCATTAGATAAATCAGATTACTAGAATAAGTTCAATTTAAAAAGACAGCTAGATACTAACTCATATAAATGGTATAAAATGGTGGTTATTAGAGGAATTGGTAGAGATAGGGAGATGTTGGTCAAAAGACACAAAATTTCAGTTAGACAAGAGGAAGAACTGTTAGAGTTCTGTTGTATACCATGGCAACTATAGTTAATAATAAAATATTGAATACTTGAAAATTGTTAAGAGAGTAGATTTTAAGTGTTCTCACCACAAACAAAAAGACATATATGAGGTAACAACTGTATTACTTGACTTGATTTAGCCATTCCACATGCATAAATATATCAAAACATCATTATGTACACCACAAATCGATACAATTTTGTTAATTACAAACATAAATAAATAAATATGTATAGCTATATGGCTTTTCCTTGATTGATTATCAGATGTGTTTCTTTTGATACTAGTTCACCTGAACTTTCTAAATTTCTTACACTGTTTTACTAATCAAGCTAAAATAGCATTCATGACTATGGATAATATAAAATTGTGTCAATCTATTGGACGTCAAGTCTGAAAAACTATTTTGCATTAACAGAAATCATATTTTACAATATGTTAGTTTAAAACATGATATCTAAGATTCTTAGTTCATTTTATAACTTTGAACTAATATTAAGTCTAACTAATAAATAATCTTTGGACTCCTAGATAATTTTTTCAGTAAGAAAGAATACTAATATCTTGGTCACAAGGCATAGTTTTTTAAAACATGTCACTTTGATTCTTAATTTAGTATTTTATAGAGTGGTTATATGACAATTAAGTTTGGGAACTCATCCTAGAAAAATGCTGCATACCTCACTGCTGAATATCACTGTGGTTACCTTTGAAGTACTCCCCTTTGGAAGCTATGCACTGTTGCCAATGCCTAGTCCACCTGTCAAAGGAATTTTGGAACTCTTTTTCTGGAATGACCTTCAGCATTGTCATTATATTACCCTTGATGTCCTGACTATCTTAAAAATATCTTCCTTTCAATATTTCCCTTGTATTCAGGTAAAGAAATAAAAACTCATTGAGAGCCAGATCAGGTGAGTAGGGTGAGTATGCTAACACAGTTATCTGTTTACTGGTTTAAAACTCCTTCACAGACAGTGCTGTGTGAGCCTGTGCATCGTTGTGATGCAAGAGCTCTTTAAGGACCATTTCTGCACACACTTATCTCATGCCAAGACTTTCAGTTAAGATTTCTCTAACTGTTTCTCTACTGATGTTTATTTGGTCTGCTATGCTTCCCACCTCGCCTGCAACAGTCAAGTTCTGCTTGGGAGCTTCTTCCATTGGAGGAATTTCATTGTCCCCAATCGGGAAGTCCATTTTAATGGCAACCTGTGTTCACCTCTGCTCTACAAAGGAGAGCCCCTACTATGTTTTTCAAGGAAGTTTGTGCTATGCTCACCAATTTATTTTTAATGTCTTGGTGAGAGATGCCTTAGTCCATTTGGGCTACTAAAACAAAATACTGTAAATTGTGTAGCTTGCAAACAACAAAAACTTATTTCTTGCAATTCTGAGTCTGAGAAGTCCAAGATCAAGTCACCTATAGAATCAGTGTCTGACAAGGGATAGTTACCAGTTTATAGATGATAGATAGAACTTCTTACTGCATGCTCACAAGATGTAAGGGACAAACAAGCTCTCTTGGGCCTCTTTTATAAGGGCACTAAACCCATTCTGGAAGACTCTGCCCTCATGATCTGATTACCTCCCAAAGGCCCCACCTGTTAGCACTAATACCTTGAAAGTTAGGATTTCAACATAGAATTTGGGAGGGGGCAGGGAAACACAAACATTCAGACTATAATAAGGGGGCTGCTCTTTATGTTTTTTTTGTGTTTTTTTTAGGAAAGATATATAACAGGATAACTGAATGGTTGGCACATTCTATATATATGCCAGCATTTATTTCTCCCTAACTCTTTGTATAATATTTCACATTGCTGGTGATAACATCCTAAAGGATATGCTTTAGAGATTTGTGAGGGGTTTTTGGAAGTCACAATGATGTGTAGGTTGGAATTTGATCTCTCCCATTTAGTAGGAGAGATCAAAAGATGTCAGATATCCTGAAGTATTAGGTTAAGTTCTCACTACAAAAAGTTATCTGTGTACTACATAACTTTGGAATGCACCACAGGATAATTGGGCATGTGAAGGTCTAAAGTTACCCTGAAAGTGAGCCTGGAAACTACCTCCATGTCATGCAAAAAGTGAAAAGTTCTTTTGCACCATTTTATAGTGCTATGACTTTTCTAGTAATTCAAAGACATAAATTAAGGAAAGTCTTCAACTTTACTAAGAGTTGCTGACCATTTTGACACATCTCATTATTGACTATTAGATTGCTTATTTTATTTGAGTCATCAATAAAACATCATTTCTTTAGTTCAAATTTATAAGTATTACCATAACAGATAATCTATCTGTTGCACATATCTTAAAGTATCAAATATAAAGAAAAAGTGTCAAAAACCAAACAAATAATTGAAATTGCCTTTTCTAATTTTGCATACAAATAAAGTTACTAATATGTCTACTCTAAGGCAGGAATTATAAAACATAACTGAAGATTTTGCACAGAAAAACTACTCATGGGAAATCATATATATATTGAATATAATATATATATATATATATGTATATATATATATATTTCCAGATTTAAGAAAGACATGGGAAATGTAATTTTTTTCTGGAATAGAAAAACAAAATCTACACAGAAGAGTAAGAATTTTATTATTTATTACAAAATAGCAGAACCACAAAATTTATAAGCCACACAAGTTCATAAAAAAAGCAATCCTGCAAACTGTATAAGAAAACACAATGATGAAAGAAAATCTAAAAAAAAATTTTCATCTATTCCACTGAGCAATTATATTGTTTCAAGAGGAGGAAAGATGTAGAAAATATGTAGGAAATTATCTGTGTTATGAACTGTATTCAAGCAAATTTTCAAGACAAGTGGATATGAGCACTCTTTGTGTTAAAAGAAAAAAATTCCCTAATTGTACATTTAAGGCTTATAAGAAATAAAAATATTTGCAGAGAAAATGTTATTTTCAAAACTGCTAGCTTCAGTATTTTTGCTTCCACATGAAAATAACAGTGTCTAGGATCACCCCTCTTCTGTAAACAACTTAAAAGCTGAATAAAATACAGGAAACAATTCTGTCTATAGACAACAGAAAGTACAGAGCTATGGTCCTGATATAGAAAGCCACTATTGTCTGTCTATATGCCACAACCCTTAAAGAAAGGCCTTAACGTTTGAATAGGCCTGCATATACCTACACTCTTAAGAATTAGCAAAAGAAAGTGTATCTCCTATATATTCCCCTTTAAGTCATTTCAAAGAACCCTTGACCCTCTGCAGATTGCACTCACTCAACTGAGCGAAATGAATCCCTATTCACTCCCTTTTTTCAGTGGTCATAGATTTGAAAATACAACACCCATGTAACCATAGCCTTGTAATTTCTATAACTTTTTGCATGCTATGATACTAACCCACAGTATGTTGCAGTAAATAATGTTTTAGTTTGTAATAGGCTATGTTAACCTTCTTATTCAGCAAGCTTATCCAACTCTTCAGTTTAGTGTTACTGATAACATTATGAACTACATTTTGGTAGTTGGTACCAGGAAATGTGGACCATAATGTTATAGTTAACAGAAAGGCAACTGTAATTTGAGTTCTATATGAGAGTCTGACAGTCATGTAGTCAATATATAGGTACCAGCAACTCTAAACTTATAAAAATGGACTGTGAGATGTAAAAACAAAAACTACATGAGTGAATCATTAGATGCAGAAAAAGCTTTGGATAAAATCCAGCACCCCTTCTTGACAAAAACCCTCAAACATAGAGCAAAAATGAAACATACCTCAAAACAGTAAGCACTACTCCACAGCCAGCACACTGCTAAACAGACAGAAATTGGAACCATTTCCCCTGAAAACCAGAGCAAGACAAGGATGCCTATTTTCACCTCTCCTTTTCAACATAGTATTAGAAGTCCTAGATAAAGCAATCAGACAAGAGAAGGAGATCAGGAATATCCAAATAGGAAAAAAGGAAGTCAAGTTATACCTCTCTGAAGACAACATAATTTTATACTTCGAAAACCCAAGAGAATCTGTCAAAAACCTCCTTGCACTGATAAAGGACTTTGGCAAAGTCTCAGTGTGTAAAATAAATTTGCAAAAGACAGTTGCATTTCTATACACCAACAACAAACAGGCAGAGAACCAAATAAAAAGCACAATCCCATTCACAATAGCCACACACAAAGAATGAAATACCTTGGCATTTTCCTAACCAGAAACGTGAAAGACCTTTGCAACAAAATCTACAAAACACGGCACAAAGAAATCAAAGATGATACAAACAAATGGAAAAATATTCCATGCTCATGGATTGGAAGAATCAACATTGTTACAATGTCCATCCTACCCCAGGCAATCTACAGATTTAACACAATACCCATTAAATTACTAGCATCATTCTTCTCAGACCTGAAAGTGACAATACAGGAATTCCTGTGGAAACATAAAAGACCACAAATAGCCAAAACAATCCTCAGCAAAAAAAAAAAAAAAAAAAAATCAGTATCATATTCCCAGACTTTAAACTTTATTATAAAGCTACAATAATCAAAACACCTGGTATTGGTACAAGAACAGACATATAGACCAATGGAACAGGATAAAGATTCCAGAAGCAAAACCTCAATTTCTCAACCAACTCACCTTTGACAAGCCCTCCACCACCCACTGGGAAGAGGAGAACATATTCAGTAAATGGTACTGGGAAAACTGGCTGACCACATGCAGAAGATTAAAATAAGACTCCTACTTATCACCATACACAAAAATAAACTCTGAATGGATAAAAGACTTAACTGTAAAACCTCAAACTATAAGAACCTTAGAAAATGCAGGAGACACCCTTATGGAAACCGGAGTTGGCAACCTATTCCTGATCAAAGTCCCAAATGTCCATATCATAAGGGATAAGATAGACAAGTGGGACCTCATCAACTGACAATCTTCTGCAAAGTCAAAGAAACCATCAAGAGAACAGGGAGACAGCCCACAGACTGGGAAAAAATATTTGCCAAATGTGTGTCTGACAAAGGTCTAAAATCTAGGATGTACAAAGAACTCAAATGTACAAAAAGGAGAAAAACAAATAGCCCCATTACAAAGTGAGCAAAAGGTATGAATAGACACTTCTCAAAAGAAGACATACAAGGAGCCTACAGATACATGAAAAAATGCTTAGCCTCACTAGTCATCAAAGAAATGCAAATTAAAACCACACTTGGGCAACCCCTTCGGGTCCCCTCCTGCTGAGGGAGTTTTTCTGTCCTCTCAATAAATACTGCTTTAAACACACACACACACACACACACACACACACACACACACACACACACACACACACACACTGAGATTACCACCTTACTCCAGTCAGGATGGCCATCGTCAATAACTCAAAAAACAACTGATGCTGGAGAGGATGTAGCAAAAAGGGAATACTTCTACACTATTGGTGGGAAGGTAAACAAGTACAGCCTTTGTGGAAAACAGTGTGGCAATTTCTAAAAGATTTAAAAATCGACCATCCATACAACCCCTCTATCCCCCTACTGGCAATATACCAGAGGAACTCAAATCACTCTATGAAAAAGATACCTGCACATGTATGTTTATTGTAGCATTGTTTATAATAGCAAAATTACAAAGCCAACCATGCTGTCCATTGAAAGAGGACTGGATTAAAAAATATGGTACATATACACAATGTAATATTACACAACCATAAAGACAAAATTATGAACTTCACAGCAACTTGGATGAACTTAGAGTCTATAATACTGAGTGATCTATCACATAAACTTAGAACTGAGTATCACATGTTCTCACTCATAAGCAGACCTTGAACAGTTATCATAATACTTAAGAAAAGGAGTGGCAGCTAGCACAATACTTAAGAAAAGGATTGGCATAATTAACATTTGTATACCTAACTCTGAATTGTACCCCACATCTTTAAAATTAAAAAAAAAATTTAAATAAAAAAATAATAATAATGGACTATGAAACCTAAATGGGTGAGCAGACCTGTTTCAGAAAGGCCAGAAGTGGTTCTACTCCCTAGATTCAAACTCAGAAATAAGCTTCTTTCTGCCAGTTCCCTGCCTCTCAATTTATTGGCATTGAGAGACAGCAGCCAAATGTTTACTTGGACTATAACAGTCCCTCAGGAAGTCAACCAAAGAGATGAATGTATGATTTCAACAGCTTTCTTTACAGAGAAAATTCGAGATGGTGACAGAAAGAGTGGGTTAATGAGACAGATCAGAGTTTAAGGAGATCAAAGGTTCTAGAATTTCTAGCATAGAATATCAAAAAAGAGAATTTTGCAGGGAAATAGCTCAAAAATCTGCATAGGGTCCCTTTAATTCTTGACTAAAAACCTATCTGGGATGAGACTTCATGAGACAATAAAGGACAAATTTCTCAGAAAGAACAATTACCAGAGACATGTAAGATGAAAACTCTCGAGAGCTCATACAAGGTCTGAGAATAATTTGAATTGCCACTAGTGAGAGTTAAAAGGACTCACTGAATACACAGGGAAGTTGGTAGAGATCCTAAATTGGTCATATCCTAAGAACGAAACTAAGTAAACTCAAGGATGGTCACTACTTTAAATAAGCCTTTTACAAGGCTTAAAAGCAAGCCTCAAATGGATCAAACTGACCCTCAGGTAATTCAACTACTTGCCAGAAAAAAAAATTAATGCTACTTAAAGAAAGACAACAAAATCTGGCACTCAACAATGAAAAATACACAAAATCTGGCATCCAGTAAAAAATAGACACGAAATGAAGCAGGAAAATGTGGTCCATAATTAGAAAAATATCAACTAAGAGACACAGAAATGACAGATATGACAGAATTAAAACACAAAGACATTAGGAAAGCAGTTATAATTATGTTAAATATTCTCAGAATTGTAAATGGAAACATCTTAATAATGTCCATAATTAATAGGGACATGGCATATATGAAAAAATAACTTCTAGATATAAAAAATACAGCATTAAAAATTTCACTAGATGAGATTACCAGCAAATTAGTCCCTGCAGGATAAAACAAAAAATAAAAAAAACAGTGAGTTTAAAGGTAAAGAAATAGACACCAGCAAAAATTAAGAATATGGATTAAAAAAAAAAAAAACTAATTACACATGGTGACTCAGTGACCTGTAAGGAAATATCAAGTTGTCTAACATTTGTGCAATGGGAGTTTTAAAGGGAGAAGGGAAGAAACGGCAAAAATATTTGAAGAAATAGCTGAAAGGTTTCCAAATTTAATGAAAAATAATATGAGACAAAGCAGACTTCATTATAAGGAATCTTAGCATAAACAAAAAGGGACTTTAATAATAAAGGTTTTATTTATCAAGATGTCATGACAGTTCTAAATGTACATGCACCTAATGTGCTTCTGATGACTAAATCCGATCTTTTTCTTTCATACAAATTTCTAACTAAGAGGTTTGAGAAGTCGCACCTGATAAGAATTCAGTAAGGCTGGGTGCGGTGGCTCAAACCTGTAATCACAGCACTTTGGGAGGCTGAGGCGAGAGAATTGCCTGAGCCCAGGGTTTTGAGACCAGCCTGGGCAACTTGGTGAGACATCATCTCTATAATATGTCAAAAAATTAACCGGCATGGTAGCACACGCCTGTAGTTCCAGCTACTTGGAAGACTGAGGCGGAAGTATTGCCTGAGCCCAGCAGGTCAACTCTGCGGTGACCCTGAGCAAGACCCTGAACTCCGGCCTTGGTGATAGAGTGAGACTCTGACTCAAAAAAAAAAGAACTCAGCAACACATCTTAACTTAATCTATAGCTCAACAAACCTAGAGTCTTTCCATCTTTTGTCTAAGCAAAACGTTTTATCTTCTGATAAGAACTACATATTACCAGTCAAAAAAATCTTTAAACTCCCTTATAAGCAACCAGTTTGGAAATGTCCCTCCCTCCTGGGCCAAGCCAATAAAAATCTCACATGTATTAATGTATGGTTTCTTGTAACTTCTGCCTTCCTAAAGTGTATATAATCAAGTCACTGTTTGGCCACAGTGGGCACACATTCTCAGGACTTCCTAAGAATGGGTGTACACAGACTTAAGCCCTCAAGTTTGACACAAAAATTAACCATGTTAAATTTTTTACAGAATTTGCCATCTTTTCATCAAAACTTCCAAAACATTTCAAAATATATGAAGCAAAAACCGAAATAACTAAAATGATAAAGAAACAAACACACAAATATAGTTGCCCATTTCAACCTCTTCTTTCATAACTTACAGAACAAGTAGATAGAAAACCAATAATGTTATAAGACATAAACAACATCAACCAGTTTGTCCTCATTGATATACATATATATGAAAAATCTACTCTACAACTTCAGATAAATTTGTTTTTGTTTTGTTTTTGTTTTTGTTAGTCGGTCTTACTCTGTCGCCCAGGTTGGAGTGTAGTGGCTCGCTCATGGCCACCCCAACTTTCCACCTCAACCTTCCAAGTAGCCAGAACTACAGGCATGCACTACCATGCCCTGTTAATTTTTTTGATATTATTGTTGAGACAAGGTCTCACCAAGTTGCTCAAGCTGGTCTCAAACCCCTGGACTCAGGCAATCTTCTCTCTTCAACCTCCCAAAGTGCTGGGATTACAAGATTGAGTCACCACACCAGGCCCAGATACACACTTTTTTTAAAGCAGCATTTATCGTGAGGACAGAAAAACTCCCACGGTGGGGGGGACCGGAGGGCGTTGCCCCAGATACACACTTTTAAGAGTGTATAAAGAATACATCAAGCCGGGCTCGGTGGCTCAGCCTGTAATCCCGCGCCTTTGGGAGGCTGAGGTGAGTGGATTGCCTGAGCCCGCGGGTTCGAGACCCGCCTGGGCAGCGAGACCTCATCTCTACAATAAGAATCAAAAAATCAGCCGGATGTGGTAGCACATGCCTGTAGTTCCGGCTACTTGGAAGGCTGAGGCGGAAGGATCGCCAGAGCCCAGCAGGTCGAAGCTGCGGTGGCCGGGAGCGGCCAGTGCACTCCAGTCTGGGCGGCAGAGTGAGACTCCAACTCAAAAAAAAAAAAGAATACATCAAGATAGTCTACATGCTGGGCAATAAAAAAGTCTCAACACATTTAAAATAATTAAAATAATCCTGAGCAAAATGAAATTAAATTTGAAATAATTTTTGAAACATATAACTATTGCCACTTTTTTGCTGCCTCGAAATACCCCACTTTGGTGCACTGCCTCTTCTAGTAACTGCAGTTACTCACATAGTTGTCTTCCTCTGACATTTATCTGGGTGGGTTTGAAACAGTAGCAAGGGAAAAGGATAATCTTACCACTTTTGAAAGACAGGCAGCTGCTGACAGGCAATTGCTGACTTCTTCAGGCCTTAGCTTAGTGTGGGGGGGCGGTAAGTGGGATGTTTGAGGAATGATTAAAGCAAGTATCTAAATTCTTAGATTAGACACGTTCTTATAACTAAAATGAAACTGTTCCGTTACTACACATAACTACAACCACCTATAACTTCAGAGTACACAGAAAAGCCACAGAAGCTATATTTTCACCCAGGGTGTTATGGCTTCAATATTGTGTCCCTTCCAAAAATAGGGGTGAAACTTAATCCCCATTGTGTTGATATTAAGAGGTGGGCACTTTGGGGAAGTGATTGAGCCTTGAAGACTCTACCCATGGGAATGGATTAGTGCCTTATATAAAAGACTTCACTCAGGGTTTATCCTTTTTTGGCGCCTGTTCCTTCTACCATGTGAGGACATAGTGCTCCTTTCCTCTAGAGAACACTGCAACAAAGCACACCTTGAAGGAAAAATTGGACTCTACCAGATGCCAGACCTGCTGGTGCCTTGACCTTGAACTTTCCAGGCTTCAGAACTGTGAGAAATACATTTCTGTTGTTTATAAAGTACTCAATCTAAGTTACTTTGTTATAGCAGCATAAATGGGCTGAAACAAAAATTGGTACCAGGCAGGAAGTGTAGTGTGGTCGAAATGCTTTAGAACTGTATACTGGGTTGTTTGGAAGTGAATACAAGAAAAAACCTGGATTGCTGTGACTAGAGCATTAGAGGCATTTCTGGTGAGGGCTCAAAAGAAGAGGAGAGCTGTAGAGAGATCCTTAGTCTTGAAGTATTTAAAGTGTTTTTGCTGTAATTTATGAAACGTTTAAAGTGTTTGCAGAGTATTGGATGACACCTAAGTTTGTATTTAAAATGTAAAACTCCATTTTGTCTTGTCTCCATGTTGTTAACTTGTTATTAAACTTCTGTGTGGCTGATGCAAGAATTTTTAAATTTTGCTCATAAACAACCCTCTCAGCCCTGCACCCCACCCAGTGCTCTCACGGTTTCCCCCTTATCTGAGTATACTATGTGTCCCCTTATCTGAGTATACTGTGTGCCCACTTATCTAAGTGTACTATGTGTCAAATCCCAGAACATGTGTTTCATGTGTTTATCTCTGTAATGACTCAGTTTCCCAGCTGCTTTTGCCTATAAAGACTCCCTGCAAATTTCATTTGTTGTCAAGAGTTTGGGAGGCATGAGCCCCCTCTCGACCGCCAGCTTTAATAAAGGGCTTACTTATTAATTTAACCTTTTATTGGGCTGGTTGTCTGATTTCTAGCGATTCACCTATAACAGTCTCAGAGATTATCTAAGTGGCAATGAGCAGACTGTTGGTAGAAATATGGAACATAGCCGGGCTCGGTGGCTCAGCCTGTAATCCCGTGCCTTTGGGAGGTTGAGGTGAGTGAATTGCCTGAGCCCGCGGGTTCGAGACCCGCCTGGGCAGCGAGACCTCATCTTTACAATAAATCAAAAAATCAGCCGGGCATGGTGGTGCATGCCTGTAATTCCGGCTACTCGGAAGGCTGAGGCGGAAGGATCGCCGGAGCCCAGCAGGCCGAGGCTGCGGTGGCCGGGAGCGGCCACTGCACTCCAGTCTGGGCGACAGAGTGAGACTCCAACTCAAAAAAAAAAAAAAAAAAAAATATGGAACATAAAGATCATTCTGATAAGGTCTTAGATTGAAATAAGGAATATCTTATTGAAAACTGGATGAAAGGTCATTCTTGCAACAAAGTGGCAAAGAACTTGGCGAACCATATTTCTTTCCTAGTACTTTATGGAGGCAGAATTTAAGAGCAGTGAACTAGAATATCTGGTGGAAGAAATTTTAAGCAAAGTGTTCAGTGTTTCAGAGTGCTCTATGGTTTCTCTTAACAGCTTATGGTAAAATGCAAGAAGAAAGAATGAGTTATTAAAGATTGAATTTATAATTAAAAGGGAAGTGAAATGTAGAGATTTGAGAAACTCTCATCCTGACAAAGTAAATAATAAAGAATCATGTTTAAGAGAGAAAACCAAGAGTGTGGCCAAGTGATCTTTCGATAAGGAGACTAGTATGGACAGAAGAAAGCCAGGTGCTATTTATAAAAACAATGGAGAATGACCCCAAAGGCATTTTTGGAGATATATGAGGTTGCCACACCCATCAAAGGCTCAGAGTGCCAGGACTTTGAGGGCAGAACACTTCGAGGTAGGGGCTCCAGGTACCTGCAGAAACCCAGGGCTAGCTGTCCAGGGTCATCTCAAGTCTCTGCCCCCAGCGTTCCAGTGCAACATTCTTTGAAAGCCACAGTCATGGCTCAAGCAATTCTAGGTGTGACTAAGTCTACTGCTTTGGAAGATATAGGTTGTAGATCTCGGTGGCATATATGTGGTGCTAACTCTATAAGTATGCAGAGTATACAAGATGTAACTGCCTCCTCCTAGATTTCAAGGGATATTTCAGGGGTCCTGAGGCCCAGGCAGAGAACAATCACAAGGGCAGAGCTACCGCAGAGACTCCCAATTAGAGCAATGCCTAGTGGAGCTCTAAGAGCAGGGCTGCCCTCAACCACCCAAAGCTGTAGAGCTTCCAACATGCAATGCCAGGAAAAACTGGAGGCATGCGTCTTCAACATGTGAGAGCTGAACTATGAGTTGCAGCAAGCAAAGTCACAGGGGCTCGGCTGCCCAAGGCATTGGAGGCCAACTCCCAGCCCAGTGTGTCCACAAGGTGGGGCATAGAGTCAGAGAGGATTATTCTCAAGCCTCAAGAGTTCATGCCATTAGTCTTGTTGAGTTTGGTACTTACTTGAGACCTGTTACCTTTATTCTTGTCGATTTTTACTTTTAGAATGAGAATGTCTGTTCCTCCATTGTGTTTGGGAGCATATCACTTGTTTGATTTCATAGGTTCACAGCTGGAGAGGAATTTGCCCCAGGATAAAACATACCTCTGAGTCTAGCCCATATGTGACTTAGATGATATATAGATGAGACTTCAGACGTCAGACTTTTAAATGGATGCTGAAAGGAGTTAAGAATTTGGGGCTATTGGGATGAAATAAATGTATTTTGTGTGTGAGAAGAACATGATTTTCAGAAGCCAAGGACATAATGCCATGGTATCAATGTGTCTTCTCCAAAATTAATGTGATGAAGCTGAATTCACATGGTGGTGGCATCAAGAGGTGAGACCTTTGGGGAAGTAATTAAGTTATGAGGGCTGTACCCATATAAGAGGACTGGAGAGAACTAGCCTAGGTTCTTTTATGCTCTTCTGCTCTTCTGCCATGTGAGGACACAGTGTTCTTCCCCTTTTGCCACTTTGTCTTTCCTGCCACGTAAGAAGATACAGTTCATCACCTCTGGAAGATGCAGCAATAAGGCACTATCTTGAAAGGCCCTCGCCAGACACCAAACATGCTGGCAGCTTGATCTTAGACTTCCTAGCTTTCATAACTGTGAGAAATGAATTTCTGTTCTTCACACGTTACCTAGTCTGTGCTATTTTGTTAAAACAGCACAGTGGACTAAGGACAGCAGAGAATACCCTCACTGAGTAAATGTCAAATGTTGCTGGGAGATAAAATTGAAGTTGTATTCATGTCTCATAGCATTGTGGTTATGCTGGCTACCAGTGGAGTAACCACATAATTTATCATCCAAACAGAACACTTCTGAAAGGGAATGAGAAGGCTACTAATATTCCATCACAGTAGGTAAAGACTGAGACTAAGCAAATGAGGATGTATGATCACCATGAGAGCACAATATTCTTTGATCTGGTGGGGGACAGCTGCGAAACAGAAAGACCCTTTCCAAGAATGAAGCCAACACAGGTGAAAGCAACAGCAAGAGATGGAGGAAAAGAAGGAGGGCTGATGGTATCACCCTCTGCCCTTCCCAGCTATATGACCCATTCATTAAATTCTCTCTCTCTCTCTCTCTCTCTCTCTCTCTCCCTTTTACATTTAATTAAATTATTATTATTATTTTGCTTAAACTGAGCTGAGTACAACTGATATCACTCAGCACACATTGAAAACTAGTATACATCACTTTTTCAGATATGTAATGTCAAATTAGCTCAAATATTAATATCTTGACATTTTTGCTCAACATTACCCTTGAGAACAGGCTTTTAACAAAAACTATACATAAAAGTCAACAAATCACTATCATCTGAATATTGCACCTAACTGCCTTTACCACCATTAAAATCTACTGGTTACATATGAAACAAAATGATCTCTCCATTTTCTTAGTAATACTGAGAAAAACAGGATTAAAAACCAGGCTACAAGATTTGGATATTGAAAGGAGTGATCAGACAGCCAAGGTGAGGCTGATTTTAATACAGATAGTACTAATAGAACTTTCTTCATTGGGGTTTAACTGGTGTTCACATATGTCAGCTTTATTTTCTCTTCCACTTTTAAAAACTAAATACATGCAATTTTCAGGGATTGCATCTCCCTTGTGCGTTTACAAGTACTTAGGCAGATTGAGCCTAATTTGCATCACTTATTTTTCTTTCTTCAAACTCCTTTGGATCATAATATAAAAACCAAACCTTGTTTTTCTTTTTCTTTTTTTTTTTTTTTTGCAAAAAGAACTTGGTTGACCAAATTTACCTTAATGGTACCCTGAAATTGCTGCTTCACATTTCAGTTATATTCTTTACAAAACTCAAGTGAACTATGAAAAAGTATATCAGAAGAGCAAGAGAGGTTCTGATGCCTCTCAAATAGGTTATCTCTTCCCTTTCATGTAGAAGATTAAGATTCATATTCATTTTTAAATATTTTTAAAGTTTTCTATATATTTGAGAATAGCTTCAAAATAGCTGAGTTTTATTAAAAGCAGTTCTATATTGTTATAATAACATAGCCATAATGAATAAAAATCAACCATGGTCAAATTTAGTATTGTGGGATGATTTTCATGTTATCATAAGTAATTATTTGAATCGTGTAACACCTTAGTATCAGAAAATTTGCATTCACATCCTTCTTTCCCTCGAGCTTTCCAAACTGCACTTTCTCAAAGACTCTTTCAGACTTTTTTGCACTTGTTCTCAAAACTCTTTTCCTTTAAGGCTATACTGCAGAGTTATTTATTAGTGATGGGTGAGAACTTTCTTCACAGAATGGGTCACCATAATTTCAGTTCAAAATGTATTTTTTTCAATTCAGTCTCCCTTTATGTCTTACATAGTAAAAGTATTCTTCTTAGATTGTTCATTGAATGAAATACATCTTGAGTCAAAGGTGCAAAACAGATTTTAAAATAAATTTAGACATATGTAAAGTACAACTTGTGATATGCCAAATTTTCTGTTCAAAAAACTGAACTCTGTCATTTTTATCACTCATTAAATGGAAACAATAGCGCTTAGATAATGGGAATAAGATATTTTTGAGGAATAAATAAGGCAATCAATTTAAAGTGCCCAGAATAGTATTTGGTACATATATTTTTGTTCATTCTTATATAGAGCTAATTACTTAAGGAAAACTTGATTCTTAGTTTCTTTAACACCAATTGCAGTTAGAAATTTATTACTTTCATGTTATAAAACTAGAGTTCTATTGAAAAGATTAATGTGAAACTATCACCAGAAGGTCAGGAAAATCTTGTTATCTAATGCTCAGAAATAGAATAAATGAATCACCTAAAGATGTTCAAAAATTGCAGTTCTTGCTGATATTCAAACAAGTGGTTAACTTGGATTTAATCCCAAAATGATTTGAACAGTTTAAATAACTGTTTATTGAAGCATTAAAACATTTATTAAAGTACCATGAGCACCGGAGTTAGAAAAATATTCATGTTTACTAGCATGAATTCATACTGCATGAGAAATAAAGTCTTTCCTTTAAGTAACACAATAGAAGTAAAACCAAATTAATCAAAACTAAAAAGACTTTGCTTAAAAGAGAAAATAAAAGCACATACAGCTACCTGTTTATGTATGATAGGTTTCAGTGAGAATTTGTGTCTGTGGTTTTATCTCAATGAACAAGGTTCCTTAATACATAATATTTATATCCTCTTAATGATGAAATTAAAAAAATTAAAAACAGAAGAAAAGGGAACATAGCTAAGAGAATTTGGTAGTGTACCAACATTTTGTAGTATGAGTGAGACAATATAGAGCATAAAGCCATGCTTCTCAATCCTTGCTGAACATTAGAATTCTCGAGTGCTTTAAAAATGTCTGAGGCACAATGCCCAGGATTGTGATTCAATTAGTCTCCTATGTGCCCAAAATACTTATTTTTTTTCATTGTAACTCTTATAAGTACCAAGGATGAGAAGCTCTGGATGAAGGTTTTACTGGGTCCAGTTGCTTGGATTTAAATCCTGGCTCTGGTTTTTAACTTGATGTGTGCACTTGAGCAAATTACTTAACCAATCCAAGATTTAGTTTCTGTGACATAAAGTTATTACTCACTGCCTGGTATAATGCTGATGTTTTGTAATGCTATTTATTTATAAAATATTTTGCTAAAATACAGAAATAAAAACATCCTTCCCTATGCCTGGTCAATCTATATGTCCCCCAGTCTTTGAGTGTCACTGGACACTCTCGGTTGCTGAAAACTAGCATATGAAACAGTGGCTCTCACTCTCTGTTATCGGTTATGTGGGCAAAATACAGCAAACTCTCCATGAATGCAGACTGTTCCTTTATAAGGTTGAGTGTTTTGCAATAGGTGTTATCTAATCCACTAAGGCCTCACTTTCTGCCACTTATTTTATATTTCATAGAACTCATAATGGATGACAAAGACATTAATAATACTGAAAATTGCTGGAAAAGCCCGTATAATAACTACTAATGAACTATTTAGATCCTTTTGCTCAGACTAGGTCTTCAAAATTTTACGGTATATCTCTCCTCAAATTAGGCACATTTTAGGTTAAGGCACATTTTAGGTGTTCAATAGACACATCAGGCTAGTGGCTGTGTTACTGGACAATGCAGACCTCCTCTGCCTGAACTCAACAGCATGGGTTCAAACTGTGGCTCAGTTGTTTACCAGTTATATGACAGTGACAAGTTTCTTAACCTCAGTATTCTGTCAATAAAATGATTACATAAGGTAATCTATGTAAATTGATAAGACAATATCCATAATAAGTTCTCAATAAATGTTAATTAAATATTTATATTATTATTATTTTTATTGCTAATAAAGGAGTATAGTGCAATTGTCAGTGCTGAATCAAGACTGCAACTTTCTAAAATCCTTCTGCTAGAGACACATCCAGGAAATGTTCAAATGAATGTCAAAAACATGTAAAATATTTATTACTTATCATTATAAAAGAGTTCTAATTTCAAGAGCATTATACCCAACTGTGTTTGTGGATCACTTGGGCCACATCCTATGGTCAAAGAAAGAACTGAGGAAAAGTTCTATAATACATCCCTTTTATTACACTGCATGATAGCAGAGAAGCCCCATTTAAAAATATACTAGCAATAGTTATTCTCATATTGCCCAAGCATATTTGACTGTAAAATCCATCATTTTGTGGAACACCTACTGAACTTTTATGAAAGTCATATTCTACAGACTGTACTTTGGTAAATGTATTGATAATACCTGCTCTAGTAGTTGACCCTGACAAAGAGAAGAACCTTACTTCTGTTTATGTTAGACAGGAGGCAGTCAGGTTCAACGGTAATGTTGCTTTGTTCATAGTGTAGCTATCTGATAGATAGGATTTCTCAAAGTACTCATTTAACGTGGCCTTTATAGACTCAGTGTGTTGATTCTTCTTGAATGTGATAAGAATTTACTCTTCATGATTGCAGTGACCAATTCATGGCACCACATCATTTAAAGCTCACCTACAGCTAATTACTAACAGAATGCCTAGGATCAGTTCATATGTCTCTTTCTCTTCCTCTTACTTTCCTTTTAGAAATGTGATTACAAAAATTAATTCAAAACCATGTGCTGAAGCAGGCTAATGGAATTTTAATTAAGTTCAGTCTCTGGGCTTAAATGTATCTTTGATATGTGGAACAGTATCCCTGAAATATGCAATCTTGTAACCAATACAGATATATGAATAAAATACTGTATTTAAAATACTGTCTGAATAAATCTGTATTTTTTTATTAATATAGTGCAAAGAATTCAACAAAGCATAATCTCAGGCTCATTTTCTTTAAATCTTGAGAAGTTGTCTATTCAAATAGATAAGAATATATGAAAAAATATTTTAATAACTTATTACAATATATTCTTTTATACTACTTGGAAAGGTTTTACCCTTTTGCAATCTACTTTTTTGTGAAATTTTTATTAATTATGAAATAATAAGTTTAACCCAATAAAGGCAAATAATCTCACTTTCTAGATGCCTCAGCTTGAATCACAATTCCAATACAAAAAGATAGACATGTTAGTTAACTTTTCAATGGCCAGAGTTTTCTCATCAGTAAAATAGAGGTATTTTTGGTACTACTTCATAAAACCATTGTGAGGCATAAATGAGATAAACCATGTAAATACGGATTGTGCACATGAAAAACAGACTGTAATATAGCCCTTGTAAATCCCACTGAGGTATTCATGACCTTGCACGGTAGGTATACTTCCCTTCAGTGTGGGTGGGAACTGTGTCTTTCTTCTGGCCAATCAAGCAAGCAAAGGCAATGAGATATATGTGATCACATGTGCATGGTTTTATTACATAAGATCACAACATCCACCTTGAGAGGAGATTTTCTCTCCCTTGCTGTCATTGAGGAAGCAAGTGGCTATGTTGGGAAGGTCCACATGGCAAGGAATAGAAATTGACATCTGGTCACCAGCCAGAAAAAAAAACTCAGGCCCTAAGTTTGGCAGCCTGTGAGGAACTGAGTGGTGCCAACAACCACATGAACTTGAAAGCAGATCCTTCCCCAGTTGGTCCTCAGGTGCAACCACAGCCCTGACTGACAATTTGATTGCAACTTTGGGAGATTCTAAAGCAAAATACCTGGTTAAGCTGTGCCCAGGCTCTGACCCTCAGAAACCCAGAAAATACAAGTTTGTTGATTTACGCAGTCACAGACAATTAACACTGTATATGGCATATAGTAAATGTTCAAAAATACTCAATATTATTGTACTATAATGATTGTTATTGCCAATTATTGAAGTCTTAATTCACATTTAATTTTGATTATTCTATGAACTAATAAAGATTACATTTCTCACATTTACTAAAGCTTTTAAAGTAGTGATGTCTCTACATTTTCTATTGGTTTTCATGAATAGACATGTTATTTACTCACCTACTATCCTTTTTTCTCCAAATTATGTGTCACAACTGAAATACAGAGAGGAGATAATTGCAGGTAAGATTTTCTAGAGGGAAAAAAGAACCAGTTCATTCCTCCAGGTGTACTGTGTATATCCAATGAATGGATATATATATCAGAAAATTTAAGTAAGATGGGGAATTTGGGAGCTAAAACTTCTCTTTTTGAAAAAAATAATGTTTTAATTGAAAAAATTTATTTAAAAAGACAGCATCAATTGTAAATATACAACTAAATAAATTATCACAAATTGATCACACTTCTATAACCACCACCGTGTCTACACATACAACATTACTAGAATACCAAAAGTCGCCTTTGTACCCTCAAATGTAGCCATGTTTCTGACTAGCAATATTTTTTCCCAATTGAAAAAGTCCTTGTCTATGTCTCAACTCACTTTTAACCCCCTGCTTATTTCATTAGAAACTAGGAGAAATTTGTCTAAATATCTATCGTTAATTTTGATGTGCATAGTTTTCCCCTAAATTTCTGTTAAATTTTGCCTCATAGTTTGAGGCCAAGTTATTAGGTTCATACAAATTGGAATCATCATGGATACCTGATGAACTGGGCTCCTTATTGTTACAATATACCTCTGTATCTTTGATAATGTCTTTTATTATTGAAATTTACATTTTTGATTGGAAAATAATAATCAAAAGGCTATAATTTTAGAAAAATATTATTACTAATTTTTGCCCAAGATATTTATATTGAACATATTTTTACCATATATTACTTCAATTGACATTTTAATATATCCTATTCTAAAGTACAGTAACTCCCTACTGAATTGATGGAAAAAAAATAGGATATGAATGACATGAAAAAGAGATCTCTAATTATTTAAAAATCTTAAATATTTTTTACAGGGTTTGCAAACCAAGAAATACTGCATAGTTTTAGTCTTAATAACTACACAAACTTACATTTAAATAGTTAAGTTCCATATTCAAACTGCTTGCCTTGTATCAAAGAAAGATTCTGATTCCTAACAATATAATTAAAATGAAATCTTTCCCAAGCCACAGAGAAAGCAGCTGTTGAAGTCTCTGATTCCGGCAACACCCTTCCTCCTTCCCTTATCACTCGCCCTTGCCAAAAAAAAAAAAAAAAAAGAAAAATCCAAAAAAAGAAAACATTTTTTTGGCATAACAGTGGGAGAGTTATTGCTGAATTTTCTGATTATATGAGTTTTTCCATTCTGCCCCTGGAGACAAAAATAGATGGATGCCTTTCCTTAGGAGAGCAGGCACATTGAGATTAGCACAGAGGTTGGCTATCATGAAGGACATTTGGATTTGAAAACCAGTTACCAGTGTTTGCTCATGAGACTGAACAAATCCTCTTACCACAGCATCCACCAATTGACTATCCCCACTTCACCTCAGTTTCCTGCAAAACTTACAGACTGCACGGCTAAAGCCTTATGTTGCTCCCGATTCTGCTTGCATCATGGCTCATTATGGCAGAGTGAGTGACTTGGATCCATTTTGTGGGGAAAGGTAGTGTTTTTTGCAATGAAAAGAAGCTTGGAATAAGAGCAGTGTGATCTGAAGACGGAGAAGAAATTGGTGGGAGGGAAATGAACTTAAGACAGGGTGTTTGGACAGGATTACGGAGCATGTTAGCAGGGCATGCTGTCCTTTGAAAGGACAAGAGTCTTTAACTGGTTTCCTTACTTAGATTTGAAAGAAAGCACAAGTCAGCTAGAACTTTAACTTATTTTTCCTTATGTTGTAATTCCCTTTAAAATTTGCTCTAAAATTTCCAGTAATGATATTTGCCTCTCTCTGCACAGAATACATGTAGCTTCCCAAAGACTAAAAAGTACTCTGTGAGAGAAAGGAATATGAGAAAATGAGCGATAGGACATTTTCTAGGTGTTTGAGGAGACATCCAGGTCCATCAGGTTAACAACAATCCAGCAATATTAGATAACCGTTGAAGACCAAGTTGAAGGGTGAAGAAGTAAGACCTAAGACCTTTTGACTTAGTACAGCCTCATATTAAGTCCGTAATTTTTTTCACCTAGGTATGTTACTAAGACTTGCCACTTTCTAAGGTAGGGCAAAATAAAATCAGTAATTTTAAAAATTATCTAAAGAATAACATATACAAAGGAAATGGAAATGGAAAAATAAAATAATTACAAGTCAAAAACAATTTGAAATGCAATACTTGCTGTGTTCTTCCTAAAGAGCATTTTTCCTAATTACATTGGAAATCAACATTGTAAGGAGAATGCTAAACTGATCTGGACTATGCTAACAATTGATTTTTTTTTTCTTCTCCCTTTGTTGTGTGATTATTTTATTTGTCCTCAGAGGAAAAAAGTAATTTACTGAAAAGCTGCATTCTAAACACACATACACATGACCGCATTGTGAGTCTTAATGGGCTAGATCTGTCCAACTCAGCAACTAGCCCTTGTTTTACTGAAGCAAACAGCTTGTCATGGCAATGTCATAGAACCAAATAAAGTTGAATTGCAGAATAGGCCTCCTATTTATTAGTTTTACATTTTCTGTACTTATTTGGGGGGAGAAAAATCTATTTTTGTTAGATTATTCAATAGAAACAGTTTTATTTTAATAGACTTCCATGAAATACTTTTTGGTAGGTGGAAAGAAAACAGGCTTTATTTGAGAAATATAACTCATTCTACCATACTGCTTGTTTCTAAAATACAACTTTGGTTCAATGTGATTGACATATCAGGAAACAAGTTGATCATAACACTGATTTTGCATTTGATTATGCACAATATTGTGCACTGTGTGAACACAGAAAACTGCATTCACATGAATAAAAACAAGTAGAAATACACACACATACACACATCTTAAACATCTACCAGCTAGCTTGATTCACTGACTGTGTTAGGAGTCAAACCTCTCCATGCCTGGTGTAAGAACTTTCTGTCCAATTTCAAATACCCCTCCTGCAACTTCACAATAAGGCACAAGCTGCAACCCTTCCAATGCCAACTTATACAAAAAAAAATTCAGGGTTGTTTTTTTTTTTCAAAGTAAAGTACTGAATTTACTGTAGTATTTTTTAAAGTTTTGTAACTGTTTAATATGGGTAAAACCGCACTGTCATTTTTTATGGTTCCTATCTTTTTTAATTTTTTTATAGGTCACTGAAAAGGTTTCTGAATGTTGTGCTCCTAACCCCATTTTCCCCACAAGTCTTGTCCTTTTTATTGCATGATTTGTTCAGTGCAGTGAATTTTAGGAATACAAGTGTTAAAGCAGAAATTGAAGGTACCTTGAATAGACACTCCTTCTGCTCTCTGGGACAAAGTCCTAATCTTTTGTTTCTGTGGCTCTTAGCCCAACTCTCAGAGAGCTCATTCTTTTTTTCTTACCCTCAATAGTCTCATCTGAGCTAGGTGCTTGTGGCCTCTGCCCCCTTAGAGACTGCTCAGCTTTATTAGGCTATTTCCTGCTGAAGGGGAATATATCACAACAAAAAAAAATCCAGAACACCAGGGTCATGGAATGATAAAATATTCTCATGTAAGTTATAGTCCCAGCCTGTGAATAGATAGACATATTCCATTAGAAGAAGAAGGAGAAGAAAAGTTACCAGACAGATACATATACAAACTCCTATAGTCACTAAAGCATGAATGTGTGTCTTGACCCAGAACCAGAGCCAACTCTCACCATTTTATATTGAGCCTCTGTGAATCCTTCTGACTCCCCTGGAATGGATGAGAATAGTAATCTCATTTGTCCATAGGATCACTTCCCCTAACCTCACACTAACTAAGATTTGAATTGGGCTTCTCAATTCATACACTTGGATTCATCAACCTTTGAGAAAGAAGCAGGTAGAATTCGAGAAATTCACTTTTCTTCTGAACCACTCTGCTCCTGTAGATGAACGTCAGAGTTCTTTTTTCTCCAAACGCCACCTGTAATAACTTGACCTCCTTAATCTTTTTATAATTTTGTAAAAGTCTCATAAAATAATTATGTATCCTTTATTAAACCCTGAGCAAATTTCCAATCAAATGAAGATATTGTACATTAAGTAAAATAGGAAGGTCATTATAGAACATGCCTTACAAAACATGCCTTACAATAGGAAGGATAATGACGTTTTACAACCAAGAATTTATATCTTAAAAAATTGAAATCTTCATTTTTTGTAACATTTAAATCCCAGTAGTTCAAATTATACTGAAAAATAGAACAAATCTGGGGAAAGGGAACTCACAACTTCTATAAGCACATTACATGGGAAGACTTGCAATCAGAGTCTTACAAAAGCATTATGCTAGATAGGGGTAAATTGAATGTTTACTGACACCAGGCAATGGTGGCCAAATAAATTCATCTCCATAGAGGACTATAGAGCTCTGGCACCAGGCAAGTAATGCCTTTGGGTCTGAGTATCAGTTTCCTGAGAATTTATGTGGACAGCAATGGATTACAGTGAGGAAACTAACAGATTCAGAGAAAATAAGTGTCCTGTGAATATGACCTTATCTGTAAATAGGGTCTCAGTAGTGTAATCAAATTAAGATGTGGTCATGAGGGCAGGACCTAATCCAGTATAACCACGCCCTTATAAGAAGAAAAGACAAAATACACAGGGAGAAGACAGCCATGTGATGATGGAGACAGAGATTAAAGTTATGTATTTACAAACAAGGAAAGGCTAGGCACGATGACTCATTCTTGTAATCCAGAACTTTGGGAGGCTAAGGTGAGAAGACTGCTTGAGCTAAGAGATCAAGACCAGTCTGGGCAACATAGTGAGACCTCATCTTGACAACAACAAATATACATATGCATGCAGAGGAATACCAAGCATTGCTGGCAAACATCAGAGGCTAGAAAGAGACAATGAAAGATTTTCCTACAAGTTTCACAGGAAGTATGACCCAGTTAACACTTTGACTTCAGACTTCTAGCTTCTATAGCTATGACAATAAATTCCTGTGGCTTTTAGCCTCCCAGATTGTGATACTTTCTTATGGCAGCCCTAAGAAATTAATATACCAAGATTTTTTTTGGTCAAACAGTCGTTGGTCACTAGCACAAGAGGCTTGTGGCAAACCTGTTTAATGACTCTTTACATATACTATATATTGAGTTGCAGTCTTACTCTGGAGTGCAGTGGCAAGACCACAGCTCATTGTAGCCTCAACCTCCTGGGCTTAGGTGATCCTTCTGCTTCTGCCTCCCCACTAACTGAGACTAAAGGTGCACACCACTATGCCTGGCTAATTTTTTATTTTTTTGTAGAGACAAGGTCTCATTATGTTGCCCTGGCTGGTCTCAAATTCCTGGGCTCAACCAATCCTCCCACCTCAGCCTCCCAAAGTGCTTGGATTAAAGGCATGAGCCACTGTGTCCAGCCCATGACTCTTTTTCCTTGCTAAGAGAACTCTGATTTTCTTCAGACATTCAACACTCATTTGCCCAATGAATGCCTGACCCCACATAGAGGTAAAATATGAATGAATCCATGTCACTCAGGGTCATCTCATCTCGTTTACCAGTGATGTTTGCTTCTTTTTTTCCCTAAAGCCTTATCATGTAAGACTATTACCGAATATCTATGCAGCTTCTTCAGCTCGCTTACAAGTTTGTCTATGTTGTACAGTCAGGTTGCAGCTATGATAGTAAAACTGAAACCGGATACCTGACAACATTGAGAACTCAAACCAGATACCTGACAACATTGTGCCACTGAATTCACAGATTCTGTAACTGCCTTATTCTGGGCTTTCCATGAGTAACATAATTTGATAAAATGTTCTTGTTTAGTTGAATTTTATGTTATTTGTTCCTAAAAGCATCCTAATGACACAAATGTGAAAGCAACAGAAAGCCACAGATTTTTCACATCCTAATTGCACTGTGCACAAGTAAGCCCTACCTGGAGGCCTTCTCTCAGTCAAGGACTGCAGTCCCAGAAACTCCTATTTTCTACTAGAGAATGCTGACTAAATCAAATCAGTCAACAGATCGTCTCTGAATTTCATGTTATTCACCTTATGCAAAATGCATTTGTCAAGATTTTTACATTATTTAGTAAAGAGAGTGGCACAAAATGCAAATAATATATTTTGAATTATAACAAGTGGAAATGTTTATCTTTTAAGCATTTTAAACTTTTTATATTTGTTCCAGAAGTGGCCTCTGTAACTTATTAACAATTGCTTACAATCATTATCTCTGTTCTTCAAACCCTTTTTTACGTTACCTCATGGTTCAAAATATAAATATTATAAGATCTTGAAGTCTCAGATTTATACAGGATCAAAAATTTATTTGATTCCATCACCCATTTGATATTTGATTTCTCCTTCAATATTCTCACTGAAAAACCATAATGTCTTTTTATCACCCTTCCAGCGATAGCGTACTCACTACCTTATAAGGAGGCCTATTCTTTGTTCAGACAACACGATGCATAAAAAGTTCTTTGTTTAAAGGTTAAAAAAAATTTCTCCTTGCTATGTTGTAAATAGCCTTAATCTTACCCACAGGGATCATAGGAATGTTTAATAATCTCCCATGTAATAGCCCTTATCATGTGAAGTCAGCCATATAAGTCAGTCCTTTTCTGACTTTCAATTATCACCTCCAAGACACACCACACCACACACACACACACACACACACACACACACACACACACACAGAGCTTCCATTTCTTCCTATTGCTCTCCATACACATGGTAACCATATAACTTAGATTTCAACTTGAAAATTGTTGGGACTACAGGTGTTAATGGAACTGCCCTAGGCCAATCAGATGTATGTTATGTGGTCACATTATTCATAGAACATAGGACCCAATGAAAGGCTTCTTTGCAGCATGGTTGTACTTTTCTGAACTCAAACACATTTATAGAAAATAACACTAATATAAGTACCCTCACATGCATACACACACACAAACATACAAATACATGCACACTCAAGAATGTCTTGACCAATGTATTTGATCAGCATTACTCCCCGTTCCTTACAGTCATTATAATTTTACTCATGTATTTAAGGTTCATTGGAACTTCTACCCACACTCAACAGCTAAGCCCACATCCTGTACTAAAATATTTACATTATGTCTACATTATTCCCATTTCATTTCATCTTGATGACTTTGGCCCATGTTTACAATTATTTACTATTTTTTTTATTCCTGGGCCAATTATTCACACATTTACCATCTCGCTCAGTTTCATTTTTTTAAAATTTGATATTCATCTTTATGATGTATGTGATCTTCTTTAATATTCTTATTACTCAAGTTAACTTGCCCCATATATATATATATATAAAACCACTGATTGTGATCTTGATCTAATATATTCAATTAGCTAAAAACATATATATATATATATATATATATATATATATATATATGAAATCTTTGTAAATTTAAAAACTCCACTTAACATTTACCTAGGATTGGTTTAAAATTCTAGGAAAACTTGAAAAATGCCAGTGAGATTTGAAGCAGATAATGGGAGAGGAAGGTATCTGCTCAGGTTGACATTTGACCATATTAGAATCTGCTGAGCCACCACCATGCCCATCAGGTGTTTGATCTTATTACATGCAGATCCTGCCATGATATTTTTTGTTCTTTTTTGAAAGTCCCTTTCAGATCTGTGCTATGAAGCACCCTGAGCACAAAGGCTTGTGCTTCTACTCTTGCCAATATGGAGCTGTCAGCCATGGAAGCTCACTAAAAGAAAGAGAGATTTACTTAGGATTAGAACACTCCAATGAAAATATGTGTGCCATAGTAAAGTATATGCAATTCAGGGAGGTAAAGAAAGACAAATGTTTTTAAAGAAAAGAGACGGAGGAGGATTACATAATTGTTTTGAGATCATTATTCCTTGGCTACAAAGATAAAAAACAAAGGTGATGCTAGTTTGAGGCTGAAAAGACAATTGCTGGATAGGTGACCTTGCAGAAGTATTTTTTAGTATACAGTTGTGATGACCTTTGTGCAAGGTTGTGGTTTTATAGACCCTTTTGTTATCAGGCATAGAAGCATGAGAACCCTCTTGCCATGTATTTACTAGCTCTATTTGTCAGGTTCTTTCTTTCTCTTTCTTTCTTTTTCTTTCTTTCTTTCTTTCTTTCTTTCTTTCTTTCTTTCTTTCTTTCTTTCTTTCTCTCTCTCTCTCTTTCTCTCTCTCTCTCTCTCTTTCGTTCTTTCTTTCAACACTAAACATTTTGATTCTTACAACTTTTATATTACCCATTTTCTCCAAAAGCATCACTGATTACTTATCCTCTAGTTAGATTCTGATGCCACTTGGTGTCAAGATGGACCTGTCCTGTTTGCTGGTCTCACTCCATATTTGACAGAGTGATTAATAACTAGAAGAGTAGAAGTCAGTGGCAAGAACTTTTAGCCATATTTTGAGCAACAAGGGAGGTTTAAAGAAAGTGGCTCATAGGCTGTCTACCTAGAGTTTATTATTAAGCTCAGTTGTATCTGTTCTGTAGTATTTTGTTATCATCTCAAAGTGCTGGGGCAGCATTATTCTATTATGAGTTGTAATTCTGAAAACGATTTAACAAGTAAACAGTACAAAGTTTTAAAAGAGAAAATACAAAGTAAAGAGTAATATGGCAATCCCAGTGTGTTTTGTAGTTTTGAGCCATGAAGCTAGGCTTAAGGCAACCAATTGCATAAATCCAATGACCATAAGGAATTAGGTGAGACCTGTTGTAACCGTGTGACCTCTGTTCTTATTTTATGTATAAGGGTCTCAACTTTCCCAGAGGTATTTATCCAGGTACAACATGTAGTATTAGGAATAGCACATATATTTTTCTGATTTAACCAATGAATACTAAAGGATTTCTTAGAGTTAAGTTCTGTTAAACTACCAGAACAAGCTATGATTGTGAAACTTCAATTACATCATTATTCTGTCAAGCAAAAATGTAAGCCTTAAGAGGGGTAAGAGTCTCATTATGATATGGAGTCTTGTTCTGGTGTCTAGAGAAAAACTTCTACAGCATGAAAAAGTCAATTTCTTCTGGTTTGCAGTTTGAAAGTCTATGGTTATGGCATCCAGCAGTTTGGTAAACTTTCTGCACTGCCCATACCAGGCACAAGACTTCTCTGTTAAAATTCATCTAATTCCAGCTTTCAGGGCTTCAGGAACACAACCGCTTTTGATTTTAGTTGGAGAGCTGCAACCAAATATTGGAAAAAATTAGTAGAATTCAGGAAATAGTCTTGTCTATGAGTAGATAACAAGAAATTGAAGAGAATGCCCAAGTCACAATCTAATAACTGATATATTATAGTTTTCTTTTAGAAACATAATTTTTTCTTTCTGCACGAACCACAGAGAATCTCTGTTCAGACTAGGAAGCCAAACTAAGGCAGACTTTAGATTTTACTTACAGTATTAAAGATCCTAGACCTGCCAGAAAGTAACAATTTTTACTCACTCACTGTCCAAGACTGGGAACCCTTGAAGCCAGGTATTTTATGCACATTCTTACATAGGATATTTCAGTCAAATCCTTGGTAATATAACCAATGTTTCCAATTGTATTCTTCTATAAAGAGAGAGCATATTTTTATTGAATTTATTTAAATAGTCATACTGTGATAAAAATAAAAATACTCCAAAAGGTAGAAAAAGTAAATGCTTCTGCCTCTGTTTACACAAGTGTACTTCACAAAATTTGTTTAAACTATAGATAACTTAAAAGAGAAAAGTCTCTTAAATCTGAACACCAAAATACTGGGGCTGCCAAAAAATGTGTACACATTTTAAGAGATGTTATCTGTGCATTACTTTTAGTTCACCATAATCAGAAGTAGCTAGACACTGAGGGTAACCACTTTGAGCACCTCTTGTAATTGCAGAAACCAAATATGACTTGTATACATAATCAGAAGTAGCTAGACACTGAGGGTAACCACTTTGAGCACCTCTTGTAATTGCAGAAGTCAAATGTGACTTGTAATCATCTTTTGTTTTTAGTATATTTGAGTATTACAATTTTAATACAGTTTTTTTGCTTTCTTAAAATGTGTTTACATTTTTTTGGCACTCTCTGTATTTCAGTAAAGCATCAAAATTGTTTCAAATAGAGTCATAAAAACATTATCTTCATCAGTTACTTAATGTCATGTTCTTAATTTTTTGTTTCACTTGATCTTGGTTAGTAATTGCACAAATTCATCAAGTTTCATTAGAGTTCTGAAAAAGTTTTGTTTGGTCTACTGATCTTAAGGTTATTAGAAATCTGTGTTCAGAAGTACGTGTTAAAGTCGTTCACATGAAAACAATTTTGGACTATAGCTGATTGAAAATGCTTTTAAGCTTTTAAGATGGATGTTGAAGTGAAAAGAAAAGATGTTGATGGAACAGGTCAGAATGTGAGAGTCTCCACAAAAACAAATGTCCATAAAGACTCTCTGCATTAGTGGGTGTGTGCCAGTGCGTGGGTGAAAGTCTGTCTGAGGGGAGACTCAGGTTTATGCACCCAGGCTTTCCTCCAGAGGTGACTGCAACTCACCACCACCCTGAGATTGGAGCCCCTGGTGTGTAGTATCATCTGTTGTTCTCCGGGAACCCTTGAGAGGAGGCAGCAGAGAACAGTTGCTCCTCACCACCTGGCACCCAACCCACACCATCACCTGTGGCAGCAGACCAGGCAGAAGCCCCAGGAACAGTGGAGAAGGCAGGACAAGGAAATCTAGAATGGAGCCCCACTTCCAGTAGGGAGATGCCAACTGGAGCCATCTTCTCATCCCAGAACTGGGCAGCGACCTGCATTGCCCTGCCCAGCTCTGTCAGCCTCTAACCTGGACCCAAAGGTTATCCCCTCATCGACATGGTGAGACAGATGCCCCTCTCCCAACCTGAAACAGGCACAGACACGTTAGATCTGAGTGGGAGACTTGACAGCAGCAACAGAAGAGTCGGGTAAGTCCAGATCTGATCCATCCTCCTCCCACAGTAGTCCATGGGGCATCTGACCCACTCTGAGAGCAACCCTATCAGCCTGCACAGAGAGCAGAGGGGATGGGCTGGAGACTGGAGTTGCTTTATTCTCTACTTTCTTTTTCTTAAATTACCAGTTATTGTACTTCAAGGCAAAAATTTACCACATAAGATTCTCATATGAAATGATTCTTTGTTTTTTAGCTTTCCTTACCCAAAACACAGATTCATACCCATAAAATTCTTGCACATCTTTCTTGCACTCACTATTTGTTTCCTTTCTATTTCATTTCTATTTTTTTCTAAGTCCATACTTTGAAACAATCTTTAAATAACCTTCAATTAGATAAAATTATTTCTTTTATAAATCTCAATAGAGAGAATTTTTGTCCCCTTGTTACAATTTTTCTCATCAAAAACACATCTTTCTTTTTTGGTACCTTTTATATATAGAAATATATATATTTTAGAATATTGATATATACTTATGCAAACGAATACATTCTGTAATATATATTTATATATATATACTTATACATTAGAGTTTTACTCTTAGCAACCTTAATTTTTAGCAAACAATTTTGAATTATAGGTCACATGTTATTATATTATAGAGGAGAACTTTTAAGAATTTTTCAAAATATATTTCCCCTTAATTAATTTTTATGCATATTAATAAACCTAAATATAGTCTTTTAATAAAATTTTTAAATCCTAGAACAAACGTGTTTATGTTCAGTAACTTGTTAGTATTTTTAATCTTGTTTGGAAATGACTAAGACATTTAATGAGTTTCTGTGATTTAATTTAATATAACTTTAAGATTTCAAATTCTAGAAAAAGTTTACTTATAGATGTCTATCCCATTTCATTTTACCTAATGCATTTAATTTTTAGCAGTTTACCTAGATTACTTATAAAAACTGAAATGTTAGACAAAGCTAATCATTATCTTAAGTTATTTCCCTGTATCCAGTCTCAAAGTCTGTGAATTAGAGCTTATAATACTGAGTGATCTCTCATAGAAACAAAGAGCTGAGTATCACATGTTCTCACTCATAAGTGGACCTTGAATAACTACTGTATTACCATAAGAAAGGGATTGAAGGTAGCAGAAAACTGTGGGGAGGGGGTTGGGGAGTGGGTAGCTGGGATTGACAGTAGTCGATATTTGCCTGAGGAAAGGGGGGCACACCTCATCATTAAGGGTACCTGCACAATGAACATTTGTATACCTAACCCTGAATTGTATCCCACAATTTCAAAATAAAAATTTAAAAAGAGGAAAAAAAGAACTTTAAAGTTGAAAATTTAAGTATTTTGCCAATAACACAGAAGATACAGATTTTTTTATATAACCAACAAAGTTAAATCAGTCTCATATATCAAATAATTATATGAACAAAGATCATTTTGTTTTAGGTTGGGTTTATAGCTTTATAATCTGTTTGTCAAACCTAAAGATACCTATCAAAGACAAATATAAAACTATCTGACTAGTAACCTAGGCAAAAATAAATGTTGACAATTCCGAATGTACTTCTATTTTTATTTTGTCAAGAATTTAAAAATCAGCTTACTTGTTAAAGATTTACTTAAGTAATATAAATTAAAAGGCATTTATTTGTAGTGGTTACTATATATTTTATATGAGCACTCATTTTTCTAAGCCAATCTGAATAAAATATATTAAAATGTTCCTGGTTGAGTATGCCAGATGTTACCATGTAGACATGACATACAACACATTAAATTTACATAAGTATAAATATTCCTAAATACACATACACATATAAAGATCTTACAGCATTTATTATAGAATTTTAGTCATGAGATAGTAATACCTACTTACTAATTCATAAAAGAAAGTTAGATACAAATTATATTTCTGACAAAATTGTGACCTGTTTATGTAGTTAAACTTTATTTGCCCTGAGGGTAACAAATCTACCTTTGGCTTGCCAGTCTGGTTTGCTTGAATAGCCAACATGGGCAGAAAGCATTTTTCCTTCTGGACCCTTGCATGTCAGACAAGGCAAAACTTTTATGCCAGAGAGACACCTTGTATTATTGCCCTGAGTGCAAGATTTTGACCTGTTTAATCTGAAAACCTAAACTTTATACACATGTATGTAGTTTTTTTTCTCCTTTAGCCATTATTCCAAGCAATTGTGAGTCAAGCAAACTTAAATTTGTATTTCTAAAGGGTATCTAGGTTGCTGGTTACCATGGAGCTGCTGTAATTTGCAAAGTCATTAATTTGAAAGCCTTTAAGATTTATTTTATCTTGGTTGGAATACCGTAAGCAGAGTGTTTTATTTCAATACCAAAAAAAGTTAGCAGATTCAAAGTAGACAAAGAAAAAAATAGAGCCATAGAAACTTTGAAGTCTCTACATGTTGACTCTATATTGAAAGAACTTTTAGAGAGTTTGATTATTGACCACTTGAGCTCTGAATTTTTCTTGATTTAATTTGCCTAATAGTTTAAAAATCTGTGCAAGAATGGATCATAATATGTAGTCAGCTGGAGTCCCAGGAAGCTTGGAATCCTTTAATGTTTGAAAATCCAATTTTGTTTCTTACTAATCTCTTAAGCAAAAAAAAAAAAAAAAAAAAAAAAATTGTATAAATTTTAGTCAAAGACTGTCAAGAATTTAGACTGATGTTTTAGATAATGTCAACTGCCTGGTGGCTTTTAATTAGCCATCCTGTGGCCACCATTTAGAATGTATTTTTCTTTCCTCTTAGAAGATTTTTAGAAACAAGCAAGGGATAAGTCACACCAAATCAAAAGAAATCAAGATATTAGTGTTCACAGAAATTTAAACCTGGTGCACACATCAAACAAAATATTTATTCAGAAATGTAGGCCAAAAGTGAATTCACCAGAAAAGACATGTATCACAGAAAGATGTAAATTCTGTACAAGTTAGAGTAATCAACCCAAAACACATATGTCTTTATATTAGAAAAGACATAACTGGAAAGGACAAAATGTCTTTTATCATCCGAGAATGGTTGTAAGTTTCTTTATTTAAGGTGGACTTGTAATCCAACCAGATCCTTAATGATATTAAAAAGCCTCTACTAAAAAGAAGAAGGGTTGACCTGAAAGAGAACTCACCAGGGCAGAGAAGGCAAGCTCTGGGAGTGAAAGGTTCAAAGGATTTGAGTGAGTTCTGTACACCAGTTCCAAGAATCACCAATGATTTCAGAGAGTGATCTGGCTACAGGTTCCATTTTTGACAGCATTTATATCAACCTAAATAGGAAGCAGAAAGAGGCTGTATTAAAGAAAAAGATATTTATTTGGGAGTAGAGCATTGCAATGAAAATATACATGCCATAGTAAGATTTGTGTATATGCAGAGAGGTGAAGGAAGATTTTTTTTTTTAATAAGGAAGATTAAATAATTGTTTGGGGATAACTATCTTTTGTTACACAAGTCAATAACAGAAGTAAAACTGGTTCAAGGATGGACAGGCAGTTGCTGTGCAGTTGTCCTCCCAGAAGTATTTTTTATGAAAGGTTATGATAAACTTTGTGTAAGATTATGGTTTTTGTAGTCTTTTGTGATCATTTATCTGGTATAGAACTATGGAAACTCTCCCTTTGCAGCCTTCTCTGGCTCTTTTTTTAGTTTTTAAAAAATTATTATTAACACTGGTGACTCCATTTTTATTTGAACAACTTTTACAGTGCTTTCAGGGGTCTGTTGGGTGATTTTCTTCTCATCTGCCTAGACATACCAAGAAGTCATACCTATAGTGAATACTGGAACCCTCTTTATCCAGTAAAAGGCACACAGTTTCCCACTGCCACATCCCTTTCCATTTATTCAGATAGAGTGTGACCTGAGGGCACAGACTGTATTCATCAGTAAACAGCTATCACCTAAGCCCCTCTCACTACTTCTGGCTCAGTTCTTCTTCCTCTTCAGCCAGGAGAACCTTTTTCTTAGGTACAAGAATCCATGCTTTTCTGTCAAATATTTGTACAAATATATTATCTTTACCAGAATTCTTCTCATTCCTAATAAAGCCCAAGTTTTAAAATCTAGGAGCCAGGAAACAATAAGTTATCTCTGTTCTATGCTTTTTTTTCTACAACAATAAATGCAAGATGACCTAGCTGACTAAATGAATAAGTATTGATAGAAAAATGAAGAAAACAGGCAAAAAAACTTATCAATTATTTTAAAATTGTATAATAATACCTGCATTTCAAAATTTTATAACAATACTTGCATCTTGTAAATAATGATATAGAGAACAGAACTAAAAATAAGGATCTTTTACATATTGTCAGAAATCTTCCTTGAATTAAAAGCAATTGCTGATTTTCTGGTTACTTAAAAAGTTTGATATTTAAAACATTATTTTTTCAAAGTTGAAATATCTCTTTATTTGTACACTTGATCAGCTAACCCTAATTATACCCATTGAGCTACAGAGGTTTAATTCTTTTACATATAGTATCCCTTGTTATATGACCATCATTTTGCTCTGATACAAGCTCACCATTTTTAGTAGGCCTCTTATTTTTCCTATGATTTCTCATAATAACAAAATATAAGGTATATATCTACAATCATATTAAATTTATAGCAATATAACAATTTCCAATAATCATAAATGATTCACTGATTTCTCTAGGTCTTTTTTTGAACTTTATTGCAGCATATTTGACAAATGACCCCCACCAAAAAATTCAACTTAGATCTTTTAATGAATAAATCCTAAGGTCACCCCCAATATTTCTCATCTTTTTGTGTTCATACCTTTGTTTAATCCCCTCCACCTGAATACTGGTAAAATTTATAACTTGTATCTAATCAATAGAAAATGACAATATAGCAAAAGTAATGGAAAATTATGCTCATAATTATGTGATGTTATATAAGATTCTGTTCTAGCAAACTGGAATGAAAGAGATTCTTCTTATTGACTCTATGTAGTATTCACCACATTGGGAAACCCATGTAGCAAGGAAGTACGTGTGGATTCTTGAATCTGAAGTCAGTCTTCAGCAGGCAACCAAAAGAAAGGCTGTATCCTCAGTCTATACAGCCACAAGGAACTACGTTCCCAATGACCTGAATGAGATTGGAAGAGATTCTTTCTCTAGTTAAGTAAATAGATGAGAATGAAGCCTGGCTGACATCTTGATTGAAACCTTGTGAGACCCTGAGCAGAGGACCTGACAAAGCTGTGTTCAAACTCTGAACCTAAGGAAACCATGAGATAATAAGTATGTGCTGTTTTAAATCACTAAGTTTTGTCTTAATTTAATGCAGCAATAGAGAACTAAAACAAACTCTTAGTGCATGTAATACACAAAAATTAACTTAAAACTGATTGTAGTTCTAAATTTAAGAACAAAAATATATAACTTCTAGATGATAATCTTTATGACCTTTGACTAGGCAAAGATTTCTTACATATGACATCAAAAGCATGATCCATAAAAGAAGAAAACAAAAATAAATTAGATTGTATCAACATTAAAAGCTTTATTCTTCAAAGTCATTATTAAGAAAGTAAAAATACAAGCCACAAAATTATAGAATATATTTGCAAATCACTTTTCTGGTAATGGACTTGAATCCAGAAAATATGACTCTTATGACTTAACAATAAGGAAAAAATAACATATTTAAAAATTGGAAAATGTTTAAATAGACATTTCACCAAAGAAAATATAAGTGGCTAATAATCACACGAAAAGCACAGCACCATTATCCATTAATAAAATGAAAATCAAAATACAATGAAATATAAGTACATGTCTAATGTAGTTGGCCTTAAAAGAAATGACAATATCAAGTTTTCAGGAGATGTAGAAAACCTGAGATCCTCATAAATTGCTGATATAACTGCAATAAAATACTACAGTTACTTTAGAAAACAGTACATATATATACTGTTTTCTAAAGTAAATATATATACTGTTTCTAAAGTATATATATACTGTTCTTTTTATATAATCAATATTTTTATTATGATATTGTGGAGTACAGTTAAGGGTTAGGTATACAAATACGTTTCTTTCAGGCACCCTTGTTGATAAGAGATGTTTTCTCATCCCCAGACAGATATTTACTACCGTTAATCCCATATCCCTACCCCCCATAGTTTCCCACTACTGTCAGTCATTTTCTTATACTATTACATTGGATGTTCAAAGTTCATTATATGAGTGAGAACATGTGATACTCGGATCTTTGTTTCTGTGAGAGATCACTCAGTATTATAGACTCTAGTTCCATCCAGGCTGCTGTGAAATTCATGATTTTGTTCTTTTGTATGGCTGCATGGTATTCCATCATGTATATGTACCATATTTTTTAATCCAACCTCTTTTGATGGACAGCATGGTTGCTTCCAGGTTCTTGCTATTGTGAACAATGCTGCAATAAACATACGTGTGCCGGTATCTTTTTTATAGAGTGATTTGAGTTCTTCAGGATATATTCCCAGTAGGGAGATTGTGGGGTCATATGGGAGGTTGATATTTAGAGCATTCAGGAATCGCCACACTGCTTTCCACAGAGATTGCACTAGTTTACACTCCCACCAACAGTGTGGACGTGTTCCCTTTTCGCCACACCCTCTCCAGCAGCTGTTATTTTTTGAGTTGTTGATAATTGCCATTCTGACTAGAGTTAGGTGGCATCTCAGTGTGGTTTTGATTTGCATCTCCCTGATGATTAGTGAGGTTGAACATTTCTTCATGTGTCTGTTGGCTGCTCAGATGTCTTCCTTTGTGAAGTGTCTGCTCATATCCTTTGCCCATTTTATAATGGGGTTGTTTGTTTTTTTCTTTTCAGCACATTTGAGTTCCTTGTAGATCCAAGATGTTAAGCCTTTGTCAGACCTGGTGTTGGCAAATACTTTTTCCCAGTCCGTAGGCTGTCTCCCTGCTCTCTTGATAGTTTCCTTGGCTTTGCAGAAGCTTGTTAGTTTAATAAGGTCCCACTTGTCTATCTTCTCTCTTATGACCTGTGGGTTTCGGGTTTTGTTCAGGAACTGGCTGCCAGTTCCAAAATCCATGAGGGTATGTTCTTCATTTTCTAAAGTTCTTATGGTTTGAGGTTTTACATTAAGTTCTCTGATCCATTTGGAGTTAATTTTTATGTATGGGGATAGATAGGGGTCCTGTTTCAATCTTCTACCTGTGGTCAGCCAGTTTTCCCAGCACCATTTACTGAATAGGCTCTCCTCTTCCCAGTGGTAGGTGGTGGAGGCTTTGTTGAAGATGAGTTGGTTGAGAAATTGAGGTTTTGCTTCTGGAATCTCAATTCTATTCCATTGATCTATATGCCTGTTCCTATACCAATACCAAGCTGTTTTGATGATTGTAGCATTGTAGTAAAGTTTGAAGTCTGGTAATGTGATACCACCTGCTTTGTTTTTTTGTTTCTTTTTTCCTAAGGCTTGTTCTGGCTATTCTTGGACGTTTGTGTTTCCATATAAATTCCTGTGTTGTTTTTTCTAAGTCTGAGAAGAATGTTGCTGGTAATTTGATAGGTATTGCATTGAATTTGTAGATAGCCTTAGGTAAGATGGACATCTTCACAATGTTGATTCTTCTAATCCATGAGCATGGGATATTTTTCCACTTGTTTGTGTCATCTTTGATTTCTTCGAGCAGTGTTTTGTAGTTTTCATTGTAAAGGTCTTTCACATTTCGGGTTAGGAAGATGCCAAGGTATTTCATTTTTTTTTGTGGCTATTGTGAATGGAATTGTGGTTTTTATTTGGGTTTCAGTTTGTTTATTATTGGAGTAAAGATATGCGATTGTCTTTTGCACATTTATTTTGTATCCTGAGACTTTGCCAAAGGCCTTTATCAGTGTAAGGAGGTTTTTGACAGATCCTCTTGGGTTTTCAAGGTACACAATCATATTGTCTGCAAAGAGAGAAAATTTGACTTCTTCTTTTCTTATTTGGATACCCCTGGTTGCCTTCTCTTCTCTGATTGCTCGAGCCAGGACTTCCAATACTATATTGAACAAGAGGGGTGAGAGTGGGCATCCATGTCTTTGTCCAGTTTTCAGGGGAAATAGTTTCAATTTTTGTCCATTTAGGAGTATGCTGGCTGTGGGTTACTCGTAGATGGCTTTTACTATTTTGAGTTATGTTCCCTGTATGCCTAGATGTTTGAGGGTTTTTATCAAGAAGGGGTGCTGGATTTTATCAAAAGCTTTTTCTGCATCTAATGATATAATCATGTGGTTTTTGTTTTGACATCTGTTGATGTATTTAATTACATTTATGGTTTTATGAATGCTGAACCAGCCTTGCATCCCAGGTATGAAGCCTACTTGGTCATGATGGATGATTTTTGAGATGTGTTCTTGAATCCAGTTTGCTAGGATCTTGTTGAGAATTTTAGCATCTATGTTCATCAAAGATATTGGCCTGTAGTTCTCTTTCTTTGTTGGTTCTTTACCTGGCTTGGGTATCAATGTGATGTTGGCTTCGTAAAATGATTTGGGGAGAGTTCCATCTTTTTCAATCACCTGGAATACCTTCAGTAGGATTAGTATCAGCTCCTCCTTAAATGTCTTGTAGAATTCTGCTGGAAAGCCATCTGGACCAGGGCTTTTTTTTTTTTTGTAGGTAGTTTTCTTATTACATAGTTGATTTCCTTGATTGTTATTGGTCTATTTAGGGTCTCAATTTCTTCTTGTTCCAACCTAGGTAGGTTATGTGATGTCAGAAAGTCCTCCATTTCCTTAAGGTTTTCAAGTTTGTTTCCATACAAGTGTACGTAGTAGTCTCTAATGATCTTTTGTATTTCTTCATGGTCAGGTGTGACTTCATTTTTTGTGTTTCTGATTGTGCTTATTTGGGTTTTTTCTCTTTTTTTCTTGGTCAGTCTAGCTAGGGGACCATCGATATTGTATCCTTTTGAAGAACCTGCTTTTTGTTTCATTGATTTTTTTGTATTATCTTTTTGTCTTCTATGTCCTGGATTTGGGCTTTTATTTTGGTGAAATGGTTCTATGGCTAAAATTAGGGTTTTCGTGGTCTTGCTTTTCCAGCTTCCTTAGGTGGCTTGTTAGGCTGTTAACTTGTGTTCCTTCCATTTTCTTCTTGTGTGTTTGTAGGGATATAAATTCCCCGCTTACTACAGCTTTTCAGGCATCCAGAGATTTTGGTAAGATGTTTCTTCATTTTCATTTGTTTCCAGGTATCTTTTGATCTCTGTTTTGATTTCATCATTGACCCAGGAGTTGTTTAACATCATGCTGTTTAGTGTCCATGTCTTTGTGGGTTTTGCAGGAACCTTGTTGGTGTTAGTGTTTATTTTTATTCCACTGTGGTCCAAGAAGGTGCATGGTAGAATTTCAGTCCTTTTAATTTGCTTATGTTTGATTTATGGCCAATTATGTGGTCAATCTTAGAATATGTTCCTTGCTGTGATGAGTAGAATGTGTATTCTGTGGTCTTTGGATGGATTATTCTGTAGGTATCAATTAAGTTCATTTGGTCCAGAGTCACATTGAGGTTCCAGATCTCCTTGCTGATTTTTTGTCCTGATGATCTGTCTAGGGTTGTGAGTAGGGTATTAAAGTCCCCAGTTATGATGGTGTTAGAGTCAATATCTTTCTTTAGTTTTCCTAGAAGTTGCTTTATGAAAGTTGGTGCACCTATGTTGGGTGAATATATGTTTAGGATAGATATTTCTTGTTGATGGAGTGAACCTTTTATCATTATGTAGTGGCCCTCTGTATCTTTTTAAATTCTTGATAGCTTAAATGGTATTTTGTCTGAAATTAGGATCATGACTCCTCCTTTCATTTGTGTTCCATTTGCCTGTAAATTTGTTTCCCATCCTCTTACTTTGAGTCTGTGTATGTCCTTTCTAGTGAGATGTGTCTCTTGAAGGCAGTATATTGCTGCCTGGTCATATTTTGTCCATTTTGCCATTCTATGTCTTTTCAGTGTTGTGTTTATTCCATTCACATTCAGGCTAATTATTGAAATGTGAGAGTTCATCCCTATCATAGAGTTCTTATAGAGTTGTTCTTCCACTTGGTTTTTTTCTGTCTGCCTTTTGGTTTTGGGGTTGGTTCATGTATATTTCATTCTTTTCCCTGTACTCTTGTGAAGAACATTGTTCTTTTTTCCTTTCCTTCTGTGTTTAGTACTTTCTTAAGTGTTTCATGTAGAGGTGGTTTGGTGACAGCATAAGTTCTTAGGGATTGGATATCTGGGAAAGATTTTAATTCTCCCTCGCTGATGAAGCTTAGCTTGACTGGGTATGTTATTCTTGGTTGAAATTGTTTATCTTTGAGAACTTTGAAGATAGGACTCCAAGCTCTCCTAGCCTGCAGGGTTTCTGTAGATAAATCTGCTGTTATTCTGATTGGTCTTCCATGGTAGGTGATCTGTCCTTTTTCTCTTGCTGCCTTTAGGATTTTTTCTTTTATGCCTACTTTGTTTAGGTGAATTATTATGTGTCTAGGAGTTGGTCTTCTCATTTGTTTTCTTGTAGGGGTTCTCTGAATCTCTTGTGTTTGAGTGTTTGCATCACTGATTAGATAAGGGAAGTTTTCTTGAATGATCTCATGGAAAGCTTGTTCCAGTGTGGTCTCTATCTCTCTTTCTGCCTCAGGAAGGCCAATTACTCTTGGGTTTGGTCTCTTGAAGTACTCACTCATCTCTTGAAGGTTTTGTTCTTTCCTTTTGAGCTTATTTTCTGTGTTTCTAAGAGTTTGGGTTAGTTCTATATTTTGGTCCTCAAGCTCTGAGATTCTTTCTTTTGCTTGGGTAATTCTGCTTTCCATGCTTATCAGTTTGTTATTTATTTCATTTACAGTATTCTTTATTACTGTTATCTCAGATATCAGCTCCTTCCTAGTTTCTTCTTGTGTCTCCTCAATTCTTTTTAATCTCTCCATTAATGTCTTGATATCTAGGTTTGTAGTTTGAGACCCTTCATTCTGGGGTCTCTTCATTGTTTGGATTCCAAAGTCAGTTTTCTCAGTGTCTGCCCTCCCAGGGGTCTGGAGAGACCCATACACTTATTTTGGTTTTTCTTCATTTGTGTAGATTCTTCTCTCTCTCCCTCTTTCTCTCCCCTTCCTTAATTGTTTTTGAGGGAAGGCGGGGTTGCTTTTTTTTCACTTCTGCAATATCCTGTTCTTCCTTATGAGGGTCTTATGGCTTTGTTCACTTTTGAAGTTGGAGTGTGGTGTGCGGACTGTACTTTTTATAGTTTTGAGGTTTAATTGAGGGGGAAACTGTGGTTCAGAATGTATAGGCTGATTCTAGCATCCACGAACAGGTGTGTGAGCACACTGGAACTTATTTCCCTCTGCTTACATGTCCATGCAGTAGCATGTAGGCTTGGACCCTAGATTAAAAAGGGGGTATAAAAGAGGAAGATAATGGAGGAAGGGGGGTCAATAGGAAGTTAGAAAGAGAGAAGAGTGAGAGGGAAAACAGACATACATACCAACTATCAGGTGAGAAAGAGACACAAGGCCAGAGAGAAGTGAAAAAAGATAAGTAAGAAAGATTCCCTAAAGAATACTGTTAGCTACACAGAGACAGACCGATAAAATCATGAAACAGTGTAAGTTAGAAGCCAAACAACAAAAGTGATCTAAAACAAACAGTCAAAATGATAAAATCATAAGTCAAAATAAGAGATCAGATTAAAGTCACTTCAGCTCTGATCTCCAGCCTCTCCCCTTTGTTTTTCATTCCAGGCAGCTAGATTTACTTGCAGTTTGGGTTTGTTTTTGTTTTTTTGTTTTTGTTTTTTGAGTTGGAGTCTCACTCTGTCTTCCAGACTAGAGTCCAGTGGACGTTCCTGGTCACCGCTGCCTCGCCTGCTGGGTTCCAGCGATCCTTCCACCTCAGTCTTCCAAATAGCTGGAACTACAGGTGCTGTTTTTTTTTTTTTTTAGCCTGTTGCCCGGGAGTTGCTTTTGTCTGATTCAGTGTAGGGGTGGGCTTTGTCTCCTGTTTCACGACATTACCTTAGGAACTGAGGTGGGGGTTGTTGATAGGTGGGCGGGGCAATGGAAATCTCTGCCTGGAGAATGGCCGAGGCAGATTCACTTTCACAGATCTGTTTCTCTCTGCTTGTCTGTGTCCCCAAGCTTGGGGTCACATGCTGAGTGCCTCAGCCAGGGTGGGCCCAGAGCTCCAGAGCTCCAAAGGGCAGTCAGAGAGCGACGAGAGTGGCCCTCGGCCCCCCACAGGGTACTTCAGCCAGGAATGGGACCAGTGTCTCTGAGGGGTGGGTGCCCGGAGCCTCCTTGAGTGACTGGCAGCTTGGTGCTGCATGCTGGGGGAGAGATGATGTAGCCAGGGAGGGAGCTGAGACCTGAGACTCCCACACAGGCTGGAGTCACATATGGTGGAACAGCAACAGCAGGGGGCCGCAATATCCGGCCCTGCGTGAGACTGAAGGTCCCCAGGCCTCGGACCAGCACGGCTGGTGGTGGGCTGGGGGATGGGGGAAGAAAAGTAAGAGTCTTTTTGGGAACTCACATTCGGAGAATCTCACAAGTCCACCTATGCCATCGCCATCTTCTATACTGTTTTCTAAAGTATATATATTGCTGTGTTGCCAGGGGTAGTAGGTAGAATTCAAAAGTGTTCCCAAGATTTTTTGCCCCAAATCTCTAAGATTGTAAAAATAATAAAATATTGTCTCTATGATTGCATTAGGTTAATACCAAAAGAGATTTTGCCAATGTAATTAAGTCTACTAATCAGCTGACTTTGATGTCCAAAGGGATATTATATAAATGGACCCATTTTAATCACTTGAGCTTTTTAAATGTAAAATTTTCCAACTGGTAGGAAAAGGAAAATTCACAAACATCTGAAACAAGAAGAAGATTTGCTGTTCCAATGCTGGCTTCATGACAGAAAGGGTAACCTAATGAAGAATGTGGGTATTCTTTAGAAGTTGAGAGCACTTCCCAGCAAGCAAATGAGGACCTCAGTGCTACAACTGCAAGGAACTGGATTCTTCCAAGACTCTGAATGAGTGATCATTGGAAGTGATTCTTCTCCAGAGTTTCCATAGTATGAGCCCAGATGGCTTATAGCTTTGCTTCCGTCTGTGACACCTCAAGCAGAGAACCTAATTAAACCTGTCTGGACTTCTGACCCACAGAATTGTGAGAAAATAGCTGATTGCTGTTTTAAATCACCAAATTTGTGGTGATTTATTATGCAATTTATTATGCAACAGTGAAAAGCTAATATGCCATACAACCCAGCAATTCAAGGGATCAACCCAAATAAATAAGTGCCTATCTCCACACAAAGACTTGCACGTTAGTGTTCATGGCAGCATTATTTTTAATGGACAAAAATTGAAAAATACCCAAATGGCCAACAACTGGTGAGTGGATAAACAAAATGTGGTAAATACGTACAATGGAATAGTACTCAGTAAAAATAAACAGCTAGTGATAAACAAAATAATATGGAGGTAACTCAAAGTATTATACTAAGTGAAAGACAGACAAAAGACTTCATATTGTATGATCTCATTTTATGGCATTTTGAGAACAAATTATGAAGTCAGAAAGCACATGAGTGTATTTCTGAATTTGGGATAAGAAAAAGAATTGACTATCTAGAGGCATGTGGGATCTTTTGAAGCTATAAAAGTGTTCTAAAATTGAAATGTTGAGATTGTTTCAATACTGTATAAGTTCACTGAAAATCATAGAACAATGGGTTAAGTGTACAGTGTTTAAGTTAAACATTAATAAAATTGTAAAAACAATGCAAAGAACTACAAAACCAAATAAAAGATAATGAGATGCAACTATACACTCTCCAGAATAGCAGTATCAAATATTTCTGAGAATGTGGAACAAATAAAGGTTTTATACACTACCCATGGTAATATAAATTAGTTATGTCTTTTTTGAAAAACTGAGAATGTGAATTGAAACTAAAGACAAACATACCCTGTTGCTCAGTAATTATATATATGTACCCAACTGAAATAAGTGTATATTTGTACCAAAAATACATAGAAAAATGTTCACAGCGGCTTTTCTCATGGTCAAAAACTAGAAAAAAGGAAAACCATCAATAGTTCATTAGAGAATAATACTATTGTATACTCATGAAATTGAAAACTACCCAGCAATGAGAAAATAAAATGTGTCACACAGCAAAACTTAAGTGAGTAGCAGACATGTTGTTGAGCAAAAGAAACCCTACACAAAAGGGAATATACCATATGATTCATTATACATGATGTTTAAGGCAATAAAATCTAATCGGTAGTTAGTCAGAGCAATGTTTTCCTTTCTAATAAGATATTACCTGAGAGAAGACAGAGGTGAAACTTCATAATTCTTACTGCCTTCTATATTTTATCTGAAAGAGAATTTCACAGGTATATATATATTTTAGAAAACTTAATTGTCAGGATGCCTAAAATTTGGCACTTTATATAAGCTATATGTCAACAAAGTATTTAAAAATAATAGCTCATTTAGATTATAATAGAAAGTTGATCAGAGTAAAAATGAAGAAAATACAGTAAACGCTAATTAAAAATTAAATGATGATACTATCTTAAATTCAATGAAGACTGTAACCAATAAATAATTTCAAAATAAGTCATGCATGAATATAATAAAACACATGAGATTTACAAATATAATAATATTTAGACATCAAGTGCTAAATGATATTTCTACTGAACCATTTTAGGGATAAAATAACATAATAAAACTTTACCCCCTCCCGACTTTAGATATGAAAGTAGTATATGATATTAAATTAGAAAAATAAATCCATAGCAGCTACCTGAAAATCAATTTAGCTCATTATAAATTTACACCAATCTATATGCTTATAATAATACAATGAATTCAAGTGGAAATTTTTATTTAAAGTATCCACTTTTGTCTCAGTTCTTTGACAACTATATGGCTTATATTACCATTCAGATCATTCTAACTAAGTCTAGAAAATACATGGTTTTAAGTTTTTTTAATTTAACCAATCTGAGTAATGAAGAAAAAAATATATAAAATGTATTCTAAACTGGTTTGAATTTACAGTATATCAAATGTCCATAAAGGGAAAATATCCTATTTAGTATTTATCTCACTTGAAATAATTATCTACTTATGACTTTTCTAATGATTATTTCAACATATAAGAGGGCTATTTTAATTTTCAAGAGTTAGACAGGTGTAAAACTGATTTTTAGGATAATAATTTTATAAATAGATAAAATTTATTAAACACATCATATGTACCCTAAGCATTATAAGTCTACAATTTCACTTAATCTTCACAATAAATCTATGAGGTAAGTACTCCTATTATATTATTTAAAAGATGAGAATACTGAGACAGAGAGAGTTAAGTAACCCCAAGTCCCCAGATAGAAAAATGATAGAATCAAAAATTGATTTGATTTTTGTAGCCAAAAAGGCAATTCTATAGTCTGGGGTGGTCTAGAGTTCATTAATGTACCAAGAGAAGTACAGTGTACTTTAAATTAAAATATGAAATAAATGCAATGTATCAGTCAGTGATGACACATTACCAATTCTACTGTAAACCCCCAAACAAAGCCAAGAGTATTCTTGTAATGCCACAAGCAAGCCTACTCAGGAAAGACAGAAACACTTATTTGCCTGTGATCTATCTTTCATGACTTTTCCAGGGAACGAGCTGCCTGATGAAAAGGGGGTATTTTAGCTCAGCTATACTGGTCAATACCAAATCCACTTGTAAGTTAAACAAGAGTTTTCTAGGCCTTAATTCAAAGGACCCCTATGCATTACACAGATCTCAGACACCAGATGACAAGTCAAGAGTTCTGGTTCACCACCATTCATTGACTCAATTTAATTCTTCCTGGATGATTAAATGAAATGAGTTATAAGGCAGAACCTCAGTGTGACACAAATAAGCATGGCCTTTTGAACTGTAAAAACCTGGGTTTACACTTTTGCCTCAATAAATACTGTGTGACCCAGTGTTAGTATTCTCTTTGGGTCTAAGGTTTTCATCTAAAAATGCACAAATTCTATCTATTCTATAAAATTGAAGGGACCATGAAATGAGGTAGGCCTGGCATGGCAGACTTCACAATAAATAATCTATAAGAGAATTGTTTCCTAATCACTTTACTTTCTAAGAGGAGACTATGCTCAAATAAATTAGAATGTATTTATTTACATTTTTATATTTTTAATTTACTTTTTTTGAAAAAGTAATATGTGCAAACAGTTAAAAAGTAGATATATAGTGGAAAATAAACCAGCCTTCTATTCTTCCCTTTTTTTGGTCTGACTTCTTTCCCTTCAGGTATACCCACATTATAAACCTTCAGAAATAGTTAAGGAATTACCAGTATATATGTAAATACCCCTGTTAAATACAAGGGACACCCATTATTCTACATCTTACTTTGTATCTTGGGGATCACTTACTATCAATAATTCTGGGATTTTGACATATCCCAAGAAAGAGGACAACTCTCACCACAATTCTGAATCAAGTGAGATATGACAAGGGTCACCAGAGGGAGAATTTCAAAATGATCTTTAATGCTGACGGAGAACAGGAAAGAGGACTTAGCTTAAAGTGGGAACCAAAGGGGCTCACTAGTCCCCTCTTCACCAATAGAGACCTTGGAACAGCTGACTCGAGAGAAAATTGAGTCTGCAGAGCAGACACACTCCATGACTTACTTTTCCCACTGCCTGAGTGGAAGAAGAACCAAAAGTCCACACTAGTAGACTGATTCTACTCCATTTGAAAAACATGAGTCAGTGCCCATCTCCCACTAGTCAGCTGCTGACATAACTAAAGGCAGAGGAGTAAAAAGTGAGCAAGCCCACAACTGTTCATAGGGAAAAAATCCCTATTCATGGAAACTCTCAGTGAAGTGGAGAAATAGAATTTCCCTCTGTAACAACTCCCTATAGACGTGATACGTTCATTTAAAATTGTTATAAAGAACTCCATTGAATGAATATGCCACAATTTACTAAACCAGTTTCTTTTTGGGGGGCTAGGTAAGTTTAATATTTTCCTTCTATTAACAATTCTACAATGAATATCATTGACCATAAGTTTCCATGCATATATAAAAATATATGTATTCTTAGATATGGAAATAGCTAGTATTTGATTGGTGAATTTTGAAATTGCCCAGTGTAAGCAAAACATTAAAATGCAATGTACAAAAAGGCACTCATTTTATTTTCATTGTCATTAAAGCATAGTGTTCATTTCTTGGAGATCACAAGGCACAATTAGACACCAGACGTCCCTATTATATATTCAGTGTTTCACCTTCCTTAATGGAAACACCCTCAGAACAAGAATGTGGCAGTATCCTTCAGTGCTCCCAGGTTGGTGTCTCGAGGGACGTCATAAGGCTTCTGGGATATAGGTTCTCAGACCCAGTTAACCTTCAGGTAACTTCTTTACCCAGCACTCAACAGAATTATTTTGCATAAACACAGCATCTTGTTTATAGTCCCAAACAGCAGGATAGCAAATCTGGCAAACATAACCTAAGGGGGAATGAAGGGCTCTGAGAAACAACAGTGACTCATTAGCAAAAGCACTAATGATTCCTCTGAAGCCACAATTGTAGAAATTCTATTTTTGTAAAAGATTGTGGGATCTTTCAATTTCTTTTCAAAATATGACACATCTTTTTAACTAGAAGTTTTTAAAAAATGCAATATTGATAACTGTTGCAGGCATACTTTTTCAAATATGTGATGCATGCTAGATTTGACCTTTAAATTAATATTTCTCATAGCATTGCAAGAAAGGTAGTATTTGGGAATAAGGTGGATATGTAAAATATGATTTGTAATTTTGGATAAATGGTATGCATTGTAAAGTTTATACCTATTTAATCCTAGGCCATTTCTTGAAACATTTATTACCAGGTAGCAGAGTCAATCATTTTAACTTTCCTTTAATACTAGAAACGTAGCTATCTCTATGCACAAGTGATTAGAAATATAATAAAATAAACAGAACATTTTAAAAGCAGAGGTGTTCATTATATGAAAAATGTGTTTGGATATTTAAATGGGACTTCAATAAAAAGAAAATATTCATTTTGGAATTCTCACACCAGGAAATCTGAAATTAAAGTTGTTCTAATTACCTTTTCTTATTCTTCAGTCCTAGGATTAGGCAATATGACAGCATTCTATTATTTCTATATTTCATTTTCTATTAAGTAGATCTAGCAAGATAATCTAATCTTTCTATTTGCTCATTTAGTTTATTTTTACATTCATGAAATATATATTTCTTGAGTGTCAAGTTATTACTAGGAGGGTAATTCTAGGAATCAGATGGAGAGCTTAAATAAGCCTAGCCCCTTCTTTCGTGGAGGATACCATCGACTAGAAGAGAGTTCAGTTTTATAGGTCATAAGTTAAATATATGAATGCAATTTTTATTTGAATCATGAAGAAAAGTATGGAGGGATAAGAAAAAATAGAACATTTTGACCCGTTAGGAAGTTTCCTTAGGAAGTAATATTGTGACCTGAAAGATGATGTTGACTTGGTGAAGAAGATGCCAGGCTGACAGGATGACCCTGATAGACCCAGAAGAAGGGCAGCATGTCTAGAGCAGCAAGAGTGAGGGGAAATTGGTAAGGAATAACACCAGAGTAGCCAGTGAGGGCCACATTTTCACAGCCGTGTATACTACAATATGAGGCTTAGTCTTCTTCCTAAGGAAAGGAAAAATTATAGGAGAGTTTTAAGCAGAGATGACATGATTGTGCTTGCACATTAAAAAACCATCACTCTGAATAGTACAGCATTCTACTGAGAATTTGAGTGAAGCAAGGGAGGCTGTTGAGAGACAAGAGATTGTTGCAGTACCTCTGGAGGATAATATCTGTTGTTTGAACTGGAGGACCGGCAATGGGTATGGAAAGAATGGGACAGATTTGAAAGCAACTTTGAGGTATAATTGATAGAACTTGATGAATAAGCCATCAGGTGAGTAATAAGAGAGAATGTCAAGGCTGACTGGGCATGAACATCTATGGCTGGTTCTCAGAGAATGACCAGAAAGAGTGGGTGTGAGGCGTTTTGATATTGGGCTTGTCAAGTCTGAGTTGTTTTTCAGGTATTTTTCTTGCAAAGTGTACCATGTATTTAATTTTCATCTGCATACAGTCTTCATTTGATGGATGGACTAGGTACTGGCATCAGTGCATAGCTTCCCAAGGGGAATACTTTTAAAGTTACGCTAATGATATTCAGCAATGAGGTAGGTAGCACTTTTTCTAGGATGAGTTTGCTGAACTCAATTGTCAGACCTCATATAAGAGACAGACTAGTAATTCCTCTGAGGTTAAGATGTCAAAGGTCCTGAATCCATGTAGTATGTTTCCACTGCTCATGAGCAGGGTTATATGCCACAGCATGTCAAAATTCTGTGAGAAAAGAAGACTCTGAAAATAAAGATCTACAAATCAATGGGAATGGCAGCAGTGGCGGGACAACTCCAAAGATGACATCTCAGTGATATTAGAGAAGAGAAGCAGGTGAAACTGAATAAGGTATGCAATAAGATAATGGTTTTGCTAAAATTATATACACGTGGGTCAAAGTAGGACTTACTTTTAGACTTACGCCGAAGGTTTTTATAAAGTTATGTTTGTGGTACCACAAAGCTTGCATTATTGCACCAATATTTTGAAATTAAGACTGTATCTATTGTTTATCCTATGACCTTGAATGACTTGGTGACAAGGTATCAAAATAGAATATACACACATATTTACATCACAGCTTTAGAGGCTATCAATAGTTTAATAACCTAATACCTCTAATTCATCCAAAAATATTTTGAAAATTTCCTTGCTATGACCAAAAAAGCCACAACATAATAGATATGCAATTATTTTACTGCCTTGAAAATGCATTTTATAATGAGAGTCCAAAATATAAAAATATTTACTCTTGTTCTCTTTTTTTCAGTGCAAAAATTGACTACTTAGTGGAGGAAAAAGTACCTTGTATAAGCTTTTTAAACTCTGCACTTAAAGGAAAAAGTAACCTTCAGTAAATTTTCCAAAAGCAATTTTAATGAAAAACTTGCAAATCATATTTGAATAGAAATTTAAACTGCAGAATGGTATGCTCAGGCAATTAAAAATAGACCCAACAGAGAACCATCAAACTTGATAGTTTAATAAAATAAAGGCTTAATTCCTGCTCTTTCAGAATGTCACAGGCCAGGTAAACCCTCTTTATTATAAATAAAATAATAAAATATCATGACATGTAAATCATGTGGTCTCTGAGATCTCTATAGCAGTGTGAGAAGGAGGTAGAGGCAGCTCACCAATTCTTAAATGCCTTATCTCAGAAGAGATATGTGTCATTGCAGTTCTGTTTTATTGTCCTGAGTTAATCACGTAAACCCAACATAATTGCAAAGTGAGTTGAGAAATATAGGGAACTCACAGATAGTTGGTGTGTACCTGCTGGCTTATACAAGTGATTGTCAACATGGAAATTCTTCCAGGTATATTTAGATGTCTTATATTTTTGTCTGGAATTATTATTATTATTATTATTTTGCTTTTTTACTCTCAATTCCAGTCTACAAAAAGCTCTTATACTGCGATACACTTATGTTTCTCCACCTCCAATGTCTGTCTGAAGTGGCATCTTAGCCAAGGTACTATAGTTTTTCAGGAGTACTTACAATGGTAACTTTAGGAAGCTTGAGTTAACAGGTTTACCACAGTATCTGGCCAAACACATGTGCCAAGGAGTTCAGGAAATGGTGACTTCTTCCCAAAATATTTGTTTAGAGACAGACCTCCCTTTTCTCTCCAAAGAAAATGTTGTTTGTGCTCATATATCAACAGTGTCCATTCTAATTCTACTAATGTTCAAGAAATCTAATAATGTTCAAGGAATTAGACTGTTCCATGTCAGAAAAACAACTAGACAGGCTAGAATAATTACAAAAACAACTACAGAAGTTACTAAAAATAAAGAAAAAGAAGAAGAGGAAGAGGGAGAAGGAGAAAGCATATTGTGGAGAGGCTATCAGTACTTGGAAGAAAAGAGCAGCACTGGGTAAATTTTGTACTTCGAATGGGCTGACCTTCACAGCCTATGTCTGGAAGGACAGTTAAAAATGTAATAGAAAGCCCACCATATTTCTGGGTTGAAAAACAAGAGGATGAGGTTTGAAGCAACCCCAGCTATTTGAAAATGCAAAGTAGAACCCAGAAATAAGAGGCAGAGTGAGGAAGCCCCAAATTCTGTATGTAAACTTTGCCCAAATCCCTGACTAACAACTAACCTATTCACATATGCAGTAAACTTCATGCTCTGTAGATATGCCTAGAAAAACAAAACTGAGATGCATGCTGCTGCCCAGTAGAGAGTTTTCCCTTTGAAACAAACTAAGTTAATTGCTAAAACAAACAACAGAGTCAACACTCTTTTGGAGGATTATAGCAGAACCAAAACCTCACAAGTTAACATTTGCAAGTTCAAGTTTATCAACATACAAAGAAGTGGGAAAAACATTACTCATTTTCAAGGGGAAAACAATCAACTGACAATGATCTTCAATGAATCAGAGGTTAGAATTAGAACAGGGAGTTAAAGACAGTTAGAACTATATTTAAGGACATAAAAGAAATTATGTGGGCAGAGAACTAAAAGTAGGAAATATAAACAGAAAAATAGAAACTTAAAGAAGAAATATAAAATTTCTCAAACTGAAAAATACAATATCAAAAATAAAATATCCATATAATATATTAGCAGAATGAAGATGATAGAGGAAAGCCTTTGAAAATTTGAAGCTATATCAACAGAAATTATACAATCTAAAAAAGATAGTGAAAAATGTTTTGAAAACAAAAGCTTTAAAAGTTCTTCAGTGCCTGGTAGGATAGTATTGGTCACTGAGGTACAATTGGAGGCCCCAAAGGAGGAGGAGATAAAGAGCAAAGCACAAAATATTTTTAAAAGAAATAATAGCCAAAAATTTCTCAAATTCAATGGATGATATAAATTTACACATTTAAAAATTTTCATAAACATCAAACAGAATCAATACAAATTGTACATACATGATAATTAAACTTATGAAAAGCAATGATAAAGAGACAATTTTGAAAGCCATCAGAGTAAAATGACACATTAAATATTGACGAATAAGTATGAAATAGTTACAGGATTCTTATGAACAACTATAGAAACCAAAAGATAATGAGCCAATATTTTTAAAGTGCTCAAAAATGTTGTCAATCCAATATTCTATACACTTGTGAAACTAGCTCTCATAAATGAATAATGAAAAAGACATTTTCAGATAAAAGAAAACAGATATTTTTCTTCTCTAGCACACAGTTGCTTTGTGTAAAGACAGATATATTGGAAATGAATGGGGAAAGATATACCATAAAAACAGTAAGCTTAAGGAAATCAGAATATATATATTAAAATCAGACATAGTGAAAAATATTAGATTAAGATTATTATCAGAGATCAAGATAAGTAGTTCATAATAATAAAAAGGTTATAGAAGAAAGACAAAATTTAAATGAGTATGTATTTAATAGAAATTCAAAATGTTTAAGGCAAAATTGACAGATTAAGATAAATTCACAAATATATATTAATATTATAGTTTTTATTGGTCCTCTCTCAGAAACTGATAAAACTATGCAGAAAAAAAATCAATGGAAAAAACGAAATTATCAGATGCTCATACCTCACCTTTGTGCAATATACTTATGTAACAAATATTGGCATGTACCCCAAGCTTCTAAAATTTAAAAAAAGAAATAATATATAGAAGATTTGAACAATGTTATCAGACACCACTGAAGCAGGTTAGCCAGAGTGGCTTAGTCACAGTTTCTTGCAGGCAGGTTTAAATTAAAACAGGATAAGTGTTCACACACTTTCTTACCTGACAGATCTACTAGGCATACCAGACTTGACCACTTTGTGGGTTGGAATGTGGATCTACCAGTGCAGTAAGTCAGAAAAATCAAGAGGCAGGAAAACTGGTAGAAAGAAGTTTATTTCTAAATTAGAATCCAGGGAGCAGAGCCAGGATTCTTTCGGCCTCTTTAAAATGGTTCTGCTCGCCCTTCAGGCTTTACAGTTCACTTTTATAAGTTCAGGGTTGTTGGTACCTATACATTGACTACGTGACTAGCAGAGCATTGTATAGAATTTAAGTTACAGCCACATTTTGTGGATAATGACATTTGTGGTCCTCATTTCCTGGCATCAGTTACATCAGACAGAGGTGTTAATCAAATTTGCCATAAAGAGAGTTAACAAGGCCTAGACATCATACATTACTACATATTATTACACTCAAAAGTTATCCAAATCACAAGACACTATTACATTGATACAAAAGTTATACAAGTCTCAAGACTTAACAACTACATTGATACAGAAATTATACAAATCACAAGATTTATGATTACATTGACACTATATTATTCAAACCTGTGACTTCTAAGAAAAAGTGATGATTTACCTCTCTCAGTTATTTCGGCTGTCTGCAGGGAAGTTAAGGAATCTTTGAAGTCACTTACTGCGAATGCATAGGAGATAAGGGAAGAACACCTTTTGTTAACTCTCAAGAATGTGGGTATGTGCAGGAGCACTGGAACACTTGCCAAGCCCTTCTCTATAGACAGACATTAGCAGGTCTCTTTATTAACTCAAAATACAAACATGATGTTAAAAAAAAGAATCCCAAATCCAGTTAGACAATAACTTTAATTATTTAGAAGGTCTTTGTGACCTTAGAAGGTTGAGAGATGTTAATTAAAACTTGTGACCAGATACCTACAGCACACCCCTCTTAGCTCATAGCTTGCTTAATCATCACTGTAAAATTATATGGGAGGCCGAGATGAGAGGACTGCCTGAGCCCACGGATTCAAGACCAGTCTGGGCAATTTGGCGAGACTTCATCTCTGCAATAAATAAAAAAATTAGCCGGGCATGGTGGCGTGTGCCTGTAGTTCCAGCTGCTTGTAAGGCTGAGGTGAAGGGATCACCTGGGGTGGGTAAAGACAGTGGTGGCCGTGAGCATGCCACCGCACTTCTCACTGGGCAACAGAGTGAGATTCTAACTCAAAAAAAAAATTATATAAAGATTCTTGCCCTTTCTCTTAAGGCATCCATCCCTTCCTTGAACATGCCTTTTTCTTTCCAATAAATTCTTAAACTAGACTTTGGAGTTGCTCTGAAATTATTTTCCCCAGCAAAATCAAGAACTCACAGAGCATCACATCACACCCCACCTGGTATCACAGTGATCTAGTGGACATTTGTAAAACTGTACCCATGTGGGGTCCATGGCTGTTGGCCCCCTAAAGGTTTACTGAAAAATCACTGGTGTGAGGCAAGACTGATTACTAGGAGAAAAGGCATATAAATTTTATTTAAAATGTATACATGGGAGCCTTCAGAATGAAAACCCAACTTCCCAATAAGTTACAGAAACTCAAATATGATCTCCAGGTTACAGGAAGAATGGGGGCTTGCATTCTGATAAAACAGGTTAGGGAGGAAGAGAAATTTCATTGGGGGGCATGTGTGGGGAAATGAATGGATGGGGGAAACAGAGAATGACTTGTAAATATTTGTCTTTGGAAGCTGAATGAACCTGAGAGACAGGCCATATTTTGTAAAAGGATTGAGCCAGGGCTGGCTATATTCTTCCCCTCCTTTGCTGATAACAGGCAGAGGAAGGAACTTGGGAAAGATTGTAGGGTGGGGTGAGCCAGCGAGAACTTGAGGCAAAGTGCTATACTTAGAGTGAATTTCCCCACATTCTTGCACTCAATAACAACAGAATGCTCATTATTTACAAGTGCATGTGGTCACTAAGATGGACCTGTTGGACCAAAAAAAAAGTTTCCATGGACTAAAAAAAGTATGAAAATCAAGTGAGATATGTTCACTCGTCTCAGTGGAATAAAATTAGAAATCAATAAGAATAAGATCTCTGGGATATCCTACATATTTGGAAATTAAATAACTTCTATATAACCTATAAATCAAAAAAATTATAAGAAATATTTAAATTTTTTGAAACTAAGTATGAAAAATACAACATATCCAAATTTTCTCGATGCATTTAAAGTAGTGATTACAGAGATAGCTATAGTTTATATGATTCAAAAAAGAACAGAGTGTATTAACAAAGTAAGAAGAAGGAACAAAAAGCAGGAACTAACGACATGGAAAACAAGCAATAGAAAAATTAACATATTTCAAAGTTGGTTCTATGAATAGATCAATAAATTTGATCAACTTCTAGATGGACTAACCAAAGGGGGGGTGGGGGGGAGAGAGAGAGAGAAAATATCAGAAAAAGTGAAACTTTATGACTGCTACATGCATCAAAAGGGGTTTAAATGATCATGAACACAATTATGGCACCAATTTAATAGCAGATAAAATGTCCAAATTCCTTGAAAACTATAATTCGCCAAAATTGGCAAATACTAAAGATAATTTCCTAAGCCGGGCTCAGTGGCTCAGCCTGTAATCCTGCGCCTTTGGGAGGCTGAGGTGAGCGGATTGCCTGAGCCCACAGGTTCGAGACCCGCCTGGGCAGCGAGACCTCATCTCTACAATAAATCAAAAAATCAGCCGGGCATGGTAGCACATGCCTGTAATTCCGGCTACTTGGAAGGCTGAGGTGGAAGAATCGCCGGAGTCCAGCAGGTCGAGGCTGCGCTGGCCAGGAGCGGCCACTGCACTCCAGTCTGGGCAACAGAGTGAGACTCCAACTCAAAAAAAAAAAAAAGATAATTTCCTATCAAATTTATTTCCACAAAGAAAACTCCAGGACCATACAGTTTTAGTAGTGACTTCAATCTTATGAACAAAATCACACCTTTCTTACTCCTTCAGAAAAGGAGGAAAGAGTACTCAAATCATTTTATGAGGCTAGCATAACCCTAATATTAGAACTTAATAAGGAAAATAACACACCAATAGCCCTCATAAAAATAGATGCAGAAATTTTGGGGTTTGTTTGTTTGTTTGTTTGTTTTTGAATTGGAGTCTCACTCTGTCGCCCAGACTGGAGTACAGTGGCCGCTCCTAGCCACCGCAGCCTTGACCTGCCGGGCTCCGGTGATCCTTCCGTCTCAGCCTTCCAAGTAGCTGGAACTACAGGCCCAGGCAGGTCTCGAACCCGCTGGCTCAGGCAATTCACTCACCTCAGCCTCCCGAAGTGTGGATTACAGGTTGAGCCACTGATGCAGAAATTTTTAACAAAATATGAGCAAATCAAATCCAGTAAAATAGAAAACTGTATTTATATCTATGGCCTTTATAGTCTATACAAATATTTACCAACAATGGAAAATAAAACCAGAAACTTGCTATAGAGAGGAGCTTCTGTAACATCACTCAGCTACAGATTTGAAGTGCCTTAAGCACTATCCCCTCTTTGGCTATTTTGACCTCTTTGAATACAAAAGAAACGTCAAAAGTTCTTAAGTATGCAGTGTAATCAGACAAAGGATCCCCCTTCATTCTGTCCTTTTGTTCCATCCCACAAGCATGTTGATCATATCTAGGGCTTCACTTTGATGGAAGGTTTCTTTTTGAAGAAGAAAAGTAATCTTGCAACCACCAGGCTTTATTTAGAAGCAAATTCAAAATTGTGCATACTTGAAGATTTTTAAATTGAGCTTCTTTTTCACAGAAATATTTTACACCATCTAATGTTTTTTCTGGATAGACTAATATCACCATCCATTTCAAATATCTTACTTTATAAGAAGTATCGGTAGCTTTTGTGTTCTATCACCCTATCTGTAGATAGAGTAAAAAAACCAGAGGATACATAAGCTCAGTTTAAAAGCCAGGTTAATGTAAACAAAGAGACAATCATAATCACAATGGACAGCAAGGTATATTTTTCCAATTTGAAAATGTTATTAAAGTATTCTAAGGCGCCGGGCTCGGTGGCTCAGCCTGTAATCCCGCGCCTTTGGGAAGCTGAGGTGAGTGGATTGTCTGAGCCCGCGGGTTCGAGATCCGCCTGGGCAGCGAGACCTCATCTCTACAATAAATCAAAAAAAAAAAAAAATCAGCTGGGCGTGGTAGCGCGCGCCTATAATTCTGGCTACTCGGAAGGCTGAGGCGGAAGGATCGCTGGAGCCCGGCAGGTCGAGGCTGCGGTGGCCGGGAGCTGCCACTGCACTCCAGTCTGGGCGACAGAGTGAGACTCCAACTCAAAAAAAAAAAAAAAAAGTATTCTAAGGCTGATAATACCTATGCCTCATTTAATTATGAACTATAGTGCTCTGCAATTTCTTTAAAGAGAAACTCTATGCAATCTTCACAATTTATGCTTATTTTTCTTTTATATTCTCATCTTCGTGGGTTTGTTGTTGCTATAGTTAGCACATTTTGTTGTTTGTCTGCAGAAGACATTTTTAACTGAAACCTGAAAGAATGAACCCCATATCCCACTCTGCTTCCAAGAATTTTCAAAAATCATCCTTGAATCATGGACCCAAGATTAATATGTGGTCTAAAAACATTTTGCCTTGACATAGGGACCTTGATTCAATTAAATGATGGTTCAGTACCCAAACAGAAACATAAATGCTCCAGTGAAATAATCTTAGTTTAAGAGTCTGAACTTTTCAGATGTTGCTTCTAGTCTCAAACGTGTTTCTTTACTATGTGTTCTAGCATCTTTCTCAGTAGAGTAAGTATAATAGCTGTCAAATATCTAAAATCATGTTCTGTTTCTTTTGCCCCAATGTTGGACTAAATACTAGAATTTATATTTCCTTCGGCCTGCTTCTAAGATTCAACCCCAGCACTCTGACCCTGTGTCTCCATTGTTTTTATCTGACCAGGGATTCACCTTCTACTAACAGGTTCATCACTGGTCTTATAAAAGTTTTCTTTCTGTTTACCTGAGAATTTCTCTACCTTTTCCTTTCTTGGAATATTGGAGTTAGATATGTGGACAGCTGGTACGTATAAGGCTGCCATCAGATGGTAGCATTTTATCTGAGGCATATCAGTTTACCTGCTATCTGACCATAATAACAACACTTTAGACAATAAAATTCAATGCAATTCATTTGAACTTAGCTTTTTTAAACTGAGGAATAAAAAATGCATTTTAATAACGAAAATGTAGCCTCTAAGGGCCTGTTTAGCAGGCGTATCTATTCCAAAACATTATTAGTAATAGCTAGGGATTCTCATTTATGGAGATAAGTTTGCAGCCCTCCTTTTGAAATCAATCCTCAGTGTCTGAGGGTGGTTCTTAGTCACAGGTGAGAAGGCAATTTCCCTTTTTATCTAGCTGCAGCTATTGAAATCTTCCACTACCTCAGCCAAACTGGCAGTTTTAGTATTGATTTCACTCAACACATTCAAGATTGAGTTTTTAAGGAGAAAACAAAATAGAAATGGAAGAGGGCAAAAACTATGTTTAAACAAAAGAATAAGACTACCAACACAAAGCACAATATGTTTTCTCAAGTGTGGGTTTTGAAAACAACCTTTAAGAGGGTCATGGATTATGCTTCCGTTAAGTGCAGCTTAACATTAGGAAGAATTTTCTATTACAACTGACTTCTAAGTCTATGCAATATAAACACCCCTCATGTCCAGGGAGTGAGTAGAAAAACACGCTGCATTTAAAATATACATATACTGAATGTTCACTTCATGAGCTTCAACTAATTTGACTTGAGGAGTTACTGAGTGCATAGCATAGTATTAAGCATTTGACAAGGGTAATCAGTCAACAAAACTAACGCCCTTCCTCTCAAGGAACTTGGATTCCAAGATGCATAACACTGAATTGATGTACATGCATAAATTGTTTTTTATTTCTCATTCAGAAAAGGCAACTACAACCATAATATGTCTCACTTGCGTTCTAGCATTTACATCTGGATGGATGGAAAACAATTTGACCACTGCCATATTTTCCTACTTTGGGAATCTTTTATCATGGCTCAACCTCTGCTTGTTACCATCAAGGTAACTGGTTTTGGAGTATTCCCAAGATACTTGTCAGGAGCAGAATTTGTCATAACCAAATCTTGCCTCATTTCTCTAGGCAAGTGCTGCATTGAACTCTCATCTTCTACAGTCCAACCACAGAAAATATCTTACATGCCCGTGTGTCCCACAGTTTCCTGTCACTCTGTTCTACTCATGCAGCTTCTGTTGCCAGGAAAGCTTCTTCTGTTCCCTTTTCTTCCTAACAGTTGCAAACTCACACTGAGTGTTGAAGTGTTTCCTAGTATTTCCTTCTGGATGGGATATTCTCCTTTGTACCAGTTAGTCTACTCAGTAGATATGTCCATTATTGCATTGATAATACTACTTACTTTTGTGTTTGTATTTGCCTATGTTTCTAAGTTCTGTTTCTCTCGTTAGAGTATTAGCACATTATACGCCTGGCATGTATTAGGCATACATTTATCATGAATTAATTGATGCATGAATTCAATAAGATTTTGTTTATGGGAATGATAGAGATGGAGAATCATTTTTTTTAAGAGCATGTTATAAGCTTAACTTACTTTTTTTAACTTATATTTTTAAAAGATTTATTAAATACTTCCTTCAAAACTTAGAATTTTAGTTAGGGAAGTGACACAATCAGTTATACATTTCTCAAATGCAATAAAGCCCATTATATTTCCCTTCCCATTTGTCTCCAGACACAATGCAAGGTTCTATGGATACAAAGGTGACAAAGATATCATCCATTACATCATGGTGATAGATACAGATAGCAGATAATTGAAATATAATATGATAAAGGTTTTAGAAACAATGTATACCAGCCCATCCTGCATCACAAAGCACTCCAAAATTGAGTATTTCAAATAATAGCCACTTACTAGTTCACAATTCTGTATCTTGTTCTTGTGATTTGGGTGAACCTAAATAACCTCTTCAGAAGTTTCTTGTGTATTTAGTTAGGAGGGTGACTAGTGACTTGATGTTCTAGTAGAGTCTCACTCAGATGTCTAGTGGTTGGCAGGGACATGTAGGGTAACAGATGGCTGGCCAAGTTTCCCTCATCCTTTTTCACATAGAGGATATAGACATTAAAGATCAGATAGAGGACAAGTCCCAATTCACAATCACTATTAAGCCTTCACTTAGGGCAAGTTTGCTAATGTCCCATTTGTGAATGTAAGTCACATGAGAGTGTAATCACCCTCCCAAGTCAATGTGGGAAAGGGCACTATTAAGGATCATGTACACTGGGAATTTTAGCAGTCGTTTTGCAAGCAAACTGACCTAGTCCCATTCTGACCACAAACAAATTAATATCCCTTCCATATAAAAAATACAGTCATGCACCACATAGCCATGTTTCAGTCAATAATGGATGACATTTTTTATTGTGGACCTATAAGACTTTAATACTGTAGTTTTACTGTACCTTTTCTATGTTTAGATGCACAAATACAGTATTACAGTTGCCTGCAATATTCAATACAGTAACATGCTGTACAGGTTTGTAGTCTAGGAGAGATCAGCTATACCATATAGCCTTGGTATGTAGCAGGCTATATCATTTAGATTTGTGTAAGTACATTCTATGATGTTCACACAAAAACAAAATCCCATTTCTGAGACTATATCACTGTCATTAAGAGACGTATGACTGTGCATACATACTCTCCCAAGATTACCAAAAGCCTCACACAATTACAGTAACAGGCTTAAAGTTAGGACTTTGTGATCTAAATCATAAAATCATATACAGATGAGCACCTGTTGCAGTTCCTCTTTATTATATTAAAACATATAAACTAAAAAGATAAGTTATCTGATCCCCAATTTACCCAAAATATAATGTTAAGATAGGGTCAAACAACTGCAATAAACATTCCTATTCAGAAAGAGAGAGAAAAAAGAAGCATAACAATTCTGAAGTCTGAATAAATGTTGCATGGAAACTTATACCCAAGGATTAGAAATTATTTATTGACTTGAATTTTGTTCTGCTCACCGGGGTGGATCCCTAGACATTTTTCTCGATTCTTTACTATGCTCTCTGGACATTCACCCACTCCCTCTGATGCTTCTCTCGCTATTTCTGTAAAGAAAAACAAATGGAGTTCCAGTAAGATGGCGACGGCGCAGATGGGACTGTGAGATTCTCCGAAAGTGAGTTCCCATAAAGACTCTTGCTTTCCTTCCCCCAACCCCCACCCATCTCCAGCCGCAACTGTCAGAGGCCTGGAGACCCTCGGTCCCACACACAGCCGGCTACCGCAGCCCCTCTGCCGCTGCTGCTCCACCGCAGGTGGCCCCGGACTGCCGGGTGGAGCTCCCAGCTCCCTCCCGGCTACACTGTCTCACCCGGCCCCAAGCCACCCTCCGCCACCTGTGGAGGGCCTCGGACACTGTCTTGTGGAGATCTGCGCTCCCTTGCTGGCTACACTGATCTGCCCAGCACCCAACCGCTGCCAGCTCCTTCCCTGGCTGGGGCGCCCAGCCCAGTCTCAGGCTGCGACAGCCTGTGGAGGCCCTCCACACCCACCTCTTGGAACTACAGGTTCCATCACTGGCTGAAGCACCCCGTGTGTGCTCACCCCTTGGAGTACCAGGTACCCACCCTGGGTGAGGTGCCCAGCCCATCTCAAGCATCCATCCCACAGGGTGGTCATGGCACCTGCCTCTCGGAGCTGCGGGCTCCATCCCTGCCTGGGGTGCCCCACCAGGCCCAAAGCTGCCGCTGCCTGTGCAGACCCCCAGCACCCATACCTCGGAGCTCAGCGCCCCTGCCTGGGCTGAAGCACCCAGTCCTGCCTTGAGCCACCGCCCCTGCAGAGGCCCCCAGTGCCCATGCCTTGGAGCTCTGGGCCCCCACCTGGGATGAAGCACCCAGCCCCATCTAGAGCTGCTACCCCCACAAAGGCTCCCGGTGTTTGTGCCAGGGCGCCTTGGAACTCCAGGTTCCTGCCCTGGCTGAAATGCCCAACCCCGCCTTGAGCTGTCACTGCCTACAGAGTTCCTACACACCCACGCCTCAGAGCTACGGACTTTCCCCCCTAACTGCAGCACCCCACCAGGCCCCAAGCCTCCACCACCCAGGGTGGTCCAAGGCTCCTTCCTGGTGGAGCTCTGGGCTGCCTTGTTGACCTCCCTGCCCCACCCTCTAGCCACCCTGACCACTATGCTGACCAGCAACTCCCAGCAGTCTCGTACTCCACCTCCCCCAACTCGCCTCTGATTACAGTGGGACCAGAGAATAGCTGGAGCCCTGTGACCAGGCAGAGACCTGCAGTAACTCACACACCCAGCTCTGCCTAACCTCCAACTTGGGAGCTAAGACCTCAGGGTTGTGTAAGGGAACAGTACATCTTAAGGAGGTTGATCAGCTTGTGTGTCTGTATGATTATATGTCCTAGTTTGTTTGTTGTTGTCACTGTTTTTTTTTTTGTTGTTGTTGTTGTTTTTTTGAGTTGGAGTCTCACTCTGTTGCCCAGACTGGAGTGCAGTGGCCGCTCCCGGCCACCACAACCTCGTCCTGCTGGGCTCCGGTGATCCTTCCGCCTCAGCCTTCCGAGTAGCCAGAATTACAGGCATGCGCTACCATGCCTGGCTGATTTTTTGATTTATTGCAGAGATGAGGTCCCGCTGCCCAGGCGGGTCTCGAACCCGCGGGCTCAGGCAATCCACTCACCTCAGCCTCCTAAAGGCGCTGGATTACAGGCTGAGCCACCGAGCCCGGCTGTCACTGTTTTTTGTTTGTTTGATTGATTTTATTTTTGTTTTCTCTTACTCTTATCTGTCTTCAGGTCTATTTTCATTTATTAGTGGGTACCTCTGTCTGTTCTCCCTTTTACTCTCCTGTCTCCACCTTCTGCTTCGCCCTCTTCCTGTTCCATTTATTTCCCTTTTCTTACATCATTTTACGTCCAGAGAGCAAACCAATACTCCCACTTCATGAACAGATTACAAGGCAGTGGGAAGCAGGATCCAGTGTATCCATACACCTGTCAGTGGATATTGGGATCTGCAGATAAATATTGAATCACAGCTCCCCTCTCAAATAAATCTCAAAGCTGCAAAAGGTATAACCCTCATCCTACAGTCCAGCCTCAGAATCGAACAAAGCCAGAAGATTCACATAAGGAAGAATAGGAGATTGAGCAAACAGAAGCAAAAAACAACCCTGCAACCCCTGAACAACAGATTTAAAGAAGAGAGAGGAAGGGAAAAAAAAGGAAAAAGTGGGGAGGCAAATCTACACAAATGAAAAAAAAAATCAAAAGAAGAAAACAGGTCTCACACAGACCCCTGGGAGATCAGATATTGAGAAAACAGACCTCGGAATGCAAACAATGAAGAGCTCCCAGAATGGTCACATACTACAAACCCAGACATCAAGACATTAATAGATAGAATAAAAATAATTGAGAAGTGACAAGAGGAAAATAAGAAAGAGTTGATAAATGAGATAACACAGTAATGAATACTGTGATTGAAATAAATAACAAACTAATAAGCATGGAAAGCAGACTTAGCCAAGCAGAAGGCAGAATCTCAGAACTTGAAGACCAAAATATAGAACTAAACCAAACTGTCCAAAACATAAAAAAGAAGCTTAAAAAGACAGAACAAAACCTTCAAGAGATGAGCGATTACATCAAGAGAATGAACCTAAGAGTAATTGGCCTTCCTGAGGCAGAAAGAGAGACAGAGACCACCCTGGAACAAACATTCCATAGAATTATTCAAGAAAACTTCCCTTACTTCATTAATGATGTGAAAATTCAAACACAAGAAATTCGGAGAACCCCAGTAAGACAACAAATGAGAAGACCAACTTCTCAATACATAATAATCCACCTGAACAAAGTAGGCATAAAAGAAAAAATACTAAAGGAAGCAGCAAGAAAAAAGGTAAGACTACCTACCAGGAAAGACCAATCAGAATAGCAGCAGATTTATCTACAGAAACCCTCCAGTCTAGGAGATCTTGGAGTCCAATATTCAAAGTTCTCAAAGATAAACAATTTCAACCAAGAATAACCTATCCAGCCAAGCTAAACTTCATCAGTGAGGGAGAATTAAAATCTTTCCCAGACATCCAATTCCTAAGAACTTATGCTGCCTCCAGACTAACCCTACAAGAAACTCTTGGGAAAGTATTAAGCACAGAAGGAAAGGGAAAAAGAACAATGTTCTTCACAAGAGTGCAGGAAAAAGATTGAAAACACACATAAAACAACCCAAAAAACCAAAAGAAAGATAACAAAGAAGTACGACAACAACTCTATAAGAACATCATGACAAAAATAAACCCTCAGATTTCAGTAATTAGCCTGAATGTGAATGGACTAAATGCACCACTGAAAAGATACAAAATGGCAAAATGGATAAAATATCATGAGGCTACAATATATTGTCTCTAAGAGACTCATCTCACCAGAAAAGACACTCACAGAATCAATGTAAGAGAATGGGAAACAAATTTTTAGGTGAACGGAACACAAAAGAAAGCTGAAGTTGCAATCTTAATCTCAGACAAAATTCCCCATTAAGCTATCAAAAATCAAAAAAGATGATAAAAGCTTCAATCCTTCAACAAGAAATATCCATCCTAAACATATATGCACCTAATACAAGAGCACCAATGCAGCTTCTAGGCAAACTTAAAAAAGAAATAGACTCTAACACTATCATAGCAGGGGACTTTAGTACCCCTCTCACAACCCTGGACAGATCATCAAGACAAAAAATCAGCAAGGCATCCAGAACCTCAATGAGACTCTTGAACAAATGAACTTAATTGATACTTATAGAACACTCTACCCAAAGACCACAGAATATACATTCTACTCACCACCACATGGAATGTACTCCAAGATCGACCACATCATTGGCCATAAATCAAACATAAACAAATTTTGTAAGATTGAAATCTTGTCATGCACCTTTTCAGACCACAGTGGAATAAAAATAAATATCGACACCAACAAAATTTCCCCCAAACCCACAAAGACATGGTTACTAAACAGCATGATGCTAAACAATGACTGGGTCAACACTGAAATCAAAGAAGAAATTGAAAGATTCCTGGAAACAATTGAAAATGAAGAAACATCTTACCAAAACCTCTAGGATGCCATGAAATCAGTTCTAAGAGGAAAATTTTTATCTCTATGAGCACACATCAAGAAAATGGAACGATCACAAGTGGAGAGCATAACAAACCACCTAAGGGAGCTGGAAAGAGAAGACTACCAAAGCCACAACTTTAGCAGAAGAATCCAAATCATAAAAATAAGAGCACAAATACAGGATATAGAAGACAAAAATATCATAGAAAATATCAACAAAACAAAAAGCTGGTTCTTTGAAAGAATTAACAAGATTGATGGGCCCCTAGCCAGACTGACCAAGAAAAAGAGAGAAAAATGCCCAAATAAACACAATCAGAAATACAAAAGATCAAATCACAACTGACCCTGAAGAAATACAAAAGATTATCAGAGATTATTATGTATACCTATATGGAAATGAACCTGATAACCTAGATGAAATGGAAGACTTTCTGACATCACACAACCTACCAAAGTTGAAAAAAGAAGACACTGAGACACTGATTAGACCAATAACAACCCAGGAAATTGACTCTGTCATACGAAAACTAGCTCCAAAAAAAGCCCTGAGCCAGCTGCCTTTCCAGCAGAATTCTGCAAAACATACAAGGAAAAACTGATACCAATCCTATTGAAAGTATTCCAGGCAATTGAGAAAGATGGAATTCTCTCCAAATTATTTTACAAAACTAACAATACAGTGATACCCAAACCAGGTAAAGATGCAACAAAGAAAGAGAACTATAGGCCAATATCCCTTATTAACATAGATGCAAAAATCCTCAACAAAATTCTAGCAAATTGGATCCAAAAGCACATCTCAAAAGTCATCCACCATGACCAAGTGGGCTTCATCCCCAGGATACAGTGCTGGTTCAACATTCGCAAGACCATAAATGTAATTAAATGCATCAACAGATGTAAAACCAAGAACCACCTGATTATCTCATTACATGCAGAAAAAGCTTTTGATAAAATTCAGCATCCCTTTTTGATAAAAACCCTCAAACACTTAGGCATGGAAGGAACATACTTCAAAATAGTAAGTGCCATCTATGACAAACCCACCGCCAACAAATTGCTAAATGGACAGAAACTAGAAACATTTCCCCTGAAAATGGGAACAAGACAAGGCTGCCCACTCTCACCCCTCTTGTTCAGTATTGTGTTGAAAGTCCTAGCTTGGGCAATTGGACAAGAGAAGGAAATCAGGGGTATCCAAATAGGAGAAGAGGAAGTCAAGTTATCCCTCTTTGCTGATGATATGATCCAAGAGAATCTGTCAAAAACCTGCAGACACTGATAAAGAACTTTTGCAAAGTCTCAGAGTACAAAATAAACAAGCAAAAGTCATTTGCTTTCATATATAACAACAACATGCAGGCAGAGACCCAAATAAAATGCACAATCCTATTCACAATAGCCACACAAAAAATGAAATACCTCAGCATCTTCCCAACCAGAGAAGTGAAAGACCTTTACAATGGGAATCACAAAACACTGCTCAAAGAAATCCAAGAAGATACAAACAAATGGAAAAATATACCATGCTCATGAATAGGAAGAATAAACACTGTTAAGATGTTCATCCTACCAAAGGCAATCTATAGATTCAATGCAATACCCATTATGTAACCAACATCATTCTTCTCAGATGTGGAAACAACTGTACAGAAATTCATATGGAAACATAAACGACCACAAATAACCAAAACAATCCTTAGCAAGAGAAATAAAGCAGGAGGTATCACATTTCCAGACTTCAAACTCTACTATAAAGCTAAAAACAGGCATATAGACCAATGGAACAGGATAGAGATTCTGGAAGCAAAGCCTCAATTCGTCAACCAACTCATCTTTGACAAAGCCTCCAACAAAAACTACTGTGGAGAAGAAAACCGATTCAGTAAATGGTGCTGGGAAAACTGACTGACCACATGCAGAAGACTGAAACAGGACCCCTACCTGTCACCATACACACAAATTAACTCTAAATAGATCAAAGATCTAAATGTAAAACCTCAAAATTTAAGAATCTTAGAAAACACAAGAGACAGCTTATGGAAATTGGAACTGGCAACAAATTCCTATCCAGAACCCTAAAGGCCAATACCTTAAGAAATAAGATAGACAAGTGGGACCTCATCAAATTAATGAGCTTCTGCAAAACAAAAGAAACCATCAAGAGAGCAGGGAGACAGACCACAGAATGGGAAAAAATATTTGTCAACTGTATATCTGACAAAGGCCTAACATCTAGGATCAAAAAGGAACTCAAACGCACCAAAGGGAAAAAAACAAACAGTCCCTTTAAAAAGTGGACAAAAGACATGAATAGACACTTCTCAAAAGAAGATATATGGGGAGCCAACAGACACATGAAAAAGTGCTCAACCTCACTCATCATCAGAGAAATGCAAATCAAAACCACATTGAGATACCACCTAACACCTGTAAGAATGGCCATCATTAATAAAACAAACAACAACAGATGCTAGCGAGGATGTGTTGAAAAAGAACTCTTCTACACTGTTAGTGGGAATGCAAACTAGTACAGCCTTTTGGAAGACAGTGTGGCAATTTCTGAAAGAACTAGAAATTGACCTTCCATATGACCCAGCAATTTCTCTATTGGGAACATACCTGGAGGAACTCAAATTATTTTACAAAGAAGATACATGCACACCAATGTTTATTGCAGGTCTATTCACAATAGCAAACATGGAACCAATCATGTTGCTCATCAAAGCTGGACTGGATAAAAAAAATGTGGCGCATATACACAGTGGAATATTTTACAGCTATAAAGAATGACAAATATATGGACTTTGCAGCAACTTGGATGGATTTGGAGTTGATCATACTCAGTGATTTATCACAGAAACAATGAACAGCAGTCCATATGTTCTCACTCTTAAGAGGACCTTGAACAATTACAATGTTATAAGAAAGTGATTGGCAGTAATGGGAAACTGTTGGTGGCGGGGGTGGGAGGGGGATTGGCAGTTGAGGGAAACTACCAGGGCAGGGACGGGCATACCTCATTAACAGGGGTACCTGCATGATCAATGATTGTATACCTAACCCTGAATTTTATCCCACATCTTTACATTAAAAATTTCTTAAAAATCAGAGTAAGAAAGCAAATAAATTTTTTGAAAAGAAAAATAAATGTCTGAAGTGGCAACTTAGTACCTTTCTAAGTCTGATTCCAATTTGATAGTGCAGTCTCTATTTCATTTTAATTGTCTCATTTAGCAGCCCTTTAGTTGATACAACCCCCTTAAAAGTTTATGGGTTTTCTATGCACCATTTAACAAAAGTCATACCCAAGTTATTTTCAAGACTTGCCTTTCTCTACTTCGAGCAGTTTGTTATGCTGCTATGAGTCTTAGAAGCCCTTAGTTACCCCTTTTGTGGGCAACTCAGTTCCTTAACCACCTCTGAGTTCTTGGGTTTCCTCTACTCAAGAAGCCTATAAGCACAGATTTCTTCCTTTGTCTTTTTTTTGTTGTTGTTGTTTGTTTGTTTTTGAGTTGGAGTTTCACTCGGTCGCCCAGACTGGAGTGCAGTGGCCGCTGCCGGTCACCGCAGCCTCGCCTGCTGGGCTCCAGCGATCCTTCCGCCTCAGCCTTCCAAGTAGCCGGAATCACAGGCATGCGCTACCATGCCCGGCTGATTTTTGATTTATTGTAGAGATGAGGTCTCGCTGCCCAGGCAGGTCTCGAACCCGCGGGCTCAGGCAATTCACTCACCTCAGCCTCCCAAAGGCGCGGGATTACAGGCTGAGCCACCGAGCCTGGCAGATTTCTTTCTTTTTCATCCAAACTCTTCTGAAGAGACCAGCACCCTGTGCTACCAAGTATTCATCTTTTAAAATTAAGTCTTGGTATAAAAAGTGCCTAAGCCTTTGCCTAAGCATTTAGGAAGAATTCCTTTCTGACTTTGAGTCATTTCTAGCAAGACATTTGTAAACATCAACCTATATTGAATGGTCCTAAAGCTATTTCCATATGTTTCAATTCATTGTTATGGAAGCAACAAAGTCTTGGCAGCACTTTCTCTGTCCTTTTTTGCTGCAAAACAAATCATCCTAAAATATACCCTTTTTGGGGGCAACTCGGGTCCTTTATTTAAACTGAGACAGTCCACTAGATATCACTTCAAATTTTTCTTGAATCCTAGCAAACTCTTCAATTTGATCTTAATACAGAACCTATGTTTTACTGGAAGTGCTCTGATCTTGATAAATATTCTAAGGTTTTAATTTAGTCTGAGAATCTTTTCTTGGCTGGATCAACTTCAAAGAAGAAACAGATATGTTTCCAATTCAGCACATCCATATAAACTCTGCTTGCAAACCTATCAGTTCTTTCTTTAGCTCATCTCTCGTTTTCTGTAACTTACAAGCAACTAAAAGGAACCAATTAAATTTTTAAAAGTCTTCCTGAAAATTATCTTTCCAAAGTCAACATTTAAAAAATTACCATAGGCAATAGTTATTGCTATTTGTTTCATAATATGGGTCATAATCTTTTCATCCTCCGCTATCAGTTTGCTTATCAATTTTCTAGTCTTTGCAAAATCTCTTACAACTTCTGTTCACTGAATGGTCCTACAGCTATTTCCACATGTTCCATTTCATTGCTATGGAAGCAACAAAGTTTTGGTAGCACTTTCTCTATCTGTTTTTGCTGCAAAACAAATCATCCTGAAATATACCCTTTTTATAGGAAACTCAGATCCTAAACAGGATTTCCTCTGATTTCTTGGGTTTCCTCTATTTAAGAAGTCTATAGGCACAGGATTTCTCTTTTTTTCATTTGAATTCCTCTGAGGAGACTAGCACCTTGTGCTATCAAGTATTCATCTTTTAAGACTGAGCCTTGATATAAAAAGGGCCTAAGCCTTTGCTTAAGCATTTAGGAAGAATCCTTTCCTGACTTTGTGGTCATTTATAGCAAGGCATTTGTAAACATCAACCTACACCCTATTACCTTGCCTGTACTCAAACAGAATCAATTTATAAGATGCCTATAAAGTATGTATTGAGTACCCACTGCATGTGGGCTCAGTTATGAGTCTGGTAATAAAAGCTGGAAGGAATGAGGTAGGAAGGAACTGGAAAGCAGGGTCTTTTGCTGAGAGAAGAAATTGGACTCAAGAATGAAATAATTGCAAAATATTTAAGTGCAAGAGCCTCACGTACTTAGAGTAATATATTTTCGGAACATATTAAGGAAAACAGCAACTTCTCAGACTGTCAATTTGATCGTGTTCTAATTTTCTTTGGAGTAAAAAGGAATATCAGTTAAAGAAACATTATTTCATTTCATCTAGTTTAGGAGAAGGAATTTAACTGAAGTAAGAATAAGGAAGAATAAAGATTAAACTAAAGAAGGGTGAAAAAGTAAAGAAAAGAAAGAGAAAAGGTGTTCATCATCAAGGGAAAAGAGAAAATATATTTACTATCACCCAGTATCTGTTACAGAACTTGGCATAGGTAAGTACCAGTAATAAATTATTAATTAACTATTCAATTCAGGAATTAAGGGCCACTTATTTCTGAACCACAGCCTTTTTCATCAACTAAAAATGGCTTTTAGAAGAAAGAACGAAGTGGTGTAGGAGAATTAAGGAGGGAGTGATGAACTTTACACTGCAGAGTTGCAAAAAGTCCCACATGTGAGATAACGTTTGAAATGGCTCTTAAAATTATGAGCATGTGTCCTTTCATTACAGTCAGGAGTGAAATAGTTACATTATAATAAGTACAAGAAACACAATGAAATGTTATTCCGCCATGAAAAAGAAGGAAATCCTATTATGTGCAATGGCATGGATGGAACTCGAGGTCATGATGTTAAGTGAAATAAGTGAGGCACAGAAAGACAAAGTGGATCTCATTGAGATAGAGAGTAGAACAGTGGTTTTTGGAGGTTCAGAAGGGCAGAGGTGGCAGGGATGAAGAAGGGCAGGTTAATAGACACAAACATACAGTCAGATAGAAGGAGCAAATTTCAGTGTTCAGTAGCACAATGGGGTGACGGTAGTTAACCATAATAATTTACTGCATAGTTGAAATAGTTAGAAGAGGAGATTTAAAATGTTCCCAAAATAAAGAAGTAATAAATTTTTGAGGTGGCAGATTCCTTAAATACTCTGATTTGAACATTATACATGCAAATATGAAAAATCACCTGTGCTCCATAAATATGTGCAACTAGTATATGTCAATTTAAAAAAGTAAATGATACAAAATAAAATTTTTTAAAAACTGAGGTAGAAGAGGAGATGCCAGAAAATATGACTGGAATCAACATAAATTTTAAAGATCAGGGCCTTAGTTTTTTGTTTTTAATTGTCTTTATTATAGAATCAAAAGCTAACTTTATCAATAAACTATTTGAGATTACTTAATTGCATTTACATATTTTAAAATATTATCAGTATAAGTTACATCTAAGCCTATCAGAGCATTGTTCTTTGGTCATTTTTCTTAAATATTGTCATCTTAATACACAAGTATTATGGTATTTATGAAAAGAAGCCCCAAACATTACCTTATAATTTGTATGGCTTTGTGCCATTGTCTTTCTGCAAACTTTAATTACTGATAGATTATATCTAATCACTGGACTTTCTTTTATAATAATGTATTTCACATTTCCTTCTAATTGCTAAGATTTTGCATATTCGAAGTTCTACCAAAAATGCATTTAAACATTTCTTATCTGAGCTATAGCAATGCTAGAAGAAAAAAATGCCTCTGCACTAAGAGTAACTACTTCTAAAAATTTAACAAGCCTAGAAAATAGTACAAAATCTTACTCTTTCAAATTTACATTTTGCATATTGAAACATCTAGAGTTTAAAATTCTAACTGAAGATGGCAGATTACTTTGTGTTTTATAAAATTAATTAAGATGCAAATCTTAGTTGAGAAGAAACACCCTAAGATGGGTGTTGCAATTAACACAGTTAATGCTGAAGGTTGTTTTTTTCAGCTTAGAAATTAAAAGCTGTGGTAGTAAACTGAGCTCTTCATTTCAGAATCTCCAATATGAAGCATAATTTATTTTTACTGTAGTAAAAACAAAACAAAACACATAAAATCTGAAATCTGTCTTCTTAAATGTTTGACTGCTTTCTTTTTTTTATAATCAATATTTTTTATTATGATATTGTGGGGTACAGTTAAGGGTTAAGTATACAAATATGCTTCGTTCAGGCACCCTTGTTGATAAGAGGTGTCTCCTTGTCCCCAGATAGATATTTACTACCGTTAATCACATCTCCCTTCTCCTTCCCCCCCATAGTTTCCCACCACTGTTAGACATTTTCTTATAGTATTACGTTGGATGTTCAAAGTCCACTATATGAGTGAGAACATGTGATACTCAGATCTTTGTTTCTGGGAGAGGTCACTCAGTATTATAGTCTCTAGTTCCATCCAGGTTGCTGCAAAATTCATGATTTGGGTCTTTTTTATGGCTGCATAGTAGTCCATCGTGTATATGTACCACATTTTTTTAATCCAGTCCTCTTTTGATGGACAACATGGTTGCTTCCAGGTTCTTGCTATTGTGAACAATGCTGCGATAAACATACGTGTGCAGGTATCTTTATATAGAGAGATTTGAGTTCTTCAGGTTATATTCCCAGTAGGGGGATTGCGGGGTCATATGGGAGGTTGATATTTAGAGCTTTTAGGGATCACCACACTGCTTTCCACAGAGGTTGCACAAGTTTGCACTTCTACCAACAGTGTGAAAGAGTTCCCTTTTCACCACACCCTCTCCAGCAACTGTTATTTTTTGAGTTATTGATAATTGCCATTCTAACTGGAGTTAGGTGGTATCTCAGTGTGGTTTTAATTGCATCTCCCTGATGATTAGTGAGGTTGAACATTTCTTCATGTGTCTGTTGGCTGCTCAGATGTCTTCCTTTGTGAAGTGTCTGTTCATATCTTTTGCCCATTTTATAATGGGGTTGTTTGTTTTTTTCTTTTCAGCACATTTGTGTTCCTTGTAGATTCAAGGTGTTAAGCCTTTGTCAGACCTGGAGTTGGCAAATACTTTTTTCCAGTCTGTAGGCTGTCTCCCTGCTCTCTTAATGGTTTCTTTGGCTTTGCAGAAGCTTGTCAGTTTAATGAGGTCCCACTTGTCTATCTTCTCTCTTATGGCCTGTGGGTTTTGGGTTTTGTTCAGGAATTGGATGCCAGTTCCAATTTCCATGAGGGTATGTCCTTCATTTTCTAAGGTTCCTATGGTTTGAGGTTTTACATTTAGGTCTCTGATCCATTTACAGTTAATTTTTGTGTATGGAAATAGATAGGGGTCCTGTTTTAATCTTCTGCATGTGGTCAGTCAGTTTTCCCAGCACCATTTACTGAATAGGTTCTCCTCTTCCCAGTGGTAAGTGGTGGAGGCTTTGTCGAAGATGGGTTGGTTGAGAAATTGAGGTTTTGTTTCTGGAATCTCAATTCTATTCCATTGGTCTATATGCTTGGTCCTGGACCAATACCAAGCTGTTTTGATTATTGTCGCTTTATAGTAAAGTTTGAAGTCTGGTAATATGATACCACCTGCTTTGTTTTTGTTTTTGTTTTTTTGCTGAGGATTGTTCTGGCTATTCTTGGTCATTTGTGATTCCATATGAATTCCTGTGTTGTTTTTTCTAGGTCTGAGAAGAATGTTGCTGGTAATTTGATGGGTATTGCATTAAATCTGTAGATTGCCTTAGGTAGGATGGACATCTTCACAATGTTGATTCTTCCAATCCATGAGCATGGAATATTTTTCCACTTGTTTGTGTCATCTTTGATTTCTTTGAGCAGTGTTTTATAGTTTTCATCATAAAGGACTTTCACGTTTCTGGTTAGGAAGATTCCTAGGTATTTCATTTTTTTTGTGGCTATTGTGAATGGAATTGTGGTTTTTATTTGGGTTTCTGTTTGTCTATTATTGGTGTAAAGAAATGTGATTGTCTTTTGCACATTTATTTTACATCCTGAGACTTTGCCAAAGTCTTTTATCAGTGTAAGGAGGGTTTTGACAGATTCTCTTGGGTTTTCAAGGTACACAATCATGTCATCTGCAAATATAACTTGACTTCCTCTTTTTCTGTTTGAATACCCCTGATTGCCTTCTCTGATTGCTTTAGCCAGGACTTCCAATACTATATTGAACAGGAGGGGTGAGAGTGGGCATCCTTGTCTTATTCCAGTTTTCAGGGGAAATGGTTCCAATGTTTGTCCATTTAGGAGTATGCTGGCTATGGGTTTCTTGTAGATGGCTTTTACTATTTTGAGGTATGCTCCCCATATGCCTAGATGTTCAAGGATTTTTATCAAGAAGGGGTGCTGGATTTTATCAAAAGTTTTTCTGCATCTAATGATATAATCATGTGGTTTTGTTTTGACATCTGTTGAAGTATTTAATTACATTTATGGTTTTACGGATGTTGAACCAGCCTTGCATCCCAGGGATGAGGCCTACTTGGTCATGATGGATGATTTTTTAGATGTGTTGTTGAATCTGGTTTGCTAGGATTTTGTTGAGAATTTTAGCATCTATGTTAATCAAAGATATTGGCCTGTAGTTCTCTTTCTTTGTTTAGTCTTTATCTGGCTTGGGTATCAATGTGATGTTAGCTTTTTAAAATGATTTGGGGAGAGTTCCATCTTTCTCAATCACCTGGAATACTTTCAGTAGGATTGGTATCAGCTCCTCTTTAAGTGTCTTGTAGAATTCTTCTGGAAAGCCATCTGGTCCAGGCATTTTTTTTTGTAGGTAGTTTTCTTATTATGTAGTCAATTTCCTTGATTGTTATTGGTCTATCTAGGGTCTCAATTTCTTCTTGTTTCAACTTAGGCAGGTTGTGTGATGACAGAAAGTCCTCTATTTCCTTAAGGTTTTCAAGTTTGTTTCCATACAAGTGTACATAGTAGTCCCTAATGATGTTTTGTATTTCTTCAGGATCAGATGTGACTTCATCTTTTGTGTTTCTGATTGTGTTTATTTGGGCTTTTTCTCTCTTTTTCTTGGTCAGTCTAGCTAGGAGATCATCGATCTTGTTTATCCTTTTGTAGAACCAGCTTTTTGTTTCATTGATTTTTTGTATTATCTTTTTGTCTTCTATGTCCTGGATTTGAGCTTTTATTTTGGTGATCTGGATTCTTCTGCTGAAATTAGGGTTTTTGTGGTCTTACTTTTCCAGCTTCCTTAGGTGAGTTGTTAGGCTATTAATTTGTGATCTTTCCATTTTCTTCATGTGCATTTGTAGGGGTATAAATTCCCCTCTTACTACAGCTTTCATGGCATCCCAGAGATTTTAGTAAGATGTTTCTTCATTTTCATTTGTTTCAGGTATCTTTTAATCTCTGTTTTGATTTCATCATTGACCCAGGAGTTGTTTAACATCATGCTGTTTAGTGTCCATGGCTTTGTGGATTTGGGGGGCACCTTATTGGTGTCAATGTTTATTTTTATTCCACTGTTGTCCAAGAAGGTGCATGGTAAAATGTTGGCCCTTTTAAATTTGCTTGCTTGATTTATGGCCAAGTATGTGGTCGATCTTAGAATACATCCCATGTTGTGATGAGTAGAATGTGTATTCTGTGGTCTTTAGGTGGAGGGTTCTGTAGGTATCAATTAAGTCCATTTGATCAAGAGTCACATTGAGATTTCAGATCTCATTGCTGATTTTTTGTCCTCATGATCTGTCTAGGGTTGTGAGTGGGGTATTAAAGCCCCAGCTGTAATGGTATTGGAGTCAATATCTGTTTTTAGTTTCCCTAGAAGCTGCTTTGTGAAAGTTGGTGCTCCTATGTTGGGTGCATATATGTTTAGGTTGGACATTTGTTGTTGATGGATTGAACCTTTTATCATTATGTAGTGGGCTTCTGTATCTTTTTTAATTTTTGATAGCTTAAAGGGTACTTTATCTGAGATTAAGATTGTGACTCCTTTCTTTGTGTTCCATTCACCTGAAAAATTGTTTCCCATCCTCTTACTTTGAGTCTGTGAGTGTTCTTTCTAGTGAGGTGAGTCTCTTGAAGGTAATAGATTGTTGCCTGGTGATATTTTATCCATTTTGCCATTTTATGTCTTTTCAGTGGTGCATTTTGTCTGTTCACATTCAAACTAATTATTGAAATGTGAGTGTTGATCCCTATCATAATGTTCTTACAGAGTTGCTGTTCTTCCTGCTTGTGTGTGTTGTCTTTCTTTTGGTTTTAGAGTTGGGTCATGTGTGTTTTTAATCTTTTGTCTGTACTCTTGTGAAGAGCATTGTTGTTCTTTTTTCCTTTTCTTCTGTGTTTAGTACTTTCTTAAGTGTTTCTTGTAGAGGTGGTCTGGTGGCAGCATAGGTTCTTAGGGATTGGATATCTGGGAAAGATTTCAATTCTCCCTCACTGATGAAGTTTAGCTTGACTGAGTAGGTTATTCTCGGTTGAAATTGTTTATCTTTTAGAACTTTGAAGGTAGGGCTCCAAGCTCTTCTAGCCTGGAGGGTTTCTGTTGATAAATCTGCTGCTATTCTAATTGGTCTTCCCTGGTAGGTAGTCTGACCTTTTTCTCTTGCTGCCTTTATGATTTTTTTCTTTTATACCTACTTTGTTTAGGCAAATTATTATGTGTCTGGGAGTTGGTCTTCTCATTTGTTGTCTTGCAGGGGTTCTCTAAATCTCTTGTGTTTGAATTTTTTTCATCACTGATGAGATGAGGGAAGTTTTCTTGAATGATTTCCTGGAATTTTTGTTCCAATGTGGCCTCTGTTTCTCTGCCTCAGGAAGGCTAATTACTCTTTGGTTTGGTCTCTTGAAGTGATCATTCATCTCTTGAAGGTTTTGTTCTGTCTTTTTGAGCTTCTTTTCTATGTTTTTGACAGTTTGGGTTAGTTCTGTGTTTTGGTCTTTGAGCTCTGAGATTCTTTTTTCTGCTTGGCTAATTTCTCTTTCCATGCTTATTAGTTTTTTATTTATTTCCATCACAGTATTCTTTACTGCTGTTATTTCTGACATCAGCTCCTTCTTATTTTCCTCTTGTCTCTCCTCAATTTTTTTAATTCTCTCTATTAATGTCTTGATGTCTGTATTTGTTGCATGTGATCAGTCATTCTGGGGGCTCTTCATTGTTTGTACTCTGGAGTCTGTTTTCTCAGTGTCTGACCTCCCAGGGGTCTGTGTGAGACCTATATTCTTCTTTTGGTTCTTTCATTTGTGTGGTTTTTTCCCTCCCTATTTTTTCGTTCCCTCCATATCACTGTCTTCTTTGATTCTGTTATTCAGGGGTAGAGGGGTTGCTTTTACTTCTGTTTGTTCAATCTCCTGTTCTTCTTTATGTATGCCCTCTTACTTTGTTCAATTCTGGAGTTGCACTGTAGGTTGGGCGTGGCCCTTTTTGCAGTTTTGAGATTTACTTAGAGGGGGAGCTGTGATTCAATATCTATCTGCAGGTCCTGGTATCTGCTAACAGGTGTATGGTTAATCTGAAACCAACTTCCCACTGCCTTGGAATCTGTCCGTGCAGTGGGGTTGTAGGTTTACTCCCTTGACTAGCCAGTAGGTGGTGCTATCTTGCAGTCCCAGAAGGGGTGGAGCCAGACAGGAGTCGGGCAGAAGCTGGAGATGGGAGCCTGCCTCAGGACCCATGGGAGGAGATCCACGGCCGGCAGAACGTCACAGGGGCAGCGGAGGTGGCAGAGATCCCAGCAGATCTTGCCTGCAGGGTCTTCAAGGACTGAAGTTGTGGATCTCCTCAGGAATGGGTGGTGTGCTGCGCTATGTCCACCATGGAGGCCACGGCGGCACCAGTGGCTGCTATGTCTGCAGCTGCAGTGGCTGTCCAGACCGCCACAATGCCCAGTGGTGGCGATGGCTGAGCTCTGTGTGAAGAGCAGGCTGCTGACACTGGGATCTGCAGACCCCGGGGAGAGAGCCAGAGACCCTCTGCGTTCTCCTTTGCGAAGGGTCTCGTAGACCAGGCTGCCCTGTTGCCATCTTGCAGGAAGTCTTGACTGCTTTTAATATCTCATAGTGGAATCATGCAGTGTTTTTCCTTGACTGGCTTGTTATACTTAGCATAATACCTTCCCAGTTCATCCATGTTGTGCATAGGGTAGGATTTCTTCTTTTTAAATGCCAAATAGTAATCCATTGTATATGAATATATAGACCACATTCTTTTTAGCTACTCATTCCTTCATTGATGAACTTTTAGTTTCCTTCATTTATTTAGGTATTGAAAATAAAGCTGCAATGAACATGGGAGAGCAAATAATTCTTTGAGATCCTAATTTTAATTCTTTTGGAGAAGTACCCAAAGGTAGGGTTGCTGGATCATATGGTAGTCCTATTTTTAATTTTTTGAGAAACTTCTATACTGTTTTCCATAGAGGCTACACCATTTTATATTTCCACCAACAGTGCAGAAGAGTTCAATTTATCCACATCCTCACCTAACTTCTTGCTGTTGTTTTAATAATGATTATGTTAATGACCTGAGAGGGTGTCTCATTGTGGTTTTGATTTGCTTTTCCATCATGATATTAATGTTGAGCACCTTTTCACATATCTGTTAGTCATTTGAAGGTTATCTTTGGAGAGTTTCCATTCCAGGCCTGTTGCCTATTTTGCAGTTGGGTCATTTGGTTTTTTTTTTCCTATTGAGTTGCAGGCATTTCTTATATATTTTTAATAAATGAAGCATAATTCTTAACTCATAACTATAAACATTGAAAGAAAGCACAAAATAACAAATCAATGAATAATAAATGTTTATAAATTATATCTACATTTCAATCAACTTATTAACCTGGCTTATGCATTTATTTTATTTTACTTCTCTTAAGACTTTTCCTTTAAAAAAAAGAAAAAATATCCTTCTGAACTGAGATCTTTAAAAATATTTTTTTCATTATTTTAACAAAAAGTTATTTAAAATAATGATTTTTTTCTAAAATCTCATAAGTTAAATTGATGCTAAATAGAAAGGTGCCAAATGAGAGAAAAATAGAAATTCAGTTGATGTTTGCCAAATGTAAGTTTTATGAGTTGTCTGTATTTGCCATAATTAATAAGTTTATTTTTAAAAGTACAACATAATTAATTCAGCAAATATTTATGTGCAAGTACAGAGACTACAAAGATGGCCCCAAGCTTTCTAGAAGTTTATGTCTTGGCTTGGAAATTAGACTTGAAAATAAATTACAACAAATAAAGCTACATGTCATGGCAAAGGTAATGGCATGTGAATGGAAAAAAAGAGGAAGGAGCCCTAGAGCACATTAGAATCAACTGGGGAATTAAAAAAATAAAAATACCAAGATCAGACCTCATCCTGGTCAATTAAATCACTCGCTTACATAAGAAATTTTTTAAAATGTCTTTAAAAGATAATATTAGATTATTCTGACATATAGCCAGTGGAGACTGTCTGAGAGAGGAGACAACTTGATACTGAGCAGAGCAGGGAAGAAGTTAGATATTAGGAAGTTGTAACAGCACATGCAAAACTCTGGAGTTCTAAAACTTATGGTTTCTTTAGGGAACCCTAAGAAGTTAAGATCTGTTGCAGAGTAGATCTTAGATGGGGCTGGTGTGTAGTAATAAGAAATAAACTAATCAGATAGGAAGCAGTCAAATGATTCAGGGCCTTGTGTGCCATGCAAAAGGTTTCAGATTTTATCCTGTAGCTACTGAGGAACCTCTGGAAGGTAATGCGTGGCAGAGTGATATCACGTGCATGTTACAGCAATGGCTCTGGCAACATCATGGGACTGGCCTACACAGAGGCAAGACTACAGGCTAGGACACCAATGAGGAGTCTACTGCAGAAAGTCTGATGTAAAGAGGAGAAGAAAAGACCTGAATGAAGTAGACCAGCAGAAATAGGAATGGAGAAGAAAGGAGGATAGCAAGAAATTTTTTTACAAGGGGCAGTGTAGTTTAGTGAAAAGAGAAGACTTCAGAGGCTTTGTGAACACCATTTCTCCAACTATAAATGGAATAGTTATTGAAAAGATTAAATATGATGTGGACCAAAAATAATGATTATAGTGTTTGCTGAGGAAAAAGTACCTAGCTAGTAGTTACTGTTTTCATTTGCAGGAAGATTAGGTGGAATTTAGCGACTGAATGATATGGGAGAAAGGGAAGGTGTAATGGCAAGGTAGAAACCTAGGAAGACATGTTTCTGAGAGTAGATTTATGACATTCTGGGATGCCAAGCACCAAATTAAGGTTATAGTTTAGAAAGCAAGTTTGGGAAGGGAGAGATAATGGGTGGATAGACTATATTCGTTAAAAGGCCTGGAAAGAGAAATAGAAATTTACAAGTTGTCTGAGATAAATTTGAATATTAGATAACTATTTAGCATCCAGTTGGAGATGCCTAGGCAGTGGACTATCTGAAATTGGAGCAAGAAGTGTTTATTATATGGATGCTTTGAATTTGGTTTTGACATCATTGTCATCATTATTGTTACCATCATCATTAGTATTAGTAGTATTTACTGATGGTTCAGGCAGTTAATTAAGTCATCTACACATTTTATCTAATTCAGTCATCTAAGTCCATAATGTAGAATCTTGAAAATGAAGAAACTAAAGCTTAGAAATTTTGGATGATTACTCAAGTGTTCATCCTATTAACAACAGTAATTCTATATATAAATATATCATAAGATGATTAAATTAAGAATAAAATGTGTATACTTTTTCAAATGAAGTCAACCTATGGGGTATCTGGATATCATCTATTGATCCAGATTTTCCCAGGAGGCCTCTTATCTGATTCTCTTTGTTCTAGAAGGATTCCTAAGGTTATTCTCTGAATCCAAGAACCAATTTGTAAACCCAGCAGGTCTCAGAAACAAGCTTTCTATAAAACCAGTTAAGAATTAGAGATAGTTCTTTCCAAGTTGCTTGTTTCCTGCTGCTTACCAAATCATGCAATTCCTTATCCTTTATAAAAATGCTTCATGTTGAGAGGAGTTCTTATCTTTGGAAATTTTGATATAAAAACTGTGTTTCTTTACTAAAAATGCTGAAAGATTTTTATGGAACAGAAGTCCACATGAGGCTCTAGCTAATATTTGGATAGGTAATATTTTTATTGCTATCTCATAGTATTATAAAAATAAGCAGAAAACTCTTAAATAAATTTGTATCTAAGAATAGAAAGGAAAGATAAAAAGGAGGGATGAGAAGGAATTAAGGGTAGTCCAAAAAAGAAAGGGAGTGTGTTGGAAGTGAGGAGGAAGAAGGGGAAGGAAGGGAAAAGGGGAGATAGATAGATAGACAGACAGACAGACAGATAGGTAAGCAATTCATTTATATATGCCTGTGAATGTATTGTGTCATAAAAATTTAATATAAGCCCCAAATTTAATTCATTCTTGCACAGTACATCAGTTTCAACTACTCATTAATGAGAAAAAAATACTGAGAAGCGTTATTGTAAAATGTTATTGGTATCAGTACTTTGAGATAATAAGGTTTTAGAGTAACCTTATACATGTTAAGCGTTAGAAAATATGATCGGAGAATGTTTACATATCAATTGCATAACATTTAAATTAAATTTACACTTACTTGCTATTTTATCATCACAAAGTTGAGTTTTTAAGTCTGCTTACTAAAAAAAGCACAAAGAAATTTCTCATAATGTTCCACTAGATAGTATAATAGAAATATTGCTATAAAATCATGATTTGTGATCTAAGGTTTATAAATGTTTTCTTAAAAAATGCATTTGCCATCATTTCTATTTCATAAAAAAGTGTTCTGCTTCCTTTTTGTAAATAATGTTTGTCATAGATTTATTTTTCTTGCCAAACTTGTGATAATTAACCACTGATTCTGATCTTGCAGATCTAATATATTCAATTAGTTAAAAACATACAGAGATATGTCTATTCTTGGAGAATGGGAAGATTTGCCAAGAAGAAGAAAATGTCCTTTATAGCATTTCTCTAAAGGCTATAAATTAATTTCTTTTAATGAGTCTACATTGTATGATGTATAGAGCTTGATTTATGGTCAAACTGACGAGTTTTCATTTCAGATCTGCCAAACCATGTGTAACTTTGAGTTAGGTACTTAGTACTCACAGCTTCAGGTTTACCATTTGTTTGTAAAAACTTTTAAAAAGGCAAAATCAAGAAATATTTTTTAAAAGTGCAAAATGGTAAAGCAACATTAAATTAGTGCTTAGCACATGTGGATGAAACATATCTACTGAATAAAATGAATTAAGGAATAAATATGTTTAACATTGTACTTGGCTTATAAAGGATTTCAGTAAATTTTTATATCCTTCCACTCTAAGGATTACTTTATGTCTATTTTAAGGATACAATAAAGACATTTCTCACTCACACCTTTTGAATCTTTTGAATCATTTAGAACATGTAGGCAAATGACTAATTTTCAAATGTCCATGTTCATCACCTTTTTCAAGTACAACCTCTAACCCTTCTTCTATCAGAATCACTCAGTCTCAGAGTTCCAGAGTCTCCTTTCCCATTTATGTTTTTCTCTTAACACCATGCTTTGCTTGTGTTGACTTTGCCATTGTTTCCAAGCCACGAAAGAATCTATTTTCTCTTCTAAACCAGGTTCCTTCTTTAAAGACAGAAATGTGTTTTTCATAGCACTTATCAAGATGCTATACAGCAGGCAGAAACAAAACACATGCACCTAACCTCAGGGACATGCATCATCACCAGCCCTGCAGAGACTGAGTATGACAAAAATTGACTACAATGGCATTGAATAACCAGCTGTTGAATAATGATTTCAATGTTTCTCTGCTATAATATAGATTAAGAAAACACTTTGTCTATTTGATATACAACATAAAGTCTTTATAATTTTAGAAAAAATTAAAACGCTAGCTGTAAAATCAAATAAAAAAAGAAAACCCAAGGTCAGATCTCCAGACATACTGGTTAAGCCAATAGTTCATAATAACAATTGCCAGTTATTAGATATTTCATATGCAGCCAGTTGGTACTAAATGCTTTCAAATGTTACATCATTGAATATTATTTATCACAACCCAAAGAAGTAGATGACGGTTGTACTCATTTTACAAATGAGGAAAATAATACATAGGTAGATTAAACACATGTTCCAATTCACCCCCACTATAAGTGGCAGAATGGGATACAATGATGACTCTAAACTACTGTTCTTTTTCTACTGTGCTTTGTTGTCCTTCAAAAAATCACAAGCTTTTAATTATTTGGAAAAAATACAGTTTATAGGTAACTAGTTACGCAGGGTGTATATTAAAGTAAAAAAAAGAATAGAGAAGAATCTGTCAACTTTTTGTTTCTTCTCTAAAAACAAAGATCTCCAGTTCAAGCTAACAGAAGCTCAAGGTAAAAATTGCATCCTTGTTCACTCAGCCCTGAAGATCTAACAGCTATGACTTTTCCACTTCCACTAGCTTTCTTTCACTTTCTGAAAGACCAGCAGCTTTGACTTTCATAAGTTCAGTCTAACAGTACATTTATACAAATTTCCCACATGCAAAATAGTCACTCTGACCCCTAAAAGCAGCTGATGTCTACCAATCTGTGGGTTTATTAAGGAGTCCTATGTGAGGCTTTGTAGTGTGTGCCACCCGGAAAGGAGGACGGCAGGACAGACAGATTTATCTGGCCTATCATAAACTCTGTTGCAGCTAAACATTCCAACAGAAGCAGTGTGCTTCAACCCCACTTCTTATCAGTTTCAGGGTGCCTGTGCTGCCTGCAACCATTGAGTCCACAAGCCTAATTTAAGACAATTGCATTTCAGTGTCATGAAAACACAGCTGATTTTTGCTCCCAAGATGGATATTTCAGTGCTTGAAATGCTGAAAGGGTAAACTGAGGCAAGGTAGGCCAGAGCCATGGGAATAACACAAAGATTTGCAAAATTTAAACAAAAGAGTTTATTATCCACTTTCCACAGACAGGAAGGGGCCTATGCTCACAGGCAAGCGTGGTAGAGTTTTGGGTTCAGGGTGTATTTAAGTTTAGAACTTTTATGGGAAAATAGGAGATAGGTGAAAGTTTTCCCAACGACTATGTACTTAGGCATTGACAACATTAATCAGGTGCCTTGAGATTGTTAGGGCAACCTGTATCTTATAACCTCAGGCAGGAGACTGGTGGGCAGTCATGGAAAGTTGATCACAATAGATTGTTTGGCCAGTCTGACTTCATATACCTGAAAAACAAATGCTCGGAGAGAAAGGGTTACCAGCAATTACCAATTTTACTCAAACACCAGGTTCTGTGAGCTAATGATCAAAGAAGAGCTAAAAAACAAGCTGCTGCTTTAAGCATGACTAAGCTGGGCAGACTACTACTATGATTGCTCTCTAGACTTTTAACTAAAATTTCTTCATTGTAAAAGTTAAACTCTTAATCCTTTCAGGTGGGGGGACTAAGTCTGCCAGTTTCCCTACCTTGAAAAGAGATTGTCAATCAAGAAAAATATAACTTCAAGTGAATAACTAAGTTTAACACAAGTGAATGCATTTTTTCCTTAAAGTTTATGAAATAATGCTTTACATAAACCCCTTACTTGCAAATATCAAGCCCCAAATCTCCACATCCAACTCAGGTTAAAAACATCAGGCTATGACAATTCTCAATTTCCTTTGATGTTGAAGGTCTACTTGATCTGGTAGGTAAAATGTTAGTTACCTTTTCTCACATTGTTCCAAAAGTTGTACTTCATTGCAGGATAATAACATCTTCCTTGCGGACAGCACTATCCTTCAGGCAAGAGTGTATGCAAAGGATCCTAATTCCTTAAGAAACTGTTCATCATAAAACATGATTTAAATGTCAGCTTCCAGTCTGTGGCTTCACAAGGAGTTCTGCAGCCTTCCCACTTGACTTTCCAGTTGGAAAACACAGTCTCATTTACCTCCCAAAGTTGGAAACACATACCTTATTTCTGCAACTCTCCGGTGACTCTGAGTGGTGCTACTTTAACTTTGTTTCTCATGTTGAGTTCCCATTTATTCCCCTGCTTTGCCAGCTTCCAAACATTCCATGATTTTTGTATATTGTCGAAAATTTAGGGTTAGAGTCAGGGTGAGGCTTATAGAAGGAGATACCACTGCAGGTTATGTAACAATCTGCCAACCTAACTGGTCCTTTTTCCCCTTTCCCACATATTCCCGGGTTATGTTCTTCTGCCTTCACTCCTGACACAACTCCTTCCTTTCATAAGCAGCCCACTGGACTCCTAACTTGCCCTGCTTTCTCTGCCATTTTCTCCTACTTATTCTTATGTTGATTGCGCTTTCAAGGTCTCCCCACACTCACTATAAACCAGAGGTGCTAAAAACATCGGCATTTGAGTCTCCCTCCTTTCTTGCTTTCTAATATGATGAACGATAAAATGGAGAAGCCGACAAGCAAGGCACTCAAGGAAACAACCAAACCATTCACCCTCTGAACAAGCTACAGTTAAAGCTGGGACTGGAAACAAAACGTAGACCAATTAGCACGTGTGTGCCCGTGCTTACTGTGGAGTATCTGGTAAATGAGACAAGTTTTGTAGTCACATGCTTAAAAAAGATGACCTTCTCCTTTTTTCAGTTTTCAACAGCGTTTAAAACCCACAAACCTATTTCTATGTAAAAATAGGACTAAGTCAAAACAAAATTATTAACATTCATTTTCTCTAATGAGCGGCATCATTTGTAAAGAAACATTTTATTTAGGTAATTAGTAAAGTGAATAATTAGGGTTTAATTAAATCTTGAAGCCACTTCCAACTCTTGAAGTTTAGACTACTGAAATAATTTAGCATTCGGCGTTTAATCAGGACAATATGAAAAGCCCACTCATTATTAGCACTGTTTTTCTTCAGACTGCCAAAAGGTATCCATGGGAACATATTGCATACTGTGATCCAGAAAAAGAATACTTATGGGTTTGTCACTGTAATATTAGTATTGGTAACCCCCTACTACCCCAAATAGTCATCTTAATGATGGTACACTTCACGATTAATGTGGCCTTTTTCTTGTGAGGAGTCTCAATAATTTTTCATAGTATCTCTACCAGGTTCTTCAGTAGGCAGATTAAATGATTCACGTTTTCCTGTTGATACTTCTACTACTCTTTGCAAAATGTTAGGAGTAAAATCAAGGAAAGTTTAAGCTCTGAGTAGTCAAGAGGCTCACGTGAGAAAACTTACAACTTTTACCCTGGGTCTCATGTATGAGCTTTTCTCATGCTAAGGTTGAAATGTTTCTAATTTTTATTAAAGATAATGTATAGTGAGAGGCAACAGACATTAAGTAGAACCTCTCTCTTTTTCATCTAAAATGTCTCTTTTTTTATTTTGTAATTTTGCCTTGGAATTGCATTATTCTATGACAATAACCATGTATGAAAGAAGAAGAAATAAATTTAATAGGTGAAAGAACCTGAACAGAGATACTATGAAAAATTATTGCAGTTCCTCACAAGAAAAAGGACACATTAATCATGTAGTATACCATCATTAAGATGACTATTCATGGTAGGAAGGGGTTACCAATATTAACATTGCAGTGACAGATCCATAAATATTCTTTTTCTGGACCACAATGTGCAATATCTTCCCATGGATACCTTTTGGCATTCTGAAGAAAAACAGTGCTAATAATGAGTGGACTTTTCATATTACCCTGATGATCTAAATGCCAAATGCCTAAAGGAAAGGGAATTGTTAAAGATTAAAGCGCACACACACACACACACACACACACACACACACACACACACACACATGCAAACACCACACACACACACACACACACACACACACACACACACACACGAGAAGAGTTTGCCTTAGTCCATTCCTGCTGTTATAACAAAATAACTGCAACTGGGTAATTTGGAAAGAACAAAATACTTTTTTTCTCATAGATCTGGAGTCCAGAAAGCACAAGATCAAGGTACTAGCAGATTCGGTGTCTGGTAAGGGCTGTTCTCTGCTTTCAAGATGGCACCTTTTGCTGTGCCCTTATATGGCAAAAAGTAGAAGGAAAAAAGGAACCTATTAAGTTCCCTCCAGCTCTTTATAAGGCACTAACCCTACCCCTAAAGAAGGAGCCCCCATAGTCACACTTCCAAAAAGCCCTATCACATAATAGCATTGGGGATTAAGTGTCTGCCTAAATTTTGGAGAAGACACAAACATTCAACTCATAGCAGATGCCTAATGAAATCTGGTAGAACCATTGACCAGTCTGAGATTGTCTCTGTATTTGACCTTAGCTCCTGGCAAAAATAGGATCCAATCTGTGAATTTTCACATCTCTGAAGTAAAACAATCATGTAAGTGAAACATAGAAGCACCCGTGCTTCTGGTTGTCTCCTGACCTGTCCATGGTTACTAGGTGAGAGTGGGTCCTGCTCTTCCACAGCCCCTCTGCTACTATGAGGGCTTCAGCCAAGACTTTTGCTTTCTATCCTCTCAAGAGTGTGTGTCTACAAAATAAAGATGAGAAGTGGAGACGAGTGAGAGAAAGGCCAAACACTTTTTGAATAGTTACTAAGTCCTTCGCCAGAATTGTCTCAGAATTCTGTGAGATAATCATCGCTTTCATCCACATAAGAAAGGATGAGGAGATGAAGGTTCAGAGAGCATAAAATACTTTCCCAGAGACATATAATTAACCAAGAATAAAATACAGGTTAAGTAGATCCTGTCTCTTGCTCATCTAAAATGTCTCTTTTTTTATTTTGTAAGTTTGTTTTGAAATTACATTACTATATGACAGTAACTATGTATAAGAGAAGAAGAAAGAAATTTAATAAGTGACCACATAACTTCCCAGTTCTGTGCAGAGAGATAATGCCCTGATGAGCAGCCAGTATAATAATCTCATCATGTGAATAAATGGTCTTTTGGGCATTATAAATATAAACTGATTCGTATTCTGTTTGAATAAACAAAATCCAATATATCGTCAGAATCCTATTCCATGGAAAATAGGTCACCTCCAAGGAAAATAGCCTCATCTTCATGACCTCCAGGTTCAGTGTGCTGGTCTCCATAGAGATAATGTCCTCATGAACAGCCAGGGTAACAATCTCATCCTGTGAAGAAATGGTCATTTGGAATTAGGTGAAAGAAAAATAAGATTATTGATGGAGATTAAAAGCATAAATTTTCCTTTGATATAATCTTAGTGAAAAGCAACAAATTGAAAAATACATGGGATTATACGTACAAATGGTACCTATAACACTCCTCTCTCTCTCTCTCTCTCTCTCTCTCTCTCTCTCTCTCTCTCTCTCTCTCTCTCTCTCTCTCTCTCCCACCTCCTTCTTTCTTTCGAGTTGGATTCTGACTCAGTCACCCAGACTGGAGTACAGTGGCACACAAGATTTTAAGTAGAGCTGAGCAAGAATGCTTTGTGATGTCACCCTCAATAACAGAGAAAAATTGTCAAAAACGACATTGGTGTATAACGTTAAGGATATTGCTAAGAAAATCTCTGATACATGTCCTGTCTTCCAATAATATAATCCTGGCAAAACTATAAAGGTAGAACACAAAAATGAATTATAGTCTTGAAGCCCCTTTGAACATTTCCAAATAGATTGTATACAAGTCTTCAGGCAATTGGCTATAGCTATGTCTGTCTTTTGTTTATTTATTGTTAGGGTACATCGAAGGCTTTCCTGGCCAAAAAGCTACTTAATGATAGTAATAATAATAATAATTGATTGATTTTGTTTTCTGAATATAGGGTGAGGGGGGATGATAAAATTTGGTTATTTCTCCAATCACAGGACACATATTTCATTGTGTATAATGTGAGTAGATAACTCTGAACTTTAAGATTTTATTCAGAAACTTCTCAGTCTTTTTTATCCAAAATTATCAGGAAAAGTGGAGAGAACCAATGGAATTATGAGCAAAGCTCTAAGAAATCCTTGAAATTTCAAATCCTTGAAATTACCATTCAGACTTGTTAGCAACAAGAAAAACTCCCCCTTGGACTCAAATGCTATATCTTTCTCATTTAATAACACACCATCCCACGTGTTTGGGAATTTCATTTCCAATCTCGGATTCTACCTTTTTTCAAAGTGATGTAGGGCTCACATGATACCTCCAGCTTTATCACTAACTAGTTCAAGCTCCATCCTTAGAACCATCACCTAAGCAGCCTCAAATGACCTGAAGCCTGAAAAGTTGGTGCTCAGGGAAAACATGAGAAAACTCTTGTTTTTGAACCATGATGGAAAAAGTTACTGTTAACAATTGACACGGCAGTAAAACCTTAAGATTTATATTTCTCAATTAAAACGACTTACACTATTTTCTGTAGAATACTAGGTGTCCATTCCAATGTATGACTTAAACTGAGAATTTTCAGGACTCATTCAGAAACAGACTACAAAACAGGATAAATAGCATTCTTCCAAGACTCTCTGATCAAGCTGATTCCTGCAGACATAAACTGCTTTTATCCAAGACAACAGAACAATATTAATTTTCTGGTTCTTCAATCTTTTTCTTTTCTCTCTTCCGATCTTGCTTATACTTTGATACTCTCTATTAACCAAAGAAATATATTTCAACATTTTTTTAACTCTTTGTCCTGTTGCCTTTTACCCCCTAAGATCTCCTTTGTGACATAAAGAAAAACAAACTCCCTAGCTCGTTTTTCTCTTAGCTACCATTCTGAATTTAATTCATGGCTGGATCTGTCATCCTCCAACTGACTTTGCTGACCAAAAAATGTAGCCACTTCTTTTGTTCTTTTCAACAATTCAAAAGAAAGATTTTGTCTTACAGGCCCATTCTAGTCCTTATATTCTATCATATCATGAATTCCAAGCTTCATCTTTGTAAAAAAGGAGACCTTGACTTTATATCAATAAAATGCTTCTTCTCAGGTCATTTCAACCATATCAACAAAACCTAGAACACTAGAAGTGGGAATTAATATTGGAGCCACGTTGCTATAATCATTAGTCTGTTCTATTTAGAGACTTTCCAGCCAAATATAATAATAATAATAGTAATCTGCCTACTTTAAAGGAACAGCAACTAGCTCTCTCTTGAGATAAATGCTATGTTCGTGCCCAGCAGAATCTGTGTCCCTTTAAGGTACTTCTTATGAGAATACTTTCTGCTCTGGAAGTTTCATAAACTAAGTTAAACTTTATTATCTGGTATTGTCATGAACAATCACATGGCCGTTGATTTTCTCTTAGCTAGCCAATAGAAAATGTATGCCATAGCAAATACTTTTAGCATAAATATTACATCTATGTTAATACTACAAGTCTAATAAAACAGTCTATATCTAGGCAAAAATAAAGTATGTATATGGAGAGCAAGAGTGAGCACACACCACCTGGCTTTCTAGAGGTACTGGGTTTCTGGCTAAAATAAGCAAATGAACACATACAACTTGGGACTATTCTTCATACCCAAAGCTGCAAAATACTTTGTGATCATTTAATGGGTCACTCCCACCCTCACCCTCACTTCTTTATTTAATCTGCCTCTAAAACAACTTTCAATATTAGGCCAAAACGAACAAGACTGTGAGTATTTCAGTGGAGGCATGAGAGAGAGCTAGAAAGTTTTTAAACTTATGTACTCTTAAGGATAAATCTTCTGAACTAGGTAAAATGTGTCATTTTTTTTCAGTATTTATTCTGTTTTCCTACATTTTCAAAAATATTTTCTTTAATTTCAAACAACCCAAAGAAAAGGGTTTGAGAATTTCAAAATGAAGAAATAGTGTCCTGTCTATTGGTGTCTTAGACAGACCCACAGCTGCTGCCTGTGTTACTGCAGACTCAAATTGGACAGTTTTTCTAGAGGAATTCCCTGGATGATGCTGCTGCCTCTGCCTCTGGGTTTACAATTCCTAAGTAGACAATTGACAGTGAGGTTGTATAAGCCAGGTTCCCTTGACTTAGGGCAAGACAAATTCTGTGATGCAAGTTACAGGTAAATCCTTCAAAGAGAATCAGACCAAGATTAGACTTCACCTGAAACTGCATCTTGGCTGGTCTTTTTTGCCTTCCTGATTTCCTCTCTTCTGTCTCCTAGGAGTGCCCCCTTAACAAATTATCTGCCTGTAATTTTCCTCAGTAGGCTCTGCTTCTAGGGAAACTGACCCATCCATTCTCAGGAATTATACAAGCTGCAAATTGGTCCTGTTCTTTCTAGATAAACTCAGATTCTGATTTCTAAGCATAATCAGCAGCATAGTTCTTCTGTCAATATTCTGTCAAGAGTATGCATTCATTCATTCATTCAACATGTATGAGTTGAATACCTGCTTTGTGCTAGATTTTTGCTGGTTTCTGGGGCTGTATCAAGGACTAAAGCAGAAGCCCTTTCTGCCTTCCTAGAACCTTCCATGTACTGAGATTCCTCAGTGTGAAAAACATGAATTTATCCATCATTTTTACTTGTCACAATCACTCATTCATGACTCATTTCATGTCTTGCAGAGAACTGAAGTAAAACCCTGAAGGTCTTACAGAAAGGCTGTGAATCAGCAATAATCAAACCACAAAGCTACCTTGACTCACACTCCTTTTTTCCTAGCACCTGATCGCACTTCATATTCTTCAAATCTGTGATGCGTGCATGTGATGTTTTATCAGCTCTGAACAGCTATAAAAACACCTCAGCAGTTATTTCTTCCAGGAATTATCAGAGGTTTTTATTTTTGTTTGAAAATGCAAAGTTGCTCCCAAAATGTTCAAACACCCAAATCTCTAAAAACCTTTAATCCATTTTCTGATCCTCTCTAGCAAGCTAGCAATTATATATTTAAAACATCACTTTTAATTAAAAAAATAGGAATCTATTAATTCGATCTGTAACACTTTATATATGTTGGAATTTGTTTACAGATAAAATAAAGTCTTATTAATAAATCACTTTTTTGTTGTTCATTCTTTGATGGTATTAGTTATTTCTAAAAGTGATGTTTAAAACTCAACCTTGGATCAGAATAAAATTAAATTAAAAGTATAAAGTTATTGAATTTATTTATTCATTTGTGTTTATGCTTATGGAAAAGCAGCATAGGGTAGTGAGAAGAGATTGGATTCTGGATTCCAAATACATGGTTTTGAATACGAGGAATGCCGCTGCTGCAGACTTCAGCAAATTAATGGAATTCTCTGCACCTCAATTTTCCCTTGGTATAATGAGGACAATAATATTACCTATCTCATTGGGATGCTTATAGGCTTAAATGACTTAAAGCATAAAGTGCTTAGAAGAGTGCTTTGCATGCAGTCAATCTCCACTATCTGCTGTCTATTGTTGTTATGATGGTGATGATGATGACTGATTCCAAATATCTTTCTTCAAGAAGAAAATGTTGTCTATTGTCTTAGTCCATTTGTGTTGCTATAAAAGAAGAGCAAGCTGGGCAATTTATGAAGAAAAGAGGTATATTTGGCTCTCAGTTCTGCAGGCTATACAAGAAACAAGGTGCCAGCAGGCATCTGTTTCGGGCGAGGAGTTCAGGAAACTTTCACTCATGGCAGAGGGCAAAGGGGAGCTTGACCTGTGCAGAGATCACATGGTGAGAGAGCAGAAGAAAAAGCAAGAGGGTGGAGGGTGCCAGACTCTTTCTAACAACCAGCTCGTGTGAAAACTAACAGAATGAGAACTCACCCATTACCTCCAGAACAGCACCAAGTCATTCATGAGGGATTTGCTCCCACGACCTAAACACCTTCCACCAGGCCCCACCTCCACCACGGGGACCAAATTGCAACATAAGGTTTGGAGAAGTCAGGTATCCAAAACTTAATACCCATGATCTGAACTTTTTTTTAATTATAAAGAATTGGGGTACAATTCAGGATTAGGTATGCAAATGTTGATTATGCAGGTGCCCTTGTTGATGCTAGGTGCCCCTAGCAGTTTCCCTCAACTGCCAATCCCAGCCCCCCTCCCCTGACTGTTTCCCACTGCTACCCATCATTTTTTTATAGTATTATAATTGCTCAAGGTCCGTAAGAATGACCATCATTAATAAAACAAACAACATCAGATGCTGGTGAGTATGTGGAGAAAAAGGAACTCTTCTACACTGCTGGTGGGAATGCAAACTAGTGCAACCTCTTTGAAAGACAGTGTGGCAGTTTCTGAAAGAACTAGAAATTGACCTTCCATATGACCCAGCAATTCCCCTATTGGGAAAATACTTGGAGGAACTCAAATTATTCTACAAAAAGATCTGAACTTTTTGATAGATGGTTTTAAATTATTTAAAAGATATATAGAGCATGACACAAAACAATTCAAGATGAGGGGCCTTTTATTCTTATTGATAAAAATTACTGAGAAAGTATCCAGCTACAGAACATATATACAGTTTTAGGCAAGAAATATAGTTTCCAACAGGATAGTCATTAAGTGGTGAATTTACCATGACAACTGGATTATTAAATTCATCTGCTTATTAAATGAAGGTGATATAGGTCCTCTCAACTCAGCTACCAGAATATTGGTGAGTCAAGGGTATGCAATTGTTTGCTATGGCCCAATTAGACATTATGGAGGACAGCAAGATTTGTGTTATATTTAAAGGACTCTGCCCCAAAAGACTGTCCCTCTGGAATGAAGAAAGGCTCTCAATGAAAGGTTGGGTGGGTTGTCCCTCTAGAGAAGGGGCTGAGCAGGATTTGTAGTAAGATAGTCAGAGACTTTCACCATCAAACAAAAGGTCTGGTCTCTTGTTTATGCATGCCACATACTTTGTGAGTTTATATAAAAATAGGTTTATAGTTCTTCCTGCCAGTCTTTCTCCCTCTGCTTTTCTTTTTCTCAGCAGTTAACTACAAGGCCAGGATGTGAACCTGTAACGATAATGGTCCCCAAAAGGTGTTGACCAACCTTGATTTTATCTTACACAAGCAGCTGCAGCATGACTTCCTGCCTCAAGAAATATGGATAGCAGAGATTATCAAGTTTGGGTTGACTTGATAATTACTGGAAAATGTCCCCATTTATCAGAGGCACCCAGTAAAACTTGCTTGCTTCTTTGTCCAGGAAGCAGGTTGATCATCTCTTTAGTCAAAGCTGTCTCCCTTGTGCTTCAGCAGAGCCCCAATAAAGCCTTGCCTCTTTGCTTTTGACTTTGACTCAGTTGCCTTTCTATCATTTTTGTGCTGTAAGAGCCCATTTGCTGGTAACAGTAGGAGGTTATCTAGCGACAGCTGCTCACACATCAGTGACTATTCAGCCTCAGAGACCCCCTGAGGTTTGCTAAAGGATCTACATCATTGTTTCATGAGATAATGACCCAGTGTTGGACATGGAAATATTTTTTAAAAATCTACAAACATCTCCAGCTAAATAAAATACATTCTTGTCCCCTTCTACTTTCCTCTCTTCCCCATATGGATGATACAAAATAAGGGTGAAGAAACTGACAGAATTTTTTTTTTTTTTAAAAAACCCTTTTCTCTTTTACCATACCCTAGAATGCTAATCTGGGGGATGGAAGAAGATTTTAATCAGATGATAAAGTGAAATTTCAATATCCATCAGATTTGTAATATCTGAAAATGAGATCTGCATGAACAACATAAAGTGACTAAAAAGCTCTGGTACTTATGCAAGATTACCTTTCAGAGGTGAGAAAACCAGTGGAGTTAATTTGAAGGGCATTGGTGAGAAGGAAAAAAAACTCTTTTCTCATGGTCTAAAACTGAGTGTAGACAACCTGATACATCAGTTATGTCCGTGAAGCACCTGGCTCCTGGTTGACTTCAGAATATCTTAGTTTCTTCCCTTCCCCATCTTTCTTTTTTTACTAACTAGTTACTTTCTACCCTTCACAAGACTCAGTTCCCAGGACACCAGAGTGTTCTCCTCTGCAGGGAGTCACCATGAACTCCAAATGAGATAGAGGGTTCAAATGTTTCTTCATTCCACACTTCCCAGCTCCTTGGGATCCTTCCCTTCCCCAGGTTTGTTCTGAATGGGAAATCTCAAACCAAGGGAAATAACACCAAGAGAGAATGTAAAGGAAATGGAGCTGAATTTTAAGTTGTTCATATTCTGAATCTCACAAAACTAGATCAAACATGTTTTAATACTGCTCAAATATTACAAGTTTGCAATGGAGTATAGAAAAATTTTTTATATTTTCCAGTTTTATCAAATTGAGGCTCTGGGGCAACCCTCTTGGGTCCCCTCCCATTGTGAGAGCTTTTCTGTCCTCTCAATAAATCCTGCTTTCTCACTTTCCTAAAAAAAATTGAGGCTCTGATTCCTATGGATTTTCTATTACAAGTACTTTTGTGAACTCACAAAAATAAAAATGTTAGTATGATTAGCAAATTAAGCTATTGTAATAATTTCTTGTCAATTTAATCAAGTGAAGAGAGAGATCAGGCTATTTTTAGGAAGTCAATAAAAAATATTTGTAAACACTTTTTTTTTTAAATACATGCAACCTTATTAATCTATAAAGTAAGTGGAACTTTCTGAAAAGGTTTATCAGAGGAAGTACTTTATTGAGTACCTGAGATTCCTAAGGAATCCATTCATGTTTTATGTAAATGGGTAGAAATATATTTGGGAGGTTTGTTGTCTCACAAAATATAAATATTCTACTTGATGCCTTAGTATTTTGTTGAGAAGATTATTGTCCTTAATTCATATTATATCAATTTTCAGGCTAGCCTCTATTCACATTGTCCCAAATTATAAATCTGTAAATTGAATATACAATAAAAAATAATAATATTTTATTTCTGTAATAATTTCCATCAACAAAGGAAGACATTGAAAGGGAGGATGGATACAGAGCTGACCAAGAGAGTGGAGAATCCATAGCACAACTGGATGCTTGTCAGGGCCTAAGAACTGGGCCTGAAGCTCTGCGATTGCTGCCATGATAGACTTGGTGATAGACAGAAAGCTGGAGGCCAGGCAGGCAATCACCTGGGTAAAAAGAACCCAACGCCATGCCCTCCCAAGTGAGAAGAGCGGGCTACATGGGTTGATGTGGAACTCACTGGCAGGAGGCCTGGCAGCGGGAAGCAAGGTCTCGAGACACCGTGCTTGGGGTTCCAGGGTGCCCCAAAACGGCAAAGCAGGTTCCCAAAACAGAGGTTCAGCCTCAGAAATGTTATCAAAACTAAAACACAAAGTGAAAATCATATTTGCTCCAAGTTTAGCCCCAGATCACAGCACTAAGTAAATCCTTTCCACTAAAATCATAAATGGTTCTAGCAGTAGGTGCTACCCTGTACCCAAAGGTAGGTTCTAGTAGTCTTGTTAGGAAAATAAGGAAGCAGTGAGCAGAAACTTCGTGAGGTTTTGTGCTCATGCTTTTAGATTTATAGTAGATATTTGAAAGAACTATTCATTATTCTGACTCAATTTTTCCAGCTTCAGGAGGAGGTTATTTTTTGTGTACATTCCTTAAGGAAAAGTTGAGACAATTTAATATGATTATGGCCCAAGAGTGCCTTTCATTTATTTTCTAGACTGGAAAGTCTCAAAGTCAAAACTTGGTTTAGACAAGACTTAATTGAAAGTGTTTTATGTGCAAGGCTTCATTGAAAGTGTTTTATGTGCATACCTGTGCTTCTGTGATATGTGCCATCCTTAGAAAGTATCCTTAGAAAGTATTAAGCTTCACTTAATGAAGAAATTTATTCTTATCATCACCAGAACCTCTTAAATTTTGTATTTATATAACATCAACACACACAAACACACTAAATACAATTGCACTTGTGATCTTTCTCTCTTTGTATATAAATATATATGTATGTGTAAAAATAAACTAGATATAGATAAATATACTGCACAAGCTTACTCTTTAGGCAATATAGAGGAAAAAAAACACATTTCTAAACTTAAATAGAGAAAGAAGTGTTTCTGTAGTCCAAAGTCCTCTGCAATCACTTAGCCTTTTACAGGAAAGAGGCTAGAATTCAATAGCAAGTTTTCTACACAGTTTATTAAGAAAGAAGATAAAATACTTCCTTCAATCAGAAAGAAAAATTGAGAGTGAAAAATTATAAACTCTGACAAGAGCTCCCTGGAATCCTTAATGGAGTGTATGTGTTCCCATTCTCTGGGGGAGAAATAAAAGTCATTTCCACAGCATAGAAAAATGGAAACAGACTCATTTCATTGAAATTCTTCCTCCCTTTCCACACGTCTTGTGAAACCACTCTTGTTTCTTCCTTAGTTTAGTTTTTCATTTCCCTCATACTCTGTAGAAATTTGATGGAACTCCAGTTACTATCATTTGCTCAATTACCCTTTGATTTTTCTTTCATTTATTCTCTTTTTTGTTTCATCCAGTCATATTTGCCAGCTTCTTTTCTCTCATTTCTATTGTTTTTCATTTGTTATTCTACAGTAGAATACTATTTTATAATTATTTTCCCATCAGCCAGATCAAATACTACACACACTCGAAATAGGTCATGAGGTTTTTAAGGTTATATATTAAATAAAATCTTCCTCTCCTTACCCCTTTCTGCCTCCCTCACTCTCTCCCTCTTCTCCCCATCTCCCTGTCATCACTCATCAATTAGAAGATATATTAAATTAGTTACACTTTTTCTTGAATCATCACTTCATCACATAAGCAAAGAGTGCATTTACTTTCCTTTGGGCAGACCACTACTTCTGCCAAACATTTTAGAGTCTTCTTCAGCAGCTTCCTAAACTCTCTGAAGTTCAATGTTTATTATCTAGACTTTTTTTGTTGTTGTTTTCAGAATCAGCTAACATATAGTTAAGAGATTCCTTCAATGGAAATTGGGAATTTTTAGTTGGTCTGACCTAGTAACCTAATATACTGAAGAACTGGTGCACTCCTAACCCCCTGATTGATTTCCCTTCTGTTTTAGCCCTACATTCTTCTCCTTCTCACACTCCATATCTTGGAAACTAAGACACTCTTTGTACTAAGATACTTCACCTACTTTCATTATTTCAATTACCTGAGTTATTTTCAAATCAACCGTCAGTCTCACAATTCTTAACAGAAATTTGAATCCCACATTCCCAGTATTCTGTTATTTTTATTTATATTCCACCAAAATTTCAAACTTAGTATGATCTAAACCAGTAGCTTTTGAATATTTCTAGACAACTGTCCCATTGTATAACCTAAGTCTTAAATGGAAACCCAATATTTAGCCAAATTAAAGCTAACAAAATAGCATGTACATAGTATAAAGTCCTTAGATACGGCAATTCAATTGTTTTTCACATATACACATACATAAAGAGTTGTGAGTGACAATTAAGTTAGATTTCCATAAGTTACTTTGCAGGCAGAGTCTTTTAGTTTGTTTGTGCTGTTATAGCAGAATATCTGAAACTGAGTGATTTATAAAGCACAGACATTTATCTCTCATAGTTCTGGATGCTGGGAAGCCCAAGACCAAGGCACTAGCAAATTGGTTGTGTGATGAGGGAGTTGCTTTCGGCTTACAAAATGACATTTTACCACTGCATCCTCTGGAAGGAATGCTGTGTCCTCACACGGTGGAAGGAGGAAGGGCTAAGAAAGAACCCCCTCTAAAATCCCTCCATTAAGCCCTTTTATAAGATCACCTAGTCCATTTATGAGGGGAGGAGCCCTCATGACCTACTTAGCTCTCAAAAGCCCCATCTTTTATTTATTTTTTATTTTTCCTCCCAGCCCCTACCACACCTGCCCCATCTTTTAATCCTATCACATTGGCAACACGTGAATTTTGGAGCAGACACATTCAAGTCATAGCACACAGTACAGACATATGGTGTGCCCATCTTTGCAGGCCTAAATTCACAAAAAGGCTATTGAAGGGTAACAATCTTTCATTAATATTTTATAAGAATTCTCAGGTGGTACACATAGAGGAAACATGCAGCTTTATTCTTAGTCTTCACACACATGAAATGGGTTAGTGCAGAGTCTTGGGTTAACACCATTGGTGGTCACCAATAAGTTAAAATTGACATATGCATTTAAGTGAGTGTGTTATTTTAGCATTTGTCAATTATTAATTGTTTAATTAATTTCAATGACTTTCAGAAATACATCCAAGGAGCTATAATAATTCACAAGACACTGTTTAAACTCATTCTTCTATTTATATAACACATTCATCCTTCCCTATCAAAAACTATTTTTCTAAATTTTATATTATTTTAGTAAAATGACTGTTGCCTATCACTTTCTCTTTACTTACAGTCACCAAAATCATCTTATTTTTAACTTCAGTGTGTTCAAACTATTGTGTCCTTTCTTTTCTACAGCATTGCAATGACACATGTCTAGACCATCGCCCCATGTGGATTAACAGCACATCACATCTTCTTACAGAGCTTACTTGCTTTCTACCATCTTTTCTTCCAATTTATGTTGCACATTGCAACCTGATGTAAATATTCCTCTCCTCTCATTGGTTCCTTGCTTGCAAAACTTCAATAGCCCTCTTTCATCTAGAAAATAAAGGATAAATGAAGTAAAATAAATATATATTCTAGAAAATAAATACCAAACACTTCTGCTTGACTTCTAAGATGACATGTTACTTAAATCCTTCCTTCTTGACATATCCTACAATAGACACACTCGCACACACGCACGTGTACACACACACACACACACACACACACACACACACACACACAAACTCATACACACATACTGCTATGTACCCCCAGTCACAAACTGAGAAGCAATGTCTGAAAGGATTACTACTGTGCCTTTGTTATATCTCCCAAATGGGTTGAAATGAAGGAAAAACCATATGAAATATAATTAAAAGATCTAATTATAAATCTTAGTTATAAATATAACTAAAATATTTACTAAATGGTAAAATTTGAACTTTCTATTCACCCAGAAGTAACATAACCATAATGAAAACCAAATAAACTGATTTAGATATCTTCTTTCCCCCTCCTCTGAATCAGTGTTGGAAAAACTACAGAAGTTAGAAGGAATCAAGGATCTGAAAAACTAATACAAAATGTGAGAGCCCCCAAATGACTGAAAGAATCTGGGAAAGGGTGAATAAGGACAGTGGTACAAGTGACATTAGTATCTGGCTAAGAAGGCCCAGTCACATCTGAAAAGGAATATTTTGGAGGAGAACTACTTTTATTCTTCCCTCCAATCACTGACTACCCCATCACCACAGAAATTCACTTAAGCTTAGGCTGCCTGGTCTTGGGGAAACAAATAAATATTGAAAAGAACTCAAGTGTAGTACAAAAGTCCAACAGGAGCCAGGGGCTGATGGAAGCAGTTATGAACAGATCAGCTTCCCTCAGATATTCATCCGTCACCTCTTTTCTGCTCCAAACATCGGATCTTCACCAAACCAAGGACACAGCCTCTTTTTAGGCTATTTCTATTTACTATAGCTTTAAAGATGAATTTTTCTGCACCTAATAATATGACAAATAAAATAGTTGCAAAGTTTAAGATAAACAGCAGGATGAAAACAGTTGAAAAATAAACTAATGCACTTGTAGGTTTTATTGAAGAACTCTTCCCAAGAGTAGTATGAAAGGGAAGTGAGAAATAAAGTGTGCCAAAAGCTAATTGATATGGATGAGAAAAGAAAAACTACCAACATATGACAAATAAGAGGATTATAAAAAGATAATATAAAAGTTTCCTACACAGAAGACAGAATCAGATTCATATGAGACTTCTTTTTTTTTTTTTTGAGTCTGAGTCTCACTCTGTCACCCAGACTGGAGTGCAGTGGCCGCTCCCGGCCACCGCAGCCTCGACCCGCTGGGCTCCGGCGATCCTTCCTCCTCAGCCTTCCAAGTAGCCTGAATTATAGGCATGCGCTACCACGCTTGGCTGATTTTTTGATTTATTGTAGAGATGAGGTCTCGCTGCCCAAGCGGGTCTCGAACCCGCAGGCTAAGGCAATCCACTCACCTGAGCCTCCCAAAGGCGCGGGATTACAGGCTGAGCCACCAAGCCCGGCTGGCATATGAGACTTCTTAACAGTAACTTTGATGACAACAAGGCAATGTATTAATGTTTTTTAAGTTTTTAAAGAAATCAACTTTGAACCTATAATTTAAAAATCAGTCAGACATTTGTTTACGTAAATTATACACACAGTAAAACTACATTTCCCAGCTTTCTCTGAGGTTAGGTATTGGCCTGTGATTATATTCTGGGCAAAAGAAACTGGGCAGACATATACCCCTTCCATAAAAGTCATATGGCATCCACATGTCTCCTAATGGTTGACCTATATTAATCCTGAAGGCAAATTTGAAAACTATGTATTGGAAGTAACATTGAATCTGTCAGCCCTAGTCCCTGAATGACCTTGTAGAATATACCTCTCCCTCTGGGGTGAATGGCTCTTTATGTGAGACAGAATGTTTTTTGCTATTTTGCTAAATCATCGATGTTTTGCAAATTATCTAGGATTATCTAATAGCGGTTATGCTACCTTAATACAAAGAGTTTTATATTCCAGTCAAGGAATATTAGAGAAGGAAGATGTAACTCTCATACATATATGTGCACTTAATGATGTACTTCCAAAATATATAAATCAACAACTGCAAAACTGCAGAAAGAATAAAGAGAACAATAATTACACTGGGGATAGATTGTAGTCTATTCCAAAACTAAGAATAATGCAGACAAAAAATAAACAGATAAAAGTCAATCAATAAACTGGAACTATTTGGTATTATTAGACTTTGTTAGACATCTACACCTAACAGAAAATATTCATTCTTTTCAAGCACACATGCATTATTTTAGAAAGTGCATGAGGCATGTGGTCATAGAAAAAGTTTAAATAATTCCCCCATTCAATATCTTAAAGACTGTGATGGCGTTAAACAAATCATAATGTAGTAAAATTAGAAATTAATAGCAAAATAATTTTAAAATCTGTATTTTATTTATTTTCAAATACCACTTTTATCTACTTTAGGAATTAAGGCATTGAACTGGGTATTTTTGCTTTTTTATTTTTTCTGATAATACTGGTATTAGAAAGAAATTAATTCTTCCTTGGAAGCTAATAAAACTAACCCTAAAACTATCTTAATCTAGGGTTTAGGTAGAAGATGGTTTGGGGTGATTATTTTATTTTTTTTAAGGTTTATTGACCATTTCAATTTCATACTTAATCCAGATTTTTAACACTTTTAACTTTTTTTCTGGAAATATGTTTATTTCATGAAGATTTTTAATCAGTTAGCATATAGTTTTACATAATATGTTTGCAATTATGTCTGTGTGTTTGCTTTTGTTTTGGAGCATAATTTGTAGGGGATCAAGTTAATCACACCCTCAATTCAAAGTACAGTGTTATTTCACAGCCACAAAAGACCTTTCTATTTTGTTTCTTTATGTTTTCTGTTTTATTCTTTTTTCTACCTATCTCACTTTGACAACCATTCAAATGTACTTGTTTAGTATATTCATCTTTGTATATGCTTTTGAAGGCATATTATATTGTACACATAGGTATTTTTATTTAAATAATGTCATGTTATAAAATTCACATTTTTCACTGAGCTCAATGTTTTGAAGATCCTTTGGTATTGCTATGTGGACATCTAATCTGTTTCATTTCACTGCTACTTATAATCTGTAGTGTACTTTAATTGCATTTTACCTATTTCTTCTTGTGTCAAAGATGCTCTAGATTCTTCTATTCCCTGCCTCCTCAAACAACACTGCAATAAGTATACTTACTATATGACCTCTGAAGGGTCTGTATGAAGATGTCTCAGGAATAAATGCTCAGAAGCAGTTGGGTTGTAGAGTATGTGCATGCTTCCACACTGCTCTGCTGGCTGTGCTCAATAATTGTTGTATCCTCACATCCCACCAACACAGCCTTATCAGGCCTTCTAATTTTTGCCAATTCTATAGGTTTAAAGTATAGTTGTCCTTGGATATATGTAATGGATTGGTTCCAAGATTCCCGCATATACCCAAATTCATGCATACTCAAATCCTACAATCAGCCCTGTGGAAAATGCTATATACAAAAAGTCAGCTTTCCTTATACTCTGGTTTCACATCCTGTGGCTGCTATATTTTTTTAATACTGTTTAATTGAAAAAAAATCTGTGTATAAGTGGATTTATGCAGTTCAAACCCCTGTTGTTCAATGGTCAACTGCAATACCTTATTGTGTTTATAATTTCCTGCTTTATTTAAGAGTTTGAGTATGTAAATTTGGCTTTAACTGGGTCCTTACTTGTCATATATCAAGATTCAGGATAGATTACAAAACAACAAATGGAACAGGCTGAGAAATAGTCTTTCTTTGAGGGAAAAAAAAGAAACTCATGAGGCCAGGCCCTATAAGAAGACACAGGTAGGTATGGGTTTCCCACCTGCCATCATCCCACAAAGAAGTATGCCCCCTCCTGTGTTTGCCAGACTGTCTGTAGGTCTGCATTCCAGGGGAAAGTACTCACAACTTCCTCACCACTATCCCTTTGTATAGGGCCATCAAGAAAGCATCCTTGCCAGTAAGCAACAGTGATCTAGATAGTCTGGACTTGGCTACAGTTGTCTGGGAATGACAGTAGTCCAATACTTAGAGACCTTGTACAAATCCATGGATTTGCACAGCAACACAACTTGGTCAGTGATTTATATCAGAATTCCATGAGCATTGTTCTGCTGATTCATGGCCTTGGCAGTTAATTGTGTTCTCTGCATTCTGCTTACTGAGTAGCTTTCCTCGCCCCGTGTCTTTAATACCAACTCTGAGAAGAAGTCGCTTTGCCATCTGAGACTATCCTTTGTACTTGGGCCTGAAATATTGAAGAAGCACCTATTCACCAGGTAGATTAGTTAGGGTCCAATTAGAAAAACAGAAACCTATTCAATATTTCAAATCAAGGGAAGGTGACACAGAAAATTTGCTTCATAAGAGTTGAAAAAACTAAGAGAGCAAAAGGGAATGGAGAGATGACCCAAATATCAGTAGTGGAGGAAATAGCTTATGACTCCTAGGACTGTGGAAACAAAAGAGAGCATATACCAGATCCTGAGCCTAAGAGTATAAAAATGGGACACCAGTACTTGGTACCAGAACCATGGAGGAGGGGGTTCCATGGTTCTGGATTTTTTCCTGTCGCTTTGTATAGGGACAGCAAGAAAGCATCTTTGCTTTCTGAAGGGATATAATCCCTTCCACAAATATTCTTAGAGTAGAAACAGAATTTCTGAAGGGATACAATCCCTTCCACAAACATTCTTAGAGTAGAAACAGAAAGAAAGAAATAAACCCTTCTTCTCTCTTCCTATCTTTGACCTTCCTCTATGGGGACTTTTGTTTGTACAAGACAACAAGATAACAAAAACTAAGTAATATAATTTGCAGATTGTCAACTTCAAAATTATAGAAATAAGCAGAGAAATACAGGTCAAGCACCAGGCGATAATAGGTACTAATGGGCATGGGGGAAAATGGGCATAAGGTTTTAGAGTCAATATAATTTTAGAAGAATAATACCAGGAGGCTTGTAATCAGTTTCATCTGGAAGATGTTTTTGGAGATGATTTCAAGGACCAGTCTTCTCTGGTCCTTGAAAACCCTAGCCTACACTAACAGACAGAACTTGGTCTGACCTATACGACTTCCATTGGCTGTTAAAATAACAAGAATTGGCCGGGCTCGGTGGCTCAGTCTGTAATCCCAGTGCTTTGGGAGACCGAGGTGAGTAGATTGTCTGAGCCCACGGGTTCGAGGTCGCCCTGGACAATTTGGCGAGACCTCATCTCTACAGTAAATCAAAAATTAGCCGGACGTGGTAACACACAACTGTAGTTCTAGCTACTTGGAAGGCTGAGGCAGAAGGATTGCCAGAGCCCAGCAGGTTGAGGCTGCAGTGGCTGGGAGCGGCCACTGCACTCCAGTCTGGGTGACAGAGTGAAACTCCAACTCAAAAAATAAAAAAAATAACCAGAACCTGGACTCAACTTAATGACCCTAGCCTCTGGTAACAATGAACAACCAAAAGTCTTTGTTTTATAAAATTTGTGATAGAATAATTATATCATCACTTTCCTTGCCTTAAAATAATAGCATGGAGAAATATGAAAGAAGGAGAATTTGGAGTTATTTGAAGGTAGAATGAAAAGACTTGTATGTGTATTGATTTGGAAAAAGGAAAAAAAATAGTGATTCCTAGACTCAGGGTATGAACAACTGGGTATTTTGTGTGCTATTGACTGAGACTGAGATACTGGGAAGGAGTTGTTTATTTGAAAGTGATCACAAAGGGCCATGTTGGGAATTACAATTTACAATGTATATATTACTAATGTTGTCAGGTTTTGTAAAAGACAAAAATATTGTTTTTCAAAATACTAAAAATTATTATAACAATAAAGTTCTTATTTCTAAAGAATCAGTATGTTATGACCATTTTTAGGCAGATGAAAATAAAGTGCCTTGTTCTAACATTTTATATATGTATATATATTTAAAAATCAAGTCATTGTTGATTTAACAGTATTAAAAAGAAAATTACAGGCCAATATCTTTGATGAACATAGATGCTAAAATTCTCAACAAGATCTTAGCAAACTGGATTCAACAATACATCTCAAAAATCATCCATTACAATAAAGTAAACTTCATCCTTGGGATGCAAGCCTGGTTCAACAATGTAAGACTATAAACATAATTAAATACATCAGCAGACTTAAAAACAAAAACCACAAGATTATATCATTAGATGCAGAAAAAGCTTTTTATAAAACCCCTTTTTGATAAAAACCCTTGAACACCTAGTCATTGGTGGAACATGCCTCAAAATAGTAAGAGTAATCTATGAGAAACCCACAGTCAGCATACTCCTAAACAGACACAAATTGATACCACTTCCCCCCGAAAACTGGAATAAGACAAGGATACCCACTCTCACCCTCCTGTTCAATATAGTTTTGGAAGTCTTAGCTATAGTAATCAGAGAAGAGAAGGCGATCAGGGGTATCCAAATAGGAAAAGAGGAGGTCAAGTTATCTCTTTTTGCAGATGACATGATTCTATACCTCAAAAACCTTCTTGCACTGACTTTGGCAAAGTCTCAGGGTATAAAATATATGTGCAAAAGACAATCACATTTCTATACACCAATAATAAACAAACAGAAACCCAAATAAAAAGCATAATTCCATTCACAATAGTCACCAAAAAAATGAAATACCTTGGCATTTTCCTAACCAGAGATGTGAAAGACCTTTACAATGAAAACTACAAAACACTGCTCAAAGAAATCAAAGATGACACAAACAAGTGGAAAAACATCCCATGCTCATGGATTGGAAGAATCAACATTGTTAAGATGTCCATTCTACCTAAGGCAATCTACAGATTTAATGCAATACTCATCAAATTACCAAGCAACATTCTTCTCAGATCTAGAAAAAACAATGTAAGAATTTTATATGGAAACATACACAACCAAGAATGGCAAAAAAAAAAAAAAAAGCAGGAGACATTACACTCCTGGACTTTAAACTTTATTATAAAGCTACAATAATCAGAACAGCCTGGTATTGGTACAAGAACAGGCATATAGACCAATGGAATAGAATTGAGATTCCAGAAGCAAAACCTCAATTTCTCAACCAACTCAGCTTTGACAAAGCCTCCACCATGCACTACTGGGGGAGAGGAGAAGCTATTCAGTAAATGGTGCTAGGAAAACTGACTGACCACATACAGAAGATTGAAGCAGGACCCCTACATATCCCCATACACACAAATTAACTCTAAATGGATCAAAGACCTAAATGTAAAACCTCAAACTATAAGAACCTTAGAAAATGCAGGAGACACTCTTATGGAAGTTGGAACTGGCAACCAATTCCTGATCAAAACCCAAAGTGCCCATGCCATAAGAGATAAGATAGACAAGTGGGATCTCATTAAACTGACAAGCTTCTGCAAAGCCAAAGAGACCATCAAGAGAACAGAGAGACAGCCCACAGACTGGAAAAAAGTATTTGCCAACTCCATGTCTGACAAAGGCCTAACATCAAGGATCTACAAGGAACTCAAACGTGCTGAGAAGAAGAAAAACAAACAGCTCCGTAACAAAGTGGGCAAAAGATATGAATAGACATTTCTCAAAAGAAGATACATGAGCAGCCAACGGATACATGAAAAAATGTTCAGGTTCACTAGTCATCAAGGAGATGCAAATTAAAACTACACTGAGATACCACCTAACTCCAGTCAGGATGGCCATCATCAATCACTCAAAAAATAACAGAGGCTGGAGAGGATGTGGTGAAAAGGGGACACTTCTACACTGTTGGTGGCAATGCAAACTAGTACAGCCTCTGTGGAAAACAGTGTGGCAATTCCTAAAAGATCTAAAAATCAACTTTCTATATGACCCTGCAATCCCACTACTGGGAATATACCCAGAAGAACTCAAGTCACTCTATTAAAAAGATACTTGCACATGTATGTTTATCGCAGTGTTGTCCACAATAATAAGAACATGGAACCAACCATGCTGCCCATCAAAAGAGGTCTGGATTTTAAAAATGTGGTACATATACACGATGGAATATTACACAGCCATAAAGAAGAACAAAATCATGAACTTTGCAGCAACCTGGATGGAATTAGAGTTTATAATATTGAGTGATCTTTCACAGAAACAAAGATCTGAGTATCACATGGTCTCACTCATAAGTAGATCTTGAACAACTACCATAATACTATAAGAAAAGGATTGACAGTAGCAGGAAACTGGTGGGGGGGGGAGGCAGAGAGGTGGGATAACAATAGTCGATATCTGCCTGGGGAAGGGGGGGTACACCTCATCAACAAGGGTACCTGCACTATGAATATTTGTATATCTAACCCTGAATTGTACCCCACAATTCAAAAAAACCCCTTCTAAACAAATAGACTACATTTCAAATTAATGCATTCATCATTAACTTTTGTATATTTAAAACTTTGTACAGTTTCTATAATTCTTAGCACGATGACTGTTTGATAATTCATATTTTAGCTCATAAACTCTTTTAATTGACTGCACCCAAATTAAATTTGCTGAGTTTCCAAATTAAACATACAAGTATATTTATTATGAAAATCACTATTTAATAAGATTCATTCTTGTTATTAAAGTGTTATATATAGCTATATTAAGGATTACTCTGTAACTATTTGTCTAGTAAAGTACAACATTGCTTGTTGTCATGATTGCATTATTTAAAGATAACTGCATTCACATTTAAATAAGTTTTAGGTGCATATGTTATAAAATGTTACATAATTTAAGATAAAAATACTAAGTTGCTCTATGCAGTGTAATACCCAGAGCAGTTCTGCCTTGGACTGACTGGGTTCCTCCCCAAGCCCTACTCATTCTCACATATGTCGTTCTCAGGTATAACTGTAGAATGTGCAGGAATGTAACATTTAAGATAAGTATGGAACTGGCTAGAACAGCCCAGGCACTGTTTCAGTTCCCCACTCTAGAAACATCTTAGTTCATCGAATCAAGTGGGCCCAGGGTATAAAACTTAGGATGGACAGCTTTCAAGGGTCCTCAGCTACAGTGCAAATAAGACATGCATGACTGATAATCCATCCACCCTGAGCAACTTTCTTGATGCTTGAGGGACATGCTTGAAATGAATCCAAGGCTTCTGTTGTCCCCCGCTGCCCATCTATTAGTAATAAACCCACTTCATGTCACTTGTGTCTGAGGGTGTTCTGTCTCACCAAACTCAGATGAGTTCATCACCAGTGCACAGCGACCTGCTTCACAGTTATTTCACCACAGATGTCAGGATTAAAGAAAAACAGAGCTGTCAGTAGAGGAACTGTTAAAACACTATTCAATATAATTAAAAGAAATGTGGAAAATTATGACTGAATACTACAAATAAAAAAAGAGAAAGAATTGAGAACTATTAATTTCAGCAAACTGTAGCACAGGTATGCCACTGATAAAGCAAGGTATAAATTTGCCCTCTACTCCGTATCAACCATATCTAATGAGTCTATACCAGATATACTTTCTACTAACCTAGATATGTGATCATGTATATAATAATTATGACTTATTCAATCTTTATATACATTGTATATGCTATAATACATAATTTTTTATAATTGTTATATAAATAATATACTGACCTGAAATATATTTTGAGGAACAGAGGTTTTTTTAAAAACTCACTTAATGGTGCCATGTGGGCTGGGAACAACCCTTTCTGACCAATTTCTGACTGTATCAGGAATTGTTTGCTTTTTAAGAAACAGAACTTACTCAACTTAGTTTAAATTAAAAAGAGAAATTTATTTTAGGATAAAAGAATGTTTTACAGAATGAAAGAACTGGGAATGAAGCCAGTGTTCATGAGAGCCTGAAATCAGGACTTGGAAAGCACTCAACAGTAAAGGTGCCCAAGCCCTCGTTCCTGAGACACATGGTCACTTCTGTTTCACTGAGTGCCTGTCCCAATCTTCTTTCTCTTCATAAAACAGCATTCTCTACTGTCTTTATACATGACAAATATGGCCAACATGGTCAGATATGGACTGCTAGAACCTCTTTGTCCCTTTTCCGAGTTTCTTTTTTTGTTGTTGAGTTGGAGTCTCACTCTGTAGCCCAGACTGGAATGCAGTGGCCACTCCCAGCCACCGCAGCCTCGACCTGCTGGGCTCCGGCGATCCTTCCGCCTCAGCCTTCCAAGTCGCCGGAATTACAGGCGCCCGCTACCACGCTCGCTAATTTTTTAATTTATTGTAGAGATGAGGTCTCGCCTTCCCAGGTGGGTCTCAAACCTGCGGGCTCAGGCAATCCATTCATCTCAGCCTCCGAGTTTCTAAAAGGCAGGCTCTGTCTGGTCCGGATTGGATCAGCCAGTTCTGACTAAGGTGGCTGGTCAATGAGGTAGGACCCAGTTGATGAGGACCATAAGGTCTCACATCATGAGAAACATAAGCAAATGTCTCAAGAATAAGTCCCAGGGCTCCATCTCTTATTCCAGAGGTCTATATTTCTGCCCTTACTTCAGCGCAGTCACTCTACCCTGCATAAGACCAAAGACTTTCAAGCTTTAGCATTGGACTTTTCATCATCACTGAGCTCTTTAAGCTCATGCAAATCCTGCTGATTTTTTGTTGTTGTTTTGAGAGGGATTAGTATTGCCAGGGTCATAAATAAGACTTACTTTAAGTCGAGAATCCAAACTTCCAAGCAATCTAGGAACATTAAATAAAAAGAAGTCTTTTGTCTATAAAATTATTTTTTACCTCGTGGACCACTTGAAAGGATCGTAGGTACTTTCAAAGGTATATGGACAACAACTTCAGAACTTCTAGTTTATATATTATTCAAATTTCCCTAAGGATTTGTTTTAAGAATAAAAAAAATCGTAGAAACAGAGAGGTGAAACTAGAAATAAAGGAAGGGCTATTGCATATGAGTGACTGGAGGAAAAAGATTAGGGAGTTGAAGCATAGTGTTGCACTTATGAGTCCGCCCAAGCTTTATGGAATTATGCCTGAGTCTATACAAGAAAGTCTACAGCATAGCATAGACCATTTACATAGGGATTCTGTGAGATGTAGGAGCCTTCTTGGGCCTGACAAGGCATCGTGTTTCAGTGCATGGAGGGCCCTAATATACACAGGGCTATTTACAACATCAAGAAATAAAACCCTTGATATAGACATCAGCATTTTCAGGGCAGGAACTCCCAGGTCCCAGCATTGAACTCCCAACAGGGCTTGGAAAACACTCTGGCAGGTGTGACCATGGGAAAATCTCTGCACCAGAATGTCACTTTGAGTGCAGAACATTGCCTAACATGAATTGTGAAACAGAAATGAATCTCTCTCTCTCTCTCTCTCTCTCTCTCTCTCTCTCTCTCTCTCTCTCTCTCTTCTCTCTTTCCATGTGTGAACAATTTTGAATCACAGAAAGATCCTAGGACAGGAAGATCTTATCTAGCTACAAAACAACAAAACTAAAGAATGACAATAAAAAGAGAAGAATTGCTAATCACAGATAAATAAGAACCAGCAGAAAAACACTGACAATCCTCAAATCCTTAAAGAAAAATCAGCTAATAAAAGCAGCTATCAGTCCCCAAACAATGAAAGCCACACAAAATAACCTGTCCCTGATGACAGTCATAGAATTCAAATACTGGGTGGCTAAAATGGCTAATGAAAACTGTGAGAAGTTAGAAACAAAGATCACCAAGCTGTGCAGAAGTGAAGTTGAGTTGGCCAATATAAGAAAGGTCCATTCTAAAATTCTGGAAATGAAGAATTCCCTCCTGAAATTTCAAAGCACAATAACAATAACAAATACCTAGGGAGTAGAATCTAACAGTCAGAGGAAAGAATCTCAGAGCTTGAAGACCAAAATATTAAACTAACCCAATCTGACAAAAACAAGAAGAGGTTCAAAAAGAATGAGCAAAACCTCTGAGAGGTGTGAGACTACATAAAGAAGCCAAATCTACAATTTTGATTGAAATCCTCAAAACAGAAGGGAAAACTGAAAACACTCCATAACAAGTCTTCCATGTGGTCATCCAAGAAAATTCCTGTATCTCACTAGAGTGGTGACCATCCAAGTGCAAGAGAACCCCTAAAGGTAATACATAAGAAGACCATCCCAATGACACACAGTAATTAACCTCCACAAAGTAAATATGAAAGAAAATATCCTAAGGGCAGCAAGAGAGAAGGGTCAGACGACTTACCAGAGAAGTCCTATCAGAATTGCAGCAGAATTCTCAGCAGAAAACCTATAAGTAAGAAGGGACTGGAGTCCTATCTTTAAAGTTCTCAAAGATAAACAATTTCAGCCAAGAATTTCCTACCCCACTAAGCTAAACTTCATCAGTCATGAAGAATTAAATTCTCAGACATCAGTCCCTAAGAGAATACGCCACCTCCAGATCAGTTTTCCCAGGAGATGCTTAAGAAAGTTTTGTTTTTGTTTTTTGTTTTATAATTAATCAGTATTTTTTATTATGGTTTTGTGGGGTACAGTTAAGGGTTAGGTGTACAATTACATTTCATTCGGGCACACTGTTGATAAGAGGTGTTTTCCCAGTTCCAGACAGATATTTGCTACTGTTAATCCCATCCCCCCCATAATTTCCCAGTACAGTCAGTCATTTTCTTATAGTATTACATTGGATGCTCAAGATCCATTATATGAGTGAGAACATGTAATATTCTGATCTTTGTTTCTGTGAGAGGTCACTCAGTATTACAGACTCTAGTTCCATCCAGGTTGCTGCGAAATTCATGATTTTGTTCTTTTTTATGGCTGCGTAGTATTCCATCATGTATATGTACCACATTTTTTAAATCCAGTCCTCTTTTGATGGGCAGCATGGCTGTTTCCAGGTTCTTGCTATTGTGAACAATGCTGTGATAAACATACGTGTGCAGGTATCTTTTTTATAGAGTGATTTGTGTTCTTCAGGATATATTCCCAGTAGGGGGATTGCAGGGTCATATGGAAGGTCAAATTTTAGAGCTTTTAGGAATCACCACACTGCTTTCCACAGAGGTTGCACTAGTTTACACTCCCACCAACAGTGTAGAAGTGTTCCCTTTTCACCACACCCTCTCCAGCAGCTGTTATTTTTTGAGTTGTTGATAATTGCCATTCTGACTGGAGTTAGGTGGTATCTCAGTGTGGTTTTGATTTGCATCTCCCTGATGATTAGTGAGGTTGAGCATTTCTTCGTGTGTTTGTTGGCTGCTCAAATGTCTTCTTTTGTGAAGTGTCTGTTCATATCTTTTGCCCATTTTATAATGGGGTTGTTTGTTTTCTTCTTTTCAGTACGTTTCAGTTCCTTGTAGATCCAGGATGTTAAGCCTTTGTCAGACCTTGAGTTGGCAAATACTTTTTCCCAGTCTGTAGGCTGTCTCCCTGCTCTCTTGATGATTTCTTTGGCTTTGCAGAAGCTTGTCAGTTTAATAAGGTCCCATTTGTCTATCTTCTCTCTTAAGTCCTGTGGGTTTCGGGTTTTGTACAGGAATTGGATGCCAGTTCTGATTTCCATGAGAGTATTTCCTTCCTTTCTAAGGTTCTTATGGTTTGAGGTTTTACATTTAGGTCTCTGATCCATTTGGAGTTAACCTTTGTGCATGGGGATAGATAGGGGTCCTGTTTCAATCTTCTGCATGTGGTCAGCCAGTTTCCCCAGCACCATTTACTGAATAGGTTCTCCTCTCCCCATTGGTAGGTGGTGGGGGCTTTGTCGAAGATGAGTTGGTTGAGGAATTGAGGTTTTGCTTCAGGAATCTCAATTCTGTTCCATTGATCTATATGCCTGTTCCTATACTAATACCAAGCTGTTTTGATGACTGTAGCTTTATAGTAAAGTTTGAAGTCTGGTATTGTGATACCTGCTTTGTTTTTTTTTGCTGAGGATTGTTCTGGCTATTCTTGGACGTTTGTGTTTCCATATGAATTCCTGTGTTGTTTTTTCTAGGTCTGAGAAGAATGTTGTTGGTAATTTAATGGGTATTGCATTGAATTTGTAGATTGCCTTAGGTAAGATGGACATCTTCACAATGTTGATTCTTCTGATAAATGAGCATGGGATATTTTTCCACTTGTTCGTGTCAGCTTTGATTTCTTTGAGCAGTGTTTTGTAATTTTCATTGTAAAGGTCTTTCACATCTCTGATTAGGAAGATGCCAAGGTATTTCTTTTTTTTTGTGGCTATTGTGAATGAAATTGTGTGTTTTATTTGGGTTTCTGTTTGTTTATTATTGGTGTAGAGAAATGTGATTGTCTTTTGTACATTTATTTTGTATCCTGAGACTTTGCCAAAGGCCTTTATCAATGTAAGGAGGCCTTTGACAGATTCTCTTGGGTTTTTAAGGTACACCATCATATCATCTGCATAGAGAGATACTTGACTTCCTCTTTTCCTATTTGAATACCTCTGATTGCCTCCTCTTCTCTGATTGCTCTAGCCAGGACTTCCAATACTATGTTGAACAGGAGGGGAGAGAGTGGGCATCCTTGCCTAGTTCCAGTTTTCAGGGGAATTGGTTCCAATTTTTGTCCATTTAGGAGTATGCTGGCTGTGGGTTTCTCGTAGATGACTTTTACTATTTTGAGGTATGTTCCACGTATGCCTAGATGTTCAAGGGTTTTTATCAAGAAGGGGTGCTGGATTTTATCAAAAGCTTTTTCTGCATCTAATGATATGATCATGTGGTTTTTGTTTTGACATCTGTTGATGTATTTAATTACATTTATGGTTTTACGAATGTTGAACCAGCCTTGCATGCCAGGAATGAAGCCTACTTGGTCATGGTGGATGATTTTTGAGATGCATTGCTGACTCTGGTTTGCTAGGATTTTGTTGAGAATTTTAGCATCTATGTTCATCAAAGATATTGGCCTGTAGTTCTCTTTCTTTGTTGGATCTTTTCCTGGCTTGGGTATCAATGTGATGATGGCTTCATAAAATGATTTGGGGAGAGTTCCATCTTTTTCAATTGCCTGGAATACCTTCAGTAGGATTGGTATCAGCTCCTCCTTGAATGTCTTGTAGAATTCTGCTGGAAAGCCATCTGGACCGGGGCTTTTTTTTGTAGGAAGTTTTCTTATTACATAGTCGATTTCCTTGATTGTTATTGGTCTATTTAGGGTCTCAATTTCTTCTTGTTCCAACCTAGGTAGGTTGTGTGATGTCAGAAAGTACTCTATTTCCTTATGGTTTTCAAGTTTGTTTCCATACAAGTGTACGTAGTAGTCTCTAATGATCTTTTGTATTTCTTCAGGGTCAGATGTGACTTCATCTTTTGTGTTTCTGATTATGCTTATTTGGTTTTTTTCTCGTTTTTTCTTGGTCAGTCTAGCTAAGGGACCATCAATCTTGTTAACCCTTTTGAAGAACCAACTTTTTGTTTCATTGATTTTTTGCATTATCTTTTTGTCTTCTATGTCCTGGATTTGGGCTTTTATTTTGGTGATATGGATTCTTCTGCTGAAATTAGGGTTTTTGTGGTCTTGCTTTTCCAGCTTCTTTAGGTGGCTTGTTAGTTTGTGAATTTCTGTTCCTTCCATTTTCTTCATGTGTGTTTGTAGGTATATAAATTCCTCTCTTACTATAGCTTTCAGGGCATCCCAGAGATTTTGGTAAGATGTTTCTTCATTTTCATTTGTTTCCAGGTATCTTTTGATCCTTGTTTTGATTTCGTCATTGACCCAGGAGTTGTTTAGCATCATGCTGTTTAGTGTCCATTTTTGTGGGTTTTGGGGGGACTTTGTTGGTGTCAATGTTTATTTTTATTCCACTGTGGTCCGAGAAGGTGTTTGGTAGAATTTCGGTCCTTTTAAATTTGCTTATACTTGATTTATGGCCGAGTATATGGTCGATCTTAGAATATGTTCCATGTGGTGATGAGTAGAATGTGTATTCTGTGGTCTTTGGATGGAGTGTTCTGTAGGTATCAATTAAGTCCATTTGGTTCAAAGTCACATTGAGGTTCCGGATCTCCTTGCTGATTTTTTGTCCTGATGATCTGACTAGGGTTGTGAGTGGGGTATTGAATTCCCCAGTTATGATAGTGTTAGAGTCAATATCTTTCTTTAGTTTTCCAAGAAGTTGCTTTATGAAAGTTGGTGCACCTATGTTGGGTGCATATATGTTTAGGATAGATATTTCTTGTTGATGGATTGAGCCTTTTATCATTATGTAGTGGCCTTCTGTATCTTTTTTGATTTTTAATAGTTTGAAGGGTATTTTGTCTGAAATTAAGATGGCTACTCCTCCTTTCTTTTGTATTCCGTTCACCTGGAAGTTTGTTTCCCATCCTCTTACTTTGAGTCTGTGGGTGTCCTTTCTAGTAAGGTGAGTCTCTTGAAGGCAATAGATTGTTGCCTGATGATATTTTATCCATTTTGCCAATCTATGTCTTTTCAGTGGTGTATTTAGTCCATTCACATTTAGGCTAATAATTGAAATGCAAGAGTTGATCCCTGTCATAAGGTTCTTACAGAGTTGTTCCTATTTATTTGTTGTCTTTCTTTGGGTTTTGGAGTTGGTTCATGTGTGTTTTTAATCTTTTGCCTGTACTCTTGTGAAGAATGCTGTTGTTCTTTTTTCTTTTTCTTCTGTGTTCAGTACTTTCTTAAGTGTTTCTTGTAGAGGTGGTCTGGAGGCCGCATAGGTTCTTAGGGATTGGATGTCTGGAAAAGATTTCAATTCTCCCTCACTAATGAAGCTTAGTTTGGCTGGGTAGGTTATTCTTGGTTGAAATTGTTTCTCTTTTAGAACTTTGAAGATAGGGCTCCAGGCTCTCCTGGCCTGAAGGGTTTCTGTGGATAAATCTGCCACTATTCTAATTGGTTTTCCCTGGTAGGTAGTCTGGCCTTTTTCTCTTGCCGCCTTTAGGATTTTTCCTTTCATAGCTACTTTGTTTAGGTGAATTATTATGTGTCTGGGAGTTGATCTTCTCGTTTGTTGTCTTGCAGGGGTTCTCTGAATCTCTTGTGTTTGAATTTTTTCATCCTTAATGAGATGAGGGAAGTTTTCTTGAATGATTTCATGAAATGTTTGTTCCAGTGTGGCTTCTGTTTCTCTTTCTGCCTCAGGAAGCCCAATTAGTCTTAGATTTGGTCTCTTGAAGTGATAATTCATCTCTTGCAGGTTTTGTTCTGTCTTTTTGAGCTTTTTTCCTATGCTTTTGACAGTTTGGGTTAGTTCTGTGTTTTGGTCTTCAAGCTCTGAGATTCTTTCTTCTGCTTGGTTGATTCTGCTTTCCATGCTTATTAGTCTGTTATTCATTTCCATCACAGTATTCTTTACTGCTGTCATTTCTGACAACAGCTCCTTCCTATTTTCCTCTTGTCTCTCCTCAATTTTTTTAATTCTCTCCATTGATGTCTGGGTTTGTTGCATGTAGCCAGTCATTCTGGGGACTCTTCATTGTCTGTGTTCCAGAATCTGTTTTCTCATTGTCTGATCTCCCAGGGGTCTGTGTAAGACCTATATTCTTCTTTTGGTTTTTCTTCATTTGTGCGGTTTTCCCCCTCCCTACTTTTTCCTTCCCTCCACGTCACCGTCTTCTTTAATTCTGTTATTCAGGGGTAAAGGGATTGGTTTTACTTCTGTTTGTTCAATCTCCTATTCTTTATGTATGTCCTCTTACTTTGTTCAATTCTGAAGTTGCACTGTAGGTTGGAGGTGATCTTTTTGCAGTTTTGAGATGTACTTAAGGGGAGAGCTGTAATTCAAAATCTGTCCGCAGATCCTGGTATTCACTGACAGGTGTGTGGATAATGTGGAACCCACTTCCCACTGCCCTGGAATCTGTCCGTGCAGTGGGACTGTAGGTTTACTCCCTGAAATAAAATGTTGTTAGCAGAGAGGAGAGAATGGAGCAGATAGTGGGTTGAAGAGGGGAGTGGAGAGAGAGAGGAGTAAAGGGGGAAACAAACGAGTGTGCCAACAAATAGAGAGAGAGGCCTATATTGAAACAGATAAAAATGGTAGACCACAGCTACAGTCGAACCAACTCTCATACAAACAAAAATAAAACATATAGTGATGCTAACATACCAGCTATCCAACCACCTTATTAGTGTGCTGTTCCTCTATACAAAGACATGGTTTACAACAGAAGAAAAGAGAAGAAAAGGAAAAGGAAAAGAGAAAAAAAGGAACAATACAGTAGGAATATAATTAAGTCATTAAACTAATAGAATCAATGAAGCACACTCTGAGACATTTCATTTAAGTCCAATGTCCTTTCAGGTCTGATTTCTAGTTTTCTTTTCTAGCTGGTAAATTAGTTTGCAGTTAGTGTCAGTTCCCCTGATCTGCTGTGAAAGACAGTTCAGATTAACCTCGGTTCAGAAGTTTGGTCTATGTCTTTATCAAGCTTGTTTCTCCCATTTTGGTGGTGTTACCTTGAATCACCAGCAGGTGGTGCTATCTCATCTGCTCACCCCAGAGGGGGTGGGGCTGGACAGGAACAAGATGGCTGCCTGCCTCCGAGCAGGCAACAGGAACCCCATGCTGGGCGGGCAGGACAGTCTCGGAGCAGAAGAGGTGGCAGCGATCCCAGCAGATCCTCCCTGAAGTGGTTTGGTGTGGATCTCCTCAGCCTGGGTTGTGATGAGCTACCCGTCCCAGAGGCCGCAGTGGCGGCGGTGGGAGCAGCGGCGGCGGCGGGAGCGGCGGCGGCGGGAGGGGCTGCGGCGGCGGTGGGACAGTGCAATGCAGTAAAAAGGTCCAGTCGTTGCGATGTTCCAGCAGTGGCGATGGCCGAGCTCTGTCTGAAAAGCAGGCTGCAATGCTAGGGTCCCCAGCCCCCTCGGGCGAGAGTCAGAGACCCACTGCAGATCTCCCTTGCAGAGGGCTTCAGACGCCGGGTTGCCCGGTCGCCGTCTTAAACCCCTCCTCTTAAGAAAGTTTTGAGCACTGAAACAAAAGAATAGTTACAACCATCACAAAAGCACAGGCAAACACAGAGTTAACAGAGAATACAATTCATCCACAAAATTATATTCTACACACACACACACACACACACACACACACACACACACACACACAGCAAAGCAATCCTTTAAGAGCCTTATGACAAGGATAAACTCTCACATATCAATAATTGGCTTGAATGCAAATGGAATCAATGTGTCAATAAAAAGTCATAGAGTAGCAAACTGGATAAAGAAATATGAACCAAGGTTCTGCTGCCTCCAGAAAACCCATCTCACTGCAAAGGACACCCACAGATTCAAAGTAAAAGGCTAGAAAATGACCTTCCCAGCAAATGGAAATAAAAAAGAATAGGAGTGGATATTCTTATATCAGACAAAAGAAATTTCAAATCAATAAAAGTTAAGAAGGACACTACATAATGATAAAAGGTTCAATCCACAAGCAAGAAATATCTATCTTAAATATATATGCATCCAACATAGAAACACCTAGTTTTATTAAAACAATTGCTACATAAACTAAGAGAGGACAAGTATACTCACACAACCATAGGTGGAGACTTCAATACCCTGCTAACAGCTCTAGACAGATCATCAAAGAAAAAAACCAACATGAAGATGCAGAACTTTAACTTGACACTTGACCAATAGACTATTAGATTTCTTTTTTTTAATTTTAATTTTTATGATAAGATGTGGGGTATATTTCAGGTTTAGATATACAAACATTGATCATGCAGTTACCTTTGTTGATGAGGTATGCCTCTCCTCCCTTAGCAGTTTCTTTCAACTGCCAATCCCACCTCCCCCTCCCCTTATAGTTTCCCACTATTGTCAATTGCTTGCGTATAGCATTATAGTTGTTCAAAGTCTGCTTATGAGTGAGAACATATGGAACTCTGTTCTTTGTTTCTGTGATAAATCACTGATTATTAGTGACTCCAAATCCATCCAAGTTGTTGCAATGTTCATGATACCATCTAACCCCTGTAAGAATGGCCATCATTAATAAAACAAACAACAACAGATGCTGGTGAGGATGTGAAGAAAAAGGAACACTTCTACACTGCTGGTGGGAATGCAAACTGCTGCAGCCTCTCTGGAAGACAGTGTGGTGATTCCTGAAAGAACTAGAAATTGACCTTCCATATGATCCAGCAATTCCCCTGTTGGGAATATACCTGGAGGAACTCAGATCATTCTACAAAAAAAATACCTGCACATGTACGTTTGTCGCAACTCTATTTACAATAACAAAAACATGGGACCAACTATGTTGCCCATCGAAGCTGGACTGGATTTTAAAAATGTGGTACATATACACAATGGAATATTATGCAGCCTGAAAAAAAAGACTATTAGATTTCTAATAGACATCTACAGAATGCTCCACACACCACTACAAAGTATATTTTCTACTTATTGGCACATGGAGCATATCCCCAATATTCTCAGGCATAAATCAAGCATGATCAAATTTCAAAAGGCTGAAATAATACCAAGCATCTTTTCAGATCACAGAAGAATAAAAATAAATATCACCACCAACAAGATTCCCCCAAACATACAAAGACATGGACACTAAATAACATGCTAGTGAATGATTTTTGGGTCAAGACAGAAATAAAAAGATTCCTGGAAATAAACAAAAACAAAGACATCTTATCAAAATCTCTGAGATGTCATGAAAGAAGTCATGAGAGGTAAATTCATAACACTGAATACTCTTATCAAGAAAATAGAGAGATCACAAGAAAGCAGGAAAGGCAGGAACAATTAAATCCTAATATCAGTAGAAAAATCCAAATTGCTAAGATAAAGCAACAATTGTAGGATATAGAAGACAAAGTATCATAGCAAGAGTCAGCAAGACAAAAAGTTGATTCTTTGAAAGGATAAATAAGATTGACAGTCCCTGACAGATTGATTTATTTTAAAAAAAGAGAGGCAAAGTCGAAATAAACACAATTTGACACCAAGTAGACAATGTCACAACTGACCTATGGAAATTCAAAAGATTATCAGAGATTACTATAAACATCTGTATGCAAATAAACCAGGAAATCTGAAGAAATTGAGAATTTCCTGGCATCATACAACCTCCCAAGGTTGAAACTAGAAGAAATTGAAATCTTAGACAAATAACACCAGGAAATTAAGTCAGTTATAAGAAACCTTCCCACCGAAAAAAGCCCTTAAACAGATGTCTTCACAGCTGAATTCTACAAGATACACAAGAAGATACACAAGATACACAAGAAGAGCTGTTTCCAATCTTATTGAAAGTATTCCAGGAAATTGAGAAGGAAGAAACTCTTCCTAGCTCATTTTATGAAGCTAATATCATCCTGATATTCAAAATTAGCAAAGACCCAATAAGAAAAGAAAATTATAGACCAATTTCATAGGTGCAAAAATTCTCAACAAGATTCTAGCAAATCATATTTGACAACACATTTCAAGGATCATCTACCACAACCAGGTGGGCTTCATTCCCAGGATGCAGAGCAGGTTCAATATTAGCAAGAGCATAAGCATAATTCAGCACATTAAGAGATATGAAACCAAGAACCACATAATTATCTCATTAGATGCAGAAAAATCATTTGTTAAAATCCAGTATCCTTTCTTGATAAAAATCCTTGAACACTTAGGCATTGAAGGAACACTCTCAAAACAATAAGTGCTAACTCTGGCAAACATGCAGCCAACATTTTGCTTAATGGACAGAAGCTGGAAGCATTTCTTCTAAGAACTGGAACAAGACAAGGATACCCACTCTCATCCCTCCTACTCAACATAGTACTGAAAGTCCTAGTCAGAGCAATTAGGCAAGAAAAGGGAAATTAGGGATATCCAAATAGGAAAAGAGGAAGTTGAGCAATTCCTCTTTGAGGATAATATGATTCTATATCTAGAGAACGCTAGAGCATCTGTAAAAAACCTTCTCGTACTGATAAACAACTTTGGATACGTCTTGAGTTACAAAATCAACACGCAAAAGACAGTTGCATTTCTATACACCAGCACCAAGCAGTCTGAGAACCAAATAAAAAACCCAGTCCCATTCACAATAGCTACACACACACAAAATTGTCATCCACCTAATCAGAGAAGTGAAAGACCTTCACAATGAGAACTACAAAACTCTCTGGTTGACACAATACATCAAGGATGATACAAACAAACAGAAAACATTCCATTCCATGCTCATGGATTAGAAGAATCAATATGGTCAAGATGTCCATTCTACCCAAGGTAATCTGTAGATTCAATGCAATATCTATCAAATTGCCAACATCATTTTTCACAGACCTAGAAAAGACAATATAGAAATTCATATGGAAGCAAAAAAAAAAAAAAGAGCACAAACAGCCAAAGCAATCCTCAGCAAAAGGAACAAAGCTGGAGATAGCACACTTCCAGACTTCAAACTATATTACAAGGCTACAATAACCAAGATGACATGGTATTGGTACAGAAATAGGCACATAGATAAATGGAACAGGACAGAGATCCTGGAAATAAAAATATGGTCCCTCAAGCAACTCATCTTCTACATAGCCATCAATAGCAATAACTGGGGAAAGAAAATCATATTTAGCAAATGGTGCTGGAAAAACTGGGTAGACACTTGAAGAAGAATGAAACTGAACCCCTACCTATCACCATATACAAAAATAAACTCAAAATGGATTCAGGATTTAAATGTAAAACCTCAAACTATAAGAATCTTAGAAGAAAACATAGGAAGCACCATATTGGACATCGACATAGGCAATGAATTAATGACCAAGTCCTCAAAGGCAAGTGCAACAAAAACTAAGATAGATACATGGGGCCTTATCAAACTGAAAACATTTTGCACAGCAAAAGAAACCCTCAAGAAAGTAAAGACGACCATGGAATGGGAAAAAATTTTTGAAAGTTATGCATCTGACAAAGGCCTAACATCAGGATCTACAAGGAACTCAATCAAAATGGAAAAAGAAAAAGAAGAAACAACCCCATTAAAAAGTAGACAAAGGAATGAACAAACACTTCTCAAAGGATGACATACAAACAGCCAACAGACACATGAAAAAATACTCAGCCTCACTAATCATCAGCGAAATGCAAATTGAAACTATAATAAGATACTGCCTAATACCAGTAAGGATGGCTATCATTAAAAAGTCAAAAACAACAGGTGTTGGTGTGTGTGCAGAGAAAAGGGAAGACTTTTATACTGTTGGTGGGAATGTAAACAAGTCCAGCCTCTATGGAAAGCAGTGTGGTGATTCCTCAGAAAACTAAAAATCGAGCTTCCATATGATCTAGCAATCCCTTTCCTAGGAATATATCTAGCAGAACATAAATCGCTCTACCAAAAAGACACCAGCACATGCATATTTATTGCATCACCATTAACAAGAGCAAAAACATGGAACCAACCTAGGTGCCCAATCAAAAGTGGACTGGATAAAGAAAATGTGGTACATATACATGATGAAATATTATGCAGCCATGAAGAACAAAATCATGGCCTTCGCAACAACTTGGATGAAGTTGGAGACCATCATACTAAGGGAATTATCACAGAAACAAAGAACTGAATATCACATGTTCTCACTCATAGCAGGCCATGAACACCAGCTACACTAGCACAAGGGTGGGATTGGCAGACACTGGGTACTGCTGGGGGAGGGAGGAAGGGAGAAGGGAGGAGGACATGTAGCAACACAATGGGTTCCTAGTCCACTACCAAGGGGAGAAAGAGCCAGCTAGAAGCTAAACTTCACATGCCTGCAGCTACTTACGTGGCAAATTTCCACTTGTACCCCCCAACTCTAAAATTAAATAAATAAAACCCCCAAGACTGTAATTTCAAGTTCAGTACTTACATAGTCTCAGGATATATGTGTTAAATAATTGCAGTGCTGTTTCGTTCCATTTTCTAATCGGTAACTAACAAGATTGTGGTCCCTTCCGTGTAAGAGGAGGCACAGCAGAAAATTGGACCACATTCACTTCTTGATTTTCTTTCCCCTAGAATTGGTTCTTGTAATGAATTGTGAATTGTTATTTTCCCGGCAGCAGTCACTTGGGTTTCCTGGCAACAGTTCCTTGGATTTACAAGGTATTTTCAAGCCCAGCTTATGGGACTCCAGTATGAGGGTCCTATGAAAACACAGGATGTATCAAGTATGAGTAAAATACTCGACAGATGACTAACTTATATTTATGGGGGTGCTTTTTTCCTGCTGGAGAGAAAAACAATTATCTCTTGGCCTTGGTTTTAGTCATCTTCATTGTTAAAACAACCTAAATTGTTTCTACTTTATAACAATTTCCCAAGGCAAGAGAGAAAATGTGTTACCAAGGAGACCAGTGGTGTGCAGAAGAAGGAGGGGTACATGCAGCTATGCTCTCTCCTGCCTCCATCTCATGACCTGTAGAAACTCACAAAAGCTTGTCCATGAGATTGAGGTAACATGAAGACATCGGTGAATCTCTCATAGCCCTCAGATCATAATTCATGCCAGTTCATCTCAATCCAGTAACTTTGACATATATCTTACATAACTTCCTTGATAGCAAAAAGAAATATCCCAGAAATGTCTCAGAATGAGCAAGCAGAGGTCCCAATTTTGCAACAATGATACTCCATAGGTGGAAGATAATTTACTCACAGCCATAATATAGATGGGAAAGAGTGTAGAAGAAGTATGTTGGTTTACATTGAAGCTATCTTAGAACTTCAAGGAAAGTATACTTCAGTGCTACTTTATCCTGAAAAATTGTAGTGATCTTCCATATTCATCAAATCTCTTTTTAGTAGACCCCAAGGATATGAATTCTAATGTATTCTCCTTTGTAAAAATAATTCCGTTTAAAATATCACTTAATTCACTCATCTTTTATTATTTCCACAATTAGGAAACCTAAAATTCCTAAGGCAATCAAAACAGTTGTATTGTTTCACAAACTACCTACGTCAAATTATACTGTAAAGCAGAAGAAATTTGCCCAGGATTTGCCCACATGGGAAGAAATATGAAAAAGATAAAGAGACATTCTTTCAGAGGTAGAGGAGTTCAGGTGGAATGTTTTTCTGAGGTGACCAAAAGTAGCAAATTCATAGACAAATCTAAAATCACAATTTGAAGGGAAATTAAACATCACAGTAAACAAGTAGTACCAAGTTTCCAGACCAATGATGAAGGCAAAAGTGAAAGGAGAGACATTAATTGATAACGAAAGGATCTACAGCATGCAATGTTGGACTAAAATTGTGCAAATGGGTAGTTGTGGAAGACCACTTCTTTATGTTGTTGGAAGTATCACACAGAGCAGGAGGAGTGGCTTGCTGTTACTGAGCACAGACAAGAATGAAGAGTGAGTAGAGTTGCTCTCACATTAAGTCACAGAACAGTCCTTATTATTATTATTATTTTTAATTTCTTTGGTTCTGAATGAAACATCACTATATACTATGCAATTGGGTTCTGTTTGGTCAAAGGCTACCAAATACCAAATTTCAGAATGTAATAATGAAACTATTCAGAATGGAAAAAAAAAATTCCTTTGGTGATTGGCATATTTTGCTGAGCAAGTCGTGCCTTTCTTTTTATGTTACTTCATAAATAGCATTATGAGTGTTTGCCTCAATATACTCACTCAATACATTAATAGTAAATTTGTTGAATTTAAGGAACTTGTAATTGCACAAAAAACTTGCTCTGTGCTTAGTTTACATTACACTAATATACAGTACCGCTAAATATTTTCAATGGAACTTTTTTTAAGCCTTTACCAAAATCTAAAATTGATTAGACTACATGAGTCACTGACCTCAAAACCACTCATGGTATACCCCCCATTTTTGTGCTGCTATAAAGGAATCCTTGAGACTGGGTAATTTATAAAGAAGGATTTATTTGGCTTATGGTTCTGCAGGCTGTACAAGAAACATGGCACCAGAATCTGCTTTTGATGAGGGCCCCAAGAAGCTTCCTCTCATGACAGAAAGTGAACAGGAGTCAGCCTATGCAGAGATCACATGGGGACAGAGTGAAAAGTGAGAGAGGGAGGGAGAAAAGAGGTGCCAGGCTCTTTTTAACAACCAGCTTTCTGGGGGAAACTTTCAGAGGAACTAGCTCATTACCGTAAGGATGGTACCAAGTCTTTCATTAGGGTTCAGCCTCCATAAACCAAACACCTCTCATTAGGCACCATCTTCAAAATTAGGGGTCAAATTTCAGCATGAGGTTGTATAGTCAGCTATCCAAATTACAGCACCCTCCTTCAAGAAAGTTTTGGGTGCTAGAGGAGTACTATGCATTAATTGCTGTAAGAGGGACACTAAAATCCCTTCCTCACTAGTACCCCACATACTCACAAGTACATTCTAACTAAAATGATTTTTAATGGCTAACTCTAAATGTGTCAATAAGCATCTCAAAGGCATTAGATTGAATCTACTTCAAGGGCTACTTCTTATGCTCTGTTTTTTTCTTTTTTGAGTTGGAGTCTTATTCTGTTACCCAGGCTGGAGTCCAGTGGCACACTCACGGCCACCCCAGCGTTGGCCTGCTGGGCTCAGGCAATCCTTCCGCCTCAGTCTTCCAAGTAGCCGGAACTACAGGCATGCCACCATGCTCGGCTAATTTTTTTATTTGTTGTAGAGATGAGGTCTCGCTAAGTTGCCCAGGCTGGTCTCAAACCCATGAGTTCAGGCAATCCCCTCACCTTGGCCTCCCAAAGTGCTGGATTACACGCTTGATCCACCGCACCCAGCCTGAACAACAACAAAAAAGACATATAACTAGAATCTGACAAGTAATTAAGTGAATAAGCAAATGGATAAAACATGATTGTTTTACGTTAACAGTATTTCAGTTGTTTGATTGTGTTTGACATATATGCAACCTTCAAGATGAATCCTTTCTAACACAAGGACCAAGCAATTTGTTTCAACTCAATTAGGACAAAACACACTACCATGGGAAGCCTAATGTTCCTCACTTCAGTGAATATTCCAGATATTGATAAAGACTGAGATTTATTCAACATGAAAAAAATACATATATTTAATCTGTAGATTGTATGTCAAAGCTACAAATTCTGCAAAATCTCGTTACCATTCAAAGAGTTTCTAAGAGAACCCTGCCCTGCCTTCTCCCTCACGCCATGATATTCATGTCCCTCTTCTCCCTTTCTCCTCTCCCAGAAAGCCAATGGCTTCCATTTAAACCCTGAGGAGCAAAACTTGGCCAGAACTGCTCCTGTGATTCTGATGGGTCTTCCCATTGTAATACAGATCTGCAGTTTTGTGCCAAATATAGACAAAAAAGAAGAATTGCAGTAAATATAAGGAGAATCTTATAATTATAAATTATTATTATGTAACATATATTATTTTATTATTGTATATATTATCTTATAATGATAAATTATTATGATGATTTAAAGGGAAACAAAATGTAAAATAGATTCTGGTTGGCTCAATAGCAGTGATTTTGGAGAGCTCCAAATCACAAACAGGGTTTTGATGGCTTTTCTTTTAGACTTGAGATGCTAGGTCTATAAATATTTCTTTTTTATTACTTGATTTACTATGTTGTCTGTTTTATTTGCTTTTTTTCTGAAATATCTTTTAGTGTTGAAACTTTTAATTTTTATTCTTTTTTCAATTTTTCATTGACAAATAATAATTAAATATATGGGGAACAATGTGATGTTTTGACTGGACAATAAAAATGTAATGTATATAAGTTCTTTCTTTTGTATTTGTGATCACATTTTTAGCCCTTTAGATTATTTTTTGGTTTGTACTTCTATCTTGAATGCTCTTTGCCTGGAAAATTCCAGTTTGTCATTTACTATTCAAGTCAAATATCTGTTATTTTCCCCTAGTAGAGTTAGTTGGTCCACTCCTGCTCCTGGGTTTCTTTTTTTTTTTTTTTTTTTGAGTTGGAGTCTCACTCTGTCACCCAGACTGGAGTGCAGTGGCCGCTCCCGGCCACCGCAGCCTCGCCTGCTGGGCTCCGGCGATCCTTCCACCTCCGCCTTCCGAGTAGCCGGAATTACAGGCATGCGCTACCACGCCCGGCTGATTTTTTGATTTATTGTAGCGATGAGGTCTCTCTGCCCAGGTGGGTCTCGAACCCGCGGGCTCAGGCGATCCACTCACCTCAGCCTCCCAAAGGCGCGGGATTGCAGGCTGAGCCACCGAGCCCGGCTGCTCCTCGGTTTCTTAATCTGTACTTCTGTTAACAGGTGTTAGCATGTACTATTACATCTAAATGGGCTTTCATGATTTAGTTCTTATAGATTGACTGATTGCTTCATTCCAATTGCACTTTACATCATTGGGGAAAAAGTTCTTATTTATTTTAAGCTGCAAAGATTTCATCATTAACTGTTATAGGAGCCCATGCTTCCTTAAGTAATGCATGTCTTTTTTATTCATTTAATTTATTGAGCTTCTGCTAGGTTTTAGGCACTGACAATACTAATGTGAATGGTATATCTTCATCAGGCTTACACTGAAAATGATAAGAGATCTAATATGTAAAGAGACACACAGATAAGTAAGTGGTGATAAGTTCCACATAGGAAGTATAGAAGGGCTGACATAGCAATGACTGTGGGCACATAATGTTGATGGCATAGTCAGGGCCCACCTTAGGAGGGTCATTTCTTTGAGACCTGAGGTCTAGAGTGAGCCTGTCCTTTCCCTCATGTGTCTGAGCTGCTGCCCTAACATAATGCCTGGCGTGTGATGGAGGCTTCAGATGAATCAAAGAAAATTTTAAAATATACTGATCTCACACAGAAATGCCTTTTGCAATAAATGGAAGAGTGAATAAATGAGTGGTGAAATCTGTATTTGGTGAAAGTTCCCTTAAACATAAAATAATTACACGTAAATTGGTCTAAATCAGACTTAGTATAACACTCTATACTTCATTTTATTCAATGTGTTTAACATCTGATCATTTTGCAACACTTTTATAGATGGCTGATTAAAGTTGATAAATGAGCATTGTACTATGAATATTTAATTTCTTGTTCAAAACAAGAATTACACATTTTTCTAAAGTAATTTAATCATAAAATGCATTCAATAATTTTTCTCTCATGTATTACTCCTATGTCTTGACACTTTATTTTTTATAATCTTTAAAAATATATATTCACTTCACCTAAGACCTTCCACTTATAACCCTCGTAGTCATTTCTCAATTTTAAGTCAATTATCTGTAGAGTGACATCACTGCACTAAATTTCATTCTTTTTGTTTCTTAAAGGATAAGGTGATTAAGAATAATAATACCCATATTCTTCTGACAGGTCAAACATGATCTGAAAATTGAATTCCTAATTAAGATGGTCATCTAGAGAATTACCATTATTAATTATTATATTAATAATTATTAGCATTATACTTGTTTAGAGAATTACTATTATATAAGTGACCATTAGCATTATAATTGTATTATAATGCAAATATTGAAATAGAAATCTCATCTTGAAAAGCTTATCTAGCAGAGAGAAACAGATGACATGAAATAAATATACAAAACAAACATACTGTACTTAAAGTGAGGTGATGAATAAAATGAATCTGAACTTCTCCTTTCCCCATTTTTTGGAAGGGTTTAGCCTTTCCAAGTGAATTTAATTTTTTTCAACACAGATAACACATAAAGGGATTAATTTTTAAAAATTGATTAGTCTAAAAATTAATTGGTGATAGTGAAAATGTCATGTAAGTTTCTTGATGGTAGCCCTGGTCAACAAAGAGTGCATTGGTAATATCAATATCACATCTATGTAAGTCACAAAGTAGCTAGTGGGAGTGGGGATGGAGCCAACTTTTCAATTTAACAATAAGACAACTGTAACATTTCTAACACTACCCATCCAAGTGGATAAAGCATAGTCAAGAGATCTGGAAATAAAATTCTTTGACCTTTGTATGACCAATGTATGGGCAGACAGAAAGCAAAATAATCCAAATCAAATTCAGTCAGTGCCTTAGTCCATTTAGGCTGTTATAACAAAATATCATACACTAAGTGTCTTATAGAAACAACAGAGATATATTACCCACACTTCTGAAGGCTGGAAAGTCCAAGGGCAAGATGCAAGCATATTTGGTGTTTAGTGAGGGTCTGCTTCCTTGTAGATGGCCTTCTTTTCACTTTAACGTCATATGGTAGAAAACGTGTGGGGTTTCTCTCAGGCCTCTTTTATAAGGGCACCAATCCCTTGCATGGCCTAACCACCACAAAAAGCCCGTCTCCTAGTACTATCACTTTTGGGGGTGAGGATTTCAATATATTAATCTTGAAGGACATATACATTGAAGCAAGAAACTATAAGGAATCACATATAAACTATTCTTCTAATCCTTTTTGTAAAAAAACTTCTATACTTCAGCTTACAGTATATTTGCTGGAGTAAGATGCACTGTCTTTTAGCCAAGAGCTCTAAAAACAGAAATAGTAGTTTGGAAGGAAGAGAAGAGACTAGGCAGAATAACCAAAGAAAATGTCAAAAAAATTCTGTGAGCACCATTATTTTTTAAAAAGCAATTTGCATACCTGAGTCATAAATTCATGCTGAAAGAAAACTATGTTAGCAATTATAAAAATCAATCTTGAGTAAAAAAATGCATTTTCTTAAGAACCAAAGCTTTAATTTTCCAAGTAATTACTGATCTTAATACTAAACGTTATAGTAAGGTGGAAAAAGAGCACATTATATAGTTTGTTTAATGGAGATATTTATAGCATATGAAGATATTCTTCTGAATCTAGAGAAAGTTTTGGATACACAAAAAGGCGGTGATATTGAAACCCTTTTCCTCTGAATAAAAATGTTATAACTTTGTGACTTATTACAACATTATCTTCTAAGAATGCAATGCGGTGTGTACAGCAAATGGAATTTCACATTTGGGAAAGTTATGAAATTTATTGCTGTCAGGAAGCGGTTTAGACATTAAACATACAGGTTTTGCAATAAAAGTGAAAAGAAAGATTTTAAAATCAAAACTGCCTATTAACATTTTAATGAAACATTAGTACAGTGTGTTCATTGCTTGCTTTAAAAATGACTCTTTCAAAGAAGAAAGAATGCGTTTCAGAAATATTTGACTTTCTGCATTTTCATCTTCCTATCTAACTGGGATTAAGATCTCATCATAATCTTGATGCTACTTGTCACATTTTCTACTTGGCAAATTCCTTTGACTAGGAATACCTGTGCTCAAAATGTAATTTGCCCAGCCCGCCTCACATTAGAAATGCTCATGGCAGTATTTAGATTGTTGTTAAGTCAGCGCATTTTTCCTCTCTCCTAGGCAAACAGCTTGGCTTTTTCCTGATCTCCCTCACAGATGCAGGTGCTGAGCAATTAAGTTGTAGTCCATGGAATGTGAGCAGAAGCAATAGGTGCCTCTTTAGGTCTGGCCAGGAACACCTTCCAAATGTGCTCCTCCATGTTCTTTCTCTACAGCAGAGACCTGGGAAGCCATATGAAGATCATGCAACCTCAAAATGAAAGATGTCTGGATCAGTAACATCCACTTTGAACTTCATGTAAGGACAAGCCAACTTGTATTGAGTTAATGCATACGATCTGAGGGTTCACCTGTCACTGCAGTTAGCATTGCCTTAACTAATAGATACTTATAAACAGAAATATTTAAAAATCATGACTTGAAGACAATAGAAAGAAGTAGAGATAGATCAAAGGTATAGCACCGTTAGAAAAAAATCAGAA